>CM057452.1:1878697500-1881097500 GCA_016271365.2 Neoceratodus forsteri
TTTCCCATTGTAGTCAATGGGGAAAATATATATGTGTCTCACAAAAGTGTTGCAAATGCAGTTTTCCTTTTGCAAATGTCCCTTTTACTTTTATGCTGCCACCATCTTGTTTTCAGTTAGTGAGAGAGAGAAAAATGCATGGCATTTAAATTTGGGACCCTCTAGGTAAACAGTGACTATTGGGTTTACCTAGTCATGTCCTGAGGATGCCAGCTCTATCTTTTTTTGGGGGTAAACCCCCCAGAAATGCTGTTTTAAAATTCAGAGCCAAAGTACTTTCACAAATCATTGAAAAAATGTCTGCAAAACTTTTGCAAATGCAAAGGTTTTGTGCTGTTTTTTGCAAAACTTCCATGATTTGTGAAAGACCTTTGCCAAAAAACCTGCAAATCTTTGCCATCCTCGTGCAATAAAACGATTGGGTCTTTTTGGTTGAAATTTGGCAGGTGGCAAGCCCTGGTCCCACAGATGTGCATTTCAGTGGTTTGCTGCCAAAACATTCAAGTGGCCAAAAGTTGCAGCATTAAGAAGTTGAGAAATTTCCCACAGAATAACTATCTGTGATGCCTTTCAGCATCTGTATCTTGAAAAAGAAGCAAGATATGGATTTTTCACTACCCACAGTTTAGCCCACATTTAGGTTGGCTAACCTGCACAATTTTATACCCGCAGTGGAATGTTTTTCCTACTTGCTACAGTTATGGAGATATTGGCAAAAACATGTTACAAGGGTTCCAAGGGTGTCTTTTCAGCTTATGTTTTGGTGCATATATCTCATAAACGATGTGAGATACAGATTTGGTTGACTTTCTTGCATGGAGGTCTTACTGTCATGATTACGACACTTGAATTTTTTTTGTAGCTGCTACGGTTGCTGAGGTATTGGCACATTAGTGGCACAAGGGTTCCTTGCCCTATAGGGCTGCTGTGTGGCTCTGTTGTTCTGTGTGAGTGGGTGCACAGGGCCCAGAGGGCCTGCGCTCCCACATACACATACCATTATAAAACTAATGGACAATGTGAAGGGAGAACAGGGCCCGGAGGGCCTGCACTTCCACTAACACATACCAGTTAGCAGTTACATTACACTTTCTCAAAAAGAAGGGAAATTAATTGTAAAAACTCAGTTAATGCATCAGTTAGGGTTCATAGCACAGCAATAAAAGTTTGAAAATGTGTTGTTAGGGTTCAATCCCCTAACTCCGTATTCCCCCCATCCCCCACCACACACACACACACACACACACACACACACACACACACACACACACACACGTAAGACACATGCAAGATTGTAAGACACTATAACACTCCATCACATCTGTGAGCATAATATTCACAACACTGTACTGATGTCACATAACAGTATGTAATGAAAAAAACAAACACAGTATGTTCAAGTCTATGCTGCCAGCACAGTATGATGATACATTATTGCCGGCATATCTTCTTCATACAATGAGACGTAGTCTGTATACATTTTCAAAATACTGATTTTTATGTGTCATAATTCAACAATTGGCTCACTGCTGGATAGAGCTGACACATACATAGTACTTTTCAGATACTGCTCAGGCATTAAACTAGCACCATCACATGTTGTTATACTGCTGCGTTAGCTGGAAATACTCATTAGCAGTATGTTATGGTTAGCTTTGGATGTTACAAGTGTTGCTTTTATATCTTACTTGTAAAATACAATACAAAACATAGCTTTTATTATTACTGCTGTTTGTTATTAGGAATGACTCACTCTGTCAGAAAAAAAAATGCAAACATCCAATGGCTGTTGGTAGGCTTATCCAAACTCTCATTTCCAAAAAACTATCTGTGGATGACATACTGTGTGTTTTACCTGATGCGGGTTGCCTCTGGTTGGTTGTCTTGCCTTGGCCCTTCCCCTGCTTGCATGTGTGTGTGTGTGTGTGTGTGTGTGAAGAGGGGTGGAGGTGGGGGGGATGTGGAGTTAGGGGACTGAACCCTAACAGAACATTTCCAAACTTTTGTTGCAATGCTGCAAATTCTAACTGATGCATTAACGGAGTTTGTTGCAATGAATATACATAAGGGATACATGATGGGCAGGAGTTGGATATGAAAAATATTCTCACTCCTGCAGAGTGAGCTCTGTAGTCTCATGAGTGCCGAAGGTATGAGTGAGAATACACAGCTCACTCTGAAGGACTGAGAATATTTTCCATATCCCACAATCTGTACATCATGTTTGCGATTTACACCATGGGGGTGAGAGCTTTAGGACATTTTTTCCTGTTTCTGTGTGTTTTCTGCTCATTCTGTGTGTGGTGTGAGTGTGTGTGTGTATGTGAGTTCTAACTGGACTGGGCGTCAGAAACACAATGGGACACAGGTGAGTGTGTTTTTGCAAAGTGAGTAAGTTGTAGGTTTCATGGACAAGAGAAACTGTTGCTGGTAGCACTGAGAAAGAGAAACTGCTTTGTGAAAGAGTTTCATTCAGAATTCAGGTTGTTTTGAAGCCGAGATCAGTGCAGTATTGGGCTAGGAGTGTTAGAAACACAACAGTACACCGGTGAGAATGTTTTGCAAAGCTAATTGAGTAAGCTGCAGCTTCAATGAGAAGAGAAAGTGTTTTCTGAAGCAGTTTCATTTAGAATGCAAGCGGCAGTGAAGATATCCTCACTCTGGCGACATCAGCAGAGTGTGGATAAATGGCATTATTCTCACTTAGCTGATGTCATCAGGATTTATCCTCACTGCAGTGGAAATAACACATGATATTCTACTGAGAAAGCTCTCACCCCATGGTATAAATATATATATATATATATATATATATATATACAGACACACACACACACATATATATATATATATATATATATATATATACATATACATAGTTAGGGCTGAGTAGCCACTTTAATGCAAAACCTCAAATTTTGCACCTTAATTATTTTGTCACTGTACAACAGATTTGCCTGAAATGTTGCATGCGTGGTCTGGTACCATAGATCTCTGGATCTGACAAGTTTTGTTATGGTTGAATGAATGGCTGCGGAGCTACAGAACACCAAAAAACACAAAAAAATGACTTTTTGCTCATTTCTTTGCTTACACCCACAACCTGCACAGTTTGTCTGTTCAGTCTAAAAACTTCAAGGAACATGCAGCCTTGGTCACTGATGTGCCTTTCGAAGATTTGGTGAAAAAAATATTAAACCATTCAAAAGTTATTCAAAAAACAAATTTCCCATTATAGTCAATTGGAAAAGTTAACAAAAATCATGAAACTTTCGCGTAAGGCCATTTTTACTGTTGCAAATGTCCCTTTTACTTTCCTGAGGGGCCATTTTTTTTCACTTACTGCACAGAAATATGCCTGGCATTTAGAATTGGGACACTCTAGGTACACACTGATTGTTGTGTTTATCTAGTCAGGTCCTGAGGATGCTAGCCATATCTTTTTTGGGGAGTTAAACCCCTCCAAGAAATGCATTTAAATTTTTTTTTGACAAATACTTTTGCAAATGCTAAAATTTCATGAGGTTTTCTCACAAAACTTTCATGATTTGTGAAAGTATTTTGTGAAAGTATTGCCAAAATAACTGCAAATCTTTGCCAGCCTCCTGCAACAAAATGGTTTGGTCTTTTCAGCTGAAATTTGCAGAGTGACAAGCCCTGGTCCCATAGATGTGCCTTTTCATGGTTTGGTGCCAAAACATTACAGGGGACCAAAGTTATAGCACTCTGAATTTCAGACATTTTCCCATAGGATAACACTGCGGCGTCTGTGACGCCTTTTGGGGCCCGTATCTAGAAAATGGATCAAGATACAGACTTTTGTCACAAAATTTCTTTGTTCCCCCCCTTACAGAAGTAGGCTGGAAAGCCATAAATAACTTGGAATTTGAATTTTTTTTCTACCTCGTACAGTTCTTGAGATATTTGTGATTTACTGTTCCAAGTGCTCATTTTCATGTCCGAGGCACTACTATTACACCCACAGAGTTAGCATTCACAGTGCTTTTTGCTGCCCCCTATCTCAGACACAATATGAGATACAGATTCAGTCGACTTTATGTTGTGAGAACTTCTCACTCTCTTGATTACAACCGCACTTGAATTTTTTTACAAGCTGCTACAGTTCCCCAAATATGGGCAAATTAGTGTTACAAGACTTCCTCAGCCTGTAGGGCTGCTGTATGGCTCCATACTTATGTGTAAGTGGGAGTGCAGGGTCCCACAAACACAAATCATTAAGCAGAAATGGGCAGCTTGGTGGGAGCATGGGGCCTGAAGGGCCCAGCTCTTCTTCTAATACACACCATTTACTATTTATATTACACTTTCTCAAAAAGAAGGGAAATTCATGGCAAAAAAACTCTGTTAATGCATCAGTTAGGGTTGTTTCTACAGTGACAAAAGTGTGGAAATGCGATGTTAGGGTCACCATCCCACCCCCACGCCCCCATCCTCAACCCCCTACCTCTGCATTTCCCCACCCCACACACACACACAAGATTGTAAGACAGTATACCAGTCAGTCACATCTGTAAGTACAATAATCAAGACACTGTACTCCTTTCACATAACACTGTGTAATGAAAAAACAAATACAGTTTGATCGACTCTATACTGCTAGTACAGTAAGATGACACATTATAGCTGGCATATCTTTCTCATAAAGTGAAACTTAGTCGGCGTAAACTTTCTAAATATTGATTTTCATGAGTCATAATTCAACAACTGGCTCACTGCAGGTATCGCTGTTACCCCATAGGCATGGGGTAGTAGGACAGACACAGCTGACACATACATAGTACTTTTCACATACTGCTCAGGTATGAAACTAGCACCATTACATGTTGCAATACTGCTGCATTATGTGGAAATACTCATTGGCAGCATGTTATGCCTAGCCTTGGATGTTACAACTGTTGCTGTCACATGCTGCTTGTAAACCACACTACAAAACATTACTTTTATTATTATTACCATTTGTTATTAGGACTGACTCACTCTATCAGAAAAAAATATGCAAACATCCCCACACTGTTGCTAGGGTTATCCAAACTCTTACTTCCAATATAGCTGTCTGTAGATAACATACTGCGTTTCATAGGTTTCATAGGTGGGGTCAAGCCTGAAGACAAATGTCCTATAAAGCTTGCTGGTCCAAAATTTAAAATTTGAATTTTTTGTTCCCAAAGTAGCGAGTTAACCCAATCTTTAATTTGTTCATGGTTGAACTATCCACTATATCTGGTGAAAAATCATTCCAAGCTCCAACTACCCTGCAACTATACCAGTGTTTGCGCAAATTATGATTCCAGGTCTGGAGAAGAAGCTGTTTTTTATGCTTCCTAGTACTAGTCCGACCCAAATTGTGCCTGAAATCTAATTCAGCTAGGAGAATATCATCCTTCATAAGTCTGAAAAATAAACATAGATCTCCCCTTAATCTTCGGTAGTATAAGGAAAATAGATATAAGCTGAACAATCTCTCATAATAGGTCTTGATTTTTAATCCCCTAATACGTTTTGTTAATCTTCTTTGCATCCCCTCTAAACAGTTAATGTCCTCCTTGTTCTGTGGTGACCAAACTTGGACGCAGTATTCCAGATGCGGTCTAACCAAGGCGCTGTAAAGGGGAATGAGCACCCTCTCCTCTCTACTGGCTATGTGCTTAAGAATACAATTTAAGTTTTGTGTTGCTTTTCTAAGCTGTGCCCTGCAATGAGATCTGAATTTTAGGTCATTGGTAACAGTTATTCCCAGATCTCTTTCTTCACTGACATCCTCCAATGAAATATTAGCGAATTTATATGACCTTTTATTATTACATTTGCCAAGGTGCATAACCTTACATTTGGTAGTATTTAAGACTAATTTGTTTTTATTTGTCCATTAAAGGATTGTTTCCAAGGCGTTTTTGTAAGGTTGACTTATGTTCAGTATTATTTACCACTGACCCCAATCTACAGTCGTCAGCAAATTTATACATCCAGATATTTTGTTTTTTAAATTTTAATGAGGTGATATAAATGTTAAAAAGGCTAGTCCCCAGTACAGAACCCTGAGAAACTCCACTGGTGATGGGTGCCCAGTTGGAAAATACACCATTAATAACTACTCTCTGCCTTCTGCCCTGGAGCCAATCTAATATCCAATAACATATATTGCCATTAAGATTGATAACCTCCAATACAGATAATAATTCCTTGTAGGGCAATTTATTGAAGGCTTTGACAAAGTCCAAAAAGATCATGTCCACTGAATTACCTAAATCTAGTTCCCTATTCACATTTTCATAAAATGCCAACAAACTAGTCTGGCATGATCTTGCCTTTGTGAACCCATGTTGTATATATATATTTTTTTTTTATTTAGTTGTTTAACCAGGAGTAGCACACTAAGCTGAAAGCTTTTTTACAGGAGCGACCTGGGAGCACAGGGAAGTTAAGTGACTTGCTCAGGGTCATACAGTATGCAAGTGGAAGCTGTGGGATTCAAACCCAGGTCTGGTCTGTTGGATGTCACCAGATTTGCATATAGATTTGTATAGGATCCATCATGTCATTGTTTACTAGATGTTCTAATATTAAATCTTTAATTAGGCCTCCCATAATTTTACCAATTGAAGAGGTCAGACCAATGGGTCTAAAGTTTTCTGGTTTTGTTCTAGGCCCTTTTTTAATATGGGGACAATATTAGCATTTTTCAAGTCATTAGGAACCAGCCCAAAATCCATAGAGGTCTGTAGGGTGCAAGTTATTGGCTGAGCCAGCACATTGGCTAATTATTTCAATACCCTAGGGTGCATACCATCTGGTCCAGGGGATTTATTGATCTTGAGCTCAGTTAAATATTTATAAACACTATCAGGGTTAATGATAATCAGGGTTAATGATAATTTCACCAGGTATAGGAGGTCTACAACATCTATATGGTTTGGAGTCGTTTTTATTATATACTGAACAAAAGTAATCATTTTGTATGTCAGCCATTCCCTTATTTGTTGTTATCAGACCTGACTCATTGGTGAAGGGACCTATATTACTTTGGACAGTCCTTATGTTGTTAATATAGGAGAAGAAAGCTTTTTTATTATCTTGCACCTTATTTCCAAGATCCATCTCAGATTGTGCTTTTGCTTTCCTGATATTCATTTTAACCTTCCTGAGGCAGTCTTTGTATTTTAAATGCATCTTTACTGATTTGGTTAGTTTAAGTTTTTTATATAATCTATTTTTTTATTGATTAGTTTTTTGATAGTCATAGTAAGCCAAATTGTTTATTTCTGTTTTACTGTTGTTATACCTAGGGGTGCTGGGAATGAACTTAGAGGTAAGACTCTCAATTTAAATTTTTAGAGAATCCCACATAGTTTGGGCTGTTTTATTTTTAAAATCCGATGCCCAGTCCCAATAAAGGAGATTTTTTTTGATGTTAAAGAAATCAGCTTTTTGAAAATTTAGTTTAGTAGTAATACCAGTAGGTTTGGGGCAACTCATTTCACATATTTTGAAATATACTGAACTGTGGTCACCGTTCCCCAGAGGAGTATTAACCACAACAGAATTTACTAGAGTCCCCATATTTGTAAATATCAGATTGAGGATATTATTTCCTCTAGTATTATCTAAGACCATTTGTTCTAATCCCCCCCCCCCCGGTCAATGATATCAATATATATGTTCCTTTCCCACTTCTCCAGTCAATATTTGGCAAGTTAAAATCTCCTGTTAATAATATTTTATCTGCTGGATTAAGTTCACTGATTGCTTGTAATACTGCCAGATCATCTTGTGATATAGAGGGAGGCCTGTATAATAGTCCCAATATAATTTTAGTACTATTAAGCGGGAAGAGCTTCACCCGTATGAGTTCCAAGGAACCAGTATCCCACATTATTTCTTCACATGTAATATCCTCATGTATATAAACTGCTACCCCACTGCCCTTTCTGTACTGTTCTGTGTGTTTCATCATTTCTTAACAATTGAAATACAGGCATCTTATAAAATGTTAGTGATGTCTGTAACATAAAATGCTTAGTGCAGCCCCTCTCCCATGATTGCCCAGCATGTGTGTGTGCCCACAAGGCACTCTGATTGCAGCAGAACTGATACAGTTGCTGGACCATGATGATGGATGTGTCTTTTACTGCTTGCATATGTGTGTGTGTGTGTGTGTGTGTGTGTAGGGGTAGGGGTGCAGGGGAATGCGGAGTTAAGGGGTTGAGGATGGGAGAGCAGGGCTGGGGTGGTAACCCTAACATCACATTTCCACACTTTTGTCGCTGTGGAAACAACCTTAACTGATGCATTAACAGAGGTTTTTTGCCATGAAGATATATATAATATATATATACATATACATATCTTTGCACAAAAGCTATCTTAATGCATCGGTTAGAGTTCAGGATAAAGTGACAAATGTAGAGAAATATGACATTATGGTTTCCAACCCTAAAACCCCTACTTCACTCCTAAAGCGAATGAGGGGGTGGAGTCTTCCTTGGGGTTGTCAATCCTAACGCTCACCCCACTGTAGCAACAGAAAAGCTTAAGATGTGATGGAGACATGTGTGTATGTTTCACTGCATACAATGTTATGTGAGTGCATACAATGGGGTGAATGTTAGGGTTGACAAGCCCAAGGAAAACTCCACCCCTCACTCACTTTAGGGGTGGAGCATCGGTTCTAGGGTTGGAAACCCTAACGTCACCGTTCCCTATGTTTGTCACTTTATCCTGAACCCTTACTGATGCATTAATGTAGTTTTGTGCAAAGAATTTCCTTACTGTTTGAGATAGTGTAATTGTAGTCTTATTTGTCTGTGGGAGTGCACCCATCTATTGTTTTTGAGATAGAGTAATTGCATCCTTATCTGCTTGCAGGAGCACAGGGCACAATGTGCCTCCATAGATGCATATCTGTATGGTTCTGTGGAAGGGCCCTGTGTTTTCATTTCTAGGACAACAGCAAACAAACTGTCAGCATATCCATCTTATTACCCAACCTCATGTACCCAATGCAGAACATCAATGAATCCCTGCCAAAACATAATTCCACACAACTGCAACTCCATTCCACACCGCAGGTATGGAAACACATTTTGGGCAGTATTTGAAAAATGACAGCTGTGGCATTCATGAGGTGGGGTAATAAGAAGGCTATGTTGAAAATTTGGGGTCAAAATATTTACAATTTCCATAGTTATGAGCATGCATAGCAAAATGGCAATGAATGGGTATAACTTTGCCATTTTTACATATTTTGGCCCCAACTTTTCAACATATCCTTCTTGTCACCCCACCTCATGAACAAGGGCAGAAAAAATTTTCAAATCCCTCCCGAAAGGTGAATTCAACAAGTGACCACAAAATCACCTTTTGGGCAGTAGTCGCATAATGACAGTCATATTGTTCGTGAGGTGGGGTCTCCAAAAGGCCATGTTAAAAATTTGGTGTCAAAATTAAAAAAAAAGGCTGAGTTATGCATAAGAGTTGAATCACCCATTGAAATACACTGAACCACATTTACCTTAGTTTCTCATATTGCAGTTGTCAGTTTCAGCAGCAAAATGTGATTGGAGAATGGGTGTTGAACCTGGGACCTGCTCAGGTGAGTGATGGTGTGTGGTGGTGTACTGGGAGATGTGGGGTGGTGGGTGCTGAGTGGGAGGCAGGGGTGAGGTACTGATTGGTGAGGGATCCTTTTTTGTTTTGCAGGAAAAAAAAGGATGGTTTTCTTTATTTCAAGGATGGACATCAACGGGAGGGGGGTCCACTAGACCCCCAGGGACATAAGGCAGCATTGGGAGGGTATTCGGAGAATGGGGGAGGGCAGAGGGACCACTGCTCCACCAATGAAATATATATATAACACGGGGACGGCGATCGTAGAATTGGAGAGGGACCATGGGACTACCAGGGAAATCATTGTTGGCTATGGGGAAGGCAACTGGACATCAGAGGGGGGGATCACTACACCACCAGGGAAATTTTTATTTAATAAGGGGATGTGATCAGAGAAAGGGGGAAAGGACCACTGGATTACCAGGGAATATAATAACAACACTGGGGATGGCGATTGGAGAATGGGAGAGGGGGGACTAGACTACTAGGGAATATAAAAACAAACATATGGGATGGCGATCGGAGAACAGAATAGGGGACTGGACCACTAGACTACCAAGGAATATATATTATTTTATTCAGGGGATGGAAATTGACAGGCAGGGTTTGCAACTAGACTCCAGGGAGCTATAACAGTTCAAACTGTCATGGACCTTTACTGTCCACAGTCTTTACAGTTTGAACAATAAAGTTTGAACTGTAAAGACCTGTGAATGGTTATTTTCCAATCAATTGATCCTTAACTAAGTGAGTGAAGGGCGATATGATTCTCGCCCCCAAAAGACATTCTTGCCCTCAAAATTTTCAAATAATAATACAATAATGGAGCTAAATATGTGACTAAGACCTAAATATAGATCTTGGTCATTCCTTACCAAGTAGGATTTCTTTAGAAATCAATTTTTAAAAGGGAAAAAAACAAAGATGGTGGAAGCACAAACAGTATTTCTCTGAGCACAAACAGTAAATCCTTAACAATTAACCTATCAGTCTAGTGGCTATATAAAAAAAATGCTATAATTCAAAAACAGTGAGATATCTTCTCACCACACTATCCAAAGGCACACCCTTGGCACAGAACCATTATCTCTGAAAATTTAAAGAAAAACTTTTATTCTGTCTTGGCTGTAGATGAGGGTAAAAAATCCCATGTTAACCAAAGGGAAAAAAAGTGTTTTTTTCCTGTTTTTTACCACTCCATATCTCAAAAACCCTACAAGATGCCATCATGAAACTTTCCATATCTTGAGACACTGGCTGAATGAAATCACATGTCAAATTTGGCACTATTTCATCAACAAACTCCAAAGTTATTAAGGTACAGTGGATTCATGATGTATACACAAGCCTGGGACAAGCTCAGTTTGTGCATACAACCGAAATGTGCATAGAAACATAGAAATTGTCAGCAGATAAGGACTGCTAAGCACATCCAGTCTGCCCGTAGGCCCTATACATTGTATGTGGCCACCATCCCTATGTGATCAATAGCTTTTCATCACTCCCTCACCTCTCAGGCTTTCCTTGTGCCTGTCCCAGGCATGCTTAAACCCCTCCAGTGTGCTTGCCACCACTACCTCCTGTGGCAGACTATTCCAAGCATTGACTACCCTTTCTGTGTAGAAAAACTTCCTTGCATTACCTCTTAATCTGCCCCTTTCCAATTTCATATTGTGCCTCCATGTTCTAGTACGTTATCTACATGGGAAAAGGTCCCCCACCTGCACCTTGTTTATGCCCTTGTGGTACTTGAAAGTTTCAGTCATGTCCCCCAACTCTCTCCTCTCCTCCAGTGAGTACATATTGAGGTCCCTTAGTCTCTCCTCATATGATATGTGGTGCAAGCCCTGCACCATCTTTGTTGCCCTTCTCTGGATAATCTCCACCTGATCTATGTCCTTGTGCAGGTGCGGCCCCCAGAACCGCACACAGTACTACAGGTGAGGCCTTACCAATGTTTTATACAATAATCTCCACTTTCTGCATCCGACTAGTAATACCCCTGCCTATGCACCCCAGCATGCCAATGGCCCTCCTTGCCACCTTTGTGCACTGCTTTGAACCCTTAAGGTCATCAGAGATGATAATCCCAATGCCCCTTTCCTCTTTGGTGACAGTCAGCTCCTCCCCCTAACCTGTAGTTCTCCCCAGGGTCCCCTCTACCTAGGTGCATTATTTTGTACTTCTTTGTATTGAACCTCAGTTGCCACATCTGACCATATTTCAAGCTTCTCCAGGTCCCTCTTCATTTTCTGCACCCCTTGTGGAGTATCCACCCTGTTGCAGATCTTGGTGCCATCTGCAAACAGGCAGATCTTTCCTTCCAGCCCCTCTGCAATGTCTCTAATGAAGACCTTGAACAGGACTGGTCCTAGTACTGATCCCTTGGTACCCTGTTGGTCACCCCCTCTCTCCAGATTGTACCCCATTTATAACCACCCTCTGTCTCCTGTCTGTTAACCAGTTCCTAGCCCAGTTCACCACCTTGTCTCCCATTCCCAGACTACCCATCTTGTTAATCAGCCTTCTATGTGGGATGGTGTAGAAGGCTTTGCTGAAATCTAGGTAGGCAATGTCTACCAACGCTCCCTGATTTACTTCCCTAGTCACCCAATGAAAAAAATCTATTAGCTTCATTTGACAGGACCTTCCTGCTGTGAATCCATGTTTTCTCAGATCCTGAGCACTGCTGGATTCCAGATGTGCCATTATTCTTTCTTTCAGCAGTGTCTCCATGATCTTTCCCACCACTGAGGTGAGGCTAACTGGCCTATAGTTCCCCGCCTCCTCCCTACTGCCGCTTTTGTGCAGTGGGACTACATGTGCCCTCATCCAGTCCTCTGGAACCACACCTGTGTTGAGTGACTCTGTGAACAGGGCTACCAGAGGAGCTGCTATTTCCCTTCACAGCTCCCTTAATATGCTTGGGTGGATGCCGCCTGGCCCCATGGCCTTATCCACCTTCAGCTTTGTGAGTTCTTCCAGAACTCTCTCCACTGTTAATGAACTGGTCTCCACTTCTCCCCCCATCATTGCCTCTGCAACCCAACTGTGGTCCTTGAACCTCCCCTCCTAGTGAATACTGAGCAGAAGTATTTGTTCAGTATTTCTGCCTTGTCTAGATCCCCCTCCTTATACTCTCCCTTCTCCCCTTTGAGCCTCACAATCCCCCCTGGTTTTTCTTCTTTCACTGATGTACCTATAAAATGACTTATCCCCTTTGTTTACAGACATGCTAAACCCTCTTCTGTCTGCGCCTTTGCCCTCCTAACAGCCTTCCCTGCTTTCCTTAGACATTCAAGGTACAACTCCCTGTCCTCTTCTGTTTGACTCCCCTTATATTTCCTGAAACACAGCCTTTTAGCCCTGACTTGGCCCCCACCTCTTTAGAGAACCATAGTGGTTTCCTTCTTCTTTTCCCTTTGGCCCCTATCCTAATGCATTGGTTTGTTAACTCCACTATGGCTCTTTTCAGTTTTTCCCATTGTTCCTCCACCCCCTGTATTATCCCTCCCCTCCCCAGGACTACTTGTATACATCTACTCATTTCAGTGAAATCCACCCTCTAGAAATCTAGTACTCTTGCCCTTATGTGGCTTAATTGAGTCCATGTCTCCATGCTGAACCACACCATGTGGTGGTCACTGGACCCCAGCTGCCCTTCCACCTGTATTCCTTCAACTCTGTTCCCGTTGGTCCATACCAGGTCCAGAATGGAAGCTTGTTTCTGGATTGGCTCTGTACCTAATGACCTGAGGTCCAACTCCCTGCAGGGATTCTAGGATGGCTGTGCTTCTGGCTGAAGCAGCCACCTGGGTGACCCAATCCATGACCAGCATATTGCAATCCCCCAACAGCAGGATTTCGCCTTTAGCTGCCATGTCAAGTATGTTCTCCACTAGTTCCCTGTCTACTTCTTCCCTCTGTGTCAGAGGTCTGTATATCACCCCCATGCATATTGTTGTTCTATTCTCTGGCTCCAGGGTGACACACATTACCTCAGCCTCCCCCTGTCTTTCCCTGAACATCTGTAGTCTTTATACGATCTCTGATGTACAGGGCCATTCCCCCACCCTTTTTACCTTCCCTGTCCCTCCTGAACAGCCTGGTACACTGACTTTCCAGCCATGATTAGCAGAGTACCACATCTCTGTTATTGCTGCAATGTCAAGGTCTGCATCTGCCAACAAGGCCTCCATGTCTGGAACCTTATTTCCTAGGCTGCGGACATTCTTTAGCATGATCTTCCGTGTTTTACAGTCTGCCCTCCTTCTGCTCTTGTTCTCCCTCTTCAGTGTTTTCCCCCAACCCAATTTCCTTTCCTATGTGCTCTGCCCCCCCCACACTATCTGTTCCTGTAGTCAAATTATGTTCCTGCATGTTCCCATGGTGAGATGTTCCTAAGCCTCCTAACCCTCCTGGCTCTACCCCCTTGGCCAGTTTAAATGCTCACAGCTGAAGCTTATTTCCTAGGCTGCGGGCATTCTTTAGCATGATCTTCTGTGTTTTACAGCCTGCCCTCCTTCTGCTCTTGTTCTCCCTTGCCAGTGTTTTCCCCCAAACCCAGTTTCCTTTCCCATGTGCTCTGCCTCCCCCCCCCACTTTAGCTGTTCCTGTAGTCAAATTATGTTCCTGCATGTTCCCATGGTGGGGTGTTCCTAACCCTCCTGACCCTCCTGGCTCTACCCCCTTGGCCAGTTTAAATGCTCACAGCTGAAGCATTTAAACTTCCCACTAAAGACCAAGGTCCCCTTCTCAGACAGATGCAGGCTATCCTCTTTATATAAGACTGCATCTGCTCAGGTCAGGCCCCAGTTCCCTATGAAGCTAAAACCCTCCCTTCCAAACCACTCCTTCAACCAGGAGTTGAAGGTATGGCTGTGGTGTGCCCTAGAGAGGTGGCACCTCTGAGAATGAAAAGGATTGTGCTATCTGTTTCAGGCCCCCCCCCCAGCTTCCTGAAATTCTTCTGGACACTGGCTAACTCCACCCTTCTACTGGCCAGGTCATTGGTCCCGAGGTGAACAATGACATTCAGCTACTCCCTCCTAGCTATTGCCCTAGCGATCCATGGATCCGCCACCCTCCAAGCAGCGCTCCTGAGGAGGTACATCACCTCCTCTCCCCTCAGGGTGTCCTCAACTCCACTTCCTGGACAATAGAGTCCCTCACTAGGAGAAGCTCCCCCCCTCCTCCGGGGTGCCCTACCTCCCTTCCCTTGGGCTCCATCCTGGAGGACCCTCCCATTCTCCCTGGTCTCAGCCTCGGTTCCTGAGTGGGGCTTTCCCATGCCTACAAAACAGTGTAGGAGTTCACTTGGGAGCTTAAGCAACAGGTTGGTAGAAAAGAGGACAGGAGTTATATTTTGTTTTTAACTGAAATATTTGAATAGTTTGTAAGTGAAATTAGTTCTATGTGTTAAAAATTATTACCTTGTATTTGAACTGATACTTGGGCTGTGATATTGTAGGTTTGGGGATAGTTGTTTGGCAGGGAAAATTAGAAGGTAATTTAAATGTGTTGTTTGCCTGGTGTTAGGGGGAAGGGACATTAGCTGAAATTAACTTGTCTTTAAACAGGAATTACTGTGGCTTTCATTGTTCACGTGGGAGCTTAAGCAACAGGTTGGTAGAAAAGAGGACAGGAGTTATATTTTGTTTTTAACTGAAATATTTGAATAGTTTGTAAGTGAAATTAGTTCTATGTGTTAAAAATTATTACCTTGTATTTGAACTGATACTTGGGCTGTGATATTGTAGGTTTGGGGACAGTTGTTTGGCAGAGAAAATTAGAAGGTAATTTAAATGTGTTGTTTGCCTGGTGTTTGGTAAGTGCCCTCTCACCCACCCTGTTTTGTAGGTAAGCAATAATACCCGACAGGGTGGGCGGTATTGTGCTATACCGGACCGCCCAGGGGCGTAATGAGGCCCGACGCCGCAGGCGAGTAGGCCTTATAGCCCCTGGAAGGTCCGATAGCACACCGCCCACCCTGGAGGGTATTATTGCTTTTAGAAATGGGTATTAGCTTAATTGTATTTTTTGTGTAATGAGTGTATTAAAAAAAAAGAAAAATAATTATAAGAATGATCAGAAAGAGCAGCTTCTGCAAAATAGTCCCTGTTCCACTAGAGGGAGCTGCTGCATATGACATGCTGTTTATACAGGTATCTGTCTACTGTGTCTTTCTTAATTTTCTATATTTTTGCCCCCAAATAAGTTTAGTAATAGGATTACTGCGGAAACTTTTTTATATTATTTTCAAAGTGAGTTTTAGCGCATAATGTGAGCGGTCGCCTCAGCAGTGAATCAGAAATAGTACAGTGTCTCAGTCTGAGGAGTAAAAGATTCAGGGCTTCGTGCATTGGATTTTGAGCGAGTTTGAGGAAGAAAAATGGAAACATAAAAGAAGGTACTGTAGATTGTTAGACTGATTAGTGCCTTTGCTGTGCGTGAAAGATTTTACAAAAAATATTTGTGTTTTTTTTTTGGTCGCTTTCTGCTTTTATGAAGTGGGGTGGGTGGGAGATTGCTGGGAGTGAAGCGAGATGAGTTGGCATGGTGGCGCTACAAGTTTAAAACAAACTGCTGACATTGTAAAAAAAAAGGTATCGAATAAAAACGATGCAGAGCCTGGTTGGGAAACGACAGCTTTTGGACTGTGGCTGCCACCTGCTCTTGATGGCTCAGTTTCCTCTCTGTCTCACCTGTGTGGAGCAGGCCAGATGCCTGAGTCTGTGACGGGCTGGGAGTTAGAAATGCCCGCAGGCACTTTCTCTTCAGGGCGATCTGACAACGCTGCTCGCCGCCATTATAATCTCCACCTGCCACTGTCAGATCAGTAGCACATAATTCAAGAACTCAGGAGCCCCACATCAGACCCCAAGAAAGACAATTCATTTATTTTAAATTATCGAGAGCCCCAGTGTGGTAGCCCACTAGTCCACCACGGCTGTAAGCTTTGAGGGAGCTGAGTCATGACTAGCTATGTCACAATTTTACAGTCAATCAAAGGAAAAACTATTTTGCTCTGTGTGCTGTTATTATTTTAATTGTAGAGACTGGTTTGATTACTGAGTGTGTGTGTGTGTGTGCGCAGGGGGGTGGTACCTCTCGCTAAGAGATTAATAAAATGGCGACAGTTTGAAATTGTGTGCCCAGTGCTTCAGCCAATGATGAAGCAGGCTGGGCACAAGGATACTTAGTGGGCATGAGGCAGGATTGGGCTGGGACTTTTTATTTGGTGGGCATCTATTGTCTGATAGATGCCCACCTAAATAAGTGTCTCAGCCAATCAGAAGAGAGAATTGTCTTTGCCCATTTTCTAAGCTTTCTTAAATACTGAAAAGCCACTGGGGGTTGGGATTGAAGGGCTGAGTATTTCTGTTTGGGACTGAAATTTGAAGCAACAGGAGTTGGTGGGCCTGTGACATCATATGGTACCTGGTGTCTGCTTACACACACTGTTAGTGGGACTGAACACATACTGGACTGTATGTGTTTGTGAGACTTGGGAACTTTGTTGGTGGGGTTGAAATTGGGTTTGTAAATAACTACAGTCAGTATAGAGAGAAACTGTACTCCAAGGGAAAGGGACTGAGAAAAGGGGGTGTGCTATTATAAACAGAGGGGGATAATCAGGGTGGCCATATTCCACCATGGCAGGCATCTTCGGAAGGGTTGTAGGCTGCACAGGCTGTGGGATGGCAATAATTCTAAATTGGGCCCGGAGAGAGGGAGGCTGCCCACTCTGTAGACAGCTATCTTGTATCAGGAGTGAGGTATATTGGTTAAGGAGTAAGCTGTGGGATCTGTCCAAGGATAGGGGGTGTGGATATGGGCAGCAGAAGGGTGGGGCTGAGGGGAGGCTGGGGCAACGCTCTGAAATTACAGGACATTATGCTACAGCAAGCAGAAGGGGGGATATTAGGGACAGAGGACCCTTAGATAGGGAAGTTGATGCTAAGGGGAAAGCGTACAGGGTGAAAATTCTGAATTCAAGGAGACTGGAGGGAGAAGAGTCAGGAGGGGCTGTTGTGCGGAAGCCTAAAACAGCAGACTGTGGGAAGGGAGCTCCTAAGGTGAACAGTGCAAGAGAGGAAGAAGAGGGTCAGTTTAGAGATGCAGTCAGGGGAAACTCGGGTTACTTGATGGAGGCTGACATAGAGTGTCACAATAAATTTGAGATACTAAGCATCCTAGAGGGGGAGGAAGGGGTTGGTGGAAATGAGGAAACTTATACAGAGGCCGGGGGGAGGGAGTCAGATACCCATAGGGCATCACAGACCAGCTATGGAAAGGATAGACATAGTCCCAGAGGAGAAGGAAACATATATGTTAAGCAAATGGGGAGATGCAACATATTCCAGACATGAGGGAGGAGAGCATGATTGGAGAGAAACTGGGTGACAAGGAGATGGGAGAGGCCCCCTTCAGCAGGAGGTCAGTACCAAGGATGGGGCCCTAGCTAAGGGGACCACAGAGAGCCTCTGGAGACAGGGGTACTATTACAAAGGGGGGATGGTGGTGTGGGGAAGGGAAACCATCAGGGCCAGGATAAATGGTTCAGATAAGAGAGGGTTAAAGGGACACCTATTCAGAGGGGTTTGAGTTAAGTGGGCAAAATAGCAAGGGAGGCAGAAGGGGAGGGTGACAAGGGGTCTCTAATAGGCAGGAAGACTCCCATGAAGTGCGATCATGAATAAAGTGGGGGGGCTGAGAGGGCATAGTGGAGGTAACCATAAGGATGATGGCGGTGTTAAGGTTCTGTTACTGGGAGACTCGATGATTAAGGGTATCCATTGGGAGGGACAGGGGGGTGGATGCCATAGCCAGGTGAAGGTAGTGAGTATCTCTGGGCTGACAGTGCACAGAGCAAAGTTCATGGTGTATGAAATGGTTAGGGATTGTGGAGGAAACCGGATCTCCTGGTGCATTTGGGAACTAATGATCTAGGGAAATAGCATTATAAATCCAAGCAAGGTTCCAAGAACTTGCCAGAGTCTGTCGGGATAATGGATGCAACATTTCTTTCGGAGATATTGCCAGTACCAAAGGCCTCAGTGGAGAAAAAAATGAAGCTCACATAGGTTAATGAATGGCTCAGGAAGTGGGGTGAAGAGAATGGGTTGGGGGTGTTAGGGAACTGGAATGGAGTTTGGGAGGATAAGGGACTATATGCCAAGGACAGGTTTCATCTTGCCCGTTAGAAGGAAGTCCTTAAACAAAGGAGGCTGACTACATACAAGAAAGGTGGGGTTTAAACTTGTAGGGGGAAGGGATAAGGAAGGGCTGACAGAAGCCTCCTCCAGATGAGGAGTAGCCTTCAAGCCCAAGGGGAGGGAAACAGACTGGAGGTGGAGGTTTCAGGAGGAGCAGGGGAGGATGGAAGTATAAGGAATCTGGGTGGGGTTCGACAAAGAGGATCAGGGATAAGGGTGGGGTTAGTGTTAGTTAATGCCAGGAGCTTGGGAAACAAGTTGCCAAGTTCCAGGCCATGCTGTTCGAGGGGTGGATGTGGCGGCAGTCACGGAACGTGGGCCAACAAAAACCATGACTGGGACCTAAATGTACGGGGGCTACTACTATGCTTAGGAAGGATAGAAAGGAGGGCAGAGGGTGGAGTGGCTATGTTCATTAGAGATGACATAGAAATTGCTATGGTAGAAGAGGCAGAGGGAAGCGTGGAGGCCTTATGGGTCACCCTACGATCCCCAGCAGGAGATAAGGTCAAGCTGGGAGTAGCATATAGGCCCCCGGGATGAGTGATGTTCTAGAGGATGGTTTGCTGGACAACATCATTGCCCAGTGTGGTCCAAAGGGAAGGAGTGGTGTTGATGGGGACCTTAATATGCCAGGTACAAACTGGGAACCATGTCCTCTAAGGTGGCCAGGGCAGAGGCTGCTGGATGGCTTCAGGATGTGTTCTTAACACAGCATGTGATGGAGCCCACAAGGGAGGGCATGTCCTGGATGTGGTTCTGGCAGATGGGGATCTGGTAAGGGACATGGTTGTACAGGACCCCTGACTGGGAGTGACCACAATACTGTCTGGTTTCAAATAAGCATTGGGGAGTGGGGTGAGATCTAGGACACTGGCAGTGGACTTCAGGGGCAGACTTTATGGGCATGGGAAATATTCTCAAGGATCACTTGAGGGATTACCTCAACGACAAGTGTGGAAAGGAGATGGGAGGTCATAAAGCGGGGACTTCATGAGGCAGTCAGGATCTGCGCTAAGTTGAAGCGTAGGGAGCAAGGTCACATAAACCATGCTGGTGGTCCAGTGAGGTCAGGTAGCAGTCAGAGAAAAGAAGGCGGCTTACAAAAATATAAAACAACGAGAGGGATAGGGATAAGAAATGTACCAGCTTGCATCTAGAAAAG
Organism: Neoceratodus forsteri; assembly: GCA_016271365.2. Classification (NCBI taxonomy): domain Eukaryota; kingdom Metazoa; phylum Chordata; order Ceratodontiformes; family Ceratodontidae; genus Neoceratodus; species Neoceratodus forsteri. Next base: position 1,878,717,508 of record CM057452.1, read on the forward strand.
TCACCCGTATGGTGAGGGAGCAAAGTCAGTAAAGAGCAGCGGCTGGCACAGGGGATACATGGAGGGAAAGGGTTCTTCCGGTACATTGGGAGGCGGAGAAAAACAAGAGCCATCTCAGCAGATTGAGATCAGAAGGAGGGTGGGTGGAAGAGGCGAGGGACCAGGCAGAAGTATTTAACGTACTTTGCCTCTGTGTTACCAGGGAGGGGATGGATATCTACAAAGCAAGGCACAAAGGGATAGAAGCGGCAGGGAGTGGGATCAGGGAGCAACAGAAATGGAGCAAAGGGAGGAAAGGTACCCCAGGGTGTCACATCTGGATAAGGATAAAAAGACCAGTAAGGTGAAGGGATGGATGATGCCATCCCGCCAAAAGATGGTTTGCCCTCAAGGCCCTAAAGAAAGACAAATCTCCTGGGCGGATGGCATTCATCCGAGTACTATGGGAATTGGCGGACATACTGGCTGCACCCTGGCGGAGCTTTTCAGCAGGTCACTTGAGACAGGAGGGTACAGGGATTGGCGAGAGGCACATGTGGTACCAATCCATAAGGGGTCGAAGGAGTACCAGGAAACTATAGACCCATCAGTTTAACTCGGTGGTGGGAAAATTAATGGAGAGTATACTAAAGGAACGATTGGGGTTTACTTGGAGGAGGTGGGAGTTCTGGATGAGTCGGCAGCATGGGTTTGTGTCAGGTAGATCATGTCAAACCAACCTTGTGGAGTTCTATGAATGGGTAACATCAGAACTGATCAGGGGTAAGCCTGTGGATGTATTATTCTTGGACTTCAGCAAGGCGTTTGACTCTGTCCCCCACAATGGTCTGGTGGAGAAACTGATGGGGTTAGGAGTAGGCCCTTTGATGGTCAGATGGATTGAAAACTGGATAGCTGGACGCACTCAGAGAGTAGTGGTCTGTGGGGAGCTCTCGAACCCTACAGAGGTTGGTAGTGGGGTACCACAGGGCTCGGTCCTGGGTCCAATCCTGTTTAATGCATACATATCGGACATCAGGGATGGTATAGGGTGTGAAATGAGTCTCTTCGCGGATGACTCCAAGATGGGAGCAGTAGTTGAGGGAGAAGAGGGGAGGTTGGCCCTGCAAGGGGACCTGGACACCCTGGAAAGCTGGGCTCACACATGGAAATTAAATTTCAATATCGCCAAGTGCAAGGTGTTGCATCTTGGTCGGGGAAACCCTAAACACAGGTACACCCTGGGAGGGAGGTGCTGGAAGCCTCAACAGGGAAAAAGACCTAGGGGTCATGGTGGATACATGTATGAATAACTCTGAGCAGTGCAGGAGAGCAGCTAGCAAGGCAAACAGGATGTTGGGATGCATCGCAAGGGGATCACCTCTAGGAGCAAGAAGTGATTCTGCCGCTGTACAATGGACTGGTTAGACCACACCTTGAGTACTGTGTACAGTACTGGAGACCACACTGAAGAGGGACATACAGCTCCTGGAGAGGTACAGAGGAGGTCAACAAAGATGATCACGAGGGCTAGGGGATTTGACTTACGAGGACAGACTTGAGGAGCTCTGCCTGTTTTCATTGGAGGGAGGAGAGACAGGGGACATGATTGAGGTCTTCAAGTACCTCAAGGAATAAATAGGGTAAACATGGATGGGATCTTTAGACTAAAGCAGGGAGGTATCACCAGAGGACATGGTTTGAAGTTGGAAGGTGGAAGGGTGAGGGGAAAAGAGGAGGAGGTTTTCACTGAGAGGTGGTGGACCCTTGGAATGCACTGCCTGGTGAGCTGGTTCAGAGATCCACAGTGGAGGGCTTCAAGAGAGGGTGGGACAGACACAGAAAGTGGATGTATCAGATGATGGCCTGTCCCAGGGGGGTGGGGATGGATGATAGGGGTTTCTGGAGCACAAGGGATGGGAGGGTCTCGGCACCCAACTAAGGATCTCGGTTCGAGCAGACTCGATAGACCATAAGGCCTAATCTGCTGGCAAATAGTATGTTAGTATGTTACCAAGTGGGACCGTTTAGGGGATGTGCTTTTGATACCTCTCCCTCATCCTCCCTGAGTCCACCATAGTCCAATCACTTCTCTTCCTGGGCATCATTTGCGGTACAGGTTGTGGACCCCATGGTCCCTGGCTGGGGTGGATGCCACCTTCAGCTTGGCCAACTCTGCTCAGAGACAAATTCCTCCCTCAGCCCAGAGAGGTGCCTGCAGATAGGGCAGCATTGCAGCCTCCAGAACATCCCCCTGAAGACAGCTGCTCCACAACCACTGCACTGTACCACTCCCATCATGTCTGTTTCCCTCCTCAATCTACTGCCTGCTTAAGATGGCTATTTGTTATCTCTCAAATATTTGTGTTTTTCTTTTTTATGCGTTCTCTCTTTTCTACTTACTGTATGGATGCAAGGCCCTATGGGACCCACCCTATAAATGTAGGCTGAGCCCTGGGGTGGGTGGGTTGTAGAGTGGGAGGGTGGGACTACACCACAGGCTGTGCCCAAAAACAATCAGCCAAGGAGTCCTCTGGCAGTGGCTCCTCACTTCACTTACTCTGGTCCAGACACAGCCAATTACAAACACACAGTCACGAACTTACCAGCAAGAATCCCTCAATCCTGCCCAAACTAAATGGAGAAGCATACTGAAACAGCAGTTAAGAAAATACCTCACATTCAAACTACACTAATCACATTCAAACTACACTAATCCCTGTAATATGATGTCTGAACCAGAACACCATTGAAATGAATGGGTGCATATTGAAATCAATGGGGATATCTTTACAAATGTAACTCGCATGCTTACAAATACACCTAGGCCATCTTAAATGCTGCCAAATGTTATTTTAAGCAATATGAGAAGTGACGGTCTTTACCATAACACATAGTTTTTTTTATTTTTTTGTTAAACTAGACACTCACTGATGCTGACCCACTTCCACTGTACCAAGGGAGAGTGAATGCATCTTTCAGTAAGTAGCATGAATTTTGAAGTCAGATCCTTTGCCATCAGTCCATCACCATCTGTGAGTTAAGAGGTGAGAAAGACTTTCTGGGAAACTGCTGGGAAGCATGTCAAGATGGAAAAAAATGTCCACATAACCAAAAAACTGTGTGCATACAAACAAAATAATTAACACTGCTGGAATAGGGCAAGAATTGGGACTTTCGTTTTTTGTGCATACATACGGAATATGCATATATCCAAATGGCAATCAAGTGGAATCCATTGTACAATATTTTGAATTTAACATAGAAGTACCGGGACAACTCTAAGTGCCCCTATAATATACAGATATAGATATAGCTGTAGATACAGATATATATTGTTCCTATATAAAATGCTTATGTTGACAAACTTTACATAGTTAAGTAGTTTACAAAGTATTTGATTGAAAATAGAGGATTGGGTATGAGCAGTCATACATAACAAGGATATTCTTGCATCAAGAGGTTTTCTTGGTAACAGATGACCTCGAGAGCGCAGCTCTCGAGGTACTCTGATACCAAGGGAACCTCAAGATATAAGAATTTCCTTGTTTGTGTATGACTGCTCACACGCAGTCTTTTATAGTGTATGGGCAGTCACAGCATAGAAAATCACACAAAACCAGCTGGAGAAGACAACAGAGAATAGAAATTTTAACATTTTTTTTTTAAATGACACAGTGTGCTACAGATGTTTCTGCAAATTCAAGTAAAAAAAAAAAAAGCAACTTCCAGCTTAACTGGATTGAGGAAAGCAACTATGTGGCAGCATTCCAAGTTGTTATGCTGCATTAGTGACATAGCTAGTGCAGCATAACAGCTGTGATGACATAGCTACTGCAGCATAACAACTCCATTCTAGTTACGGATTTCTATCCATATCAACATTCTACCATACACTATATATAGAATAGTGTATGGTTGTCCATACACAACAATGCTATGTTGCCATTGAGGGGATGTGATAACGTCATACTGACCTCAAGCGCGAAGCTCGAGAGGTCAGTTTGACGGCAGCACATCCCCGAGATGGCAACATAGTCTGTTGTGTATGGACAACCATACACTGTTTTATATAGTATATGGTTCTCCAAAACATCGAAACTTTCACAAGGTTTCATACCTTGTGATAATGCTACCTCTCCTCCATTAAGTCCCACTCTGCTCCTGAATCCAGTTCCGCGGCAGGACTGCTCTGCTCCTGTTCCTTATGATTTATAGCCACCAGTAATTTACAACAAAACAAAAAAAAGACAGGCTGGTAGTTTTGACATACAGAGCTGACTGTGAAAGTCTGTGTCCAAACTATCTTAGGTTACTGTCCACACTGTCTGCTCGCCTGACCACTCGCTAAGTGAATCCGCCATTTTAGAATACATTTTTAAAATCACTTCTTGTTTCCGCCAATCAGGAAGGAGCGCAAGAGGCAAAAGTTGTACTATCGATGTGACGTCAGAACGATAGTACAACAACTTTTTTGACCTTTGAACTGCCCTACAACAGGATTTGGAAAACCATCGTTTTCCATCCACAACAAACCCTAACCATATACTATAAAACTTTCAAATTTTTCTAAAAGGCAGCTTCCTGGTACAGTGGTATACTGTATCCTGTAGGTGGAGTGAGACAAAGTAGTATGATTGGTTCACCAAGTCTATCCCCATTATCCTAACAGTAGTAGACTGAGTTGTATTTGTCTCTGAAGAATTGATCCTGTGTGGAGCAGTTTCACAATATGGCAGTGCAGCTGAAATAATTAGGGCTGGAAAAGTTTGAGATTTGAAGTTTAAATCCAAACTCTTCATTTTGAGTTTTTATCCAAGTGATTCTAAGTTCAATTTTTAAAACTATAAGGTTGGACCTACAGGCTTAGAGCCATGTTAAGTGTTACTATTGTGGCCAACAGCCTATAAGTATGGCCACTGCTATATTTATTTATTTATTTGATAACTAGATAGGTACACTGGGCCAAGGGACTGTTTTCAGGTGTGCCCCAGGCCATCAAGATGGTATATATGGTACAGTACAATTAACATGCAAATTAAGAAGGCACATACAGCACAGGCAGAGCATTTTATGTAACAGTTTGTACAAATAGAAATAATACAGCCATACAGAGAATGCAATAAGCGATAAATAACAGATTAGGTCCTAAGAAACAGACTTAAAGCCAGTGATCCAATAAGCTATATTACAGCTGAGCCTGGTTTGAAAGCCCAGGCCAGGCATAGAAGAAGGGTTACAATATATAACAGTAGCAGCCTGGCAGGTTAGGAGGTTTACGCCATATAGTATATATACATATATATATATATATATATATATATATATATATATATATATATATATAATATATATATATATATATAAAATAGTGGACAGGTGACCAACCACAACAAAGTTGTGCTTACATCAAGTGAATTGATGCCATCATAGAGACCTCGAGAGCGAAGTTCAAGAGGTCTCTATGAGGTCATTAACTCCTGAGATGGAAACACAACCTTAGGTGTGGATCATCACCCTTCCACTGTTTTATATCGTATATGGTTACTTGGATTCTTTTTAGTGTTTTGTTTTTTTAAGTTGGTTGTTACCTTTTGTATTACTGGGTGCCACTCCCATTTGCTATGGCTTCTTCTACTGACCCAGACCATGTTGGTCCTGAGAACTCTTCTGTGGCTATTAGGACATCTGTGACTGCACTCTTTCTTTTAAAATACAAAAGAAAAAAAAGTAGTTCACTTTTGTGACAGGGACCATCTGTGGCTCTGCATATCTGATGTAGCTGGTTTCATGCTCGGTGCTCGCTAAACCGTGCCACCATGTTTGCACTGATTTTACCCATTACAGCCACATTAAGTTGGCCAATCCAGTGGCAGAACAAGGGTGAAAAGTTGTACTATCGATGTGATGTCAGAATAATAATACGACAATTTTCTAACCTTTGAACTGTCCAACAACAAGATTTAGAAAGTCACCATTTTTTCATCACCAATCAGCCCTAACCATGCACTATATACCAATGTAGTCCAATAACAGGGAATGAATCCATTGAACAGACAAATGCTTTGGGAACATAACCAGCAGGCTAAGGTCAGATGGAGGAATTTCCACCTTCCCCAGGTCAGGTGGGGCACTTGCATACAGCGGTGGTCAAAAGGGCATTTTTAAAATATGATTTGAAGAGGGGGGAACTGTCCAGTGAGTGAAGTGAGGCAGGCAATCCATTCCAAAGCCTTGGTGCAGTGAGGTAGAAGGCAAAGAGACAGGACATCACTAAGCTGTTCCTGCTAAAGACACCAATGCATCCATGCAAATGAGGGGCGCCTCTATGTATACAGGGTGCATTGGAATTTTAAATGGTTCCCAAAAGCACAAACAGGTTGCCAGCACAGTACTAGTTATTGCTTTCAGAAATGATGTCTTAACAATGCACTATTAATATCATGTTGTTAAAACAATGTAAGCATTCTCTGATGAGCCCGGCAATACATTAAGTAAGTAACAAGGGCACTGTGCAGTAGCAGGACGCCACTGGAAACAGTATGTTGCAAATCAGATGGGTCACAGTGGGTAAACATGTTTCAGACTTGCAACATATACAACATCTGAGCAATGTCGCTACCGAATTGGGCTGTGCGGGGATCAAAACAGAGTGCACAGCCTCTATGCAATCCAAGGACCAAAGGATAGCTCGCTGGATATAATTGTACCTCTAATGAGACACCACGGTAACTACTTTTTAGGGCATTCTCTGCTGCTTGGTTTCATTTTAATTTCTCTTTTTAAAGACTATAGATTACTGTAAAAGAGCTAACACCTTTACAGTGCCTTTAACTGCCACTTTGCTCCTTGAAACACTTGTTTTTATTGAGTGTGATACACTCCTGTGGCCAGCAGGGGGATGTATTTTGTGCCTCTGCATCCGTTAGCACTTTTGTTTGCACTGCTCGCTAGGTGCTATTATTAGAAATACTGTGGGCACTCACAATTTGCTCTAAGCTGTTTTAAATATAGTACACTTTGTACTATGCGCTAATTTGTGCTTTGGAGCAAGACTTTGAACAGTGCAAACTTCAGCTTTTAAAAATGGGGCTACCATTGTTTCACCAAACTATTACTGTGCACTCTGTCCATGCCTATTAAAATGTAAATACATTTTTGATACAGAATCTTAGTCTTTTAGTGGTGAATCTATTCTATAAGCACCATACCATATTTTCATGAATGACCAAAAGTAGAGGAAATGAAAATTAAGTTTATTTAGGTTTCAGTTTTATGCTACATCCCTTTTTTTTTTTTTGCATTATCTCTTTCTGCCCCACGTGCTCCAAGGTAGCCACTCCTTCGGGCTTACCAAAGCAGTCCTCCAACCCATCCATCCTCCAAGATTCCGCCTGAGATCACAGCTGATCCCCAGGGTGACCCGGCATAACCCTTCGCCGGATGGGTCCCCCACCTCTGAGGGGGAAGGCACCAGCCAAGGGGGACAGACCAGCGCACCACTTTAGCCCCAGGGATGCTGCTGAGATGGAGAGCTCAGTAGGACCTTGATGGCCTCAGAGCACCAGGCAGCCATCATCCGGCTACCGTGAAGTGGTATTTCTGCTTTTCTAGTTACTCCCTCTTTTTGCGTGTGTTAGCAGTGCTCCTGGTCTCCACCAGAGGCTGCTGTGGCGAGACGACAACCCACTACCCATCCCCAGGAGAGGAGAGTAGTTCTACAGATGCTCGATCCTCTCCCACCCCTGCCAGTCCCCGATGACCCAAGTCCATTCCCGAACCCGGGTCACTGGCGTGGGATGAGGTAAGGCACCAGGGTCTTAACCCTCTGCGCCACTGGGCCGGCTGGCTACATCCTTTTTAAGTTCACTGTGCATGCATGCACAGCGAACTTCTTGAAATAAGTTGTTTTTGATGGGTGTGACACTGTCTGTCCAATGCAGAGTGGTCTGCAAGGAGCACAACAGTGCCATGCCAGTCATTAGCAAGGCTGATTGTGACAATGTTTTGCCTGAAACATTCCCTACTTGAAAAGAAAGAGCCGTGCCAATCATACATGAGCTTTTTCCTTTCATCTGCAGGACACCGCCCAGCAAACAGCTGTTCAGTGTCCTGATCAGCCTGTTTGTGTAACTCCCACCCCCTGTCACCCCACCATCCCTTCCCTCATTGTCTTTGCACATCCCACTGGCCATCTTTAGTGTCACAGAGTAGGCCTGCAGCTGAATCTCCAGCCCCCTGTCCCACATCCAATCCTCTGGAATACTGGCATTCTTACACTGTTCCCCAATTTTCTCTGCAGTGTGTTTCTGTCAGATGTCTACTGCCCCCCACCCTCCCATTCAGCTTTTTTTCTTATAATAATATTTGTTTGACATCAGGGTGCCCAATCCCCGTGTTGGCGATCCCCTCATCCATAGTGTCTGACATTGGGGCACCAATCCCTGTGTCTGCCTTCCCCCCAGTACTCTCCGATATCAGGGTGCCAATCCCCATGTTGGCGATCCCCCCTTCCCCTGTAATGTCCGACACTGGGGTGCCCAATCCCTGAGTCAGCAATCCCCTCAGTACTATCCAACATCAGGGTGCCCAATCCCTGTGTCCATGACTCCACCATACTATGGGACACTGGGGAACCCACTGGAACACTGAGGAACCCACCCCAATGTCCTCAAACATTTTTTATCCCTGAAAAAAAGAAAATAGTCCACCAACATCTTTTTTTTTACCAATTAAACCTGTAAAGAAGAAAATGGTCCCTCATCATTTCCCCCATCCTTCCCCTCTGTGCACCCACTTCCCCGGCCCCCCTGCACCCCATACTTACCTCTGGAAGTCAGCAGCTGGCATCCTCTGTGGACTGGGACACGTCTGCAGTCTTCAAAGCCACACCGTGATCTGAAGAATCAAGGTAAGCACCATATAATGGCTGTCAATGGCGTTTTGAACTTATATTGATATCTTGGCAATTTCTAGGTCTTTTTGCACCAAATTTACAAAATGGGCTTTTTGGGACTCCACCTCAAGAACACGGGCATGGTCATTTCGTTACTTGGCCCTGAAAGGTGACTTTGCTGTCACTGTGTGGAATCCCCTTTTGGGACAGACATGAAACGACAGTGCCACTGTTCATAAGGTGGGGTCCCAAAAAGCCCATGTTGAAAATTTGGTGAAAATTCCCAAAAATGGCCGTGTTATGAGTGTACATTGTGCAGTTTCTATGCAGGTGCATAACTTTGCAAATTTTTCATATTTTTACTCCAAATTGTCAACATACAGATTTTTTCACATCACCTCATGAACAGTAAAGCTGTCATTTCTCATCCTACCCAAAATGTGTTTTCACAGCTGTGGCATGGAATGGCATGATCCTTGTGTGAAATCACCTTTCAGGGCTGAGTAACAAAATGACAGTGCCCCTGTTCAAGAGGCAGGGTCCCAAAAAGGCCATGTTGAAAATATGGAGCAAAAATACCAAAAAATATCAGAGTTACGTGTGCTTGTTGATATTTTCCTACGCATGCACGCAACTGAACCAATTTCTCATATTTTCACTCCCAATTTTTAACACTACATGAACACTACAGCTGTAATTTCTCACATTCTGCCCAAAATGACTTTCCACATCTGTGGCACAGAATGGCATTTTGCTATGAAGTAAGACATTTTCACTGATGGGGATTTGTGAAGTAAAGTGATAAGAAGACTATGTTGAACAACTGGGGTCAAAATGTGAAAAAGTTACAAAGTTATCACAGCAACATACAAGCATCCACTTTCTGCGTCTACATCCTGGGTTCAGAGGTGGACTCTGGAGTCATACAGCCGGCAGGAGCAGTAGGACCGAGTGTCCCAGGGACTGCTGTCCTTCTCTGGGGGGAGGAGGAAAGAGTGTCTGGTGCCTTGTGCATCTCTGGTGGAGACAGGAGGTAGTGCTGCTGCTGGCACCTCATGCAAGGGGGTGAGGCAGATGATGGTATTATTGTATGTCCTTCTCCCCCAGGATCTTCAAAAATTAGCATACAAAAAATTCTGGCCCAGTTCATGATGCCCCCGCCTCCGCCACCACTCCTGCTGCGACTAATAAAAGAGAGAGAGAGAGAGAGAGAGAGAGAGAAAGAGACTATTGGGGGTAAAGGATAAATTTTACAGCCACAGAAATCACAAATTAAGTTTATTCTTGGCCGCAGTGTGGCTGCATGTGTACATAGGACAAGAGCAGGCTGGAAAAATAAGTTTCTGACTTGAGCCTCCATCCACAGAAGAAAAAGAGACTATTGAGGAACAAAGACAAATGTTATACTCACAGAAATCACAGCATTTATTCTTGGCCCCAGTGTGGCTGTGTGTGGACACAAGGCAAGAGCAGGCTGGCAAAACAAGTCTTTGACTTGTGCCAAAATCCAGAGGAGAAAAAGAGAGAGAAACTATTGGGGCCAAAGAGAAATCTTATAGTTACAGAAATCACATATAAAGTTTATTCTTGGCCCCAGTGTGGCTGTGTGTGTGCACTGGGCAAGAGCGGGCTGGCAATATAAATCTCTTACTTATGCCACCATCCAGAGGAGAAAAGGAGAGAGAGAGACTATTGGGGGCCAAAGAGACATGTTATAGTCATAGAAATCACAAATAAAGTTTGTTCTTGGCTCCAATGTGGCTGTGTGTGTACACAGGGCAGGAGTAGGCTGACAAAATAAATCTTTGACTTGTGTGCCATCCAGGCTGGCAAAATTAATTTTTTTATTTATTAGCCTTTGGTTACCGAGTAAGTGCATCCTTTGAATTGTGCCACCATCCAGAGGAGAAAAAAGAGAGAGAAAGAGAGAAAGACTATTGGGGGCCAAAGACAAATGTTAGTCACAGAAATCACAAATAAATGTTATTCTTTGTCCCAGTGTGGCTTTGTGTGTACAGAGGGCAAGAGCATGCTGGCGAAATATGTCTGACTTCTGCCACCATCCAGAGGAGAAAAGAGACTACAGGGGGGCCAATGAGAAATGTTACAGTTACAGAAATCATGAACAAAGTTTATTATTTGCCCCAGTGTGGCTGTGTGTGTACATGGGGCAAGAACAGGCTGCCAAAATAAATCTTTTATCTTGGCCTCAGTGTGGCTGTGCAGTGTGTGTACACTGTACAGGGCAGGCAGGCAGACACAGTAGTGCTTGCATCTGTCAGTCTCCCCCGCCCCCCCAGCACACACACATCACGGGCCCAAGCAGGATATGTCACTGTAACCCCCCTGCAAATGGGGGTTCCCAAAAGACTTCCAGGAGCTTGCTTGAATGCTCCAAGCCTGAATGGTGTTTGGCATTTAAGCCATTTATCAGTGAGTGTTTTTAGAGCCTCTGGTACTGTCTCTTTAAGAGCTGTCTGCTTGCAGACATAATTAGTTTGTATGGGGGGACTGTGTGCTTCTCTGAGTAACACTCGAGCTGCTGCCAATTCACTTCATTTTTGCAGTCACTAGGAGTGCAAAGGGGAACCTATCTGAAAGATGTAACTGTTTGCCAGAAATTATTTAGAGTAATAATGAAATTACAGTTTGTCTAACCTGCTTTCTTTGCAGTCAGAACTGTGTCTGCTAGTTCCCCATTCTAGTTTTGAACTGCTGAACTGGACCAATCAGTGTGGGGTAAGCTAGCTCTAAAATGGTGCCTTGACGAATCAGAACTTGGACTCATAATCTGAGCCAGCCACAAGAGGATTGTATGAGCAGTGACTCTGGGAGATGTAGTTTAGACTTCAGTGCCTTTTTGGACCAACAGCAGCAGTCTATTGTGAGTGACAGCCAATCCAGTCAAGAACTGGGAGGAACTCAAAGGAAGTGCCAGTTTTGTCGGTTGGAGTTTCAGTTGAGCTTTGGCAGTGAAGAAGGAAGGAGCCCTGTGCTTTTTCAGTGTGCAGTTTTAGTCAAAAACGTGTGTAAGGCCCAAGTTCGGTCTGCAGCTTGTTAGGACTGAATCCGTCCTGTGAAAAGAATCAAAGGATCTCTGAAGAGTAGAAACCAGGCTCACCCTGTAGAAGACTGGAAGAATTGCTGAAAATTGCACTCGGTCTGTCAGGAACTGAATCTGCTGTGTGTTCTGCCGGGTATTGTGCAGTAATTGCGATCGGGATACAGATGCAGCCTGCCTGGTATAGTGCTTTCTTTTATATGGATGTGTGAAAAGGTTTGTGTACCTCAGTGAGCCCTGCTGACATTGAAGGACCCTATCTTATTTGGAGGTCGTGAGTACTAATTCAGGGTCGCTCCCTGTTGAATTGCCACATTAAATACCAAATGGAATTACTGTACTGCTGACTGTTTAATTCCTCCTTTTCTCTGTGTGAAAGGGCCCTACCAGCTGCCACGGTTTGGACTAGCCACTAGGGCTTGGGTACCCAGGGACAGTAACTGATAGGGATAGGCCTGTGCACAGAGCCATAAATAGATTATTAGAGTGATAAGCTAATTAACCTGATTTCCCCCTGTCCTTGTTATATCCCCTAAATAAATCAGAGCTGCTTGTTTCAGCAAAGTTATACTACCGAGGTATTTGTCTATGTTAAAGTACTGTACTGTGATTGTTGCACTGTATCTCATTTCACAGGAGGTCCCAGTGCGGAACCAGACCTGGGGTAAGTGTATACTGTGAAGGTAATTCTGATATATTGTGTGGGCCACTAGTGGGAAGAAAGGGGGGTTGCAGTGTCCCAGAGGGCTGTGACCAAGTTAGTTTAACTATTGCAAACCCTGACCTCTGGGTGGAGGCACCCGCCATTGGATCCAGGACCCTCAACCTGTTAGTGGCAAATCAGGCAGGGGTAGTAGCCCCTGGGATAGCGCCATCTAGGGGTTACATCACTAGTGCACGTGAATGCATGGAATGGTCTGGAAGCAAGCACTGTGGTTGAATTTAAACAGGTATGGGACAGGCATAGAGGAACCCTAGAGATAAAGCAGAGGGAGGGTCAGAAGCCATAATCAAGTACAGGGCTTACAGTCAGACTGGATGGACCTTGCAGTCCTTATCTGATGACAATTTCTATGTTTCAACGTTTCACAATAAAATGGAGATACTATTATACTATCTGAAAAAGTAAGGAAATTAATTGCAAAAAAATAAATGCGTCAGTTATATTATTTATTTTTATTTATTCAATTTTGATAACCGGGTAGACCCACTGACCTCTGAAGGTCCCTTTTTCAGGGGCAACCCGAAATTAGTTACACAAAGTAAAAACATTTTGTTTATACAGTATAATGCATAAGTGAGCAGACCACATTTGATTACAGTCAAGACAGTACACAGCAGGGGATCAGACCACCAATAGACAAATTCATTATGCAATCACATTAGGGCCAGTCCTATAACCTGGGGTGGAATTAGTACAGAACAAACAATTGATAGCACACTTTCAGCTCTAGAGTTAGAGAGGTTTCAACAGGACTGTTAGGGTTAGGGTAGGCTAGATTTTATCTCTGTAGTGTTGTGCTCGAGTGCAAGAGCATTTGTTGTGATCCAGCAGGAGCTCACGGAGCCACTTACGGAAGGTTCCCAGGGAGGTAGCATCCTGTAGGTGGTCAGGGAGCTTATTCCACAATACAGGTGCTGCATAGGCAAAGGACTTGCTACCTGCCATGGTCCTCACCCTAGGTTCTTCCAGGAGATTTCTATGGCAGAGCTGTCTACCTGAATGCTTTGGAGCCAGCAGGCCAACTAGACTTACTGGGGGTGGTCACTGATGAATTTATATGCGTTGCATAATAGGGGGTACTGTAGCTGATGACTATATTCAAAACAAGAGAGGTTTCTAGACACCCAGGAGTAACACTACAAACACTCCACTTCCTAAAAACCCAAAGAGATCCATTACGAGCAAAACATCTCATAAAACGACATAAGGAACTACACGTAAAAACATAGTACAAACGAGTAGATCTGCACAGATTAAAGATACGTACCAAAGGAATGTCTATCCAGCAATCATAACAAGAAATTTACAAAAAAAGCAGACAAATTGATGTTGTCATTAAAACCCCCACCCACCCATACTCACAATTCATAAATCCAGTAGCGGATCTGCCCATTTGCTTTGTATGTTTTTACTGTGTGTTCGCCACTATACTCTATAATATGTATTTCTTACAGTGGGGCTCTTTGAAGCTTAGTAGCATTCAGAGAAGAAAGAGAGACTATAGGGGGCCAATGAGAAATGTTACAGTTACAGAAATCGTACTTTCCCTGACATGGTTTATATGTCATTTGTTCTTGTCAGGTCATGCTAGGGAGTTAGAGGCATTTATGTAATACACAGTATGGTCGCAGCATCAGTGTAAGTACAATTAAATTATATTGTTTGAGGGCATTAATATTTATTTGCATCTGCAATAATAAATCCTTTTTTCTGCCCTCTAAATATTTGAATAGAACTGAGTAATCTTTGTGTACTTAGTTTTAACTACCCTTAAGCATTTTTAGCAGGCTGGTTTTTAAGCATTTTTTTAGAAGCTTTGAATTTAGCTGTCTTTGCTATATGCTTTTGAGGGGTGTTGCTTGATCTGTAAAAAGAATGCAGCCATTACAAGAGCAGTTGGTTTGAACCACATTGTTGTTATGTATGATTTTTTCTCATATTTGCATATGAACTTCTATATAAGGGGCACTTTTGCTGTATGGAGGTTACTCTGAGAAAGCTTGGGACCCCAAGCAAAACATCACTTTATGTCCAGCATGAAATCATAGCCTCGGTGGGTTGTTTGTGCACACTGCTGGTGTGGGTCTGTTATCTGCACTACTTTTTAATAAATGGTAGAATATTGTTTTCACTATTAACCCTATTTGTGCGGAATTCTTATGAGCCAGTACTTGGAAAGTGACTAAATCCTTAGGAGCATACCTCTCAACTGTCCCTCATTTTTAGGTATGTCTCCGATTCTGTTTCAGAATTTCCCTCTGTCCCTCATTACATTTGTGTTTCTGAACACTGAGGATTGTAAGCACAAAATAATGCATTACAGGTACAGACTTGTTCTGCCCCACCCAGTACTATACCAATACCAACAGCGAACTTCGGCATTGACAAATGCTTGTTTTTTACTTCCTACTGCAGTTTTCCCTGTAATTCCATCTGTTAACATTTTATGGTCTGTAAACCACATTGGCTGTATCTGCCTGTGCCTGTGTCAGTGCAGCACATGTCAGCAGTGATTTAGAAAAGTGACCGCAACAAGTATCAGTGGGGACAGAATTCTAAGATAGAGACAAGCACTAGGGATACTTGCAGTCAGAACTAGGTGCCTGCTATATTACAGCACACAATATCACTTTGTAGTTCTATGGTTTTATGAAACTTGTGGGTTAGTAAGATAGTACGAAGAAATGTTGCCCCACCGTACTGCAATAGATTTCATGACTAATTTGGAAGAGAGAAAATATGCACTCTTAATCCAAAGAAGAAAAAAAAAATCAGAAAATAAATTCTTTCCATCCCATCTTTGCCAATGTTCCTCAGATTCAAGGTAGTTAATTCCAAAAAGAAAACTTACAGTCTTTAATAAGAATTTATTCTTTAAAAAAATCAAATAATTGGAGTCAATATTTATTAAACAACTCTGAAAATCTTGAAATGTTTTTAAATATGTTATTTTTATACATATTTGTAGATTGGGAAAGACATACTGAGCTGTGACAGCTCATTACTAGGTGAGTTCTAGGGAGTGGGTTACATGGACCTATTGTATTGATAGAAGGGATGTTGGCCCTGGGCCAGGATTCACAAAACTTTGGCCTGGCGCAAACCCAGTTTTGTGGGTGCATACCAGGTTTTGTGCTGAGTTGGTATATACCAAAGCCCGGTTTGCATGCTCAAACCAGGTTTGTGCTGAGGCAAAGTGTGGAGGAGGTTGCAATGTAAATAAGAGGAAGGGGATGAGAATATCAGCACTGTCTGATTCACACAGCATTAGCACTGCACAGGGGCATCTTGTGTGGTCCCCTTGCATGAAGCAAATATGACAGACCGACGCCTTGCATTACCCTGTGCAAACCTAGTGGTTGATGGAGGTACTGTGGTGCCCCCCCCACTGATCACTGGCCTCATTCCAAACAAATCACTCACCCTGCCACCAACGTTCTCTCCCACGATCACTGATGGCTGGACTGAGTACATACACATAAGTGTTCCTGGTGTCTAGTGGTTCCCCCCTGCTGATTGCTTGCCCAATACCAAAACTATGTATTCCCTGGTTTCAAGTAGTCCCCCCACCTGATCCCTCTCCCCATGTCACAAACACTATTCCCTGGTATCCAGTGTTCCTGCCGCCCACCAACACCCATTCTGATATAGTCATCCATATTCCTTGGTGTCTAGAGGTCCCTCCCCCATCCTATCCCCTGTAAAATAAATGAAACCCATTCCCTTCAGTTGATGCAATCACTGGGCCTGTTCCAGCTGGGTCTTGAGACTGACAACCTCAAGACAGGTCAGGTCATCTGGTCTGACCATTGCACCATGGAGTTAAGCTTTGGGGCCCCCCCGAAAGTCCCTCCCCTGTGGAGATGGTCAGCCATTGCTTTTTAAGGAGTGTCAACCCAGAGGGATTACTGGCATTGGCTGACCTATCTAGGGTTGATGCAGCATGTGCGATTGGCACTGGAGAGGCTATGGCCACCTATAATAGGGTGGTCACTGAAGCTCTAGATGCCATCGCACCAGTCCATATATGACCCAGATCTTCTCACCTGAGATCCCTTGATTTGTTGGGGATCTCAAGTCGATGAAGACCAGGGGTTGGAAGTTGGAATGTTGCTGGTGAAAGACCCAGCTGGGGGCCAACAGGCTGGCTCTACGTACTCAATATGTTAAGTATCAGGGGGAAATTTCCTGTAAGAAGGTAGAATTGCTGTCCAGGGAAATTGCTGTAGGGAGAAACAGACCTTCTCAGCTGTTTTGGACTGTGGACAGGCTTTTACATCCTGCCTGTCTCTGGCCGAAAATAGCTTCTTCAACCACTTTATGTGAAGAGTTTGCTCTGTTTTTCGCTGACAGAGTGTCAGCCATCTGGTCGGGGATTCTGCCAGGGAGGCTTCTGCCTCACAGTGGTCAATTTGGGAGTTTCAGAGGCACTCTGTCTGCCTGGGAGGAGTTTAGGCCAGTGGAGGTATCTGAAGTGACTAAGGTGATCCTGGAGCTGAAGCACACCTGTTGTGAACTGGACCTGGCACCGACGCGTTTCTTAACGGGAGGTGTCGATGTCATTGGCCCAGTGTTCACCAGGATTGCCAGGTGTTAGATGGTGGAGGAGGTCTTCCCAGTTGCTTTGAAAGAAGCACTGGTGAAGCCCCTCCTATAGAAATCTTCCCTTGACCCAGACATCCTGGCGAATTACCGTCCAATTTCCAACATGCCATTCTTTAGCAAGGTTGTTGAGAAATTGGTGGCACATCAGCTAGAGGATAGCCTGGTGTCCTCAAATATCTATGAGTCTTCCAGTCAGGTTTTCGGGCTAGACATAGCACTGAAACTGCTCTAGTGAGAGTGCATAATGATCTGCTCAGAGCTAGAGATAGAGGAGACAGGTCAGTTCTTGTGCTGCTCGATCTCTCTTCAGCTTTCAACACTGTGGACCACATTGTGCTTCTTGATCAGTTCTGTGAGTTTTGTGGACTTATCAGTACTGTCATCAAATGGTTTGAGTCCTATATCTTGGACAGAGTGCAGCGGGTAGTGATGGGTAATTTCTTCTCCTCCCCAATGCCTCTGTCTTGCGGAGTACCTCATGGCTTGATCCTGTCGCCGATGTTGTTCGCAGTGTATATGCAGCCCCTGGGTGAGATCATTCGACAATACAGGGTGAGTTTCACTGCTATGTAGACGATACCCAACTGTATTTTTCATTTGCGCCCGGAACATCAGGAGCAGTCAATGTGCTTAATAGCTGTCTGGCTAAAATCAATAACTAGGTGCCTTCCGGATGGCTCAGACTCAACCCAGCTAAGACGGAGGTACTGGTGAGTGAGCAAGGTCATGGATGTGATGGGTTGCAACCAGGGACTGACTCTGGACTTGTTCTGGGGTCTGCTCCCTTGGTTGTTTCTCCGAGGGTGTGAAATCT
The DNA here is from genome assembly GCA_016271365.2 of Neoceratodus forsteri. NCBI lineage: Eukaryota > Metazoa > Chordata > Ceratodontiformes > Ceratodontidae > Neoceratodus > Neoceratodus forsteri. The sequence continues at coordinate 1,878,735,587 of CM057452.1, forward strand.
AAGCATGATCCTTGATGGCAGACTGACCTTTGAATATCAGGTGTCAGCTGTAGTCAGCAGTGGTTTTTGCCAGTTGCGGAACATTGCCCGGATTAAGCCTCTCATTCTGCCCAAGGACCTGCCAACACTAGTGCATGCCTTCGTGACTTCTAGGCTTGACTACTGCAATGTTCTGTACTTCAGGTTCATGGGAGGTACCCTCTGCAGGCTGCAGCTAGTGTAGAATGCAGAGGCCCAGTTGCTGATGGGCCTTTCACGATCCAGTCATGTAACTCCAGTCCTGCATGCTCTGCACTGGCTGCCGGTCCAGTGGAGGGTCCTTTTTAAGGTGGGTCTTCTCACCTTTAAGGCCCTATATGGGCTGTGTCCTGGTTATCTATCTGGACTCCTGTCATGGGTGGCCTCTGTGTGCTCCCGCCGCTCCTCTTTGAGGGGCCTCCTGGACATTCCCAGGGTTCAGCTCAAGACCTCGGGTGATTGGGCATTTAGTGTCTCTAGGCCAACCCTGTGGAACTCATTTCCACCTGCTGTCTGGGAGGCCCCCTCGACTAAGGTATTTAAGGGGAGGCTAACAGCCCAACTTTTCAGCCTGGTGTTTGACTGTTAACATTGAAATATTAGTTATGGCCAGTTTTCCTGAAAAATGATTCCTGAAACCCTATTTTATTATATTTTTTTCTTTGTATTATAATTTTGTAATGGTTTTAATGAGTTTTTATTATGCCTTAATTGACTGCTGTTTGTTTTTATTTGTGTATAGCACCCAGAGCCTCTGGGACTGGGTGCCTTATAAATAAAGTTGCCTTGTCTTACCTTGTGTCTAGTGGGTTCCCCTTCCTAGCATCAACGCCCTGTAAAATAACCAAATGTCCATTCCCAGGCATGTAGTGAACCCCTACCCTGGCAGGTAGTGCCCCACCACCCTGCTCTCCCATCCCGAACCTGAGCTGGCAACAGGCACAGCCATCCTCTCTCAGTCATGACTGGCCACTGACTGAGCTTTCAGTGAACACATACTGTGGAACACTTACATGTATGTACTCAGTCCAGTGATTGGTGGGGGGGGGGCACTAGACACCAGGGACAGTTACTGTATGTATATGTACCTGGTCTGGTGATCAGTGGTGGTGGGGGGGAACCACTAGGCACCAGGGATACTTCTGTGTATATATTCAGTCCAGCGATTCCAGGGAGAGGAGGGGGGACACTGGCACCAAGGTGAATAATTTCTTTGTTCTTGGGCCAGTGATCATGGTGGTGGGGAGGGGGGACACTGGCACTACTAGGGTGAATGATTTCTTCTGAATTGGACTGGTGATCATGAGAAGGAAAACACTAGCACAAGGGTGAATTATTTCTTTTGACTGTGCCGGCATTCGGCGGAGGGGGGAAGGGACCACTAATACCAGGGACAGAGGGCTGCCTATGGGGCAGGGGCTGGGGGTGGGGCATGCTACACTCTGTTGCAGTCTATATAAATGGACCCATAATGGGCATGCAAATGGTCACATAGCACCCTACATGACCAATGGGCTCATTTACATGGCTGCATTTGTGAATTCCAAATAGCACACCTACGCTATTCATTGTGGGACCATACTCCTGGCAGCATGTTGGGTGGCACTAGTGGGGTTATTGGTAGCAGTACTGGGGTTAGCATTTACTCGTCCTGGCCCTATTCATAGTCAGATAGTGCAGGTATGTTATCCAACTGTGAATAGCAACCTTTGACACCTGGGCAATCACAAAGTGCAACACAAACTTTTGCGCTGTGCTTTGCAACATTTTGTGAATCTAGCCCCAGGACGCTGGGGAAACTCACCTACTGTACACTTACAATATATGCCGTGGAATCTCTGACTTCAACAAGAACAGCTACAAGAGACTGACAGAAGGGACCTTAGTTTAGTGTCTCAAACTCCAACATTTCAGCTCCTCAACTGCTGCACTGCAGTGTCAGTAGTGGGTATTAACTCAGGTTCCTGGTGCAGAACAAGAATCATCAACCTTTCAATCTTCTGACCCTATAGGCAGGGCCCCTGGTGTTCTGCGGCAGAATTTTCTGATTTCTGTGGCATGATTTATTCATTTTTCTGGCAGAATGCAGTCCTGTCATTGGCTAAATATGCTGTGATGTCATCGATGACATCATATGCTGAGCATAGAGGAGGGGCTTCAGGATAAATGAGGTGGGAAAGAAAGCCTGACACTATGGAAAAACAGTATATTTATATGAAAATTCACCAAAAACAATGAATTCTGTGGCACTATCTATATTCTGCGGCATGATGCAAATTCTGTGGCAAATTCCGAAACCGCAAAACTGCAGAATTCCAGGGGCCTTACCTATAAGTAAGCATGTAACCTTACTGAGCCATAAAGACACTTTCAAAAAAAGTAACACATCAAAAAAAGTTCTTAAAATATCTAAAACATAAAATGGATGTTTTCATGGTGAACTTGGAATGTTCAAGTTGCCCTGGGCTACTGTAGCAATGTCCCATGGCAAGATTATTTAAACAAGAGTGCCGCCTTCTATTGACAGTTTTATAAATGACATATAATTGTTTCTTTCAACAGTGGTGGTGCTATACCCAGTATATCTCAGCATGAATGCAAACAACTGATTAGACAGCACAGTCTAGTGGTTACAGCACAGACTAGGGACTCGGACACACTGGAGCCCCACATTCATCCAGAGTCACTTTCTGACTGTGGGGCCTGTAGCTAGTCACTTAGGGCTGGATTGTTAAAGGCTCTGCAGATGTACATGACGATCTGCATCACTGATTTTAGCATAGCTGTACTACTTGGTAATGTGGTATGCACTCAAATGTTTGAAAATTGCAGTCCAACATTATGGTGCATTTATTTTGATGCAGGCATAGTCAAAACTCAGGAACTATGCCTGGGTTGAGACTTTCAAAAATCCAGCCCTTAATCTCTCAGTGCTTTAGTCTACCCAGCTGTAAAAATGGGTATATACAGTGGTGCCAGCAAGGATGCAATGAAGTAATACTGCTGTATCACACAAAATGCTGCAGCATGCTGCAGGGAAGAGTGTAATTCAATGGTAATTAAGCCCTTGTTTACTGCAATATTTTGTGACATGTCATTTACCCCACGTTACTGCACTGGATCATGGCTGCCTCTGCTGCGGAAGCACTCCGTTGAAAACTAAATGCTACATCTCAACTGGGCTATCCTCAGTAAATAAATTATTTTTTAAAATATGTAACTCCATATGTAGCCATAATTGACCATCATCTTGACAAGGTGCAATGGAAAACACACACATTTCCAACTGTGTACTAATAACATTTAAATAAAAAAAACCTTTGGCTTTTATAACTTAGTCATTTTTCAGGAGTGACATTTTCAAGATTCAGAGAGTAAATCATGTACAGCTGTTGAGCAGAATTCCTCACATGACTGACAATAGCACATTTACATATTTACTTTTCAAATTTTTTAACTTAAATGCAGGGTGCAGAAGGTTAACCAATACTGTCTTTTAATATGCCATGCTTCTGGCAATGAATGCACTGCAGTGTTTACATTTCAGACATCATCTTTTACATTAATATATAGCTATGAATGGTCCCGAAGCCACAGCTTAACCAGCCTCCCCTCAACAACACACATAATAGCATAACTCAGATGACATTTAAAGAAGAAATAAATGACTTCCTCATGCACTCTTCTTTACAGCAAACATCATTTTAGTTCTAGCAGCAGAAAAAGTCTGTTGGAGAGGAGTGGAATCAGTACATCAGCAACATGGACGCCCTGCTGCCCTCTACCACCACATCAAACAAGAATTCCCTTATAAGTACACAGAGTCATGGAGATTTCTAATCAACCCTGGGTGACTAGGTCAAAAACTATCTCCTTATGATTCTTCTCAACCATTTTAATGCTGTAAATTGTCAAATGCTTTACTGTCACAATTATTATTATCAAATGATTTACTGAGCTTCACCCAAACGATGCTGTAAAACAGCTATGCATTTTGCTACATAGACAGAGAAGACAGCTATTGTATTATTGTATGTATGTGTGTTTGTATATATATATATATATATATATATATATGTGTGTGTGTGTGTGTGTGTGTGTATATCAGCTTACATAGTAGTCATGACCAATAGCTAATTAACTGATAGGTTGTTGTATTGGGACAGACATAAAATATTTTCATGCTTCATGGAAAATGACCACCAAAGGAAGACATCTGGCAGACAAAGCAAGCATTGTTAAGGAATGGGTAATAATATCCAGTACTAAAAAGGTAGCCTTGCTGTCCCCCAACATATGCTATGGATTATCAGTGGCAAGCAAGACTGCAGAGGACTACAGGAGAAGAGTATCATATCTGTAATCTTGCATGTTTTTAAAGGTGATTTGGTGGCTCCATGTGTCCTAACAGTGTTGGGTGAGACTTACCATGCTGACAAACTGGGCAAGAATACATGGCTACAGACATTGAGGTTGTGGGGGTGGTAATCCTGCTGTGGAAACTGTGCAAGATGCTGACATACTATTACTCAGTAGCTACAACATTATATTACCTGTCCTGTGACAGTGAGTGTCACTCAGGGTGTGGTGGCTGGGCCTAGCACCACTCTATTTCTGACTGGCTAGAAAGACCTCCCTTCTTGGTCTGCATTCCTGTGGGATGGGGGTGGGGCACATAGAGGATCAGAACTGGTGGAATGGAAGAACAATGAGTACACTCATTCTAGTGAAATACTCACTCTATCCAGGTTGCAAGTCAAGAAGTTTATTACAAAAATATCCTCCATAGAGCAGTCGGGCATCAACAGAGCACAAAGTAGCTCCCTAATGTTTTGCGTCACTCGTTTACTGAAATGATAGGATACTGTCACATAAAGATACTTTTGTTATAAACATGTTGACTTCTAACCTGGATTGATTGACTGTTTTATAGGAAATACTATGCCCCATGTCCTTTTGTTTTTACGTGTAGTTATTCCCCCCTTGGGATTTACAGTAGCACCTCCTTATGTTGGGTTTCCTGTGCATGACTAAAGCATACTGTTTAGTTCAGATGTGCTGCCAAGCTCTTCTCATCCAACTGTGGCACCAGTCTCTCTTAGTCTCTTGCTCCTTCTCTGGTCAGGAGTATTTTAACCAGAGTAATCCAGATGGGTATGTCCTGAATGATATACTGTATATGTTGACAGGCAGTGGGTACCTAGGGGCCAGCGGTGACTACTTTTGTAGGCTGGAATCCAAAGCTTGTGGATATGCTGAAGAACCATATCACCCACTGAGTAAGGATCAGAAAACAAAAATGTGTTTTTGAATTATGGACTGAGGGAGCAGTCCCAACCAATTGGAAAGAGCTTCAAATATGCAGTTGCCCAGAAAATGGGTATGTTCAAAGGAGGTATTTCAATTAAAAACAAAAAAAACAACTGATTGCTCTGATCAGTAATATATTTATACCTTCCCAACCGCCCTTCACCTTTGGTTTATTGGTTCTCACACCATAAGAATGCATGTCAGACTACCCTTTTAGTCTTAAGAATGCAATTAGTGGAGGCATAGACATATAATAGAGCTGTGACAAACCCCTTCTGGAAATTTTGGCAGCTTATAAACATGATCACTATTTTATTCTTAAACTGCAGGGTTTCCTGCCTTATGAATTTTGAACATAATGTCCAGATCTAAATGTTTTGTCTGCAGTATTGGTCACATACATGTCACATGTGGGACCTAACAAAGAGTTCTTATGTGGCTTTCATTTCTCTGGAAATCACTTTCTTGTTTTTTGAACAGTCAGCCAGACAGTTTTCCTTGAGGTATGTAGTAACGCTCTATGCCACAGGTGCATGAGTTCCTGGGTAGTATTTAAACCAAATATAGCACAAATATGGCACACTCAGTTTCTGGCTTAAAGGAATGAAGGTGTCCTCTCAATACCCTCATATGTAATAAGTTACAAAAAGTCTGTTAGTAGGTTGAGGCTGATATGGGTTCAATTCAGTAAACAGGTTCAGTGAAAACCAGGCACACTGTACAAAGTTGTATGTTCCTCCGTGATTCTTTTATTCAGCTTTTCTCGGGGACCACTATCATAGACCTGATGTCTCATCCTCTACTGGGCTTCATAAAGGAATTAATGATCTGCCTGTGTGTAAATTTCACATACTAGTATAAGTATATGTATACTTGTGCTTGTGAGTCAAACCCAACAAACAACTCTAACAGTAGTTGATAAATTACCGTATTTTGAAAATAAATTTAAAACTGGCTAGTGCTCTATTGAACTAAGTAGGAAAAACTGTACTTACACTATTATGCTAGTAGGTTCACTTATTTTGTCATTCAGTCACTTTTTGGTAAGTGGTCCATTCTGTTTGCATATACTAGAAAAATAGGACACAAATCCATAATTATGGTAATTCAGCAAATTTTCACTTCTATTTTGTGGATAGAGTAAACCACTGCATCAATGTCACAGAACAGGCATCTGTTTGTAATTGCTCTTTATAATGCATATTTGTCATTCTTATGTGCTTAAACAAGAATGTTGCCACATCTCTAGAAGCATTCTGACAAAAAATTGTAGCAAACTCTTCATTATGCATTCTTGTAATTCTTATGTGCTTAAACAATAGTGTTACCATGTTTCTATAAGCATCCTGACAGAAAACTGTAGCAGAATTGCAAGTATGTAATGTTAATGTTCTGTGCAGCATTTTGTAAACTGTACCTTTCAAAAAGTTCAAACACAAACTAAAGGTATCCTCTACTAAAAGACTTGAGAGAGAATGTGTGTTATTACACAGTTTCTATAAGGCAACTTTTCTCTATGGAACAAAAGCTCTTTTCTGTCCCTGATTCTCTTTCTGAAATAGAATAAGGTACAAATTAGAGTGGTTTTCAATAGAGACTAGTCACTGTATAGAAACTGTCTAATGACACGTTATACATAATGCGTGCTAAGTTTTTCTATCAGGATGCTTATAGGGAAGTGGCAGCACTATTTGTAAAGCACAAAAGAACTACAGGTGTGCATTAAGAAAAGTAATTATAAACAGATATCTCTGTTATGACACTGATGTAGTGGTTTATTCTATGCACAAAACAGAAGTGAAAATCCATGGAGTATTTCAGGATTTGTATCCTATTCTTCCCCTATTTAAGCAAATAGAACAGAACACTAACCAAAAAGTGATTGGATGAAAAAAAAAAAAAGTGAATCTACTGGCATAATAATGTAAGCACATTTTTTTTTAGTTAGCTCAATAGAGCACCAGTCTTTTTAAATACAATTTTTAAAATACTATAATTTAACAATTCATGTTAGAGTTCTGTTTCTTAAGTTTGATTCGTAAGAACATATATACTGTACATGTGCTTATACTCATGTTAGAAATTTACTCACAGGCCCGCTGGTGCAGCAGTTGCGATGTTGACAACCTGGGTTCGGAGATGAGTACAGGGAGTTGGAGGGCCAGCGGGGAGGATTGAGCACCTGACGGACTGCTCTCCTCCTCCTCCTGGGGAGAGTGGGGAAACATTCAATGCTTAACTAACCCCTGGCAGAGGCCAAGTGGCATTGCAACTGAAGCTCAGAGGTTCCAGGGGAGGTGTATGAGACATTGTTGTCTACATGCCCCTACATCATTGCATGCCGCACCTCCCAACAACGCAAGTGAAAGAATTACCAGGCTGAAGCAAGAGGACATCTGCCCTCCCTACTGCTGAGCTCCATGTAGCAGGCTAAGGCACTCTGCCCCCAGATCACTATGAGGAACTGTTTAGGGAGTTAGATAGGTTCCCATGACAACAATCCAGGGTGCACTCTGGGAGGCAGTAAGTAAGTCCTGGGGGATGAGGTGAGGTGGCAGAAGAAAGGTGGACCAAAACAGAGCTGGCTGGCAGCAAAAAAAAAAGAAAAAGAAGTTTTCACACAGGCAAACCATTAAAGGGGAGCTGTGAGAATCAAGGACCCCACACTCAAGTGTGGGGGTGGTCCCAATGTGCATTTTGTGTGCAAAAACATTTTGATTACTTACTGTTTGCTGTAGTGCAGTAAATTGTATCAGACACATTTTGTTTACTTCTAGGTTGACATCTTCTGTTACTACAAATCCCTAATCCCCTTCAGCTAACATCAGAGCAGCAGGCAGCACTGTGAGATTCAAAAGCCTACTGTGCGTATTAGTGTCTGTATAAGCTCTTATCTTTTGTTTGCTGGCCCTGCTTTTCTCTATGGACTAAGTACAGTCTCATAAAACTGTACTTAGCCCCTGGAGGAAAGCAAAAATGGAAGACATCTGCTCACAAATTATAAAAACTCTCACATGCACTGCAGGCAATTAAATCTCCTATTGCTGCCTACTAGTCTGATGTGAGCTGCAGGGGATTCTAGGATTTATAGTAACAGAAGATGTCAGCCTAGAAGTAAACAATATTAGTCTGCTACAATCTACTGTACTACTGTGAACAGTAAGTAAACCAATGAACACTGGGACCAACCCACTTGAGTGTGGGGCCCTTTGTGGTGATCATTCCCCTTTAGCTCCCTGATGAAGCCCAATCTAGGGCAAAATGTCAGGTCTATGATAGTGGTCGCTGAGAAAAAATGAATAAAAAAATTATTGAGGAACTTACTGCTTTATACAGTGTGCCTAATTTTTACTGAACTTGTAAGCTCAGTTTCTGAGCCTTTAGTCAAGACTAGGGACTTACGATGATGGGAACCAGGGTGAACCTAGAAAATGGGACAGTCAGGTCAAAACATTACTAGACATGGGAGAAAAGGGAACTCAGAGTAGCAGGGCCAATAAAGCCTTCAAAAAAGTAGAAAAAAAAACCAACAGCTTAGACAGTCAGTGGTGGAAGGGTGGGACAAAGCAAAAGGACAGGCAAGGTGGTGGTGGTGGGGCATAGTCAACAGGCAGGAGACAGAAAAGGGCACAGCTGTCATTAGTGAGATCCAGGCAAGCCCCAGTCAGAAGAGCAAAGAGGAGGTGTTCACAAGGGCCAACAATCTAAAGAGGCACAAATATTATCCATGCAGTTCCAGCGTTTGATCACAGGGGACCATAGTAAATGGGAAGGGCAAGAAGTCCACCAATGCATTAGTCGGACATAGCATCATTATTTGTGTCCATTAAACATTTGACATTTTTAGTATAGACACTAACAGTCTGCCAGAAAATAGTGATCAGAAGCAATTGAGGAATGCCAGCCATGCTAGATGGAGCCACAGATTCAGCTTTCCAGGAAATAAATTTCTCATTAAATTGGAAAAAGGTAACAAAAACCTTTATGAACCAGACCAAGAGGGGCTGGACTCCCATGGTAAAGACTCAAGCTGTTGGTATTAAGTGGGTAATCCAAGGATAATAAAGTCCATGAAAATAGTTGAACTGCAAAGTGAAAATTTATTTCCAAAATAACAAATATAAATCAATTCACAGACTTCTACTACTGGTGTTACAGAGCAGGGCCAACTACAAGTCAAGTACCCCGGCATCCTGTTCAGTGGGGCTACGGCTTTGACACTGAGAATGTAATGCTATGATCATTGTGGTTTTCTTGCAACCCTTATTTTGAATTTTGTAATGAATGCTGTTTGATTTTCTTTATGTTCTTGTGCAAGATTACAGTGATGATGATTTCATATCTCTTTGTTTTTTATGTGAAGGTCACTGTTGAAATCCCAGCATGAATACTGATACCACAACGATAGTGGTTAAGTGACTATATTCCATCTGGATAAGGCAGTTCATACCATTTAGTCAGCTGTCATGATATCACTTTTTCACCAGTATATCTGGAATGCCATTCCACACAGGTACTCACTCCCTGATGATGCTCCACTCAGCAACGTGCCAGGCATACTCCTCCAAAACATAGAAGCACAGGAAATGTAAAGTGTACCCTATAATTTATGCTCCTTAGAACCTCGGCCAAGCTCCTACCTACATTTTATAAAACAAAAGTATTTCAATTTTGTATATTCCAAAGAATCTGTTGAAGGCAACAGGCAACTTCCTAAGAGAAATGAAATTACTCAACAGGCTTCCCTCAGTGCATGCCAGGAACCATGACAGTAGGTCTCACTGTATCTTCCCTTCTTCTGGGTTATCTGTCCTTCTGTTACATATTTTTCCTTCTGTGATCTTTCTTCTTGTTCTCCTGTTTTGCCTGTTATTCTGGTCTTTTCTCACATCTTTGTTCTCATTCTTTTATTTTCCTCTGGCCTCAGTTACCTCTGTCTCTGTTTTATCTGTTTTTATTCTTCCGTCGACTGATTTATTTTATTTTTTTTTACCACATGTAGTTTACTACTCTGGTGGAGCTGGCAGGTGACTCCAGCCCCTCCCTCGGAGGGGACTCATCTCTCATGTGAGGCTTTCTTTGCACCCACCCCAACCAGCCATCCTCCATGGACTATCCCCCTGTAACAAAGCCAGTGGTGAGGGGTGCCAGCCTCCCCCCAACCCTGGAAGCCAACATTCAGACTGCTAGGGGGAGGTGCGGGTGCAGCCTGCCATTATGGAGCCTGCCAGCTATGATTCCTTTTTCCATTTGCTCCCCAGACCCATGCACATGCAATGAGTGGGATGACTGTCTCCACCTCCATGGAGGCAGTCTTACACCCTGTGTGTGGCTCCACCCCTTTCTAGCATTGCACCTGTGCTGACCCCCTACCTCCACTGGGTGTCAATCTACAGTGCAATGCTGAATCCCCCCCAACCCTCGAGAAAGGAGAGTTATTGGCAGATGCTCAATCCTTCCTCACCCTGGCTGACCCCTGAGTGACCAGAGTCTGTTCCCAAACCTGGGTCATTGATGTGGCATGAGGTAAGGTGTCCAATGCCTCAGCCCTCTGTACCACCGGGCCGGCTCCATCTACTGACTTTAAAACATATACTCTTTTCTTTTTTTGCTCAGTCACCTGCTTTTCATTCAACTTTTGACCCATAATCACTACAGTCATTCTCTTCCTACAGTCCTTCACACCATGATGCTTGCTAGTGCACATATACTCATTCCCTGCCTGCTGCATTGCAAAGCTCCCTCAAAACCACATATGCTTATTCCTATTTGCCCAACTCCATAGACAGTTGCCTGCCAGCTGCTCTCATACTCATATTCATACTCAAACTGCCTGTCCCTGCACACACTGGCCTGTGCTGGCTGCCAACATGCTTGTTTCTTGCCAGCATGCTGAACTGCACAATAATTTGCTGGTCAGTCACACACTTGATACCTGCTGACCACCTAATAACTTGACTGCTTCCCTCTTGCCCAACAGCTTGCCAAAAAGGGCATACTTAACATGCTATGGAGTCTGTCCAACACAATTAGGGAAACATCTTGGTGGAGCTGAGCATTCAAATTAATGAAAGGCTGACATTTCAATACCAAAAAGCTTAGTTTATTGACTGCAACAGTGGTAATAATGTTGTTAAGACTATTCATTATAGGTTTTTCTACCATGTGCCATATTTTTCACACTGCCTTAGTTTGATTGTGCTGGATTTTGTGAAGGAAGTTGGCAGCATGTTGGTTGTCGCCCATGGGATAGGTGGACATTTCAGCCATTCTACAAGGGCTAGGCAGCAGCTGAGGGAAGTTCACATCAGAAATGGGATTCCTCAAGACCAACTAAAACAGATGTGCACAAGGTGAAGTTCCACCCTGTAAGTGCCCAAATGACAGTCTGAGCAAAACAAAGCTTTTACAGAGAACACCACGATGCACCATGTCTGTAATACTGCCTCCTTCTTCACTCCAGCTCAGTGTGGAATGACGGTCACACTCATTCAGAACCTGCAGCCCTTCAAACATGCCTCCTATGCTGTAAGTGATGCAAATGCAAGCATCAGTCAGGCAATACCACTGCTTCAGGTGTAGTGACAGGCTCTGTTGAACATCAGTGATCAGCTCAAACTCAGTGCTGATGTGACCTGCTGTGAGCTGATGGAACAGCTGCTGTAACACATGACAAAGCCCTATGTGGATGCAGCCATACTGAATCCACAGTGCTGTACAAGCACAGAATGCTGCCCCCTCTCAGAGCAGGCAAGGCACACCTATATAAATACAGCTTATAGTTTACAGGGCTTGCACACAAATGTATGGTGGGAATTTGACAGCAATCAACGTAGCATGCAAATGGCCCAAGGCAACCAGTCCCAAACAGGTGGTGTCTGCACAAATTCTGCCACAGAAACAACTCACAATGCAAGTCAGTTGACGTGGTGGATTTGAACCAGTGATCTGTTTAACAGTTCAGCACTCTACCTCCTAGACCACACTACCTTCTGGTATTGAGACCAGTAATTTCCCACTCACCTGGCTGTAATTGACAGAAGAGAACCCATAGTTTGTTGTTGAATAATTTAGTAACAAAGACATACATCAAAAATGTTTCAGAGCATATCATAGGAAAATGAACTTATATTTCTACAAATACCTTTTATTCAGGTAACCTAATCATGGATTTATTACACTGAGATGTATACACCATACATTTCCTACATCTCAGTGTTCACTGGCACAGTCTAAATAATAATTACGATGATGTGATTAAGATTTGTCTTCATCTTCAAATTTATTATTTGCACCTGAACAGTATCATGCTCGTGATAAATAATCATCCAAGTTTGATGCAGGTTATACCAATCATGCCCCAGAAATACACATGTATTCATGTAGATAATTCACATAATATTAAACATGAGCAATCACTGCTGTTTTGTGGCTGTTTGAGCCTAGAAAGCGTATTGGACTAAAATAGGTGAGGGTAGTCATGCTACTGGAACTTATAGAACAAAATGCAACACAGAAATTTTCCAAATGCTAACAACATTTCCTCTCCAAACACTAAAGATAAAATGCACACATATTTCATAAAAAGCTTGAATTCACTTGAATACATGTTCCTGTGTCGTGATTAGTGTTTCCTAAAAATAGCATTCTGTTTGGTTCTGTGGTTTTCTTTAAATCAGCATTTGTTAATGTGCTCTGCAGTAACTGAAACAGTGAAGATGTTTATGTCCCTGTCAGTGGGCAATGACATTATACCTGTCCAGCCTGCTGCTTCACCAGTTAAATCCCTGACTGACTGAATGAGCTGTTGCAGTTTTTAGTCAGAGCAGTCTGTAGAGCTGTTTCCACTCAGAGTTTGTTCCTAACCCGTCTGGCTTGTGTTTAGAGATACATGCTTAAAATATTTCTATTCTCATAAAAAGTTGATCATTTGGGGTTCAGTGCTGAATTGTAGTGGCATGAATAAATGTCTGTGAGAATTTACTGTGTCTGTATCACAGATGTCAGTTCTCTGTCATCAAAACTCTGCGTTCTGTTCTGGCTATATAACACAGGAATCTTTAATGGATATAAAATACATCTGCATTCTGTTAATTCATAGAAGTAGTGTGTCTTTGATGTAACCTCAATAAATAGGTTCATGTGAGAACAATTTTGTTTTTATGCCAGATTGACAAACGTGCGTCTGCCACACTGCTATTTCAGGAACTTGTACTGTATGAACTCCAAAAATTCAGTTCTTTGTGGGATTCTGTGTGAAAATACATCATGTATGTGTAGAACTACAAATGCTCTATGACATCCTGATGCACCTGTCTCCTGCCTCTCAGTTGAGGCTGCTGCACCTCACTTCCCTGTATCCCCCACTCTCACAGTCAGGGCCAATGCATAATGCTGCTCCCTTGTCCCATCTCCACAGACAGGGCTGCTGTGCTCTGCTAAGCCCTAGACTCCCAGGGCCTCTGCCCTCAAAGTGTGGGCTGCTGAACCATGCTGTCCCAGGCCACCAAAAGTGGGGCTTTTGCTGCACCCTGCTACCCACTTCCGTTACCCCAAACGAGCAGGGAAGCTGCACTATGTGCACCCCATCACACAGTCAGGGTTGCTGTGCCCTTATCTCCCACTGTGTCCTACACCTCAGTCAAGGCTTCTGTACCATGCTGTCCTCTATCCCCTGACACCACTGTGCCCTGCTGCACCATAGAGCCTCTTGCCCCCACAGTTAAAGTTGTTGCACCATGCTGCTGCTGCCTTCCACTAGAATCAGATCCTTTGGTACACTGCCCAAATTACCCAATAGAAAATATTAAAAATACTTTCATCTTGTGTTATAGGGTGGGGGAAAGAGGGTAGCGGGGTGTGATCACCTAAACTGTTTGTGCAGGAGGCAGCAGGGTGCAGCAGCCCTGACTGTGTGTAGAAGACAGTGGGCAGTGGGTTACAACAGCCTCATAGGAGGGCAGGAGACAGGTGGCTTTTTGGGCAGGGGAAAAGGGGAAGCAGAGAGCTGCTGTCTCAACTGTCAGGCAGGAGACAGGGGCATCAGGATGCCATATAATATTTCTAGTTATGCACGTTCATGATGTATTTGCACCCAGAAACCCACTAAGCACTGAATTTTATGAGTTCATACAGTACATGTTCCTGAAATAGCAGAGTGTGGCAGACACATGTTTGTCAATCTGACATGTGAACAACATAGTTATCACATGAACATATTTATTGAGGCTACATCAAAGACACATTGCTTCTATAAATTAATAGAATGTAGATTTATTTTATATCCATTAAACAACCTTGTTTAGTTTATTGTTCTAGGAATTACTACCTTTGAGCCAGAGGCTCTTTTACAAAGGTTCCACGTCAATTAGGTACAGTACAAAAGGTTACATAGATAACACAACAATTTGTGTTATGTCAAGAGCAAGAAAACATATACAAATACATATCAAATCATTTGTGCAAAAGGACATGAGATATCAATAATCACATAATTATTACAAGAAAGAGGTCATGCCAGATTAGGAGAAACAAATAGGGAAAAAAGTCCAGAACAGAGAGGGTAAGTGAAAGGTGTGGGGAGCAGACAATAGCAGAAGAAAAGGTTTCCCAAACATGTCTTTGTCAAATAACTGGACAGGGTGGGTAGTGAGAAAGTAGGAGGTTTAATCAGGGCAGTCACAGGAGCTGGAGGTGGCAAGGTGAGAGAAAAGCCTTGATTTGAAAATACCTAGAGAGGTGGAGGCAGTAATATGAGTGCTGAGGGCATTTAGCCAGCTGGGGACACGATAGGCAAATGATCTTTGTCCCTGAGAAGTCCGGCATCGGGGGGACTTGGAGAGGCTGGTGTTCTGATCTTCTGGTAAAATGGGTGCTAGCGCTCGGGCATAACAGGTCTTGGATACAGGGTGGAGTGAGGCCCAGAGTGGATTTTTTCACCATCAGGCAGGTAAGGTACTTTATCTGATTTGAGGTTGCAACCAACCTGAGTCAGCATAGGTTCACATGTGTGCCGTGCGTCGGTGTGCCAGTGAGCAACCGACAGGCCTTATTAGGGATGTTGTAATGCGACGAAGTGCTGTAGTAGTGGCAGATCCATATATAACTAAGCCATAATCAACGACTGAGATGATAGAGGATTGGATGGCAGTCCTCAGTGCAGAATGGGTAAGAAGCTGTCGGTTCCGATACAGAATCCCAATTCACTGATTAATAGTTTTTGCTGTACTATCAATGTGAGTTGCAAAGGTTAGGCCTTGATCAAAGTTGATTCCAAGATATTTGAAAACTGGCACTTGTTCAAGGGTATTTCCTAGGTATGCATTAATGGCGAGCGGGACTTGCCGTTTCTTGTTTTGCGGGTTAGAGAAGAGCATGGATTTAGTTTTTTTGTGGTTTACAACCAGCTTATGTTCAAGGCACCACATCTCAACATTGGAAAAAGCATGCTGAAGGTTGAGGCATAAGAGGTTCGGATCTTTATGAGTGGCAAGAATCACGGCATCGTCGGCATAGAGGATTATTTGTTCAGGGCAGGATTTGGGGAGGGAGTTTAGGAAAAGGCTGAAAAGGAAGGGGCCCAGGATGGATCCCTGGGGAACTCCTGATCGAACCAGTTTTGAGTCTGAGAGAACTCCAGCTACTTTTACAGATTGAGAGCGCTGAGCAAGGTAATTTTTTACCCAGTCACCAGGACTCACGAGAGCCCTAGGGATAGTAGTTGTTTGATAAGTAGGCCATGGTGAACTGTATCAAATGCCTGGTTAAGTCAATGTAGACTGCTCCAGTTAGGTTTCCTTTGTCCATGGCATTGTGGATTGCTCCTGAGAATTCAAGTAGGGCAGTCGATGTGCTGTGCCCTTTCCTAAATCCATGCTGCTGAGTGCATAGGATGTTGTACTTTTTCAGGTAGTCTGAAAGTTGGTCCCACCAAGCGCTCAAGGGCCTTAGAGAGGTGGTAGTATTGATATCGGGCAATAGTTACCAGGCAGTGACTTATCACCACTTTTGTGCACCGGAGTGACAACTGCAGCTTTCCATTTCCTAGGAATTGGCTGTAGCAGAGGAGAGATTGAACATTTTGTGAGGGGGCAGTACTTCCTCCAGAGTGAGGACAGAAGTTTAAGGTCAATAGTGTTGCTGCTTGCTTGGGACTTAGAAATGGCCTTCTTTACATATTTATAGACTTCGTGTGCCTTTACTAGTTTGAAATGGAAGGTGGTTTGGTGGAGAGGCAGTAGTAGAAGTAGAAATTGGAGGGTCAGCATCAGTGAAGAAATCAGATGAGAGGACACCACTAAGGTCCGTGAAGGTATCATTTAGGGTGTTTGCAATGATCTTTGGGTCTAATGTAGTGGTTCCATCCACATTCATTATTGTAGGAGAGGATTTGGACTGCTGACCCATGATATTCTTTATGTTGTCCCAGAAGGATTTCCCTTCGCCCCAGGAGTTGGAGAGGGCATTCTTGAAGTAGGAGCTCTTCATCAAGCGGATCTGTTTAGTACAGTGGTTACGAGCCTGTTTATACTTTTGAATGTCTGACAGAGTGCCAGTAGCTCTTGCAGTGGCCCAGAGGTGATCCCTACTTTTGAGTTGTGCCAATAGCTTCACCGTGAGCCAGGGATTTGTGAGTGCTTTGATTTTGTGCCTTTTTACTGGTGCATAGGTGTCACAGGCAGTGTTGAAAGTAGAAATAAAGTAATCAAGGGCTAGGTCAACATCTTGAGTTTTGTAAATCAAGGACCAGTCTACCTGCCTAAGACAGGTCTTGAGATGAATAAGGTTGCCATAAGGTAGGACCCTACTATAGATGGTTTTTGGAGGCGGCTTATGAAACTTATTTGTCCAGGTACATATTATTGGAGAGTGATCACTGAGCGAGTCAGGGAGAACACTCACATTGGTTATACGGGTAGGGTGGCTGGTAAGGATCCAGTCAATGAGGGTGCTGGTCCCTGATTTGTAGTTTTTCCTGGTAGGGAAGTTTACCACTTGTGTTAAATTTGCTGCTAGGATAGCATCTTTGTTTGACCCTGAATCAGGAGCAAGCCAATTTATATTAAAGTCCCCAAGGAGAAGGAGTTCGATGTCAGAAGGTTGTGTACTTACGAACTCAAGGACAGCCTGTAGGCCGGAATCAGGATCTTTTGGTGGGATATAGACAGCAGCAATCGTGAGGACCTTGTTTTGGGCACCAAGTAGTATCTTGATAGGGAGGAGTTGCACTGAGATTTCTGTGGTGGGGTAAGAACCAGGGAGACAGGTGAGGTGTGTTATATAGCCAGAATAGAATGCATAGTTTTGATGACAGAGAACTGACATCTGTGATACAGACAAGGTAATTTCTTACAATCATTCATACCACTTTAGTTCAGCACTGAACCCCAAATGACAAACTGTTTATGAGAACAGAATGATTTTAAGCCCATCTTTCTAAACACAAACCAGATGGGTTAGTAATACACTTTGAGTGAAAACAATTAGCGCTTTAGACTGCTCTAACTAGGAACTGCAACAGCTTGTTCAGTAAATCAGGGGCTTAATTGGCGAAGCAGCAGACTGGACAGGTATGATGTCATTGCTCACACTGACAGGGACAGAACCATTTTCACTGTTTTCAGTTACTGCTGAACACATTAACAGATGCTGATTTAAAGAAAACCACAAAACCAAATAGCATGATATTTTCAGGAAACACTAATCATAACACAGGGATGTTAATTCAAGGGAATTCAAGCTTTTCATGAAATATGTGCATTTGATCTTTAAAACACCATTTGTAAAAGAAATATATTTTACCAAATGTAAGGTCTGTTATCTCTAAAATTGCTCAGTCCCCTCCAGGACCTGTAATACTAAAAAGAAAACACATATGTATTTCTTCTGTTCAAAGCAATTGTACAAAGCATGTGGATACCACTTCCGGAATGTCAAAGAGTCAGGAGGGGTAGTCAATAAAGGATTATAGTGACACCTACAATAGTTCTACCTTTTCATTCTGATTTCTATAGAGCCAATAAAAGGCAAAAACATTAGGTTCTGCTAGTTAGGAGGAACAGCCAATAAGACATGCATCTGTGATGCCTTTCTTGCTTGCTCCCAGAGTCTGAGGTTAACACAAATATGGTGACACACATGCCGGTATGCACTTGTAGATATTCTCAAACTAACTGAATTAATTGCATGACATGTGACAGACAAATTGTTACTAGACTAACTGAATACATTCTCACTACCAACAATGTGATGTTCAATATCCAAGGTGCAGGCTAAGTCAAGCTCATCTTTTTTTACTCACACTACTGGAAGGTTGCTTACACTTGCGGTTTCAGTTTAAATTTCTTACTCATCATAAGGCTTTGGAAAACATTCAGTGACTGTCCTCCTGCTTAATTTGAATTATGTATTCAATTTGCTTTTATAGCCTTATTCATAAAAAGAAGTGAACACACTGACAGCTCAGGCCACTCTGTCAATAGCACAAATATGCACTGAAGTCTCTTAAGAGTTCATTTTAAATCATTTCAGCTCATGGATAGAGTTGGGGACTCAAATGCTGCAACTGCTTAAAAACAGGTCATGAAACTTAACCACAGACTCATCTTAAATCTGAAAATATGAGTTTGTAGCTCTACTGCCAGCAGATGATGTCACCTGTTGTCTATCTGCGGGTTGTAGGGGCTGCTGCAGCAACCTTTTCACTTGACAGCACAGGACACAAGACAGGATAAGAAGGAATGTATCTATCTGTCTACTTATTGCTTGCCGTGTTAACCAGGCAGGTGCACTGATCCAACGGGCCATTTTCAGGGATGACCCGGGCCATGAAGAGGCACAAGGGTAAATACAAGCACAAAGTTCAAAGTTCCAGTACATGAAAAATACAAATACAAATACAAAAATACAGTACAGGAAAATACCAAACAAGGGTTACAAATACAGGATAGTGTAAACAATAGTGTAGTCATTAACCCTTTTATATAAAAAATAAAGCCCTTTCCCCAATAACGTTTGCATTACTTAGTTACATTTAAAATATTTCACTTCATCTTTCATGATGCACTAGAGGTTACTGTTCCTCCCTGGCACACACACTTTCAACCATCTAGAAGACCAGAAAATGCCTTTAAAAATAGAAACATTATTGGTAATAGGAAAAGTGCTGGAGATAATTCAAAAGGACACATTGTCCAAGCATGGAGGTGTTGCTAATATCTGGGAAGTAATTTTCAGAGTTGCAGACCTTCCTTATAACCATGTGCTGCCTGAGAAAAAATGTGCTACCTGAGAAAAATGGAAAATGTTTTTCATTTAAAAAAGCATTTCACAGCTAGTTTAAATCTGAACACTGTATTACTGACATTCTTGAAAAGTAAGTCTTTGTATACCTGCTGCTGATGCATGGCTTGCTGATAAACAGGCCAACTACACAATGAAAGAGTGAGTGGAAGAAAACAAGGTCTTGGAACGAATACACTTCGTAACATGCATTTCATAGACAGCACAGCTAATGGCTTTGGAGCAACTACTCCAATGCCTTGGCCTTACCCAATAGCATACCATGTTCATGCCAAGTACATTTCAGTGTCATGTGGCTATGCAGCATTTGGTAGGCCCCTCTGAAAGCCACTGGGAAAGCCGAGGATGACCATGCAGTGGAGGTGGCAATTACTGAGGGCCCCAAGCACAGAGGCTCCTACAGTAGTGGAGGAACTAGTGAAGGAATGTATGGCAGAGTAGCAGGTGGATGATAGTGGTGGGGGATTCTACTGTGAGGTATGTCAGTAAGGTGGATGGAGGGCTTGTACACTGGAGTTGTAGGGACAACTTGGTCACCTTTATACCTAGTGCACATGTTGCAAACATTGTGGCAAGGGTGGACTAGCTCCTGTAGGACAGACAGGAAGAAGCAACTATTTTGGTACATGTTGGCACCAATGACATAGGAAGAGGTCAGTGGTTAAATTGGAATTTCAGAGATGGTGGAGCTCTGATGTCATAACTGCCACCATCAATATATCATGTCACTAACGAGTAAGCGATACTTGTGTGTGTACATGCAAAAGATAGGCGATGATCACATTTTCACCTTTGCCATTTAGATTAACTGTTTATTAAGTTTCTAAATGAATACATATGCATTAAACCATAATCATACAAGCAAAAAGTGTTAAAATGCATATAGAAACAAAAGCAGTACACTCATGCCATAACTGGTATGTTCTCGTATATTTCGAACCACTCCACTTCCCCATTTATTTATTTGAAATTAATCCACCAAGTATAACCCCATAAGATGCAACATCTCATGTTCCAGGTTGTCCAGGGAGGATAGCGGCAGTCAGATTAACACAGTCCAGCAGAGCTAGTTACGTACACGCTAAAATATACCCAGGAAAAATGAACTCTAAAAGGTAAGTACATCCATACAGCAATCAAAACAATCTCACAAAGTGGGGTCACAGCAAATTGAGAGCATGAGCACTGTATGATAAAATCGTCATGATTTGCTTTCCATTGAAACCATGATAACCAAACTATACACACTTCTCTTTCAACATAGAGAGTGTAGTAAAGCAAACATAGAGCCTTTGTAAAGGAGTCTATGACTCAAAGGGTTGTAATTCTGATTCTTATCAATAAACAATGAACAATAAACAAATACAGCATTAACATGGTCAGTGGGGTTGGCAGTATAGCTTAGATCTAGTGGTTAGAATAAAAAGCTGTGAATGAGCTTGGTACATCCAGCAGACCTGGGTTTGATTCCCACAACTTCCACTTGCATACTGTGCAACTCGGAGCAAGTCACTCAACTACTCAGTGCTCCCAGGCTGCCCTTGAAAACAGGCATTTGTGTTTAATGGTCCTTACCCAGTTACCAAAAGAATAAAATAAAATAAATTAAAAAATACTGCATGTGTCATGCTAACGAACCTGTACACAACACTGAATATTGTTCGCTACAATTATTACATTTAAAATTTACACACAAAAAAAAACTTGAAACTCAACTACATGTCACATGTGTGGCTGGAAATAACAGTAAATCTAAAAGCTGCTTCATCACAGCATCACATGACAATACCAGTGATTTAGAGGTCGCTATTATGGCATACCTTAAAATATTAAAGCAGCAATATATGTTATGGTGAACATTCTGAGCTGTACTTTTTATTCTCTTTTAGATTGGCCCTTATGACACCTTCCTTTCTAGATTTTGAGTCTGCCGCAACCCTTTTTTTTAAATCTGAAATACTAAAAGGTGTGCTGTTTGTGAAATAGCTCAACTTGCACTAGGTGTTCATAGGTATTCTCAGCCGTTTTCCTACACCTCTTTTACCACAAAGCCAGGAAGCAATATGTGACGCATACTAGTTAATCCTAGCCACAAGAAAACTTGCTGTATGTTAACCATGGGTGTTCAAAAACAACACAGAGTACTGTTGAAAACCAGGACCATCAAGCCATTGTAAAAAGGATAATTTCTTTTATTATTTCAAATATAAAAAGTTGTTACAGCAACTCAGAATGGGGATGGGGCATGTTCATGAAGACAGGATATAAGGGGCAATCTAAACAGAACAACAGCTTATATGCCTTGCTATGCTATCTTGAAGTGTTTGGCCCATCACAAAACAACATTAAGGGAAGAACTCAGAGACAAAAAATGCACTGCATTTTGATATTTTTTCTCAGTTTCTTTGTCACCCACACATATTTTCAAACAAAGCAATAAATACTTAAAATGCTCAGTAATTGTTTTAATCTCTCCATCACCTCGTATAAATCACACTATATTTTCTAGCCAAATTACTTTGCTAAACAGGGTCATTTTGACCCAAAAAGTTTCATCCTGTTGAAATTTTTTTTTATTTAGCTAGCTAGCTATTTATCTATCAAAACTAATTAAGACCAAACATTTGCCAATGCCAAATGTTGTCACTCTGGTATTGGCTTTGGTAGTGCAGTGCACAAAAACATTTTGGGCAGGATGTGAAAAATGACAGCTGTACAGTTCATAAGGAGGTGTAAAAAAATGCCAGTGTTGAAAATGTGGCATGTAAATATAGCAAATTTGCAAAGTTGCAAGAGTGCATGGGAAATGTGCAATGCACGCTTGTAACACAATCATTTTATGGACGTTCGGCACCAAATTTTCAACATAGGCATTTTAGCACCTCTGCTCATGTACAGTGTCACTGTTATTTCCTCAAACTGTCCCAAAAAGTGATTTCACACAGTGACCCCATTATTCTGTGCCGGACGTGCGAAAACACATTTTGGGCAGGATATGTGAAATGACAGCTGTACTGTTCATCAAGAGGTGTGGAAAAAGGCCAATGGTGAAAATCCAGAGTGAAAAATATTACAAATACATGACATTATGAGCATGCATGCAATCTGCCAATGCACACTCGTAACACAGTCATTTTATGGAGTATCGTTACCAAATGTTCAACATAGGCATTTTAGGACCTCTGCTCATGAACAGTGTCACTGCCATTTTCATAATCTGGCCCAAACACTGATTTCCCACAGCAACCGTGCTATTGTGCACCGGAAGTGCGGAAACACATTTCGGCCAGAATGTGAAAAATGACAGCTGTATTGTTCACAAGGAGATGTACAAAAATGACAATGTTGAAAATCTGGCATGAAAATATTGTGAATTTGCGAAGTTAAGAACCTGCATAGCAGCTGCGCAATGTAGACTCGTAAAACAGCCATTTTTTGGTTTTGTTCCACCAAATTTACAACATAGGCTTTTTGAGAGCCCACCTCAAGAACAGTGGCACTGTCATCTCGTTACTCAGTCCCGAAAGGTGATTCCATGCAGAAACTGCGAAATCACCTTTCAGGATTGATTAACGATATGACAGTGACAGAATTCATGAGGAGTGGTCCCAAAAACCCCATGTTGAAAATTTGATGTAGAAATTCCCAAAAATGCCTGAGATATGCATTAAAGTTGAACCCCCATTTATTCCATTATATAGCATCCCGGCATTTCCTCAGTTCACGGTTGACTTTGAAGAGTGCAGACGTGTTCCTGGTCCACCGAAGATCATCACGCCAGACTCCGGAGGTAAGTGTGGGGTGGGAGGGTGTTGGGAGGCAGGGTGCACAGTGGGTGGGTGGGTTCGGGTTGTGGGAGGGGGAGTTGCTGGAAGACTACGAGGGACCGTTTTTGCTTTACAGATTAAAAAAATAAATAAAAGACATTGGGGGACCGTTTTCATTTTAATAGGTGCTTTGGCATGCTGGGGAGGGCTCCCAGTGTGCCACCTGAGTGTGTGTGTGTGTGTGTGTGTGGGTGCTTTAGCTGACAGGAGATTGGGCACCCCGTTGGCAAACAAGGAAGGGGGGGCAGCAGGAGCCGAGGGGGATTGGGCACCCCTCAGCAAGCAAAAAACAGGGAGACGCACATTACTTCAAAGGGGATGGAATCCCCATCAGCAAAATTCAAGGGAGGGAGGGATACATGCCGGCCGAGGATTGGGCCTGTAGGCAAAAGAAAACTGTTGAAAACTGTTGGGGCACATTATGCCGAGGGGATTAGGAACCCCTCGGCAATCAAAAAGAGGGGGTACATGATGCTGACGAGTTGGGCCCCCCAATCAGCCTACAATGTCAAAGGGAGGTTGACCTTCAACAGTGGCAGACACTGCCGCCATATTTGCCTGCGCGTGGGGAGGCGTGTTGTGGTCACGCTGCAGGAGTCGCTCTCATTGCAGCGGACCTCTTGTCTGATGTCTTCGCCTCATTAGCTAGGCAGGGTGTCAGCCCCTGCTGCTTTCTGATTGGGGAATGTGGGACACACCTACTGGTACATGCCCTGCATTCGCCCAATAGCGATCGTGCCTCCAAATCTGCACTACTGCAAGATGTTGGCTGTGCAAGTGTGCTAACATAAAAATAAAATTTTACCTGCATGCCGCAGTCTCAGAAATCAGAACACTTCACTTAGAATTCCACATTACCAATGAAACAAATGGAGTTGCACACAAAATGCATTATTTTAGTACTGCTAGTAAAAATAAAATTAAGAAGCACACAAACTAAAACCACAGGGTATTTAGATGTGGTTCACAGCTCAAAATTAATCCCATTTATGTGCTCAAAAAAGCAAGCAAACAGATAAGGCAACACAACAACAGTAAAATACATGAGCACTACAAACCAAAATATTGTTATTTTGTTCAGGGACAAAGTAAATAGCAATGGAATCTCTACCATACCCCCACCTAACAGTTGCTTTCCAACAACTACTTAACCAAAAGTACATTCTATGCAATAAATTAAGTGTTTTAGATACCGAAAACAAAAAAAAACTTAACAGGCACCACCTACCTTAAAACCGATACTGTAATCACAAACTGTTGCACAATTGTACCTCAGAGTCTCTCTCTCTCTCTCTGTGACTGTACAGCAAGGTGTGTGTGGTCACATTATTCCAGCATAGTCTGGAAAATGCACAGTCTTCCCATTCATCTGTGATTGGTACAAACTATCACTCTGCTATACCATGATGTCATTCTTTATTTCACACATGATACAACAGGCCTTGTAAATCCCTCTGTACCTGTCAAAAGTTGCATTCTTTTACACTTATTTATGTGTCTCTAGTACCCTCTGCTAATTGGGAGGATGAAAAAAGCCAGATGTTTGTTCTAACTCTTCCTGCCAGAGTTTCAGAGGCAGGATTGAAACTGCAGAAAAGGAGAAAATGCTTAGTGTTCCTGTATGCTCTGCTAATGACTGACTGCAGTCAGAGGTGACAGAGCTCAGCTCCGTTGTGTTCCAGCCCAATTTAAACCCCAGAAGAGGCAGACCAGATGTCCTGCAGCATAGACTAAGGGAACTAGGCAGGAGACTTAGAAACAGAACCTCCAAGGTCGTATTCTCTGAGATATAGTATTAACAGTGTCATATGTGTGGCAAGTGAGACAGCAGCAGATGAGGCAGGTTAATGTGTAACTAAGGGCTTGCTGCAGGTAGAGGGAGGGTTTGACACGTGTTTAGGGTTCTAGTTCAGTTCAGGTTCGGCAGGTTATAGTTTGAGTTCGGTTCAGTTCAATTTGATAAGTAGAAGTTTGGGTCCAAGTTCAGTTCGGTTTGAGTTTTTTTTCTGTAATTTATCAGTTTGAGTTTTAATGAATTCAGTCTACTGCTTCCATCTGGGTTCTCCTCATTTCACATGGTCTGGATTCGCATTTGCATCGGGTTCATCTGTTTTTTGGTTTTTGTAAGAGTTCAAGTTTGGCTTGGATTGGGTGGAAATCAGAAAGTTTGCGTTTGATTCGGGTTCGGTTCATGGACAAAAGGTGTAGGGAGCAGCAGTGACCATACTAGGATTGAATTTGCAGTGAATGGAATGCTATTTCACTAACCAGTCATAAGACCAAGATGCTAAACCTCAGGAGAACTGATTTTGATAAGATGAGGGATATGATTCTGGCCAAACTGTGACAGATGCTATTGAACGGGTGTGCTAATGCCATTAGGGATGCCCTGAGGTGGCATATAATAAAGGCAGCGAAAAGATGCTTACCCATGGGCAAAAAGGGCAAGAGGTCTAGCAGAAGGCCTTTGTGGTTTTGCAAGCTATTCAAAAATGAAGTTAAGGGTGAAAAGGAGGG
Source organism: Neoceratodus forsteri (assembly GCA_016271365.2). Taxonomy (NCBI): domain Eukaryota; kingdom Metazoa; phylum Chordata; order Ceratodontiformes; family Ceratodontidae; genus Neoceratodus; species Neoceratodus forsteri. Next base: position 1,878,761,560 of record CM057452.1, read on the forward strand.
AGCTTGATAAGTGAAACAATTCTTAGGAAATAGAATAGAGAATAGGATATTGTAGAAAAAATACAGGGTCATGACTGTGCAGGGCAAGACACATATGGAACACAGGACTGCACAGTACAGCATGGAGCCTCCTTTTTCAATACACAATAATCTATTAATTTATGGCTGGAAGTGATGTCAGGCACATCAGGTTCACTTCACACAGTTTCATTAGCAGATATTAATAAGCTTGCTGTGCAGGCATGTACTAATCTAGAGGGATTCCTTATCCACTTTACTATCCAGGACACTACTCTCCGATTCCCTTGGTAAGCAAAGATTTTTTCAGGCTTACCTTGAAGCCCTGTACTGTCTTTTTATCTAGTGTCTCTGCTGTTGCATAGGTTCACCACCTTCTAGCAGAATAGTATAGGTCACTAGTTAAACCACACCTGGAGTACTGCGTGCAGTACTGGCGTCCGTATCTGAAGAGGGACATTAAGTTACTGGAGGGGGTGCAGCGCAGAGTGACAAAGATGATCAAGGGGCTGGGGGACTTATCATACAAGAGGAGGTTGAAGGAGTTGAACATGTACTCACTGGAGGAGAGGAGAGGAGAGGAGAGACAGGGGTGACATGATTGAAACCTTTAAATACATGAAAGGAATAAACAAGACAAGTACAGAGGGGCTGTTCAAAGTAAGGGAGGGGAGGGACACCAGGGGCCATGATATGAAACTGGAGCGAGGAAGGTTCAGGAGGGAGATGAGGAGATACTTTTTTACAAAGAGGATGGTGGCTGGGTGGAATGCGTTACCTCCTGAAGTGGTATGCAGTAGAACAGTGGACTGCTGCAAATGAGGATGGGACAGGAGAAGGGGGAAGGTTATTGAAGGGGAAGGGTGGAAGGGAGGGGCAGCTGCAGAATAAGGGGTGCTAGCTGCACATTCGAGCAGACTTGATAGACCTCTAGGCCTTTATCTGCTGGCAAATTTCGTATGTTCGTATAGGTGGCTCCTGTTGCCCCTACCTACATTTACTCCCTCTGAACTTCAGATCATGCCCCGGCATCTTGCTGGAGCATACAGGATTGAGCATCTGCTGTATATCTCTTTGATCTTGTCAGTACCCTAGAATATGTGAAAGACAAAGATCATATCCCTCCACAGCCTCTGTTTTTTCAGGGTGAACAGCCTTTAACAACTCATAATAACTTTTTTCCTCCATATCCTGTTCAGATTGGTGGTCTGCATTGCACTCTTTTGATTGCCACACTGCCATTTATATGTATCGGGGAGCCCAGAACTGCACATAGTTGTTCCAGTTGGGGCCTGATGAGGGCATTGTAAAGTGTCAGGATTACTTTCTGTGCTCTACTGGTTATCACTCTACTGATGTACCCGAGCATTCTTCCAGCCTTCTTGACAGCAGGCACATATTGAGACCAATTAGAGAATCATGGATAAGGATCACTGGGGAGGGGAACCATTACCTGAGGTAGGGTAAATGGCAGAGACAATAAATAGCTACTTTGGGACAGTGTTCTGCAAAGAAGTCAGGGAGTCTGGCCAGTTCATGGACGAAGTTCTAGAAGAGGTTCAGGCTCAAACAGGGAGGCAGTGCTGATCATGGCAGAATTCATTGCTGACCAGTTGAAACAATCATGCACCATTCATGAATGCTCATGAATTATTCACAAACAGTTCTTGAATTCACCTCATTAATATTCATCAAGAGTGCATCAAATTATTCACGAATCTTCATGAATTGTGCATGAACATTAAATGGCACTCGTGTTCATGAATGTTTATGAATATAAAGATTCATAAACGCTCATTGAATTCTTCCAGTGAACTTTTTTATCCTTCCATATTCCTTTTTCTCCTGGGGGATCTTGGGCAGCTTCTCAGCCCGGTCCCTGTCCCCGCAGACCAGCGTCTGCCTCCCCCAATACCATTTACAATGAGGGCAGCCCACAGATTTCAACCATTGTGGAGGGGTCAGGGAAGGGGTGGGCATTCTTCCCTCACAAGAAAACAATCCAGTTCAGATCAGAAGGTCCAGGTGGCAGGGCAGGTCCATGGACAGGCAGGCAGGGCTTCACATAGTCCCCGATTCCCTTTTCTTTCTTCCCTCCTGTGACTGATGAGAGCATGTGTATGAAGGCATACATGACTCACTAGGCCAAACCCTCCTGTTCCATGCCACCCTAGCCTGCACTACCACCAGGCCTCCACCAGGTGGCAGTCATAGGCCAGCTGACAAGCCCTTTCTCCCCAGGAAAGGAGAGTATTCCCTCTGACACCTGATCCTCGCCCCCTGTAACCAGAGTTCACTTCCAAACCCTGGTCCCTGGTAGAGCCAGGGTTCATCCATGAACTGAGCCTGAACCAAACACAAACTTTTCTATTTTTGCCTGATCTGACCTGATCTTGAACCCTTAAAAACTAGTGGAGCCAAAACAGGCAGACAGGAACATACAAAATTTAAGTAGTAGTCAATTGTAATTTTTTATTTCTAAAGTATTTTTCTTTTTCCTTTTGCTCCTCAGGAAGTCCTCTAGGTGAAAATGATGTGTTGGATGTGTGGAAGAGCTTTTAGCCTGGCAGCCGACATATCTACCTCTGTTTGCCCACACTACATCATCAGCATTATGATCTCACTGATGGTGACATCACAGGTGAATGACCTGGCAGTCATTCACTTGCTGTTCCTAAGTAACAGTGATGTCACAGCCAGTGAGATCACAGTGCTGATGATATAGTGTGGGCAGCACAGCAAGATATGTCAGCTGCCAGGCTAAGAGCTGTTCCACACATGACACCTATTAACATCAGCTAAACAATCTTTTAATTAAACAAAGGGGAAATAAAGATTATCTCAGATATGAAAGGTAATGGTTGCCTGCTTTTAAAATCAAATATTAGTTTTAGGCAGTACACTAGCTCTTAAAAAAAACAAAAACAGATGAACCTGAACTGAACCCAAACCGAGACCATGTGAGATGAGGAGAACCCACATGGAGGGTGAATTCATTAGAACTCGAACTCAAATTGATAAATTACACACACAAAAAACCTCAAACTGAACTGAACTCAAACCCAAACTTCTACTTATCAAATTGAACTGAACTGAACTCAAACTGTACCCTGCTGAACCTGAACTAAACTAGGACCCTAAAAACATGTCAAACCCTCCCTCTAGTCACCAGCATGTTGTGAGATGTAGCATCCAGTGTCTCAACGTTCAGCATCACCGGACCTTCCACTAAACTTTAATGGACACAGTCCATCAATATTTTTGGTGACAAGAAATACCCTGCTTGTATAGCACTGGTTAATTTGTCAGGCAACCCTGTTTCAGTTCTATTCCCATAGGATATTTGTCCTCAGAGGCAGGCCTGTTCAGCTTTCAGTTGTTTCATCACACAGCTTAGGCAAATAATCACAACTGAATTCTTTAAAAAAACTTAGCATTTCCTAATGAATGGCTTTTCTTACCACGCGTTTTAGAATTAGTAACTTATCTTATACAGTGGATTCCTGATGTATGCACATGCCCAGGACAAGCTGAATTTGTGCATACAACCGGAATGCCATATAAATGAATGGGTGAATGTTGAAATCATTGGGGACCCATTTACAAACGTAACTCACTTGCTCACAAATAACACTTAAGCCATTTTAAATGCTGCTAAATGTTATTTTAAGTAGTATGAGAAGTGACAGCCTTTACCATAGCACATTTGCTAAACTGAACACTCTCTGATGCTGACTACTTCCACTGCAGCAAGCGAGAGAGAATGCAGCTTTCAGTGAGTAGCATGAATTTTGAAGTCAGATCCTTTGCCATCAGGCCATCACCCTCTGTGAGTTAATATCAGAACTGAAAGCTAACAGCAATCACTATCACTATGGCGTGCGGCGGGGGGCAGGTTTAACTGGGTTCTGGGATTTATCAGGTGATTAGTGGATTAGCTATGGGGGACGATCTAATTGCTACAAGGGAATGACAACTGAATGCAATTGTCAAAGAAGTGACAACGACATCTGGGGGGAGGCATGCTGGGGAGCATGTGAAGATGAAAGAAATGTGCATACAACCGAAAAACTGTATACATACAAATTAAATAAAAATTAATATTGCTGGAAAAGGGCAAGAATCAGGACTTCAGTGTTCTGTGCATACATCCGGAATGTGCTTATATCCAAATGGCATACATATGGAATCCACTCTACTTAATTTAGTTTCTGTTTGTCTTTCAAATGGTATCACTACTCATCTTTCTTTCATGAATAAAAAGGCCTAAATAATATTTATATCAGCAGAATCTGAAACTCTTTTAAAATGTGGTGAACTTCAATGTTGATCCTTTTGGGTTCTCAGATAGTTAGTTGCCTTGGAGAACATATGTTTACCACTCTAAACTGTAAAAGGTCTGATTTGGTCATGCTTCGTAACTCTAATAGTGGAGAACAGTGCATTCTAACATGTAAATTAGTTATGCAAATATATTAGTGTCTCTGTTCATCATGGTCATTTAAAGCTTCAGTGACTTCATGAACTTTGTGTTTATGAACAATTCATGAACGTTCATCAGTCTTCGAAAGCTGATGAATTTCATTTCAACTGGATAAGTATAGTTAAGTGTGAAAATCCCGGAGAATCATGGTGTCTCTATGGTATCCACCTGAGGGTACTAGTGGAGTAAACAGCAGTTTTGGTTACACCCCTATTGAATATCTTTCAGGATACCTTATAGACAGGGATAGGTACGTGGCTGGAAAATGATAAATGTAGCCCTCCCCCCCCCCATTCAAGAAGCGGGCATGTTTAATCCCAGATAACCACAGCTCTGTGAACCTTGCCTTGGTGTTTGGCAGTGTTTGCATCTACATTACATGTTCCAACATTCACTCAACTATTGTAGCCAACAATACTAAGCTCCATCAGAAATGTATCCAGCTCAGTCTTAAATGATGCTGACACACTATATACATATATAGTGGCCTCTTGTAGGTACATCCAGAGCCTTATGACTGTCTGTAATTGGTTCTTTCTAATTGTTTACCTAAAACCTTTAATTTTCAGTCTTAACCCATCTCCCCAAATTCTCTCAAATCTGCCATATCCTCCCCCCCAAAAAAAAACCTGTCTGTCTTATTATACCATTGAACTATTTTGCATGCTATTATATCATCCTTAACCAATCCAATGGCCCTGTGCTACACCTTCTTTGCTGTGTCAATTTCCCTTTTAGACAGACGAGACCAGAATTGTGCACAGTACTGCAGGTGAAGCCTTATAAAGTGGCAGGATAAATTCCCGTGCTCTGCCAGTGACACCCTCCCTTTTGATTACTTACCTTGCACTTCAAACTTTGTTATGTCTATATAAACATACAGGCCCAGATATTCAAACTGCGCCAGGCTGTGGCGCAAGCTTGGGTGCAGCTCAACTTGGCTGCGCAAGGGTGTGGACTAAGCGATATTCAAAGGAGCTGCGCCATGGCTCAGCAGCTTTGAATAGCGCACCCTGTCCACCTCCAGTGTGCACGGCGCAGTGGCACTGCACCAGCGCAAGTAGCCAGAGTGGAGCATGGAGATGCGCTAGCACAAGTTCCATTGTGCCATGCACAGCACCCTCGATATTCAAAAGTTGACATGCAAATGTGCCCATAATTTATGCAAGGCACACATGGGGTCATTTGCATGTCATTATGGCCCCATTTGCATGCAGGTGCACTGATCCCCAATGACTTGCACCTGGCGTCCTGCCAGGCAGCAGCCGTTGGGGACCGACGCCCCCTGCAGCCTGATCGTGGACATCTGTAAAAATAAAACTTCCCCGTCCTATATCCCTGGTGGTCCAGTGGACTGCTCTCTGCCTGACTGCGGGCATCTGTCTAGAAATATACTTATTCATCCTATATCCCTGGTGGTCCAGTGTACCGCTATGTGCCCGATCGTGGGCATCTGTCTAAAAATAGACATATTCATCCAATATCCCTGGTGGTCCAGTGGACCGCTCTCTGCCCTATCGCGGGCATCTGTAAAAAAGAAAAACAGTCCAATATCCCTGGTGGTACAATGGACCGCACTGTGCCCGATCGCGGGCATCTGTAAAATAAAAACCTCGTATTATCTTGGTGGTCTAGGGTACTGCCTCCCACCACCCAATGAGCCCCACGTCCGCTCTCCCCCTGGTCAGCTGGCAGGCGGCAGCACCCACCGCCTGCCACCCGCCACCCCCGACAGACACCTCGGTGGGGCTGCACACCATTTGTTCACAGTGTGAGCCAATGAGCATGCAGCCCCTACCGTTCCCATTCAGATAGCAGACCAGTTTCATTCACATGTCTGCAATGTGTAATGCGACAAGCGACACACCATACATCCATGCTGTGAATCCAATGACATGCAGCCCTGACACAAGAGTCAGTCAGCAGAGCAGTGAGGCGGCAGGCGGGTGGGGGCTGCCGCCCGCTGGCTGACTGGGGGGTGGGGCAGTATAGCTCGAGTGGGCGGGTGGGGAAGGCACCTGGACCACCAGGGTAATGGGAGGTTTTATTTTAGACCAGCGATCGGCAGTGCGATCACTGGACACCAGGGATATGAGAACTGTTTTTCTTTTTACAGATGCCTGCGATCGGCAGAGAGTCCATGGACCACCAGAGGATTGGGCGCTGATGTCTGTTTAGAACAGATGCTGCATCGAGCTCACTATGCCATGGACACCAGGGATATAGGACAAATATGTCTATTTGTAGACAGATGCCTGATAATCGGGCAGAGAGCGGGCCACTGGACCACCAGGGATATAGGACAAATATGTCTAGTTGTAGACAGATGCCCGCGATCAGGCAGAGAGCGGTCCACTGGACCATCAGCGATATAGGACGAATATGTCTAGTTGTAGACAGATGCCCGCGATCGGGCACATAGCAGTCCACTGGACCACCAGGGATATAGGATGAATATGTCTATTTGTAGACAGATGCCTGGGATTGGGCAGAGAGCGGTCCACTGGACCACTAGGGATATTGGACAAATATGTCTATTTTTAGACAGATGCCCATGATCGGGCATGGGGGTCACCACGAGATGCAGCCGGAACTCGGGTGACCACCCACAGGTGGCAGCTGCCATGTTGCGCCCAGTAATGCGGCAGCTCACCGTGTTAGCCATCAGTTGTTCCTTTTTTTGGGGGCTTAACTTTGTGCTGGCGCAGGTAGGGGTTGCGCATGCGGCTCTGCACATCCTGGGCTGAATGGCGGGCTGTGCAGGTTGTGCATAGACCGCCTGTGCCTGCCCATTACTGATGTGATCCAGCGATCGGACGGTAGCCGCGCACTTTTCCCTTTTGAATATCGCGCCGGGGCGCAACCCTTTTGAATATCTGGACCACAATTTCTTGTAAGTTGTACATTGTACTTAGCACTGTTTATACCTGCAACATGTCTGCTTTTCATCAGATGTTTTGCCTTAACAGGACACCATTATAAATAAGCTCTGCTCAATGCTTTCTTATCCAGAAAAAAACTGGGTTGAATTGAAACCGAACCAAACTGATGCATCCCAGCATTCTGCTGGCCCTTTTGATAGTGGCCATGCACTGCTTGTCCTGCTTCAACCCATTGTCTATTACAACCACCAGGGTCTTTACCTCCTTGACTGTAGCAAGAGGAGCCCCACACAGTGTTTATGTCTTACCTCTGATTTTCTCCCTAAGTGAAGCCCCTTGCATTTGTATACATTGAATCTGAGGCTCCAGATGTCAGACCTATTGCCCAGCTTGTTTGAGCCCTCCTGAAGTTTGTACCCATACTAAAGGGAGTCGACCACCTTGACAAGCTTAGTGGTATCTGTAAACGTATTATGAGAAGATGTAAGGAAAAGGTCAAGGAAGCTGACCGTCCCCAAGGTTAGACCAAACCTAGAGTACTACATTTAGTTCTGGTCACCTTAGTACTGAAAGGACATAGAAAAGATTAAAACAGCACAGGTCCACCAAGCTGAGTAGTAGCTTAGGGGGCAGGGGCCATGAGAAGAGACTGGACATACTCAAATTATGTAGTTTTATGAACAAAAACATAGAAACACAGACAATGACAGCTATCTCCAGCATGTCCTTATCTTTCATGGGATGAGGACTCCAGAACTGGGCACAGTACTCCAGGTGAGGCACTCTCAATATCCCTCCCGAGAAGCCTGAGAGGTGAGATGATCACAGTTTTCCAAACACTAAAGGGAATGGCTAGGGATACATAGTACACAGATGGCTGAGCTGTGAGTGCAAGTAGAACTAGTGGACATGCATCCAAACTTGGGGGCAGGATAAGGGAAAATATTAAAAAACCAAAAACCTTAACACAGAGGGCAATTACAATGTGCATAGTCTACTAAGTGAAATTGTGGATGCTAGCAATGTTCAGGCTTTCAAAATAGCACTAGAGAGATTCCTAAGAGAAAATATCGCTGAGGTTTATACATCATGAATAGGAGTAGCAATCTGCTGATAAGTTCAGATGTGTGTCCATGGTCAGATCTGGTAAAGCCACTTCCATGTAGCAGAAAGTGTGGAGAAGATGAATCTTTGGTCCCTTCATAAACACATTAGTAAAGTGCAAACTATTTTAAGGCACCCTTTGCTAAAAGTGGTACTTCATTTCTATTATCAGCTTTCTTCAATAACAGGTCTCATAAAAATGCTTGTTGCCTCAATTCCTATTGCTACCTTGGACCCACAGTCAGAAATCTTATCTTAGATGTGGGAATGATAGAGCGATACTTTATAGAAAGCACCTTTTGATACACTACCCTAATCTAAAGCAGGAAAACTTCTTTGGCCTGCATGTTACAATAGTGACATGGTAAAGAAAGAATTCATAAGTTTATCTATTAGTATTACTAAAATGATTGCAACCTCCCCCTAAACTGGGGATGATTCTGGCTCAATGGAACCCCTGTCTCAAACTGCCAACATTTTGTTGCTCTCCAGCCCCTGAGAGACTGCTGAAGTGGAGACCAAGAGTGATGAAGAGGAGGAGCAGCAGCAGCAGAGCTTCTCTGGCACCTTCTGCACCAGCTTGAGACCACAACTCCATGCTGCACATCAAAGGTCAGCCTCCTGCCAGTGGTGGATGAGTGTGACCGGTAATAGTGATGAAGCGTAGATCCCCACCAAAAGCCCTGACCAGACCTGACACTAAGTGTGACCATGTTCAAACTCTCAAAAGGGAGCACAAACAAATGTTTAAGGGAAGAAACCAAGTTTTAAATGAGATTTTCAGCCAGAGCTTCATGTACTACAAAATGAGCCACCATCTTAACCATATCAGACTCCTCTCAACATTGTAACAGGGTCAGAGTATGAAATCATAGCCAATCAGGCTGCAGATCCTGCACAGGGAGCCACAATGAGCCCTGGTACATTGAAGGACTTAATTCATGTGCTTTTTTGAGCAGCTAATGGCCCACTGAGTGACAGACCTCCAGCCTGGCCCCAGAGTGATCAGCAGCTGTTTGGTATGGACCAATCAGAGCTGACTGCAGCAGTTGTGCCAGGACTTAGTCAGTCTGTGTGTGTCTGTAGTGAGTAGTAGACTGGTGCCTCTGTGGAGCTGCTGATAAGGCTAGACTATGCATGTGCCGGAGAGACTGAGTGAAAAAGGGAGAGGATCAGAAAATCCTGCCACTGCCAAAATTAGGTAATTGTATACTGGCTCAGAGCGTATTGAAATGTAATGCTGCAATAGGACTGTGACAGAATATGCTGTGGTGCAGTCAAGAACTAATGAATTGGGACTGCAGCTAATCTGAGAAGTTGCCCAGCCAGTACCACAGCTTGGTGCTGGTTACTGCAACACACAAGGGACTAGATGTCTGGATGGGGTGTGTTGGTAGGGTAGGATCAGGTTTTCCCAAACTCAGGTGTCCTCCTGAAAAGAAAAAAAAAGGATGCTCTTATGCTGAATGCAGAGGTCAGGAAAGACTTGACAGGGACCAGACAGAACAGCTGATTCACCTGCTGACACTAGAGGCCTGCTCGTCCAGGGTCAAGTTGATACCAGCTAGACAGGAACTCACTGAAAACTGCACCACCACCCCCAATACATCAAAGAAAATCTCCATGTCTTGGAGAACCATGAGTAAATCAAGGTTTGCCCTGCACCTGCATCTTTATATCACAGTTGGGAAAGCATTTAATGGACTAGGCCATCCAGCTGTGATTACAAATACCCCTTGTAGGTTTAAAAGCCTTTAGGATTTGGGGATTTGTTTACAAGCTTGTTTAATATTATTTAAGTGCCTCAATGTTTGCTAGCCACATGCAATGCCATGACTGGGCCAACACAGTTTCCATGGCTGCATACCCAGTGAAACACCAGGCGCTCCTTAGTAGTAACTGTGGGCTGTGATAATTTGGGATGCACTTGGAAGGGCATTACAAGCTCAGCCCCAGGGTAACCATTCCCTGCATGGCTATGCCTGGAAGGGCAAGTGAAGAGCAGCACTGTGTTGTGTTAGGCTCGGCCTGCACAAGCAATGCAAAACCAGCCAAGGGACCACAAGGTCTGCCTCATATTGCCTAACTCCCTGTTTTTTTTTTCCCTTTCCAGGGCCTTAAGTATGATGATACCGACCAAACAGCCGTACATACAGTGAACTGAGGGGTCGTGCAGCCAAGAGAGGTGGCTAATCCCACAGCTAGAAAATTCAAAGGATCAAACAAATTGGTAGCACTCAGGAGTCAGAATACTGCACATAGCATGCCAGTTAAAGTGCAATTATTACTTTTATTGCCCCAATGACGGACACCAGCACAAAAAAAAAAAATGCAATATGCCTTTCACAAAGTGGAGGTTGGATTACGCAAGCGCTTCGCGCCTCCAGGCTTTGTCAGGGGGTAGAGACTGGTATGACTGACAGATCTTTTATAGTTAGAGAGTGATGTCAACATAGCAAATGTGAGTCATAGTATTTTACTAACTGAAAAACATATTAGGTTTATCATAATGTCATAGCAAATAATGGTCCCACATAGCAAAAAATGGTACATTTCACAAATAACAAACCAGGATACATATCATAAAACAGTGACAAGAATTAAAATTAATAATTATTACATTTAATTGTGCAATGACACTTTTTTTTTTTTTTGCTATGTGGGACCATTATTTGCTATGACATTATGATCAACATGTTTTTCACTTAGTAAGATAGTGTGACTCACTTAGCTATGATGTCATCATTCCGTGACTATAAAAGGTCTGCCAGTTATACTAGTCTCCACCTCCTGACGAAGCCCGGAAAGGTGACGCGCTTGGGTAGTCCAACCTTCACATTGTCAAAGGTATGCTGTATTGCACTTTATTATTTTTTCTAGACAGCTTTACCATCCATTCCCCACACTTCCACAAACACAACTAGCACACTGAATTTCCAAACTCCTTGGACAGAGCTCCAGGTCAAAGATGCAGCCCATTTTATACCTGCTCCCTCTTGCTGCCATAATGTTACTAATTATCCCCTATGGCCCAGTATGTCCTACTGTCACAAATACCCTCACCATCCCAATCCAACTGGACACAACATGGCTGTCGTGCACCTTAAGTGAACATGCAACCCACCTTCCAGAGCCCTATCTGCCTGACTGTGTCAATACGTGTGTATGGCCCACCCCAACTCTCTCTCTAGTATCACACCTTGCCATACTCCCAGTGCTCCTGTCATCTATATCTACTCCCAAACATCCAGTTATCTTCAAACCAAAACTCCTAAAACTCATGCTAATCCATCAGGCCCTTCTACTCCTGCTTCTCTCTGGAAATGTTCACCCCAACCATGGTCCTCCGCAGCAAACACTTAATAAACATTCTAACTCTATCAGTCTAAAGATTGCTTTCCTCAGTGTCCATAGTCTACTTTCAAAGTTGGATCAGCTGCAGGTCTGGGTACAACAGCACAAGCCTGACATCCTGGCCATTGCTGAAACCTGGCTGTCTACCAAAACACCAGACTCCAATGCTACCCTTGCAGGTTACACTCTCTTCAGAGCCGATTGGCCATTTACCTCTCGGACACTCAACAGAGAAATGTCCTTCCAACTTTGTCGGCCAGGAATAATGCCCAGACTATTGCAGTTAAAGTCATCTTGGGTCACAAAGGGAAGTCACTCATCATTCTGTCTGCTTATATCCCACCAAGGGATAAATCTACAGATGTTAACACTGTCATTGACTACATCTACAAATTACCCAATTGCTCTGAGGTTATCGCACTAGGAGATTTCAATGTCAATTGGCAAGCATCTGAGGCTGGCCCTTTTAAGGATGCCACTGCAGTTGCTGGCCTCACACAACTGGTGCAATCTCCTACTAGATTTAACTATAGAACTGGTACCCACACCCTATTAGACCTCATTCTCACTAACCGGCCTGAAAGTATTAAGGACACTCAGGTTCTTCCTGACTCCATTGGCAACCACTCCCCAATCATGTGTCAGTGGTCATGCCAGCACTCCAAACCCCCTAATAAACCATCCCACCAATGTGCACTTAGGAGAGGGAAACTCAAGCAATTTTAAGATTACCTCCACATGTGCAACTGGTCATTAATCGACACTGCAAAAAGTGTTGACCTAGTGCTAGGATATGTCAGCTCTCTGTTTAACAAGACATATGATATCTTTGCCCCTTTCAAAAAGCAGAACAAAAAAAAGCACAGCAACCCCTGGATTAATGCACCCCTCCTAAGCCTTGTGGCTACCTGTGATCATCTCTGGCACAAAGCACAGGCCACTAAAACCCCTAGAAACAGGCAACGCTACAAGGAGGATAGGAATGCCTGCACCCGAGCAGTACACCTTGCTAAAATTTCCCACTTCCAAGACCAATTTGCGAACTCCTGGGAAATAGCAAAAAATTCTGGGAGAACATAAAAACCTTACTGGCAAGCCCAACAAATCCCCTTCCTTGGTGCTCAATATTAAGGGTGTTACCATTCAGGACCCTAAATAAATTGCAGATGCTTTTAATATTGCTTTTACGGACCTGAATGGAGTACTCCCTTTCAACTTCTTCGATGATCCTCCCTGCTTGAACAATGTTTAATAAAGTGAACTCTCCCCCTAACACACACCCTTTCTACTTCAAGACAATAACAATAATTTATTTATTTTCATCTTTGGTAACTGGATAAGGCCCACAAGTGCCTGTTTTCAGGGGTGACCTGGGAACAATGGGCAGTTAAGTGACTTGCTCAGAGTCAGACAGTATGCAAGTGGAGGTTGTGAGAATCAAACCAAGGTCTGGTCTGCTGGATGTACCAAGCTCATTCACAGCTCATTACTGTAACCTCTGGGCTATACTGCCAGCTAAAAAATACTTACTGAGTGGTCTTAGCAAATCTAGATTTAGTAATGACCCCCTAAAATTGCTCCTTCTAACCCTTGACTCTATCACCCCTTGCCAAGGTACTCAACCTATCCCTCTGTCTTAGTCAATTCCCCTTGGTCTGGTAAGAGGCAGTTGTGATGCCCGTTCACAAGAGTGGTGATAGGGCAACTCACTCTAATTATCATCCAATCTCCATTTTGCCACCCCTCTCCAAAGCACTGGAGCGAACAGTTGCCGAACAGTTGGTTGATTACCTTGCCACCTATAATATACAATGTGCTCAACAACACGGATTCAGAAAGGAGCATAGCACCACCACTACCCTTCTTGAATACACAGATTTCATACATAAGTCACTGGATCATGGACACCATGACAGATCAATCTACACTGACCTCACAAAGGTGTCTGATACCGTTAACCCTTCCTTATTACTCAGCTCCCTACCCTCCCTTGGTCTCTCCCTTGATGTCACTGCATGGTTTAAAAGTTACCTAGAGGACAGAATACAAAGAGTGAAAATACAAGATACCCTCTCAACCAGTCACCCAATATGCCCAGGAGTTCCCCAAGACTCTATCCTGGGTCCCTTCTTATTTAGCCTCTACCTGAATACTCTTCCCCAAGTCTACTCTACAAATCTACTCCTCTACATGGACAAAGCCATGCTCTTCATCAGCCAACCTGATCCCTTACCTCTCGACAGCAATCTGCAAAACAGCTTCACGGCAGTTGAATCCTGGGTCACCAAATATAAATTAATAATGAACTATAAAAAAAATAAAGTGATGCTCTTTGCCAGCCATCACAAGTTTAAAAATGCCCCAGGTAAACTTACTATCCAGAGCTCTAAGCATCAAGGTAGGGCTTCTGAACAGACACAGGAGAAGCATGTCCCAAGAAGCGCTCTGCCTAGCCATCTCCAGTTCCATTTTTTCAATTATTGATCTTGGGCTAATAATTTATGAGTCTGCCACCAATACCACACTTAAGAGGTTAACCTTTGCCCTTAACAAGGCCTGCCAACTTGTCACAGATGCCCATCTTTACAGCCACAGCTGTGACTTCTATGCCTCAGCAAACTTGCTCAATCTTCAGGGCAGAATCTCCTACCAAACCTGCCTCATTGTGAAGAAAATTAGCCTTGGACTAGGCCCCCCCCACCACTGTTGCAGCTCCTCAGCAGAACCAGTACCCGTCATCATACTAGAAGCCTGTCCAACCACACCTTTCAGATCCCCTTCTGCAAGACTGCTCAGGCTCAGCACTCCTTCATGTCTAAGGCACCTTTCTGGCTAAATAACCTACCACCAGGCCTCCTATCGGACACTAAAACTGGACACTTTAAAACCAAACTTAGGCAGCAACCAATGAAATGCAGTAGGTATGAATGTCAGACCTAATTTATGCTGATTACCTCCTGTCTACCCTAATCTGCACTTGCTACTTACTTAACTTCTGTACTCCCTTACTACCCCTACCCTCTCCCCCTTCCCTCCCTGACTATCTTTACTTTCCCTACACCTCAGTAATTTGATTTCATCTCCCTTCCCCCTCCCCAGAAAATTGTCGTCTCCTTCTTACCCTTTAACATTGCCCCTTAGCCCTTCCGTTGACTTCCCCCCCAATAATACACCACACCCTCTTTTCCTCACCCCTGCACTATTCCTTGCTAATTTCCCCCTTATGCAAATCTCTTATGTCCCTCTCATTTTTTTCACCCTATTCCTTGCTCATAAGTTGACACCACCCCCTCTATTCATTGCCGGCCTGCTCTCAACCTTACTCTGAACTTGTCCTATAACTACCTCTACTTTTCAACTTCCTTTTTCCTCAACCTCTGAGGTCTATTGACAAGGTAATTCCCCTCTGATTGCTCTTTCTAAGTGTAAAGTAACTGTAACCCTGAAACTCACGTAACCTAGTAGCACTTTTTAAGCACTTGCGATGTAATTTTAGGTTATCCGTTTGTATTATTTATTGTTGGTATTTTATTTACTTGATTTGCCCTTTCACTATGTTAACTGTCCCTGTGTTCCTTCCCTCCTTGACGTAGAGCCTTTGTAAATGAGCCTCTAGCTCAAACGTGATGTAATTCTGAGATTTCAATAAATAAATAAAATGTTGCTGGTATATGCCATTGGGGCAATAAAAAAAATACTTGCACTTCAACTGGTATGCTATGAGCAGTATTCTGACTCCTGAGTGCAGCCGATTTGTTTGTTCTTTTAGGACCGTAAGTACCCTAAATAAAGCCCTTATTATTTTGCTTATATCTACTGTTAGGACGTAGCTCATTTATTGAGTATATGTTGCATGCTTTATGGGCCACTCTTATTATACTGAAGTGTTTCATGGGTGTGCTGCTCACATTGGGAGATGGGGAAGTAATGCATCCCAGGCAGTAGTGCAATACTTACTGTACACCAGTCCCACTTAAACCTTTCTCGGGGTGGAAGCACTGTGCAATTAACTTAAATCTTCAATATGAATCCCCTAATCCAGGAGTTTATCGACCCAGGCCCCTCAACCTTGTTTGAGTCCAAATGGCAAGGGAAGTAAAAACAGCATTAATGGTGACACAGTTACATGATCACATTAGAATGCATCACTATTTGGTTCATATTTTGTCAAGGTCTACCACAGACTGTAGATACTGCCCACAAATTAAAGTCCTTGGATGCTTTCTAGTGTCATATGGTAACTTATTGGTTAGAACACTAAACTGAGAGAAACTCAGTTGGTCAGCAGTATTGTGATTAATGCAGGGACCTTCAAAGGATTCAGGAGGTGACTAGGCAATGATAGGGGGGGTACATAAACTTAAACTGTAGTTTTAATGAGCATTTTGGGGACAGTCTCAAATAGTTTCTATGGGCTAACACCTTTGTCCATCTTTTATCATATGCTCATTTTTTTATGTATTAGTAAACTGTAATGCTGGTCAATAACTGAGTATATGATTACATTATCTAAGCCTGCACTATGTCATGTCATGTAAAGCAAGTAATGAACCAAATCTGTAACCAGGATACCACTGTAGATGAGCTTCTGCTCAATCAGCCTATTTGAGCTCCACCGGGCTTCTTTTCAATGAAAAAAAAACATATTTCATATGTATTGCATGTAACTGTTATGATCTGTTTACCATGGCAATGTACCAGAGAAATAAAAATACTACCATTACTACTACTACTGCCAATATTACTATTATTGCTTTCCATATTTGCTATGACTTTAATAAACTACTGTGTTGTGGAAATACAAATAATTTAGTACTAAGATATGACTGATAACATACAATGGCATCAGCCAGAATGCAACACAGTCATGCTGCAATATATCACAAAATGCTGCAGTATACTGCAGGGAGCAGTGTAATTCAATGGCAATTAACCCCATTTGTCATGCAGTATTTTGTGACAATGTCATTTGCTGCAAGTTACTGCACTGCATTTTGGCTGGGTCCACTGTACAGCTTGATCTATGATCATATGAACTGCAGGTTTTCCAGCAAGAAGGGGGAAATAAAACAAACACAAAGTGCAAGTCTTTGCTTCTACAAAGTACAGTATGTCTAGCATTTGTAGTAGAACTAATTTCAATTGTCAAAAGGTAGTCAGACTTGTACTTCTTGCCTTAATATTTGTGGCCTAGTGGGTTCCAGATTTCATGAAATAACTGTAATTTGGTGTGTTCGGAAAGTATGTGTATGTAATTCAGATGCTCAGTTGAACAAATGGTATATTGTGCTCTTGGACATTTTACAACAACAATGTTTTTGTTCATACTGAATTATATTCCAGTGCAACATTATGCTGCACTGGAATACAATGCTACATGAATGAAGACATGGTACGACTCAGCAAAATATAAGAAGCAGCTGTGGAACAAGCTCTCAAGTCTCTGTCCTCAGCTTAGTGTCTGTGTTTGTGTCATGATTGCCTTTCAATGAAGAAAAAAAACAGAAGAAAAAACCCTGATGTCCACAGTCACGTAAGCTGAACCCAGCTGGTCCTCAAGTAGTCAGAAAATACTGTGTTAGTCAAATTTGTTGCCTCACTGGAAAATACTGTGTGGAGCTACCTCCATTTACTCTACAGCTAAAAGCAAAAAAAAAAAAGACATTGTCTTGCATTCCATTAAATACAGGTGATGATTACTTGTCAATAGTATACTGTAGAGATTAAAATGCACAGGTACTGTATGCAATCAATAACAAGATAAAGTATGACAAGTGTATGGAACAAGGACAAGATAACATGATAAGTACCAAGCTACCGAGTTATTTTATTCAAAGCCATCTGCTTTTAATATTAATAACAACTAGTGAACCTGTCAGGTAACCATTTAAAGTTTTGTCCAAGTGACTCTGGATAGCTATTCATAACGATAAATTTAGCTTGATACTGTGAATGATATATAACAATAGTTCACTGTTGAACACAGGGGAAAAGCTATAACAGCAACAATATTTTACATTTTATTATTAGGATTCAACAAAAAAATTCTGGGACAGTTTTAATAAGATATTTGGCAAAAAAGGCAGCAAATAAGAAGTGTAATGGGAAATGATGAAAGGATGCCAGACTCACTGGTGACAGCAGGAGCATGCAATAATTACTTTACAAATGCCAATTTTATACTTTGGCCAGAAACCATGAATGGGTCAACAACAGTTTAAAACAGAAATATGAATGCAGATAAATGTATTATGTAAGAGGCTTAGAGAAGTCAATTTGTATTGAGGCCAGTCTGTAAGCTTGATGTCTTACAGCAATTGGTATAATTATTTATTAGACATTGTATTTCTATGGGGCTGTGCTAGTCGGGGTCAGATTTAGAAGGTATGTTTCCAAAAATACATTTTATTAAACTAACCAAAAGAAACTTCTACATGCAAGCATTCATGACCAACACAGGACCCTTCTTCAGGTGTAATAAAAACTAACCAGCATGTCAGACTTTATGAGTTCTAATAATCAAAGCTTGATAACAAATCACTTTTAACTGATTTTGGTTCTTGTAAGCAGGCTTTCATTATCAGAATCCATGTATATGAACTCTGACAAACAGATTAATTTTCAATGAGCAAAATGGAAGAAAAGGACTGCATCTCCAGATCGGGTGGTCCTCCCCTAATAACAAGACATAACAGTATAAGGAAAGAAAAGGGGCTACTGAGCTAAACTTCTGCTGTGACTACAAATGCACTAAAAGATGCAAAGACAGAGGCCAGTGTTGTTTATTCAAGTATTAGACATACCGACTGTAACACAGAAGCACAGAATTCAGTAGCTGACAGGGAGCTGAAGGTCTACCAAGTCCACCCTTACTAAATTACCTCACCCTACTGACCTTATATCCTGGATGTCTGTCTCCCCCCACCCCACACCTCCAACCTTTGCTGTCCCCTTTCAGGACTATGAATACCTTTTCCCTGTCCAATCCATGATTAAACCCATTGAAGGTACAGCCCCCACCACTTCTGCCAGCAGTCTATTTCCCAGTTCCACCAACATGTCAGTAAATTAGAACTTCTTCAAGTTTCTCCTGAACTTGCCCCCCACCAACTTATAGTCCATGGACCCGAGTGACTGCATCCCTATTTTTTATAAATAGGTCCTCACTGTTGACCTTGTTTGTACCCCTGAGAAATGTATAAGTTTCAGTCATATTTCCCTGCTCCCACCTGGCCACCAGCGAACACATGTTTAGGGCCTCCAGCCATTCTTCATAGGATCTGCCCTGTTGGCCCTGGATCATCTTGGTAACCCTTCACTGCACTGACTCTAGTCTATTAATGTCCTTCCTTAGGTAAGGACTCCAGAGCTGGGCACAGTACTCCATATGAGACCACAACAAGGATCTGTACAGTGGTGGAATCACATCTCTTTTCCTGTCAAAACCCCTCCCTATACAATCCAGCATCCATGATGCCTTACTGTATATGCTGTTGCATTAACTTGTTTGCTTGAAGGAGTCACCTGGTCCTTCTCTGTTTAAGTGGCCAGTCTAACTCCTCCCATCCAGTATTCTGTGTGTGGATTCTGTCTACCTAAGTGCATTACTTTGCACTTCTTGGTATTGAAACTCAACTGCCAGACCCTAGACAATTTCTTTAGTTTCTCTAGGTCATTCTGGAGCTCCAGCACCCATCCCTCATGACCAATTATGTTGCACACCTTTGCATCGTCAGCAAAGACCAACAGCTTTCCCTAGATACAGTAGCTTCCCCAAATGTAATTTATGAACATAATAAAAGAACAGGTCCGAGGAATGATCCCTGCAGCAATCCAATCATAGACCTTATTCACCACTACCCTCTGCTGCCTCCCCCTTAGCCAATTTACTACCCATCTAACTAAACCCCCAATCCAATCCCAAGTCTTCCAACTTCTTCAGCAGCCTCCTGTGTGGTACCAAATCAAAGGCCTTGCTGAAGTCAAAGTAAAGCAAATCTTCCACCAGTCTTCTGTTAAACTTCTTGGTGGTGCAATCGAAAAACAGTATCAGATTGGTCTGACAAAACCTCCCTAACACAAACCTATGTTGCTTGTTATCCTGTAATCTGTTGTATTCTAGGTAGGCCATCAAACCTTCCTTCACTATGGTCTCCATCAGCTTACCTATGATGGAGGTAAGGTTGTCAGGCCTATAGTTGCCTGGATCCTCCTTGTATCCCCTTGTGAAGTGGAACTACACTGGTGGATCTCCAATTTGCTGGCACCACTCCAGACTGCAGTGAGTTGTTGTACAATGGTGTCACTTCTCCAATCAAGCTGATGTTACACACCATTGGCACGACACTTTCTATGAGCTGTAAACATTCACATACAGTCCACACATCTTTTTTTTTCCTTGTGCTGTTAGTTTTAATTGTGCCAAAAGAAGGGGCCTGAGTTGGTCCAAAAAGCTTCTTTGAAGCACAGTGTTTTGGTTTGTCTAATAAAAGGTATTATTGAAAATGTATATTATAAGATTTAAATAACAAACGGGGACTAGATGGACTGGAATACAAAATATTAATATTGATGGCACCTGTGATTTAAATATCTTTGACTGAAATTACAGATTTCTCAGTTCAGTTATGTACTGTACAATACCTTCGGCATGCAGGTACCAGCATTTGTAGTGTGAATCCCATCCCCCTGGAGAACTGGAACCCCAATGAGGTGAAAGACAGCAAAAGGAAGTGTTAGACTCACAAAGGGAGGCAGGGTAATAGAAGAGGATGTGAAGAAGGCAGCCATTCTTATGACTACTTCTGCTCAGTTTTAATAGTTGAGGATAATGGGCATTTGTTAAGAAAGCTGCATAAAAGCAGCCCAAAGATGAGGGTCCCAGAAGTGAGGCAGAAGTTATCTGCAAGTGAAAGGGTCAGAAAAGGGCTGGCAGCAGTGAAAATAGATAAGACCCCACGGGATGTACTCGAGGGTGCTCAAGGAACTGGCATTGGAACTGGCTGAACCACTGGCAAGGTTATGCAACAGCTCAATTCAGTCAGAGGTGGTTCCAAAAGACTAGAGGGTAGCAGACATAGTTCCCCTAAATAAGAGTGGGGATAAGAAGCAATCAGGTGACTACAAGCCTGTCAGACTTTGTTGTGGATAAACTGATGAAGACACTAGTCAGGAGGACCTAGTGGATTATCTGGAGAGTAATGGACTTCAGGATTTTTTTTTTATTAATTTGATAAGCTTTATTAAAATGCCATGCAAAGCAAATATATAGACATAATGCATTAAATAACAAACACCAACAATCACAATCCCTAAGGCCCACCATCCCATTCCATCCTCCCTCAGTGGAGTGGCACAATGCCCATGACTGAAGGGAAGTAGAAAGTTACAGAACCAGTCATCATCTAGCGCTACAAGCATAAATAATTCACAAGGGAGACCCGTCCCCAGCTGACACTGTGTACAGCGTATGCAGCTTGCCCCAAATCTTTTCAAATAGTGGCAGATGGTTATGTTTTTTTAACCCTAATATTAAATAAATGGTCCTGCAACCACTCACTATAAGATAAACATGTAGTGCCGTGCCAGTGGCAGCGTACCAGCTTTTTAACTGCCACTGTTATTAAGGCCATGAAGTATCTATGCTCTATAATGTCAATAGTGGAGTAGTCACCGACTGTACCTATTTTGGGGGTAAAGTAACCAGCAATCCCAAGTAAAGGGTCAGCCTTATTCTTGATGGACAACCATAGTGTGGTGACTTTGGTACAATCCCAAAAACTGTGGTAGGATGACCCATTGAACTGCTTGCATCTTCAGCATATTGGACAGCTAACTTTACCCATCTTAGCCAGTCTGATGGGAGTGAAATACAGGTTATTTAGAACATGGAACTGGGTAAGTCACAACCGGTCTTGAGTTATATAAGTATATGTATCCTTCCAAATTTTACACCAGTTAAAGGTGTGCTGTGAGAACTGGGAATTCCAGTACAAAGACACACCATCTATATCTGGATACATCTTTGCAAATAAACTGGTGCATAACTTGGATACAGAATGAGGCAAAGAGGCTAGGTTGTGTAGTGATTGCAAGAACTCAGATAAATTTTCATGGGCAAAGTTTGCCTCAAACCTTTGCACTACAGCATGACAGAGCTGAAATACCTTAAAGATAAATGTTTAATTCAGCTGAAATCACCACATAATCTCTACCGAAGACATACAGTTACCATCCTGGAGCTGGCTGCACACTGTTAAATCTGCTAGCTGGGGCAACCAAGCCTCTGAGATAATTTTCCAACCAATTTTGAAATTAGGGTTCCTGAAAACCGGTTGGGAAAGGTCTTTCCTGTGACTGTACTTCAGGAGCAAACACAACTGGGAATGAACCCTGATAGAGAGTTCAATTAGTGATTTGCTGAGTGCAGTAGGTAACTCCTGGGGAACAACATGCATTAAAGCCTGAGGGGACAATCCAGATTTCCTTATCAGGTCTTGTTCCAGGTCTAACCAGATAGGAAAATAAGAATACTAGTCCACACCTGGTGATGGGCAAGTCCACCTCAAATTCGTACTTGCATGACTGGCCCAGTAATAGAGACCAAAATGAGGAAGCCAGAGATCCCCACAATCTTTGGGAGCTGTTAGCTTATTGTGTGCATGTCTCAGAGGTTTGCCAGACCATGTAAAATCCCAAATTAAAGAGTGCATCTTCTTAAAGCAAGAGACAGGGAGCCAGAAATGTAAACATACTGTATTAATGGGGTAAAAGAAACAAGGCAAAATATTCATCTTGATTAGGTTAATTCTACCCCAGAGATACAGGGGTAACATCTTCTATCACCACTAATGCTGCTGGAGAATGGAAACCAGCTCAGTAAGATTAAGTTTAATAATATGGGATTCACTCCTAGAGAGGAAAACCCCCAAATATTTAAGATGTTTAGGAGACCAGGACAAACAGAGATCCGTCATCTCGGCTCTACGAAGTTGGGAGTTTAACAGCATTACTGCAGTTTTTGCCAGATTAAGACTATAATTTGATAGGAAACTGCATTCATGGATAGTATGTAGGGCAGCAGGGATGGCAATTTTGGGGTTCGATAAATGAAGTAAGATGTCATCCACATAGGTGGAAAGCTTCAGTTCCTAGGAACTTACTTGCTTTCCCTAGCTGCAAAAATTTGATTAATATTCTCTGAAATAAATTGCCCTCAATCTCGAGGAGATGATTTTCCTGCAAAAAAGTAACATATCAAACAAGTTGTTGTGTGTGTTTAAGGATTTGATGTCTCTTGGTTTTGGTACGGGCTCCACTAACATTCCAAGTCACAAAAGTATTAAAATTAGTCATTATTGTCCAAGATGTAAAGCACAATAATTTGAACACCACCCATCAGATACAGAAAATGTACAGGCATGTACTTAAGGCCACTCCACCACTCTCCCCTCAAAAACACACCCAACCCTCCCCCGGTAAGCCTTGAACTGACAAATCCCCCACCAAACCAACAGTCATTCCCATGATAAGAACAAAATGTAGTATCCAACCCACCTCAGAGAACAATCCCACAAACATTAATAGGCCCATGAGGAACCACAACCATCAATTACTTCCCATTCACCCCTCCTGCCCTTCTCCCCCCCAAAAAACCCATACTGGGAAAAATCCTAACTAAGGCAGAAAACTCTTATCATAACAAAGACATAAAAGACCCTCATTGACTAGAGGCAATCCTTATGCAAAGTAACTATCAAACCCACCAATAAGCTTAACATACTTCAGAAAACACAGTTTCAGTCCCTTAGAGATATTATGTTGGTACCATGCAAATACATAGTCTTGCTTTCTTTTTTGGATTATGCATCGTTGTTGAGCAGAGAGTGTAGGGGAATCCCCTTGTCTTCCCCTTCTTTGGTTCCATCACACTATTTTCTATACATGTATGCTGTATGTTAGGCAGCTCTGGATATAGCATTTGCAATGATCCTTCTCTACTAATGATGTATGTTTGCTGTTATTTTGTTCTGTTCTGTTGTATCTATGCAAAACTAGAAAATCAAATAAAAACTATTAACTGAAAAAAAATACTTAAAAAAACACGGTATTTAAAAAAGAGGGGGGAGAAAAAAAATCTATCTACCACACAAATACCCCTCTTAAAGTGGGAATTAAGAATGACCCCCTCCCTGAATGCCCCTATGTGGGACACAGCCCACATAACAACAGCGTACCATGAAACCCAAAACTCAGACAATAGAAGTTATAACAATGCAGCCCTCTAAGGAAGTCCCCACAGTCAAATATAAGGGCACACATCAGGGGTCCATAGTAATTATAGACCAAATATGCAACTAGTGTTAGTGGCTGCAGGTAATACGATGGGTAACCTTATATAGAAGCTGTAAAACTCAAAACGTCCCTAGGATAACAACTTTGGACATTATATTAGGTCACACAGAACAATGCAGCACCCATGAACTAATACGAAATAGAAGGGGCATTTTATAGTAATTAAGCAGTTCCACCACAGAGCACAGGCAGCCACCGTTACAGGTAGAAATTAAATGCCAACACGTGCTAGGAAATGGATCTGTGAAGCAGCATTTATTTCAGTATCTAAAGGCATCAAAAAGGGTTTACAGAGCGAATTAAAAGGGGAGGCTTTGATCTAACCCATGCCAGTGTGAAAAATGTGCCACAAAACTGGTCCTGGCTTGATTCAAACAATTCAGTATGGGCTCAGTGGTGTAGAAAGGAAGTCAGAGGCAGCATTCCACTACTGAATGGGGCATTTTCAGGCCAGACACTTTCAATCTCCAAAACTGATGCAGTCTCCCTCTGTTCCCTAGGTATCCAAAGGACTAGTAAGGATGCAAAATGGTCCAGCTTAAGTGACTCAGATTGGGGCGGGGTTCACAGTTATTACTGGCTGCTCCATGGCCAACGACAATATGAAGTATTGTGGTGCAGCGAGTCAGGATGGCAGTTTGCCTTTGGAGCCAATGAGAGGAAGGATCCTGTGTCGATTCTGCTATAATACTCCAGGTGATGTCTGTCATCTTACAATGGTTCCGGAAGTCCAGAGAGTATGAAATGGGGACATGTAAACTGTCCATAGAAGTAAGAGCATTACCAAATATTTAATGTAAGCAGGCCATACCACAGTTAGGAAAGAGGAGGCATAACTTCGAGCCAGAATTACGGTATGGTCCAGGATTCAACTACAAGGGATAATCCCCATGTGGAACTGATCAGAGTAGCAGCTGCTCGCAGACACCAGCTCCGCAACAGGAGTAAAAGTCAGTGGTATCAGGTGGTAGTAGAGCTTAAAGGGGGAAGAAACCCATTCAAATGTCTCTGAAAAAATTGGAATAACCTTAAAACTGTGGACTGCGAGCCGGCCTGGTGGTACTGAAGGTTGAGGTGCTGGACGGCACCCCTCATTCCACGGCGGCGACCTGGGTTTGGGAACAAGCTTGGGATGCCAAGGGTTGGCAGGGGGCAGGTGAGGATTGAGCACCTGTATGGGCTGCTCTCCTCCCCGTGGGGTGGGATGGGATTGCTCAGCATGCCAGCGGCTCCTAGTGGAGACCGGGGCACTGCAGCATGTCTGACTGCACATGGTTAGCATGCCCTGATGTGGGCAGGGCATTGCCGTGCATCCTATGTGGGGGATGTGCACATGCATGGGAGGCGGGTAGAGGGAGCAGAAGAAGGAAACAACCGGTCTGTGGGGGTTGGCGACAGCATCTGCCCCCATCCCCAATGCCGGGCCCATCCACTCTGACCTTCCAGGTTCGTCCACCCCCAATCCTCTCTCACATGAGGGTCTGTCTCAAGGAGCACCCAAAGAGGAGGGGCCGCCCCACCCTGGAGGGGTTAAAGCAAGGGTACTGACAGTGGAGTAGAGGAGGAGGAGGAGAGAGGAGGTACTGATGGAGGACTTCAGGCTGGGGAAGATCAGGCAGGATGCTGAGAGAGACCCCCCAGACCGTGACCGGAGAGAATAAAAAAAAATTAAAAACGTGGACCGTAGGATGATGACAAATGGCCATGTTTCAAAGTATGACCAACAATCCCAGGTCAAAGTATGATGTCAGGATCTGAAGTAAGATAGAAATTGCAGATCACACTTGGTAATGTCCAGCATTAAATATGCAAGTCATTGCATACTGAACAAGTCTGGCAACAGCAGTTTTAAGTCAGCTGTAGCGTGGGAGAGCGCTCGTAATGTTTCCAGGTACCATTCACTCGAATGTGCAAGGACGCTAGGTACACCATCCTAAATCTGATCCAGGCTGTGATCACTACAGGATGAAATTCTGCCCACCACTACCTCACTCTGTTTGGTAGATCTTGGGCTATCCTTGTGCAGGCACCCTCCCAGGTCACCTCCTTTATCTCCCAGACTTTAGCTAATAGGTGCTGCCTTTCCAAGTAGTTTAGGAAATTAAACAAAAAAGGTCTCAGAGGGGAACCTGCTTGAGTTGTTGGGCCAAGTGAGTGATGTGCTCACTCAATTATATTGTATTATTTCTGCTGCTCTGACCCTCTAAGTCCTTCAGTTTGGCTTCCAACTTTGTGTTCTTTTGTCACAAGGCCATCAACTCTGGATCAACTTTCTCCTTCCACTTTTCCATTGAAACTAATCATGCCTCATTATCGCCCAATCTAGGGGGTAAGATCTTCAACTGAGACCCGCACTGCCCGGAGTTCCAATGAAAGTCCATGCAACTCCTCTTTGAATGGAAGGAACTTGGCCAGAAGCTTCTCTTTCAAAAATGGAAATGGCCCTGATGCAGGAGTAGAAGACTGCCCCAAAGAGGATGATTGGGCCTTGGAGCGTTTGGTGAGCTTATCCGGGGTGAGCAGTGGAGTATGTCGATGTGGTGCATTTTACATCTCGGCATCCATTATTAATGCAAAAGTGGTCCAACAAGTTACCAGCATGATAACCCAGCAAATCCAGTTATTTTGGAAGGCTTTTGCAGCTATTAATAGTAAAATAAACAGGTTTTCGAGGAGGGAAAGTGGGAGATCTGGAGAAAAGCTGCTATCTGGCTCTTCACATCACGTGACTCCTCTGAACTTCAGGATAGTAAACAGCATCAGTTCACGGCAGGGATGTTTTTTCAGACCAACCTGATAGTATTCTCTGACTGGGTACCTAAGGCAGTAGATAAGCAACAAGCAGTAGATTTACTCTAATCCATTTTCAGCAAGGCATTCAACTTGGTGCTACACAGAAGGTTGCTGAAGAAGCTACAGCATCTATGTATGGTGAAGGATAAAGTTAGATGGGTGAGTAGTAGTTTAGTGGGAGACAGCAGATGGCAGTGGTAAACAGAGTCAAATCCAGGGAGACACAGTTTATAACTGGAGTGGCACAGAGTTCAGTCCTGGGACCAGTCCTCTTCAACATGCTCATCACCGACATAGGAGAAGGAATACAAGGCAAGAAGTGTCTCTTCACAGAGGACAACTTACTGGAGCTCTGTGACAGGCTAGACAGTGAAAATGGAGAAAAGCAAAGGTTGGAGAGGTGAGCCAAGGTTTGGCAGTATATGTCAATGCAAATTAGTGGAAGGTGATGCACACTGGGAATAGGAACCCCAGGACAAAATACTGGGTGGGAGTGGTTATGCTGGACACTACTACTGAGGAAATGGACCTAGAAGTAATCACAAGTGACTCCCTTAAACAACCTAGCCAATGTTACAAGGCCTACAGCAAGGCAACCAGAATATTCAGGGTGTATTGTGAGTGGATTTGATAGCAGGAGAAAGAAGATATTACTACCTCTCTATAGATCACTGGTAAGGCCACACCTGGAGAACTGTGCCCAATTCTGGAGTCTTCACTTGAGGAAAGACAGGGTCAGGCTGGAGACAGTGCAGCATAGAGTAACAAATATGATTCATGCCCTGTAGGACATAGAAATATAGAAACATAGAAGTTGTCAGCAGATAGGGACTGTATGATCCATCAAGTCTGACCTTGGTTTCCTACCTCCCTACTTAGCTGCCTGCTTGTGTATCCTACAGTGTCTGTCCCATACCCCCTGGAATTCTCCCACTGTCTTGGCTCCCACCACCCCCTTCGGCAGGCTATTCCATGGTTCCACAACACGCTCTGTGAAGAAGAATTTCCTCGTATTGCTTCTGAACTTTCCTCCCTTAAGTCGAAGGTTGCACCCTCTAGTCCTGCTGTAGTCCTTTACCTGAAAAGAGCTTCTTGCACGTGCACCCTGTTGTTGCCTTTAAGGTATCTGAATGTTTCTATTATGTCCCCACGATTCCTGTGTTGTTCTAGGGAGTAAAATTTGAGGTCATCCAGTCTTGCCTCATACTAGGCCTAGGACAGATCTAGCCCAGGGCCCTGAACTTGTACTCACTGGATGCCAAAAGGGAAAGGGATGATAGGATAGAGACCTTCAAGTTTCTGAAAGGAATAGACAAGGTAAACTGTGGGGAACTATTTTTTTTATTTCAAACATTTTAGTAGAAAAGACCGATAACAGCTCATTTTTCAGATATGTCTTGAGAGAGGGGAGAGAGTAGGCAATAAAATAAGGTGCAATAAGTACAATAAATTAACAGTTGTGCAAATAACACATTTGGTGCAGAGTTATACAGCATGACAAGGTGCCTAAAGTGAAGTAAATTGCAGTTGATCAAGAGAAATGAACAATACCATAATTAGGGGAGGGAGGACTAGACTACCTAGATTGCTTAAGGGAGTTACGTATGTTGACTCAACAGGAATAGCAAATCTAGAACAACATGGGGACATAAGTAGGAGTTGGCGGAAGGGAAATTCAGGAGGGATGTGAAGAAATTATTTTTAATGAACAGATTGCTTGAGCCATGGAACAGCTTGCCAGCTAAAGTGATTGGTGTCAAGACTATTAATGGCTTTAGACAGGGCTGGGACAGAGTTAAGGGCATAATAGTCACCGAAGGTATCTCATTTTTATGTTTTCTGACTTTTCAGTCTTACTGTTGACATATGTGGTAAAAACAACAGGATTTAAAACATTTGCAAACAATGTTG
This sequence comes from Neoceratodus forsteri, assembly GCA_016271365.2. Lineage (NCBI taxonomy): Eukaryota > Metazoa > Chordata > Ceratodontiformes > Ceratodontidae > Neoceratodus > Neoceratodus forsteri. The sequence continues at coordinate 1,878,790,459 of CM057452.1, forward strand.
CATTTTTATATATCAATATTTATATATGATATATAGAGATTATAACAATATGTTATATTGATGTATCAACTTACTATAGCTCATTTCATTAAACAAAGCTACTAGGGGGCATGGCTTGCCAAAGTAGAAGATGGCAGCTTAAATCTATCTCTTTGTGGATATTACAGAATTTAACCACATTCATCACCTTGTGCACCGTATCTTTTTCTTTTTGTATTCTTTATTTTTTATTGTTATATATATATATATATATATGGAGTACATCTATACAGTATTGCTCGTTTGTCTTACAATACACTGAACATTTTTCAGGTTGGCAATTCATGTTTCTACAACATCATTCTGTTACATATCAAATGACACTAGATCAAAATTCATATCCTACAAAAATTGGTCACTTTCAAATAGCTCTATCAGGGAACAAACGTTTCATCCAGAGGAGAGATATAGAAAACCCATGGCCTCTATTGGAGCTCAAATTGTGACCTCCTTCCAGCTCTAGAAGCTACTATTCTCTCTAGATAGTATATCTCAGTCAACAGTGAATGCCAATCAGATAGGGTGGGTACTTCATCATAGGCGAGTTATAACCTTTTTAGCTGCTGCCAGGTACAGGTATAACATTTCTACTTGGTGGAACTTTTCCATCTTCCCCAATATAAGGCAGAATCATCTGATTGGATAATTTAATTTCTGGTCCCACAATATTTTCTATGCTCTTCTCTATATCTATCCAGTACTGGATAACTTTTGGACAAGCACAAAAAATATGTGTTATATTTACAAGTTCTTCTCCACATTCTCTCCAACAAAGGCCATGCCCCATAGATATAAATTTAGCAATTTTGTCAGGGGTATAAAAATATCTACTGCGACATTTCCATATATATTCTGACCAGTATGATGACTGTGATACTCTCATCGAGTGAGGAATAGGTTCAAACCATTTCTCATACGTCATCTGAGTCCCTAATTCTCTATTCCATCTCTCTAAGATATCCTCAGTGGATCCTTCCCAAAAATCTCTTATTGCTTTATATATTTGTCCAATTAAATGAATTTGTTCCCTGCCTTCTATAGCATCCCTAAAAAGGGACATCAACGTAGGCATGAGAGGGGGCAGAGTATTTAATGCTAATTCTTTCTGTATAAATGTCCAAATCTGTAACCATCTATAATGATCTGTATGGGGGAATTGATATTTTGCCTGTATTGTGGCAAAAGGCAGTACTCCATTCAAATCCAGGTATTGATATAACAAAAGCAGACCTTTTTCCTGCCATTCTTGATGGACCTGAACAGCACCCATCTCCAAAGATACACTTTCTGTACCTATTAGTTTAAAATAACCGAAAACTTCAGTTAATGTAGTAGACGCCCTTATCTCATATCAAGCCTTTAACGTATAACGGGTTCCAAATGTAAAGTTTTTTAACTGTGGATAAGAATGTTGGGGGGAAAATATAATAGGGATAATGTTTACTAGATGATTTAGTATAAATTCAATAAATTTCCATGGTTTCTCTACCTAAGGATTCAGCCAAGTCATCACTGTTTTACATGTTACTGCCTTATGGTAATCTCTAAGGTTTGGAAGATTACAACCCCCCTTTGCCACTGGTAACTGTAACAGAGACCATCTGACCCTTGGCTATTGCCCAGCCCATTAAACCTCAAAAAAAGTCTAGCCCAGGATGCAAAGTAGAATTGTGATGGAATAATCGGTAAAGTCGGGAAATAATATAATATCTTAGGAAATAAGGTCATTCGAATAGCTTGTATTCAAGCTGAAAAAGATAATACCTGATGTGTCCAGTTCCCAACCAAATTCTCTATCGATAGAGGCTCTAAATTAAACAGTTCCAAATATTCCAGTTTCTGGGGAATATTTACACCCAAATATTTAATCTTATTATTTCTCCATTTCAGAGGGATCTGGTTCTTTAGAGACTGAGAGGGGGTGACATTTAAAGATAATAACTTTGTTTTTTGTATATTTATTTTATATCCAGCTATTTCTGAAAACTTATCTATCACTTGTAAAGTAGCAGGAATGGACTTTTCAGGTTCTAGGAGTGTTAATAATACTTTATCTGCATATAATGATATAGTAAAATCCCTCCCTCCTAAAGGGACCTCCTGAATATTAGGATGTTGCCTTATGGCTTCAGCCAATGGCTCAATGTATATGGCAAAGCAGTAAGGCGGAAAGTGGGCAACCCTGCCTAGTTCCCCTTCCCAGCTGTATCATTGAAGATAATTGTCCATTTACTTTAACATATTCCTTCGGAGAGGTATAAATTCTCTGTATCATGCTAGAGAATTCCCCAGGAAATCCAAACTTGAGCAAAGTTTCCCATAAAAAAGGCCAACTGACATGATCAAAAGCTTTGTCTGCGTCAAGACTGAGCAACACTGCCTGTATCTGTCTCTGATTTAAGTGGTCCAACAAATGGATCATTCTACGTATATTATCTGTGGTTTCTATGGCTCGAATGAACCCAGATTGATCTGAATTAATCAAATAGGGTAACAGTTCCTCAAGTCTATGTGCCCTTATGGACATAAATAACTTGTAGTCCATGTTTAATATGGATATTGGCCTATATGAAGTAGTTAATTCTGCTGGTTTGCCTACTTTTAAGATAGGTTAAATATTAGTGTAATCCCATGATGGAGGAGAGGGACTCTCCTGTTGAATTTCTAAAAAGGCATTCAGTAGTAAAGGAGTCAGTTGTTTACTAAAAATCTTGTACCACTCGGACGGAAATCCATCTGGGCCAGGGGTTTTTAATTATTTACTTTCTTTTATGGCACGTCTGAATTCCTCTGATCTGACAGGGGCTTTTAATCTGGTTTCCATTTCCTTAGTTAGCTTTCTTAATGTAAGGTGGAAAAAAATTCCTCAATTTTGTTAAATTCTGGACCTTGTGGTTTCTCATATAGCTGCCTATAATATTTCTGGAACAGTTGCAGTATCTGCTGTGAGTAAAGAGCTCTTGTTTTTCTCTCCGGATCCATTAAATGTGTTACGACTGTGGCTGTCCTATGTCCCCTAAGCCTCCGGGCTAAATTTCTCACCCCTTTTAGCCCTCCCTTATACTTATATGTTTTTAAGTAAAATAGTGTCTGTTGTGTTTTTTTGTCTAAATGTTTCTGGAGCTCAGCCTTTGTCTAATTAATCTGGGCTTGGGTCTCCGTGGTAATGGAGTAAACTTTGTTTGTATTTCCCTTAATTTCTCATGTAATTCACAATATCTTGTTTCTCAACATCTCTTCTTGTATGCTGAATATGCAATTATCTCCCCCCTCATCACAACCTTCACAGTATCCCAAACTATTGTACTGGATGTCTCCTGGGATGAATTTTCTGCAATAACCTGAGCTATTTTTGAGTTAAAACTGTCCCTAAAAGCTTTATCCTTTAAAAAACATTTATTCAAGTGCCACCCAGTGGATTTCTTTGGTGTTTTAAAATCTAGCCTCAAAAATAGGGGAGAATGATCGAAAGAAATCTAGGTCCTATAGTTAAATCTTGTAAACAGTCCAAATGTTCTTTTGAAATGAAAAAGTAGTCCAATCTTGAGCAGGAATTGTGTCTAGGGGAGAAAAATGTATATTCCCCTGAAAAAGGATAACAATATCTCCATAAATTGATTAGACCCAATGCCCTAAGTTGAGAAATAATCTTTGAGCTGATGTTAGCCTATATTTGGAAGGTGCAGAGGAGTCCAACCGAGGTGTCAAAGTTAAATTGATATCTCCCCCGATAATAAGGCAGCCATGCATAATGTCTAGGAGCTTTGCAAAAAATATTTTAAAAAGACAAACAGATGTAAGAGGGGGAAAATACACGTTCACTAATGTGACCTTTGTCCCATAAAGGGTACCTTTTAAGATTACACACCTTCCCTCTGGGTCTATGTACTATGTTTCTAAATGAAAAGTAGAGGTTCTAGGCATTAAAATGGCTACTCCTCATCATTTCCCTTTAGGAAAGGACAACGCGTATACCCAAAACCTGCCCCCCCAATTCAATTTTGCATGTTCGGTATCTGTTAAGTGTGTTTCCTGGAGATAATAAAAATCACTGGGCTGTTTCTTGATATATTGGAACAGTCTGGTACTTTTAATGGGGTTGTTAAGCCCATTTATATTAAGCGAGAGTGCTTTTACTATCTGAGTAGCCATCTTATTCCCTTATGGAAACATATTCTGTCCTGTTGTCCCAATCTTAATAATCCCATTCCTGAGGGATCACCATACTGATGTTCCCCACAGAGCCATCTTTCTGAGTGTCACTTTTTTTGAAACATTTTATGCCTTTCCCATCTAGATTATTCTTAAACATCTTCTGCTGCGATCATATCAAACCTTGTGAAATCTGAAGCAAATTGTCAGTATATGTCTAACCTTTGTCTTGATAACTATGTACATACACTGCATTCCAAATAAAATTGACTTCCAAGGTAGGGAAGTTTAAAAACCTACTCCCTAAATGTGCCTCCTGATAGCCTGGGGTCACCGGAGGATATCTGGTAACACCAAATGCCCAGGCCTCCTGGGGAGATACTGCTCTCCTAATAAAAAATAAAAAGAAATATGCAGACAAGCTAAATAAAAATCCAAATAACTCAAAATATTCTGTCTTTGATTTGAAATGGGCTTTCCTGTAATGTCTGGAGATGCTTCCTCCCCCTCCCGCAAAGTAAATTGTTTATTTTATGATTAACTAAATTATACATTCTGTATTATTCAACTAGAGCAACTTTTCTCAGGCCCTTATGTCAGGTTAACCCTGAAAATAAATCAAGCAGAGCACAATAATCTGCTCTTTAAAGTTATATCCATTGCCTCCTTCAAAGTGATCGTCAGAGCCAGTTCAAACAGCCAGATCAAATGTTTTACTTGTTTCTTTGTTACGACAACGTTCTCTGCAGGTACACTTATGAAGCGTTTCTTTTCTCTGTCCAACCTCCTGTGAGAGAGTTGTCATCTAATAAAGATCCCAGTTCAGATAACTGAATTCCCAGTCCCTCTCATCAGACATAAGCTTTCCAAGACCTCTAACCAGAGGACCATCGAGGAATCACAAGCCAAGCTTCAGTTTCTATCAGTCAGGTTCTTCCCCTTGCCGATCAGCGAAAAGTTGCCAGACGATTAGAAATGTTCCCCCTCTTTGTTATTTCTCTGCCATTCCATGTTCTGCCCAAATTCACTGTATGCCAATGCGTTGGGTCAGTTTTCTGTAATCCTACCGTGGATTTTGTTTTTATTTGAATTCCCACTTTAAGGAGCTCCTCTCTGGCCTCCTCCGCAGTATGAAATTCCTTCCTTCTTGATGGAAGTTGCACCACAAGTCTGGCTTGGTATGGTGTTGTGAATCTAATGGCTGCCTCCTTCAAAGCTGGTAAGATGTCTGCATATGCTCTATGATTACGCATAGTTTATGGAGCATAATTGTTATCAACATAGAAGTGAGTTTGTCCGTAAAAGACCTTGCCCTTTCACCATGCTGCTGTTAATACTGTCTCCTTGACTGCATAGCTAAGAAAGCACATAACAATAGATCGAGGCCTGGCATTCAGATCTGTAGGCTATGGGCTCAGTGCACGGTGAACTCTCTCTAATGATAATTGAATATCTGAGAGCAATTCAAGAGCTGGTTTGAGCAAAGCAATAGTAAACTCAGTAATGTCCTGACCTTCTGAGCCTTCAGGAAAGCAATATAATCTTAGGTTCTTTCTGCATGCTATATTTTCCATATCTTGTTTTTCTTGCAATTGTATACATTGATCTTGTAAGAGCTGAATTGTATTCTCCATGTCATCTACTCTGTTCTCTACCGGTGTTATCAGTCTCTCCAATGCATCAGCTCGTTGCTCCAGGTACACTACATCTCTGCGAAGCTCTCCGTAAAGATCTTTAATTTCTGCACGAAACAATAGCAGCTCCTTGTATATAGTATCTAACTTTATGCATTTGTTTCTCACTTTATTATTTGGTATGGTCATCTGGTCCTGCCGTTCTGCTGCCGCTTGAGAGTTTCCCCAAGTCGGAGGGCTCCTGGGCCGACAATGCTGCTTGATTTTATTCTGCTCACTGCTGCCCGTAGTTGTTCAATTTCTTTTATTTTTCTTCTTTACAATACTTCTTACGTATGTCCCAGATATCTAGGTTTTGTTTAAGTTGTTTGTCGTTAAAGGCGTCAAATCAGGGAAATTAGCATGGGGTGTAGCTGAGCTCTGCTTTTACACCACCATGCTGCTTGGAAGCCCAACTGGAAGTCCACTGTATCTTTTTCCTATTCCTTTTGTGTCAGCCTTGAAGGCATATCAAGCAACACTGTTCTGCTAATTTGCTGTAAGTTGTTGTTATTTCTACGCATCTTAAACACAATATTTGTCTCTATCTGAACTGGGCCTACACAACCTCCAACATGGCAGACTCCTATCTACAATCAGGTTCACTTGCCAGGGTTGAAGCAATATTTTCTAAACTAATTGAAGATATTAATGAGCTAAAAATGACTACTCAACAAACTGCAGGAACATTAGATGCTTTAGACACATGAATTGCCTCTGTTGAAATAAAATCTACTCACAACACAGACACCATTCAAGATCTAGAAGCCACTATCAGAAATCAAGATCACTCTATTAAATCTCTGCAGTACAAACTAGACGACATGGAAATTGTAATCACAGAAATAATCTGCATTTATTTTGCTTCCCTGAAGGGTTGGAGCTTGGAGACACAACTGCATTACTACTACATGTTCTTCCTGCAATGTTAAAACTGTCCCAAGATCTGCAATTAATAATTGAATGCTCTCACTGCTCTTTAGGACCCAGGCCTGGACAAGATCAATGACTCAGACCTATAGTAGCCCGATTTCTAAACTTTACCCACACACAACTCATTTTAAAATGTGCCAGAGAAATAGGGTCCTTAAGTGCAAGATTCCAAAATTTCCATTTTGGGGACTTTTCTAAGAGCTATCTATAAAAGGAAAGCTTAAACCTATTTAAAAATCACACTACATCAGCAAGGAATAAAGTTTGCCCTTTGATATCCATCGACTATGCGTCTCTTTTCAGGATCCTCTTTTAAAGATTTCACCACTCCAGAAGCGCTCGCTAGCTTTCTAAATATTTCATCAAATCCCTCTACCTTGGATGATTCTGTTGCAGTCAGCCACGTGCTCAGTGGGGGAAATCATGTTCAGACCAACATGACTGCAGTGCAGGGCAGTGGGGGTAGCATGACTCTAATGTCTTTCCCTGACTCTGCAATATTAGATGCTCATCTACCGAGACAGTTGAATAGAATTAAAGACAAACTTTCTGCTGGATCTCGCACTGCAACTCTCTCATGTTGTCCAATTGAAAAGCCCTCAGCAATTGCCTCTAAACCAAATACCCAGCTGCAAATCAACCCCTCTATCCCTCTCAGTAACAAATATGCACTCCTGTCAGTTGAATCACAACCTTTGCATGAAGATGTAATCTTGCAAAGTATGGATCATCAGACTACTGTTATGGGAGAAACTCTACAAGGCAACACTTCAGTTGATTCCTCATGGGAAGAGACGGTTACGAGTTCTACTCTAAAAGCAACTGAACCACCAAAAAAGAAAAGCAAAGCCAAGTCTAAAAACAAAAAATTCTACCGCAATTAATAGCCCACATGGATCTATGGTGACTTGATCCTGTATTTCAGTTTTAAGCTTTTTGTGCCCTCTGGCAACATGACATGTCTTAAAATCCTGAATGAAGGAGACCAACTTTTTGATTTTGCCATGCCACCAGTCGTGCAGCTTTCATTATCACATTAATACCACTTCCAGCAGGTTGTGAATCCTGAAGGCTGTACATCGCGGTTGGTACTTTTTCACTAGGAAAGTACATAAACAGTCTAATTTTGCCTGTTTTTGGAACCTTTTCTTTATCTTATTGTACAAGGGAAATTATTACTCTGCAGTAACATATTTCTCAAAATAACCACCTAAACTTACAATTATAGATCTTACTCTAAGATGTCTTGTACTTTAAATATGATACCTAAGTCAATATTAATTTTGATAATGCTTTCACATTGGAATCCCGTAGTTTATTATTGCCAACATTGGTATACCTCCACAGCTCAACAGTTTATTTGTAGATCATGTAGACCATGGTGTGCTGTTGGAGTGCCTACAGTTCTTTTGTGGGCTGTCTGGTACAGTCCTCAAATGGTTCCATTCTTACCTCATGGACAGGTCTCAGAGAGTTGCCACTGGAATTTATTCCTCTGGTGCTCATTTCCTGCCTTGTGGGGTACCTCAGGGTTTCATTCTAACCCCCATGTTGTTTGCAGTGTATATGCTGCCATTGGGAGATATCATCAGGTGATACAGTCTGGGTTTTCACTGCTATGCAGATGATACTCAGCTGTATTTGTCCTTTCTGCCCGGACAAGATGATGCACTCTCTGTGCTAAATAACTGCCTCACTGAGATCAGACTTTGGATGAGTTCCAGCTGGCTGAGACTGAATCCGGATAAGACTGAGGTGCTGGTAGTGGACCCAGGTCATCCGGGGGTGGGTTTGGGGGCTGGACAACCATCAGGCTTACTACTTGGTGGTATGTCGCTTACTACCTCTGATCAGGTGCGTAACCTGGGCATTATTTTTGATGATGGTTTGACCCTAAAATCTCAGGTGTCAGCTGTTGTCAAATCCTCTTTCTACCATCTGAGGAATATCACCCGGGTGAAACACCTGGTTCCTCCAGGTGATCCTCCAACATTGGTCGATGCTTTTGTCACTACCCATCCTGATTACTGCAAATCCCTCTACCTAGGGCTGCCTGGGGTTGATATCCACCGCCTGCAGCTGGTTCAGAATGTGGCAGCCAGGCTTTTGACTGGGACTTCTAGAACCAGTCATATTATGCCTGTGCTCCACGAACTGCCTGGCTGCCTGTTTGGTGTCAGATCACCTTTAAGGTTGGCTTGCTAACCTTTAAAGCCCTACATGATCAGGGACCCGGTTACCTGCAAGATCTTCTGGTACCCTACTACCTCCTCCATTCTCTCCATTCCGCCAATGAGGGATTGCTGGAGATTCCCAGGGTACGATTGAAGACATCAGGATCTCGTGCCTTCGCTTTTTCAGCACCTACCCTGTAGAATTCTCTACCTTGTTGGTTGAGAGAATGCCCAACTGTCGATAGATTTAAAACAGGGTTAAAAACATATTTATTTAGTTTAGCTTTCCCTAGCTATGGATGATTTTTTTATGTTTGTGTTTTAAAATGTTATCTTTATGTATATGGTTTTTATGTACAGCACCTTGGTTTTGAAAGGCGTTATAAAAATAAAGATGATTTGATTTGATTTCACCAACATGAACCTATCCTCTTGAATTCATATATATCAGACACATTTGGCATACTTATCTACTTATATATTAATGTTGTCCTTATTAATTTACATATACACTCTCTATTTCTGTGCTGCCAGCAATCTTTGGTGAACAGAAGCTTTATACTTCTTGATACAATCTATTCTATACAATATATCTACTCAAAGCCTAAAATATGGGGAACTCTCTTTTTTTCCTTTGGGTCCCCTGTTAACATTTGGACTTACTGGGTTAATTCTGTTGATCCAGTTACTCCACTCGTGCTTTCATAAAGGCAATACTTGAATTCTAAGGGAAATTTCTTCCATAACAATACTCTATATAATCTCCTGTTATACTGAAGCTGGCTTTCATTCTTTTTTTTTTTTTTTTTTTTTACTTTCAACCTGCTTTCCCATTACTGACCTTTTGTACAATGACATCAATATGATGCTAGTTACATTGTTTAAACTAATTATATTAATATAAAAGCCACCTAATCCCAAATGCATTGTCATTTTCACTGTAATTTACTAAAATGGAAAGCTTTTGATGAATGTAGTTACTGCATACTTGCTTTTTAGATATATGTCTGTTTATACATTTGGTTCCTCTGAATCCTTATTTGTGGTAACACTGGTCTCCAATATACTTGGCGTAGTTAACCTAATGAATTAGGTTGACACATCTTTTTTCATTGTATCATTAAAAGATATAATACGGTTTAATATTTTTCACTTCTGATACTTATATAGAAGAATTGTTTCTATGTAATGAGGTTTATATCAGGTTCCCTGTTCCTTTATGGATAGCTGTTTCCTGCTTGAGTACTTACTGAACAACTGTCTTTATAGTATTCATAAGATTTAGACGTAAGGAGTGCACATTTTGTTTACTGGCTTACTCCTTTGGATCTATATCCTCCATCTACACCCCGGTGTGTGGTGAGAGAGTCCTTGGTATTGGTTACTGAATCACATCTCCCAGCACTCATATAGAATTACTTTTTTTTTTGTTTCTTGATATAGTACTGCTATACTATTAATATTTTTTGTTCTTATTAATGGTCCTCTACCTTCTCTTTAAATATTGCTATTTTAGTGAGATACATACAGTCGTACTACATTGTGTATTCTATTATGCATATCTTAATGACCCTGCCAACTTCTACATCTGTCCCTGGAACACCCTCAATTTAATCTGCCAGAGTCCCTCACAATTCCACAATCTGTTATTTCCTCTGTAATCATCACCATGAGTGACCTACTAATGTATACATGGAATGTGAAAGGACTCAATTCTCCTAGCAAACAAAAGCACATTCTCTCATACCTTAAGAAAAACCATGCACATATTGCTTTCTTACAGGAAACCAAGCTATTGGCAGATGACATCAACAGACTTAAAAAAGACTGGGTTGATCAAATCTTTGGATCTTCCTTTTCTTCAAAAAAAAAAAGCGGAGTACTTATACTGATCCACAAAAATCTCAAATGGTCCCTCATAAAATCTACTGCAGATACAGAAGGCAGATGGTTAATAGTCACTTTAAATACCCCATCTGGCCCCCTTATGTTTGTTAATGTATATGCCCCTAATTCAGATTCCCCTGAGTTTTTTTTAATAATTTAGCACAACCAATACTACCTAATAATATGAATAATATCCCCATAATACTTGGAGGTGATTTCAACTTAGCTATGGAAACACATATGGACAGAAGTAATGTAGTCATAGACTATCATCCCAAAAGTGTTACAGCCTTCTCATTATTACTTTGATGGCAGATAAGGACAGCTTGGCCCATCTAGTCTGCCCATTTCCCTATCTACAGGATAGGCTGCAGAGCCTAGTTAATCAACAGCCTATTTCTTCCTACCCCCACAAGAACTGCCTGTCTGTCCTATGTATTCTTGAATTCTCACACAGTTTTAGACCCCACAACCTCCTCAGGAAGGCTGTTCCATGCATCCACTACCCTCTCTGTGAAATAATACTTCCTCACATTGCCTCTGAACCTCCCTCCCTCTATCTTGGAATTACTTGTACCTAGTTTTATCTCACTTTGGTTTGTCTCCAAATTTTTGTGCCTGGATCAAATTACTATATACTTCACCTTCTGCAAAAATTCTTACAAATTCTATTCTTTCCCCTTCTTTTCAACTTGAAAAAGGCAACAGACAAGGTTGCCTCCTATCACCTTCACTATTCATCTTGGCCATGGAACCCTTAGCTGCCAGTTTATGTCAAGCTTCCGAAATTAAAGGTATTCCTATTGGAAATGCAAGATATATATCCCTCTCTTACGCTGATGACCTTTTAATTCTCCTTGAAAACTTAAATGAAGCTGGCATACCCCTGATTAAAATGCTTAACCATTTCATCAAACTTTCTGGCCTTGCCCTAAATTATGATAAATCTGAAACACTTCCTCTTAATGACAATTGTAAATCCTTTATGAATACACCACTTGAATTTCATTGGGTCCCTCAAGGCTTCACTTACTTGGGTATAAAAATAACCCCCAACTTAGATAAAATTTGGCTGCCAACTTTAATCCCTTACTTGCTAATATTAAGACAACTTTAGAAAGATGGAAACTTCTTAATATTTCCTTTATGGGGGAAATAGCTGCAATCAAGATGATCATATCACCCAAAGTGCTATAACTATTTGCCAATATCCCCTTAATTTTACCTACTACTTTTCTAATCAAACTTGATAAAATAATCGCCAAGTTCATTTGGGGAAATAATAAACCAAGATTCAGTCGCACTAAACTCTATGCCCATTGGAATGGGGGGTTGATCTCCCATGGTTTAAAGCTTACCTATGGGCTTTTAGAGCCACACAAACCATTAAATGGTTCTATAAACCCTCTTCTTATACTCCATTGTGGGTTATAATGGAGTCCTCATTATGCTCAACTGGAGTTCCTACTCCCTTTATTTATAATGCCCTTTCCCCCAAAACTAAAATCTCACCCCACTATATCAACTTCTGTCTTCTACTAGAAACTAATACACAAATGTTTAAAATCCAATCTATCTCCTTTTTTCTATACCCCTCTATGGGGTAATCCCATTTTATCTTTAGAAAACAAACCCACATTTTGTCGTACTTGGCAGAACAAAGGTAGACTCTACTTAGGTGATATTCTTGAACCAAACTTTTTAAAATTAAAAACATTTTCAGAACTACAACAACAATGGGGGATCCCAAAACAAGATTTTTGGAAATATCTGTAAATCAAAACTGCTTATAATTTAATTTTCTGTTATGTAGACAAACATACTGTACATGATCAATATTTTTCACATTGGATTAAACTATCTACTAAAAGGAAGAGCACAATATATAAAAATATCAGAAATAGTGTACCTGATCAAACATTATCTGCAATACACAAATGGAGTACTCTCCTTAAGTACAACATCTCATAGACACAATAGCACACTTGTTGGTGCCTACTTCACAGTATTTTTAAAGATGCACACAGTTCCCTAATTCAAATCAAAATCTTTAATTTATAGTATAGAACCCCCTCTTTATTACAACATATTGGACTAATACATAATAATTAATGCTGGTGCTGTAACTTACCTGGTGGAGACCTACTTCACATCGTTTGGTCCTGCACTCCTATCAACAAATTATGGCAGAAAATACATTCTTTTGCCATTAAAATAATTGGACAACAATTTAATTTTGATCCTAAGTTTTACATACTAGGTATCCCTACCACTAACAATACTACTCTTTCCCATATGCACTTTAGGTGGCTGAATATATTATTTTTACTTGCTAAGCATCTTATTTGTATGAATTTGAAGTTAAACATTGTACCGACTCTCCCAGATATTCTCCAAAATCTCTCCCAATATACATCTTTGGACCGATTGTCCCATGTTTCTTCTGATCGACTCACCATATAAAACAGATATTGGCAGGATTATTTTAATTATATCAACACCTCTGCTAACTCCAGATCTTGATATAATAATCTGCTTCTCCTTTTTTCCCTCTGTACATAACACTTCAACTCATTAAATGTATAATTATCTTTCTCTCTCTCTCTCTCCCCCCTCCTCTCCTTATCTATCTTAATTATCTCTTTTTTTCTCTTACTGTCTCAAAATTTGATTATTCAATATTATTATTTACATCTTCTGGTATAACAAATAATTATTGCAATTGTACATGCGATATGTCTATGTATTACCTAGGCACTTAATGCATCAAGTTTACTTTGCTTTTTCCCAAACTTTCTTCATATGTCCATACTAATGGTTACAATAATTAGACATTTACTATGGCAATATTATCTACAAATCTGTGTTACAGATTGTCTTTAGACTCGTCTTGAATGTGATCTCCACCAAGTGTAACAACATTGTACACGTGCTGTGAACTTTATCTTATATGGAAGATGTTGATCAATTATGCTAAATGTATTTTTTCTGTTCTTTATATTAAATCTTAAAAACAAAAGATAAAGTATAAAAAAGCTTCTATCCCTAATGGTTACAAAATTAGCCTAATTTAAATTAATTACCTTTAAAAAGACATACATTTTGAACTGCTGGTGCTAGAAACTTAAGCTTGTGATCAGATCACATTAAATATGATTGTCATATTGACAGTATGTTAGTAAACACATTTATATTGTTGCTATTTGTTCACTTTTTAAAGAAAATTTCAATGTATATATTTTAATATTAATAATGTGAAAGTAAGACTATTTCCTTACATAAATATATCAATTATGTCACTATAATAATTTTATTTACTGATAATAAAAAGTGAGACAGCATTAAAAAATGTGTTTTTATTTTTCTAAACATTTTCTGAATTTTGGCACTACTGCTGTATACCCTATTTAATTAGGAACTGTGAAGTTTGCAACCTAATATTCATCAATTGTATGCCCTCAAACATTCCATTCTCCCCTTTAGCAACCTCTAGTCTTCCTTGTTTTAGCGGGCATTGTCTCTGAAAGCTTCAGAAGATATTAATGACAACTGGAGTCCTGTTCTCTTGTCTATGATCATACACTAGCTGTAAGAGTGCAGGGCATGTCATGAGAGATAATTCCAAGGCTCTATAAAAATGCACAGCAGATCCCTAGGCAACAGAATTCCATTAGGCTTATATACATGGAACCTCCCTAGTTATTTCAGTTGCCTTTCTGCAAATGATTTCCACAAGCCGTGTATCTGTGTAACTTGGTCCTCATTAAAACATACTCACCAAGGGTTATTATCTGCCCTCACACAGCAGTTTGAGGTTTAAATAATGTGACTTGGAAATGCACATAAAAGATGAGTGGAAAAGATCATGTTGTAGACAAAGCCTTTAAGCAGTTTAATTTCCTGAACCAAATGCTATAACTGAATGGTATTTACGCAGGTAGATGCAACTGGCATATATTTCAAATTATTTAAAAAGATATCCCAGCATGAATTTAGTGTCCAGTCTTAGAACATCTGTTTTTTTGTGTTCTTTATAGGTTTCAAGCAAGCCCCAGAGATTTGCAATTTCCATAATTCCTGTTAATACAAATCATTTTGACAGACCTGAATGATAAGAACAGACTACAAATGAACAAAACATTAAAAAGGCATTATACCTAGACTCCAGTGATGAGACATTCACAAAGGACTGAATGTGGCTCTCAATTCTAATGGGCACAGATAAAAAGTATGACTTGCAGACAGTGTTCATAGTAACATATGTCAGTGTAGCTAGGGTGTGCACTGCAACTTGCTGCTGAAACAGTATATGTAAAGAATATTAAAACAAACAGCACTAATATATTTTGTTGAACATCCAGTTACTAGAATGAAGAAGGGCTTATAACCAACACTTTAAAGCAGCAGAGCAACATATTTTGCGAAAGAAAAACATTACATTGTGTGGCTGTCAAACAGTGTTGAAGATGTGTCTTTGCTGACCACACGAGACCCAAGTTCACATGCTAATCATAGGACCACAACTTCAGGTCAATACAGGCAGCTAATGAAGTCCAGGAGGATGCCTCTGGTCTTCTGAAGTATGGATGTCACTAGCAGGTGTGTGGCTGCATCCTTCTGGTCTTGGAAAGTAAGCCATGTGGATAAAAATAAGAGATTTTCCAAAAAGAGGACAGGTGATGCCCTAGTGAGTGTAGGTCTGCTGGGTCTAAATTCAGTGTCACTGCCTTGCCCCAGTGGAAGTGTCAGCAGTAGACCTGCTCTAATCAGGAAGCAGAAGGACTGCAAATGACTAATCTCACTGTAGGAAATGTGGCAAATGCAACAAACTCTGGTCAGAGACAAAATGGTTGCTATTGCAGTAACAAGATATGGGGTACAGAATTAATGTGTGGCTTGGAATGTTATTTAAGGGTATTAATGTAATGTAATAATCCCACTCTGACAGTACATCACAATAATAGAACAAAAAACACAACCTTACACATTAAACTAATGTAGACACAGCTGTTATTGGCTCTTGTCTTACATTCACACCCATACACAGACATATACATACATACTGCAAGCAGTGCATATAAATCCACACAACATACAGTGTCATGCAATCAAAAGCATTCATAAACATACACACACGCAGACATACATATACATACTGTAAGCAGTGCATATACAGCCACACAACACACCACGTCACAATCAAAAGCATTCATATACACACACAGAGACATACACATGCATACTGTAAGTAGTGCATATACATCTACACAACACACACAGTGTCACACAATCAGAATCATTCATGCACACATACACACAAACATTGTAAGCAGTGCATATACATCCACACAACACACGCAGTGTCACACAATCAAAAGCATTCATACACTTACACACACACACTTACAGGCACACACCACCCCACTATAGCTGATGTTTAATAATGGGGTATACCATTGTAACAGCGATGCTGTTACAGTGACAGCAACCTGCTGACACCCACAGTGTCGACCAGCTAGCTGGAGTGATGCCAGAGTCATTAACTCTGGAAATTAGTCGCTCTCCCCTGAGATCCTCCCCCCCCCAAGTTGGAATCCTTAAGTCCGGGGGGGGGGGCATGAACACCGATAGTGTGTCAGTGCATTTTCCATTTGAGGACCAGAGTCGGTGGGGTCAGGGATGTCAGCGACCATGTGTCACTGTAAGGGGAGGTCGCCAACATTCCTGGTGCTTGAGCAACATGGAACTAATGGAACACGGAACTCAACTTACTTGTAATTCAATTTGCATAGCCTCTCTTTATGCACATCATAAAGCCTGATATCACTAGGAAACTAATTATTTAACTCCTATTCTGCCAGTGTCAATCTACTCCTCCTCTTATGCCATAAAAGATGAGGTTGGGAAATTGGTCACAATAGTGTTGTCCTCAGAGAGCACCTTACAGTACCTGCAATGCATACCCCTACAGACTAACAGAGGCCTAAAACATGCAAAGCTGCTGGTCAGCTGCTATCCCTTGGTTGAGAAAGGGCGGCAGGCTGGAAGAAGATGGATGAATACTCCCAGGGGTCCAAGAGGTGGGGAAGCTTTCACAGTTGGGTAATGGTGGTGGTAAGGGATCTTCATATGCAGTCATGTGTGTTGGGGGGAGGCGGAGGCTTTTGCAACTCATGGTTAAGGACTAAGTGAAACATTTTCTTGCCCACATATTCAGAGACAACCCCTCTCTCCCAATATGTTTAGGTGCAATGCAGTGCACATCTCCATCTTCCCTACCTTTTAGCTACAATGCTGTTAGTAGACACAGCTGCAACACTGCCAGTTGCAAAAATGTTTCTTTAAATTCACCAGAAACATTATGCATGTAAACATCCTTATGTTTGAAGTTGGTAGGGACTAGCCAAGAAAGTTTTAAAAATTCACAACCCATGTCAGTAAATTACACAACAGCATTTCTGGAAAATGTTACTTGATTGTTTTCATATCAGTAATGTGACTAAGTACAACTATATAAAAGGTAATCTCCATTATTGCAACCGGCCAAAGACAAGATGACTTTTAACATCTTTGTGCCAGAACACTATTACTGTATGTTATTACTGTATATTACTTCCTGCAGCTGAGACATGACCTGACTCCTGAGATACCTCCTTGCCTCGAAGACACCAAAATGTCAGCTATGAAAAAAAAAACATGCAATATTTTGGTAACTTAGAGCAAGGGGGTAAAATACCCCCTTTTTTGCCCTGGTATAACCTACCTCAGACATCTCCTTCCCACAACACACCAAGGAGCAGGCAGCTAAAATGCCTCCCTGCCCTAGAGACACCATAGAGGCAAGACAAAACAAAATTACATTCTCCATTTTGACTCAGTTTTTTGCATTTTTTTTTATTTGAAATAATTAAAAGGA
The DNA here is from genome assembly GCA_016271365.2 of Neoceratodus forsteri. NCBI lineage: Eukaryota > Metazoa > Chordata > Ceratodontiformes > Ceratodontidae > Neoceratodus > Neoceratodus forsteri. Next base: position 1,878,808,233 of record CM057452.1, read on the forward strand.
GAGTTATTTTTAATAAACAGTAGTTATCCCCAGGTTTTCATTAGTTTCTCAGCTATTTTTGAGCCCCTTTTTAAGCTCAAGTTGGAGTCTATGTTATGTGTTAGTTCATCTTAGTCACATGAAAAGTGATAAACAAAAGGTGTTTAACAGCTGAGAACAGTAATACAAACCTGGGGATAGCCATAATTAAGGAGCATTTATTTTAATTATTTTAATTCTAAAATAAAGGGTAAAAACAGACTGAAAACAAAAATATTGCCTCTTGCAAAACTGGAGGGAAAAGAACAATCTAAAACAAAATAAAAGGGTATAGGTAACACATTGTCATGGTAACATATCAAACTGCTTTATAGCAAGTAGCTAAGTAGCTAAAACATCTTCTTGTCCTCTTGCTTCCAAGACCCTCTGTGACCCTGAGACCCACCTCTGGCACCAAGATTGCTGAAATGCACTCTGAACCTCCCATACAACCACAGTGCACCTGGGACAACCACTCTACCCCAAGGCAACTCTCTACTGCCAAGGCAATTCCCCTGTCCCTGAGACATATTCCCTTGTCCCAAGATGCCACCTTTCATTAGATACCCATTCTTCAAGATGCCATCACTGCCATCAAGATGCCTTCCCTATTCAAGACCTTACAAAAATCTACAGTCTGTCTCAGCCTTGGAGACGACCCCTGCTCTGGAGATAACCTCCTACCCATGAGACAACCACCCGACCATGAGACAGCTAACATAGCTCCTGCCTCTGAGATACATTCCCTGTTATTGAGACAGCTGCCTGTCCCAATATATCCCCCTATCCTCAAGACAGATTCCTGGCCCAAAAAAAGCTTCCCTTCCCTTCCTCTGGATCAACTCCCCTACCCCCTACCAGAGAACCTCTTTGAATGAGAAACCCCCCGCCCACGAGAGAGCTAAAATACCCCAAGAGACACCCCATTACCAACACAGCCCCTGCCCCCAGATGCCCCTATCAGGGATAGCCTCTGACATAACTCTATTACTCTGAAACAGCCCCCTTCTTCCAAGATAATCAACACCCCCTGCCTGATCAGACTTTAGATATGTAACCCCTCATGACTCCATTTTGTTTAGGATTACTGGACTTCCATTATAAAAATGAACAAACAGCTTCTTCTGTCCGTGACCCTTTAACACTCTGATTCAAGTCTGAGGAATCCTGCTGCAGCACTGTACTGCCACTGCCCTGGTTGGTCTCCTTTATTCCAACTTAGTGCAAAACCCTGTAAACCCGTCCTACCAATTCTCCTCTATAGTACTCTTTCTGCTGCCACTGTATCCTCCTGCTTTCTCCTGCTACTTCTGCACCTCTGTTTTAGTCATTCTGCTGCCAAAGGATCCTGGTTCTCTTGCCACACTTTGGGTCTTTCTGCGTAAGCCAGTATGTGTCTTGCTGTTGCTCTTAGAGTATGGAATGGCAACATAGGACCAGGGTTAAGGAAGGAGGGTACTGCTGGATGTCAGTGAATGCTGTCACAGAACAAGGTAGAGAAAGAGCATAACACTGGTCACCATAGGAATACGGGGCAAAAAAGGGGGCTCTGCTAGATGCCAGGGAATGCTGTCATATAACCAGAAAGAGGGAGAAGGTACTGCTAGATGACATGGACTGCTAACAAGGGAACAGGGAGATGGACAGAGGTGCTGTGAGATGTCAATGAATGCTAACACTTGAAAGGGGAGAGGAAGGAGGGTCTCTAAAACAAATCCTCCACAGAATGACTAAAGGTTTTTTCTTATTTAATGTCCCATCAGTAGCCAATTCCTCATTAAAGCAGTCAGCTATTATGGCCTGATCAGGGCTAGACACCACAGCCACTGACAGCGGCTCTTACCAAAGGCCTGAATGAAACTAGACACAGATATTTATTTGTTATTTATAATTATGAACCGGCGATCGTAAATGGAGCAAGCTGATTGGCCGACAGCGTTTCGAAGCCGTGATGATATCGGGCTACATCATCACGGCTTCAGAAAACCTCCGGCCACCAGCCTGCTCACTCCCAGCGCAATGTTCTCCACTTCCCCACAAGCGAAGCAAGTCAGACCTCCACTACGACTAACAGGCAAAAAAAAAAAAACACATCCTCACAATTGCCCCCATACAGGTCGCCGAAAGCAGACGCGCTACAAACAGAAAAAAAAAAATCTCACTTTCATTACACCGGCTGCTTCATGCGTGACAACTACTGCTGCCTCACTGCCTCGTGCCAAACGGCAAAACCTACAACCCGCCTCCTCAGGCTTGACCCTTACCTTCTCGATTTCAGAAGTAGGGCACCACTCATCTTCACTTCCTCAACAAAAAAAAAATATTAACGCAAGTCAGTAAACTAAACTTCCAGGCGGGGGATCAATACCACAACAATTAAGCCTGTAACAAAATACTCCTGCAACAGCACCACCTACTGGCAAAACATGACATACACGAACTTTTTTTAAATGTCTACCTACACTCATATAAAACAGTATTAAAATATTAAAAACTTTATTTTTTACATTAAAGGCATAAAATATCAATTGATCCAGTTCATAATAGCAATAAGGCACTCCAGGGTGTGGTATATCATGGGATATCGTCACTTCTCGGGGTGAGTTGGGCCTTTTCACTGCGACCTCGTGCCCAACCACCGAGGCGTGACGATATACCATGATATACCACACCCTGTCGTGCCTTATTGCTTAATTATTATCATTATGTTTATCATGGTCTTTCTTGGACTGACATCCACACCACAATGTAGTGCTCCCCTCCCTTTGGGTTTGTATGAGGTCATAGCAAACTACCTTAAATGTCAAAAATGCAGTGCGTAATTGACTTCCAATCGTTGCTTCTAATGCTGGCTTTTTACTGAATTGGGAAAAATATATATTTTATTATTTCTCTTCAACAATTTGTTCTTCTGCCTGCTACTTGATGGTCCCTACTCAGACTTACCCCCCTCAGCCTCATCACCTACCTACTCCAGGTACTTACCCCTGCCTCCTTGTTCTCCCAGATCTTGAGCCCATGAAGGGATGCCCAAAGAGCTCAAATTCCCCAACAGAGTAATGATCCAGTCTGTGATATGGGTGCCTACTTGGCAGTGTGAGCCCTGCAGGAGGTCAGTCTTCATGCTGCCACCTGAGTTTTTTCTTCCATTTCTGTTACTATGCCTCTCTCCACCCTGTGACATGGGTCAGTCAGTCATGGCCTCAGAAAACACAGCTCACACTGGGTGCATGCACCATGCCTCATGTGGGAGCAGGCTCCTCAGCCAACAACAAGGAGTCACTGCATCGCAGTATTCCTGCCATCCCCACCCTGTGCTGGCTTGCACTGCTGGAGGCAGCACTTGCCATCACTGGTCAGCCCGATGATGGCACTCTGAGTCCTCTCCTAAACCCACGTTGCCAGTACAAAAACATGTAGTGCTTCCATTGGGACTTTAGGTGGCTAATGTTCTACTACTATAACATACATGTCAGATTTCAGCTAACAGAAGTGGATTTCTTGGTTTTAGTGTGATGTCTTTAAGCTGTATTGACGATTTGTAAAGTTTTTGATGTATAGTCGGCCAACGTACATCAGCTGACTCAGCAAACTAATGAAATAAACTTTTTCTCAATTGAAAAATGCCCAGTCAAGCCTGGGAGTCAGAGGACCAGCCGGGAGGGAGGGGGAGAGGACTAAGCATCCAACGGATGTCTCTCCTCATTTGGGGAGAGGGTGGGGGAAGCACCCCGCACTCAAGGGGACCCTAGCAGAGGCTAGGGGCCTGACAGCTGGAGCTTGCATGCTTGGGGAGCATGCCAGATGTTCAGCTATGAGCCACTACATCATTGCATTCCACACCTCCCCCCAGGGAAAAATACAGCCTGCAAAAATTACCAGGCCAAGCAGTAAGGATGTCCACCCCGCTGAAACCCCACACAGCATTCTGAGGCACTTGACTCCCCGGATCAGCCTCAGTCCTTCATCAGGGAGCAGATGGGCCCTTCCCAGTGGCCCTGCCCTGGGGGGTAAGCCAAGGTGCACTCCAGGGTAGGGGTAAATCCCAGGGAATGGGGGGGTGGTGGGGTCAGACCAATGGGTAGCTGTCTGGAAGCCAGAAAAAAAAAAAAGACCAGCTCCACAGAAAGCTGCTGAGAGGTTATAGTAGCAGGGACAATTATTAAACATCTGGACTTGTAATATCTATGTGTGATCAATACCTTGAATTACAGCTGTTCTGTGGTTGGCATGCCAAGGAGTTGCAATCCTGTTGTGTCAACAAAACTGGGTAATTCACCTGTTCTGGTTTTTGCCATGGAGCATGATGCTGTTGCACTTTTCCCCAACACTTATTTACACTAACCTAATATTGTTACCCCCTTCCCCTGTTTTACTGAAGCACAGAACATAGAAACACAAAAACATAGACACTGATATCAGAAAAAGGCACAGTAGCCTACCCATACTGCCTACACTACCCGATTTTCCTAAAATGCACCAAGCAGCCATCCTCCTCACTCACCTTCTGCCCTCTAATGCCCATACTGTGGCCTGGTACCTGTCCCACCCATGTCTAAATTCCCCCACTGCCTTGACACACACCAGTTTCTCATGCAGACTGTTCTACTTGTCCACCACTCCATCCATGAAAAAGTTCTTGTGAACATCCTTCCTGAATCTTCTCCTAGCAACTTTAAGTACATTCCCCCACGCTCTTTAGATTTGTGTTTAAGATAAAAAAAAGTCATTTGCATAACACACTGTTTACCTTATATAGGTATTTGAATGTCTCTCCTGCCCTTCTCTCCTTCATAGTCTACAGGGTCTATATGTTATGGCCCTTCAGTTTTTCCTCATATGTCTCCTCCCCCATCCCCTGGATCATTTTGGTTGCCCTTCTTTGTACTGTCTGCACCTTCTCACTAGCTTGGGTAGTAGGTAAACTATAATGTATTCTAATAGAGATGACATCATTTATGGACATTATTTCTTTATTTATTTATTCATTTATTGGTAACTGGGTAAAGCCCCCTGACAACCAAGACCGTTTTCAGAAGTGACACAGAGGAGACAATAAGGACTGATTAAAGACATTTCAATTACAAAATGCATGTAAAACAGCACAGAAACATTCCCCAGAAAAGCAGTTCACGCATACAGTACATTTACAGAGCTGACATATAACATGACATAATATAGCACTTACAGTCATCCACACTTGTAGCGCTTACAATCATTCACCTGTGTTTCAGGTGAAGCACATTATATACAGTTTTCACATACTATAGGTACTGTTTAAGGGCTGTTTTAAAAGTATTCATCATTTGGTTCATCCTTAGATGATGTGGAGGAGAGCTCCACAGTACTGGGGCTACATACTATACTTGAAGGAAGCTTGGCTCACATCAGTTCTCATGCACAGGATATTGAAGGGGAGGTTAATTCACAAACTTAGCCCGTGTTCTATGCAGTAAGGGAAGATAATCGTCTATTTAGTGTACCAGCACTGTACACCCTCAAGGTCATGTAGTGGAATAAAAACTGGAACCTTGCTTTTTATGATAGCCGCCCATCCAGATCTACAAATACCCTTTAGTGTTACTCTCGCTTATGGGTGCTGACGGCAAAATACCCTATCCTGTTGTATAGCACCCTCATCTAAGATAGCTTCTGCTCACATAAGGTTGCTAGGTTGACCATGCAATAATCAAGTACAGGAAGTAGTAAGTTCTGTGCTACTGCTGTGCAAGTATACTTACTCAGATATTTCCTGGTGCTATAGAGTAAACCAAACTTTTTGTTCAAGGCTTTCGTAACATAATCACGGAGTACATCAAAGTTCAGACATGGGTCCAAATATATACTGTTCCAATACTCTTAAAGTTGTTAGAAACATTCAGTACCTTTCTGGAGAATGTTCTGCTATCCAGTGGCTCTTTATTTTTGTTTACCTTTACTAGAAAAACAAAGACCACAGCCTTTGATTTCCCCTGGCTTAAAACAAAGTTCTTTTCTGGGAACCAATCCTGCAACTTTGTAAAGTTATTTCCCCAGCTGTTAATGATTTCAATCATGTTTGAAGCACTTTTATAAATGATTATCATCCACACAGAGTAATACTTCGGTTAACACACACTTTGCCAGTAGGTAGAGGGAAATCATATTATCAACCTCCATCAAGAGAAGGAAATATATAGTTAAAGTAGTACTGTTCTTTTTGCATTCCACAGGGGCTTTAAGGCAAAAAGATATATCAACCTGTGTCAGGAGTTGTTTACGATCTGCATCTCAGAGATATTGCAACAATTCACTAGACCCTTATTCAAAAGAAAAAATAAACTACATGCTCCAAGTAAGGCTTAACCCATGACAGAGCATGGGTTTTCTTGAGAATGAATCCATTCCTGGGGGGATGGTTGAGCACAAGTGCCTCCAACCACCCAGGCACGGATTAATTCTCAAGTTATCCCATGCTCAAAAGTGGGTTAATCCACTTGTAACACGGCTTCCGCTCAGGACGTGAGTGCCACTGTTGCTGACAGGATGTCTTTCAGTCAGCTGACCTTGCTTGTGGTACCTGTGAGGGCTGCACTGCTCCATGTGTCTGACTCTCATGCTCTCTCTCTCTCTCGCTGAGCTGAGTGGGGGATTAGCACTGTCGACTTTCAGTTGCAGGGGCCTACTGCTCCATCTGTCTGTACGACTGTCAGTTTCTCTCTCTTTTTCTCTCGCTGAGCAGGGGACTGTCTGTTGGGTTTGCTCTCTTTCCCACCTGCAGCTCATCAGCTCACAACATTTTCAACCATATGTCGGTGTCCACTTGCCCTGCCCACCCCATTTGCAGCCAATACAGAAACCCACTGAGAGAATGGTCACAGAGGGAGAGAGAGAAACAGACAGACACTAACACACACACCACGGGATTTTAGTTGCACTGTGCTAACACTGGTTGGAGGGGTGCTCTGCTGCATGTGTCTGTCTGTCTGTCATCCTCTCTCTCTTGCTGAGTGGGAGAATGTCTGTTGGTTTTGTGCTCTCTCCCATCTTTGGCTTGTCAGCTCACTGCTCACTATGTTCCAGACCATGTGTCAATGGGCCACTTGCCCTACCCACCACATTTGCAGCCAACACAGAAACCCACTGAGAGAATGGTCAGAGAGAGAGAGAGAGAGAGAGAAAGAGACAGAGAGACACACTGACACACGCAGCGGGACATTGCAGTCAGTGACAGGGACTTTACCTTCTGTTCAGTGGCAGTGAGGAGCACTGCTTTGCTCTGTTCTCCAAGTGCCCCCCCCCCAAAGCATCCATGGATGAATTCTCACAACAGTGGATTACCTGAGAATTAATCCATGGTCAGTTGATGTGCTTCAGTCAATGGGAAGTAAGACTTTTTGATAGCCATGTTACAATCTGTAGTTATAGTTTGCATCTGAGTGTTTTAGTTTTCTTCCTAAGAAAACATGGCAACATATTTGAAAGTATTATAACAGTACATTCTGGCACCCATATCTTTCCATATTCTTGTAACAACTGAAGCTGTTATATGGCAGTTTCACCACAGCTGGCTTCATTAATAACATACTTCTACTGGCAGCAATACAAGACTTTTAATGTAATTTTTTTTAATGATACAGTTTAGTTTTCATGAATTGAGCAGATGTTACTGGAACTTAATACTTAATTTGTAAAGAAAGAGGTGCTGGGGCTCGGGGTGTAAGCAATAATGATAATACCTTTTTTTTTTACCGTTCTTAAGAATCGCGCATTCAAAATCATAATAAGCTTCTTTGAAACAGTATTGGTATTAGTAGTTTAGTACCACATGTAAAGCTGTTAAATAAACTGATGGCATTCAACATCAAAATTGTCTGCTGGATTAAAAGTTAGGTTACCAACAGGGCACAAAGAGCATACATTAATGGATGTCTGTCTGAGACAGGGAAAGTCACCACTGGTGTGCTGCTGGGATTTGTTTTAGAAACAGTAATGTTCTCTATATTAGTAATATGGCAAGGAATGCTAAAGGAAGGACCAGTGCATTTGCAGATAACACCAAACTAGTTGGATTGGAGGAGAATAGCACTAACATAATTTCAGTACAATCTGACCTAAACATAGCCAACTAGGTAAATGATTATGGTATGACATTCAGTACAGATGATTAAGTTGTGTTTTGCCTAGGGATCAAAAACAAAAACACAAATTACATTATAAAAGGAACTATTCTAAAAAAGCACTGGTTCCAAAAAGACCTGGATGTGATTATTGATAAAGAAACTTCAGAAGACACACACACACACAGACTATAATCAAATAACTAGCAAGGCTGGGAAGTTGTTAGGATACATAAGGAGAGCCTTCAAAAGTAAAGCAAAGGGTATTGTCATATTGCTTGAGTAAGCAAATGTCCATTGGCACCTCACCTATTACAGTTCTGGAAGCCTTACCACAGGGGTAATATAGAATATTTGTAGGGGATCCACAGACATGCTACATGACTGATTCACGGCCTCAGAGGTAGGACGTACACCTAAAGACTAGCCCACTTAAATGTTTACAGTCTATAAAGAATATGGATAAAATGGGATTTATTAATGGAGAAAATAGCTAGGGACAGACCACTGCTTACTGAACTTAATATGGTCTTCAAAAATAGACCACATTATACACTAGGGGTACAACTTTCAGTTGCTGGCAATACCTATTAAAATCGAAGCATGCACATTTTTCTATACATAAAGGACAGTGAGCATATAGAATGCACTTCCAAAACATATATCCAATTCTAAAAGCTCCTGCTAGCATTTAGTTCATTTTTAGCTTGTGTTTCATTTTATTTTTTTTTCTAAGTTGTCTGTGTTAGTTTGTTTAGCCTTATTTTTTTAATTATATTATTATCATTCATTATTCAATACAGTTATTCATTATAATTGATAATATAGTCAGATATAATATGGATCGTATTCAAATATGCTTAATTACACTTAACTATGAACAAAACAGTAAGAAAAAAAGTAAATAACTGAACAGGAAAATCCTCCAGGAGGGTGGATCCATAACATAAACTGGGCTTCCCCCAACTTCCAGTTTCCAAAGAAACCTAAAAAAAACTGTTGAACAGCCCTTTAAGTTTTACTATAATAGAATTTCTGCTATTGAGCATGGGCGACAAGCTTACAGAATAGGCAGATATTCTGTAAGCTTGTTTAGCCTTAGTTTTTTGTTATTTTAGTTCAGGCAGTCACAGCCCCTTCCCTTGCCCCCAGCCAGGATCTCCCTCTTTTGCCCCTTCCCACCATGTCCTGACCCTTGTCTTGCCTGTCTGTTTATTTTCCCCTTTTTCAGCATTTTATGATGGTTTATTTCCCCCAGACACAGATAAGTAAACAAGTATTTAATTTGTGTTCAGTTTTTGTTTAAATGCCTCCTGAGAGATGATGCAGGCAGCAACAAGGCAAGCAACCCAGCAGTCGGTCAGCAGCATGGACGTCCGACTCTTCAGACAGAAAAAGACCAACCTGACCTTCTACCACCTGACCACATAGCAGCTGGTCAGATGATGCTGTGACAGTGACTCAGGATGACAGCAAATGGCGCAAGCGCAGCAGTGCACACAGGCTCACTGGCTCCCCCCTCCCCACACACAACTTGGGCTGCAAGGGAGGATCTGAGTCAGGACTTGGCTGAGAAGCAGTAGCAGCAGCCAGAAGCAGCCAAGAGGAGAAGCCAACTCCAAGAGAGAGAGAGAGAGAGAGACAGACAAGTTACCAAGGCAATAATTGACTCAGGTATGCGTGGCCAAGCATGCGACCCTAAGAGTGCCACTACCAGCCTAGTATAAACAGTCACAGCCCCTTTCCTTGCCTTCCCCCTCACCCAGCAAGGATCTCCCTCCTGTTCCCCTTCCTGCTATTTTCCTGACCCTTGGCTTGCCCACCTGACTTTTTGTTTTCCGTCTTTTTAGTTCTTTCTAATGGTTTACTTCCCCCAGCCATAGACGAGTGAACAGTTATTTCATTTTTGTTCAGTTTTGTTTAATTGCTGTCCATGAAATGACATAGGCAGCAACCTTCCACCACCTGACCACATAGCAGCTGGTCAGGTGATGCCATGACAGTGACTCAGTCTGTCGGCAGACGGTGCAAGCACAGTAGCACAAGCAGGCTCTCCGACTGCCTCCCCCCAAAAAAAAAACAACAACTTGAGCCACAAGGGAGCAGCTGAGTCAGGACTTGAACAGGAAGCGGCAGGCAGCAGCATCTGGGAGAAGGAGCCAACTCCGAGAAAGAGAGAGAGAGACACAGACAGACAAGTTACCATGGCAAGAACTGACTCAGGTACAGGTAGCCAAGCACACGGCCCATGGCATGCCACTGCTAGCCCAGAGCACAATTATTTAAAGGGCAGAACACCCAGAATTAAAGTACTTTCATAACGGAAGAGTTGCTGGGGCTATGCCCTGGTAAGGCCCGGCATAAATGAAGCACTGCTGGAACCTAAAGCCATCTAGCTATGTTTGTGTTTGCATCTATCTATCTATCTATCTATTTGTTTATCCGGCAGAATACAAGAATTCATACACTTGAAATATGGTATCACGTCGCAACAGTGAAAGGAATACAGCAAAGATCATCACAGCAACATTACCGACTGTTCGCTGTGATGGTCTGCTGTACTCCTGGCACTGCTGCCACCGTGTTGTTTGCTCCCTCCTCAAACCAACTTCAATGCGGAGCTGGTTATTTAAAGTTTTCTCCAGCGATGGCACAACACCAATTGGCAGTGTTGTGCCATCGCTGTACTGATGGGTGCTGTTCTCTGTGTCGCCGCGGCATAGTGGAACCTTTGAAATATTAATTTTCTAGTGCCTATCTGTACTGACTTGCAGGGACCACATCATGTCTGTGAGAAAATCATTCTGCTTCAACGCTTTTTGTATATGTGGATTTCTCTTTCGAAAAGAGTAACGTTGTACTGTACAGAGTCAGACTTTGGTACAGTGGACCCAACGAGAAAGCTCACACTGTGGACCCATTCTGAAAATTAAGAGGGCACGGGCCCAAGGGAGAAACACTTTAATTATCCAGTTGCCAATATTTGTTTGCAAGTCTGTAATGTACAGTAGGTTGAAATCAAGACAGAACCTAGCAAAAATCCCTGTGGCACTCCATAAGTCACATCTGCAACCCTGACAATAACTTGTTTACTCTTACTTTCTGAGTTTGGTCACTAAGCCAAGCAATGATCCAAAAGATGATTCATTTGCCCAGCTGAATGGTTTTCAACTTGCTTGTTATTTTATTGTGGTAACAACATCAAAGGTCGTACTAAAATACAAAAAGTATGGTGTTCTGTTATTGAAGAATTTGCTAACAGGTTCACATAAAGTGAATAAATTAGTTCAACATGACCTGACCTTACTGAATCTATGTTGGCATCTATTTGTTAGGCCCAGTTCTCTGATCTGAGCATCCAAATGCTCCTTGGCAAAGGATTCCCTCACCTTACTGACCAATGATATGAGGTTAAGATGTCGGTATTTTTTTGTATCAGTTAGGGGATTCTTCTTGTGAATAAGTGCCACTATGGTACTTTTCTAACCTAGTGGGACATCAACTGATTTGAAGGAAGATTCAAACAGGAATTTAACAGGGGCCGTCAAACAGGAATTTAACTGGAACAGTAATCTCTTTGCTAACTCATTTAACAATATAGGATGCCAGTTTTCTGGGCCTGCCTATCTGAACGCAACTAGCTTTCTAAGTTAAGTTCTCCAAGAGATTGTTCTGTTCTGTTATTGACATCACTACTTAACCCATGAGTTCATCATGTGTATCAAATACTGAGAAGAAATAATTATTAAATGTGTGTGCCATACGTTATTTGCCATACCTACTGGATCACTTGTTTCTCTGTAGTTATTACCATGGGTGCAAAAATATCATGTATTCGGATTCATCCAAACAGGTCACCTCACCATTGATTAATCCCCAATATACCCACAGTTGCCTTGTGGGCCACAACATCCTAACTGACAGCAATGTAAAGTGACCTTTTCAGACTACTCCACCACAGAAACATGTAAAAAAAAATACAACTATGGCATCCTCATTAGGAGAAATCCATCTAGTGAAGAACTACAACTACGGCAACCTCTGAAGGACAAACCATTAGAAACATAGAAACATAGACTTTGACAGCAGATAAGGACCACTTGGCCCAACCAGTCTGCCCATTTCCCTACCTACTGGATAAGCTGCAGATTCTAGTTAACCAACAGCCTACTTCCTGTCACCCCCCACTACAATTGCCTTATGTCTGTCCCATGCATGTTTGAATTCCCCCACTGTTTTAGACCCAACAACCTCCCCAGGAAGGTGGTTCCATAAATCCACCACTCTCTCCGTGAAAAAAAAATTCCTCACATTACCCCTGAGCCGTCCCACCTCTATCTTTAAATTGTGCCCCCTTGTTCCTACACATCTCTTTTTCTGAAAGATGCTGCCTTCCTGGACTTTGTTGATTCCCTTGAGGTACTTGAACATTTCTATCATGTGCCCCCGTCCCTCCTTTGATCAAGGGTATACATATTAAGCTCTCTCAGTCTCTCTTCATATGGTTTCTGATGCAGACCCTGCACCATTTTAGTTGCCCTCCTCTGGACTGCTTCCACCCTCTCTATGTCCTTGCGTAGATGAGGTCTCCAAAACTGCACACAGTAATCCAGATAGGGTCTCACCAACTGTCTGTACAGAGGGATAAACACTTCCCTTTTTCTACTTGTGATGCCCCTTCCTATGCGTCTCAGTATCCCCCTGGCTCTCCTCACTGACTTCTCACATTGCTTACCAATCTTTAGATCATCTGATATGACTACCCCCAGGTCCCTTTCCATTTTTGTTGTTGTTAGTACCTCCACTGCTATTGTGTACTCGTCTCCTGAGTTTTTGTTTCCCAGGTGCATTACTTTGCAATTCTTTGCATTGAATCTAAGTTGCCATATGTCTGACCATTCCTCCAACCTTGCCAAGTCCCTTCTCATCCTTTCTATCCCCCCTTTGTGTATCAACTCTGTTACATATCTTTGTGTCATCTGCAAAGAGGCATACCTTTCCCTTCAGACCCTCTGCAATGTCACCTATAAAGATGTTAAAGAGGACTGGACCCCGTACTGAGCCCTGAGGTACTCCACTTGTAACCCCACTTTCTTCGGAATGTGTTCCATTCACTATTACCTTCTGTGTCCTGTTGTGCAGCCAGTTTGCTACCCAGGCAACCATCCTGGAACCCACTCCCAGGCTGGCTAACTTGATTAGTAATCTTTTGTGTGGGACTGTGTCAAATGCCTTGCTAAACTCTGAGTAGGCCATATCAACAGCCCCTCCCTGGTCTATTATTCTGGTCACCCAGTCAAAGAAATCAATTAGATTCATCTGACATGACCTTCCTGCTGTAAATCCATGCTGCTTTGGGTCCTGTGCCCTGCTGGCCTCTAGGTACTCAACAATTCTTTCTTTCAGAAGTGAGTCCATAATTTTCCCTACCACTGAGGTCAAACTTACAGGTCTGTAGTTTCCTGCTTCTGCCTTGCTCCCACTTTTGTGAAGGGGAATCACATCTGCCCTCCTCCAGTCCTCAGATGCCACCCCATCCTCCCATGATTTGTTAAAAAGTGTGGTCAGTGTTGTCACTAGGTCCTCCCTTAGTTCTTTTAGGATTCTGGGGTGAATCCCATCAGGCCCCATTGCTTTGTCCACCTTAGTTTGGAGTTCTTTCAGGACTCTTTTCTTCTGTAAATGGACTGGTGTCAACCCCCCTACCCAGAGTGCTTCTATTGTCTGGTTTAGGTAACTCCTCCTCATCTTCTTTTGTGACTACTGAGCAAAACTATTTATTCAGTATCTCTGCCTTTTCACTGTCTCCCTCTGCCCACCTCCCCTCTCCCTTATTAATCTTCACTATTCCTCCCTTAACCTTTCTATGCTCCCTAATGTACCTATGAAAGGTTTTATTCCCCTTCTTAACTGAATTGGCTATTTTTTCCTCGGTTTGGGCTTTTGCTATTCTGACCGCCTTCCCCACTTCTTTCTGCTTTAATTGATACAGTTCCCTGTCGTGCTCCTTCTCTGATTCCTTATACTTTTTGAATACAGCCTTTTTCTCCTTAACCTTCCCTGCCACCTCTTTTGAGAACCATAGTGGTTTTTTATTCCACTTTGTTTTCTTTATTTGTTTCACACAAAGGCTTGTTGCCTCTATGATGGCAGTTTTGATTTTTCTCCATTGTTCTTCCATCCCTCCTTTTTGGCCATTTGCTAGTGTATTCCTCAGGTATTCACCCATTTTGCCAAAGTCAGCCCTTCTAAAGTCCAGTATCCTTGTTTTTGCATGGCTTATCTCCATGGTTATGCTTATTGTGAAGCACACTGTGCAGTGGTCACTTGTTCCCAGATGTATACTGACTTCTAAATTTGTGATCCTCTCTCCATTTGAGAGTACCAGGTCTAGAAATGCTCCCTCCCGAGTGGGTTCCAACACTAGCTGTCTAAGGCCTGCCCCTGCAGGGCTATTTTATTACAAATGCTTGTTCAGAAATGTATTTTAATATTCCTTTTGATAAACCTCTGACATGATGTTGCCCATGTTATAAGAGGATTAACCTACTCCAGGGCATGGGTTTACTGAGCATTAATCCTTGCCTGGATGGTTGAAGTAACTCAGCCTACAGTCTTGTGCCTCACAACCCCTCCCCCCAAGGTATGGATTAATGCTCAATGAATCTATGCCCTGTTGTAGGTTAATCACTCCTTAACTATTATGGGGTCTAGTGATTTGATAGCATTTATATATCAAAATAATTCATTATTATTTCCTTCACCCTTTGCTACTGTAGTTTGTATTTTAGCTTTTCTATTCTAGTTATATTTTCACATTTTTAATTGTTAACTCTAATTTGGAAGGTACTACTCTATCCCTTTTTAGTTAAGTTTCCTTTAGATTTTATACTTTGTTCTTATACTCTTTTGTGCCTTTCTATTAAACTACACTGGTTTCCTGCCCTAATCGTTATATGTATGACTAAATGTAATATGTATCACTTATAAATTGAGTAACTTATCCCTTAAAGGGACACTGTCAACCCCCTTAGGCCTCAAAAAGTCCTTAGTTTAAATAAAATGCATGAGTGTTCATATTCTGTAGGGAATGCAAATGTGTAGCTAGTAGTTTGATTCTTTTTTTTTTCCTTTTAAAATGTGGAAAGCATAAGTCCCACTATACTGGTGTTAAAATACAAAAACATGCTTGTTTACATTCTTTGATAAACTCCCACTGCATCTTTCCTGGATTTGGGAATACCTCCAACACAGTCTAGCCACTAACTGTGTACTGGGGCTGGGAGTAGAGGAGACTATTGCATCATAAGTGGCTGTGCTATTTGTAGGTATTTCTATTGTTCAGGAAGTATGCAATAATAATGATAATAACAATAAGTTTATTTTTAGGACGCCTTTCAAAGATGTCACAGCGCCTAACAAATTTTAAAACACATCAGTTATCAGATCATAAAATACTAAAATAAATAAAACAGAGTAAGCCTTTACAAAGTTAACCTTCACCGAAGGCCTGAGCCCACAGATATGTTTTTAAAGATTATTTGAATCCCTCCACGGTTGTGCACTCCTGAAACTGACGGGGTAGAGATTTCCAGAGGGTCGGGGCTGCATGCATAAATGCATGGGCCCCAGAAGATTTCAAACAAACCCTTGGGATCTCTAGCAACCCCTCGTTGGCTGAGTGAAGCAATCATCCTGGGCAGTAAAAAACCAGAAGCTCTTTCATGTAATCCGGGACAAGTCCATGTAGGGCTTTAAAAGTCAAAAGACTGACTTTAAAGGTGATCTGCCACTGTACTGGCAGCCAGTACAGTCCACGCAGCACTGGTGTAATATGACAGGATCTAGAATTTCCCGTCAAAAGCCAGGCCACAGTGTTCTGCATTAGCTGCAAGCAGCGGATTTCCACTCCAGGTAGCCCTAGGTAGAGGAAATTTCAGTAATCCAGGTGCAAGGACACAAAGGCGTGAACCAACGTAGAAAGATCATCATACAGAACAAGGTGTTTAACCCTGTAGATATTCTTCAGATGGTAAAAAGATGATGTGGCAACGGCTGACACCTGCGAATGCAGAGTCAGCCCCTTGTCAAAAATTACCCCCATGTTTTGCACCTGTTCAGAGGACAGAGAGAGACACCCCTAAGAAAAAGCCCAGAGGGTGAACCCACCCCCGAGCCCCCTATCCAGCACATCAGATCCACAACCAACACCTCGGTCTTATCAGAGTTCAACTTTAGCCAGCTGGAATCCATCCACTCCTGGATTTCTGTGAGATAGCTGTTAAATGCTGAGAGAGCTCTATCTTGGTCAAGTGCAAAAGATAGGTAGAGCTGGGTATCATCGGCATAGCAATGAAACCTCAGCCCATACCTTCTTACAATGTCTCTGAGGCAGCATGTACACGGCAAACAACATGGGGGACGATGCTGAACCCTGAGGAACCCCACAAGACAGAGAAACTGGGTCCGAGGAATAAACCCCAGACACCACTGAGTTCTTCCAGTGAGGGAAGATGAAAACCACCTGAGGACTGTCCCCGACAGTCTGCAGATAAACCTCAGGTGATCAAGTAGCACCCCATGGTCCACAGTGTCAAATGCTGATGAGAGATCCAGAAGAATCAAGATAGAATGGCTTTTCTGGTCTCTAGCCATCAGGAGATCATTGAACACCCAACCCAACACTGTCTCAGTACTATGTCTCTTACGAAATCTGGACTGGAGGGGTTCATAGATGTCATGGATGGTCACATGGTTCTCCAGCTGCACAGCCACTATTTTCTCATTCACCTTCCCTAAAAAGGGAAGGTTAGAGATTGGTCTGTAGTTTTCACGGCAGTCTGGGCCCAAAGAAGCTTTCTTTAAGAGTGGTGTTACCACCGCCTCCTTCAGGGAGCCAGGAAACTCACCTGTTTCCAAGGAGCACCAGACTATCCATGCTAGGACCGGACTGATCGAATCAAGATGACCCAAAATCAGGGAAGTTGGTCCAGGATCCAAACTACAGCATGTAGGGTGAGCACCTTGGACAATCCGCATGACATCCATGAACTCCGGTCGGTCAAATGTACTCCAGGATAGACAAGGGGTAGTGGCCTGGGCCCGATCCACAGCACCATCCATGGAGTGTGCTGGCTGGAATACCACCCTAATGTCGGCCACCTTAGATGCAAAGAATCGAGCAAGATCATCGCACTCTATTTGTGATAAAGCTTTATGAACTTGCAGACAGGCTAGGTTGCACAGTCTGTCTACTGTTCGAAAAAGCTGAGCTGGTCGATTCTGAGTGATCGAAATCTCCCCAGACAGGAACTCTGCCTTCTTATGGGTGATTGCGGATTGATGTCACTGCATCTCCTTCAAAGTCCCATCAAACCATGGGGACCGAGGACAAAGGAGGAGAGGGTGAACTCAGACTGGAGCAATGATATCCAGAGCCGCCAAGATGGCCACCATGAGAGTTTCTGGGTCACTGCTTGCCACTGGGAGGGCAGATAAGTCAAGTACCAAGTAAAATAGGAGTAGATCAAGGATTCAAAACAAAATAAGACTGGATATAACTATGCATTAGCATGCGTTTCAGTTCTACTAAGCAATGAGGCAGATAAGACAACTAGCATCATCAGTGAATTTAAGAAAAGGTAAGCAATCATAAAATGTGAGTTTTTAACTAAAAATAATATGATGCAAAATGGGTTGACAGTGTCCCTTTAACATGCTTAATTATTATTTCTTTATTTATTTAAGTTAATTTATCACTTATAAAAACACTAACGTATTGTGGTTTATCATTTTCACATGAATCCATTTCTGAAACCTACTGTAGCTATGAGGTGTTCTGAATTATCTGCTTAAAGAGTCTTTTCATGTAAATATAGACTCTGAATTTTCTAATGATTTATTTTTATATATGTAAACACTACGCACTATGCACTAGCACTTTCATTACATGTATTCTAGTAATTCAGAGCTGCATCTTTAACAGCTGCTCTTTTTATAGCAGACACAAGGCGGTGCGACAGAGTCTTAACAAAGCTCATTGTGAAAAACATGGGAGTTTTTAAGCATCTGATTTCTGGCACTGAGATCTGAAATAGAATATGCAGCACTCACTCTTTTTATGTTCTGAGTATGTCTTTTCCTGAGTGACATACAGAATTAATTTAGTTGCCATATTGGTCCTTGTAATAACAGATCCAGAAGCAAATGGTTTGATACATTTTATTAGACCAACATAGATGTAACAAAAAGAAAACAGTGCCTAAGCTTTCAGACCAACCAAGTCCTTCCTCGGAAGCTTATTTTAATTATTTATTTAGTTTTTGTTGACCGGGTAAGTGCGTTAGACAAATTCTGCCTATTTTCAGGCATGATCTGGGGGAGGGGGAATACAGATGAATATCAACTGACCTTGAACCAGATTAAGCTGTTGGTTGTATTTTTACTGAATGCCAGTTGCTGAGAGAATCACATTCTATTAACACCCAG
Source organism: Neoceratodus forsteri (assembly GCA_016271365.2). Lineage (NCBI taxonomy): Eukaryota > Metazoa > Chordata > Ceratodontiformes > Ceratodontidae > Neoceratodus > Neoceratodus forsteri. Next base: position 1,878,826,838 of record CM057452.1, read on the forward strand.
ATCATACACATGAAAACCAGAAAAAAATCTCATTGGTTTAAAATACCTTTTTTTAAAAACAACTGAGATTTAAATGAAAGAAACCAGATTTTGCTGGTTTGCTATTGCTGAGAAACCTTCCAAGGTCAAATGTCAACAGAAGCAGATAAGATGAATACTCGAGCAGACAGTTCCACTAACTTAAATTATGAATGACTAAGTGTGTTATGTGAATACACTCTTATTAAAAGCCAGACCTTTATATTTAATACCCACTTAAGTGTATGTTAAAATGTGATAGTATTGTATGTTTATAAAGTATAAAATTGAAATTTTCTATATATGGAAATATGAGGGTATGAAAAAAAAAGATCCCTAGTGTGAACAACTATTTCACATATTCATACAATATTAAACCTATCTGGAGACATTTTCTCAACCATACACTCAACCAGTTAACATACTCCATAAACATTAAGACCTTCAGTACTATGACAATATTTTTTACAAAATAATATCAATTGTCAGTATTGATGCCAAATAAAACAAAGCATTTGTCAATGCCGAATGTTGATTGTGTTGCTCTGTTGAGCTCGCTCAGTGGCCCTGTGTCATTCGCTCATTCTGTTTCTCCCAGTGCTGCAGGCTGCACCTTTGTACGGGGCTCCTCACTGCGTTGGCACATTTTTTTCTGCCCTCAAAGAAATCTGCAGCCATCCTGACTGTGCTGTGTTGAGGTGGGTCACTCGCCCTCTCTCAGTCACTCATTCTGTTTCTGCTCACGCTGCAGGCTGCCCTTTTGTACCGGGCTCCCGCCTCTGTTGGCGGCTTTTTCTGCCCACAAAGAAATGTGCAGCAATCCTGACATAGGTCCATTGAGCTACCTCACTCCCCCTCTCTCGCTCGTTCCATTTCTGCCGGTGCTGCAGGCTGGCCTTTTGTACAGGGCTCCTGCCTGCGTTGCCACCTTTTTCTGCACACAAAGCAATCCGCAGCAGTCACAATAGAGGTCTGTTGAGCTCACTTACTCCCCCTCTCTCACTCACTCATTGTGTTTCTCCCGGTGCTGCTGGTTGCCCTTTTGTACTGAACTTCTGCCTGCACTGGCACCTTTTTCTGGCCACAAAGAAATATGCAGCTGTCCCAACACAGCTCCGTTGAGGTCGCTCTCTCTGCCTGTCTCACTCTCTCATCCTACTTTTCCTGGTGTTGCAGGCTGCTCTTTTGTACTGGGCTTCTGCCTTCATTGGCAGGTTTTGCTGCCCACAAAGAAATCTGCAGCTGTCCTAACACAGCTCCGTTCAGGTGGTCACTCCCCCTGTCACTCACTCATTCTGTTTCTGCTGGCACTGCAGGCTGCCCTTTTGTACTGGGCTCCTGCCTCTGTTGGCAGCTTTTTCTGCCCACAAAGAAATCTGCAGCAGTCCTGACACCGGCCTGTTGAGGTAGCTCACTCCCCCTCTCTCAGTGGCTCTATCCATTCCTGCCGGCGCTGCAGGCTGGCCTTCTGTACTGGGTTTCTGCCTGCTTTACTGCCTTTTTCTGCCCACAAAGAAACCCACAGCAGTCATGAAAGAGCTCCGTTGAGCTTGCTCACTGCCCCTTCTCACTCGCTCATTGTGTTTCTCCCAGCACTGCAGGCTGCCCTTTTGTACTGGGCTTTTACCTGCGATGGCATCTTTTTCTGCCCACATAGAAATCTGCAGCTGTCCCGACAGAGCTCTGTTGAGGTTGCTCACTCCGCCTGTCTCACTCGCTCATTCTGTTTCTCCTGGAGCTGCAGGCTGCCATTTTGTAGTGGTCTCCTGCCTCTGTTGGCACCTTTTTCTGCCCAAAAACAAATCTGCAGCAGTCCCGACAGAGTTCCATTGAGCTTGCTCAGTCCCCCTCTCTCACTCACTCGTACCGTTTCTGTCAGCGCTGCAGGCTGCCGTTTTGTACTGGGGCCCTGCATGCATTGCTGCCTTTTTCTGCCCACAAAGAAATCCACAGCAGTCTCAACAGAGCTTCGTTGAGCTCACCCACTACCCCTTCCTCATTCGCTCATTCTGTGTCTCCCACTGCTGCAGGCTGCCCTTTTGTACTGGGTTCCTGCCTGCATTGGCGGCTTCGTCTGCCCACAAAGAGATGTGCAGCAGTCCCAAAACAGCTCCATTGAGGTCGCTCACTCGCCCTCTGTCACTTGCTCATTCTGTTTCTGTGGGGGCTGCAGGCTAGCCTTTTGTACTGGGCTCCTGCCTGCATTGCTGCCTTTTCCTGCCCACAAAGAAATCAACAGCAGTGACCACAGACCTCTGTTGCGCTCGCTCTCTCCCCCTCTGTCACTTGCTCATTTTGTTTCTCCCGGCGCTGCAGGCTGCCCTTTGTACTGGCCACCTGGCTGTGTTGGCACCTTTTCCTGCCCACAAAGAAATCCGCAGCTGCCCCGAAAGAGCTCCGTTGAGGTCACTCACTCTCCCTGTCTCACTCGCTCATTCTGTTTCTCATGGTGCTGCAGGCTGCCTTTTTGTACTGGGCTTCGCTCTGTTGGTGTTTTTTCTGCCCACAAAGAAATCTGCAGCAGTTTCGACAGAGCTCCGTTGGCCTCACCCACACACCCGTCTCACTTGCTCGTTCCATTTCTGCCCACAGTGCAAGCTGCCCTTTTGTACTGGGCTCCTGCCTGCATTGCCTCCCTTTTCTGCCCGCAAAGAAATCTGCAGCAGTCACAACAGAGCTCCATTGAGCTCCATCACTCACTCCCCCTCTCTCACTTGTTCATTCTGCTTCTCCTGCCACTGCATGTTGCCCTTTTGTACTGGGTTCCTGCCTGCGTTGGCAGCTTTTTCTGCCTACAAACACATCTGCAGCAGTCCCGAGAGAGCTCCGTTGAGTTCACTCACTCCCCTCTCTCAGTTGCTCATTCCGCCTTCTGCCAGCACTGCAGGCTGGCCTTTTGTACTGGGCTTCTGCCTGCATTGCTGCCCTTTCCTGGCCACAAAGAAATCTGCAGCAGTCACGATACACCTCCGTTGAGCTCGCTCACTCCCCCTCTCTCATTTGATCATTCTATTTGTCCCGGCACTGCAGGCTGCCCTTTTGTACTGGGCTCCTGCCTGCATTGCCACCTTTTCCTGCCCACAAAGAAATCTGCAGCTGTCCCGACAGAGCTCCGTTGAGGTCGCTCGCTCACTCCTCCTGTCTCACTCACTCATTCTGTTTCTCCTGGTGTTACAGGCTGCCCTTTTGTACTGGGCTCCTGCCTCTGTCAGCATTTTTGTCTGCCCACAAAGAAATCTGCAGCAGTCCCGACACAGCTCCGTTGGCCTCACTCACTCCCACTGTCTCACTTGCTCATTCCATTTCTGCTGGTGCTGCAGGCTGCCCTTCTGTACTGGGCTCCTGCCAGCGTAGCCACCCTTATCTGCCCACAAAGAAATCTGCAGCAGTGATGATAGAGCTCCATTGAGCTCGCTCAGTCCCCCTCTCTCACTTGCTCATTCTGTTTTTCCCACCGCTGCAGGCTGCCCTTTTATACTCAGGCCCTGCATGCATTGTTGCCTTTTCCTGCCCACAAACAAATCTGCAGTAGTCCCAACAGAGCTCTGTTGAGCTCACTTACTCCCCCTCCCTCACTCGCTCGTTCTATGTCTCCCGGCGCTCCAGGCTGCCCTTTTGTACTGGGCTCCTGCCTGTGTTGCTACCTTTTCCTGCCCACAAATACATCTGCAGCAGTCTTGACAGAGCTCAGCTGAGCTCGGTCACTCCACCCCCCCCAGTTGCTCGATCCTAATCTGTCCCAAACATTGATTTCTGACAGCAACTGCGTATTTCTACACTCGAAGCACGGAAACACATTTCGCCAGATGTGAAAATGACAGCTGTACTGTCTATGGAGGTAGGTGGAATAAATGCCAGTGTTGAAAATCTGGCATGAAAATATTACTAATTTGCAAACTTACAAGGGTGCATGGTGCACAACACATGCTCGTAACACAGTCATTTTATGGAGTTTCATCATAAAACTTTTAACACACGCATTTTAGGACCTCTGCTCATGAACAGTGTCAATGTGATTTTCTTAATATGTCCTGAACACTGATTTCCCACAGCAACCACGCTATTGTGTGGTGGAAGAGCGAAAACATATTTCGGCCAGGATGTCAAATATGACAGCTGCAATGTTCATAAGGATGTGTGGCAAAATGGCAATGCTGAAAATTTGGAGTGAAAATATTGCAAAGTTGTGAAGGTACGACTGTGTGTGAAAACTGCGCAATGCACATTCATAACACAGTCATTTTATGGACTTTCTTTACCAAATTTTCAACATAGGCATTTTAGAACCTCTGCTAATGAACAGTGTCACTGTCATTTTCATAATGTGTCCTGAACATGGATTTCCCACAGCAACCAAGCTATTCTGCGCTGGAACTGCGAAAACACATTTCGGCCAGGATGTGAAAAATGACAGCTGTACTGTTCATAAGGAGGTGCAGAAGAATGGCAATGTTGAAAATCTGGAGTGAAAATATTATTAATTCGTGAAGTTACGAGCATGCGTACAAACTGCACAATGTACGCTCGTAACACAGTCATTTTATTGAGTATCGTCATCAAATTTTCAACATAGGCATTTTAGGACCTCTGCTCATGAATAGTGCCACTGTCAGTTTCTTAATCTGTGCAGAACACTGATTTCTCACACCAACCACACTATTCTGCACCGGAAGTGTGAAAACACATTTCAGCCAGGATGTGGAAAATGACAGCTGTACTGTTCACAAGGAGGTCTGAAAAAATGCCAATGTTGAAAATCTGGTGTGAACATGTTGCAACTTTGCGAAGTTACGAGCATGTGATAACTGCCAATGCATAAACAGTAAAGAAGTCATTTTTTGATGCTCATCACTTGCAACATAGGCTTTGAGAGTCACCATGAACATTGGCACTGTCATTTTGTTAATTGGGCCCGAAAGGTGATTCTGCGCAGTGACTGCGAAATCACCTTTTGGGGCTGCTTAATGCCATGACAGTCCCAGAATTCATGAGGAGGGGGTCCCAAAAACCCCATGTTGAAAATTTGGTGCCAAAATTCCAAAAAATGACTGAGATATGCATCAAAGTAGGAAAAACCCTAATTATTCCATTATACAGCTTACCAGCATTTCCTCAGTTCGTGGTCAGCTTTGAAGAGTGCAGACGTGTTCCCAGTCCACCGAAGATCATCACGCCCAGCTCCAGAGGTAAGTATGGGGTGAGGGTGGTGTGGGGAGGCAGAGTACGCAGTGGGTGGGTGCGGGACCATTTTTTTTGTTCACAGGAGCATGTGCACGCTGGGGTGGGCTCCCAGCATGCCAACAGTATCTTGTTTTTCTGGGGGGCAGCTGTAGCCGATGGGGATTGGGCACCCCGCTGCCACACAACAAAGGGAGGGCTGTTACATTGTCACAGACGAGGATTGGGCACCTATCGCAGACAACAAAAGGAGGTGGGGGGTGACATTATGCCATCGGGGATTGGGCACCTGCACGGCAAACAACCAAAGCAGGGTGTTTTTACATGCTGCCGAGGGGATTGGGCACTTGTCAGGGTTAATATTGTTTAGAACACGGTGGCAAGCCGCCGCCATGTTCATAAACAATATCACTGTTTCAGGGTCCCGCCCTGCAATGACGGGTTGCTCCCTCATTGTGGTGAATGGCTGAGGCTGCAATGACGAGGTGGCCCCTGACTGCAGCAGCTAATTTTTTACAAGTTGGTGGTACGCTGGCTGAACTAGTGTCAGCAGCAGCATGCCATGGCATTGTGGGACGCTGGACAAGCCTTTACAGGCTGTGGGGGCACTGGCCACAATAGTGCCGCGCCTCCACAACCTGGTTGTGGAGAAACCTGCCACAACAGGTTTCTTGTGCATGCGAGCAATCAACATAAAAAAAAAATCTCTCAATAACCCCCTAGAAAATGAGTTCATGCATCCTAAAATGTTCAGAGTTCAATAATGTGTCAGTTTATAATAAAACTGCAATATGTACAGTAACAGTCTTAAGAATCTAAATAAAAACTCAATGGAATTACCCCCCAACAGAAAAGATAACTAGTTAGAAAGAAGTATACATACAATATAAATGTGAATCAAGAGTCCTAACACATTGTAACATTATAGGAGATGTAATTGAATATAAGCCTTACCTCAATATAACCACAATCTCAACCCCCCCACTTCCTTCTCCCCCACACACACCCTCTTCCCCACAAAATCAACACACCATCCCCTACCACAACACACACACACACACACAGTTTCCCCACCACACACAAAACAACCCCACACTTCTCCATACACATGCATAGTTTTTGGTGAGAAACCAACATGTTCTCTATGAAAATTAAAACAAAAACACACTGAAGTCCTATTAAGCTTAGGCACTGTTTTCTTTTTGTTACATCTATGTTTGTTGGTCCAATAAAAGGTATCAAACCATTTGCTTCTGGATGTTTTCCAGAGTGCACAGTTTTGCATTTCTGTGTGCATTCATGCAGCAGGTGGTTTCCTGTTGTGGCTCTTTCATTCTTTAACCCTACAGGCTTTATATTTTGTTCTTCTACTCCTTTGTACCTTTCTATTGTGCCGCATTGGTTTCCCGCCCTAAAGGTTCTATTTATTAATAACTGGAATATGTGTAGAGCGAGTAACTTATCCCTCAATAGCCATGTTATCTTACTAGATGGTACATTATTATTTTTTTATTTATTTAAAGTTGCTATACAGGATAAGTTCACTGAGTACCAAGAGACTCGTTCACAAGAATGTTTTGACAATTACACAAGCCAGAATTGGGTGCAAGATAGATACAAAATTTCAACAGGAACTACAAACCATGAAAAATATGTACAAATTAAGAATCATGCAAAATAACTGCATACTTCACATGCATGTCAATTAATTCTCAGTGCTCTTCCTGTTAAGTTCTGAAAGTCGATTCTAGTTTTGTAGTTCCAATTGCACAGGCTACCAGTAAGTTCTTCATAATTAAATACAGTAATATTGCCTACATATTGTCTCTGCCTTAAACACCTATTGTCACCAGTATCATACTGTGGTCACTTCCTGCAAAGTAGCTCTCTGCTCTTGCAGTTAGAGATGCAGCAAAGTGTTCCTTCACTGGCAAAGCTGGCGTGAATTCATAAAAATTAGCACTTTACTAATTTTGTGAATTTCCCCAAAACTGCACCAACTTCTCTGTGTGAATTTCTTCATTTTTAAACCCCTAAAACTGTAATAAAAACCTTCCCCACCCACTATGTTGTAATGCCACCCCCTGCCTCCAAAACACATTATCATCATATAACCACCTCCCTATTCTGTGGTTTTATGGCTTATTAAGTTATTGTATTTTAGGATTTTATTATTGTAATAGTTATTTCACTGTGAAGCGCTCTGATACTTCGTTGAAGAGCACTATACAAATAAAGTTTACTTACTTACTCCCATCCCCCGCTGGCATTGTCCTCCCCCTCCCTGGTGAAATTCAGCTGGTAAGAGTAAGACAACATAAGTTCAAAATACCCCTCCCCACCACCCACACACAAAACACACTCCCCCAACCTAAGTCCCACCATCAGGACTGTGAGTCATAACATCCCCCATGCAATCCCACCCTTGGCCCCGATCACCCTTCTCCCCTACCAGCACCCAGGAAAAAGGTGACCTGTAATAAAGAAAACAGTTCACTGCTGCAGAGCATCTGCTCTTTTCAGTGTTCATCTCAGTAAAGTCACTGGTACATGACTGAATGGTGACACTTTTGCTCCTAGTAAAATGTGATCAGCTGAATTTTCAGCCAGTAAAGTGTTACTAGTAGCAAACTACACTAGCATTCATTAATGTGGGGCCCATTACCAAGATGGGCACTGAACACAGTAGACAGTGGAAGGTGGTGGCAATACAGTACAGTGTTGGGGGGGGGGGAGAAGGATGTATTGAACATTTGTTGTCTTACACTACTAGTTGAAATTCACCAGAGTGGAGTAGAGAAGGGTGCCAGCAGGGAATAGGAGAGGGGTTATATGATAATAAAGTTTTTTGGAGGGATTGGGGGCTTTACTACAAGACAGTGGGTATGGAAAGGTATTTCTTTGAAGTTTTACGGTTTAGACGACTGCAATTTACATAGTGTTTCACCAGTGAATTGCACAAATTCACACTGTGAACTATGCAGATTGCCCAATTTGCCAACAAGTAGGCAATTCACATAGATTTGCTGTTCAAATTTGGCTGATTAGTGGGACAAATAGATACAGAAGGGGTTTAGCTAGTTCTGCTGCCAATTTATTGAGCACCCTTGGGTGCATCCTATCAGGCCCTGGGCCCTTAGCTACCATTGGGGCTTCTAGCCCCATCTGGGCCCTTTCTCTGGAAAAGACTGACTGCCTCATTTCAGGAACATCCCCGACACTTGCTTTGATCCACTTTAAGGCAGAGGCCCACTGTCTTCCCTTGTGAAGACTGAGCAGAATTAATCAGAGAGGATGGCTGCTTTTGTTTATATTCCATTATAACCCTCCCCCTTCTTATAGCCTAACAATACCCACTCTCTGCTTCCTTTTTTTACTGCTGCAGTGGGCAGAGCCCGCAGACATTTTGCATGTACAACAGGGCTGATGTCGTGTTTTCTGTCCATGAACTGACTGAAGGTGTAAATAGTTTCCTCCGCTTTACCCTCCTCCAAGAAATGTTTTCCGCCCTCAAATAAATACACTTTCATGGTAGTCAATGGTTGCAAGGCACTATTTTCTTTCTTAAATGGGAGGCACAAGAACTTGAACATGAGTAGTGGGAGGTAGCATTAGTTTTTTTTTGGGGGGTAAGATCCACCCCCACCTCCACTTGAGAAGCTCCTAAAGATCCACCCCCACCTTTTTTTTTGTTTCATGGGGGAGGGCAAGAGGGGGATCTATCATGTTGGAACAACTGACTATCAGAGCTGCCTGGGGAAGTAACTAAGGAGTGCCAGAAACTGCATCTAGGTATATCTCCCCCCCAAAACACACACACAGACATCATGATTTCTTTTTTTTTAACTCTAAGCATGTCAATATTTGACTCAAACAGTATGGGTAAGTTGGGCATAAAAATAGAAAAATAAAGGATCAAGCAGGTGCCTTTTCCTTTGTCACATACATATAGACAGAAGGTCACAAATCCTGTATGACAAGTTCATTATATGGATGTTTTCCATGTAAAACATAAATTTTGTTATTGTCATGTCTGTAGCATCATTTGTGGCCAGTAAACTATTATTTACATAGGTATTGTAAACGACAGGTTTTAATTCAGAAATCCAGTCTTGATAAATTAGTTTTTTTTTTTAGCAGTTCTGTAAGATTTATGTCTCTCCGATGTAAGAGTGCATAGCACAGAAACGAAAGGGTTTGCCTAATTGTTTGTTGTTTGCATGAGAAGTGGGCATGACAGTGGCATGCAAGAGTGAAGTCTAACAATTGTTTCTTCGCCATTCTGGGACCTGAAGTTTAACAGTAATGTGTGAAGAGAATAAAGTCTTGTGTTTTGTGCATTTCAATAGATTTGGTGCTTTGAAGTTAAAATATATAAATATATATACATAGAGTCATGGGCACCTGAAAAGGAAGGAGATACTACTGAAATAAATGCTATTCTGATTATTTATGTGTAAGATTTTAAGTGTAGTTCTGCATAGGTCACTGACACATAAGTTATAAAAAGTACATTTACGGATGGATGTATTAGTCAAAGCTTGTAGAAGCAAAATAAAGCAAGAAAAATAATAAAGTGTGTTTTTTTTTCTTTCAATTGTTTAACCAGGAGTGGCACACTAAGCTGAAAGCTTGTTTACAGGGGCAACCTCAGAGCACATGGAAGTTAAGTGACTTGCTTAGGGTCACCCAGTATGCAAGTGGGGGCTGTGGGATTCAAACCCAGGTCTCCAGATTTGCATCTCAAAGCCTTAAACCACTGTGCTATACTGCCTTCCTAGTTATGGCAGTCATCTGTTTTATGGTTCATGATGTTGGTGTAGTAAGCAGCAGTACATTGCATAGCAGGTGTAAAATGCCAATAAGTAGTTTATGCAGTACATGTGCTGAGTAGTTACTGAAGTAAGAAATGTATTTAGGATAGTAAAATAGTCCTGTTAGAAAACTGATAAATGTGTGACATTTGCATCTCAATTTCAAGGAGGTCCTTATTGGGTGTCAATGTACAATGTAATGTAGTTATTGTTTTCAAGTTGTCTGAGTAATTGCTTTGTACTACCACTGTTACTAAATTTAAATTATTCCATGAAAGAAATTAAGTTTATGTAATTGTCTGTAAATGTATTAAAAGCATTTACTTGTCCTTATAATGTAATGTGTTAAATGCTGTTGCTAGGTTAAGAAGTCACATAAAAGCAATAGAGATGAAAACAATAGGATGCATAGGAATTTGAAAAAAAGTATACATTAGCAGGAGCAGTGTCATAACTTCACCAATGTTTTTTTTATAGTTTATCTCCAGATTTTCAACATTACCATTTTTTTTACACCTCCTCATAAACAGTACAGCTGTCATTATTTACATCCTGTTCAAAATGTGTTTTTGCACCTGTGGTGCCAAATGGCACAGTTGCTGTGCAAAATCACCTTTCGGCTAATAACTGATAGTGTCACTGTTCATGCAGTGGGGTGAGAAAAATCCAATGCTGAAAACTTGGAGTGAAAATAGCAAGAAACGCCCAGGGCATTAGGGTTTCTGACCATAGCACCTTGACCTGTAGGGACTTACATGCATCAGGGATGTAACTTGGGATTGTCAACAGTAATGTTCATGCCATTCTACCCCCATCCCCACCCTGCAGCCAGTAACAGGTATCGAGGTGTGCCTTTGACTCTTCAGCCCCAAAGTTCACTCCATTCTCTTATACTGTACCCATTTTGGCATATTTTCTTATGGAATGGGGAGAGTGTAAAGTTTGAACACCCCAAGGCACACCTTGAGACCTGTCTGTGTCTTCAGGGTAGGGTGAGGTGAAATGACATGAGCGTTATGGGCAATGGCCCAAAGGTACACCCCAATGTCTGTACATCTCTGTGGGGTGGGGTTGGGTTGGCATTATGTCAATACTTCACTGCCATTCCTATTCTGCCTGTCTATCTGTGTGTGTGTCTCTCTCTCTAGATGTCTAATTATCTATCTTTCTATCAATTGCATGTATCACTATTTGTACCTATTTCTAAAACAAACCTGCATATCACATTTGCCTGCACTCTGAGCACATACTTATGAAACTGTGCATATTTTTACTCCACTTCTGCATAGACCTAATACTTTCCTAATATTCCCATTATTACAAGCATAACTACCTTGCCCTTATCAAAAGTGACCCCCTTCGAAAGTTACTATCACATTTTCTCTAACAGTCCATCATTACACCTGACTTTCTGATATCAACATATTGCTTAATTATAACTTACATCACCTCATGGATAAAACCCTCTAAAAAAATGTGTAAATAATCCCAAGGCTGAACATATGCCAGCCATTACCTTTTCATGTACTGCCACCTTCTGTACCATCATGGGAATTTGCATATGTTTCCCATGATGCTTTGCATTAGTGGGGTATGTGCAATCATGTTTTCTTTAAAATTTAGCCGTCCGGCCAATATCATCTGGGATAACACATACCTCAGTGGCATTTGATCCGGTGTTCTTCTGTAAACCTATGTTGCTTCCCATTACTTCCATTAAAATGTACACCTCCATTATATTTTCCTAATAATGTATATACCTTCTTTCGAACAGAAACTAAAACAAATCTTACTACTTTATAAATCATTATGTTGTTTCTCCATACCTCCTTAACAATTCCACACAATTTCACTAACTTTATTATGGAGCTGTGGTGGATCTCACCAGATTTTGTCCTTACTAGCTCTGAAGAATTGTTTTTCCCCAACCTTACCCCCTCCACAATACACAGATACATGTCTGCCTTTTCCTCCCTAACCATTATCTTAGCATCCCTAGTGATCATTTGGTACTCTACCCATTCCTCCTCCCCCTCCTTTCCCTTGTACCTGGTGAAAGCCTTTTTCTTATCCCTCACTGCTTCCCTGACTCCTTCTGAGAACCATATTCATCCCTTGTACCTGTTTCATTTTGTAACAATTCTCATGCATGGCTCTGTTGCCTTGAGAATGGTCCCCTTAATTGCCCACCATCTTTCCTCTACATCTCCAGTGCTGTCCACCTTGGTCAGTTTGCCTCAGACCAGCTCCCTTATCTGGTTGAAGTCTGCTCTTTTGAAATCTAGGACTTCAGTTTTTGATAGAGGCATTCTGGTCCCAAAAGCCAGCCTAAATCAAATGGAGTTATGGTCGCTGGACACCAGTGGCTCACCTACCCTCACTCCACCAACCATCTCCGAGTTGGTGAGCACCAAATTGAGAATGACTGCCTGTCTAGCAGGTTCCATGTTAATAGCTGGCAGGTTGAGATCTCACACCACCACTACTTACCTCATTTTCACTCCTCTTGCCAGCATTTCCTCAAGCTCATTTTTTTCTCTCTCTTCCCCTTGTCCTGGTGGTCTATAGATCACTCCCACAGGTATTTTCTTGCCTGAGGGTGCTGTGAGGTCAACCCACAGCAACTCTGTTCCCCTTTTGCTTCCCCTAATGTGTCCATCTTCCACAGCCTCTATGCCCATCTTCCACAGCCTCTATGTCCATCTACCTCTGTTGCAGGTGGATTTGAATGTTTGTTCCTTAAAGTTGAACTTTCCCCATCAATGGCTTTCTGTGTCATAGGCTGTTACAGACCACCAGCCACGGGGCCTCAGCTCCTGTTCCATCAGTCATCTATTATGGGCTCTGTCTCCATTGAAACAATTATTCTAGGAGACCTTAATGATGATTGGTGGACTAAGGTCTCATTACCCCTGAAGCAATTCTGTGACTCCCATGGGTTCACACAACTTATTACTGAGCCAACTCGCATTAACAAGAAAAACCCAATGAACAGCACCCTAATGGATGTCCTCCTCGTAAGCAAACTGTATTCCTTTTCCCATGCCAGAATTGTTTCAGCTGATGTTAATGACCACTGCTTTATTGCTGGTATAAGAACTGATGCTAAACCCTCACCAACATCTAAATTTTCCACTAAAAGGTCCAGACGGAACTTTGATCCTCTCGCATACTTCGATGAATTAAAAAACTCTTAGCACTGGCAGAGTTTTTACCTTGCTAAATCGGTGAGTAACGCCTACGACATCTTCCATGAAATTATAACCAGATCCCCTAAATAACCATGCTCCTCTGGTAAAAGCACGTATAAAAGCTAGAACATGTTGCTGGTTCTCAGTGGACCTCAAGGCTGCCTTACTAAAGAGAGATCAACTCTGAAAAAAGGCTCGCAAATCACACGCAGACAAAGGCCGGTGTCTCTTCAGGACAGCAGGAAATGCCTGCACTAAGTTGGTCAGAGAGGCCAAGACCAGTTTTTACTGATCTGAGCTAGATTCTGTATTGAAATGCCCTACCAAGTTCTGGTCCACACTAAAAGAACTGACTGGTCATTCTCCAGGAAATGTGCTTCCCTCCAAAATGACCACTGTCAATACTATAATCAATGACAGAAACGAGATCCTGCAGGCCTTCAACAATCATTTTGCCACTGCAGGCCTAGCATTCGATAATGCACTGGTAAGCAGACTACATCCACAGATCAACACTGAGCTCCCGGAACCGAGTAACTATATTGTAACCTTCTCATTCTTACCCATCTCCGTAAAGGAAGTTGAAGATCTTCTCCTAAAATTGGACACTACAAAAAGTGCTGGGGCTGACTTCTTCGACCCATATTACTTGAAAATTGCTGATCACATCCTTGCCACACCTAGCTCTCACTTATTCAACCTGTCCCTATTGCAAGGTTCCCTCCCTCAGTTATGGAAAGTTGCTCACGTCATCCCCCTGTTTAAATCAGGGGATCCCTGTGACCTAAATAACTATAGGCGATCTCCCTCCTCCCCATACTCTCCAAGCTCCTAGAAAAAATTGTGGATACTCAGTTAAGATCTTTCATAGACAACTTGAACTAACTAAACCCTATGCAGTCAGGCTTCAGAGCAAAGCACAGTACCATTACAGCCCTGGCAAAAGAAACTAATGACTGGCAACGGGACTTAGACAACAAAAAATTCATCTGTGCAGTTTTCCTGGATCTCAGTAAGGCCTTCAACACCATCAACCACTGTTTGCTCCTCTCCACTTTACAAACAATAAGCCTAGACTGAATCTCCTTGTGTTGGTTCCATGACTACCTCACTGGTAGGCAACAACAAATCAAGGTTGAAGGGGAGCTTTCTTCACTTAAACTGATAAAAAGAGGTGTCCCTCAGGGGTCCATATTGGGACTATTAATGTTTGCTATCTATATCAACAGCCTGGATGTAGGCATTAAGGAAACAAGCATTCATCTGTTTGCTGATGACACGGTGCTCTACATAAGCCATGAATCTCCTGAAGCTGCCTGTGGCAACCTGCAAACCGACTTTAACATCCTGCAGCACCAGCTCCTCAGTAAAAGACTACTACTTAATGCCAGGAAAACCAAGGCAATGCTATTCTCACCAACTGGCCAGCGGGCATATTCTGCCATTGCTGGTCCATTACCTTCTATCTACACCTTACTAGGTGAACATCTTGAATACGTACTGAAATTCAAGTATTTGGGTGTCTGGCTAGACAATAAACTCTCCTTTGTGCAACATATAGAAGAACTGCTGAAAAAGCTGAGGCAGAGGCTTGGACTCTACTGCAGAATAAATCACCTCCTGACCGCAGACGCCAAAAGACAGCTCGTCCCATCCACGTTCCTCTCACTAATTGACTATGCTGACTTCATATATGGCCAGTGCCCAGCTTCACACCTTGCTAAATTGGACATACTGTATCATAGAGTTCTGAGATTTATAACAGGCCTCCCCTTTTCCACCCACCACTGTTCATTATATGCAGCTGTGGGTTGGCCCTCCCTTCAACACAGGCAGTATAGAAATGAAGCCCTCTAGACGCTCTGAGCCATCACCAACAAACTCCAGCAATACATTGCTGACTGTCTCCCACTACGCCTGATTGGGAATTATGCCTTGAGAAGTCACTTACTGGTTTCCCTGAAAGTACCTAGGGTTGGTACCCGCTTTGGAAGCGCAGCCATAAGCTCTGTCCTGCCCACACTTTGGAATAGGATACAGAAATCACTGAGACTTAGCTCCCCTGTTAGTCTTGCTATGTTCAAGACCCTGTATGCCAAAACATTTGTGGAGCTCTGTAACTGTTTCCACAGTTCCTAGTTGTTCAGCTGACGTTTCTGCTCAATCCAGGGATTTAACTCTAAAAACTGATTAGCATTTTGCTCATAAAAGTGCTAAATCTTTGTGAAAATGCATTGCTCTTGCCTTACTGTGTTTAACAAACACAGCACTTCTAGAAAATCTACATAAATACTTTCTGTACAGTTAGTATAGTCCCAAGAAAAAAACTGCTAATCAATTATTTAAAACCCTGCAATCTATGTCCTTCCCATTCAAACTAGGTGTTCCTTTACCAAGATTACTCCCCCGTCCCTCAGTCCATTCCAGTCCCACCGGTACTACGTACTCACTGCAACACCCCCCCCATCGTCCACTCTTATGTCCTGATACCACCTGCTTAGTATCCCAGGATCTTTCTGCCAGCGTCCCTGCCTCCTACGCGTTCACTTTTCCATATCTCAGGGCGTCCTTTCCAGGCTATGAACATGTTATTGATGGATAGGATTATAAAGGCATCTCTGTATATATTATTTACCTTTATTTCTACACTGTATATATTTTATTGTATACGTCTTGCTACTGTTGTTTTATGTATATTTTACTTGTACACTATTCTGTACCCTCGTCCTTGCAAACTGCAGGTCCACCTTGTAAATGAGCTTGCTCAATGGTGATCGCCTGGGTAAATAAAGATTTTGATTGATTGATTGATCTTCCACAGCCTCTATGCCCATCTTCCACAGCCTCTATGCCCTCCTTAACATACAGGGCTATTACCCCCTTTTGTCTTTCCCACTATCCTGTCTAAACATCGTGTAACCTGTGACTGACAAGTCCCAGTCATTATTCTCTGTGACCAAAGTTTCTGTGATGAAAACTAAATCCACTTCAGTGTCTGCCACCAATTCCTGGAGCGCGATGATTTTATTTGACTGAGTCCTGGCATTTAGGCAGATCCCCTTCCAACTAGTTCCAGATCCCCTTTTGCTGTTTTGGATCCTACTCCTGCATGCTTTCCCATTCTCCTTAACTTCTTATTTTTCCTGTTTCTTGCAAACCTTGAGAGCCTTCACCCTTTAGCCTCTTAGACTACTCTTATTTGACCCTTAATCTTATTTTTACCCACCTTACTGCTACCACTCCCCTGTATACACTGTATGGAGAGCCCTAGCTAGGTTCCCCTCCCTTAATCCCTTTATCGTAGTTCCCATAGCATCAGTACCCCCTGCAGTCAGTTTAACTGTCCAATGCAGGTGTGAAACTTCTGCCCCAGCATGTTGGTCCACTCTCGTCTGGTGAAGGCCATTACCTTTGAAGAGTCTCCTGTCTCAGAAGTTCCCCCAAATCCCCCACAAAGTGGTACCCTTTCTCCAGATACCATCTTTTTAACCACATATTTAACTCCTCAACCCCTTCCCTCCTTATTCTATCTTTCCCTCCCCCCACTCTACATACAGAAGACCTCAGAAAAGTCCAAGGAGGGTGAGTGTGCTTACTATCTGTCTCCCAGCTTCTGAAATTACAGTTTGATTTGCTACATAGGCCGGTTGTCCAGATCGTTGATACTAAGGTGTATCACCTCCTCCAGCTGCCCCCTCCCTTTCAACTATTCTCCCTATTCTGCCTATGTCACAGATGGCTGATGCCCCAGGAAAGCACCTGACCATCCCCCACCCCTTCTTCCTCTCACTCTCTCTACTCTCCTAATCATAGAATCTCCATCACTAAGACCCTACTAACTGCCATCTTCCTGCTCTCACCCCTGAGTGCCACCAAGTCATCACTGCCTTCCCCCAACTGACCAAGAGCCCCCTCATGGAATCAGATGCCTAAGTCTCCTTCAGGGCACAAAGAAATTTGCCAGTGGGATGATGTGGGGCTGGTTGACCTCAGTGTGGCTGCCCATGCCACCCTTCTCCCTCCCCACCAATCTACGCACTCATGAACCAATGGACCTCTGGAGGAGTAGTAGTGTGGACTCCAGATGAGCTGATGTCACAGGACACATTTCTCTTCTCTCACTGCTAATTGATGAGCATGGAGCTCTGCAAACAGACAGGGTTATGACCCCTCCCTACACAGCCTTACCCTGTAAAATAGTGCCCCTAGACCCTGCAACTGACTTGCTTCCCACTGAACCTCATCCCTACAATGATCCTCATGATAATCCTTAGACTTCTGCTACTAATCAGTTCTCCCCTTCCTCTCTAGTACCCTAAAGATAGAACCAGACCAGCCTACCCTATGTATGGTCACCCAGATAGGGAAGCAATTGTTACTGGTACACTTGACACATTTACTAAACAGCACATGCTTACTTAATAGGGGGGTCACCTAGATAGGGAGAGGCTATGGTACAACACAAGCAAACCCCAAAAGTGCACTTAACAACACAGGCCAGATATGTAGGGGTCACCTAGATGGAGTGAGGCTATGCTACAATGCAAGCGCCTAACAAGAACACTTAATGACACAGACTAGCTTTAAAGGGGTCACCAAATAAGGCAAGGCAATGGTGCAGTACACATGAACTTAACAAGCACACCGAACAACACAGGTTAGTTATACCATACAGTCAATAAGAAATACACCAATTCAAACAATTTTAACCACAGCTTACCCCACCTATGTTGTTTTAAAAAAAAAGCCATTTCCAATCCTGTTACAAAACCAAGCAGATGCTGCAGGAGGAGTGGAAGGGATAAACTATTCATTTTTTTTTTTCTTAGTAGGCACTGGTGCTAGCACCCACTCTGAGGCTATTTTATTTGCAATTTTGCCATCACTGGAATCATGCCCCCCCCCACACTGGACACCCTGTTGTCTTTTCCATGTCTTTCTGATGGCTGGGCAGCTTTATCTTTTTTATCTGGCCCCTTTGACAGAGACAGTTGCTAACGAGAAGAAGAACCTTCAGATGAATGCTTTCCCCATCACTGAGAGCTCCTTCTGAGCCTTTACTGTGCTTTAGTGACACAGATGCAGACTGAGAAGTCATTAACTCTTCTCATTTTAAAGCCTTTTTCTTTTGGGGTTAAGAGCAAGACTTTCAGTGTTCACAATTAGATAGGTAAAAAAATCATGATCTAGACCCAAGCACTTCAAACAACACTCGTGGCAATTTGCCTTTGCCAGGACCTGAAAACGCTTATTCAATTTTTAAAACCTGTGGGTCCTGTTCCCTTTTTAGGTCTATCAGTCATGCCAAACACTGATAGGACCTGTAAATTTAAGTATTTGGTTCTCAGTCACAAAAGCAGTAAAACAAAAATATTTTAGTCAGAATTATTCAAGACTGCTTCATAAGTGAATAAAAATGTAAACGTTTGAAGTTTTTTTGCACAAAATGTGGTCAGTTTCCTCAGGCCAGAATCGTGTTATAAAGCAGCCTTCTTTGGTTCTTAGAAACTGATCAGGAACCAGGGAAACTGCAAAAAAATGTTAAATTATTAGAATAAACACCCTAACTAATACAGAGTAATTGTAGACTAACTTGTTCAATAAAATAACAAATACTTTCAATAAAATACAAAAGTAGTGAAGACCAGAAGGCTGTAGATGACTTTGGGGAAGCTGCTGTCTTTATGCAAGAGGGGAGACAGCATAGCACTGTGGATTAGGGCTCTGAGCTGCAAACCTACGGCCCTCACCTGCATACTATGGGTGACCCTGAGCAAGTCGCTTAACTTCTTTGTGCTCCCAGGTCACATCTTGAAATAAGCTTCAGCTTAGTGTGCATTTCCTGGTTAAACAATTTTCCCTTTCCCTTTCAAGCTGAGAAACAAAGTTGATGTCAAGTCAGCAGGGAGAGTATGACCACAGCACAGAGCCTGAACCAGCACTACACACTCCACAATGCCCAGGGCAGCACACTTCCTCAGACCAGTGCCACCTGTCCTACAAGGCTGTGCTGCAAGTTTGTTTGTTCAGCTACAAGACCCTATATAAAACAGTATGCATGTTTCAAACATATAACCTGCTTTGACAGTTTCTAAGTACAGTATGTGTCTTATACCAAGTCACTCACAACTATGCAATGTGCATAGCAGTTTCAAATCGGAAACAATTCCACTACACGGTGGAGGGTCTACAATATTGTGTGCTAAGAAAGGCACAGGTTATCATGGTTATAAACTTTTGCAGGTATGTACCCCAAAACATTGCAACTACAGATCTACAATGTGTATGAAATGCCAGACCTGTTTGGCATGACTCTGGATATGTGGTTTGTTCATCAGTCATGTGGGTAGGGGAGGCAAATGGAGTGGGGATTTCAGTTGCTATAGACCAATTTTACTATATTGACCCTGTATGAGGTGTCATATCATTGATTTATGAACATGCACCTGTAGAATGTCCATGGGCCATGAGGATAGGGGACATGGTAGGGTGAGTGGGAGTTGGAGATAAGAACCCTAATAGCATATTTCCAAACATTGTGGGCATTGTGTTTGCAGCTCTAATAGTTATTTCTAACCTATGTGCAGTATGCATTTTGTGCGGTAGCAACCCTGAAGAGCATTAACAGTTTTTTGGCAAAAAATGTAGCTACTGTAGATAGCTAGACAGATAGACAGACAGATTGATTTATACAATACTTGAGAGGATATTAGATGGCACTCAGTGATATTTTTTCTCCCACCAGACCAAGAGTAAGGCTATTGCAATATTCTCACTCTAGGTCCAGGTGAGCAAAAATATTCTCACTGCAGGTGCTCACTGGCTGAAGATGGCAGCATGAGCAGCACTTTTACTTTCAGAACACCCAGCACACTTGCATGTTGACTCCTACCAACCTCTTTCATTTCAAAATTCTGTCCCCACAGCACTACCCTGCTCACAAATAAGGCACCCTAAAAGTAAAAACTATAAATCTCATATCCTATCAAACAGATTATCAAACTCATTACATGTTGCCCAGACCTACAGTAATGTATCACTGACACTCTTACCAATCTCTCCCAACTCCAACTGGCTTTTTCCCTCCAAATCCTGCCAGCAACCTCAAACCATACCAGGGTGTCTGTCATGAACATCTGTCCCTCCATGCATCCTATATGCCATCTCCTTCGAGATGTTATATTCAATGCTGCCTCCCAAATCATTGACATGCACACACTAGCCTCAATGCATACAACACTCGGCCTTCTGAAACAATGGCTCTCCAAAAGGGTAGAAAAATTAACGGAGAGAAAAAAATAAACATAACATACACAATACAAATTGGGGAAAGAAAAAAACGAAATGCATTGTGTGTAGTTTGTTCTATGACACCAGTCCTGAATCTGCTTATTTTGTTTTTTATTTACTTGTAAATTTTGACCTGGAAAGTTACACTAAGCTGAGACAGCTTGTTCTGAGGTGAGTCCTCACTGCTGGGTTGCATGGACCAGTTTTTATTGATGGGGCAATGTTGTCCATTACACCGTCAAAACTTCTGCATTCACGAATAAGTGCCATGGGTTCTTTTACTTCCAGCTGGACAGTGACCAGAGATGGGCAGAAGGGGCTTTTGTTTTTAACATCTTATCTGAAAGATGGCACCCTTAACCAGTGACCTAGTGGTGTGGGGGGGCAAGTCGGGCAAATGCTCGACCGTCATTTTAGGTCTGTCGGGAAATTTGCCTTAACATTACTTCGTCAGGAAATGGAGCTCTTAAAATTATGAAATTCATTAAACTTTCTATGTAACATTATTGCTTTGTCTATAAAAGTGGTAAACATGACATAACAAAAATTAGCTGTTGACTTGCGATGTTTCACCATTGGTGCATGGTGGTCTACCAGCACACTGACGATGTTGTTATAAGTCATGCGATACAGTTAAGAGCGCACAAGCAGAACGTGTGACCGAGTATGTAAAGCATCGCTGCCACTGTATTATCAAGTGTTCACTGTTTTATGACAGTGGAAGTCTTAATCTTAATAACTGCAATGAAATCTGATCTGCAAACAGAGGAGTAAAGTGCATAAGACCATAAGTACAGCACTCCATGGCACCTGTGCTGTAGACATAAAAAATACAAAATAATCAATATTTCTTGAGTACATGCACTTTTATACCTGCTAGGGAGCAGTTTTCATGTAGCCAAATAATCACATAATCATTGCTGTCATTCTAAATCATGAGTTATATTTCAGGTTTTCGTCAAAGTATAACTTAGACAACATCGTGTTTAAAATCTGTACTGAGCCAAACTATTTCAAAACATATTAATATATTTCATTGAATTGTTCTTAAAACCAATGTAATATGCTTAATTGTTTTTTTTTTATTCAATTTAATATATTTAATTATTTAATTTTATTTAACTTCATTTATATGTCATTTATTTTTTCTGTTAGCAGTTTTGGCTTTGAAAAGGTGATTATTTTAAGTCTACAGTACAGCCGCTATGGAGTGCTCTACTTATGGCCTTTCATGCTCTACATCTCTGCTCTCAAATCAAATTTCAATGCAGTTATTAGCTCTGCTGTTGTAAAGTGTTAACACCCGATAACAGCAGCTGTGCTCTACTTGTGCGCTCTTAACTGTAAGTTTGCTGACTTCTGCATATTTAGGACCACATAAAGGCAGTCCATAGCCACTGATCAGGCCTTAGAAGCCTGAACTGGGGCTTATGGCTGCCCTTGCCTCATCAGTGGCAGATGAGGAAGCATGACGATTCAATAAGTAAAATTAAGACAAACCTTTGACTGTCTTTGTCTTAATTGCTCTATCTGTTTGTATATCTGTTTGTATAATGCTAATAACATGAATATTATTAGCATTATACAAAGAGTCGTACATCTTTGTCTTAATTCTATTTGTGGAATTATACCTTTACCTGGATGTTGTTGATTTTTTGCAATTTCTATTTATCTCCTACCGCTCAGACTCTCTCTAGTGGGATACATGGTCAGGGCTCTGCTGCCCACCTGAAGCCTCTGACATCCATGGTCCTTGGACTCCCCAAACTTTCCTCCCATGGCCACATGACCTCCCCGAGGTGGGACCACCAACTTCTCTGGTGCTCTATCTATGAATCTAGTGGAGTGACCAGAGAGGACAGCATCCAGGAGCAGGGCATGGCAGGCCCAGCACTGGGGATGGTGCCCTGCCACCGATCGCCACCATCACCTACCAAACAGTAGTACTTTGTTTTCTGTGTTGTTCCTCCCCACGGGATGTGGTGTGCTATGGCGTCCTGCGTGGCATATCAGTCGCTGGTACCTGCCAATGTCCCATCTCCACACTGTAGCCCGACATCTGTGCTGCTCCTGGTCTCCACCAGAGGCTGCTGCTGCACAGGGCACCCCCTGAATCCCACCCTGGGAGAGGACAGCAGTCTTCCAGATGCTCAATCCTATCCCTCCCCTGCTGACCCCCGAAGGCCCAGGTCCATTCCCGATCCTGGGTCACGGCATGGCACAAGGTGTCGCATCCAGTACCCCAACCCTCAGTGGCACCAGGCCGGCTCTATCTTTACCTGTTTGTTTGACATAAGATGAGATTGAAGGATTAGAAGCATAACAATATCATAAATGCTACGATGGCTTGTCGGATATTGAGACACTTTCAGCCTGCCCTACATTTTTGTCCCACTATGCTACTGACCTCAACAGTGCAGCATCCCCTTTGTACTGAACTACAGTGTCAGTTATGGGTACTACCCCAAGTGCCTGGTGTGGGAATAGAACCCACAACATTCTGATGTTCTAGCCCCAGAGGTGAGCGTGCTACCTAGTGATCCACTGACTCTGGTCATATCATAATATCAAACTGCGGAGTCACGTGATGGCACTGTAGTGGAAACAGCTTTGCTGATCGTCTCCCTCCCGGAACGCCGACTTCTCGTTTATTTACAACATTTTATTTATCTAAAACAAGCTCACCGGCAGTAACTTGCACTCTGACTCAGTGCTATACTATCACGGAGGGTTAATTTTTGGATACCGGCAATCTGCGAATCGACAATCAAGGTGGAAATTTGGGCCTACGACCACAATGGATGCTGAAATGAGACAGGCCCCTTCAATACATACTCCACTGTCTATGCCGGAAAAAGATCCGAAGAGACCGAAATCTCAACCCGCTGCCTCACTTAAGCCTGCTACCACTACCACTACTACACAACCGAATGCCCCGCTCACCGAAAAAAGATTTATGGAGGAGCTTCTGCCTTTTAAATCTGCACTACACGAGTTGACCTCGGAGCTAAAATCACTCAGAGGAGATCTGGCTGAAACGAAGAGGGCCATCTCGGATACTTCGGGACGAGTTACTTCCCTGGAAAAATGGAAACAAGCGATCGATACTGATATTTCAAATATTAAGCAAAAACAACAAAGGATAGACTCCAAGCTTGAAGACCTAGAGGGCAGGAGTAGAAGAAATAATGTCCTCATAATCGGTCTTCCGGAGGATGCCTAAGGCTCAATGCCAATTACCTTTCTGCAAAAATTACTGACTAAAGTCGCAGGTCCATCTCCTAACAATTCCACATATATCATTGAACGGGCTCATCGCTCCTTACGCCTGAAGCCTGAAGTTGGGAAACCACCTCGACCCCTTATTATAAAATTCTTGAATTACCAAGATAAAGTGCATGTGCTGAACCAGACAAGAGAAACTCGTCAAGTTCTTTGGGAAGGTCAGCAACTACGCTTCACTCAAAACTTACCGGCTGCCATTCAGCAGAGGCATGCAGAATATCATCCAATGGTCACCAAACTAATTGCAGCCGGGATTCGATACAGAGTTCAGTGTCCATTGCGCTTCTCAGTCTTTGTGGCAGGCTCATGGCATAATTTTGAGAGTGCCCAGCAAGCGCTTCCAGCACTTCAGTCCCTTTTGCCTGATTTGTTTGTGGCCCGCTGAAATCTTTATGGACCGAAGAAAGTTCAGTCTGCTGATTATGGGACAATGGTCAGTCTGAGACTAGACAATATACTAAGAGTCACAACTGGGTGACAGAGCCTGATGTAAAGCATGGCTTGCTTTCTTTCCTCTTTCCTACTTTTAGATAAGAAAGTACTGTGAAAGCAGCAGATTTATTATATATATTTAACTGCTCCCATTCCTGGAACACAGCACAATCGGAAGAGTGCCCCATGAACTCCCTCCATAAGATTGCTTTGTTTACGTTTTGCTAAAAACTCAACGGGCTCTAGAATCACCTTCTTCGACTTTCTTTCTAATTTAATGCTCAGTGCTGTTCAACTGGGTATTATCGGACTTATAGTTTTTGGACAATTCATCCAGGAGGCACCAGTGGGCGATCGAGCCTGGGGGCAAACAGAGGGGGTTTCTTTTCATTTTCTTATCATTTTCTGCTCCCAAATATTCTGTTTGATTTAAAAAAAATATTGAGATGCCAGCAGAGTTATTACACCGGAGAGATTATTATTTTTCACAATAGCTCAAGTGTTCCCTGAAACCGGGCTGTGTGATTCAGTACTATGGCAGGACAGGGATTCATACCTGGGCTCAGTTAAATAATTGCCGGCTAAGCAAATAACCAACTGAGCCGGACAACTTTTGACCTTAAGTTTCGTTCCTAAAGTGGGAGGGATTGGCATTCTGGGGGGGAGGATGACACTCAGCGATTGGCACACCAACAGGGCATCATGTGCTATGGACGAGGATGGGGGATTATCACAGCCAGGTTCAACCTTTCTCATTGGTGTTCCTCAGTGGCATTGTTAAATATTATATGTCTGTGTCAGATATTTACTACATTTAATAGGTTTTATTTTCAAAAGGTTGTTGTGGCTAATGATTATTATTTACTTAGTAGGACAGGTATGAAAAAGTTATACTTCAGGGGATATGATGTTTTATCTATGTTTAGTTGATATAGAGCATAATCACTATGACCTGCGGGGGATTAAGGGCATGGGGATGGGGGGGTGACTAAGGGCATTGGGTTGTCTGCCACCAGGGGGTATTGTATTAAACTGAGTCAGTCATGTTGCTCATGGTTGTATATCCCTTTAGTTTGCATTTGTCTCAGGTTTTTTATTAGGACTCACAATGGGGATTAAATATGGTTCGTGGAATATTAAAGGGGCACAAACTCCTGCTAAACGTTCAAAAATTTTAGTTCACCTTAAAAATTTGCAGATTGATATAGCCTTTTTGAAAGAGACACACCTCAAATCAACAAACACCCATTATTTTCACAGGAATTGGGTGGGGCAGGTGTACGGTGCGTGCAAAGAAACCAAGAGATGTGGTGTAGCCATCTTAATTGCCCGTTGGGTACCTTTTCGACTCCTACAGGCTACAATGGATCTCAAAGGAAGATATGTCATTATAAGAGGCCTGTTGATCCACACTGAAGTTATTTTGGGGTCAATTTACAGCCCGAATTTGGATGATCCGGACTTTTTCACCTCTATAGTGTCAATACTTGCCCCCCTTGGTCTAAGATACCAATTCTACTTGGTAGGGACTGGAATATTGTGCTCTCAAATACACTAGATAGATCTGGTTCCACCAGATTATGACCTTCTCCTGGTCAGAAAGCCATGCATGAATTAATGTCCTCCTTGGGTCTGGTGGACCCCTGGAGACTCGCATACCCAGAAGATAGAGAATACTCTTTTCATTCTCTACCGCATAACACCTTCTCCTGTATTGATTACTTTCTTCTATCGGTAGATCATATTTCAGGGGTCTCCACAGTATACTACTAATCTAAGGCTATTTCAGATCATCGGCTGGTCTATCTCCAAGCAAGTTTTTCTCCAAATGCCACAGAGATAGGGTTTGGAGATTCAACAATCAGATTCTAAATTCTGCTGAACACGTCTGTCTAATGCAAGATTTCATCAGGGTATACATGGAGAATAATGCCTCATCGATGTCTAGGAAAGATTTTCTGTGGGGATCCCTGAAATGTGCACTATGGGGAGAAATAATTTGTTTGACGACTATATGTAAAAAAAAAAAACTCAGAACTGTCTTTAAAATTAAACCAGATTACAGAGCTAGAGAGATCCCTTTCTCCTTCAACCCCTGAAGGGGATTGGATCAAACTGGAATCTCTCAGCGTCCAATACAATAAATTACTGACTGAAAAAACAGAATTCATGGTAACTCGTTCCAAAATCGTATATTTCGATCAGGGGAAAAAAGCGGGCAAATTATTAGCTTTACGTTTACGTACTCAATTAGTTGCGAGAATAATCCGTCAGTCTACTCTTTATCAGGTACACTTCTAAACTTGCCCCCGGACATTGCTAATGCTTTTCGAGAGTACTATCAGCAGCTTTATTCAGCCCCCACTAATCATTAGCTTTCTCAACAGATGGAGTTGTTTCTCCAAGATATTAAGCTCCCTGCACTAACCGACCATCAAGCTGACATATTAAAAAGCCCTATTGTTTAACTGAAATCCTTGGTGCTATTGACTCTCTTTCTGCAGATAAGTCACCTGGGCCCGACGGCTTCACAACTAATTTTTATAAGACGCTCAAGGATATTATTGCCCCTATCCTGCTGGAAACATTTAATTACTTATTTAAAAATGGTCTATCAGACTCTTCGTTATCCTTGGCCACTATAGTTGTTTTTCCAAAATCTAATAAGGATCCTCTAAAAATAACTAATTATAGACCCATTTCTCTCATTAATGTCGATCTTAAAATCCTAGCTAAAATTCTCTCATTCAGACTTGGTCAGGTATGGAACATCTTATCAGTATAGAACAAGTAGGGTTTATTAAAATCGACTCTCTTCGACCATCTCAGAAACTGGCCTATCTTTTCTCAGCGTCCAGGGACTCTCGAACCAGGCTGCTGCCTCGTGTCCCTGGCTGAGAAGCTTCGATAGAGTCTCGTGGAATATCTTTTTATTACTTTCTAAATATCGAATACCTCAGGAATTTATACAATGGGTTAAAATACTGTATACAGCACCATCTGCCTGAATTCAATGTAACGGTGTCCTATCCCCTTCCTTCACCTTGTCACAAGGCACACGTCAAGGTTGCTCTTTATTTACTTACTTATTTAATCTATATCTAGAACCTCTTATTAGAAAAATTAATCTCTCTACATTGGTGAGGGGCATTCGAATAGGTCATTATGAATACAAAATATCTGTGTATGCAGATGATTTACTCTTACATATTGTAGCTCCAGATCAATCCCTTCCCCGGGTGTTCCAAATCATAACACAGTTTGAATCTTTTTCTAACTATAAACTAAATCGGGCTAAAACGGAGATTTTTCCCCTCAATATATATACAATGAAAGCAGATGTAGCCCACTTGTGGATACAATGGAATCCTGATAAAATTAAATATCTTGGAATTTATCTTCATCCTTCCCTGAGAGTCATGTGACAACTTAATCTGGATAGCCTGGTTCACATCTTAACGGAAGATTTTAAACGTTGGTCCAAATTACCATTAACTTTATGGGGGCACATAAACATCATCAAAATGAATGTGCTGCCATGCTTATTATACCCACTTCAAATGTTGAATCAGACCTTACCATACTCATGGTTTTTTTGAGTGCATGGTATGCTGAGTAAATTTATATGGCAAAATAAAAAGGTGAGAAGAAGTTATCTAAAACGAGCTAAGAAAAAGCTAGACAGAGGTCTCCAGGCTCCAAGTTTCTGTATGTACTATTTAGCAATACACCTGACATGAATCCGATATCGGCTACGGCCCAGACAGGGGGTTCATTATTTACCTTCTTGGATCAGGATCGAACAGGATCTTTGTGATGATGCAGGGATAGACCTAAGAGCTTTACCCTTTATTCCACTAAGAAGGCTTCCCAAATCTCAACATGATACTCCTTTAAACTCTCTCCTCCAGACACAGCAGCAGCTTAGTGTCTTCCTTAAAAAAGATTAAAGATTAAACAATATTGCTCAACCTGTGTTTTGCAACCCTAACTTCTCAATTGCTGGTAAACCAATAAAATCTCAGTTGTTTTGGCCCCAAATAGGAATAGAGAGGGTAGAGCAACTGGTTAAGGATCAAAAAATGATTTCTTTTCAGGAAGGTTGCTTTTTGTTTCACTGGAAAGAAAACTCAATTTTTAAATATTTTCAATTATCTCACTCATTGATGCAGCATTTTGGGGCTGGGGTGTGGCACAACTCTCTTTCCAGTGTGCTAACCTCTTATTTGGAGACTATACCCTCCTCCCACTTAATATCCTATTCTTATGACTTTATTATATCGACAGCTTTTTCAGATGACAATCAAAGCTATGTTCAATGGAGTAGGGTCACCCAGATCTCTTCTAATTCTAAAGACTGGGCCCCTATTTGGGCACACCTATATAAATATATTAAATGGGACAAATATAGATATATGCAGTTCCGTATAATGCATAATTTATATTATACTCCTTCCAAACTACATCGTTTGGGTCTCCTGCACGATAGCCATTGCCCTAAATGTCATCAAGATGCTGCAGATCTGATCCACATGCTGTGGTCTTGTGAAAAGATAGCCATCTTTTGGCGGAGTATTAGAGAATAGACTAAATCCATTATTAGCTCTGACAGGCAATTTCCGTATCGAAACATGCCTCATTGGGGAATATACATCAATATCTAGGGGCAACCAGACAGCCCATATGGCATTGATCTCTGCATGTGCAAAAATGTTATATTAAGGCATTGGAAGGATCCTACTGCTCCCAGTTATCTGGAATGGTTTAATGAAATCATGTTTGCTCTGCAAGCTGAATATACAATTGCAAAGTTGTCCAACGGTACTAAGAAATATGCTAAAAGATGGGAACCTCTCTATACTCTCCTTACAACTAATTAACTGTTGTTTTTTTTTTTTTGCCTGGCTTGTTTGTGTCCCATTCAGGAAGTGAAGGTTGCTTGCAATCATGGCTTAGAGTTGAGGCACTGGTGGCAGACTGGGGTTGGACGGGCGGCGGGGTGGGGTGGGGTGAACGGGGGTGGTAGAACCTGTAAGCATCAGATTATGTATTGTTCTATTAAGCTGTAAATGTTGTATACTTATTCCTCAAATTTTTCAGTCAAATACTTGTCACACACTATCTGCTTACATAAAAATCAAAAATGCAATAAAGTATATTAAATGGAAAAAAAAGATCAAACTGCATTCTGAAGAAATATCACACATATTTCCAGTAGGGCCATTGCATATCCCTATTAGATAAATGAAAAGAAATAGCCAGCTATGCCTAGTAAAAGTTCCAAAAATTGTTTCTTTTATTTTTCTTACTTTTTCTTTCAGTAAGAGCTTTGTAACCCAATGTTTCACCTTAACAGGCTTCTTCAGGTGAAGGATCTATTTATAAACATATATAAAGTATTTTATTATACGATTATACTTTCTAACATCATTTCTATTTGACATTTTTCAACAATTCTTTCATGTAATTTTAATTCATGCCACTAGGTGGCAGATGCCTAGAGCCACTGATTCATGTTTTACGTTCTTCTGGTCTAACATGATCAGAATTATTTTATATAAAGCATTATATACATAAAATAAATTGAATTAAAGTTATGCAGCAGTTACATCGACTGAAGTTTAATGTCTTATGACCTCCCCATATACCTTCTGGATACAACGTTAAACACCCAATACTAAGAAAACTCAGTATAGATTCTATTTTATTTAAAATCTTATTTTCCACTTTGTTTACATGTTTGTAAAACACACATACCTTAAATTAAATAAATACAGTGGTACAGTCTTTTACAGTCTTTCCTTGTATGCAGTCGGACTTTATCCTATGTATTTAAATAGAAAGTTCTATATTCAGCATTTAATTCTTATTTTGAGTATAAATTGGTAAAATAAACAGTCATGACTGACCTCAGAGCTTTTTCTCCTGTTTCACCACTGTTAGTGGTATTAGGCTCGGTTTAAATAAACTTTTCTTGTCTGGAATTCAATTCAAGAAGTGTTTTATTGCATAAACATTCAGTGGTGCTACTATGGCAGAACATATTCAACAATTATATGCCTCTAACCTTTCTTGAATTCTCAGAACTTGAAATTAAGAGTTACAGTTGTGCCCATCTGTAATAAAGAAAGCGCAACAACGTCAGTTTTAAACAATGCTTTTAATGAAAAGCCTGCAGCCATATTTGTTCTGAAGCAAGTTATTAATTACATGAGAACTCACATGTTTGTAGGAATTGCATCACTCTCCTCTGACTTCCTAACCTGTATGTAAGCCAATGTGTAAACAATAAGGGAATATAGTAAGTTTTTCTAGCCTGAAAGCATTTACTTAATTACAGCAGGTTTAACTGCTAAACTGCGTTACATACAACAATGTACTCGCTCTTAGTTTTACTACTGCTTCACCCAGTTTCAGGTGTGGCTCTGTCTATGCAGTACATGCAGTTTTTCATCCTGCATTTTAGAAAAACGTGACAGTCAGTATCACGCCAAATCTCTCTATACAGTGTTCATTCAGTAGTTCAAGGTGTTTTAAAGTTTTACCTCCTAGTTCCTGCTGTGTGTTTGAGCATCCTCCGCTGCACTGTGTTTTGTAACACTGCAGTTTATATAGAGGCTCAGGCGAAGGGGCAGAACAGAATTTATTGTCACAGGGTGGAAAGGACCAACTGGTGTCAGGCAAGGTTGCTAAAGCAACTAAACACACCTCGGTGCTTTTAAAAGCACAGAGGGTGCTTTCCGACCAAGGCACTGAAATGTTAAGTGTGACTGAACATGTGTGGCCCTGACCTACTGCCAATTTTTTAGATAAGCCTTAAGAGATGTTCAGAAAAGGATTCAAGTTTCTATTGGTATCCTCAGCTTGTGCAGTCTATGTATAAATTGATGCCATAATTTAAAAGATAGAGCACTTTAAGAGATGCCATACTAATATTCTAAATACATTAATTAATTGTTCTTGGTTGCCTCTCATGAGTCATAACCAATAATTCATTATTCAAAAAGTCTTTCATAAATATTTAAAGATGTGTATAAGGATTCAATTATGGCAGGGTAAGGTCAGGAATAAACGTTCAGTACTAGTTATTACAATATAAGTTGTTATTTTTTGTACCCTGTATCAATTGTCTTTTATTGTATTCTTGTTGGTACTACTTTAGAAATACATTTTAAAGGTCTTAATAAATGGGCATAGTGGGAGGTCATCCTAGGTCACGGGAGGTCAATAATGGAAAGCATTTTTCAGATGGTCAGCAAGGTAGTTATATAAGTGCTAGACTCATCTATAGAATGAGGTTCATGGTTAGGTGGAGTTAAGGGGGTTAAAAAGAGGCTGGGGAGTGGGGGGGTTGTTCTGAATAAATGTTATAAGTTGGTTACAGACATGTATTTAGTAAAGTCATGATAGCCTGCTTAAAATTAAAGAGTTACCAGGTAGCATCCCAATTTTCTTCCTCATTCAGACCGTATCTGTCACTAGTTGTATTTAGTGTATATATCCAGTACATTTCTCTGGTTTCGACTGCCTTGTTCCAATTGCCTCCTCTATTTGGAGGAGTCACATGCTTAATTCCCCAGAATTTTAAAGAAGGATTGTGACCTGCTTCTGAGAAGTGGATAGCCACTGGTGACATTTGGTTTCTTAGCCTTATGTTGCTCTTATGTTAAGAAATACGCTGTTTTAAAGGTCTCGTGATTATGCCTACGTAATGTTTGGAACAGGGGCAAGTTAATAGGTAAATGACATGATCAGTGTCACAGGTGATGTTGCTGTTGATTTTGTATGTCTTATTACCATTAAGGTGTTTAAATTCTGTTTTTTTGGAAGTATTATTGCAGTGGCAACACCTTCCACATGGTTGCATACCGGGAAGTAGAGGCCCCAATAGTAGTTGTCCAGTTTGTACAGTTCTGTTCTTTTGTTCTGAGTGTACCAACTTGTCTATAATGGTGTTAACTCTTTTGGATGCTATTATAGGTTTTTACATTAAGTCAGTGATGCCCGTAGGTTTTAGTGTGTCCCAATGTTTGTTTATGATCTGTTTAATAGATTCAGTATCCTGAAAATATTAAGGGCAACACCAATCTATTGCCTGCAGCTGTATCTGTACATGTACATGTGTTAGAGCATGGTGTATATATTCTCTGTACTGCTTTGTGGATTGTTCTATGGCCATAACCCCAGTTAGCAAACCTAGCAGACATTTCCTGGATCCCTTGACTTTCCAGTGTTGGCTCACTACTGTTTCTGTCAACTCTCAGCATTTGTAAGTAGGGTATGCTACTAATGAGGTGAGGTAGATGGTAACTCTGAGCATGCAGCAAAGTATTGCAATCTGTTTCTTTTCTATAAAGGCAGTGTTCTAAAGCATACTGACTTTTGTAAATCAGGAGATCTAAGAATGGAATCTCAGTTACACTGGCTGTCATTGTGTATTGTAAATTTTCTCCAACTGAGTTTAAATGGTGAAAGAAGGCCTCCAGTTCACCCATTACCCCATGCCAGAAAAATAGCAAATCATCTATGAATCTTTTATAGGTGACAATATGTTTAAAGAAAGGATGCTACATTGGATTTGTAATAAATGATGTTTTGAAGTGTTCCATAAATAAATCTGCATATGTGGGAGCCATGGTACTGCCCATGGCTGTTCCTTGTGTTTGTCTGAAATAGACCCCATTGAATCTAAAGTAATTTTCATATAACACTAATCTAGCAATCCATAAAATACAGGTACTTTTGAAAACGCATTTTTTATCAATTTAGCTTGCCATTCTTGTAAGTGTCCCAAGTCCATTTCTGTTTTCAAGATCTCAGTAAGGCTTTCAGAGACTTGTTGAAAAACGTCAAATAGAAATGATGTTAGAATGTATATACATATAATAAAATACTTTATATATGTTTACAAATAGATCCTTCCCCTGAAGAAGCCTATTAAGGTGAAATGTTGGGTTACAAGGATCTTACTGAAAGAAAAAATAAGGAAAATAAAAAAAACAATTTCTGGAACTTTTACTAGGCATGGCTGGCTTTTTCTTTTCATTTATCTATTATGACTGTCCACCCACCAGCCCCCAACTGATAGATGCTATATTGGGAGGGAACCCACAACTTCTGGATTGCCATTGCATATCCCTGACATGTATCTACATTTATACAATAGGGGTGAGCTAATAACTCATTGCATAAAAACATGTATTTTAACTGCAGTGGAATAAATAATATTTATTCAATGGCTTGTGCAAAACATCACTGTTGGCGTGAAATAACAGCGCGACTGAATACCATTGCGGAACATTTATTGTACAACCACGCAAAACCCGCGCTATTCTGCACAAATTGTTACTTTTGCACAATTCATCCCCAACAATAGGGGGTCCTATTGTATAACTGGAATACATGATGGGCAGGTGTGGAATATGGAAAACATCTGAACTCATGAAGAGTGACTTTGGATACCACCACTCATGGCTCCGCTACGCTCCACCACTCATGAGGTATCCCAAGGTAAGTCTTCACTCATTCAGATATTTTCCAAATTTCACCCCTGCCCATCATCTCCTCCCATATAACAATATGTATATATATATATATATATATAGGGGATATGACATGGCCCGACTGAAGATATCATATTTATCTTCACGAGACCAGCGATATCATGATATCTCATGGTGGCGAAGCCACTAGTGAGATATCATGATGTCATTGGCCTCGAGTGAGAAGATAAATATGATATCTTCAGTGGCCATGTCATATTCGGGTTTATACTGCGTATGTTTGGGCTGCATTCAACAAAAGCTCCAAATGTGCACTTAATCCATTGCACTACGATAGAGATGTTAGCTGTTCCACACCACGTGCGGCGTCAAAATAAAGTGTTGATCCTGCTACTTTAAAATTATTATGCCAAGATGTGCTGATTCTGGCTAATTTGTTTGATCACTCCAATACAACTCTCTAGCCCTCCCTCAAAAGAGCGATTACATATATTCTTAAATAAAATTGTCGGCGTTGCTGCAGTCAACCATTGAATACATATCTGATGATTTTGTTTTACGACAACATATTGAGTTGATTTTATTTTTCACCCATTGATTGAACGCATTGAATAATGTGATCGAGCGGACAGTTGAGTTGTGCATTATCAGGAGCTCAGTTGTCAGGCACCGCCTTGTCGCTTTTGTTTAATGAAGAGGGCTTTATTAAGAGCGAGTGAGTCAGCATTTAGAACAGCAGACGCGCGCATGCTGCGGCAACCGCGCCGCCTGCCAGCCCTGAAGCCGCCGACCACTCGCCTTCTCTTACTGTTGTCGGCAGCTTCTTCTGTTAAAATATAGCCAGTATTAGGGAAAGCCGCATAGTTTTTGAGCAATTTACAGCACAGGCTATATAATTGAAAGTAACTGAGATTTCAATATTGTTGCGCTTCGGTCACGCTTACATTTCAATGCGCTCTGATTGGTCAATGGGTGAAAGGAAGTCGTCAGGATCAACCAGATATGTTTAAATTTAATTATTTGTGTTAAGATGTAGGCAGGATCAACCAGATGGAGGAGATGTGTGGTTTTTTTTGGGGGGGGGGAGTTACTTGTACAGGGCAGAGGAAAGAGAGACAGGTGTCTGATGAAAAGTGAAACACTTTCACTTTCATCAGGATGACGTATAGGAACGTGGAGATAAATGTATGACGTATAGGAACATGAAGATAACAATGTTATCTTCACTGGGCAGTCCAGATATTTTTTATCCTTATATTTATCTCAAAACATACGTTGTACAAATATATATATGTAATGTATGTATATATATATATATATATATATATATATATATATATATAATGTATGTATGTATATGTATATGTGTATATATATATACATATATATATATATATATATATATATATATATATATACTCAAAAAAAATGCATTCAAGTACCAGTTAGGGTTCAGATTAAAGCAACAAAAGTAGGGAAATGTGGTGTTAGGGTTTCCAATCCTAACTCCCCACCCCACCCCAAGCAGCAAAAGAAAAAAAAAAAACATTAAAATGTTGGCTGTTCTGAATCTTGACAAATTGGTGGTGGTGGTAGGTCTTCCATGGGGTAATCAACCCTAATGCTCACCCCATTCCCTGGGGCAAATAAGTCCTGATGTGATCTGATTTATCTAGGCAGGGCCTACAGGTTGTTGGCAACATGTGGGGAGATACAGTTCTGTATGTTTGAAAACTGCATCAGAATGGGGTGAGCAAAAGGGTTATGAACCCCAAGGAAGACCCACCCCAGATGTGCCAAGATTCAGGATAGTCAAACTATATATTTTTTTTCCCATTTGCTGCTTTGGGGTGAGGTTGTCACTTAATCTGAACCCTAACTGGTGCATTAATGCAGTTTTTTGCAAAGAATTTCATTTCTTTTTGAGATAGTGCAATCATTTCCTTATTCACACAGGTCTTTTCAGAATCTGCATGAACACATCCATCTGGCTGCAGAAGTGCACATCCATGTCTCTAAGAAAGCAATTTATCTGCTTTGTTGTAATTGTTTTTTGTGGGACTTGCTTCAAAGAAAAGAAAATATGCAGTACTGTGTGCCTCTTTGCTCCAGACAGTTGATTGTATATGGGCAAAGGTGATTTTTGTTTCAATAACTCAGTCAATTTTTGTTGATCTGAATAAAAGTGTCTGCGGTTGTAGTCCAGGGTGAGATACATCTGTGGTGCATTTCTGATGATGATCAGACTTCAGTTGTGGATTTGGCACCATGGTGTAGTTTGGAGGTAATTTGGGGCTGCAGTGCATACCCAATGAATTTTGGGGGAGGGGTATTATGTGTTAGTCTTGCACACATTGAGACCCATGACATCTTTATTTTGATATACAGATTGTCCCTTAACTCCAAATATTGACAGAATTATGGATTGTTAAAGTTGCAATGTTATCCTGTGGGAATTTTCATTTTTTAATTTTTATCTTTTTATATGTCTATCTTTAGTTGGTACTTTATAGGGACTTAGTCTTGTACTCATCGAGACCTTTATTTTGATATATAGCTTGTTTCTTAACTGAGATGACTGATGGAGTTACACCTTGTTAAAGATAAAATGTTACACTATGGGAATTTTAATTTTTTTAATTCTGTTTTTATATGGCCCTAATTCTTTTTTGGGGGAAGGGGTATTATGCGTTAGTCTTGTAATACTCATTCAGATCTTTTTTTATATATATAGATTGTCCCTTAACTGCAAATACTGACAGTTATTGCTTGTTAAATTTGAAATGTGAAGAAAAAAAGTAAGTTTAAATTCTTTAGTATGAACTGATCTTTTCATGAGGTTTTTGTGAGCTCACGAAAGAGAACTGGTTCATACAAAAGAAGAATGTGAAAAAAAAAACTAAATCCAAATTCCTCTTTCATATGAACTTATCTTCTTTCATGAGATTTTCATAAGCTCATGAAACAAGATGCCATCATATGAAAGACGATTCAGAAAAACACTATGTCCAAAATCTTCTTTTGTATGGCCCTAATCCTCTTTCATATGGCCCTATTCCTCTTTTGTGAGTCATAGAAAAGAAGAAAACCATTTCTCAGAGAGGAATTTTTAAAGATGTTTTAAAAACACATTTGGGACAATTTTTTTAAAAACGAATTCCAAAATCCAGATAAATGGGTCCAGTTTAGTAAGATATATGTGTTGCAGTCTCTGCAGGACATCATTTTTATGGGTTTTCAAAAAATATTTTTTTGAAAGAAGACAGAAACAGGATGGTAGTGGAACCAAAATCCATTACATAAATGCTGATATTTGAGCTACTGTATACATAAATTTCATTTAGGTACAAAGTAGACATGTCATCAGCATTTATGTACACAGTAGACATATCACTGCCCTCCTCTCTGGCCAGCCAGCACTACTTCCAGAGCTTCACTGTGCCTTAGAAACAAGAATAAAAACTTCCACTACTTCCAAAAGTCAGAGCAAAAGCATCTACCAATCTCTAACGCATCCCCACAGCTTTGATAAACCCCCCCATCCACCTCACTCCCCTCTAAAGAACACACAGATAACTAGCAGAAAGAAATTGCTTTTTTTTCATTTATCAATTTTATTTCCTCTGATACCATACTGCTCATTTCCTCCTCCCTTCCTCCTCCCCCACCTGTCTGCACCCTGGATGGGGTGTTAGGATTGGAAACCCTAATGCCACATTTCCCTACTTTTGTTGATTTAACCCTAACTAGTGCATTAACAAAGTTTTTGTCAATGAATACATATATTTTATACTGGCATGACAGCACCAGTATACTTATGGTGAAAAGTAACTTCTATGTTAAATCTGCATTTTTGAACTTTAATAACTTTGGAACCTTTCAACAGATTTGCATGAAGTTCGGTATACATAATCTCTACAGTTAGGTCTCTTGATATGCCACAATTCATGCAAATCCATTGTGTGGTCTCTGATATACAGAGTGTTGAAAAACAGAAAAATCTATGTTTTCTGCCATTTCTTTGCCCACCTGGATCTCAGAAATGACTTTAGGTTGTGGTCTGAAATTGTCAGGGTAGAAAGCCTTTGCCTCACAGATGTGCCTTTTTTTAATCTAGCTTTTTGGTCCCTGTCACCTCCTCCTGCCAACTGGTGATGGGGACACATTTGTATTTTATGGATTTTCTCCCCTAACCCTCCCCCCGAGGCCCTGGTACATGGCTGTGTGAGTGTGTGGAGGCACACATTACTCAGCCCCTTCAACCTCCGGATACTTTTGCCGCCCCCTTTCCACCTACGCTACCCACCGGACTTCCACCCAGTGGGAGCGAAATTATGGGGGGATGCCTACCCACCCTCACCACCCTCTGGAGATGAGAGATCTCTGCTGGCATGCTCAGTCCTGCTCTGCCCCTCCATGCCGGCACCCCGACAACTCGAGGACATTCTGAACCCAGGTCACCAGCATAGTGCGAGGCAAGGCATCCAGCGCCTCAACCCTCTGCACCACCAGGCTGGCACAGATGTGCCTTTTGAAGGTTTGATGAAAAAATACTAATCTGTTTAAAAGTTATTACATTTTTAATTTTCCCATTATTTCCAATGGGAAAATTTATATGTCAGGCACGAAAGATTTGAATTTTCACACAAATAATACTTTGCAAAAAAAAACAGTCCCTTTTTTCACAAAGAAGGGAGGCATTTTGTGCAAGTATCACACTGGTTTGATGGCAGAGGCTCTGTTGTGTCCGCCATTTTTTTGCACTTAGCGAAGACCAACAAGTGTTGAAAATATGTAAAAAAAAAAAAAAATGTAATAACTTATCTAAAGGGGACCCATTTAACTACATTCAGATGTTTGTTTTTTTTAAACTGGCCAGAAACACCTTTTGTTGTCATTCAAAATCCCGGGTGCAAAAGGACTGCTTCTGCCATTCCCTATATGAGAACAGTGAGATTTTCTTGACTTGTGCAGCTGCAGATTCAACTCGTGGTGCTGGGCACACTATCATGTTTGTCCTGCTCTTTCCCTAGTGTCTAGTGGCACCCCCACCCGCTGATCACTGCTTAGTGTGATCTTGTCCCTGGTGTCAAGTGGCACCCGACCCTCCTTATTTATTTATTTAATCTGACACCAGGATGCCCACTCCCAGTGTCAGATGTCCCCTGTCCTCTTTACTAATTAATTGCCATCATCAGGGTGGGCCCAGTCCTCATGTCAGCATTGTATGCTCTCACTCACCCACCCCCAGCAGTGCAGTTCCCACCCCCGAGTACTGTGGGGCACTGGGGAGCCCACTCTCAGTGTCCCCTGATTTGTACCTGTAAAAGGAAAACAGTCCCCCAATGTGTGTGTTTTTTAACCGTAAAAGGAAAACAGTCCCTCGATGTCCTTTTTTTAGCCTGAAAAAAAGAAACGATCCCTCTTTGTCACTAACTAGCCTGCAACTACCCCTTTGCCCTATTCTTACCTCCAGAGGTCGTGCACTGTCATCTTTTGTGGACCGGGACAGGATCAAGGTCCTCTATTAATGTTTGAAAATGTGGTATGTGCAGCAATAGGTATGCCTTATTTTCACACATGATACATTTTAAGCATTGAGTGAAGTACAGAAAAACCACAGCTCTTACTGTGCTTCTCCAGTGGAGCACTGGATAGGGTATAGGGCTGCAATCCAAAGGGTCTGGGGTTCAAAACTGCTCTTTACATAGTTTTCTTCTATCTCTAACAATAAAAAAATAAGGAAAGGCTGGAACTGAACACAGAACCACGTGCCTTGTAGTCCTGTACTCTGTCCTGTGCTCCATAGAAAAATCACAACAATAGGTGTGATTTCTTCCATATTGTGAATAATGTGCATGTTTGGATGCAAATGTATGGTTAATTTTTGAGAATGTGGTATGCTAGAAAATGTGTTATTTTCACACATACCACATTTCCGAAAATTAACCATGCAGTTGTGGCCAAACACCCACATTACTCACAGCCCCGAATGCCAACATTGGGAGGCCCAATCCCCTTGTTGGCATTAGGAGTTCCCCCCTTCTTCACCAGTGTGAGAAACTGGAGAGTCCACTCCCAGTGTCCCGAACATTCATTTTCCCTCCTCCAGCACCATGGGATAGTGGGGATCCCACTCCCAGTGTCCCCATGTATCACCCCCCCAAAGTGTGGGACACAGTAGCCCACTCCCAGCATCCCAAATGTATGTCCTCCCTTCTCCAGCCCTATGGGACACTGGGGAGCCCACTCTCACTGTCCTCATTTGTCTCCCCCCTCCTCACAGTGTGGGACACTGGGGAGTCCACTCCCAGTGTCCCAAACATATGTCCTCCCCTCTCCAGCCCTGTAGGACACTGGGGAGCCCACTCCCAGTGTCCCCAGAAGGCTTTCTTTTTTTACCTGTAAGGAAGAAAAGCATACCCCGATGTATTCTTATTTTTGTAACTTAAAAAAAAAAAAAGGCGAGAAAAAAAAGAAAATTCTCCCTCATTGTTCCCCCACCTACACCTGTGTGCTTTGCCCACATCAGGGGGTCCAATCCCCATGTCGGCACTACACAACCCCCCCTTTCCCACCAGTGTGGGACAACTGGGGAGCCCACTCCCAGTGTCCAGATATAGTTTTCGTTTAGGCTGCAAAGAAGAAAACTGTCCCCGATGACTTTTTAAATTTTTTCACCTGTAAGTGAGAAAACCATTCCTCGTAGTCCCCTGCCTTCTCCCTCCCCAACCCTGACCCTCCCACTGTGGACCCACGATTCCACCCCCTCTTACCCTATACTTGCCTCCAGGGGTCATCCGCAGTCATCTTCTGTGGACCAGGACACATCTGCAATCTTCAAAGCCGAATCAAGGTAAGTGTCATATAATGTATTTCAATGGCATTTTCAACTTATGTGGATGTCTTTGCCATTTATTGGTATTTTTTTTTTACCAAATTTTCAACATGGGCTTTTGGGGATACCACCTCATGAACACTGTCACTGTTGTGTCATTAATCGGGCCCATAAGATGATTTCACAGTCACTGTATGAAATCACCTTTTGGACCTGATTAATGAAATGTCAGTGCCAGTGTTCATGAGGTGGGGTCCCAAAAAGGCCATATTGAAAATCTGATGGAAAAATTCCTAAAAACGGCTGGGTTACACATGTTCATTGAAACTTTCCTATGCACATGTATAACTTTGGTAATCTTTAGTATTTTGACTCTAACTTTTCAAAAAAAAATTTTTTTCATGCAACCTCATGAACAATACAGCTGTTATTTTTCACATCCTGCCCCAAACAAGTTTTAGCACCTGTGGCATGGAATGGCATGGTCACTGTGTGAAATCACCTTGGACGGATTAATGAAATGACACTACCAGTGTTCATGAGGTGGGGTCCCAAAAAGCCTATGTTGAAAATTTGGTGAAAACATTCCTTAAAATGGCCGAGTTACGCATGCTCGTAGAAGTTTTTCTATGCACGTGCGTAACTTTGTTAATTTTTAATACTGTGACTCCAAATTTTTAACGTAGCAATTTTTTAACACCATCTAATAAATAGTACAGCTGTCATTTTTACATCCTGTTCAAAATTTGTTTTTGTGCCATTTACTCAGAATTATGATTTGACACAAATTTCAACATTTTCACCTACGGGGTTTATGACTATGTTGAAAATGTGGGGTCAAAATATGGAAAAATGCTAAAGTTGTGACCATTCACTGCAATTTCGGTATGACCACTCATGCTTTGGAAATTTTAAATATTTTGACCCCAGATTTTCAATATAGCCTTCTTATTACCCGACCTTATGTATGTCACAGCTATCATTTTTCAAATCCTGCCCAAAATGTGTTTTTGCACCTGCGGCATGGAATGCTGTTGCAGTTGCACAGAATTATATTTTAGTGGGGATCTGAAAATTTTCTGTACTGGATACATGTGCAGGGGTAACAAGAAGGCTATGGTAATAATGTGGTGACGTACATATGGAGGGGATGCTCCCACAGTAAAAAAGAAAAATCACGGAAAATGGGAGTGCAAGGCCTGAAGGGCCCTGTACTCCCACTGTGACATAAGGACAGTTATGGAGGGTTGGATGCACTCCCACTGGTAAATAAGGATACAAGTAAACAATCTGAAAAAGTAAGGAAATTCATTGCAAAAACTTTGTGAATGCATCTGTTAGGATTCTTAGTAAAGTGGCAAAAGCAAGGAAATGAGGCATTTGGGTTTCCAACACTAACACCCCAATCCTCCCCACCCTGCACACACCCACAGGAATCAGGGGGGGTGTACCTTGGGGTCATCAGCCCTAACACTCATCCCATTCCATCAGTAAATAAGCTGACATGGGTACAGCATAGGAGAATGGGGTTAACGTTAGGGCTGATGACCCCCAAGGTACACCCCAGATGCCTTTGGGTGTGTGCAGGGTGGGGAGGGATAGGGTGCTAGGGTTGGAACCCCTAACACCTCATTTCCTTACTTTTGTCACTTTACTAAGAACCCTAACTGATGAATTAACAAAGCTTTTTGATGAATATATATATATAAATTGCAAAAAAACTGCATTAATGCATCAGTTAGCGTTGTTACAAAAGCAACAAAAGTATGGAAATGTGGCGTTAGGGTTTCCAATCCTAACACCACACCCTCACCTTGCAGAAACTGACAGGCATTGGGGGTGTGCCTTGGGGTCATCAGCCCTAATGCTCACCCCAATTCATTAGTAAATAAGCTGAGACAGGCACAGTATAGGAGAATGGGGTGAGTGTTAGGGCTGATGACCCCAAGGCACACATCCAATGCAGGTCAGTGTCTGCAGGGTGGTGGTGGGTGTTAGGGTTGGAAACCTTAATGCCACATTTCACTACTTTTGTTGCTTTAGTAACAGCCCAGATGCATTGAGAACGTTTTTTGCAATGAATTTCCTTACTTTTTCAGATAGAATAATCATATCCTTATTGGTCTGTGGGTGTAAGCGGATGTATTGCTGCTGGACAAATCATCGCAGACACTATGTGGTGGACTACTGGTCACAAGGACTTAAAGGCAGCAGACAATATGCTGATATTTAATGAGGTTGCAGCCAACAAAGGTCGAAATGAAACTGCTGAACTACAGACAAATAGTCACGCCATACTAAAGGAAACTTAATGAAGGAAAGAAGTTTCAATCAATTTATTCAGTAAATGTGAATTTAAATCATTTTAGCAGTTTCAATCAATTTTATTGTAGCATTCCATCAATTCATCTGTTATAACAGCTTAAGTAGCATAAGTAGTCTGTGCAAATGAAGCCAGTAAAATGTTCACGTATGCAAATAATATGTGCAAGGAAGCTGCAAAAATGAAGCAAGTAATATGTGCAATTATGCAAGCACTATGTGCAAGAAAGTTGTGCAAATGAAGCAAGTAATATGTGCTAATATGCAGATAATATGTGCAAGGAAGCTGTGCAAATTAAGCAACCAATATGTTCAAAACATTAAAATGTGCAATAGTAGCTGCTGTTATTTATGCCACATTAATTTCGATGACAGTTGCAATGTCTTTCAGGTACTGCATCTCTAATCTATTTTTAAAGTCCTCACAAATAGTGTGGAAAATTGTATTGACTCGCTGATACGTCACATGCTTTCTTGGAGCCTGCTGTCCCAGTTCCACCTGCTTTCATTGTAGGGACACAGCTGTGCCTGGTGCAATTTTCTGGTGAGCTTAGCATGGGTCAGGTGTGCAATTGAGACAGTCCTGGAAAAACCTCTGTGCCATGCCCCAAGAGCGTTATTGCTTCATGGCAAGTCAGCAATAACATGATCATATTGGTTCCAAAATTTTACTGGGAACCGAGGCAGACAATGCTTTTTTTTATTTCTTGTTAAGCGCCCAATGTATGTGTCCTCAAAGTAATCAAGAAGACACTGTACATCCTCATAATCTTAGTCATCCTGCAACATTTCAAAGACAGTTTCCACTCGGTGTTCAGGCACAAAGGCAAGTGCAAGAATACACCTTACCTTATGAGCAAAAGTCTCATCCTGTATGTACCGACTCTGCATCTCCTCCTGCTGTACTCTCCTCCACATAGCTTGACCTAAGTGG
The DNA here is from genome assembly GCA_016271365.2 of Neoceratodus forsteri. Lineage (NCBI taxonomy): Eukaryota > Metazoa > Chordata > Ceratodontiformes > Ceratodontidae > Neoceratodus > Neoceratodus forsteri. Next base: position 1,878,870,643 of record CM057452.1, read on the forward strand.
AAATTACAGCCAACAAGTTCTGTATGTGGTATCATTTCTTTTATGATGTTGATAGCTGCCAACTCAAAGTCAGTCATGACAGTGCTTTCATTTAACGTATCACCAAGCAAGACTTCTAAGTTCAGAAAGAACTTTTGGTATATGCTCTCACTTCACCCAGGCAGCAGAGCATACACACAGGGCCTGTTTACACTATTCACTAGGGCATGAATTGTGTACAACTGATCATCATCTCTAGGTGCAACCACAAATGTTCTATCACAGAACCAGTGTTTGGATTGTTAAGCACGGCAAGATCTGTGTTACTGGCAAAAATAAGCATGTCACCTTCATTGACACAAAGAAAAGGTTCCCCACTAACAGTAAGTGCATATTGCACCACATCCACATCATTGTGCCCTCCATGCTGCCTTTGTCAGTGAACATCTCGCTGCAGTGTCTCTTGTGAGGGTAACAGGTGGCCATGGCTGACAAACTTGTTGCAAACCCTGGTGTAAAAAGTTTCTTGTCAGTTCCTCTGAATCTGCAGTTCGCTGTTTCATGACAGCTCAAGCTGCTAACACCTCTACCCATCCATGAATGGCTGCATGATTATGTTCTGATGGAGATAGTGTGATAGTGTCCTCCAAGGTTTGGAGATGGGCACGGCAAGTTCAAAGTTCATGTCGCCAAAATATCTTGCCATTTACTCCATCTTTCTCCTTGGTGTAGAGGAAATTTTCCAAGGCAAGCTTCTGCTTGCCTTTCTGTGTTGGAATAAATTCCATTGCAAGCTGTTTGTTGAATGGCAGAAACTGTTCTGCCTCAGAATATATAGTACCCTGAAATTGGTGAAGATTTGTACCAGGCAATACTGGGAAAATACTGTGAATCGGTTCCAGCAGATACAGGATTATGCAGATTGGACTGTGTCTCTTCAAATTAATGCGGATGTTTGGGCCGAAGTTAGTGATGCACAAACTGTCCACAAAAGAAGTGAAGGAGTGTAAATGGTAGCACAGGCATTGGGAAGCAGCGTCTACATGAAAGTACAAGTGGTGAGTTATCCTACAGTACTGTAAATTGTTTTAATGATACACAAACTGACCACAGACTGTAAACAGTAGCACAGGCATTGGGAAGCATTGTCCACATGAAAGTACGAGTGGTGAGTTCTCCTACAGTACTGTAAATTGTTTTAGTGTTGCACAAACTGACCGAAGACTGTAAACAGAAGCACAGGCATTGGGAAGCAGTAAAAAACAATGTTGCAATGTTACTGTGGTTTTTCGTCGTGGGAGAATTCTAAAATGTGTGCCGAAATGTCTGCGGCCTAAAACCCGTCGACGGAATGTCTATTCGACATTAAGACCACGCCATCTTAACCGCGCCGATTAATACCACGGCATTTTGTCCATATGCCATCTGCAGGAGCGCTCTATAGATGCATATATGTAAGTAGCTGTGGAAGCACAGGGCCCTCTGGGCCCTGAGCTTCCATTTATAGGACAACAGTGACAGAATTGTCAGCATAGCCATCTTATTATCCCACCTCATGTACCAGGTACAGAACATTTTTGAATCCCTGCCGAAACGTAATTCTGTGAAACTACAATGCCATTTTATTTATTTATTTATATATTGGAATTTCAGAAACAACCTTTAAGTAAAAACCCTTTTACAAAGGGTCCACATCCATTAAGCAGTACAAATACAAACAAAACTCAATTCACAGTACAAATACATACTTGAAATATCAGTACATAATTGAATTCACAGTATAAATACCGACATAGCTGAATTATCAGTACAGGAAGTAAAAACAAAAAAAACATAGAAAACAGCTAAGAGTTTCTTATGAGTTTCATTAAGGGTTTAATACTAAGTGCTGTATGACATAAGGAAGTAAATGAAAGCGAGGAAAATGTAGGATAGGGAGAGGGTAGTTATTGAATAGAGCGTGGAGACAGAGCAGCACAGAAAGAGCACTTTCGCACTACATTATAGCTTTGGAGCTGGGGATGGTGCATGTGAGCGTGTGTCGTAAGGTGGGAAAAGGTGGTTAGAGAGAGAGAGGGGAGGGAAGAGAGAGGAGGAGGGAGGACAGAGGGGAAGGAGGGATAGACCAAGTGAGGGAAGGGTGGTATCATGAGAGTGGAGATTGACAGAGAAAAGTGGAGGTTGGAGGGGGAGAGGGAGAGAGTGAGAAGGGGTGATGAGGCATGAGGCGAGACAGCGCAGCTACTACTGGAATACAAGCTATGGATAATGAGGTGCCAGAGTCTGGGGAGCAGGCATAGGGAGTGGGGAGGGGTGGACCATGTAAGTGAGTCCATGAGTAGTTGCTGGTTGCAGGATTGGTGCAGGCCCTGGAGACCCGCTCTGAACAGTTTAGCACTCTCAGACATTCTTTTGCAATAAAAACTGCATAAGTTTTGCGTTGAAGATTCTAGAGTTAGCAACATTTAGAGTGTTAGATGTGATCTCAATAAGCCACGGTGGGGCACAGTAGGAGATGGATCTTTGACCAAGAGCTGTCCTTTTGAAAGGGACACAGAATTGGTGTAGTTCTTTATTCCTGGTCCTGTACATGGAGTTGGTTAAGGTAATCAGGTCGGTGACACAGGGAGGAGTTAGGCCTAGCATGGCTTTCCTACCTAGGAGGCACGTCTGGTATAAGAGTCTATATTGAGGTTTAATATGTTTGCTTTCTCATAGAGTACACAGGCGTGCATGAGCTGGTCAGTATCTAATAACAGTCTGCAGGCCTTGTTTAGAGCCGTGCCTACCCTCTTGAGGGTGGTATCAGTTGCTGCTCTGCAGGCCACCAGGCCGTAGTCAACCACGGAAAGAAAGGAGCTGTTTATGGAGAGCCTGAGATCATTGGTAGTGAGGCTTTTCCTGTGCCGATAAAGTACTCTGAGTTTAGTATTTACTACCTTCACAACCTGGTCAATACGCTGGCCATTAGAGAGAGTATCATCTGTTATTACACCTAGGTATTTAAAGGAATGAACCTGTTCTACAGGGCTGACCTGTTGTCGGTAACTGTTAGTATGGGGTACATCCTCTTTAGCTGAGGGCTAGAGAGGAGCATGGATTTGTTTTTTTTGTAATTGAGTAACAACCTACGAGAGCTGAAGCAAACCTCCAGTTGTTTCTGTGCCACAGGTGCAAAAACACATTTTAGCAGGATTTAAAAAATTACAGCTGTGACATACATGAAGTCAGGCAACAGGAAGGCTATGTTGAAAATCTGGCACCAAAATATTTAAAATTTCCAAAGTTATGAGCGGGCATAGCAAAACTGCAATGAGTGGTCAGAACTTTAGGCATTTTTTCATATTTGACCCTAAATTTTGAACATAGTCTCCTTATGACCCCACCTCATAAACCCCATAGCTGAAAATGTTCAAATCCATGCCAAAATGCCATTCCATGCCACAGGTGTGAAAACACATTTCGGACAGGATGTGAAAAATGACAGCCATACTGTTCATGAGGCGGTGTGAAAAAAATGACTATGTTGAAAATGTGAACCCAGAATATTGAAAATTACCAAAGTCATGTGCCTGCATAGAAAAATTTCAGTGAATGCTCAAAACTCGGCCATTTTTAGGAATTGTTTCACCAAATTTTCAATATGGACTTTTTGCAACCCCACCTCATGAACACTGGTGGTGAAATTATGTTACTCAATTCCAAAGCAAGATTTCCTTCAGCGACCACAAAATCACCTTCTGGGCCTTATTAACAAAACTATAGTGTCAGTGTTCATGAGGTAGGGTCCCAAAAAGGCAATGTTGAAAATTTACATAGATAGATACACAGATACTGTTGGCAGATAAGGGCCTATGGCCCACCCAGTCTGCCCATTTGAGCATGTAAGATCACTTTAAGTTTGTCTAGACATCTGTTGCCCCTTACCTCTGAAAACCCTGAGAACCATTGCAAAGTTATTAAACTTCAAAAATTGAGACTTAACATAGGCGTCATCCATCAACCCTAACTATAGTGGTGCTATGATGCCAGTATAATTTGCCCTCTGGGTTTATGTAGCATCCCACACCTTGGGTGTGCATTAAATTCTCATTATGCACTCCCCCAATATATTGTTTTATGTAATTGCTGAGTGCCATTTTTTTCTCCAACTGGACACAAAAAGTGTCTGTGAGATAGGGAGATGGTAGAGAATTTTACTAAATTTAAAATGAGATGGCTTTAAAAGATTAAAAAAAATAAAACCATTAAATAATCCATTAAAAAACAGTTTCATGAAACACAGAAAGTAAATTAGGTTTTAAAAAGTTATGTACTGGTTTCTTTTAGAGCTTCAGTACATTGTGAGATTTGTGTGAGAATGGCAGCTGGTAAAATCATTTAGTGAGAAAACTGCTGTGACTCAGTGCTGCAAATAGGATGAAAGTTCATAAAAACATCAACTTGACTCCTAGTAATGCAAGTCTTTTTCTATTCAAATTTGTTTCTTCGATTGCCTTGGTTCACCTTTGCCTTATCAATATTCTGATGGGCTGCTAAGGTGGGAGGGTACCCGGGTTGCTGTGGAGATAGTGACGAGAGATAGCATACATGTAACTGAGGGAACTAGGGACTATGTGAAATTCCTGCTATACTGGAAAGTCCGTGGAACAGGCATGATTCGTGAGTGAAGATTTCACTGTTTTGCTCTTTTAAAAAGGTCTAAAAGTGTTGTTTTTTTTCAGTCGCTGAATTACTGTGTAAGCTTGTTCAATTTCACCCGATTGTCATCTGGTTTTACTACGCGTTGAGAGAGTAAAAGCCTGACTGAGGAGAAGCTGGCACATGTTCGCGGGTTAGAATGGCGAATTATATATAACTCGTTTCTAAAGTGAGAAAAAAATGACAGCTAGTTATTACATATATATATATATATATATATATATATATATATATATATATATATATATATATATATAAAAAATATATATGCATTTATATTATACTGGCACAGTAGTGCCAGTATAGTTAGGTATATTGCAAACTGTTATGTTAAAGCCAAATATTTGAAGTTTAATAACTTTGGAACTGTTCAGTGGAGTTGCACAACATTTGGCACACATACCCTCTATTAGATGTTGTAAATTTCATGTGAATCTGTTGTGTGGGTTCTGATACAGTGTGTCAAAAATCCCTAAATGTACCATTTTTGCCATTTCTTTGTCCACCTGTATCTCAGAAATGGTTTATGGTTGTGGTTTGACATTTTCAGGGTAGAAAGCCTTTGCTTTACAGATGCACCTTTTGAAGGTTTGGGGGAAAAAATATTAATCCATTCAAAAATTATTATTTTTTTAATTTTCCCATTATTTTCTATGGGAAAAGTTTGATGTTCCGCACGAAAATGCATTTTTTTTTTTGCAGGAGGTACTGTATTTTCACACGGTGGGTCACATACAGCCTAGTTTGTTTTTGCAGTGCTCTGTTGTTTTCACAGGAGCTATTGTCTTTTCACATGGAGGGTCACACAGAGCCTACTGTATTTTTACAGAGCTCTGGTGTCCACCATCTTGTTTTGCCCGTTAGCGAGAGACAGAAAATAAAGAAAACATGTAAAAATGAGTGTAATAAAGAAAAAGACACCACAACTTAAATAAAAAGGACCCACTTAGCTACATTCTAATATTTTTTTTTTTTTTTTTTTAACTGTGGCCAGAAACAGCTTTTGTGGACACCCGAAATCCAGGGTGCCGAGGTTAGTGAGAGGACAGCTTTGGCCATGTTCTCTATATGAGAACAGTGGGATTTTCTTGACTTCTGCAGCCGCAGATGAAACTTGTGCTGCCGGCTGCAGGTCTGTCTGTAAGACACAGTTTTCCCTGGTGCCTAGTGGCATCTCCCTCCTTATCTTGCTGTGGTGTCTAGTGGCACCCCCCACCATCTAATTGTCATTATTATTTTAGTAATATAACCTGATACTGGGATGCCCCTCCCCCCACAGTCCCATGTCTTATGTTTTTCTGACATCGGTGGGCCCAATCCCCAAGCTGGCAATGGAAGCCTCCCCAGCAGTGTGGGACACTGGGGAGCCCATTAACAAAGTTTTTTGCAACATATATATATATATGTGTATATATATATATATATATATATATATATATATATATACACACATATATATCTCGTAGGGGGTGCAATAGCACCCCTATAGTTAGGGTTCAATGGTCACGTCTATGTTAAACCCAATATTTTCACTTAATAACTTTGCAACTATTTGACCGATTCGCATGACATTTTGCATGCTCCATTGGGAACCAAAGATATCTTGATGTGGCAAGTTTCGTTTCGGTTGGATGTGCAGGTGAGGAGATGTGGTGTGTCAAAATATGTGAAAATTAATATTCTTATGTAAATTCATTGTCACGCCATTTCTCAGAAATGGCTTGGGCGTTTGGTCTGAAATGTGTAATGTATATCAGGCTTGGGTTGCAGATGTGCCTTTTGAAGGTTTGGTGGAAAAATATCAATCCATTCAAAAGTTATTAAATTTCAAAATGTTCCATTATTTCCTATATGAAAAGTTAGATGCCCCGTGCAAAAGTGTGTTTCTCCTTCAAGAAAGTGTCATTCTCTTTTGCAAAAGGGGCACGTTCTTTCAAGCTGCTACCATCTTGTTTCCAGTTAGTGAGGCAAACAAACTTAAATCTTACAAAGAATACTGCCCCTTGGCAAACACCAACAGTTGTGTTTACCTAATCGGGGCCCGAAGAATCAGATTCTGGGGTCAGTTTTTCACAGGACTGTTCACAAATATGTTTATTTTATCATAGTAATTATTTTGTCACAAATTGCAGGCAGTCTCTTTCACAAAAGAACGATCCTGTGCTACAAATTGCAAAGGAGGATTCTGTTCTAGCATGAAAGAGGATTCTTTTTGTGCAATTTGCAGCAACATTTTTTCCCCCTGCTGCTGCCCTTAAGTCCCCTGGTAGTCTAATGGTCCCTGCCCCTTCCCCCTGTTCTCAGATTGCTGTCCCAGTGCTGCCAGATATGTCCCTGAAAGTCTACTGGTCCCTCCCCTTTCCCCTGTTCTCTGATTGCCATCCAGCTGCTGCTGTTTGTCTCTGGCGTCTAGTGGTCCCTCCCCCCATTCTTTGATTGCCCTCCTCATGCTGCCATTTCTCCCTTTTGTGTAGTGGTCCCTCCCCCATTCTATGATCACACTCTCTGTGCTGGCATTTGTCCCTTGTATCTAGTGGTCCCTTCCCCGGTCTCCGATCACCCTCCCTGAACTGCCGTTTCTCCCTGGTGTATAGTGGTCCCTCCCCCATTCTCTGATTGCCCTCCTTGTGCTGCCATTTCTCCCTGGTGTCTAGTGGTCCTTCTCTAGTTTTCTGATTGCCCTCCTCATGCTGATCTTTGTCCTGGGTGGCTAGTGGTACCCCCCTCATTCGTGTCACTGTCCCTGTAAAAAAGAAAAGTCCTTTGTTTTTTTTTTTCTTTCCTGTAATGCCCCCCAATTTTCTGTTCACCCTCTCTGTGCTGCTTTTTGTCCCTTGTGGCTATTGGTACCCCTTCCCTCAATCCATGTCCCAGTCCCTGTAACAAAGAAAACAGTCCTTTGTTTTTTTTTTCTTTTTTCCTGTTTAAAAAAAAAGGAAGAAAATGGTCCCTCACAGATCAGCACACTCCTTTACCCCCACCTCCCAATGTCACACCCCGATGCCTCTCGGTCTGTGCTAACGCTCACCCCATTTCATTAGTAAATAAGCTGAGATGTGCATAGTGTATAAGAATGGGGTGAGCGTTAGGGTTGACAACCCCAAGGCACATCCCACATCTGATTTGTGAAGAGGCACCTTAATGATTTTTCCTGTTGCTGCCTGCAGGGTGGTGTGGGGTTGGGTGTAGGGTTGGAAGGTGCTACCTTCATGGAATTGTGTCTGCAGCTGCTTATGCAGCCACATCTGCATGTGTATGTTGTACTGTGTACATAATTATGTGTGACTTCAGAAGCACAGGCCCCATGCAGGCCTGCTCTTCTGTAGACAGAAGTCCCTATAGGGTTTGCTCCTATGCAGCTGGAGGTACAGTGTCACCAGCCAGGATGCAATGCTGTAATGCTGCAGCATATCACAAAAATGCTGCATTATGCTGATGGAACAGTATCAGTCGATGACAGTTAAGCCCGTTTTTACTGCATTATGTTGTAGCATGTCATTCATTGCAAGTTACTGCACTGCATCATGGCTAGCTCTGCCATACGTGTGCATACTGTAAGGGGTACCTTGCTAGACAGCAAGATCTGTTAGTGTATGCTTTTCTATATGCATCTGTGTAATTGAAAAACTGCTACCCCTTCAACAGTTTCTAGATCTGCTGCTAAACCATTATACTGACATTGTGCTTAAGCCACAAGTTGGTATGCATGTTTTACACTTGGGGCTGAAGAGGCGCATGCCCCTTAGGGGTCTGCACTTCTGCAGACAGAAGTAGTGTTGCAATGTTGGTAAATTGGATTTTGTGGCACTTGTGATTCTGCAGTCAGAGGTTAGTGTGTGTGTCTTATACCTGTGGCTGCAGAAGCACAGGCCCATCAACTGTATATATATCTTACAGTGTGCAGGAGTACTTAAGGCTACAGAAGTGTTGCCCCCATAGTAGCACATGCTTCTGCAGACAAAAGAACTCTTGTAATTTGAGTATCATGGATTTTATATCAGTGGTTGCAGGGCCAAGTGCTTCTGCTCACAGAAGCAGTGTTATGATTTGAGTACTGTAGATTGGTATCTGCAGTGACAAGTAAGAGTGTATGTCTTGCAATGTGCATGCGGCAAATACAAATCCACGAAGGTAGCACATTAGTGCTACTGTGTTTGTGTCATATGGAAACAGTTGTATGTTGTTTGTTTTACATGATGATGGTTGTCTGTGGTTGCTTTTGTGGTGTTGTCCTTTTGCTGCTTTGGAGGCTGGGTAGTTAGGGTTAGAAACTGTAATGCCACATTTCCCTACTTTTGTGGTGTTAAGTTGAACCCTAACCGGTGCATTAACACAGTATTTTACAAAGAATATCTATGTTTCTCTATACCTATATACCTGTGGCTGCAGAAGCGTTGGCCACACAGGGGTCTGCCCTTCTGCAAAATGAAGTAGTGTTGGAAACTGGGTATCACAGATTTCTTTATGCAGCAACAGAAGTGCAGGCATCCAAGGGTATGTGTGAATGTATCACACCTGCGGCTACAGAAGCACAGGCCCCTTATGGGCCTGCACTGCTGCAGACAGTAGTGTTGCAATCTGGGTATCATGCATGTCAATCTGTGGCTGCAGAAGAGCCTGCCCCACAGGGGCCTGTGGTTTTGCAGGCAGAAGGTGGTGTATATGTTTTACAGTGTGCATAAGTACCTAAGGCTACAGAAGTACTAGCCCCATGGGGCCTGTGCTTCTGCAGACAGAAGTAGTGTTGCAATTTGGGTATCATGGATTTTGTAGGGTCTGAATTTCTGCAGCCAGAAATAGGTGTGTCTTACACCTGTAGCTGCAGAAGCACAGGCTCCTCAGGGAGCTGTGCTTCTGCAGCCAGAAGTCTGTTTATGTCTTACAGTGTGCTTGAGTAGCTGTGGTTACAGAAGTGCAGGCCCCATAGGGACCTACACTTTTGATGGTGAAAGAACTCTTGTAATTTGGATATCATGGATTTATATGTGTGGTGGCAGGGGCATGTGCTTGTGCAGAGAGAAGTAATGCTGTGATTTGAGTATAGTGGATTTCTATCTACAGTCAGAAGTGAGTAAGCCTTGCAGTGTGCATGCCACAGATACAAATCCACAATGGTAGCACATCGGTGATACTGTATTAGTGTCAACTGGAAAAAGTTGTATGTTGTTTGTCTTACCTGATGGTGGCAGCCTGTAGTTGCTTGTGTGGTCTTGTCCTTTTGCTGCTCAGGGGGTGGGGAGTTAGGGTTGGAAATCCTAACACCACCATTCCCTACTTTTATGGCATTCATTTGACCCTAAATGAAGCATTAACACAGTTTTTTGCAATGAATATCCTTTCTTTTTGAGATAGTGAAATCATATCCTCAGTCACACAGGTCTCTTTGGGACCTGCATTAACAGATGCAGATGTACAGGGCCCTCTGGTCTTTTACCAGTGGAAAAGTCCCTCAGTCTGCCTGTGAAGTACATGGCCCTCTGAGCCCTGCAATTCCATGCATCTATGAATGCAAAGAATTGGTGAGGCCATCTGAGTTACTGTGGAAGGGCCCATCCTTGTTAATGAGATAGGGTCATGTAAACAATATATTCCAAATTTAGGATTCAAATATTATAAAACAGCTAGGTTATGAGTAAACGTAGGTGAGACACAACAATGAAATTCTTGTGTTGCACATTTAAGTGTGACACAAGGACTTTTTTGAGTGCGCCAAAATGGAATTTTTGGGTTGCTTTGTTTAAAACCCTGTTACTGTTGTGAGGGATTGTAATTCAGATGCAAAATAAGATATACTTTGTGTCCTGCCCTTAGAACCTTGTCCCAATTATCACACAGTCACAGCTCTTTTCAGTGTTTCTCCTTAATTGCAGGCTGGCTTGCAGGCTTGTCCAACTTACACTGTAGACTCCAAATATTTTCAGGAAAGGCAACAACAGTCGTCGCTCCACTCTCTTACTCGTGCTTGGCTCTGAAACAGGAATATAGACAGCAAGAAAAGCCAGCATAGAGTGTACTGATGAAATCCAAATTTATTAAACAGTTAGACTTGTAAGTTCATCAGGCTGGGTAGATAACAGCACACAGAAAGTGCAGTACCCAACCTGATGAACTTGTAAGTCTATCCGTTTAATAAATTTGGATTTCATCTGTACACTCTGTGGTGGCTTTCCTTGCTGTCTATATCTATATATTTTCAACATATTATAATTTCCTACTTACTGTTTACTCCTAGGTTCAATTCTTGTTAGCTTTTTCATAAGACCCTCCCCTAACCGCAGAAGCAGCTGTTCTGTTTAAAGCTTCCCTCGCTGAAGTGAGGTTTAAACCCACTTTACTTTCCCTCAAACATGTCCCATTTTTAATGTTTGCCTAAATGCTGATTTGTGTCATTTGCCTGTGTCTGCCTTCCTTCTTCAGGCAACCTACAGGAACCAGAATGTATCATTCCTTACCCACTTATGCTGTTGCCTTACTCCTAGAACTATAATATCCAGAATCCTGTGTGCTATTCATGCTGCCTTTATTCTATTCTCTGCTCAACAGACTCTGTTTCACCCTTACTGCTCTCCATTTAACAGACAGTCACCGATGCATGATTCAAAAGAATGAACAATGACCAACCACCAGAATTAATAAATATGCAACACATCACCTCGAAAGACCAAGTTAGTTTTTCAAACAAGATAAAATATTATTTTTTACATAGAGCACATGTAATTTCCAAGTAGAACATGTTACTTTCCCTTAAGACATGTTATTTCTATTTAGAATCTGGAGACAGAACACAGAACAATGGAACTGACAGAGTGTACAATGGAAAAAGAGGCAGTGTTACACTAAAACAAGGTAAAGCACTAATTAAAACAGTTTAAAATGTGGTATACATAAAATGCATAATGGATTGTACTGCAATTACGTATTTATGTTCATGAATGAGTGGCAAAACCTTAATAATTAACTCATGAGTTTTCAGTCTTACCACTCCATAGTGGATATAAATGTGATATTCCACTGCAATCCACTATGTATTCCATATATAGTAATGTTTGTGATGGAAATGAAACAGCCAATCAGCTTGCACTTCGTCAAGCAGCACTAGGGTCGAGTGAATTGTGTTCGGTACAGTATAAGACCTCACATCACTAAGAGTTTCATAATAAGAGAAACTTCAAGAGACACTGTCAATTTAGGATGCCAGTTAGGTCACTTTTTTATGCTCCCCACCAGCTATTTGTAAACAAAAACATTTTATGCTTAAACTCTATGGCATTAAAGGAATGTTTTTATTCTTTCTAAACTCACATTTTATTGCATTTTATTTTTAGTTTCCTGCTGAAAAACAAAACATCTCATACTCCAGTTAACTGATGCATGCCAAGGAACACAGTGGGTTGTGGTGTGAAAGCTAATTTCAGCAGCTGCTGCTCCCAGATCACTGCCTCATGTGCTGTTCAGCAGGAAGTGGAGAGTTTTGTGGTATTATGGCACGAGCGATGCTATACAAAACTGTATCATAGTATATGGTACTTGTTCTTGTATATGGAAATCCATACACTTGCAGATGCTGCTGTACCTCTGTAGTGATGTCAGAATGCTGTTGTATGACAGTAGCTACTGTGTCACTACTGTGGTACAGCTGTCTAGAATCTTGTCTCTATTACGATTCCCTATGCTTACCTACACTGCAGATTCCTCATAACAAAGATACTACAATTATATGTTTTTTCTGGTGCAGTATTAGCCACTAAGCAATTTAGAACAGATATAGCAGTATCATATTGCAGCAGATAGCATTTTACAATTTGTGAACAAAGATATCAGGAAGACTAAAAACACCTCACGTGAATTGTTTATTAAAAGATGACCTACTAGAAACATTGCCAGCTCATGTAACTACTGTTTTGCTTAAATAACATTAAATATTTTGAATCCTATCCTGTTATTTACTCTATTGTCTGTTTATCTGACCACTGTTCAAAACTAGATAGAATGTAAACTAATAAAAACATACGTAACTGGCCTCACTCTTCTCCTGAACTATAGGCAGATTACCACTGAGCACTCAAGGGATTAAGTTTGACCCTCAGAGTTATTCTTTAGTGGGTCTCAGTTAGGAGACATGGCCCTGCCTTTCTCCCATTACACTATAAGCGGGGAAGGCTAGCTGAGTGCTCAAGCCAGTCTTAGATAGGATTCTAGAACATCTAGATCTAAAGAGGTCAGGGACACCTGCAGCATAGAGTTTGAATGAAGGAAGATCAAAACAAATGTGAGCTTCATCAGTCCGGACTCCGCTTGGGGTGGGGAAGGGCACCTCTAGAGACCACCCTGAGGAGTAGACCCTGTGGTAGTGTGGGTCCCAATAAACAGATCATACAACCAGATAGGATGCATAAAAAATGCATATGTCTGCATTTATCATTTTATTTAAAAAGAAGAACAAAGAAAAAAAAAAAAATACTAAATTTAATATATACAGAAAGGAAAAATAAATGGTGTTAATCCGTCACACCTCTTCAAACATCAGGAGATAATTCTTGCAAAATAAAACAATTACAGAATTCCTGAGTTCTTTCCCTTCTCTCAAACAATGTGGAAATCCAATTTCTTCTTGGAACCTTCTCTCCTTGGCCAGAACCTTACTGACCACCTATCTCTTGGTTCTCCAGGAACCTTTTATAATGCCACAGGGTGGTGACCTCATCAATCATGTGATATCTTAATTAAGATGAACAATGGCATTTTCAAGATTATATATATATAAATATATATATTAAACCAACTAGTATCATTCTAGCATTTCAAGGGTTTACCTCAAAAACATTTATTTCCTCACAAGGTCCTAAAACAAAATATAAACTTAATTATAGGACTATGATGTCAGAGCATTAGCTTAGCTCCTCCCCTTCTGACATCACTCCTCCTTGAGACCATATAAGCTGCCATTTCATGAGTTGCCTGCTCTATAGAAGGACCTCTGCAACTAACATGGGCACTCAGGTAACAGTTTATTTTAGTACAATACTTTTTATTTGTTCCAGTTTCCTTAGTTTTACAGCCACTGCTACTTAACTTACTAGCTGAAGTTGCAGCAGACACTTGCTTCTCAACTCAGCCCTCTGCTGTTTAGAGGCTCTTTGTTTACAAATGAAACAGCTCCTTCTTGACATTTGTTTTGGGACACTGAGCTTGTTGGACTGCTTCTCCCAGTAGCCACTGAAGGTTTGCTGAGCATAGCTTTTCAATATGTAAGTATTGTTTTTATTTTAACAAGATGCAATTAAGTACTGACAGAAAAGAAAAAAGGGACAGTAAAGGATAGATAGAAGATTGCCAGGTTGGCCACCCTGACAAGAAAGTATAGGATAGATACTGAAATATAATAGAGGATAGGATAGAGTGAAAAGAAATAATGGGGGTTATTGCATCTTGAAGTGATTGTTTATACTTCACAACAGGACCCCCTGTTACACTCCTCCCACCACAAGAAGGCAACATAATGTTTGTTGTGTTGACTGAAACCCCTCACCCTGTGAAGGGTTGGAACTTCCGCCCACCCACTCCAGAAGTTCCCCCCAGGGACCCTTAAAGATAAACAGTATTCAAAACACTACTCCAAATCAGACAATACTGTTTACAAGTCATACTTTTCCCTGGGGTTGTGCCATCTTGGCACCTTGTGATACACATACAACTCCATTATCTATATCTGGAACAGAGTTACTAGCTGGATCAGCACCAAAGCGTGATAAAAAATCAGCGTTCTGATGCCGAGAACCAGCTCTATGTCGTACAGTAAATTTATAAGGTTGTAATGATAAATACCACCTTAAAATACGGGCATTTTTATCTTTCATCAAATTTAGCCAGCATAAGGGATTATGATCTGTTATAATCGTAAACTGATTTCCCCAAAGATAATATCTCAGGGCTTCTACGGCCCACTTGATGGCCAGACATTCTTTCTCCACAGTAGAATATCTTCTCTCTCTTTCATGTAATTTCCTGCTGAGGTATAAGATGGGGTGCTCCTCTCCCCTGGCTATGCTGGGTCAGTACTGCCCCTATGCCTGTGTCAGAGGCATCCGTCTGTAATTCAAATGGTTTAGTGAAATCAGGGCTACATAACACTGGAGCTGAGAATAGGATGGCCATGATTTTGTTAAATGCCTTATCACAGGCGGGACTCCACTTTACTTTATTGGGAAAATGTTTTTTGGTCAGATCTGTGAGAGAAGTAGCAATGGTGGAAAAATCCGGATAAAACGCTCTATAATAACTTGCCGACCAAGGAAAGACCTGACATGGCGCTTTGTCATGGGTAGGGGACTGTTAGCTACAGCTTCAATTTTATCTACTTCTGGCTTAATCCTCCCATGTCCAATAATGAACCCCAGATAAGCGTGTTTCTGTCTTAGCTATAGCGCATTTGGACGGGTTAATGGTCATTCAGCATCCTGGATGCTTTGTATCATAACACTAAGCTGTAATAAATGAGTCTCCCAGTCGGGGCTATAGATGACCACATCATCCAAATAAGCAGCACTATAGCCCTTGTGAGGTCTCAAGACATGATCCATGTACCGTTGAAAGGTAGCCGGGGCTCCATGTAGGCCGAACGGCATTGTAGTGAACTGATATAGACCAAGAGGGGTGCAGAAGGCAGTTAATTCTTGGGTTTTTGGGGCCAATGGAATCTGCCAATACCCTTTTGTTAAATCTAAGGAGCTTATGTATGTTGCAGACCCAATCTGATCTAGGAGATCATCGATGCATGGCATTGGATAGCCATCAAACTCAGATACTTCATTAATTTTCCTAAAATCTAAGCATAACCTGATGCCCCCTTCCTTTTTATGCACGACCACTAATGGGAGGACCAAGGACTGCGTGAAGGAACTATCACTCCTGCTTGTTCCATTTGTTTTATCTCAGCCACTACTTCTGGCCTGATCTTTTCTGGTAATCTATATGGCTTCTGATGAATTGGTTTGGTTTGGGTAACTCTGATCTCATGGACTACGCCTTTGGCTCTCCTGGATTCTTTGTGAATGTACGTCATGAAATACTCCAAGAGATGATAAATCTCTAATCTCTGTGCAGGGTTTAAGTCAGGATTGATATGCACTTTAGTGTCAGTAACAGATTTATCAATCCTGTCATATACTATATCTAGCTCTGCTCTATCAGGATCGGTCTGGATATACAACACTGGGGTTTCTGTTTTTCTACCCATTTTCTAGCAGGTTGGCATGGTAAATTCTTTTACCGGTCTATGCCCTGGCATCTCAATGGCATAGTTTACCTTGCCTACCTGGTGTAAGATCATATATGGTCCTTGCCAACGCATGAGCAATTTATTTTCAGTGGAGGGTAACAATAGCAACACTTTTTCCCCAGGTTCAAATGTTTTATGCTTTAAGCCCATATCATAATGTTCTTTCTGTTTGAGTTGTTTCTGGTCAACATTTTGATGGGATATAGTCACATATTTCACTAGCCTTTTCCTCAATGCAGTCATGTATTCAAGTATATTTTTGCATGCTACATTAGACCCCTGTTCCCAATGCTCCTTTACCACATTTAAGGGACCCCTAGGGTTATGCCCATATAACATGGTAAAGGGGGATAACCCTGTAGTAGCCTGAGGCACCTCTCTATAGGCAAACAGCAAATAGGGCAAAAACGTATCCCAGTCCTGGCCTTCCTCCTGCACATACTTCTGAAGCATACATTTCATTGTCTTGTTAAATCTTTCCACTAACCCATCAGTTTGGGGATGGTATGGGGATGTTCTAACAGCAGATACCCCTAGCAATTTGTATAGTTCTTGCAGCATGATGGAGGAAAAATTACTACCATGGTCTGTCAGGATAACCTTGGTATTCCATCCTGTTGAAGACTTTTGCCAGTTCTTCTGCAATACGAGGGCAGTAACCGTCCTCATTGGTATTGCTTCTGGGTACCTGGTTGTGTAGTCACAAATTACTAAAATATACTGATTCCCTTTAGAACTTTTTAATAAGGGTCCCACCACATCCATTGCCACCCTGTCAAATGGAGTAGTTACATATGGTATAGGTTGTAGGGGCACCATATCTTTCTTCCCTCCCTTGGCAACCAATTGGCACTGGGGACAGGACCTACAATAGGCTGCAACATCCTGGTGGACCCCTGGCCAACTGAATCGAGATAGAATACATTGTACTGTCCAGTCTCTACCTTCATGACCAGCCATGGGAATATCATGTGCCAAGTGCATTATTTGTTCCCTGTATTTACTGGGTATCACTAACTGTTCAAGTTCCTCATTTGTACCAGTCTCTACAACAACTCTATACAGGATATTGTTTTTGATAATAAATCGAGATTGTCCAGGATGTCCAACCTTGTCCACCTGTAAAATAAAGATGTTAAAGATTCATCGCATTTTTGGTCCTGTACAATATCTTGCACTAGAGTCTCTGGGATATTAAGTTGACCTTTAGCCTGATGATTTTCATTCCAAGTCTTTTTTTCTCTTCGCCTAGTCTTCTTGGACTTTTTGTCCTTACTGACAGTCTCAAAATAGCCATTATCAAAGGGAAAGACCTCCTGTAAGTCTTGTGTTTTGGCCTGGGACCTAGTAACCACATTAACAGTTCCTGTAGAAGTCTTCTGCTGCTGCATTAAAAGGTCAAAATGAGGAAAGTCTTGCCCAACAATGACAGGTACTGGGAGTCGTGGAACAAGGCCTACCAACATGTCATGGCTTTCTGTATTTACAGTTATATTAAGACATGCTGTAGGGTATCGGTGTATGTCTCCATGTAAACACCGCACAGTAGTACTTGAATCACTCTGGGGCATATTCAGTGCTAGATCAGCCCTGATCAAAGTTTGTATACTGCCTGAGTCCAGTAAACCCAAAGTCTGTTGTTCCCCAATACCCACAGAGGTCACATACCCAAAATTTGCTAGGGCAAGATGTGCTAAATCAGATCTTTTATTTGGGCAGTTCCTTACAATATGCCCTTTTCCAAGACAACCATGGCATATTATTTCTGCATATGGAACTCTCCCACCTCTCTCCCTTCGATAGAACTGTCTCTGGTTAGTAGAAGCATTAAAAGGTGGTCTTACCAGCACATTAGATGGTCCTGGATTGCCCTGGTTACCTCTGGCTCGGGTTCTTCTTGCTGCTAGGTAATCTTCAGCCAACTTAATGGTGTCTTGGCTGTCTCGGGTTTATGTTTTTACCCATAGTTGCACTTCCACAGGTAATATCTGGATGAATTGTTCAATTATTATCAGTTCCATGATTTGGTCTACAGTTTTGGTGGTGGGTTGTAGCCATTTTCCACAATAGTCCTTCAAACGGGCGTAGGTTTCTCTTGGGGTATCCAAGCTTGCCATTTTCTGAGACCGAAATTGTTGCCTGTATGTCTCCGTGCTGATATTATATCTGCGAAGAATTTCTTCTTTAACTCTGTCATAATTTGAGCTATCAGCTCCACTTAGCTGGCTGTAGACTAGTTGTGCCCGTCCTGAGAGGTATGGGACCAAACGAATCACCCATTGGTCTCTGGGCCAGTTGCAGGTTTGGGCCACCCTCTCGAAAGTTGTCAAATAGGCCTCAATATCATCCACCTCTGTCAACTTAGTTAATTTAATGTCTCTAGGAACAGATCTGCCTCTGGGTCATGTCCCGAATAGCTTTTAAGGTTGCCGTCCATTTTTCATCTTGTCTCCGTCTCTCTTCGGCCTGTATCCTCCGGTCTTCATCCCTCTGTCTCTGGTCTTCTTCTCTCTGGCGCTCCATCTCAAGTTGGTGTAAACAAAGCCATTTCAGTAGTTCACTTGGATCCTCCGGTGCTGGGGTCATCTGGCTTTCCTCCTTCTTTGGATTACCAGCTGCAGCTGTGGCTCCTTCTTCCATCTTTCTTTGTCTGGTAGCAGGTTCGATCCCTGGCAACAACTGGACACCAGTCTTCAATCTGACAGACCTGGTCAGATGTAATGCATCCAACTCCACTTGTTCTGGTTGTTGCATCTGCTAGGGTATTTTTCAGCACAACACCCCCTCTGGAGTACCTTCTGACACCACAGAGGTTGGAATCCCACTTCTGACACCAGTTGCGGTAGTGTGGGTCCCAATAAACAGATCATACAACCAGATAGGATGCATAAAAAATGCATATGTCTGCATTTATCATTTTACTCAAAAAGAAGAACAAAGAAAAAAAATAAAATACTAAATTTAATATATACAGAAAGGAAAAATAAATGGTGTTAATCCGTCACACCTCTTCAAACATCAGGAGATAATTCTTGCAAAATAAAACAATTACAGAATTCCTGAGTTCTTTCCCTTCTCTCAAACAATGTGGAAACTTGCACAATTTCTTCTTAGAACCTTCTCTCTCCTTGGCCAGAACCTTACTGACCACCTATCTCTCTTGGTTCTCCTACAGGAACCTTTTATAATGCCACAGGGTGACCTCATCAATCATGTGATATCTTAATTAAGATGAACAATGGCATTTTCAAGATTATATATATAATATATATATATATATTAAACCAACTAGTATCATTCTAGCATTTCAAGGGTTTACCTCAAAAAAACATTTATTTCCTCACAAGGTCCTAAAACAAAAATATAAACTTAATTATAGGACTATGATGTCAGAGCATTAGCTTAGCTCCTCCCCCTTCTGACATCACTCCTCCTTGAGACCATATAAGCTGCCATTTCATGAGTTGCCTGCTCTATAGAAGGACCTCTACAACTAACATGGGCACTCAGGTAACAGTTTATTTTAGTACAATACTTTTTATTTGTTCCAGTTTCCCTTAGTTTTACAGCCACTGCTACTTAACTTACTAGCTGAAGTTGCAGCAGACACTTGCTTCTCAACTCAGCCCTCTGCTGTTTAAAGGCACTTTTGTTTACAAATGAAACAGCTCCTTCTTGACATTTGTTTTGGGACACTGAGCTTGTTGGACTGCTTCTCCCAGTAGCCACTGAAGGTTTGCTGAGCATAGCTTTTCAATATGTAAGTATTGTTTTTATTTTAACAAGATGCAATTAAGTACTGACAGAAAAAGAAAAAAAAGGGACAGTAAAGGATAGATAGAAGATTGCCAGGTTGGCCACCCTGACAAGAAAGTATAGGACAGATATTGAAATATAATAGAGGATAGGATAGTTGAAAAGAAATAATGGGGGGTTATTGCATCTTGAAGTGATTGTTTATACTTCACAACAGGACCCCCTGTTACAGACCCATTTGGGTTTTGGAGGCAGTGGTGGACCTCCTGTGAAAGGACACCAGGATCCTTGCAGATCTACTACCACCATGGCATGTGAGAGAGAGGAAGCAATGTGTAAGTGAACCTCCATTGTGCACTCCAGAGGAAAAGGTACCCAAAAGTTGTAATTATACAATGGTGTCTCCTAATCCATTTACCTGATTGGTTGGCTGGGGTCTTTACTTATGGGTAAATCCCAGCATAACCCACGGGTAAAGTTCCAGTCATCCCAGCTGACCGCAGCACCACGCAAAAAATCAGTACCTCTTTGCTGTTCTTTTTTTTTTCTTTTTTTAGTTTTCTAGCTCCAAGTTACCCTTAGTGTCAGCTCAGTACCTGCTGGTAAAATAAAGACAATTCCCAAATGACAAACACAGTGTAGTATAATCCTGGCAATGACAAATCAGACCTGACATCTGCTGGCGTTTCTCAATGTTTCCTAGGCACTACTGACTTCAGCTGCAGAGTGTGGACTCCCGATGCTGCAGGTAACTGTTTTTTCCCCCTTCAACTCTTGATGCACCCCAGCATTGACAGTGCTGCTGTTTTGCTTCTAAAGTGCCAAAGGATCGATGGAAAGAAGGGACTTGGGACAGACCAAGGAGGGATGGCAGGCAGAGATCACTCTCGGAGTGGCTCCCAGGACTGTCTGAAGTAGCAGCGAGACCGATGAGCAAGGATCTTTGAAATTTAGTGCAGGAGACAGTCACGGCCACCAGCTACTGCGAGCCTCCACGAATCACAATGTTTTTTGTAAACCCAGAAGCAAAGGCTCACAGACCATAGCCCACTAGCACTCGCACCAGTAGGGCTGCCCAACTGAACATCAGTGGAAGTGTAGCAGGGCTCTTGCTTTTTAAAAATATACAAAACAAAAACAAAAAAACACAGACTTGCCACCAATATTGTCTCTGGCTGCCTGAATCTTGGGGGATGGGAGGGGGTCAATTTATCCATAATCTGCCTACTGACAAGGCACTATTTAACACTGAGGAAGGATGTTAACAAAACCAAAATCAGTTAAAACCGTAAACTACACATTTATTTATTTAAGGGAGATGTATAATTGCAATAAACCACTCCAGGGTGTGGATTATGCTGGTATTTACCCACCGCTGGTGTTGATTTGGTTACTCAGCCTGTGGCCTCATGACCAAACCACTCCAGGTACAGGTATATCCCAGCATAACCACACCCTGTCATGACTTATTGCTTAAGTAACCCCTAGGCAAATGTGTTGATCAAGGTAATGGCAACTGTCATTAGCATAAGGGACCTGGCAAGAGTTGGTGTCAGTTAAGTTCCATTGAGCTGGGCCAGACATGTATGGACATTCGATCTGTGAATGGTCTTTTATCTATTGGTGCCCCTGTGTATGTGTTCTGGTGCCCTGGTCCCTATCTTCCCAGACCCGAGGTGGTGTGGTAAGAGTGGTACGGGCCTTTCACTATGAACACCAGACCCTCCCTAACAAGAAATGCAACCAAATACCCCTAAACACAGGGAAGGGATGGGGCAACTTACACATAAACTATACAAAATAATGTATGGTCAACCATACACAATGTAAGGAATAATACCTAACAGGGTGGGTGGTATTGGGCTATGCCAGACTGCCCAGGGGCATAATGAGGCCCAACAACATAGGTGAAGGGCCTTATAGCCCCTGGATGGTCCAATATAGCTGAATATCACCCACCCTGGAGGGTATTATTGTGCTTAGAAAATGGGTTTATTTAGTATCTTTATATTGAATTTTAAAGAATAATAAAAAAAAAAGAGTCAACATCAATTTCAAGTTAGTTTTTTTGTCAAGTAGTCTCCTTACAGTTATACCTGATGGCACTGCAGTGTTTGACAGATTTTTTTTTTTTACAGTTGTTTTAGCACTTGCCTTCAACAGTGCCCTCTGTCTTTTTTTTCACAAATCCAGCCTTCACCTCTGTAAATCATTTTACAAGTCAAGCTGCTTTGTTTTAATACTTGTCTTCAACAGTTCCATCTCCCCCCACCGTCTTTTTCTCCCAAAAAGCTCTCGCTTTGGTGATCCCTTTTACACATCAGACTGCAATGTTTGAGAGTCTTGGTTTTTCTTTTTTTTTTTAACAGTTGTTAGCCCTTGTCTTCAACCCCCTTGTTTTTTTCTGCTAATCGAGACATCATCCCCCGGTCCCTTTTTCTTTTGCTCCATGTTATTTAACTTAGTACTTGAGGAGTGTGATGGGGAGAGGAGTGCCATCAGCAACAAAGTCAGGACTGTGCTGGGCTCTGGTAGTTCGGCTGCTTGCAGTCAAGAAGATAGGAAAACTGAGTGAATGAAGGTGCCAGATTACTTCTTTGTTTTAAAAGAAATTGTCTCTCCACAACTACCCCCACCCATCATGTAGACATGAAAGCAGCTGGAATGAGTCACGTGAACCGGAGAACAGCGTAACACTAGGGCTGAAAGGAACAGCCAATTTTCTGCTGGTGTGGTGGATCATATTAAAAAACAAAGGATTTTTTTGTATAAATTACTTGGAGCTCTCTGTATTACCAGCAGCCTAAGCCTGCCAGCTTTTGAGTCAGCACAGGAGCCGCGACTTGGTCAGTCTCAGTTTATCAGTCTGTTGAGGCTGAAAACCTTATATTTTATTTAAATAATGTGCATTTCCTGATGTTACTGATGGTTTGGGTATGGGGGTGGGAGTACTGCCACTTAACATTTCGTTCAGAACCTCGGTTACGAAGAAGCGATCACAGTGGCAGACAGGATCGCTGCTTTACCAGAGGTCTTTTTACAAATGTGAGCTGTGAGAGTTAAACGTACAAAAAATAAAATAAAATGCTTGAGTTATGCGAGTGTTTTTTCCCCTACTCTTTCACATGGCAACTGCCTAAGGGAGGGGGCTCTTGCTCACTAAGCGAGAAAACAACATGGCAGTGTTTACCTTTCTGAATGTTCTACTTACACAGGGCTACCCAACGCAATATGAGGCAATGGAGACTGGGACTTGTTATTTCCCGGTCTCTGTTGTCTTATACCGGACTGGCAGGTTGGCGCTTGCAGTCAATCAGCATCTAAAACAGACTTTGCCCATTTTCTAAAAGGTTTATGTTTCAGTCTCGGGCTGAGATGACATCATAGTGACCTCTTTAGCTTCATTCTCAAGGTTTATGATATCACCTCACTCCTCGACGGAAACACATACTTGTTGTGCATGCTTGCCCATGCATTATTCTCTATGTACTGTATAATGCATTCTTACAGAAAGTGACTAATAACTGGGGCTGCATTAGTAACAAATATTAATCCCCAAATGCAATGAATAATGGGCTATTCATTATTTGGATCTGAATAATAAATAGCAGGCCCTAGTCAAGGGTATTCATACTTTATTTGGAATTGGTGACCAGCAAAGGCACATTCAGCCAAGGATCCTTTCCATGGTGACCCTGAGGGAGGAAGAGGAATAGCAGATGAAGAAGTATGATAAAAGCAGAACTTCAACATCAAATAAGGCAGATATAAAAAACAGCAGCAATCCACAATTGTAATCAGAATTGAAAAAGAAACAAAAACGTTCTCCATCCCCCAGGGTTACTGTAGTTTTCTGCTCAGTTAAGTGAACACATATGCCTTATTAGGCTCTCTACAATTCCTGAGACATTAATCTGGAAGAGCTGAGGATCTCATAGTTTCAATGTTCCAGCTACCTGCTAGGGTATGTTTGGACACTGTTTATCACTTTTCTCCTAAGAAGAAATGACAGATGGAAGCGGCCAACTTGAAACTCTCAAGTGAGGGCAACTGCGGTCATGTCTATTTTTGCACATCAGCTGCTCAAAGTTGCATTTTACAGCAAGTCAAGAGCCATAAAAAACAATTCATCACGGAGCCAGAACTCATATATTTCCTAACATTATTATACTCACTTAAGAGATATGAGTGAATTCTGGCTAGTAAATCACTGCTGCCAGAGATTGCAGTTTCCATGGCCCTTCACTGTCCTGCATAGCTCAATGTCAACTTTCATGGAAAACTGTTTTTGTGATGACCCAGAAACTACAAAGCAATTTTATTTTGAAGAAAATGTGCAGCATCCAAACAGAGACAGACTCACACTATAGAAAAAAAAGGAATTATGCAATGAAACACACTGCAGCTCTGATATGCAGTATGTCCAGTGCTGCCATTGGGCCCTGTAGCAGTCATTGGCTCAGGTGCTACAGCAATCAACAAAGTGAACAGTAAACAAAAGAACCTTTTGTTCTGTTAATTGTACCTTGCCGTGACATGCTAGAGGAATCAGACATGCTGCATCTACCACTGCGGGTTATGCTAAGCTATTTCTTATTGCTCAGTACCACAATATCAGTTATAGACATATACATGCTTGTTTCCTATGTGCTATTTGAACGGTATTAACTTGGTATTATTCCAGTGCTGTCAAACTGCTTACTGTTTTGCTGTAATTCCAATGTTATCAAGGTGTTTACTGTATTGCATTCTGTCCTACTGAGGACCTCTTTGTAAATAAACAATGCTCAATGGAGCTTTCCCTGGTAAAATAAACACACACAAATACAAATTGCAGGACTGGATATCCTTGAGGCGACTAAGAAGGAAAATCTGGTTTTGCAAAAATGTTTGCTGGACAATCTGTAACTTCAGGTTCTCTAAGCAACAGCATGTTTGTTTCTCTTTGTGTTTCATTTGAAGTCTAAGACTGTGATAGCATATATATCTATTGTCTGACAAGAAATGTTCTATTAAAAATAGCAAATCAACTGGTATTACGGTAATGGACTATGGCTCAGAGGTGTACAGATTCGCCTCAAAAGGAGACCTAAATAAATTAGGTGTAATCTTTAATAGGATGACAGCTTATTTTGCATTGTCCATATTCTACACATCACTGCTAAATGTATGATAAAATAGGATGGACATCATCTGTGAGGCATTGGGACAGGATCTGCCTGGCACAATTGTATAATTTCATACATATGGAAAATCCTTTCATTTTCAAAGACAAACTGCAACTACTGGACTCAGGATACTCTCTATAAAATGCAAAAAAAAAAATTAAATATACCAAAAATATAAACAAAACACAGTGAAATTATTTTAAGATTTAGTACAAAGAGCAGAAACATGAAGCACCCACTCTGAATGGAACTTAAAAAGTTCTTGTAACAGCTAGAAAAAAACTTATTTTGAATCAATGAAGCTGTTCACTAAATTATATAAAAAAAGTCATTTATTTTCACAGACCATATAGAAACATAATTTAGAACTTTAAAATTCATTACAAGGTATCACATATCAGTGCATGGTTATGGCAAGACAATTTTAGCAGCATAAACAGTGTTAACAGCATCATTAAAGCTAAAAAATAGAGATAAGACATGAAGGTATGGCAGTTCACACTGCAACAGCTTAGCCCCTAAGGGCAAAAAAACTTACGTTTCACTATGACTGAGCAAACTGGATGGACCTTGCAGTCCTTATCTGCCGTCAACTTCTATGTTTTTATAATCCTCTTCCTTCTCCCTGGCAGAATGTAGACTACTCCTAATTATTATTCCAAGTCACCCATGTCTGTTTTGGCCACTATGTCTAGCTTGGTCTGACACAATTACCTGAAGCTTGATAATTTTGTTGCCTAAGTTCCTTGTGTTCAGGTAGATTGCCTTCCACCCACACTCCTTTGCTCATCCTACAGTACCTGTGCCCTCTCCTATGTCTGCACCTCTCTTCCTACCCCTCCCGTCACCCTGTGACGTCTTCTTGTGAGCCCATTACCCTCACTCCCACATCCCAGCTGCTGCCTACACCTTCCATAGCTCCCCATGCCTCCTTCCTTTCCTGAAGGAATAGTAGCAAGGGTCACTTTCTCCACATCTTTTTTAAGTGTTTCTCTAGCTCCAGTCTCTGTTCCATTCGGCTTAACTGTCTAGATATGTAGCCATCAAACTTCTCTCCAAAAGTAATTGTACCCTCCTTTACGATATAAATGACATCTTCCTTAAAGAGCAATATATCCCAGAAGTTACTCCAGTTTCCCACTAACTGAAACTTTGAAAAAGTGCTAAGCTTGCATGCAATGCTGGGCTGTGTGTGGTTCATCTGGATCTGCACTCTACACATTACACGGCTTTGAATTTAAAAAATAAAAGTTGTTTTTGCATCCTAAGTCTGTTAAGTTCATCTGATTGTACCTGCAGGAAAGTGAGTTCCATTGATCTTTTTGGTTTCAAAGGTTTACTTCAGCTTTAGGCACCTCCTGACTGACACTGTTTAGTGGCATCCTTGTTTCAGTCCAATAAAAAGTATCAAACCATACAGCAACATTTATTTTCCAAGGACCAATATAATTACAGTCTCTTTTTACTATCAACCCTCATAGTGAAATCCTTGTTTTTCACTCTTTTTAATAATCCACCCCTTTTTTCATTAATCTCTTCTCTGGGGAAGTTATCCTGCCTAATTACAAACCCTTGGTCAGGCCCCTTCTGGAATACAGGGCCGGATTTTCAAAGCTCCATTAGATTGTCACACGTTGCGGTGATCTAGGGGCTTCACTGCATCCTGGTTGCATCAGGGACCCTGCACTATATTCAGGTACAACAGGGTCCCTGCGCCAAAACTCTGGGATGTGCCACACCCATGGGCGTGCACCAAAGACAAAGCCTCAGGGTTCTGAATGCCCTCCCCCCCGCTCAACCAAAGAGGGCACACATGACTAGCAAGTCGGGTACAAGTTAGGGTAAAAACAAACAAAGAAACAAAAAAACAGAGTTAGTGTGTTTGTTTTAGTTGGGTGAAGTGAATTGTTATCTGTGCAGTTAGCTAGGTGAATAAGGAAACTGTGAATTGGGGGAGTGGCTTAGGCAACAGGAAGCCAGGTGTTTGCATTTAAATCTGCCCTGTATAGCTTTTGGCAGAGAACAGCAAGAGGAAGGAGGTGCTGTTAGAACTTTACTACTCTACTGGGACTATATTGCCCTCCTCCCTTCACCCCCCACCCTTAGCCAGTTCTACTTTTATAGGCACAGGATTTGACTGACAATAGGAACTTCCTGTTTGGGAGCAGGAAGGGAGTGATCACAGAGGCACAAAAGACTCACCATCCTAGAAGGAAAAGAGTAGCTCTCCATCCCCTGTAGCTGCTGGAGGTCTGAGGCAACTCTCTGGGCTGAGGGAGGAGGTTGCTCATCTCCAGGCTGAGTTGGCCAGGATTCAGACCTCCTCTCTAACCCAGGGACCACTAGGGCCACTGCCACTGCCTCAGAGGTTGCCAAGAAAGAGGAGTGGTTGGACCACAGTGGGCTCAGGGAGGGTGAGAGTGGTGGAACAGAGGCACATCCCTCCAGTTGTACCTCTCCACAATTCATATGCCATTCTGGCAGAGTGTGGTTCCTCTATGGAGGCACCCGCAGTGGAGACCAAGGATGATGCTGGGAACCTCCACAAAGGAGACTCACAAGAGGGTGGCATAGGACCCCACAGAGGAAGGAAACAACTCCTGGTGGGGGACCTCATTGCTAGGAGGCTGAACTGGGGGAGGGAGGGTAGACGGAGGTAAGATGCTTGCCTGGCATCATGGCTTTGAGGGACAGGGAGCGAATCCTCTGGATCGCTGGAGCAGCTGCATGGGGGAGGGAGCTGGATGTCATTGTCCACCTAGGACAAATGACCTGACTGAGAAAGGGATGAGAGCAGTGCAGGAGGAGTTTGTGGAGTTGGGGAGGGGCCTTAGACAAGTAGCATGCACGGTAACCTTCTCGGAGGTGCTGCCTGTCAATGGCATGGGTGAGGCTAAGGTGCTCTGCACCATGGGATTCAATCAGTGGTTGAAAAGATGGTGCAGAGCTCAGAGTTTTGGCTTCATTAGGGACTGAGGGTCCACCTGGAGGGATGCAGGCCTATACTAGCAAGATGGTCTGCATCTGCCCAGAAGGGGAACCAGGATCCTACATGATAGGGTTAAATGCTTCACTGGCAAGCATTTAAACTAGCTAAGAGGAAGGCACTGAAATGGAGCAGGGAAATCCTAGCCCGCCCCCCCAAAAAATCAGGGTAGTTAGTGAGGTAAACACCAAGAGAGAGAAGTCGACAGGGAGAAGGGCAGGGGTAAATGGAGAAAAAGACAAAGGCAGTAAGGACAAGGATGGGGCAAAAAGGAGTAAGGCCATCAAAAAATGGAGGGTAATGAGTGCCAATGACCATAGTCTAGGTAACAAGCTCCATGAACTGGTGGTCTAGATGGAAGATGGATGCCTGGGTATCGTGGCAGTCACAGAAACATGGTACACAAAGAACCATGACTGGGATGTCAACGTACCATGGTACACAATCTACAGGAGGGGCATGGAGGGTAGAAAAGGAGGAGGAGTTTCTCTGTATGTAAGGGAAGGAATCAAAGCAATGGAACAAAATGGTAAACAGGGAGAAGAGGAGGCACTGTGGGTCACCTTAGAGACTGGAAATGGCACCACAATCCGCACAGGGGTTGTAACAGACCCCTGTCTCAGGGGGAGGAAATGGACAAGAAAATGATAGAAGGCATCCTTAGGATGGCAGAGAAAGGGGAGATATTGTTGATGGGGGACCTGAATATGCCAGATGTTAACTGGAGCACCTTTGCTGCAGCCACATCCAAGAGCAGGGCCATTCTCAATGCCCTACAGGGGGCATGCCTCAGACAGCTAGTGTTGGAACCCACTTAGGAGGGAGCAATCTTAGACCTTGTACTCTCAAACAGGGATGGAGAGAGGATCTCAGATCTAGAAGTTGGTAGCCATCTGGGAACAGGTGACCACCAAACAGTATGGTACAAGGTAAACTCAGCCGCAGAGTCAAGCCATACAAAAGTGAGGGTACTGGACTTCAGGAGGTGACTTTGTCAAAATGGGAGAGTGCCTCAGAAAAGCACTAGCAAACAGGCAAGAAAGAGGGGTGGAGCAACAAAGGGGAAACATCAAAACTATCATCACAGAGGCAACAAGCCTTTGTGTGAAGCAAATAAGCAAATCAAAATGAAAGAAAAAAAACACTATGGTTCTCAAAGGAGGTGGTGGGGAAGGTTAGGGAGAAAAATATAGCATTCAGGAAGTATAAGAAAACACAGAAGGAGCAGGACAGAGAACTGTACCAGTTAAAGCAGAAGGAAGCGGGGAAGGCAGTCAGAATAGCAGAGGCCCAAACTGAGGAAAAGATAGCCAACTCAGTTAAGAAGGGGATAAAACCTTTATAGGTACATTAGGGAGCAAAGAAAGACAAAGGGAGGGATAGTGAGGCTTAATAAAGGGAGAGGGGTGGCCAGAGAGGACAGTGAAAAAGCAGGGATACTGAACGAATACTTCTGCTCAGTATTCATGAAAGAAGAGGGGGAGGTACCTAATCTAATCAATAGAAGCACTCTGGATAAGGGGGTCAACACCAGTCCTTTCACAGAAGAAAGGGTTCTGAAAGAACTCATAAAACTGAAGGTGGACAAAGCAATGGGGCATGACGGGATTCACCCCAGAATTCTAAAAGAACTAAAGGGAGAACTAGTGACACCACTGACTACCCTTATTAACAAATCATGGGATGATGGTATGGTACCTGAGGACTGGAGGAAGGCGGAAGTGAGTTCCCTTCACAAAAGTAGGAGCAAGACAGAGGCAGGAAACTACAGACCTGACAGTCTGACCTCAGTGGTAAGGAAAATGATGGAATCACTTTTGAAGGAAAGAACTGTTGAGAACCTAGAGGCCAGTGGGGCACAGGATCCAAGGCAGCATTGATTCACAGCGGGAAAGTCATGTCAGATGAATCTAATCAATTTCTTTGACTGGGTGACCAAAGTAGTAGACCAGGGAGGGGCTGAGGACATGGCCTACCAAGACTTTAGCAAGGCATTTGGCACAGTCCCACATAAAAGATTAATGAACAATTTAGCGAGCATGGGAGTGGGTCTCAGTGAGGTAGCCAGGGTAAAACATTGGCTGGACAACAGGACATAGAGGGTAATAGTAAACAGAATCCACTCCAAAGAAAGGAGGGGGTTACTAGTGGGGTACAGCAGGGTTAAGTACTGGGTCCAGTCCTTTTTAATGTCTTTATAAGTGACGTTACAGAGGGACTGGAAGGAAAAGTCAATAGAAGCACTCTGGATAGAGGGGTTGATATTAGCCCTTTCACAGAAGGGTTCTGACATAACTCTTAAAACTGAAGGTGGATAAAGCAATGGGGCCTGATGGGATTCACCCCAGACAAATCTAATTGATTTCTTTGACTGGGTGACCAAATTAGTAGACCAGGGAGGGACAGTGGACATGGCCTACCTAGACTTTAGCAAGGCATTCGACACAGTCCCGCACAAAAGATTAATAAACAAATTAGCCAGCCTGGGAGTGGATCCCAGGGTGGTAGCCTGGGTAAAACACTGGCTGGACAACAGGACACAGAGGGTAAGAGTAAATGGAGTTTGCAGTGAAGAAAGGGGTGTTACTAGTGGGGTACCGCAGGGTTCAGTACTGGGGCCAGTCCTTTTTAATGTCTTTTAAGTGACATTGCAGAGGGACTGGAAGGAAAAGTATATCTCTTTGCAGATGACACAAAGATCTGCAACAGGGTTGATATGCAAGGTTGGCTGGAAAGGATGAAAAGGGACTTGGCAAGGTTGGAGGAATGGTCAAATGTATGGCAGTTTAGATTCAACACAAAGAAGTGCAAAGTAATGCACCTGGGAAACAAAAACCCAGGGGAAGACTACACAATGGGGGGGTGAGATACTGACAACAACAAAAATGGAAAGGGACCTTTGGGTAGTCAGGTCAGATGACCTAAAGGTGGGTCAGCAATGTGAGAAGGCAGTAAGAAGGGCTGGGGGGATACTGGGATGCATAGGGAGAGGCATCACCAGTAGATAACAGGAAGTTGTTGGCCCTCTGTACAGACAGTTGGTAAGACCACATCTGGAGTACTGTATATAGTTCTGGAGACCCCATTTCCAGAAAGACAGACAGGGTGGAGGCTGTCTAGAGGAGGGCAACCAAAATGGTGCAGGGTCTGCACCAGAAGACATATGAAGAAAGACTAAAGGAGCTTAAGATGTATACCCTCGAGGAAAGGGGGGAGACATGATAGAATCTTTCAAATACCTCAAGGGAATCAACAAAGTCCAAAAGGGTAGCTTCTTTCAGAAAAAGAGATGTGCAAGAACAAGGGGGCACAATTTGAAGATAATGGGGGACAGCTCAGAGGTAATGTGAGGAAGTATTTCTTCACAGAGAGGATTGTAGATACATGGAACAGCCTTCCTGAGGATATTGTAGAGTCAAAAACAATGGGAGAATTCAGGACTGCATGTGACAGACATAAGGCAATTCTAGTGGGGGGTAGAAGGAAGTAGGCTGTTGGTTAACTAGGATCTGCAGCTTATCCATTAGGTAGGTAAATGGGCAGACTAGGTGGGCCAAGCAGTCCTTATCTGCCATAAGAGTCTATATTTCTATGTTTCTATGCCTCTTTGCAGATGACACAAAGATGTGCAACAGGGTTGATACATGGGGGGGTTGTGGAAAGGATTAGAAGGGACTTGGCAAGGTTGGAGGAATGGTCAGAAGTATGGCTGCTTAGATTCAATGCAAAGAAGTTCAAAGTAATGCACCTGGGAAACAAAAACCCAGGGGAAAGTACACAATGGGGGGGAGGTAATAACAACAACAAAAAAGGAATGGAACCTAGGGGTAGTCATATCAGATGACCTAAAGGTTAGCAAGCAATGTGAGAAGGCAGTAGGGATGGCTGGGGGATACTGAGTTGTATGGGGAGAGGCATCACCAGTTGAAAACAGGAAGTTGTTATCCCTTTGTACAGACAGTTGGTGAGACCCCATTTGGAGTACTGTATGCAGTTCTGCAAATCCCATCTCTGCAAGGACATAGACAGGATGGAGGCAGTCCAGAGGAGGGCAACTAAAATGTTGCAGGTTTTGCAAGAGAAGCCATACGAAGAGAGACTAAAGGAGCTTAACATGTATACCCTTGAGGAAAGGGAGGGGCAGGACAGAAACTTTCAAGTACCTCAAGGGAATCAACAAAGTCCAAGAGGGTAGCATCTTTCAGAAAAAGAGATGTGCAAGAACAAGGGGACAGAATTTGAAGAGACAGGGAGGACGGCTCAGGGGCAATGTGAGGAAGTATTTTTTCACAGAGAGGGTGATGGATGCATGGAATGGCCTTCCAGAGGAGGTCTTGGGGTCAAAAACAGTGGGGGAGTTCAAGAATGCATGGGACAGACATAAGGCAATTCTTGTGGGGGGTAGGAAGAAATAGGCTGTTGGTTAACTAGGATCTGCAGCTAATCCAATAGGTAGGGAAATGGGCAGACTAGGTGGGCCAAGTGGTCCTTATCTGCTGTCAAAGTCAAAGTTTCTATGTTTCTATGTAGTAGCAGAATAGGGCATGAGGTGGCACAGTTACAATTAGGGAAGGGGTGGGCAAACATAACACTACTGTTGCACCTGGTGGGAATGCCAATCATGGCACCATACTGGCAAGGACACACAATAGAGAATGGGGGATAGAGTGACACAGAGTACCATGGCCCCATGCTGGCATGGCCCAGGCAGCAGTCCCCAGTGTTGTGCCAACAAGGGGCCCTGGCACTGTGTGTCACTATACCCCCATTCCCCACTGTGTGTCCATGCCAATACGGTGCCATGATCGGCACCCCCACCAGGTGCAACAGCAGTGTCATGGTTGCCCACTCCTTCCTCATTTGCAACTGTGCTACCCCATGCCCTATGCTGCCTTGTAACTGCCCATTAGGGCCCCCTAATCACACATCCCCACAGTGTTTGGAGTGACGTAAGGGGCTTCAACCACCTTTTCAGTGGCCTAACTCCAGCCCCTTGCTACGGCCACAGTGGGGTTTCTTGCATCCCAGAAAAGGGGATGTTGCAGGCCCACCATGGCGCAAGCCCCTTTGCAGTATGGCACACCCTAATCTTTGCTGCAAAGGTGGCACAGCACCACAAGGATGTAGTGGCTCCCTATTCAGACACAGACCGTGTTTCTGAATCGGGAATGCCGCATGGTTTGATGCAAGGCGCCAGTTACGGCACAACTGTTTGCGGTCATTGGGCTTTGAAAATCCACCACTCTGTGTCTAGTTCTAGGCTCCCCAATACAAAAAGGGCAGTAAGACAGTGGAGAATGTGCAGCACAGGGCCCCCAAATTGATCAGGGGTATGGAAGACAAAAGCTTTGGGGAGAGGCTGGTGGCCCTTACCGCATTTACATGGGAGAAAATTAGGCTAAAAGGGAGCATGATCTCAGTGATCCACATGCTCAAAGATATCAACAGGATCAAACAGACAGTTGCTTGATCTAGGGTTGGCAAACACAACAAGAAATAGGCACTGAAGCTCAAAGATGGTAAATTCAGGGGAATTATATAAAGCCCTTTTGCTACCAGAGGCTGTTGAACCCATGGGAGAAGCCTACCAGTGAAGGCAGCAGGTATGAAGACCATGTGGACCTTCAAGGTAAGGCTGGACAAATTTCAGGTTACCAAGGGAATTGCTATCCTGGCAAGTAAAGTGGATAGGGAGCCTCTTTAGGTTAGTACATGTTTACACAACATACATATTCACACCTACTTATGAAGCAGCACGTGGACATGAAGGACCTAGATTCCCTTCTTTCTAAAGCTACAAGTTTTGTTCTAGCTGAGGATTAAACAGTTCATACTTTGAGAGTTCTATTCTGGTGAACTTTAGTGAATTTTTGTAGCTAGATTCAAATGTTTGGTTGGTCAAACCAGTAGACTGACAAAGGTTTAAACAAGCTCTGTATCCCGCCTACTCTCCCACAAACATGCATCTGGTTCCTGCAGTGCAGCAAGGACCAACACCATCTGCTACATTACCCCTCAGCCCAACCACCCCAAAGCCCCAAAACAAGTTTAAATTACAGCCCCACTGACCTCCTATCCATGATTCAGAGTAGGGGGCAATAAATAACAACTACCAGGCTAACTCAGTCACCCCCCCTTCCTATTCAGCGTAACATGAAAATACACAGTAAATCATGCCAGTTTACTGGCAGTGAGCCAGGAGCCAACAGCATAGGAAATAAAAATCAATTAGTACTCCTAACACACCTCCAAGACCCCCAAAGTACATTTATGCCTGCTGTGACACCTACTTGATCATTGATCTGTGATTTATTATGGTGGCCACTGCTAGTGGCCAAAGTTCCCAGATAAATCAGTTGCCACCCCTTCAGTGTGCTTGCTCCACTAAATAATATTTTGTCACAGGAGACAGCAGGCACATGATTGGGAAGGAGAGGAGGTGCACTAGTGCCTTCGAGGATGCTAGGCAGACTGACCAGTTCATTTACAATTTTTCAAAGTTGTTTTTAATTTTCAAAATTGCCCACAATGAAGCGGTCTGGCAGACAGATATTCTACAAAACACTTTAAAGCTACTCTGAGCTACAGTATTCTGTAACACTTGAGAGATTATATATTTATTTTATTTTTCTATATATTTTTTTAATTTATTTAGGTATTCGGATCATACCTTTGAGCTCAGAGCTCTTTTACAAAGGTTCCACGTCAAACAGTGACAATGACAACAATAACTAACAGTTTATATACAATACTCGAACAGCAGGTAGCTAGTATACAGTAAGGTTACAATGTCATTCATAGTACCAATGGTGATAGTACAGCATCAAGAGCATTCAACTAGGGTAAAGAACAGTGTTTATATGTTACGAAGGAGATAAGGAGGTGTGACACCTAGTGTGAGAGTCCGAGGAGGAGTCAAGGTGAGGGGAGAGACTGGGGAAAGTGGTGACCAAAAGAAGTGGCTTTGTCTACGAGGTTGGGAGTTAGTGGTAGTAGGTTGGTTTTAAGGTTTGCTATTTATTTTTAAATGAAACTGATAAGAAAGACATACCAGGCAGCATTGTCAGAATTCTGCATCCCATCCCACATGTGCCCTGTGGGACTTTTGAATGTGTCCAAATGCTGATGTATCTGAAAATCCTACCTACATCTTATTTTAGATGCATGTGAGGCACAAGCAGGGCTAAATCTTGTTAACCCTGTACAAATTTGCTTGTCACATATATTACTGACTTTGAAAATAAAATATTTTTCTATCCAATATACAAATCTCAAAGGGAGACATGGCTTGGCCATGTTATTGGTGACATCTATGCACCAACATCTAATTTGTTATCAATAATGTTGTTTTTTTTTTTACAAACAATCCATCAATGATTAATTACATGCCCTTTTTTTTGCTATCACGTAACAGGTTGTAGACTAGGAAAGCACTGGATCATAATAAATATAAGTAGAATGGCTGTATACCTGTATACTTTTCTTTGTTTATTTAGAATATGCAGTTAGCAGTGTCTCTCAAACCCATTGCATGCTGGTGTTTAAACCTTTTGCACAACTCCCCATATGCAGTTCCCTATCCATAAACCTTTCAGTTAAACAAGGTTGCTGCTCCAGTGAAGAGAGAGAATGAGAGCGTGACAGCGAGAGGCAGTAGAGCAGTGGTTTAAGGCTCTGAGCTGCAAATCTGGAGACCTGGGTTTGAATCCTACAACCCCCACTTGTATACTGTGTGACCATGAGCAAGTCACTTAACTTCCCTGTGCTCCCAAATCGCACCTGTAAACAAGCTTTCAGCTTAGTGTGTCTCTCCTCATTAAACAATTGGAGAGTGAGAGAGAGATCTGGCATTCTTGACGGAAAGTAGCTTTTCACTCAAACCCACTGCTTGCAGCTTGTGGCGTTATCCACAGAAATGCATCTCCTCTCTCAAGCTCACTGCTTGCGGGTGTTCTCAGTGTACAGCAACTGGCACTAAAGCAGCTTGTGGCTAATTCCCTCAAGAAAGCACTCCTCTCTCTGAGACACAAGATCAAATGGCAGAATCAAGAGGCTGAGACCAGCCGCGGGAGCTGAAAATACTGTTTTGAATGGGAGGGCTATGCTATGCTTCATAAGGAGGGCTATGCTGCACACATGACTGAGTGTTGTGTGCCTGCCCGATCACACTCCTGTCCTGCTCCATCCCGCTCATGTCCAACTTTTGCCTGAGATCTGAGCTCCAACGGTGTGCCAGATGCCACTTGTAATGGACATACAGTACTATGTCAAACTAGTTCATTACAAGCCGCACATACTGTAACACATAGAATCTCAAGGAAAAGATTTCATAATTACTGAAGGAAGGAAGGAAGGAAGTGATATACACATTATTTTTAAGATTCTATACCCTTAATGTTTGTAGCACACAGATGATAGAGAATACTGGCACAATGTGCTGACGGCGGGGGGTGGGGCAACCAGGTCTGAACCCTGCAGTGCTCATTTACATCTTGGAATTGATCTGAGATTAACTAAATTGTGTCTACATTATTTCCTTCACAAACAGTTGTACCTTAGATTACTTGAATTTTCTCTATACTATTCCCTTAAAAAGAGTTATCAGAGATTTAGAGAATGCAGTGTCATACAGTCTATACCTTGGAACTTTCTTAAGATCTCTTGAGAACTGTTTACACTGTTTCCTTAGATGTACTAACAGGAACTTGAATAGTACAGAGTTGTTAAAAGAAAACCTGCAGAACTCCTATCTCCTTGTATTCGACAAGCTATAATAATAATAAGTAAAAGTTTGTGCAATGTAATCTGAATTAGTCCAAATCACATATTAAGATACTATTTATTGAGTTGCATTTGCGTTAACAAAACTATTGTACTGGTGTATGTACAGTAAACTGCATTTGTATTTATGCAAATGTTTTGAGTCTACAGGCACTCAATGAGTACTTCTGTTCAGTATTCACACAGGAAGCAGATGGTAATGGAGCAACAATAGGCATAAAGAAGTGTCCGATTGAAGGAACAGACATGGGTCCCTTCACAGAGGAAAGGGTCCTGGTGGAAATAGACACGTTAAAGGTAGATAAAGCTATGGGGCCAGATGGGATACACCCAAGAATACTGAAAGAACTAGGGAAGGAACTGGCAGCCCCCAATAGCAGTGCTCTTCAACAAATCATTAAGGAGCGGGGAGGTGCCAGAGGATTGGAAGAGTGCAACAGTAGTAAAACTCCACAAGAGTGGAAGCAAGGAACAGTCAGATAACTACTGTTCGGTTAGTCTAACATCAGTTGTGGGAAAAACTGATGGAATTCCTGCTGAAGGAAAGAATCATAGCTTTTTTGGAGCAAACTGGTCAGCTCAACAAAAATCAACACAGTTTCATGGCAGGGAGGTCCTGCCAGATAAACCTGGTTGATTTTTCCAATTGGGTCACCAAAACAGTGGATCAGGGTGGGGCAGTGGATGTGGTTTCCTGGACTTTAGCAAAGCTTTTGACTCCATTCCACACAGGAGACTTGTCAAAAAACTGGAGAATATGGGAATTGGGCCAGAGGTTAAAAACTGGGTCAGAAACTGGTTACATGGGAGAACTCAGAGAATATTCGTAAATGGCACTCTGTCTATGGAGGGGAAGGTGACTAGCGCAGTCTCTGCAGGGCTCAGTTCTGGAGCCAATCCTCTTCAACATATTCATTAGCGACACTGCAGATGAACTGGAGGGAAAGGTGTGCCTATTTGCAGATGACACCAGAATCAGCAACAGGGTAGACACAACAGAGGGAGAGCAAAGCATAGAAGCTGATCTCCAAAACTGGAAGAGCGGTCCAAGACCTAGCAATTGAAATTCATTGCCAAAAAATGCAAGGTCATGCACCTGGGAAAGCGTAACCCAAGGAAACTGTACTCAATGGGAGGGGAGTAGCTGGTGGCTACCAGGCAGGAGCGAGACCTAGTGGTGATCATATCATAATGACCTCAAAGTCAATAGACAATGTGAGAAGACAGCACTAAAGGCTAGTGGTATCCTGGGATGCATAGGGAGGGGCATCATGAGCAGAAGGCATGAAGTAATTATGACTATGTAATGGTCTCTGTTCAGGCCTCACCTGGAGTATTGTGTCCAATTCTGGAGGCCACACCTGAGGAGGGACATAGATAGGCTGGAGATGGTACAGAGAAGAGCAACAAAGATGGTGCAGGGCTTGCATCAGAAACTGTACAAGGCAAGGCTGGATGACCTCAAATTATACTCCTTAGAACAATGCTGGAATCATGGGGACATGATAGAAACATTCAAACACCTTAAAGACAACAACAGGGTACACGTGCAGAACCTCTTTCAGGTAAAGGACTGCAGCAGGACTAGAGGGCACAACCTTCGACTTAAGGGAGGAAAGTTCAGGAGCAATATGAGAAAATTCTTCTTCACAGAGCGTATTGCGGAATCATGGAATAGCCTGCCAGATGGGGTGGTGGGAGCCAAGACAATGGGGGAATTCAAGCGGGCATGGGACAGACACTGTGGGATACACAAGCAGGCAGATAAGTAGGAGGGTAGGAAGCCTGGGGCAGACTTGATAGATTGTACAGTCCCCATCTGCTGACAACGTCTAGGTTTCTAATCTGGCATTAATAAAAACAATATAGGGAGAGGCTACTAGCAAGAGGTTATATGAGCCAGAGGGGAGATAAGCAGGGTCTGGGTGGGAGAATGACAAGGCCTAAGCAACGAAGAAATGAACAACTGATTAATTTCTGAGGAAAATGTAAAGAATCCTTGTTGTATAGCTAGCTATTGATATGTATTGTAATGAGACTGAGATCAGAGTTAGAGGACAGTATGTATTTGTTAACTGTTGTAATTTTAGTTGCAGGCAGTATCATGCAGCAGTCAAAGAAGTATCCCCCCACATGTGGGGGAAAATGTGGGAGGATTACTTGGGGATGTCAGCATCTTCCCTGCCCCAGAGCAGTGATTTCATGCTGTTTCGCACCCCACCCACCCCTCAGACGTTTTTCCTGGGGGCACTTTAGATGGGGATTTTATAGAGGATTCAGACCTAGGCTAGTCCCCGCAGGGTGGAGAATTTGAGTAATTTGGGACCTGGGGCCAGTTATTTTTGAATCCCTCACTATTCCCTGAGGTGGGGTGGGGGAATGGGGGTTTACTCTGACTGCTGCATACCTCTGGTATTCATGAAGGGGCCTACCATACTGAGCTCTCCTAAAAAATTAAACAGAAACTGTACTGCCTTTTGTTTTGGGGGAGAACAGATTCATGTCTCCCTACAAAGTATCATGGGAAAGGGTTTCTGTAAAAAGCACAGATGCCATGTAGACACTTGTAATAATTGTTATTTTTAAGGGCATTAATTGAAATTTTGTTCTGTATTGGTGATGCTTTGCTAAAAATTTTAAAAGATTTAGATTGTTATGCTTCATGATCTACTCAGACAGGAGTGGAAGCACTCTGTATAATTTTTGTTCTGTGTAGTCCTTGCAGTGGTTTTGAATAAATTGTATTTTTTGAAAAGGAGCTATAGGCATAGCTCATCTGCACAAACTCTCATGGAAAGTAAAGGAACAAAAACTATTTGCTATTCTGTGCTATATGTACCCATCACCTGCCACCAACCCCCCTTAAACCCCTACTAGAATTTTCCATATAAGACTAACTTCATATAAAGATGTTCTCAAATTAATGTGCAACCTCAAGGAACATAGTTCACCTGGCCATGACTTCCTAGAGCCCCGATTTTTGAGAAGGGGAGCACCTGCACTGGCCTTCCTGGTCAGGGATCTGATCAACAGATCCTTCCTTGAGGAAAAGTGCCTACCAAGTGGAAATCAGCCTTAGTCATCCCAATTCACAAGGGGGGATCAACATCACCAGCTGAAAATTGCAGATCCATCTCTATACTTTGTCACCTAGCTGAAGTACAAGAACAAATTCTTTATAACCAGATAAAGGATTGCCTTGAGCAATACCAGCTTCTGTCCTCTTGCCAACATGGATTCCACAAAAATTACAGCACTCTGTCTGCTCTCATCAAGGTCACCTCGGACATTTAACTCACCTTCAACTGGGGCCATCTTGTTGGACCGCACTAAAGCCTTTGATTTGGTGAACCATGAGCTGCTTGTACAGAAACTAATTTCTTTGGGGCCAGATATCCATTCCACAGCCTGGATTCAAGACTATCTCACAGGCCGCTCTCAAAGTGTTAGGTGGTCCAATTGCCACTCATTCTTCAGACCCATCTCCCTTGGCATTCCCCAGGGTTCTACCTTGGGACTACTACTTTTCTCACTATTTATCAATGAGTTGTCGAATGCCTGTGGTGGAGCATCAGTTCAGCTTGACGCAGACAATGCCATCATTTACAGGTCCCAGCTTAGTCAACACCTGAACTCCAACTTCCATAAACTGGAGGCGTGGTTCCTGGCAAATAAGGTTCTCTTAAATACCAAAACAACTAAATCTATGCTTTTCATCCTGCATACCCACAGAACTGATGGCTCACCCCAACTCACCATCTCCACTCGCAACGGAGAACCCCTTGAACTGGTACACTCTTTTAAATATCATGGCATCCTGCTTGACCTGAGCCTCTCCTTCGAGGCACATGTGAACAAAACCATCTCAGCTCTCCAACAGAAGCTGGGCCTGCTCTATCGGCTCCGTCTCCTTCTGTCAGGATCATCTTGCCTAAAAATTGCTAAAGCCTCCCTTCTACCCCTTCTTTTTTATGGCTCCCCTCTATTCCTATCACTTAAGTCCTCCCTTATGAATCACCTAAAGCAATTATATCATAGGCTCAGACACTTTGCCTTAGGTGCTGCCTCACGGCAACATCACTGCACTGTACTAGCATCTCTGGGTTGGCTACAGCTGGAACATAAATTCCAAGTATATCTCCCTCTGCCTTACCTATAAGCTTACCCACCTATACACTCCCCTGAGTCCATCTAATATTGTGGTGAGAAAATCAGCCT
The DNA here is from genome assembly GCA_016271365.2 of Neoceratodus forsteri. NCBI lineage: Eukaryota > Metazoa > Chordata > Ceratodontiformes > Ceratodontidae > Neoceratodus > Neoceratodus forsteri. The sequence goes on from CM057452.1 coordinate 1,878,911,510, forward strand.
GCCAGCCTGCCATACCCTAAACTCCTCCTCCCTCCCTCTGTTAACTGCACTGTTGACATGCCTAGCTGCACGCAGGAGATCTTTTGCCTATGCTGCACCCTGGGCCGGAACTCCCTCCCTCCCTCTGTCTATCCTCTCTTGCACTTACCTCCCCAGTTTCAGAAGTGTCCTGCACAACCACCTCTATGGCCTAGGAATTTGTTCCTGCTTTACCTAATTCACCCTGTTCTTCCGTACTTATGTCCGTCCATCCTGGTGAGCCTGCCACCTCAACTCATGGTGCTACCTGTCCCTTAGTTTTGAGTTACACTTTTGCATTGCAGTAGATTGTCTGGTCTGATGTACATATGTTCCTATACTACAGGGCATAACTGCTGTATGTAATGTGATCCTAATTTTTGCCTGAATCTGTCTTGTTCTCCACCATCCTCTCCCCTCTAATCCAGAAATCTATGTTTTTTTTGTATGTAATGTATGGCATTGTTACACACTGTATTGGGCTCTGTGATCTTATCTTTGTATCTTTATTGATATCAGTGCTGTTATTGTATGTATTCCTTTATGCCAGTTCTTATGTATTGTATGTTTATGGCTGTGTTTATATTTCTGTACTCCTCACCTTCTGTACCCTCCCCTGGGTCACCCCTGAAAAAGGGATGGCATGGTCTCAGTGGGCTTACCCAGTTGCCAAAATTCAAATAAATAAATAAATATGTGTTTGTGGGTTCAGGTTGTGCTTCACTGTTCACTTAATTTTATTCAGCATTTTGTGGATGGCTATGGACTATGCTAGTTACACAGTATATGCAGTATGTGTTTGTATCTTTTATTTATTTATTTGAGTTTTGGTAATCGGGTAAGCCCACTGAGACCATGCAGTCCCTTTTTCAGGGGCATCCCGGGGAAGGGTACAGAGGATAAGAAATACAAATGTAAACAAAGCCATGTACATACAATAAATAAGCACTGATATAAAAGGAATACAAAATAAAGAGGATGTACATACAATAAAAGCACTGATATAACAGGAATACAGAAATTAGGATCCTAATGCCTAGGGCAATGTGAATCAATGTTACACAATGAACATAAAATCAAACAGTGATCTCAGGGGTGAGGGGAATGGATGGTGCAATACAATACAGAAACTGGCAAATTACGACCACATTATGTACAGCAGTTTTGTAAAACAGTGCAGGACAAATGTACAGCAGTTAAGCAAAATAGTGCAGGATGATTGTACAATTCAAATCAAAAAGACAGGCTATAACATGTATAGTGGGGATAGGTTTGACAGGATGAGCAGACATGAGTACAGAAATATACAGGGTTATTTAGGAAAAGCAGGAGCAAGTTCCTAAGATGTATAGGTGGTTGTGTAGAGCACATCTGAAACTGGGGAGGGAAGTGCAAGAGAGGATAGACAGAGGGAATGAGTTCCAGGCCCAGGGTGCAGCAAAGGCAAAGGATCTCCTGCCTGCAGCTATGTGAGTCAATGGCACTGTTAACAGTGGGAGAGAGGAGGACCGGAGGGTGCAGCAAGCCAGTTTTCTCACCACAATATGAGACAGACTCGGAGGAGTGTATAGGTGGGTAAGCTTATAGGTAAGGCAGAGGGAGATATACTGGAATTTATGCTCCAGTTGTATCCAACCCAGAGATGCTAGTACAGAGCAGTGATGTTGTCAGGGGGCAGCTCCAGAGGCAAAGCGTCCTATCCTATGGTATAATTGCTTTATTTGGTTCATAAGGGAGGACTTAAGTGATAGGAATGGGGGGAGCTATAGAAAAGTAGAGGAAGGAGAGAGGCTGAGGCAATTTTTAGGCAGGATGCACTGGATAGTAGGGGACAGAGCCGGTAAAGCTCCGTCCCCTTCTATCAGTCTGTTTCAGTTGTGGGTCACTGCACACCTCCTCGCCCCAATGTTTATTTTTTACACGGGGGGGGGGCAAAGACCCCCAAATGAAATCACTTGATAACACAGCATGACTATGCCAAGTTGCCAACTAATGCTAAGTAGCACAAGTATCATAGTGTACTGGCTTGGTTCTAATGCTGTTTAGTTCAAGGTGTGCTGACCTGATGATCATAGCACTGGGAAAAGGCAAACCTTCACTTGAGGTTGCTGCTTGCTTGCTGGGGACTTGCACTTGAATGAGCAATGTGTTTTAACTAAATTGTAGCTATAAAAAAACAGCAGTGACAGGTTAAGAGACAACAGGGTAGGATTATGAAGATTTATGTTTTTTGCAGGAAGCTAAGGCAATTTTTTTTTACCTTTGTTTTACCAGAAGACATACTAAGCTCAAAGCGTGTTTACAGGTGCAACCTGTGAGCACAAGGAAGTTAAGTGACTTATTCAGGGTCACACAGCATGTAAATGGGGGCTGTGGGATTCAAACCCAGGTCTCCAGGTTTGCAGCTCAGAGACTAAAACCACTGCTCTATATTGCCTCCATTTTCTCCAAATTTTTGTAATTGCCCATATAATTTATTGTGTTTGCTGTTTATATTTTTCTTCTTTCATTGCTTACTACCTGGTTACGTGGGGCTTGTTGTACGGTAGTACTGTAGCCTGTAGGGAGCATGGCTGTTTTTGTCACTGCCACTTTAAAAGTTATTGCATAAGTACAGTCATGGTAACTGCAAATGTCTTGGGGGGGGCACCGTGAAAGCTGAATCTGGAGTGTAATCTATGTATATAGACTGCAGGTGGGGTTTGGGCCATTTAAAGCTGGATTTCCATTTTGGGGGAAGGGGGTTAGTACAGTGGTAGCATATGAAAGTTGGATTTGTATGTTTGCTATTTTAATAATTTACATACCTGAGATTCACACACTGCCACTGGAATACCCCCCCCCCATGGCAAAACAGTTGTAAATGCATCAAAACCCACCTTGTCACACAGGTTTACAGATCTAAAGCCCTATTTACACAGTCACATTTGCACTGGAGTAACCCGTGCTCTCAAGTTGCTCCAGTGCAAATGTGACTGTGTGGACATGTACCCGATTGGGGTTAGCCACTTGATAAAATGCTCCCAGATTCTTTCTGGTAACAGCGGTTTAAGTGGCAGTGTGAACTGCCTGCACAGCAGCAACCCATCCATTGGCCAGCAGATGGCTGGCTGCCCCCAGATGCACAGCCCCTCACCAGCACTGATTGCAGCGGTGCAGAGAGGGTCCATGTAGACAGATGGAATGCGGGTGATAAGTGGATGGGACCATGCTGTTGTGGTATTTTATTTGTAGCGCTACTACCGTGTAAACACGGCTTAAGTTTCTGCTTCACAAAATGGACTAAATGGCTATTTTTGTGTGGTAAAACAATGCTCAACTATATCATGCTAACTGCAAATGTTATTCCTTTGTTTATGATGGGGGTTAGTCAGCTGTGTGAAATGTTTAAGTGTAAATTTATTTTGAGGAAGAATTGAATTTCTACTGTATATATTTAGCAACAGTACCATTTAAAGCTGCGATGTGTGTTGGGCTGTGGCCTACAGGTGATAACTCTCACTCTAAGGCCCTGTGGATGGATTGGGGAGCACTGGTAAAAAGCAGTGCCGCTACATCAAAGCCCACCCCGATGTGCACTGTTTAAGATAAAAGTGTTAACATACAGTGTGAGAATGGTAGGTGACAGGTCACTAGTTTCTTTGTACATAGGAGGAGAGGGGTGCATTTTTGATGCTGCAGATAACACACACTACGTTTTTCCTATCACCCACCGATGCACTGTGTGACTTTAGGATGACCTTAGTGATTAATTGAAGCATAGAATTTCTTAGCAGAAAAGGAATGGTTGGCATACCTAGTCTGCGCAGATTGATGTTCCCTGACAAATCTGTCTCTAATTCCTGGCACAGTTAAACTGAGCCAGCCTGTCATGAGAGGTGCTCAGTGCCACCTACATGAGGGAATACCCTCAACTGGAAATAAATTATATCTATTTTCTTAAATACTTTCTGTAATAGGAGATGGATTGTGGAAATATATTTCCCAAAGAAGTTTACAGGGATATCAACACAACTTCAAGCAAGAAAACCAAGAGGAATGCAGTATTTCAAAGCTCAAGAAAGACTTCCTTTGAGTGAGTAGCAGCAAGCAGGAAAGGATCCCTCTATGCCTTTAGCAAAACATTCACTATTGACATCAGCGTGAGCATGGTGTACAGCGTCATGAAGCTTCACAAAAGCACCAGATGACTATGAAACTTTCTGCAGGGAAGAAACTGACACAGGTTTTTCCAAGAACAGACTACATCAAGCATTGTTGATGCTGAGGTGGCCTTCGTGAACCTTTTAGCAGAGCACAACTTGTCATTTTCTACTGGTGACTACATTTTAAAATTTATTAGAAAGCACTGCACAGATCAAGAGGTGGTGGAGATTACCTGTGACCCAACAAAATCAGCATTCATTGCATGGGAGGTCCTTGGGCCAAAATATCAAGAGAATGCAAATTGCTCAGTGTCGCCAGTTGCCATTTTGCTTGTACACTGATCTGAGAACAGATATGGTTGATAAAAAATGATGGTTATCCTGGTTAGTTTTTGCATGACATGCAGATGGGAATCAATATTATCCACTTTCTGGATATGCCAAGCATGTGTATCCGAGCAGTCAATGTCTGAGACTGTAATGAAAATCCTGGAACAGTTTAGTATCCCACTGCAAAACCTTGCTGCTTTCTCCTCAGACAAAGCTTCTGCAATGATTGGCATACACAACTCTGTGTTTTCATGACTAAAACAGGTCATGCCAAACATTATAAACATGGGATGCCTTCGTCATCTATCAGACATTTGTTCCAAATCGGGGGTCAAAGCACTACCATCACCTATGGAGGAGCTGATTTCGGATATTTATTATCACTTTTCATCAAGCTCACAGTGGCAATTAAAAATGTGGACACACTTCTAAAGCCATGCTTGAAGCTGAAGATATCAGTTTGCAGAGACATTACCTGAACACCACCAGCCAACATTTGCCTTCAGTTCTTCTGTTCTTCAGTACTGGGGGAAGGTGCTTTGCCAGCTGATTGGAATGAGATATGAGCAAAGTGTACCACTGTTCAGACAACTCATGGAGACAGTCCTATACCTTCCACACTCAAATTCCAAGCCAGAGTGTGCATTCAGCATGGTGAGGAAGGTCAAAACTGAACTTAGGCAATACATGCACATGGAGACCTTGAATACCTTAATTGCCATAAGGATGAATGAAAACAGGGAATGTTTTGAAGTACAGCACACCAAGGATGTCTTGGAAGCATCAAAGAAAGCAACAGTGTTGTACAACAGAGAACATCCCACCTCAAAATAGACTGCATTTTCATTACTAAAGACAAACAGTATACATCTTTTTGACATTTGTTATAAATAAAATAACAGAAAGACTACATTTACAATAATAAAGACATGAAGTATACCCCATACATCTTTTTAAACTTTATTGCAAATAAATTAACAGAAAGTTGGCAAACATTTTTTTGGTAACAAGTCATGCAATGGTGCGGCACAGCGACATAACACTGCCAAGCTGTGTAAAATATGGTGTCCCTGATTTTGGTCATTTGTACCTGATTTTTGGGGGTAGTGTGCCTGATTTTGGTCCTAGCAGGTTGAGAGGTATGCTTAGACACATTGCTGACAACTATGAGATACATCCTTGATACTCCTTTTGAAAATCTAGCCTCCTGCAGTTTAAATGGCACATGTGCAGGTATGCCAATTATTTAGTTCTGGATCAGTCAGATAGTAGCAATTATACAGGAAAGTGGAACAGTTAATACACTGTTCAAATCACGTTCCTAGACAGAATGGATTGGAGGCACTCAGATAATGCAATATCTGAGCCTATGGATAACATGATAAAGGGAATAGTGCACTATCTGCCCATCTCATAGACGGCATAAGAAAAATGATTGAAATCTCCACTTTCAAAGAATCAACCATTATAATTCACTGGAGGTTTCACCTCATGTGAGTTACAGGTCTCTCCTTCATACATAAAATGAAGCAGAAAGAAGCAATGGAGTTTGGTGCTTTCTGACAATATAATCACATTGAGCAAATGAGGTGCAGGTATAAGGTAAACACAAGTGCTGTAGTCACATGGTGTGGTAATGATAGTAGTCTGTCTCCAAGTGTCCTTGTGATTCTAGAATGTTTTTTGCATAAAATATGACCAAAATATTTTGACAACTAGGCCAAGATTCACAAAAAACTGCAAAGTGTAATGCAAAAGTCTGTGTTGTGCCTTGTGATTACTCAGGTGTTAAAAAAAAAAAAAAAGTGAATTACAGAGGGATAGTGCATGGTGCTATCAGGCTGTGAATCTGTCTAGTGAAAGGCAGCGGTAATACCAATACCACTACCTCTAACCCCACCAGCGCAGCCCTGACCCCCAGTCAAGTGAATACTTCCAGAAGTATAGTGCCGGTGCACTAACATGGTATTTACTAAAGCAGCCATGCAAATGAGCCCACTGAGAGCATGCAGAGTGCTAACAGGCTATTAGCATGCTCATTAAGGGCCCATGTGCAAGGGCTGTGGCCAGTTTAGCATGCTCCCCCATGCCCCGATCACTGTCCCATCAGTGCAGAAGCCCTGGAAGTCCAGTGGTGCCCTCTCCATTGCCCATCCACTGTCCCTGAATAATTAGTGAACCTCCCTGGTAGCCCAGTGATTCCCTTCCCCCTACCCAATCACTGATCACCATCCCTATATGAAATTTCCATAGTGTAGTGGTCCCCCCTGCAACCCGACTGCCGGTCCTATATGTAATACGAAATTTCCATTATGTAATAGTCCCTCCCCCCTTCCCAATCACCAACCCAGATGTAAAATTAATTTTTCCACAGTGTTGTGGAACCTCCCCCCACCCCAATCGCTGACTCAGATGTAAAATTAATTTTACATCTGGGTTGGCGATCTGGGAGGGATCACTACACTGTGGAAAAATTTATTTTACATCTGAGTCGGCGATCGGGCAGGGGAAGGGACCACTACACTATGGAAAAATGAGTTTTACATATGGGTCAGAGATCGAGGTGGGGGAGGGCACTACACTATGGAAAAACCTTTTTCAATATTGGTTGGGTGACTGGGGACTGGGGAGGGATCACCATACTATGGAAACCTTTTTATCAATACCGGGTGGGTGATTAGGGACGGGGAAAGACAGCTACACCATGGAAACCTGTTTATCATTACCAGGTGGGTGATTGAGGAAGGGGGGACCGCTACACTATGGAAACTGAAAAATTCCTATGGGGTCGACGACCTAAAAACAGGGAGGGGGGTCGCAGTACCTCCACCAACTACTCGGGTTGTGCAGATTGACACCAGGTTTTTTTTGGTGGTAATTTCTCCACACAAGGGCCTTTGAAAACAACCCTTGCATGGAGCAAAAACTTTGTGAATTGGATTTCAGGGATATGCAGGTCCCCTTCCCTTCATTTGCATTGTGGCCCCCCTCCTAACTTTCCCCAGGTGCAAATCCAGTTTGCACGGGCAAACTGGGCTTTGTGAATGCCAGCTCCAAGCAAAACCTAGTTTGCCTCCAAGCAAAGTTTTGTGAATCTGGCCCTTGTTGTTTTAAAAATGGATTTGGCTGTAACAACAGACAGCAGTGTAAAGCATTGTGACATCCCAGGTATTGTGTTGCACTGAGAGATCACCCCAGTTTAGAACCCCTTTTAAACATCAGGTTGTAGAATGTAGATAAATCATTGAATAATAATTGACATATCACACTACCAGCCCTACTGGAAAATATTATATAAAAACTTCAAACAAAACATTTTATGTTTGCTTGCACGTATGTGCACGAAACATAGTGCCATCATCTGAGTTTTCGGAGGTGTGGCAGCCCTCTTCCAATTCAGTCAGTGTGTTTGCAGGCGCAGCCGCAGTTCTCCAATGCCTGCTGGAGCTGTCCATGACAGCTCCAAAATGCAGTGGAGTACAGTTGTAAGGGGGAGTTATGCTTCAGTGAGCAGCGATAAGATATCACCTGCTCATGCATGCTCCCCCTACACAGGCACGCATACTGCTTGCTGCCCCCCCCCCACGCACACACTGTGTAGTGGACGTGCCCAATCCCCCATGTTACATATGCCATGCTGGTGCCCACCCCAGCATGGCCCACACTGTATAGCCAACGGGGTGCCCAATCCCTGTCGGCTCCACTGTTTCTCCCCGGTGCCACGCCAGAGCCCACCCAGCGTGGCAACAGATGTTGATATGCTACTGCTGATGGGGGTGCCCAACCCCGTCAGCTCCACGCCCCCACTCAGTTGTTCTTGTGCCACGCTGGGAGCCCACCCCTAGCTGCGGGCAAATGTCCCAAGGCCGCCATGTAAAAAAACAAAAAAATTGTAACTTAAAACGGTCCTCGCAGTCTCTGCCCCCACCCGCACTCCACTCACTGCACGCACACCCTGCCTCCTCACCCCTCAATTCTAATACTTACCGGACTCCGCGTGATGATCTTCTTCGTGGACCGGGAATGCCTGCACTCTTCAAAGCCAACCGAACTGAGGAAATGCCGTAAGCTGTATAATGTAATGAATAGGGTTTTTTCAACTTTGCTGCATATCTCAGCCATTTTTGGAATTTGGCACCAAATTTCCAACATGGGGTTTTGGAACCTTCTCATGAATGCTCTCACTCGTCATGGCGTTCATCGGGCCCGAAGGGTGATTTCGCAGTCACTGCGCGAAATCACCTTTTGGGACTGAGTAACAAAATGACACTGCCACTATTCATAAGGTGGACTCTTAAAATGCCTATGTTGAAAATTTGGTGGAAAAATTCCTACAAATGACTATTTTACGAGCGCGCGTTGCGCAGTTCCTACGCACACTCATAAGTTTGTGAATTTTCAATATTTTCACTCCAGCTTTTCAACATTGCCATTTTATTACACTTCCTTATGAGCAGTACAGCTGTCATTTTTCACATCTTGCCCAAAAGCGTGTTCCGCCCATATGTAGTGCACAATGGCGCAGTCGGTGTGCAAAATCAATGTATGGGACACATTAAGAAAATCACAGTGACACTGTTCATGAGCAGAGGTCTTAAAATGGCTATGTTGAAAATTTGGTGAAAAAATTCCTAAAAATGACTGTTTTATGAGCGTGTGTTGCGCAGTTCCTACGCACGCTCATAAGTTTGCGAATTGTCTATATTTTCACTCCAGAATTTCCACATTGCCATTTTATTACACTTCCTTATGAACAGTACAGCTGCCATTTTTCACATGTCGCCCCAAATGTGTTTCCGCACATGTAGCGCACAATGGTGCAGTCGGTGTGCGAAAGCAATGTTTGGGACAGATTAAGGAAATCACAGTTACACTGTTCATAAGCAGAGGTCTTAAAATGACTATGTTGACAATTTGGTGACAAAAGTCCATAAAATGACTGTGTTACGAGTAAGCACTGTGCAGTTTCCACGCACCCTCGTAAGTTCATGACTTTGTAATATTTTCAGTCCAGATTTTCACCAGTGGCATTTTTCCACACTTCCTTATGAACAGTACAGCTGTCATTTTTCACAACATGGCCGAAATGTGTTTTCACACTTTCAGCACGGAGATGCGTGGTCGCCGTGGGAAATCATTGTCCAGGACAGATAAAGTAAATCACAGTGACACTGTTCATGATCGGAGGTCCCAAAATTCCTGTGTTGACAATCTGCTGTAAAAAATCCCCAACCTAATTACATTACAGGTGTGTGTTGCACAGTTTCTATGCACGCTCGTGACTTCACTAATTTTTTAATATTTTGACTGCAGATTTGCAACATTGCCATTTTTTACACCTCCCCATGAACAGTACAGCTGTCATTTTTCACATCCTGTTCGGAATGTGTTTTTGCACCTGTGGTGCTAAATGCCGTAGTTGCTGTGCATAAGCAGCTTTCGGCTAACAAACTGATATTGCCACTGTTCATGAGGTGGGGGTCACAAAAAAACCATGTTGAAAATTTGGAGTGAAAATACCAATGAATGCCTGAGGTGTTAGGGTTTCCAACCATAACGCCCCACCCTGTAGAGAATGACAGGCATCAGGGGTGTGACTTGGGATTCTTGCCTGTAATGCTCATACCATTCCACATCCTGCAGCCAGTGAGAGGCATCGAGGTATGCCTTGGACTCTTTGGCCCCAAAGTTCACCCCATTCTCCTATACTGTACCCATCTCACCATATTTCCTGATGGAATGAGGTGCGCATAAGGGCCAAAGACCCCAAGGCACACCGTGACATTTGTCAGTGTCTGCAGGGTAGGGTGTGGTGAAATGGCATGGCCGTTATGCCTGACGACCCAAAGGCACACCCCAATGCCTGTCACTCTCTGCAGGGTGGTGGTGGGGTTGGTTTCAGTTCAATACTTCACTGCCATTTCTATTATGCAGCTCTGTAACTTCTACACTACCAATGCCAATGCCAGCAAGCAAACATTCGGCATTGACAAATGCTTGTTATGATTGCAATAAAAAGGCAAGAAAAATGAAAGTTTCTGCTGGATTTATAGTGCTTCTGTGGTTAAGTGCAACACCTTAGCAAGTCGACTTCAGTGGCTGAGCAAGAGATTGGTCATAGCCTCAGACTAATTTTTGAAATAAAGACTACCAAAATTATTCTTGATTGCCCTACAAGTAAGTCAGCATGATACAGGCATCTTTTCATTATCTTAGATTGTTTGCATTCAGATGTTACTGATCAGGATAAAATGATTGTAACCATTTTGTATTAAACCTTATTCCTAAAATTCTGCTTAACCAGAGCTCCGATATTGTAATCTAAATTTAGTCACACTACTACAAAGATATACATTACTGTCACTGCAGCTTGATTTTCATACTGTCATTTTAAGATAAAGTTAACTTAACGTATTGCCACCTTTCTAAAATCCAAGGGGTGTCATAGTGTATAAACAGCACATACACAACACTGTTATTAGCAATATATTAAAAGTACTGTAAGTTAATTAATTAAAGATCATTAGACATTTTTAGGAGCTGCAATAACTACTGTCTGTGCTATCATGTAGTGATTTATGTTTTCATTCATGACAACGATTTGGACTGAAAGTCTAAAGAATCCTAGTTGTGACATCTTTTTTAGGTTTGGCAGAGAGAGACAGAAACTTGTCCTCTGGGATTTCCTTGACTGGGCATTAAGCACAGCCACAACCTGATTAATACAATACAATACAATGCAGTACAGTACAATACAATATAATATTAGAATTGGAAGTGGGCAGATCCCATCATATCTGATTCCCCACTAGTCTACCAAACATATCCAATAACCCCCTACACCCTTCTCTTCAGATTCATGTCCAAGAGCTTCTTAAAGGGCTCAACATTGGTAAAGTGTTCCACAGTGTCACCTCTCTAATGTTTAACAAAATTTTACTAGCATCAAGCCTAAACACTCCTGTGTCGAATGTCTGGCTATCACCCGTCTTTACTTCTTGCTGGACTGTTCACAAATAACTTACAAATATTCCTACCATGTAATATTTTCAAACTCATAATCATGTCTTCCCATAGCCTGCTGTATTCCAAGGAGACTATTCCCAACCTCTCCAGTCTTTCCTCACAGTCACACCCTCTGTCCTTCCACCATCCTCATGGACCTCCTCTGAACCCACTCCAATAATTCCATGACTCTCTTCATATAGGATGACAACACTCAGATACAATATTCCATATGCAGTCTTGCATAGCTCTTGTACAGAGGAATCTTCACCTCACTTGCCCTACTAACAAGTGACCTCTTAATATTATTTAGTACTCCGATAGCTGTTGTTTCCAAACATCCACACTGCTGTGTCCTTTTCATATCTGATGATATTATCACCCCTAGTCCCTCCCTTCTTCACCCTTCCCAGCTTTGCACCACCCAAGGTGTATTGGTACCTGCTGCTTCAATAGGTGAAGTGCATGACTTTGAGATTTAGACAAAAACATTTGTGTATTTTGAATAATTAGAAGAAAAGACTCCTGAAATGATTTTTAGACAGACTAGATAGATGGAAGAAGAGTAATATACTTACTGTGATTGTGCTACTGGTAAAGAGCGTCTGATAATTGAGTGAACTTGTCTATATACATCCAGTTTGGACATGCAGCGACATGATGTGTGATTGGCAAAACTAATTGTCACTGGTCTGGGGCCTTGAGACAGCGGTATTGTAATCTCAAACAACTAGAAGAAGAAAACAAATAAAGTACATAAAAACTTGATACAATGATATGCTTTTAAAACAGAAATCCTTTTCTGGAGCATACCAATATTTACAATTGACTGTAAAAGGTTTAGTCCCAGTTGTATGCTTTTGTAGGTCCCTCCTTAAAATTATTTTTACCCAATACAAACTTACATCATAGAACTACTATTGTTAAACCTTGAGCATGGTAATTCCAGCTTGTTAGAATTTACATTTATGTGCTAGACTGGCATTAACCCACACAGCTGTGCCTACCACCAGTGTGTATTTAGTTTTATGTGGCAATATAGAACTGTAATTGCAATTACAATGCTACAAATAGTGCAAACAGAATTTGCAACTTATTTAGGGCAAAATCAGTTCCAGACATACTGTGACTTTATGTGAGGATCTAGTAAATATATTGAAAATTCTACAATGTAACTGCATCAGAAAATGTTCTTTTTTATGTTGTCTTGATGTGCACAAGCAACAACTTGCAGTAGTAGTACAGTGAGATGTATGTCAGTGTTGGCGAACACAGAACATGCTTTAGTAGGTGTGTCCCTCATTCCAAAAATTAGCCAGCATGCTAGCACTGACACAAAAATGATGTAAAGTGCTACCAACTTGAAAGAAATCTGCCGCTGCAATCAGAGATAAGCTTGTCATGCAGTGGCAGAGATGACACGCCTCCCGTATGTGCCTTTCCTGGTGAAACATTTCAATAAACATGGCGGTGGCTCTTGACACTGTCACACAATCCCCTAACAAAGCTGACATCAGGGGTGCAATCCCCATGTCGGCATGTCCCCCAACCCCTCCACATTGTATGGCACTCTGGGAGCCAACTCCAGTGTGCTGCCACTCACACAAAGCTGATTGTGTCAGCGTGTTCCTCTCCCTCACCCCCCTTGTGTGGCACACTGGGATCCCACCCCAGTGTGCCCAATAAACTGTCTCACATGTCAGTTTTTTTTTTACCTGAAAAGAAAAATGGTCCCTCGTTGTCTACGCTGCCCAACCCCCTCCCCTGACCCGCACCCACCCTCTGTGCTCCCTACACCCCCCTCACTCCATACTTACCTCTGGAGGTCTGGCGCTCTGATCTTCGGTAGAGCAGGAACACATCTGGACTCTTCAAAGCCAAACTGCAAAATGAAGAAATGCCAGTAAGCTGTATAATGGCATCAATGGGGAGGCTTCAACTTAGGTGGATATCTCAGCCATTGTTTTGAATTTTGGCTCCAAATTTTCAACATAGGGTTCTTGGGACCCCTCCTCATGAACAAATGCACTGTCATCTCATCATTCAGTCATGAAAGGTGATTTTGCGGTCACTGCGTGGAATCACCTTTCAGGACTGACTAACAAAATGACAGTGTCACTGTTCATGAGGTGGGGGTCTCAAAAAGCCTATGTTGCAAATTTGGGGAAGAAATTCCAAAAAATGACTGTGTTACTAGCGTGCATTGCGCAATTTCCATGCATGCTCGTAACTTTGTCAATTTTTTAATATTTTCACTCCAGATTTTCAACATTGCCATTTTTTCACACCTCCTTATGAACAGTACAGCTGTCATTTTTCACATCCTGCCCGAAATGTGTTTTTGCACATCTGGCGCACAATGGTGTGGTCGCTGTGGAAAATCAACTTTTGGGAAGATTAACAAAATCATAGTGCCACTGTTCATGAGCGGAGGTCCCAAAATGCCTATGTTGCTAATTTGGTTAAAAAAATCCCTAAAATAATTGCGTTACGGGCTTGCATTGCACAGTTTCTATGCATGCTAGTGACTACCAATTTTTCATATTTTCACTCCAGATTTTCAACATTGCCATTTTTTACACCTCCTCATAAACAGTACAGCTGTCATTTTTCACATCCTGCCCAAAATGTATTTTCGCACGTGTGGCCCAAATGGCACAGTCGCTGTACAAAATCACCTGTTCGGCTACTGAACTGATAGTGCCACTGTTCGTGAGGTGGGGTCACAAAAAGACCATTTTGAAAATTTGGAGTGAAAATACCAACAAATGTCCGGGGCGTTAGGGTTTCCAACTGTAATGCCCCACCCTGTAGCGACTGACAGGCATTGGGGTGTGACTTGGGATTGTCGGCTGTAATGCTCACGCCATTCCACCCCCACTCCCACCCTGCAGCAAGTGACAGGCATTGAGATGTACCTTGGACTCTTCGGCCCTAAAGTTCACTCCATTCTCCTATACTGGACCCATCTCAGTGTATTTCCTTATGGAATGGGGTGAGCATAAGGCCAGAGGACCCCAAGGCACACAACACTTGTCGGTGTCTGCTGGGTAGGGTGAGGTGAAATGGCATGAGCGTTATGGCCAACACCCCAATGCCTGTCAGTCTCTGAAGGGTGGGGGTGGAGTTGGTGTCAGTTCAATACTTCACTGCCATTCCTATTACACATCTCTTTAACTCCTGCACTCCCAATGCCAATGCCAGCAAGACAACATTCGGCATTGGAAAATGCTTATTATTTGTTTTTCATTTAATGAATCCAATAATAAGATCACAAGATCATTTGAAATGCATCCTATCTTTGCAAGATCAGGATTGTTTTCTACACAACAGCAATGAAAAGTGGGTCAGGACATTTGGCTATACAGAGCAGACCTGGAGTTAATTTATAGTTACTGACTAGACAAAGAATCAAGGTTGGCCAGACTACTTTACTGTACTTATCTAAATAGTGAAATGCATTCTAGGTATTCAGAAACAACAAAAGGCAATCTGCAGCCTTTTCTAGACTGTTCCTCTTTTGGACAGTATCCCCACTGATTGTCAGCCAGATCCTAATCCATTTAAAAAAAAAAGGTGGTTTATTTTCACAGACAGAGTCTACCAAATACTTGCCTGCCCCATCATGTGGGTATTATATTAACAGTTACTCAGGAATGTTTCTGGAAAGGAAGGTCTTCTAGGTTGTCAGCTCATACAATTGAGATAATCAGGAAACTAGCAGTTATCCCATCTACTGCACACTTCTAGTGCATATATTGAGCTCACTGAGGTTCTGTTTTGTATAGTATCCCTTGAGACAGCATTTTGTGCACTAATCAATATAAAAATTTGTATAACACAGAAACACAGAATTTGTCAGCAGAAAAGAACTGCTTGGCTCACCCAGTTTGCCCAGATGGTCCCTACCTAGTCTGTCTCGGCAGACCCTAGCTGGTGTCCAGTGAACATCCTTCGTCCCTGCCTACTTACTAACATTCCACATGTCAGAGGACACCAGACAATAAAATAGAAGGTTTTACCAACATCCTGGCATGTCTGGTATTTGTAATGCAACAGTGCATGGATAGGGAAGGGGCTGAGTGTTGAGCAAAAAAGTATCGCTGTTTTGAGCCTGGTGTTATAAATATTCTGTCTTTCCTAATATTAGTAAGGTGACTGGCCATGTGTGTGTGTGGGGGTGGGGTGGGTATGGGGGGCTGCACTGAGTGAGCCAGTCCTCATTAAATGGTAATCGTCTTGAGCCTGGGCTTATTTGCAGAGGTCAGGAGAAGTGTGGCATCATGCGTTTGTGACTCTGTTGCCAGAAGCTGCTATGTAAACTATTCTGTATTCTTGCACATAGACTTTAACAGACTAAAAATCGGAGTCAGTGACGAAAGGTTTCCACTGCCTGGTATGCACTGACTCCCAATTTTAAATAAAAAAGTCTGTCAAGTTGGCAGAGGTTTCAGCATTAAGAAGTGGCATATAAATAAGGCATTTTAGACATCCAAAATAATGACAAAGACACACGGAGGTAATTTCTTGTTGTTTAAGATTTATTAAACAGTTACAAACAACAGAAAATCATTTCCTATCTCCTTTAAAGCACAGCCACAGTCAGTATAAGAACACAATAATGCAGGCTGGACACACTGGTTGGTGAGGGGTGGTGAACCAGAGGGTGTTCTGGGATTTCAGCTACTGTCTCAACTGCAGGAGGTTCCAGGCCATGGGGTCCAAACTAGAAGCTGTAAGAACTGAAAGATGCCACTTGTGAGCTACAGCTGATGATCCCCCAATGGGTCACTACTGTCGCAGCCACCTCCAAAGCCATCATAGGCCAGTGAAGGGAGCTGTACAGTACGGGGGCGGGGAGTCCAAGCCTGAGGAACAAGAGCTGTGCATCAGCAATAGGGTCACCATATTGCAACAAGACGTTTCCCCATATTCACCCACAAGGAAAAAGGGAACTAGACACCCAGCAAGCAGGTAGTACTGGTGAGCATGCGAGGGGGTAGGTCAGAGGCCACAGGGGGCAAGAGAAAGGTACAAATTGTAGGGGATCAAATTGTGTGGGGCACAGGGAGAAGTCTGGATCTCATGTCTGATGATAAAAAGGTGGTCTGTTTCCCTGCAGCAACAGCAGCAGATTTACAGCCAGGGTGGTAAAGCTCACAACTGAGGGGAAGGGAAGGCCAGATCTAAATCTGCATGTGGGCACGCATGATCTAAGCAGATAGAGCATGGAACATGTGAAGTCAGACTTCCATGCACTGGGAAAGGCAATGTAGGAGATAGCAGGGACAGCAACCCTTTCTGAGGTGCTGCCATGACCATGTTGGAATAGCACTGAACAGTTCCATGTGTTCCAGTTCAATGCATGGCTAAAGGGCTGGTGCAGAAAGGAGGTATTCCAGTATCTTGAGGATTAGGACCTGACCTTGTGGGATTGGAGGCTGTTTAAAATTTATGACTTTCATCCTAATGAAGCAGGAAAGAGGGTGCTGAGAGAAAGGTGGGCACAGCATATAGCTAGTTTAAATTAGAGAAGGGGTGTCAGAATGGCAAGGTACACATCCAATGTCACAAACAAGGAAGGTCTTGCCAGACTCCCCCCATCAACCAATGTAACAGAATCAAGTGCAACCAGGGCAAGGGGAAAAAGGAGGGGCAGGGAGAGATGTTTGGAAAGGATATGTACCAACACAAGGAGTCTTGGCAACAAAATGTCAGAACTTCATGTGATGGTCATAGAAGGGAGCATTGACCTAGTGGCTGTCACAGACATGGAGGCAACCTCAAACCACAAATGGGACATGACCACAGCAGGGTGTTCAGTATTCAAGAAGGACAAAGTAAAGGTCAAGAAAACTATGAATAGACGCCCAGAAAGGGACAACCTTAGCCAGTCCCAAAGAATATGTTTAAGGGAGCCTTCCCCAGTGCCACATCGCATACACTCTGCTAATCTTAAATAACTTCTGAGGGGTATAAATAGATATTATGCAATATACAGAATTGTATAAGATGGTATTTATCTTGCTTGATAAATTTATATAACTAACTCCACACCTTTTGTCAGTCCTTAGGATTGACATGTAAATCAAAAGATTGCTGCCAATAAAAACAAATTCCCTGTAGACTGTTCAGATCATTAAATTGTAAGCTAGAATAGAACTTGAAAGTGGGATGTGCCTGCCCCACCAGGAACAAAAAAAATCTGCGAGAAGAGGGTGTGAATGTGAGTTGATGCCTGAAGATCCCAAGAAACTAGTAATCATTCGAGATAACTGGAGGTGCTTGAATGAATGGTAAACTGGAATGGAATACTGATGTAGTATTACTTGGGTAGACACAACCTTACCATTAGAAAAAAAGGATCCCAAGGGTGGATGCCGGAGTGGGGGACAAAAACTAAAAGGGATGGGTCAGTTTGCTATACATATGTTTGGATTACCAATCAGAGGTTGGGAGAGGTCCTTTGACCAGTCAGCCTTCAAGTATGAGCAGATCTGTTTCAGGGCCTTAAGTGACCACATCAATGGGATATTGCGTAGTTGTGGGGGGAAGGAAAAAGAAGACTAGGGAGTTGTATGCCATATTGTAGGCAAATCTGGGACTCCAATGATAACCAGAGAAGGGAGCAGGCCCCAGTCCGGTGGGCGTCCGAAGGTTGATGCCACTGGAAAATCTTGCACCTGTGAAGGGCACAGTAATATAAAAAAAGAATCAGGTAAATGGAGCCCCCCCTCTCTCTTTTGAGAGTATTAGTTTATAGTAAGCCTGACGAGCAGTGCCGTCCTTCCATAAAAATTCTGAGAGAAGGCTCTGTAGTTGACGGAACCAGATCATAGAAGAAAATGGTCACGCATACCCAAAGAGTATAATATCAGGGGCAAAATGTTCATTTTGATGGTATGAATTCTCCCCCTAAGGGAGAGGGTAAGAGCTAACCATATGCGTAAATCTGCCCTGACTGCAGAAAGCAAGGGCGAGAGATTCCTGTCTGCCAAGTCTGAGAGAGATCAGGAAATCTGAATGCCAAGGTAAGTGACTGCAGTGGGCACCCAACAGAGACCCAAGTCTAAAATTTGCTGTCTAGGGATGTGAGCATTCAGAGGGAGGATCTGTGTTTTATCAAGACTAAATCTATATACAGCCACAGACAAAAAACAGACAAATTTCCTCCAGGACCACATGGATCGATGAAGCAGGAAATTCTATGTGTAAGAGGAGGTCATCAGTGTAAGGCCGACAATGTGTATCGGCAGCCCCTATTGAGATGCCCCGGATTGCCGGATTATCATGAAGTTTATGCAGAAGGGGCACTAGGTACAAATTAAATAAAAAGGGGGAGAGGGGGCACCCTTGCCTAGTACCACGCTGGGGTGACACCGGGGCAGTGATGACTTTGTTACATCTAATTCTCGCCACTGGATTATGATATAGTACCTGTACCCAATTACAAAAAACATCTGGGATTCCAAACTGCTGGAGAGTGGCAAACAGGAACTTCTAAGATACCCTGTCAAAAGCTTTTGCTGCATCTAGGGAGACCAAAATCACTGGTATGCTGCTCTCCCCAGACCAGGAAATAAGATGGAGTATTTTATGGAGGTGGTCACTGGAGTGACGCCCAGCCATGAAGCCAACCTGCTCAGGTGAGATTAGATTATCCTAGACCTTGAGCAACTGATTAGCCAGAACCTTAGACAGAATCTTCCAATCAGTATTAAGAAGAGAGATGGGACGGTAGCTACCAGGGAGACGTTCAGTCTTTCCCGACTTAAGGATCAAGGAAATCCAAGCTTGAGTGAGGGAGGATTCAGTTACCCCAGAGGAAAGGAGGTAGTTAAACAGGAGGGTCCGAACAGGAGCTACAGTGTCTACAAAAGCAAAATAGAAGGAATTGAGGAAGCCATCTGGGCCCGGAGCTTTCTCCGTAGGAAGGTGCTCTATCACCAGGCAGACTTCCTGCAGCATTAAAGGGCATTTTAGCAGATCTTGCTGTTGGGTGGACAGAGTGGGCAAAGTAAGAGGGGCCAGATATTCCTCTATTTGCTGACTAGAGGTCAGGGACAAGGAATCTTGGCCATACAGAGAACTGTAAAACTTATGAAAGGCATTATCAGTCTCCTGAGGATGAGTAAGAATAGGGCCTGCTGGGTAGGGCTAGAGGCTGGGAATGACCTTAAGAGAAAACACATGTTTCAAACATAGGGCAATGAGTCTCCTGGCCCTTTTATTAGACTCCAGATACCGACATTTTGTTCGCTGAAGCACATAATCTGCCTTCTCAGCCAGAAGCTCATAATACTGAGCCCTGAGATCATGTAGCCGAGTCCAAGTAGCCAGATCGAACCTAGATGAGAGTGAAAATTCTAAGGCTTGAATTTGAGAGAGGAGGTCATCCAGTTTCTGAGAACGATGCTTCTTGAGCATGGTAGCCAACCGAATACACTCACCCCTTACTGCACACTTCAGGGCAGCCCAAAGGGTATCCAAGGTCTTCACCAAGCCCTCATTTTCTTTGAAGAAATTATTAAGGAACCATTGGTTAACATTGCGGGAAGCAGAATTCTTAAGGAGAAAAGGGATGAGGCACCAGATTCTATCCAACTCCTCTTGACCCTTTAAGCAGTGATCTAACACAACAGACACATGGTCCGAGATAACCAAAGGTTCAACAATGCAGGACACCAAGCCCAACAGAATTTCTTTACTAACCAGAAAAAAATCAATTCAAGAATACGTGGAGTGGTAACCGAATAAAATGTATATTGATAGGTGGAAGGTTCGCCATGGA
Source organism: Neoceratodus forsteri (assembly GCA_016271365.2). Lineage (NCBI taxonomy): Eukaryota > Metazoa > Chordata > Ceratodontiformes > Ceratodontidae > Neoceratodus > Neoceratodus forsteri. The sequence goes on from CM057452.1 coordinate 1,878,931,799, forward strand.
TCAACCAAGTCTAAGGTATCCATGAAATCCCACAACCCTCTTTGCCCAGGGGATAGGCCTTTCCTGGAGGTGCCTGAATGGTCCAGATCAGTATGCAGGACCAGGTTCCAGTCTCCACCTAGAAGAATGGGTAGGTGAACAAAAAGGGCCAAACGTGTAAGGATATCAGAGACAAAATGAGGAGAATCAGCGTTAGGACCACAGACAGCGCCTATAAGGACTTTGGTTAAGCCCAGACACCCATGTAAAAACCAAAAACAGCCCTCCAGATACCAAAGCTCCTTAATTAATGAAAACAGGGTGTGTCTGTCAATTAAGATGGCCATGCCTCCCTTACTTTTACTACATCCCACCCCAAAAGCCTGCCCCACCCACTCTCTGTGAAAGATAGCAATGTCCTCCCTATGCAGGTGGGCTTCTTGAAGAAATGCAATGCATGGCTTGGACTTTTTAAAATGTTTCAAAACCATAGCTCTTTTCCTTTTATTTTGGCCCCCTTTAATACTCCAGGTAATGAATCTAAAGGATAAAGATATATTCCCAGATGCTCAAGTTATGGAACAGGTAGCCCCAGCAACTGAGTATAGACCAGGACAGGAACCCAGCTGTGCTCCGTTTGAACCCCCCCCCCCCAGATAATAGATGAAATCCTCTAATCAACATGAAAAAAACACAAATCCACCCACCACCACAACCACCTGGTGCAGTTAACAGATCCCTGAGGCTGGTTCAGGACAAACCCATCCCAATTCAGAATGGAGCTCCTGAGGATGGTAAGCACACTGAGGAGTGAACCCCAGGGTATTGTAGTGCGCACTTCTGCAAAATGTGGCTGATCAAGTCTGCATCACTCAGCAAGGCACTAGGTGGGGTGAGTGAGCTAAACAGGAGAGAGTCCACACCCACACCAGCCTGAACCAACGCACTGGGTCCTCCTCTCTACTGGACCTGGTTTTCACCAATCGTCCCCACAAGATCACAAGCACCACCGTACTCCCTAATGCCCTAAGCGACCACTCCCCCATCCTCTGCTCCTGGTCATGCAAAGCCCCAAAGAACCCCCCTAAAATAATACTGCAACGCAAACTTGGACCTGGTAAACTTGCTCTCCTAATATCCCACCTCCTTTCGTTGGACTGTTCCTTCATAATGAATACCCTCAACCCCGACCGAGCCTTCGACCTTTTTATTCTTACTTTCAATGCTATCTGTGACTCCCTTGCCCCACTTACTAAAAGGATAGTCAAAGACAACCCTGTACCTTGGATCACTAGCCGACTACTGACTGTGATGCAAACCAGAGACTCGCTATGGCACCTATCCAACGAGAACTTTTTTTTTTTTTTTTTTACAATTGTTTAACCTGGTGAGACACACTAAGCTGAAAGCTTGTTTACAGGTGCAACCTGGGAGCACAAGGAAGTTAAGTGACTTGCTCAGGGTCACACAATATGCAAGTGGAGGCTGTGGGATTTAAACCCAGGTCTTCAGATTTGCAGCTCAGAGCCTTAAACCACTGCGCTATACTGCCTACCATCTGACAGACAAAGGTACAGGAAGGCCCAGAACAACTGCACATGGGCTCTACGCCAAACAAAAGCAGAGTATTACAAATCCTCCCTTCTGCCTGGGGCTCAGGGTGCAAGTTCTAGAATAATATTAAGGACATCTGTAGCAAGAACCATAATCCCCCCAAACCAGATAGAGGTCGATGGGTGCCTGTCCTTGGACCCCATCCATATTGCCTCAGCCTTTAATCGCGCCTTCACAAATCTCAGCCATGTCCTCCCTCCCAACTTCTTTGACCCTTCCCCTACCCGCTACCCTATGACCCCTCCAACAGCCCCTCCTTTCCACCTTCGATGCATCACCCCTGCATCAGCCAAGCCTTATCTAGAAAAAGCCCTAAGCCACTCCCATTACAGTAGTGACTCATTGGACCCGAGACTCCTCTGGTTCACACTTCATGAGGTACTCCACCCTCTCACCCACATTTTCAACCGCTCGCTCTGCCAAGGGAAATTCCCCTCCCAGTGGAAATCTGCCTCCATTACCCCCATATTTAAAAGTAGTGACAGTACTGCCACTAACAACTATTGCCCCATCTCTATCCCCCCCATTGAAAGCGCTTGAGCATATTGTCTCCGACCAGCTCACCGAACACCTTAACAAACACAACCTACTCTGTAAACAGCAACATGACTTTCGCAAAGAGCACAGTACTATGACAGCCCTCTTGGAGTTCACCGCACACGTCCACTCCACCTTAGACAGAGGCCACATCTCAGGTGCGGTATTTGTTGACCTCTCAAAGGTGTTTGACACTGTCAACCACTCCCTTTTACTTAACACACTCTCCAACATCAGCTTCTCCCAGGACGCCCTTAGCTGGTTCACGGACTACCTGTTGGATCAGTACCAACAGGTCAAAATTGGTACCACCCTCTCTAGCAGACTACCAGTCCGCTCTGGTGTGCCCCAGGGGTCTATCCTCAGTCCTCTACTCTTCAGTCTCTTCCTTAACTCCCTTCCCTCGTCCTGCTCTGGCAATCTACTACTGTATGCGGATGATGCTGTCCTTTTTTCCTCCAATCCAGACACAACCCTACTACACAGCTCCCTCCAGTCCTCCTTCTCTGATGCTGAAAAATGGTTCTCCACACAGGATCTTACACTAAACTACAAGAAAACTAAAGTCATGTACTTCTCACATCCTCTGAACTCCCGGAAGGTGCTCTGCCCTCAAATCCTTACCGCCAATCTGACCCCCCTAGAGCAAGTGGTTACCTTCAAATATCTGGGCATAACCCTAGACCCAGCCCTTAACTTCCACCAGCACATCCATCACCTGTCCACTGCCCTCAATGTCCAGTTCAGAATCCTCTATTGCTTCAAACACTGCCTTACTCCTGAAGCCCTTCAGCTCGCTGTCTCTTCCTTGGTCCTCTCCCTCCTTGACTATGGTATTTTTATTTATGGAGCTGCAAATATATCTGCCCTAGGCAGACTCAGACTCTCCCTGAACAAAGCCTGCCATCTCGCCCTTGGCTGTGATCGTCTCACACATACATGCACTCACTGCCACTAACTGGCTGAGCCTTGACAGTAAAATATGGTCCCACACATGCCTTATGGCCAAAAAGATCGCCCTGGGTCTCTCACCAACTGGCCTCACCCCTATTATTCAAGCAGTCCTGATGCATAGAAACACCCGTAGCTCTGGCAAGATGCTCCTCTCGGTTCCCAGGTGTCGAACCTCCCAATTCCAAAGATCCTTCAGCCACAGGACCCTTTCCTTGTTGAACTGTCTGCCCAGTGCACTCGCTAATGAAACTAGAATTGGCCCCTTCAAAATCTCTCTCAGAGACCATCTCCAGTCCTCCACCCCCTGCGACTATCATTGATCTCACTGCCCCCATCCCTGACAACAGACTATGCCGGCTCTCCCCCCTTCCACCCCCCTTTCGTTTGCCTCTTCCTAAGCTGCCTGCTCAGCTCTTTACCTGGAGCCTTTATACAAAGCTGTTTTAAACTTGTCCAAATACACCTTTGGATCTGACTGTTAGCCATTTACTGTATTCTCTGTAACAAGTCTGTTTGAGTCCTGCTTTGGAATTATGTTTACTGTTGTATTGTTCTACTAAATGTGATGTGAAGCTTTTGTAAATGAGTCTTTGACTCAAAGGTACTTTCCGAATTTGCAATAAATAAAATAAATAAAAATAAATAAAATAAAATGACCACTTCAGTAACTGAACTCACACACCACTTAAAAGGTCTCAGAAAGGTCCATCCTGCTATATCATAATGAGTACCAATCTGAAGCGCATGGCAGGGGTGAGAAACAAACTGGTCCTTGTGAGTACAGACAGAGGCTGAATTAGAAACCAGCTGAGAAAGTGCATGTCAACTCCAAATAGACAGGCACACTATGAAAGAACAGTCCCAAAAAAGTCCAGGGCCCCAGCAGCAGATTAGTGTCATAGCATGCAGGACATAAGTAGGAGTCCAGGCAGGGGCCAGAAAGGCTAATACATCAGGGGGACAGTGAACAGAAACTGCTTACCAGTGGTGGTAGACATGAAAAGGAAGCAGAGGAACCCCAAACCAGGAAATCATTTGAAAAGGTCCAGGAGCTTAATCTTTAGGTCGGCCATCGCCTTCTCTGGGGTATCAAAGCTGGACCAGCTCCAGTCCTGAAGCACCTGAAGAGCCGAGAGAGAGAGAGTGCATCCTAAATTTGATGCTAGCCACTAGCAATCTGGAGACCACAGGATGGAAAGCTGCTTTCCGTTGACGAACAGATGGGGAAGATCCTGAGTGATCCGGAGGTGCTGCCCTTCCCAGAGCACCTCCTTTATGTCTCGGACCTTAGCCAAAACATTTTGTTTGTCTAAATAACTTAGCAAGTGGCAAATGATCAGCTGCAGAGGAGAACCTGGAGCGGGCATGGGGCGTAGCGATTGGTGCGACCATTCCACCACATACACTGGGCCGTTAGGCGAGTGTCCCGCTACTTTCTCCAGCAACGTTTGGATAAATACTATAGTCTGGCAGACCCTCAGCCCCTTCAGTTAGCTCCATAAGCACTAAATTGTTCCAGCAGGACCAGACCTCCAGGTCCTCCAGCCGGTTCTCCATCTTCTGTAATCGCTGCCACAAGGAAGCCACCTCGGGGTCCAGATGACTCTGCCAGTCCTCCAGCGATGAAGTGCAGGCCTCAGCATCACTGACCCACCAATTCAGGGAATCAATAGGGGAGCGGAGTTTTTGAAGTTCCTCTGTTATCAGCTGCACAGAACTCTGTAAAGGGGCCATCTCCTTCTGAAATCTTTGTTCCGTTAGGGCCACAAGAGTAGAACAAGAATGGGAGAAGCCCGTGGCCTGCTGCTTGGAGCGCTTGTTAGTCTTGTCCTACTCAGGAGTCAGTGGGGGATTGTGGTGGGGAAGCAAGTTTTTCATGTCTGCATTCATCTCGGGCATGATGAACTGAAGCTTCCAAAATGCAGCACTGAGCAAGGTAAAGCTGTCCTTACTAAAAGTTTGTCAGGCACTGTAGCAAAAACAGGAAAATTGAGCAATTAAAGGCAGGGAGGGCAGGAGCTGAGAGCAGGCACATCTCTAGCTGCCATCACGTGATATCTCCAAAAATGGGAAGCATTTAAAAATCAATGAATGAGGTGGCAGAAAACTCAATTGAGAAGGTGTCAACGGAAAAAGGGGCAAAGATAGTCCAATGTCATTCACAGCCAAAGTAAAGATGGCAGAAAAGGCCAAAGAGAGGCATTCCTGAAGAACAAAGGAAGCTGGTGGGGGGGAGGGATAGATAGAAGTACCTGGAGGCAAAAAAGGTAGCCAGCAGGAAGGTGAGGGAGGCCAGGATTGAGATGGGACTCAGGCTTGCAATGGAAGTGAAATCCAGGCATATCCAGGAGAAGCACAAGCTTAAAGGGGGCATTGTATTATGAGGCCGAAGAGTGAAGAAGTATTGGAAGAGACAGACAAAGGAAAAACAGAAACTGAACAAATATTTTTATTCAGTCTTTATTTATTTACTTATTTATGTATGTATGTCTTAGGTAACCGGGTAGGTGAGCTGATCCAAAGGACCATTTTCAGCCATGACCCAAGCCACAACATGGCACAAACAAGCAATACAGATACAGGTAATATACAATAAATGAAAATGAACAAGCCTCATCATGAGGCGCAGCAGTTTACAGTACACTGTGGGAATGCATACAGAGAAATACAAAAAAAAAATTAAAACCAAGGTGACATATTAGGCCAGTTTACAGATCAAGTACATACAAACTAGGGAGGATTGGCCACAACCATAATGTGGGGTTAAGAATGGAAGACAGGAAAGCAGGTGCTCAAGTGGCATGGCTGCAATAACTGAGAAATGGGTGACAGAAGAGCTTATAGAATTGAAAGTAGATAAATCTATGGGACCCGACGGCTTATACTCGAGAATGCTTAAGGAAGTAGTAGAGGTGATATCATGCTCACTTGCAGACATTTTTCAAGTGTTCACAGGATATGGGGGTTGTTCCTAGGGACTGAAGAATAGTGGACGTGGTCCCACTACAGAAGAGTGGAAGAAAGGTTGAGATAGAGAATTGCAGAACAGTTAGCGTGATGTCTATAGTGGGAATAATTATGGAGTCTATCCTAAGGGAAGAACTAATGGATTTCCTGTGGAGGGAGTGGGCTACAGGATCCCAGACAACTATATTCACAAGAAGGTCTTGCCAGACAACTCTGGTTAATTTCTTCAACTGGGTGACCAGGGTAGCCAATAAGGGACAGGTAGTCAATACAGTGTTTTGGGTTACAGCAAGGCCATTGACTAAGTCCCTCACAGGAGACTGGTCAAAAAGTTAAAGGACCTAGGAGTGGAGGAAAAAATTGACAACTTGGGAAGAGAACTAGATGAGGGGAAGAACACAGAGAGTAGTAGCCAACTATGAGTTTTCAGAGGTAAGGGATGTAGATGTAACTAGCAGTGTATCTCAGGTGTTGGTGATGGTTCCGATCCTTTTCAATGTGTTTGTGACATGGGGAAGGCATCAAGGGCAAGAGCTGCTTCTTCACAGACAACACGAAGATCTGCACAAGGGTGGACACTGAGAAAGGGATAAGGGAGCTCAGGGGGATTTGGGTAGGTTGGAGAGCAGGTCAAGGATATGGCAGGGTGCTCTAATTCTAAAAAAATGCAAGATCATACACATTGGAAGAAGGAACCCAAGAGTGCAGTATCAAATAGAGGGGGAGGGGTGCGGTAATGGAAACTAGGAGTATTAAGTGACAGATGGGAGATGAATGAGGAGGTTGACTGGCATCCCCTACTGAAAGGCCTATCCTGCTCCTCTTGAATGATATTCAACAATACAGCTTTCTTAGCCCCCACCTTCTCCTAGCAGCATCTTACAACCAGATGTTATTAATTCTTTATTAATATATTTTTGCACTAAATTGATATTTAAATTTGGTGCCCTAACTTATGTTACATGCACCCTACGGTAAGAAATAGATTCAGGGAGCTGGCCAGGGACTGCAGGGTAGAGGTGAGCTCACTGGCATTCTTGGAAGCCTTGCTGGTCCCTTGTGCCAGTACTGTTAGGAGGCAGCAAACTGTAGAATTCAATAGTTGGCTCAGGGATTGGTGTGAGAAGGAGGGTTACGCCTGTATAGGAGAGTTGAGGGGAGAGACACATGGGCAGACAAGGGTTTATATGCAAAGGATAGATTGCAAATAAATGAGGGGGGCTCTAGACTGTGGAGGGGAAAATTACAAGGGTATATACATAGGGTCTTGAAAGAGGATTTAAAACTAGGAGTGGGGAGTACAAGACTAGGGAAAGGAAGGTGGACACAACCGGAGGGCTTTGCCTAGCTAGCACTCCCCCACTGAAGGAGGGGAAGAAGGGAGGGGATGAAAAAGGGAAATGGGAACTTGGTGGAGGGTAATGTCCGCCAGCTTGAGGAGTATGGGCAATAAACTGGTTTACTGAGAGGCCACGATGGTGGATAAGGGATTGGATCTTGTGGCCATAATATCATATCATATACTTTATTTACAAAAAAGTGCCTTTCCAAAGATCAAGGTGCTTGCACATAATTACAGTACAAACACACAGTAATTAAAATCAAATCACGAACAAGTCAATACATCAAAGACTCTCATAAAATATGTGTCCTAATAAATATCAGCTTCAAAATTGAAAAAAGTCTGGAAATGCCATGTCAAACAAGCAAGTTTTAAGTGCCGTTTTAAAGCTCTGAATGGTCAGACACTCTTACCCAACGAGGTAGAGAATTCTACAGGGTAGGGGCCACAAAAGCAAAAGACCAGGCCCCAGATAATGGAGATCTGGTGGATGGAGCACCTGGGCTGGAAGGTGGTTATCCCAGGGTGTAGTCTTTTTAGGAAGGACAGGATGGGGAGGAAGTGGGGGGGTGCACTTTATGTGAAGTAAGACAGTAGTGCAAGAAGAACAAGGGGAGGCGGAGGTCCTATTGGTCACGTTAGTAAAGTGGTCGGGGGCAACAGTACACCTAGGTGTCATCTACAGACATCCTACACATGCAGAGGAAGTGGACAAGGAATTAATGTAGGCAGTGCATAAGATGGCACACAAAGGGGAACATTTGCTGCTGAGGGACTTAAACCTCCCTGATGTGGACTGGGAGATCCCGATGGTGAAAACAGCAAGAAGTAGGGAGTTTATGGAATCCCTACAGAGAGTGTTCCTTCACCAGCTGGCCAGGGAACCTATTAGAGGTGGGGTGACACTGGACTTAGAACTGACAAATGGGGATAGTGTAGCTGATGTCCCAGTGGGAGACAGTCTGGGGTCCTGCAACCACAGAGCTATAAGGTTCAGGATTAGGACAGGGATGGAAATGTGTCAAACCACCACAGTTGTATTGGACCTCAGGCATGTGGACTTCAACAAAATGAGGGAGCTCTTCAGGGAGGCTATGGGGGACAAGGAGGAACTGGGGGATGCGGAGGAAGTGTGGGGTGTAATAAAAGGGGGGATTTTGAGAGCCACTGATCATTGCATAAGGAAGGTAAGCAAAAACAAAAGTAGAAGGAGGCCACTCTGGTTCACCAGAAAGGTGGTAAGGGCAGTAAGTGAAAGGAAACAGGCATTCAGGACATATAAAAGAACACAGGGGAAGAAGGATAGAGAAGTATTCAGAAAAAAAAATGAAGGTGACAGGGCAGACAATTAGGAGAGCAAAGGCAGGATACTGAGGAGAGGAGAGGATAGCTAGGGGGGTCGTAAGGGGGTATAAAACTTTCTACAGGTATGTCAGTGAGAAGAGAAAATCCAAACAAGGGATAGTGAGACTTAAGAGGGAAGGCAGAGTTTCAGTAGAGGGGGACTTCCAAAAAGCAGACTTACTGAACAAGTACTTCAGTTCTGTTTTCATGGTGGAAATGGAGGGTAATGGACCAGAGTTCAAAGGGAGGGGCATGTAGGCTGGACTCTAGCCCATTCAAAGTAGGCAGGGTACAGGAGAAATTTGGGAAAGTGAAGGGTAGACAAGACAATGGGTCCAGACGTCCTGCATCCTAGAGTGCTATAGGAGCTAACAGAGGAACTGGCAGCACCATTGACTAAACTGTTTAACCTGTTGCTAGACACTGGGAGAGTTCCAGGTGACTGGAAGAGGGCAGATGTGGTGCTGCTGCACAAGAGTGGCAGCAGGGAGGAGGCAGATAATTATTGTCTGGTCAGCCTTATCTCAGAGGTGGGTAAAATTATGGAGGCACTCCCGAAGGAAAGAATTATCAACTACCTTGCAGCCAGTGGACTTCAATACGACAGATAACACAGGTTCACAGAGGGGAGGTCATGCCAGATGAACCTGATTCAGTTTTTCGACTGGGTTACAAGGGTGGTTGATCAGGGAGGGGTGGTTGGACGTTGCCTATCTGGACTTCAGCAAGGCCTTTGACACTGCCCCTCACAGGTGGCTGGTGACCAAGCTGGGCAGTTACGGGGCGGGCCGAAAAATAACTAAATGAGTGGAGAGCTGGCTTAGTGACAGATGCCAGAAGGTGGTGGTAAATGGGTTGCACTCAGGGGAGGAGAGGGTGACAAATGGGGTGCCCCAGGGCTCAGTACTGGGGCCCATCCTCTTTAACAACTACATCACTGATATTGTGGAAGGTCTAAATGGGAAGGTATGCCTATTTACGGATGCTACAAAGATCTACATTAGGGTGGACACAATGGTGGGTGGTAGAAAAAATGTGGAGGGACCTGGAAAAACTGGAGGGATGGTCAGAAAGCTGGCAATTAAGATTTAATGCTAAGATGTGCAGATTAATGCACATAGGGCACAAAAAACCACAGGTCAAGTACACACAGGGAGAGGGAGAAAAAGTAGTGGTAACAGAACAGGAGCGGGATCTGGAGATTATCATTTCAGACAACCTAAAGGTGGCTAACCAGTACAATAAAGCAGTGAGCAAGGCAACTTGTATGCTGGCATGCATCAGGAGGGGTGTAACAAGCAGAAGGAAGGAGGTGTTAATGCCCCTCTAAAGGTCCATGGTGAGACCCCACCTGGAGTATGGGGTCCAGTTCTGGAGACCTCACCTACGTAAGGATGCAGATTGGGTGGAAAGAGTCCAGTGGAGGGCAACCAGAATGGTGCATAGCATGCAATGGAGGCCTTATGAGGAGAAGATGGAAGAGCTTGATCTGTATCCCCTAGAAATTAGATGGGGGGGGGACATGATCTGGACATTTAAATATTGAAAAGGATTAACAGGATGAGAGAAGAGAGCATATTTTGGTGGAAGGATAGTCCGAAAACTAGAGGGCACAGTTTGAAGTTGGAAGGGGGAAAGTTCAGAGGTACAATAATAGGGGAGGGTACTATTTTACGGAGAGGGTGGGGGCCCCCTGGAACAGACTACCAGAAGAGGTGGTGGGGGCCAAAATGGTAGGAAGATTTAAGATGGCATGGGATAAATACATTGGAATAACCAGAAGAGGGAGTGGGATGAACCTGGAAAATGAGAGGGACTGGAGTCTCCAACGGGGGACAGGGAGGGGAACGAAGAGTTGGGACTAGGGATACCTATGGGGATGGGTAAATGAGCAGACTGGATGGGTCAAGGGTCCTTTTCTGCTGTCAGAATTCTAGGTTTCTAGGTTTCTTACTTTGCAGGATAGTCTCCTCACTATAATATGTATTTTTATATACTTAGCATAAGTATAACAAATTTAATTTTAATCATAAAGAATATATTGTATCCATCTTAATACACTTTTAATTTATCCCTTAGAAAAACACCCATTTTGGTTAAAATGTATTTCTAACATGTATCTTGTATTAAAAGTTGCCTATGGAGCCAAGTTCAGGCTCACTTTACACATACTGGCTTTATAGTATGAGTGCCACTTTTTGAGAAGGGTGTCTCTTTAAGGGGTAGGCAGGGTAATGGCATGCATGTGCAAGCATGACTCCAACTAGTCTTGCAGTAAGCTCAGTGCAGCAGCAGCCCCACAATCATCTGACATCGTGATGTACATCCAACATCTGATGTCAGCAGCGCCCCGGCCATGAGCACATTAGGAAGTGCCCCAAAATGTTGCATTAGGATGCTACAACCTGAGCCAGATGGTTGGTGCTGAGGGTTGAAGTGCTGGACCCCACACCTCGGGCCACACTGGTGACCTGGGCTTGGGAGCAATCTCGGGTTGGCAGAGGAGGGAGAGGATCAAACATCCAATGCACTGCTTTCCCAGGGAGGGAGGGAATGCTGTCCCGCTCCTTGGCTGCCTCCTGGTGGAGGTCGGGGGCAGCATCACAGTTAGGGAGGCAAGAACATGGTGACACAGTACACATGCTCTCATGACTGTGGAAGGGGAGGGACAGAAAATGTAAAAATGGAGAGGCGCTGGCAGGCTCCCGACTCAGGAGCTCACTCCCCGGCTATCTGGATCATGTATTGGGGGGGTGGATGACTCTCCCCTTCCTGGCCACACCATGTGGGGAATCGATGGGGGATTCATTGGGGGTCTGGGCTTGGGGGAAGGGGATCGGGAGACACACGCGGTGTCAGGGTGAATGTGAGCTCTCTCTGTCAGCAGCCTAGGGGGTAAACAGAAGATTAAAAAAAAAGAATGTTACAACCGCATGGTAACAGCGGTTTCTGTAACAAGAGCATAGCCCTAGCTGAAAGAATTACAACTCACAGTGGCAGTGGAGTGCTCAGATATTTATTAAAATGGTGTTATACTAGATAACACAGAGTTGTGAAAATGTAAGAATTTATGTTAGGAAGGGCGACCACACTAAATATTTTTTTTTACTCACAATTGGTGCACAAATCTAACTACTATGTGAAATTTAAAATATATATATTACTTTTATAATTATATTTTATTCATTTTCAGTGATAATACATAACATCATCTAAAATTAGGAAACAAAGTAGATAACAATTGTGGCACACCATGCAGGATATATATGCATCTCCTAATTAAGTCCACGCTAAGGGAGAAACATAAAGTTGATGCTTTAAATGCTAAATGTCCTAATTTTGCCACGAGCTATAGCCCAAGAGTGCATGGCTAATAACTAAAAAGTTCCAGTTTTCCATTGGTAGTCCAAACTGGCCAGCCCTTGTAAAGGGTATGGTGCCATGTACAGTATTTCCCTAGAATAGTACACAATTTCCCTGAACATATTTTTAAACTCATTCTAAAGTATAAAACTGGGGCACAGTTAAATACATCCCTAAAAAAAACCTCCATGTTGAGGAGTGAAATGTTGGGGAATTTTTGTGTGTTAGAAGCCATGCTGTATTAAATATGAGAAAATAAGCCAAGAGATTTAAAGTTTTACAAGTTGCTGTGGGTATTTCCATACTCTGCAAGTATAGTACTGAAAACTGCTATGGAAGAAACGGACCTGGGTCATGATATCAGAGAACCTGAAAGCAACAGCAAACTGTAATCGGGCTGTACTGTAGGCAAGGCAAACAGGATGCTAGGATGCATAGGGAAGGGGACAAGCAGAAGTTAGGAACTGATTCTCCCACTGTACCGGTCACTGGTTCAACTGCATCTGAAATATTGCACAAAGTACTGGAATCTACATCTGAGGAGATACTGTGACAATCTGGAAGTGGCATAGTGCAGGGCAACCAAGATGGTCCATGAACTAGGAGACATGTCATTTGGGAAGGTGCTGCAGGACTTGAACATGTACACCCTTGAAAAAACGAAAGGAAAGGGGTGACATGACTGAAACATGCATGTATTTGCACAGGAAAAACAGGATGGATGAGAAGGAGGTGTTCTCCTTGAGCTCAAACACAAGTGGGAATTCATTGAAGCTTGCAGGGGGAAGATTCTAAAGGGACATCCACAAGCACTTTTTCACTGAACGAGTGGTGACAAGTGGAGCAAGCTGCCAGAGACCCTGGTGCAGGCCAAAGCAGTGAGCAGCTTCAGACAGGGATGGGACAGGCATGTGGAACTAGTTAGACAAGGAGTGCCAGAAACAAAGGGGGATGGGCACTGAGGCCAGAGCATAGTAGTCAGGTAGGGTGGGTAGACTGGGGTTGGGCTTATGGACCTTTTTCTGCCATTATTCTTTCTGTCTGTCTATCTATCTAACTAAATGTATCCATGTAGTGTCGCCTAGTAGATAGAGCCCTGAACTGATACAAGCCACTGCTCGAAAACAGGAACCTAGTAATAAGACTTTCCAAAACACTAAGCAATCGCAGGAAGCTGGCCTTGGTTTAAGCACACAGCAAAACTGATATAAAAAGTATAACATTTGGTAATTCTAATAACTCTTTCTTTACTGAGTCTTTCAACAGCTACTGTACACGTGAAATGTTCAAAAACAGATACAAACAACATTGAAAATCACTATGAATTCCGGAAATACCCATCTCACTTTATATGCTCGCAAATACTGTATCTTACCAAAGCATGGCAAATGTCATTACTTAGGCTACACCTGCTATTCATGTGGATTGTTCTTAATTGTCTTTTTGTAATCACATCTAAGCTACGCTAATGAAGTACAAGTTAATCAGACTCGAGGATGGAAATGCTGACTAGAATAATTAGTACAATCATTATTTAATATGAAAAATATCTTCTTTGATTGCTTTTTATGACACAGCATTTTTAAATAATATGGATGCAGTATAAAAAATGTCTCGTAAAAATACTTTATTGAGTGTATGCCCATATTTAGAAAATGAGTATACTGTAGGATGGTGCAATAATAATTTGTTCAACACTGTAATGGGCCCATTGTTTCACAAGTCAAATTTATCACTTCTGTTATTACCCCAATTTGAAGCAAGACTGGTACTCCAAGTACAAACCCAGTTGGTTCAGCTGGATTTTAACTATTATATAGACAAAATGAATTAAGCATAAGTCTGACGTAATTCTACCCCAGTTTTGTACATGCATGCACATTGTAGGTTGACTATGGCATTTCAATTACCGCAACACATTATCTTTGGCTATGCTCTTAGGGTTCTAGTTAGGAACATGTTATATTCCCCAAACCATGTTTCTCAATAATATATTTTGAGCAACATCATGGAATCAATAGTTACTGTAAAATCATTACAGCAAATATTCTTCATCTTTACTGTCATAATGTATTTAAGGAATAGTAAATACTGTCATAACAAATGGTAATGTATGTGGTAATGAGTGAAGCTTGTTAGCCTCACTTGATTTTTTCATTTATTTAAAAAATCAGTTGGGTTTTTCTGTTGATTAGAACATAACATATACACGGTTTAATATTTTTGATAGTGACTTAATCAATTTGGATCCTGTACACAAAGTAACCTGCAGCCACATTACAGCAATAGTGAGGCTAAGATTGCTAGAAACTGCTGCTGTGTTTAAAAGTATCACAGTAGCTGTAGGCATATGATATTTTTTTATCTCACTTCCTAAGTAACATATGTTTCAGTTCTCATGCTCATGCAGCAGAATATATTTTAGAATTGACTCATTTTAGACATAACAATTTAAAGACAACATATATGCAACACTTTAAATAAACACTGCATGAAAATCCAGTTTTACAATAATAATTAATCTGAATGCAAGCATACACAAATAGGTGATATCTTATAGGCAGTGATGAGATATGGTTTTTATCTTAATGAGTGGTCAGTGACATCTTGACCCTAATGAGTGGAAATGCCATGAGTGAGTAACAGAACCCCTCCCCCTCCCCACACACACACACGCAAATGGATATTCTGTAAATTGTATATTTTCAGTCAGGCCATTGCATGTTGAATTTATACAATTTAAGTGATAATTAGCTGTGTGTAAATTAAGCAATAAGATGTGACAGGGTGTAGGTTATTGATGGATTTATCCACACCTTGTGTGGTGTGTCGTGAGGCACAACTGAGAGGCTTAACCACACAAGAAATGGATAAATCCCAAAATTACCCATGTCCTGCAGTGCCTTATTGCAATTATACAATATTCCATATGTAAAATAAATTGAATTAGATTTTTTTTTATAAATGCCCTTCCTGAGGGTAACCCGTCAAACAGCGACTGAACTTGAGTGACTCGGATATGAGCGACTCAAGTTCAACGCTCTTTATGTGAGCTACCCTGAAAGGGTAGCGATGGGCAAACAGCAAGGTGACCAGAAACACAGGACAGGGAACAGAAGAGGAGGGAAGGTATTTGGAAGGTCATTGCAGCAGGAGGCTGCCAAGCTAAGCCATGTGGTGTGGTGGTGAGGGTATTGGCTACAGTGGGGAGGGTACAGGGTTCGGGCTGGGAGGAGCACAATATTTTGTGTTTTTTTGTGTGGGACTTATTTTTTGTTTTACTAGGTTCTCCTCCACTCAACATGCACACCCCCCGGAGTTGAGAATCCTTTTTTTGGGGGGGGAGGGTAAACATCACTTTTCACAGGTGTTGCCTCGCTGGGAGTGTACATTGCCATTTTGGTTTTTCAGCGATATACACTCGCTGTAACAGCGATTGCTGTTATGACATGGAACCCTTCCTGAGCCATGAGTTATTGCAGGATTTACCCATGTGTAAAGACCTTAACTAACCAATCTTTTTACAAGATTTTTTTATGTCCATTGTATAAAGTAAGCAATAACCCCTGGCGGTGTGCGGTTATTGAGGGATTAATCAACACCCGTGTGCGTTTAGCCAGGGCATGAGTGTCCTCACAGCACCCGGTGTTGATTAATCCCCAGCAACCGCACACCCTGGAGTGGGTTATTGTGCTTATAACATGGGGTCAGTAAAAACCAAAACATTATGAACAGTAAGGGAGAAATGCATCAAAATGTTTTCAAAACAAAAGAACTTTATTATGCATTCTACTGCCAGCAGAACTGCTGCATTCCACATCCAGTCATCAGTACTCATCATAATGAACAGCTAACACAACAACACACTTTTCAACAGTGCACAGTATAACTATGACGTAAGGAACACCTAATGGACATACACTAACTTCTGAACATGCAGGACACAGAAAATATCACTTGAGGGCTGATAGGGGTGATGCAGTTGCCGTCAACAGATCACTTACACACTGTCACTTGTCTCTCTGGTGGGAGTGGGGTCTGCTCATTGAGGGAATGAACCCCAACAGGGATAGGTTTTGCTGTTCCACTCGCCATGTGAGAGAGACAGGTAGAGCGATGTACAGGACAGCGCAGGAATTGTGAATTACATGTTCTGCTCTCATTGCTGTTTGTGTCTCTCTCGCTGTATCTCGCTCTCTCTCCTCTTCCTCAACTGCAAACTGCATTGGAGATAGGAATGTGGCTTCTAATGCATGTACACAGAGAGACACCCACAGGGTACAGTGCCACAAGTATATCGTAGTCCCGCGGTGTCACTCTGCCACTCAGAAATGGTGACCGAAGGGGAGAAGGCACCCAACTCACCAGAACACAAGCTCGGTCAATGCCCAGCAAATGCTGACAGTGGGGGAGAGCTGGAGAGAGTGGAGCTGAGAAGCTGTGCAACAGACAAAGACAGGACACTGAGCTACTTTGCTATCTTCTGTTGCTGTTTGCCCTGTCAGTGTGTGTGTCTCTCTCTCTCCTGCTGTCACAGGATGCCTCATTCCACAAATCAAACAGAAAGAGAGAATCCACTTCTGCCATTCAGTCTGTCTCTCTGTCACACTGACAGTGGATGCCACATTCAAATGCACTGTATTGTTGGGAGTTGGTGGCCAGAATGTGGGTGCAGATGGTCCAATGGGATGGGAGGCTAAAGAAATCATCATGAAGGACACAGGTGCTGACTAACTGCTGCCAAACAGCCCTGTTACCCTGGATCTGTCACCTCTCTGTTTCTCTCTTGGTGGTACCGCAGGATGACTCTCTCCGTCTTCCTGTTGCTGCATGGCTCAGTGACTGTGCTCATCGAGCGAGCAGGTGATAGCAGGGCTTCAGTATGTCACCCGGCAGCCAGAGATCCATGAGGTGGGGTTGGTAGCCACGGACCACACATTCACACAGACAGAGGACACTTCATATCTCCCAATCTGCCTGACACTGGGTCTCTCTCACTTTCGCTCACTATAACTTTCACTTTCTGCTGTTGCTGCCACAATCATCCCAGCTGGGTGGGGGGGGGGCACCACTCAGTCTCTCGCTCGCTCTCTCCTTTCCTCATATACTACCCTCACTACTTGTATCCTACTCACTGTTGCACCTTGCATTCTAGGGAGGGGGAAACAATATTTCAGGATTGCCCTGCACAGCATACTAGAACAATTGTAACTGATCATTCAGTACTTTTCGGTAACCTCCAATTACAAATGACTGACTTGCAGTTACAATTCAATAAGGACATAACGAGTCCCGTTCTGCCCACTGATCCTCTATCATCCCCCTCACACCAACTGTGCATATATTGTGGATTAATCAATGGTCAGGTGATGGTCCCTGACCAATGGGGTTCCTCTTTTCTCATACCCCATATTATAACTGTGTATATTTTATTTATAGCTGATTTATTATTGTGAATGTTCTGCTGTCAAGGAAAATACAATGTAGTCAATGTTGTACTGCCTAGTGTTCACCTCCATCCCCTACTCTACATATACAGGCACTTGTGCAATACAAAAGCACACAGTGCACAGTAATACATATATATTATTATTATTATTATAGGAAATACAAAGTCAAGTACTGCACTGAAATGCAAGGGTAATTTTCTTCCAGCACAGGCGACAGAATTATCTAATTACCTGTGAACACAGACTGCAAGTTTGCTGATAGATGCACAATACAGGAGTTCTACAGCACTGTGATGAGTGTCACTTTAGGTATGTGTTGCCAAGTCAGGAACAGAACTGCAAGTTGTAATGGAAATAAGTTCTATTTAAACACTGTATGATGTCAAGTGGCACAGAAATAAATTATTTTTAAACCACAACTGGTGTTTTGATGTATTACATTGTTTTGTTGTACCACTGTATGCGTGTAGTTGATAGACTGGAAAGCCAGCTTGCTTGGGGGGGGGGAGTGTACATGGAGTAACAAACCATTTGGATAATGGCAGGAATACTACACAAAAAATAACAACTGAAAAAAGTAAAATTAAATAGAAATAAAGTTGATTTCTTTTGTTTGTTGGCAGAGAGCTCAAGTTTGCAAACAACAAATGGTTGTGGCTATATCCAGTTCATAGTTCAAAATAACTGTTTATTGACCAGGATTGGAAACTTGATGTAGTGGCTGATTGGTTTTATGCAGCTGTCAATCCTCTTGATTAACAGATATAGGTAGATATGACATATCCAAGCATAAAATAAATGGAAATGATGTACCCAAGTGAAAAATAAATGTCTTTTTTTTTTCCCTTCGGTACCCAGCAAAAACATAACACATTTATTTGAATGAATTTGGAGTCATGTGAGTTGTAGTAATTAGTATATGCTTAGTGCAATGTGAGTTACGTACATCTTATTTGACTGTGACCACAGTCCTGATTTTGCATACCCAGAAATCAATTTGTGAGATTCAGAGCCATAGCAGTATTAGTTATATATTTGTCAAATTAACTTTCCTAGGGCAGAGAACACCAGAAATTACTATCAAAGAGTGAATGGGGGGTGGGGGCAATTTCACAGACAACAATCACTGCCTTAATGTATTATGTGCAAAGTTCAGAATTCGGATATAGATAAACAGTATGTAACACTAATAAACAACAACCCTGAATACAAAAGGCCATGGAGAGCCTTACTCAGTAGATGTTTTTCAGCTTAAAGACCTTGAGAGAAAGATAGACTAGTGTACTTATGATGGAAGTGAATTCCACATAACAGAGATTGCCACAACAACTCTCTAAAGATTGTGGGGTGCGGGGGCAGATTGTTCAGGGCTTTGAATTTTAACAAAAAGATGTTTTAGGCAATCCATTGCCTAATAGGCAACCTGCTCAGGATGTGTAGTCATGGGGTCGTATACTCTGGCTTTTGAATAGAGGTCAGAAGTCTCATTGCCATGTTCCTGACCATCTGTAGGTATTAAATTTGACCATCTGGAAAGCCCTTGTAATGTGCATTGCAACAGTTCAACCTGAACAACATGGAGGCCTGCAAGAGTGTGCATAGGTCAGCATCATCAGGTGGGGGCACAGTCTGGTAGTGGTTTATTGATACTGAGGCAGCCATTAACTATGGCTGACACATCAGACTTAAGTGACTGCCACTCATTGAGGACTACTCCCAACATGCAAACCACTCTTGCTGTTTTAAGTTGCACTCCATAGAGAACAAGGAACCTGAAGCAACACCTATGTGCTGAAAGCTTCTGATCTGTCTATCCAGGGTGAAGCATCAGTCAGTTAGAACCCATCCAAACTCTATTTCTGGCAGGCACTGCTCTAGCAAACTCTGTTTGCAATTGCTTGGCATTCTCCAGCTATGACCTTTTGCTTCTGCAAACACGGCATATGAAAACAAAAAAGGTGAGCACTCTGATCCAATAATGTACATTTACTGCACCACCACACTTGTGCAAAATAACAAAATTCAGCCCTAAAACCTCCTGTGATGGGTCCAGGCACTTTCAGGTGTTACCCTCTTCCTCATGGGGTGCAAAGCATGAATGAGCTGTTATCAACTGCCAGTGATGATTATTCTGGGTATCATCAGCATAGCAATGAAACCCCACACTATATCACCTTCTGATCCCCCCCCCATGCAACCATATACACTGCAAACAACACAGGGGAAAGGACATACCCCTAAGGCACACCACAGTCCAGTACAATTGGGAATGATCAGCAGGAACTAACTGCAACTGACTACTGCCTTCCTGAAATTAATGACTAGAACCATTTGAAAACAGTACCCAATAATCACACCTGCATCTCTAGCCCAGCTTCCAAAACCCAGAGATCGACACTACTGAAGGCAGAAGATGAACTGAGGAGAAATTCTCAGCATACTTATTTATTCCTGCTTATGAATGAGGGGTAGACACAATGGACCTGGAGTCCTTTCCAACCTTAAATAACTATCTATGCATGACAGAATCAGAATGGAAACCTCTCCCCATTCCCTTCCAAGGCAGAGGTTGCTGCAAACCTTGACAAGAGCTGACTCAGTACTATGTTGCCATCTGAGCCAAGACTTTAGTTGCTCAAAGATGTTGTTATTCTGCAGATGTTCCACAGTCTGCTTTGACAAGGCTCTTTAAATAACCTTTGCCAGAAATGACAGGTTCGAGGCAGAGTGATATTTTGTGATAATCTAATGTTGGCTTCCAGAGTAGCGGCCTAACTACTGCCCCATTTGAAGGAGCAAGGAGATGGGCAGCCTACAAATACATTCACAATCCCTACAAATTCTAGAAACAATGTTCCAACTTTATCTTTAAAGAGTTACAGTAATAGGAGCATGATCCAGTCTAGAAGTGGTGCAGTACTAGTCTAAGATCACCAAGACATCTTTCTCATCCAATAAATGGAACTCAGTCCATGAAAAGGCAACCTTAATTATTGTCTTATTTGTACTACTACCACCTACATTTAAAGCAATAGAGGAAACATAGTCCCAGATGCCAAAAACCATGATCTTGAAGAATTGGTGAAACCATTTGCACCCCTCAAGAGAGAAATGCTCCCTGCACTGCAGGCAGTCAGGATGAAAATGGCCGATGTCGGTGTTAAAAAGACTGGTTGGTATTTTCTGCATTCTGTATGTATTACTTCCTGCTAGTCCTCATTGTGGGTCACCACCAAAAGCCTGTCAGCATGCACCTATCATTTTATCCACCTGTGCTCTAGCCACCTGCTCAGAACCTTTAAACACTAAAATGCGTCATTAAACTAAGTGAGGTGTTGAGTGAAGTAACTAGGTGAGAAAGAACTGGTACCAGGTAGTCCTCCATCTCAAGAAGGGACTTTTATAGGTCTCCACTGCAGTTATATAGCCACTGGAGGAGGAAACAACCGGGTTTGAGGTGCCCAAAAGGCATAGAAACTAACCAGGATTCAGATACTCATTTGTATGTTATTGAAGCACCTCTGCAGTTGGAAGAGTAATTTTAGGGGGCAACACTGAATTGTGTGATGCAGTGGTCCAGAACAACAAACTGGCTCCGTTGAGATGTTGTCTAGCTCCTGCTGAGAATACACGGTCCAGTGTGTAACATCTCTAATGTATGGCTGCAGAAATGTCTTGCCTGATTCTTAACTTATCCATGAGCTGGAAGTTTGTTAGTACATCTATCCAACGCTCTGTACTTCCACTGAAATCATCAAGGACAGTACATTCTGGCAACTCTAACACCAGGGTAGACAGTTCCTTGCAGGAAGTACACCTTATCTCATGGAGGGTGATGAAAGAAGAAAATCCTGCAACTCAGACCAGCCATACCGATGAAGGCAACCCACTCAAAGGATACAAAACTCTCAACATGTGAAACTGCATAGCCCAGACTGGACATAAAAAAAAAAAAAGGCCACCCTACCCCCCCACATACACTCCAGTCTCACGTGGCACATCCTGGAAAACTAAACGGGATACTCTCCACAACTAGACTTCCTAAAGAGTCATACAGTCACATCACCTTGATCCATACCAGGTTGACATGTGAGTCAAAGATGATGCATCTGATTCTAGGTGTTTTGTTCCTCTCTGACCAGGCTTTGCATAGCAATACCTGTAGTGGAGTGGTCTGGTTACATCACACACACTTTCATCTGTGAATTGTATTGTTTAGTGATTAGCACAAGAATTGGAAATCTTTGCCCTTGCAGCATGGGAATTTAAAAATAGCAGCAGTAATTAACCTAATGAGATAACCTACTGTAGCCAAACAGGTGGATTACATTCTGGTACTTAATAACCTGCAGCAAGAAAAATGCTTTGGCACTCAGATATGTCACACACACACACACACACACACACACACACTACAACTAGCTGTGTGAGCCCCAGTGGGTCCTGTCATGCTAAAGATCTGACACAGACAGTGAGTTTTGCACATTTTGTGGATATGATTGTTTTTCAAATGAAATACAATGCAAGTGTTCCACACATCTAGCTGCACTCTGTGTGTGTATGTGTGTACACGTGTGTGTGTATGTGTCTGTGTGTACACGTGTGTGTGTGCGTATGTGTCTGTGTGTACACGTGTGTGTATGTGTCTGTGTGTACACATGTGTGTGCGAGTGTCTGTGTGTGTACACATGTGTGTGTACACATGTATGTGTGCCTGTGTGTGTACACATGCGTGTGCCTGTGTGTGTACATGAGTGTGTGCATGTGTGTGTGTGTGTGTGTGTTTCCAAGCCTGAGTGCCAAATCCTTTTTGTTGTTGCACAGTTGTTGGATTTGCAGTACCGTGCCAAGCCAGCAGTCCCTCTCCATGTGCGTGTGCTTACTAGCCTGTGTACCATGGGATTAGAGATGGGCTTCACTAACCGAATTTAAGACAGAAGATGGTTAATATAAATGGGATGAAATTAAGTGAAGAGGTGGTGGCAAAGGGAGCAAATGAACTAGGATCCATCCAAGCACTGTTGTTGTTTTTATTGTGTATCAGTGATATGCCTTCAGTCCTTAAGTACACTAACTGATGCATATAACATAGTAATTAACAAGTGTAACAAAACTCTCCTGAGAACTTACAACCCTCACTACAAATAGATTTCAGCAGTGGCCAAGACTAGTTTAAGTTACTCCTGACTGAACTGAAACAAGTTCATCTCCACTGCTTATGACATGTATTTCCTCCATTTTTCCTCCCCTGGGTCATGCCTGGAAACAACCTTCAAGTCAGTGCATCTTACTTGGTTACCAATTTTCAAATAAATAAATAAATAATAGCTATCATTTTTCAATGTACAACAAAAAGAGATTGCTTTATCCAGTAGACACAGTGGAATAGTCACCTGAGTTTAATTATTGTATCTTGGCGTCTACATTCAAGACTAACTTTTAAATAGCACATTGATTCAGTAATTACATCAACAAACCAGAAATTATGTATTTTATATGGTAGCAAAACAATTTTATGACCAAGACGGGAAAGTACCGTACTTGGTTAAACAATTTGCTTCACCAGTAATTGACTACACTGACCAAATACTGTGCACAGATTTGATGAGCAGATATTTATGAATAAATAGAATACAGTTCCTAATATGCTTTTTAAACTGGCACTAGACACGGATTGTGATGTCCACCACTGTGACCTATATAGAGACCTGAGAATGATGCCTCCATAAGCAAGAAGATATTTTAAATGCTACCCTTTGGGTACAAACACTTTAATGAGGACACCCCCAAAGAACTGACTGAATTCTGCTAATGTGACACAAAGGTGATCATTGCTAGTTCTCAGGTTAAAAAACTGTTTGCTATAGTTTACTTGAAATGTCAAATGGGGGCAAAATCGTTTTGCTATGCAGGTACAAAAAGATGGATCTTTGTTCTGAGCAGTCTAATGTTTTAAGTATTCATACTGGAGTGGAGTAAGGAGCTAAAGACACAGGTCCGACACGCTCCTGTCAACATTAAATATCAATCCCCTTACAAACAGAATGCCTATGATCCCAATTCGGACACTGAATTTTGGGGCTGACCCTGATTTGCATTCTGAGTGCAAGAAAGATTTTTTACTTACAGTTTTTTTTTGTATGTGTTTTATATTTATCTGGTTTATCCTGCCATCCACTATTCGGCACTCAGACATTACAGGGAGCTGCCAGTCCAATCAACATTGAATAATACATCTTATGTCACACCCAGGATCAACCATAAGAGATTTAATATGCCCAAAAGTACATCAGAGCTAAATGTTATAGCTCCATTTTGCTCCCACTGCCCTCCTAAAACTAAGTACAGGTCCTGTGACTTGCACTTAATTTCAGGAGGACAGCAGGACCAAAGACCAGCAAAATGGAGACAGTATTAGCTCTGATGTATGTTCAGGCATATTGAATCTCTCCCTGCTAAATCTAGTGGTGATGTTAGCCATGGAGGAGTCTAGGATCCACCTAGATTGGCAGCTCACAGTAATGTCAGGGTGAAAGGATGGCAGAATCAAACAGATATAACCTTCAGGAAAACCTGTAAATGTAACATGTTTTCTTGTGCTTAAAGGTTAAATCAGAGGCAGGCCTAAAACTTAGGTGTGGGTCTTGGGATCCTGGAAATTCCCTATAAAGTCTTGCTACAGTACATGACACGCCAAGTGCCTCGAGCACCTACTTTACCTAACTAGGGTGTTAAAAAGCTATTTTCAAATACAGTAGTATGTACTTAGAAATTATGAAAATTGACAACAGTACGTACTTAGAAATTATGAAAATTGTAATTTAGTTAACTTACTTTTAATGCAGTACTGTGAAATGTTGAACAGACTACTGGCAAGTGTCTGAACTTGAATGGTAGTAATGAATCTGATATTGCCCGAGGTCCTGCATTAAAACTGTATGGCTCAACCAATGTGGCTTATTCCTGGTGGTCAAAAACTGAAGAAACAGGGTCAACTCCTGTGTAAAATTTTTAAATACTTTATTAATGACCACTCAAATAGTACGTCGACATTTTGTGGATCACACTCCACTTCATCAGAACACATAGGGTAGTTACTGGGTCCTATTCAACTCTGCTTCACTGCTGCTGACAGGCTCTGATTTGTCAGTTGCTAATAATACAGTGTTAGCGGACTTGGCTTCTACCTGTTCCTGTAAATCTCAAGCTGCCAAGCTGCTGGCCTGTTAGACATTCAGCATATGCACAGCTGTACTACCCAATGGAAGTAAAAATATTAAAATTTGTAAACAAGATTTAGTGCATTATAGGACTACTACAAAATTAATTTCATTTTTCCCTTACTATTGTAATAGAAAATACACATTCTAAAGTTGACGAGAGTGTACCAGGGACTCTATAACATACTGTATATAGACAAACTATTGCCTGAAGTCAAAATCCCTACACACTAATGGTTCACACTAGAATAAATTCCATTCTTCAAAGTGTGATTTGCCTACTGCTCTTTAACAAGGCTGCCAAAACAGCTGGGTTGTGGACACAACAATCAAAGTAATTTCTGTAAATTGACTCTTATCTGCTGACTGAATTTTGGAGAATGGGAATACAACATCTCCCATTGGGGAAAGCCACTTGCCTCTAATTTCTTTGTAATTGTGATGCAGTCCTCTCAACGTTCTACCAAAATGTTAAGACACTGCACCTTCACTGCCACAAGACTGTAATTAATTCATACTGGGCTGTTCCCTTCTCATCTGACTTTTGCACTTTCCCCACAGAGTACAAGTCCTGAACATGGGAACCCCTATTTGCTTCAAACACCCCTGGCCCTGCTTTTGTATTTGAAGTGGTTCATTTGATTTGGTAACATGCTCTTATAGAGGCAGCACAGAGTGGACACTAAAATAAGATACCAGTAGTAGCGATGCACTGAATTTAAACTCCCCAGGTGAAGTTGGTGTGATGTTGGGGAACTTCAAACTTAGCAAATCTTCACAAAGTTCCTGACTTCCTCACCAACTTTGCATGGTGAACTTCCTAATTTAAAAAAAATAAATACCAAACCAACCACTCAAATTACTTGTGCCTACCTCTCTTCTATCTCCCTTTTTCTGAAAAAAATTCTTCCACCTCCTTGCAGTCCCCCTCTCAGTGAAGTCTTTGCAGATGATACATCCGGCCCTACAATACCGGAAATCAGGGACATACTCCAAGTCGATTTCGCACAGCTAGAAACAAATCTTATCAATACCAAACTTCTCCTAAATGCCAAAAAAACTAAGGCCATGATTTTCTCCCCCATCATCCTTACCGTCCTGCCTAAAGATTTCATTGTTACTTCCCTAGGTGAACTGCTGGAAGTTATCTCTAAATTTAAATATCTTGGCTTCTGGTTAGACAACAAGCTCTCCTTTAATGAGCACACTGACGACCTGTCCAGAAAACTAAAAGATAGACTAGGCTTCTTCTTCCGAAATAAACATAAACTTACTTAACTATCAAACATTCAGAGCTGATAGACATACAAGAGGAGGGGGGTAGTAATCTATGTAAAGGCCAACCTATCTGCAATTTGTCTTGACTCTTCTTCTATGGCAAAAGAATTCGAGTGCTTATCCCTCAAAATAGCTCTCTCCAACAATACCTTGCTGCAGCTGATCGGCTGTTACAGACCTCCCTCAGCTGGCCTCATGATACTATCCCACTTGGGAGATTTGATCAAACAGAGGAATGAAGAAACCATAATTATAGGTGACTTAAACCTAAACTGGCTTTCTAAGGCAGCTACACCATTAATATCATTCTGTGACATGCATGGGCTTACACAGCTCATAAATGAACCCACTAGAATAAACAAAAAGAACCCTAAAAACAGCACACTATTGGATGTACTATTAGTGAGTAAACCTCACCTCTTCTCACACACTGGAGTACTGTTCAACGACATCAGTGATCATTGTACTATTGCGGCAATTAGGTCAGCATGTAAGCTTTCATCCCCTACAAAATTCACGATGAGGAGATCAAAAAAGAAATTCAACATCAGTGCATACCTGGATGATATTAAACACTCCACAAGATGGCAAGAATGCTATCTAGCGAACACAATGGAGATTGCATATGGTGTTCTAAATGACATTATTACAGGTGCTCTAAACTACGTATCAAAAGTAAAACCTGACGCTGGTTCAATTCAGACCTTAAATCCACCCTCCTCGAAAGGGACAAGCTTTGGAAAAAGGCTCGAAAAACTAAGTTAGCCACTGACTGGGAGCAATTCAAAAAAGCCAGGAATCTCTGCACCAAGAAAGTGCAAGACACAAAAGCTGCATACTACATGGCTGAACTAGACTCCTCATACTACAACCATGCCAAGTTTTGGAACACTATAAAAGATATAACTGGCCATGTCCCAAGTAACTCACTCCCAGCAAAACTACATAGTGGAAACAGAACCATCATTGATAGAACAGAAGTCTTGGAAGCCTTCAATAACCACTTTACAACTGCTGGGCTAGCATTCGACTCCTCTCCAGCCAATCAACTGAGATTACATCTACGGATTAAGAACACTGACGCAAGGGTGACTGACTCCACTTTCTCCTTCACACCAGCCACGCTGAAGCAAGTCAAAGAGCTAATCTCACAGTTGGATACAAAAAAAAGTGCAGGTGCTGACTCCCTTGACTTATACTTCTTAAAAATTGCCATACATGTATTAGCAGTACCAGTAACACATCTGTTTAACCTTTCACTACAGTCAGAAGCTATCCCATCAATCTGGAAAACCACTCAAGTTATTCCACTACTGAAAGCCGGGGATCCCACAGACCTCAATAACTACAGACCAATTTCCATTCTTCCTGTGCTGTCCAAATTACTCGAAAAAATTGTGAGCACCCAACTAAGAGAATACCTAGAAGCTAACAATCTACTAAACCCAGCACAATCTGGTTTCAGAGCAAAACACAGTACCATTACAGCTCTTGCAAAAGTCACCAATGACTGGCAACTTGAATTGGATAAAAAAAAATTGTGTATGCGCTGTCTTCTTAGACCTAAGTAAGGCCATTGATACGGTTGACCACGACCTGCTCCTCTCCTCACTGAGGTCACTTGGACTTGACACCAATTCCATTAGATGGTTTAACAATTATCTTTCAGGAAGAACCCAGCAGGTAAAGGCCGAAGGAGATATATCCCCACTCAGACCACTACAAAGAGGAGTACCACAAGGATCTATCCTTGGCCCTATCCTCTTTGCCATATATATCAATAGCATTGACATAAATCTTACCAAAGCCACTGTACACCTGTTTGCTGATGATACAGTACTGTATGTCAGTCACCCTTCTCCTGTAACAGCCTGCAAAGAACTACAAGCAGAATTCGACTGCTTCCAACACCAGCTGCTGGAAAAAACTACTATTGAATGCAAAAAACTAAGGCAATGTTCTTCTCTCCACAGGTGCAGGCAGGATACTCTATCCCAATCGATCTCCCTAAATTATCCACTGCCCTTGGTGAAAGCCTCGAATATGTCATAAAATTCAAATACCTGGAGGTATGGCTAGATAGTAGACTAGACTATCTAGAACATCTGGAAGAATTGCTAAAAAAGCTCAGACAAAGACTTGGACTTTACTATAGAATAAAGCACTTCCTTACAAGTGATTCAAAAAAGAAGATGGTCCAGGCCACATTCCTCTCAGTACTAGACTACGCTGACTTCCTATATAGTCGCTGCCCTACGGTATGTTTGAACAAACTAGATACACTATACTACAGAGCTTTGAGGTTTATCACAGACCTACCCTACAGCACTCACCACTGCTTGCTATATTCTGCAGTTGGATGGACCTCGCTTCAATTTAGAAGAGATAGGAATGCAATACTATGGACTTACAGAGCAATATCACAGCAGCTTCCAAAATATATCTCAGACTGTTTTTTACAAGCCACATCAAGTAATTATGCATTAAGAAGTCTGAACTTCATTATTCTCAAAGTGCCTAAATTCCACTCTCGACATGTCAGATATGCCGTTAGCTATGTGTTATCTACTTTATGGAACACAATGCAGAAGACACTGAAAGTGAACAAGCTTATATCTATCACAGCCTTCAAATATCTATACAACAGGATATTCAAAGAAAAATGTAACTGCTTCCGCCAACATTAGATTAATCTTCCATCTTTCTCCTCAGCTGGCTGACCATTTAAGGTAGCTCCCCAGCACCCTATGAGCAGTTACCTCACAATTCATAAACCATTACCACAATTCATTCTTCTTATTCATTATGTACTTAGTCTCCATTACACTCTCAGCTTTTTACTTCTCCAGTCTGACCCCCTTCCTTCCCTCTAGACCCACTATTGATCCCTCTATAGCACCAGCTTTTTCCGTTCCCTCCCTTCCATCCTTTTCCCTACCCCTGGCCACAACATCCGGTATGCACGCTATCCATCCCCCTTGTCACTGTTCCCGCCAGTACTTGCCAATTACAAATCACTCCCTGTAGATACATCTTCCAGCTCATCACCTGAGTTTAAAATTATCTAAGTAAATCTCTGACACATTTAACCCTTCACCAAAAAGTGTTAGTTTTAAAGTGTCTCCCATTACAAGCTGGCTACTTCATGAATCATGTATATATGTATTATATTCTTGTTTTTTAGCATATCAATGTACTGTGTCATGGATTTGATGTTTTGTCTTCATTTGCTGTCTTGTCAAAGTTGTGTACACTCTGTATGCTATATTTCATATAAATTGAACCTTGACCTTACCAGGTCCATCTTGCAAATGAGCTTTGCTCAACGATGTTCACCTGGATAAATAAAGATTTGATTGATTGATTGAAATAAGTCCCTCTTTCCCCTAGAAACCAGACTCAGGCTTGTTCAGACAACCTTCCTCCCTATACTTGATTATGGGGACATAATCTACACTTCCACAGCAATTACCAACCTAAACAAACTGAACATTCTTTATCACCACGCCCTGCGCTTCATTACAAACTACCCACACCAAACCCACCACTGTGAGCTATACGCAGCTGTTGGCTGGACATCACTCACCACTAAACATACGCTTCATGCTGGCATTTGGACTCTAAAACTTCCCCTGAATAAACTACCAAGCTATTTAGTAACTCTCATCCGTACTGCCCACAGCTCTTATTCCCTCAGGAAATCAGATTTTATCCTACTCAACATACCTAGGACTCGCACCTCCTTTGGTAGACGGGCCATCTCAAGTGCCCTACCAATTATTTGGAACCAGCTGCAATCTACACTGAAACAATCCAGTGTAGTCTCAGTAAATTTCTTCAAAAGACTAGTGGCTTCAAAAATAAAGGATACCTGTAACTGTTTCTAAACTCCTTCTCCAGTCTTCTCCTTGCTTCCTTCATTTGCTCTTACTACACTGCCTTTCTAAAACTTGTAGTACGTATTTTTATCTCCAGATTGTTGACCTATGTAACTTGTAGGACCTAGTCCACCCCTAATGTATTGTTATGTTACTACCTGTATGTATTGTGTATTTGTTGTAACCGAGCACCCAGGACCTCCTAGTGAATGAGCTTGCTCAATGGAGTTTTCCCGTAATAAACTTGAACTTGAAGTAAGTCTCATAACATACAGTATATATTATTCCTTGTCTACCACCTGCGAGCTACAATTCACACCCCTACGTCCCCGGACCCAACCCAACTCCAAGAAAGACTTTCTTTTCTTCCTCCTAACACCACTCCCACATCCCTCTTCTCCCCCTAAGCACCTAAAAAATATTTTCCACCTATAAAAGAGAAAACTGGCCCATGTTGCAGAAAGAAGCATCTTTTCTGTTCACTAAAAAACGATGACTGAATGAATAATATTTGTGTATACAAAAACCTGATTGGCTAAGGCCTCAGGAGTGGTTGAGGGTGGGAATGTGTTACAAAAGTGTTTGTCTTCTTTAAATGAACACATTATATAGTTCTTTACAGGCTGCAAAAAACTACATTTAGTGTCAGATTGTCAGGCAAAGAACTACCTAAAGCAGTGCTTTCCGCTATGTAAAACTGGGGGAAAATCGCAAAGCAAAGTTCCCTAACTTTGCACATCTCTAACTTGTATCTCTTAAGACATACATAGTCACTGATAGAGTAAATACAATATTTTAATCATATAAAAGTAGTTAGGAAATCTCTGCATTCTGATTGGCTGAGACTCAGTTGCTAGCCATGGTGCTGAGAGTGCATAACCAATGGCTAAAAGCAAGTCTCAGCCAACTTGGATGGAGCACATTTCATATCTTTGCGTCAGTATGGAATTTTGATTTTTAAAAATTCTGCCATTTTTTTTCTCACAGCAACTCCAGATAGTTTTATTTCATGACATACCTGAAGTTCCTAGTTACCCCATTCACTCAGGAGCTGCTTGTTTTTCATTTTTAACCCAACAGACAATCTCCATCAGTTTAAAGTTTTCATTCTGACATTTAGACGTAGGGCTGCCTGCAACCCCTCTCACTCACTCAACCACCTGCCAGCTCCTCCCATTTGCTCACCATCATGATCACGTTTCTCTCTTATATGGCCAATATATACACAACTGGTTTTCTTTTTAAACCATAATTCTGTATACAATTGCCACTCCCATGCCATTCACCCCTACCACTGAAACTGCACTTGATCCGTAGCTGTCCTCTCACTCTTTCTCTCCCAAGCCCACCTGATACCTCACTCACTTCACACAAGCCACCCACCTGAGTAATCATTTCCTTGACTGCCGGCGGCATGCTCCCATCTGGAGGAGCAACAGTCAGGAAAATACTGGTGTTCTCCTATTGCACAGTGCACACATGACCAGTCCCTACAGCCCTGTTTCTCATGCTTCCACTGCTCTGTAGCACTAAATGATGCTGGACCAGGCTGGAGTACTGACCCAGGGAGCTAGAGCAGCTGAGTTTAGTTTTTTAGGGCTAACTTTTAGCATAATCACAGCAGCTTGCTGGTTCTCTGTAGCCCTGAAAGGCTAACTTTCACTGTAATCAAGGCAGCTTGTGGGTCCTCTGTAGTCACTGCTCCTCTTGCTCCTGTGTATTCCGACCCTGGACTCTGCTCTGAATGGTTAAGTGTCAGTAAAGTGTCTCCCCTGAATACTGCCCCTAAAATGCTGCTGTCTATTATTTCATTTACTGTTTTAAGAAAACAAACAAAACTTCCTCCAAGGGATGGGATGAGGAAAGAGAAACAGTGTGTTCCTGTGTGTGTCCCCCTTCCCACACTGTGAACACCACACCCTCTCACATGCTCCCATGTGGAGGTGAGTGGAATTGGACAGAGGAACAGTATTAAAATGATTTATAAATGTACAGTATATATAAATATATATATATATATTTTTTCATGGCAAAAACCGTTTAATGCATCAGTTAGGGTTGTTCCACAGTGACAAGCGAGAAATTCGATGTTAGGTTGAAAGCCCCTTGCACCCCACCACCCCCCCCATCTGGCATCAGGGTGTGTGCTGGGGTCATCGGCTCTAACTCTCACCCCATTCCATGTGTAAACAAGCTGAGGTGGTGAAGAATAGGAGAATGGGGTGAGAGTTAGGACGGACAACCCCAATGCACACCCCGATGCTGATTGGGTGCAAGGGGGGCTTTCAACCCTAACATCGATTTTCCTTGCTTTTGTCATTGTGGAACAACCCTAACTGATGCATTAAACAGAGTTTTTTGCCATGAATTTCCCTTCGTTTTGAGAATGAGGACTATAAATAGTGAATGGAATGTGGTGGTGGAAGCGCGGGCCCTTTGGGCCCCATGCTACCACCTCATGATTTTGTGTGCTATAGTAACAGTAAGTGCAACTCAAACGCAAGTGCAAATGGTTACGCACATGGTGGCACAAACGTAAATGGTAATGCAAACGGTAATAGAAATGCAAGCGCAAAGTGATGCCAAAGCGAACAGTGATGGAAATGGAAACACAAATGGAAACACATATCGAACGCAACTGGTAATGTGCACGTTCACAGTACTGCAATTGGAAATGCAAATGCTATCGGTAACAGCAACAATAACACCAAAGGAGACAGAAATGCAAATGCAAATGCAAGCACATACAGAAACGCAAACCATAATGTGCACGGTCATGGTATTGCAATTGGAAACACAAATGGTGATGGTAACAGCAACAATAACGCCAAAGGAAACAGAAATGGAAACACAAATGCAAGCGGATACAGAAATGCAAACCGTAACGCGCACGGTCACGGTACCGCAAGTGTAAATGCAAATAGCAATGGTAAAAGCAACAATAATGCCAAAGTAAGCAGAAACACAAATGCAAGCACATATGAAAACGAAAATCGTAACGCGCATGGTCACGGAACTGCAATTGCAAATGCAAATGGTAATGGTAACAGCAACAATAATGCCAAAGGAAAGAGAAATGCAAATGCAAGTGTGTACAGAAACGCAAACCATTACACGCACGGTCAGGGTACTGCAATTGTAAACACAAATGGTAACAGTAACAGCAACAATAACGCCAAAGGAAACAGAAATGCAAACACAATCGCAAGCGTGTATGGAAACACAAACCGTAACACGCACAGCCATGGTACCACAATTGCAAATGGTAACGGTAACAGCAACAATAACACCATACAAAACAGAAATGCAAACGCAAATTCAAGAGCAAACGAAAACACAAACCGTAACACACACGGTGGCGTAGACGGGAATGGTGCCGCGAACGGAAACGCAACTGGAAACGCTAACTGGCACAGTAACGAAGCAGGCACACCCTTCTTTTCCCCAAAAAGTGCATTGAAAAACACAGTGAAAACAAAGAATGTATGCATAAGAATGGGCCTCGGAGCAGAAAATAAGGATTTGGAATACTAAATTGCTTATATCTCAGGAACCGTACGACGTACAAAAAAAATGTAAATTTCATATGAATTATGACCTTCCTGGCTAGTTTTGTACTTAGCCCTCATGTGGGGGGCTAAACATTTTTGTAACAAAAAGTCCGTATCTCGCACCATTTCCGAGATACAGGCCCCGAAAGGCGCGACGGACGCCGTAATGTTATCCTATAGGAAAAAGTGTCACCTTTGGAGTGTCGTCACTGAGCTGACCTGTAATATTTTTTCACCAAACTACCAAAATGTACATCTGGGGGATGTTGGCTTTCTTTCCTCCAAATTTCAGCCCAAAAGAGCAAAGCATTATTTTGCAGCAGGGTGGCAAAGAATTTGTGTAATGTGGCGGACGCCGTAATGTTATCCTATGGGAAAAAGTGTCAACTTTGGAGTGCTGTAACTTTGCAGCCCTCCAATATTTTTTCACCAAACCACCAAAAGGCACATATGTCGCATGTTGGCTGTCTTCCCTCCAAATTTCAGCCCAACAGACCAAACCATTCTTTTGCAGCAGGGTGCCAAAGAATTCCTGTTATTTTGGGCGTAGTGTTGCAAAATAGTGTTGCAAATCATGACACTTTCACAAATTAAATCACAAAGGTGTAGTGAGTGCGACACTACTTTACGGCACTACTTTTTCCAGAAATTTGAAAAACATAGTTTTGGGGTGTTTAACCCCAAAATAAAGACATGGCTAGCATCCTGAGGGTCCGACTAGGTGAACACAAAAAGAATTGTGTTCCTAGTGGGTCCCAGTTTTAAATGCCAAGCATTTTTCTGATCACCAACTGAAAACAAAATGGTGGATTTGCAACACTACTAGGGCCATTTGCGACACTGTCAAACTTTTTAACTTTTCCCATTGACTTATAATGGGAACTTATTTTTTGAATAACTTTGGAACCATTCAATATTTTTTCACAAACTCTTCAAAAGGCACATTGGGGACCCCGGCTGCACGTTTCCTGAAGTTTTTGGACCAGTTGCACAAACTGTGTGACCTGTAGGCACAAGCAAAGTATTCGCGAAAAATGTAAATGTGAGCGCAGATCTCACTTAACTCTGCAGCCCTATAACCAACCACTATGAAAGTTGGCAGATCCCAAGATGTATGGTTCTTGATCAAGCATTCAAAATTTCAAGCAAATCTGTTGAACAGTGGTAAAGTTATTAAGGTGCAAAATGTGACCCTTTAACCTTAAAAGGGCTACTCAACCCTAACTCTGGTAGCACTACCGTGCTACCATAATATATATATACAATTCATACTGTATTAGTTTTCATTTTATATATATATTAAATTCCAAATGAGTGCTCCATATTTACTCTTACGTGACAGTAAGGCAGACTGGACCAATAGGCACCAATAGATGGAGAAACTATTTGACATCTTTTGCAAAAAAAAAATAATTGTAACCACGTTTTAAAAGTTATGACTGGTATATTTTAAACATTTTATTATAAACTCATTTTATGTAAGCAATAAAACACCCCGGGGCTTGTGTTGTCCTGTGTTTACTGCACGCCCAAGGGTTGAAGGCACTTCACTTGTGGAATTGTGCCCCAAACACCCCTGGGTGTGTGGCAAACCCAGCACAACCCATGCTCTGCTGAGTGTTATTGCTTATATAATTACTGGTGACCCCTTTTGTCATACGGCACACAAGGGTCCATCAAATGCCATAATAACCCAAAAAAAGTTATTACGGCATTTTCCCAAACTTTATTTTTCTGTAATGTATCCTCAGCATCAATCATTTCAAGCTCACCATGCCACTGGCTCTTTTTCAGTGTGAGTGAGCCGAACACCTGAAGGAACATGGCGGCTCTGTTTTTGTGTTCCCGGGGACACACACTAATCTTTGCCTCCGGCTCTCACCTTTCAAGTAACTTGTAATTTTTTTTTCATAACTCAGCTGGTTGTTCCTGCCTTTTTTAGTAAAACAGGGCATCTGGTTGATCCTGCTGTTGTAAAACTTTGGTCAGCACTTCGGTAGACAGTGAGTCAGAACAGGAAGGGATTGTGTTTAACTGACTTCTGTCTTCCTGCTAAGCTTCCTAAGCTGGTTCCACAGTACTTCTTAAAAACACACACACACACACACACACACACACACACACACACACACACAAATGTCTAGAGAGAGAGTGTGTGTGTATCTGTCTTCAGAGAACTACTTCACATTCTCTCCCTGCCTCTCTCTACCATACAGTGTGTTGACAGAAATAATTCCCTTGCACCAGTAATTATAAAAAATAAAGGTTATACTACGGTGATGTTATGGATTTTTTTTTTTTGTTTTACACACCCTCGGAGTGTATTGACCTCATAAACATATGGGTTACCACACACCTTGGGTGTGCAAAAGAAAATCCAAAACACACAGTTGCATATCCATTATACTCTATATATCTATGCACTGTACAGGAGAAGACAGATAACAAATGGGGATGGTCATTATATACTAGACAAATTACAAATGAAAAGGTACTAAGTGAAAGATATGCAGTAACAGGTAAAGACTAAACTGAGCTGAATTCTAAATTGTCTGACCACAGGTTTCTGACGATATCTTTCTCACACAGATACATAGAAACATAGACAAAGTCAGCAGAAAAAGTCCTCTTGTCCATCCAGTCTATTCAGTTTTACCCTACTCTACTCCATCACCTATTGTCCAGATGGGTGCTGCCTCTCCCCCCTTGCCCTCTGCCTTGCTGCTACCCCTGAGTAACTACTATGCCCTGTACTCTGTCCCAGCTGTGCTTGAACCCATTAATGCATTTTGCACCCACCACCTCTGCAGACAGGCTGCTCCATGGCTCAGCCACACCCTCAGTAAAATAAAGCTGTCTAGCATCCCTCCTGAATTTCACCACCATCAGCTTACATTCTGGTCCCCGTGTTTCTGAAACACCTTTCCTGCTAACTAGTTCCTTACATTTTAGTTTGTTTATTCCTTCCAGGAACTTGAAGGTAGGCTACTCCAACAGGCCACTAAGGAGTGGGAAAGATGTTTCTTTATTTGCAGCACACACTGATATCATATAGCACTGCCACCTCTCTTTCTCAATGTACTAATTGCTTCTGACCCCCTGCCCCAAAGTAATACTGCAGCTGGCCTTACCAAGAATACCAGACTTGCATTACAACATTTTTTGTGAGACACCCGTGTATCCCAGAATGGAGTTTGTTTGCCCCATGAAGCTTTTAGACAGAAACATCATACTGTGCATGGCAACCTGTCATTAAAATTCTTACAGGAGACAAGTCCTTTTGGCTAAGACACATAGCATCTCCCTGCCTCTACAACCTCACTGTCTACCGGTCTTGGCTCTAAAGAGCTACTACCACCCACCCCTTGTCTTAGAGAGCTGCATAAAATGATTTCCAATTAAGAACTCTGAAAACCATTGGCATAATGCTTTCAGTGATCTCTCTCCCATCAATGGACCCCTCCAGTGTAAGAGATTTTAACATCACTGCATTGCTTTGTGGGCATTTTTAAACATGCAAAAAACACCAAATAATCAATAACAGAAAAAAGAATTTCATTTTCACCTGGAAAGGAGAGTGCATCACAGTAATATAAACAACTGCAACAGTAAATATAGATGCCCTCATTTTATCAATTTTGACACCAACAAAAACACTGTATTTTGGAGATTCTAGCTTTCCCATCGGTGTTGTGTCATTTTCATTTGCATATTTAGCCTACAAAAGGCTTTTCTATTTTTGGAAATGTTATTCTGCTCCAGTACAGCTTGAAGCAAAATTAGTCTTACATAGGAGAGCAGCTAGTATGTTTGAGAATGCACTGTGTCCTACACTGCTATGGCCCTGACTCTTTGGGTTATCAGTTTTTATGGAACATCTCTGTCATGGAATAACTGATCTTCATGTACTTTATCCCAAGCCCATCTGGTAAGAAAAGGCTCTAGTGTTAATGAGCCAGTAATAGAGTGGGTGTCAATGTGCTACTTACACCCAGCTACACTTGTATGAAGATGATACACTTACTTCATCTACTATATTGTTTTGGTTCCTCTTACAAAACGTCCTTGACAGAATTTATAGTAACATAGTAATTTAGAGTCAGAGTGGGACTCCAGGTCCCTCTTGTCACCCCTACCCACTTCATTAGCAGGGATTAAATAAGTATGCTCTCCAACCATGAATCACTTCATAAGGACATCCGATCCACTCTACTATGCTGGGTACCTGGAGATTTCATTTGAAAACAGAAATTTGTCAAGGCTTACCTTACAGGCCAGTATAATATCATGCCCACTGTCTCTACAGGTAGGCTTTCCAGAGATTCACCACCCCTGGGAGGAAAAGATTCCTCATAATGTTACCCCTGGACTTACCACTCCTGAGGTTCGGGGCCTGTCCCCAAATCTTGATGCAAGATACCAAATTGAGCAAATGCTTAATCATGTTGATACCCTTGAGAATAAAAAAAAACTGAGATCCTGTCCTCTCACAGATTCCCTTTCTCCAGGGTGAACATGTTACGGTCTCCAGCTTTTCCCCATACTGTTGATCATTATGGTGGTCATGTGTTGCACACTCTTGACTGCCTCAATTCCCTTTTGGTACTGCAGAGACAAAAAACATATGAAGTACTCCAGGTGAGGCCTGACTAGGACCTTTTAAAGCAGCTGGGTTACTCCCAACTCTCTGTTGGACACAGCCTTTTGGGTGCACCCAAGTATTCTGCTTGCCATACTGATAGTGTCCGCACACTGTTTGTCCTGTTTTAGCCCCTTGTCAGCTAGGACCCCCAGGTCCTTTTCCTTCTCTACTGCAGAAAGAGAAGTCCCAGAGAATGTAGAAATCCCAGCTACGTTTTTTCTATCCATGTGTAGCACCTTGCATTTGGCTAATTGAGTCAGAGGCTCCAGGAGCCAACTTGCTCAGGTGCTTCTGAAGTTTGTCTCCATCCTCAGGGAACTTCACCAACCTGGCAAGACTAGTGTCATAACCTGATGTAGACCCCATCTTCTAGATTACTGATGAAGATGTTAAAGTGTAGTGACCCCAGACATATTCTCTAAGGGATGCCACTGAGCACTACTTTCTACTTTGAGTAGTTTATGTCAACAAACCCCACCTCCCTCTGCATCCTTCAAAGCCAATTAGCAATCCAGTCTGAACTGTCTTATGTATAATGCGCTGGTTTACTTTGCCCAGTGGCTTGTAATGCACTGCAGTGTGAAAGTCTTTACTTAAGGTCAGATAGACTATTGTATGCTTACAGCCCTGTCCCTGACAACCTCTGTGGTCACTCCCTCAAAAAAGGTGTTCAGGATGGTTTGGCATGATCTGCTCCACATAAAGACTTTCCAAGAGGGGGCCAAAACCTTGGTCTCACCCCAGTCTTCCATTATTCTGTCCTTGATAATGGCCTCCAGGACCTTGCCCAACACAGATGCCAGGCTTACTGGCCTGCTGTTGTCCAGATCCAAGTTTGCCCCTTCAAGTTAATGACCACATTGGACACTTCCTACTCCTCTGGCACAAGAACTGTCTGGACAGTCTCCTAAAAGATTACTGCCTGTGGTACGCCAATCTAGTTCCACTATGATTTTGAGGTGTGCCTCATAAACCCCATTGGACTTACCTGGCTTGATGTTTGCCAGGTATCAGTAACCAGAGCATGAATGACATTCAATGGTTGCATCAATTTTATGGCTGCAAAAATGCTATTTGTAGAAATGTTGTCAGTAAAGTTAGAGTTTTAGCCATCCCCATCACCACCCATGCCCCATTGGTGAGATCAGGTACTGCAATGCACTAATTTATTACAATGGTTGGGATGGAGATCTAGGGACAAAAGAGGGGACCAAGGCATCTGGTTCCAGCAATAAATTGTATCCTAACTTAAATTTTACAGAATTGAAGTCACTTTCTATTTTATCTTTATGACAGAAGGTAGAGAGTTGGAAATATGGATCATAAACAGATATATAGTGCTCTTCTCATTGTTGTAATGAATTCCCTGATATAGTGAATGTTTGGCAAAGCTACTACAGGAAACAAGGCAATTTCAATGGCAGTTAATCCCTTTTGTTATGCAGGAATCTGTGACTCTGCACTGCATCCTGGTGGGCTCCACTGTATTCTAATGGAGACATCTTTAAAATGATTTCTGGAGGCCACACAGATGTACAGTGTTTTGCTTTTTCATTAACTGATTTCATGCTGCCTCAGCTACCTCATTAGAGATGTGAAGTGGAATACATTTTCTTAATTTTGGTAGTACTTGGCATGTATTCTTTAATCAGTCTTTCATTTCCAGTAGGATTGTACTGATGAGTGCATTTGATACCTGTGATTTTTGGACAGATATATACTGTAGGTACATTGTTACAGATACATGGCATACATAATGGGTCACAGTGGAATGGCACATTTATCTTCTTTAGTGAGTGATACGACCCATGCCTTAGGAGTGATGAAGCAAAAAGTTAGTTATGAAGGTTTTATCACTCACATGTATAGATAAATGTGTTATTCCACTGCAACCCATAATGTATTTCATATATACCACCCTATTTCTCATGTTTTTATTAGTGTTTACCTTGTTTTAGCTTAAAATTGCATTTCTTCCCTTTCTAAACTTCCTGTCTGGCCTGTTCTTCTTGTATTCTATTTCTATAGTCTAAATGAAGAAATACCACTACTTCTCAGTGCAGTTTAACCCCTGCAAGGTATATAGTTTTTTTAAACCAAGGATGGAAATGAGAAAGGAAAATGTGGGCGCACCGGGATTTGAACTCCAGTCCTCTGGTATGCCGTTCCAGCGCTCTAACCATTAAGCTACAGGCCCACTGGTTACAGTGTCCGAAGAACTTCCTATTTCACAGTCACACATTCCTTTCTCTCTAGTGTTGCTTAATCTGTAACCAGAAACCAATTTAGAAATACCACTACTTCTCAGTGCAGTTTAACCCTGCAAGGTATATAGTTTTTTAAACCAAGGATGGAAATGAGAAAGGAAAATGTGGGCGCACTGGATTGAACTCTGACCTCTGGCGTCAAGCCCAGCGCCTAACCATTAAGCTACAGGCCCATTGGTTACAGCGCCTGAAGAACTTCCTATTTCACAGTCACACATTCCTTTCTCTAGTTTTGCTTAATCTGCAACCAAAAACCAATTTAGAAATACCACTACTTCTCAGTGCAGTTTAACCCCTGCAAGGTATATAGTTTTTTTAAACCAAGGATGGAAATGAGAAAGGAAAATGTGAGCGCACCGGGATTTGAACTCCATACCTCTGGTATGCTGTTCCAGCGCTCTAACCATTAAGCTACAGGCCCACTGGTTACAGCATCCGAAGAACTTCCTATTTCACAGTCACACATTCCTTTCTCTCTAGTGTTGCTTAATCTGCAACCAGAAACCAATTTAGAAATACCACTACTTCTCAGTGCAGTTTAACCCCTGCAAGGTATATAGTTTTTTTAAACCAAGGATGGAAATGAGAAAGGAAAATGTGGGTGCACCGGGATTTGAACTCCGTACCTTTGGTATGCCATTCCAGCACTCTAACCATTAAGCTACAGGCCCACTGGTTACAGCGTCCGAAGAACTTCCTATTTCACAGTCACACATTCCGCATACCAGAGGTCTGGAGTTCAAATCCCGGTGCTCCGATTAATTCTGATTCCGATCAGAGCCTTTTATAAATTATGAAGACAATTGAAGATCTGCCATACAGAAGATCTGCATGCATGGGACAGTCATAAGGCAATTGTAGGGGGTGGGGGTAGGAAGAAGTAGGCTGTTGGTTAACTAGGATCTGCAGCTTACCCATTAGGTAGGGAAATGGGCAGACTGGGTGGGCCAAGCGGTCCTTATCTGCCGTCAAATTCTATGTTTCTATGCCATACAATAGCATAAAATGGCATTAAGGTCTATGCCACGCACACTTAAAACTGTAAACAGCATTTCTGGAAATGCAAACTGAGAGCTCATTGGCACAGATGTGCTGGTGAGTTCTGAATACATGCCAGCATGCAGGTGATCTGGTTTCCTGTATCCTATCTGACTGTAGCAATGTAAACTGATCTGCCTGAACATGAGAGAGGGATCCCATTTGGTATACAATAGACAGATCAGTTGGTTGTTAAACTAGCTGCTTCTGTGCAGCACTGGAAGTCATGCAGTTATTTTCTATGGCACTGTACCCCCTCCACCACCCACCCCAGCTCATGAAATATTTAGAAGACCCCTATCACAAAATAACTGCATGTTCTTCATTTTTGGGCACACAAATGAGCAAGAGAGATGATGCCACTAATGAAAGGAGATATGAGTAAGCAGCACAACCAGGAGCAACATGACAATGATCATTCATGAACTCAGGATTGAAGAATCTCGGGGATAATGACAAATCAAACAACATAATACATAATTACAAGCTGGTTTTAAAAACGGACACATCTGCAACAGAAGGAAGCAGTGGTACATCTTAACCGGTGAGAGATGTTGATTTGTTAAGTGGACAGAGGGGCAACGACACCAGGCAGCTCAACAGCAGCCTTGTGGTCAAGTCTGCAATCTACAGTCGGTTAACAGCTCACCTTTATATGGGAATGCTTAGTATGAATCAAGATATTTTTTTTCATTTTGAAAGCAAATATTCAGGGAATGCAAATGTTGAGTGTAAGTTAGGACATTCAGTGATTTTAAGAAAAGGTGCTATTCAGGCTTTCCAAACATTATCTCAGTCCAAGAGGACATGCTGCAAACACTGTGCCATCAGGTTCAGACAATCCAAACATTAGCTCAGTCTAAAAAGACATGCTTCAAAAACTGCCATGAGGTTCAGACAAGCCAAACATCAGCTTAGTCCACTAGGACATGCTACAAAAATGGTGTAGCCCACTGAAGGGCTTACTGAATTAGTAGTTTCTTTTTTCCAAAAAAATCTCACTCTTCTAAGTCTCCCATACAGTATAGTCAACTTTGTGGTCACTGACAAACATATTTGTTGGCTCCAGGTCATATGTTTAACTGAGCAGGGGAAGGTTTATTTTTAAGAAAGTTAACTGTTCCACATTTTCTGGCAGTAGCCTAGATTGTGTATCTGTTGCCACATTACCAGCAGAGCTGAAGACACTCTGAAAATACACTGACTGGGGGACAGACAATATATTGCAAAGCTACCTGCACAAGTTCAGGCCACACTGACTCCCTGTTTTGCCAGTATTTTATGGGATCTGCTGGAGAAAAGGTGAGCACTGGAGCAGTGATGCCAGTTAGAAAAATGGGTAGCCAAGTAAAAGTAAAAAACGGCACTCACCAATTGTCACTACTTGCACAAAGACACCGATACTGTGTAGTACTGCTTAAATCATTTATTCATGCCACCAGTGATAAAAACAAGAAATACGTGAATATCAGAGCACCGGACGGGGGCCTTCTGGCCTTACATTTCACTCCTCTCACTTATGGGCTTTGTCAAAGGTAACATCAGCATACATGCCATTGTATTTAAATGCCCCATTCATTAATATTGATAGGCAGGTGACAGTTTTAGGCTGAGTGACAGTATAAGAACTACAATAATCCATTCAGACAGAAAACTAGTTGTGACTACAAAACAAAATGAATCAAAGTCCACAAACAGGTAGTGTTATACTTCCATAGTCAGGAGGAGGAGTGGGGACAAGTCAAGTGAGATTTTATTTAGCAAGAGCTCCGCATGCAACTATGGTAGGAAAAGTAGTAGTTCACAAAATATATTCACAACAGCAAATAATCCCACAGTCACCTGAGAAAGGAAGTGGCATGTGAGCGTAATTACAGGAATATATATCTATTTATATATATATTGTTTTTTAACAACAGGTATATGAAAATGTTTTCATTAATGTCTGTAAGGCTAGAGAAAAGCACAGCAGATGCAGCAGGGTACAGCCTCATAGCAAATGCAGTCTATTATTACTACTGTCTCCCATGTATACTGAATGAGATCCCCCTTCCTGTCTCTGGATAGGTAGTGTTATACTGCCACAGTCAGGAGGAGGAGTGGGACCAGTTCAAGTGAGATTTTATTTAGCAGGGAGCTCATCATGCAGCAATGGTAGAAAATGTTGTAGGCCACAAAATATATTCACAACAGCAGATAATCACACAGTCAACTAAAAAAGGAACTGGCATATGTGATGTAACTAAAGGAAAACCTTTTTTTTGTTTTTTATTAATGTTTGCCGGGCAAGAAAAAAAAACAGCAGATGCAGTACAGTAGAGTCTCATAGCAACCGCATCCGATTATTACTGTCTCCCCTGTATACTGAATGAGATTCCCGGAGATCCCCTTCCTTTCCCAGGATAGGTAGTGTTACACTGCCACAGTCAGGAGGAGGAGTGGGGCCAAGTCAAGTGTGATTTTATTTAGCAGGGACCAGGGAGTTCAGCACATTGCAATGGTGGAAGAAGCAGTAGGCCACAAAATATATTCAGCACAGCAGATAATCACACAGTCAACTGAAAAAGGAACTGATGTGTGACATAACTATACGTCTTGTAGCAAATGCAGCCTATAGAGAGAGACATATTTTTTTATGTCTGACTTCCCCTCCCCCTTCTTGCCTCCTACTCACAAATAGGCTCCTTTTTCTCACAGGGCTCAGTCCACCTTTTTTTTTTTTTTTTTTACAGCCAGTGCACCACACAGACACAGCAGGCAGAACAGCAATCTGATTCTGTGGCTGCTCACTCAGTGCTTCCTTACTGAGTGTGCTGTTCTGTGTCATGCTGTGATAGCCTGGCCTTCTGCTAGTTCTCTGTCACACCTCCAAACAAGAACAGTTAATCACACTTAGTACTAGAGTCAGAGCACAGACACTACAGGATTTTTATGATGTCCTGTGCAATGCTGGCCAGGTAAATCAGTAAACCCAGCCACAGCTTTGTCTTTTTTTTTTTTCATCCCTCTTCCTCCCACCTTCACTGTTCATGCTCCGTTGATCAGTGCCTCTCTTTCTCCACATCTCCAATCCAAATGCAGCTATGGTGTAGACATGTAAGCTTTTATAGCCTTATGTGACATCTGGGAAAACAAACTCTGGACAGAGCCGACAGGGCTGCAGTCATGGAATTTGGGGTAAAAATATTGAAAATTACCAAAGTTACAAGCCTGCATTCACAAAATTCAACATAGGCTTTTAACTTTGTTGTTTTTTAATATTTGTACACCAAATTTTCAACATAGCCTTCTTATGACCCCACCTCATGGACAAGGGCAGAGAAAATTTTCAACTCCTGCCCAAAAGGTGATTTTGTGCAGGGACCACAAAATCACCTTTTGGGACAGATCTGCCTAATGACAGTGCAACTGTTCATGAGGCAGGGTCCCAAAAAAGGCATATTGAAAATGTGGGCAAAAATATGTCAAAATGCCCAAGTTATGCCACTAAGTTCAAAACATCATTCAAATACACT
This sequence comes from Neoceratodus forsteri, assembly GCA_016271365.2. Lineage (NCBI taxonomy): Eukaryota > Metazoa > Chordata > Ceratodontiformes > Ceratodontidae > Neoceratodus > Neoceratodus forsteri. The sequence continues at coordinate 1,878,976,738 of CM057452.1, forward strand.
GAACTGCATACCTGTTTCTTGAGTTCGTGGTCTGGCTTTGAAGAGTAAAGATGTGTCTGTGATCCAGACAGGATTATGGTGTTGGACCCCCGATGGGTAATTAAGGACTTGGAGAGGGGGTGCAGGGTGGTAGTTGCTGAATGGGAGGGTCAGGTGAGGGGGTGGAGTGTGACAGCCGAAAAAGACATCGATGGACTTTTTTTTTTTTTACAGGTAAAAAACAAACCAAAAAAATGAGGATTCCTGCACTGGGGGATTGGGCACCCCCAGTGCCACTGTTACATTATGGGGGGAGGGGAGGGTGGTGGGTGCTGAGATGGAAGGTCGGGTTGGGGAGGGAACTATAAATATATAAAAATAAAACTCACCAATAACCGTGCATGTGCAGTAGTGGACGGGGAGGTCAGTAACAGAATTTTTGAATGGTACACTAGGGAATTGGGCACACCCAGTGTCACTATTATGTTTATGGGTGGTGTGTGCTGAGAGGGAGGGCTGTGTGGGGGGGATATGTCAACTTTAAAAAAAAAAAAAATCCGTGGTCACAGCAAACACAGCACAGTCCGCCATGATCAACCCGGTTAACAAAACTGAAATAAATAAATAAAGATGGCCACCGCAATGTACTGTGCATGTGTTGGTTGTCACATGTGCAGTACTGCTTGGTGGACATCTTGAACATGGCAGTGTAGCATGTTCCACCATGACCACCGACAGTAAAAACAGAGCAGTGCTCATTCCAATGCAATGAGCAGAGTACTTCACAGATGCAGAGGCGACTGTGGTGCAACTACAACATGTTGTTCAGTCAGAAGGAATGCACAGAGTCCTTTTCTCCTAGCAAGAGATCTGCAGGGTTATGCCCACTGCAGCCCTAAAAAAGAGCTCTGGCTCAGTCAGATGCCTTCTCTCCCTCTTGTGCCTTCCCGTTTGGTTGTTCTGTGTGGATCAGGTGGGTGATGAGTTCACTGGAGCTGCAGTCATCTTATGTGACACAAGAGGTGCCCAGGACAGGGACTGCATAGTGGAGGGGGGATGGGAAGTACTGTACTGCAGAAGGGGGAGGAGTAGGGGAATCCCGGAAAAGAGAGCAAGTCAAGTAAGAGAGAGACTGGAAGGAAATGATGGTTTGAAGTGACAGCAGCTATGTGACACACAGAGGACAGGGTGAGTGAGTTTGGTTGCCATGCCAATGCCAATGCCAATCAAACAAATGTGGTTCTCAATCCATTGTTTTTTGTGTCTGCCATTTGGGTCTGTGGGAGGGACAAGGAGTCAGGGTAGTGCAAAGTGCAAAAGAGCAAACATATACTGTATACATTTTTTCAAACTTGACTGAGTTGCTTAGTTTGCCACTTTGCCAGCAAAATGAGTATTATATGGCAGACCCAACCACAGTACACAGGGTTGTAAAGTCCTTATTTGTCTGGGTCTGCCAGACAGTGCTGGATCCAGGGGGGGTCTGATATTGGACAGACCAGGCTGCCCAACCCTGCATCAGCCACAAATACAGTAATATTAACACAACTTGCTTTATTCTACACACTATACAAACATACAGTACAGTATGTTGCTGCTTCCATGTCAACATTGCCAACTTCTACCAATAACAAAAGCTCTGAATTGCCAATGCAGTGACTCACATGATATTTCCCTTACACAGTCTTACCCCCCTCTAGTTAACAAAAGACAGAACACAACAAAAGTTAGAGCTCTGATGAATAATGGTTTTCCAACTCATTTTCCAATATAAAATAGTAGATAAACCAAACCAGAGCATAAAGTTATGTATAAACAGAGTCCTCAGTTTGTTTCTGGAAGGAACACTTCACAATTCTCAAAGAGCTATGGTACAGCATCTTAGCTCAAGAAAAAGCAGTCACTTATGTGGTATCCACACGAGTTCCAGCCTATCATAATGCTGGTCTTCTGCTTTTAGTATTATAATGCCAGTTTGGGTAGTCAGTCCCTTAAAGTCAACTGGGCCTAGCAGTAAAGGTTTGGCATTCTGTTGCCTGTGCTGCAATAAACTTTATCACTAGATTATGACTCTGTTATGAACAGTAATCAAATTTCAAGTCCGTGGCAATCAAATAACAAGTCTTATGAGATGAGACCATGCAAGCTTTGACCAGCTTGAGATCCTTTAAAAGAGAAATTAATAAGTGGGCTGTGGATTATGTTTAATTAATCCAGTTTCCCAGTGCCATGGTGATAACAAAGACATTAAACACACCTTTGTAAAGGATTTACTAAAGTAACTATTTTGCCTACTGCACTGAACAGGTGGGTTGCTGAAGCAAGAAAGTTACAGTATGTGCATTCACACAATCAATCGTTTATTCCAAGCTTTACGATCCACTTACTAAGAAAGCATCTATAGCAGACTGCTATATCATGTCATTTTGTACAATACAGTGTTGAAATCTTGAATTCCTGATTCTACTGAGGTTGGAGCTTGAACTTTGGGAGTTTGTCATTCAATCTAAACAGCCTGAACTGGACAATAAAACTGCTGAAGTAGCTCAACAATTTGCTTTCCCAAGCCAGTCCTGTGTTTTGTCAAGATATAGCATCATGACATATGACTATGTGAGCCATAATGCTGTTTCCTGCAAAACATAAAAGTAGCATGGGAATGTTATTCCCTGTGCTATTTTTGCTACCGGACAAACTCCCATTTGATTAATTGAGTTCCCCACAAGTGTGTGTGTGTGTGTGTGTGTGTGTGTGTGTGTGCATGCATATAACAGAGCAGGAGGTAATTTATATTTGTTTAACTGAAACAATGCCCTCTCCCATGTATGCTACCAGTAACATCTAAATGTAAAGCAAAAATTACAGAAATGCTTCATGATACAGTGCTCTACAATAATTATGAGGGCTGTGTGAACCTCCCAAACCTTAATCTTGCAAACATGGACCCTCAAACCTTGAAACGTTTGCCAAAGTTCTCTTATTTTCAAACTAGTTCACCCTGGTTTGACTGTAGAAACCTGCTGTTTTATGGTGAGAATGTACTGGGAAAGTATTTCCTTTGTACCAGTGGGCATGAAGCACAGGAAAGAGCAGAATGATGCCAGCAGCTTTCAGCGAAGGCTACTGGTTTGGAAAGCTGTGCTATGTCAGGCAATGCCAGATATGAATGATGTTTCCCTAATGCAAATGTACACTAAGCACATGGCCTGCTTTGTACAAAAACGAGAGGTCCGCATGGTGTGACGGCAGCCTATTGCTTTACTACATTCTGAAGACAAGGGTACAGTATCTAGCTGTGCATGCGAAGGCTACTGGTTCCAAACATTATGTCTGTTTGGACACTGCCAAACAGGGACAATGCTTCTTGTTATGCTACAGTTAAAGTGTTGTACATGGAATACTTTGCCAGCTTTGCCAAACAAAGTGCTTTTTTGTGTTTAATGCCTATGTAGGCCCAAAAAAGCATCTGAAGACAGCAATGCAGCAGACAAAAAAGATACTGGTTTAAAATTATCTCTTGCAGACACTGGTAGACCTATAAAAGGTTGAAAACATTCTGCCAATAATAAGTGTTGGATATGGAGAGCAGTTGGAGGACTCTGCCTAAACATTACCTGTTTGTACATGGCAAGAAACATTTGTGTCAAAAGTAAGTGAGAACAAGCATTTGTCAATGCCAAAAATGTTGGCTTGCTGGCATTGGCATTGGAAGTGCAGGAGTTAGAAATACAAAATAGGAATGGCTGTGAAGTATTGAAGTAACACCCCCCCCCCATAGAGACTGAAAGGCATTGGGAGTGTGGCTTTGGGTTGGCCATAACACTTACACCATTCAACCCCACCCCACCCTGCAGATAGTGACAGGTGTCGGAGTGTGCATTGGGGTTTTCGGCCCTTATGCTCACCTCACCCCATTCCATAAGGAAATAAGCTGAGATGGGTGCAATATAGGACAATGGGGAGAACATTAGGGTGACAGAACCCAAGGCACACCTCAATGCCTGCCAATGGCTGTAGGGTGGGGGTAGAATTCTGTGAACATTATGACTGACGAACCCAAGTTACATCCCTGACACCTCTCAGTCTCTACAGGGTGGGTGTATGGTTGGAGACGTTAACGCCCCGGGTGTTTGTTGGTATTTTCAGTCCAAATTTTCAACAGTGGCTTTTTTTCGTTACTCAGTCCTGAAAGGTGATTTCGCACAGCAACTGCGCTATTGGGAGCCACAGGTGCAGAAACACATTTCAGGAAGGATGCAAAAAATTACAGCTGTACTGTTCATGAGGAGGTGTAAAAAAATGGCAATGCTGAAAATCTGGAGAGAAAATATGAAAAATTTGCAAACTTACGGGCGTGTGCAGATACTGCGCAACACACACCAATAATGTGGTCATTTTGGGGATTTATTTTACCAAATTTTCAACATGGGCATTTTGGGACCTCTCCTCATGAACAGTGGCACTGTGATTTCATTACTCTGTCCCAAAAGTTGATTTCACACAGCGACTACACCCACTGTGTGCCACAAGTGCGAAAATGTGTTTCAGGCAGGATGTGAAAAATGACAGCTGTACTGGTCATAAGGAGGTGTACAAAATGGCAATGTTGAAAATCTAGAGTGAAAATATAAAAAATTGGTGAAGTTACGAGCGTGCGTAGAAACTGCGCAATGCACACTGGTAACACAGTCATTTTTGGGGAATTTTTCAGCAAATTTGCAACATGGGCTTTTTGAGACCTCTCTTTATGAACACTGTCACTGTGATTTTCTTAATCTGTCCCAAACATTGATTTCCCACAGCGACTGTGCCATTGTGCACCAGACGTGCAAAAACTCATTTTTGGCAGGATGTGAAAAATGATAGCTGTACTGTTCATAAGGAGGTATAAAAAATGGCAATGTTGAAAATCTGGAGTGAAAATATTAAAAATTCTCAGTTACGAGCATGCATGGAAACTGCGCAATGCACGCTCATAATGCAGTCATTTGCAACATAGGCTTTTTGGGAGTCCACCTTATGAACAGTGGCACTGTCAGTTTATTAATCAGTCCCAAAAGGTGATTCTGCACAGTGACTGTTAAATCACCTTTTGGGACTGAATAACGAGATGACAGTGACTGAGTTCATGAGGTGGGGTCCCAAGAAACATATGCTGAAAATTTGGAGCCAAAAGTCAAAATAATGGCCAAGATATCCACCTAAGTTGACCCCCTCCATTGATGCCATTATACAGCTTACCTTGATTTTCTTCAGTTCGTGGTCAGCTTTTGAAGAGTTCAGACATCTCCCACTCCACCGAAGATCGCTGTGCTGGGCCTCCGGAGGTAAGTATGGCGTGAGGGGATGGAGGTGACGTGTGCAGAGGGTGGTGGATTGGGGAGGGGGAGCCATGACCACGAGGGACCGCTTTCTGTTTAACAGGGCAAAAAAAACACCAGAATGTCAGGGAAGGGTTATTTTCCCATAGGTTTCACAAATACATTTGGGCACACTGGGGTGGGCTCCCAGTGTGCCACCTGTTTTTTTTTTTTTGAAACTAAGCCAATGGGTATTGGGAACCCCATTGGCAAAAGAAAGCATGTCTGTGTTTTGGGGGGATGATGCTGAGGGGATTGGGCACCCCGTTGAACAAATGAAACTAGGGGGTCATTATGCCAATGGGGATTGGGCACCCCATCGGCAAACAAATTGAACTGGGGAAGGGGCATGCCAAGAGGGGGACTGGGTACCCCTGAAGTTGGCTTTATAGCGATTGTAAGAGGCAGACAGCAGAAGCTGCCACCATCTTTATTGAAATGTTTCAACAGGAACGGCACATAATGGAGGCGTGTCAGATCTACCGCTGCAATGATGAGCCTGTCTCTCATTGCAGGGATGGATTTCTTTCAAGTTGGTGGCACACTCTGAAACTGCTGTCATCTGCAGCATGCTCACTGGCTGGCTGAGGGACACACTGGCTAAAGCATCCTCTGGATTCACCACAACACTGACCCACCTTTGAAAGTGCTAGTACAGTGCTACTACCGCAAAATGTTGTTTGCACATGCATGTGCAAGCCAACATAAAAAGCAAGAGGAAAACTATATGGTTTTCAAAAGATGTGGCTGAAAAGGTAAAGGCAAAAAGGGTAGCATTCAAAAGATATTAGGAGATGCAAAGGGAGGAGGATAGGTAGCTGTATCAGGGGAAATAGAGGGAAGCAGAGAAAGCAGTAAGGACTGCAAAGGAGCAAACTGAAGAGAGACTAGCCCCAGTGGTAACAAAAGGGAACAATACATTTTTTAGGTATGTAAGTGAAAATAAGATGACCAGGGGAGGGACTATAAGGTTATTTATTTATTTATTTATTTATTTATTTATTTAAGAGATTTACCAGGAAAGCATGCTGAGCAGAGTACTGCTCGATCTCCAGATGCGCCCTGATTGGGGACTGTGCAGAGGGGGACAAGGAAAAGGCAGACTTCCTGAACAAATACTATTGTTCAGTGTTCTCAGAAGAAGGAAAAGGGAAGGGGCCACCAAAAAGGTAACAAGGGATGGAAGGAGGCAGACACTAGTCCTTTTTCAGTGGACAGAGTCCTGCAGGGACTCACTAATCTGAAAGTAGGCAAAGCAATGGGCCAGATGCAGTGCATTCAAGGATATTGAGAGAGCTCAGGGAGGTACTGGCTGCACCTCTGACATCCCCATGTAACAGCTCACTGGAAACGAGTGGTTCTGGAGGACTGGAGAGGGCAGATACAGTCCCACTTCACAGAAGTGGTAGCAGGTAGGAGACTAACAATTATAGGGCAGTCAGTCTGACATTGTTGGTGAGAAAGTTAATGCAATCACTGCTGAAGGAAATAATTCATGGTGGGGGGCATAAAGGTCAAGTCAAATGAATTAGATAGATTTGTTTGACTGAGTGACCAAGAAAATTAGATCAGGGTGAAGCAGTGAACAAGGCCTACCTAGATTTCATTAAGGCTTTCAACACCGTTCCACATAGGAGACTGGTACGCAAACTGGGTAGCTTACGAGTGGGCCCAAAGGTGGTAAACTGGGTAAGAAACTGATTAGGGGATAGGTGACAAGAGTGTGGTGGTAAATGGAGTTCACTCTGAGGAAGTGAGGGTGACCAGCAGGGTGCCTTAGGGATCAGTGCTTGGTTTGGTCCTCTTAAATGTCTTTATAAGTGGCATTGCACAGGAGCTGGAAAGGAAGGTCTGCCAAGGGGAGGTAGAGGAACGGATTAGCAGAGACTTGAGAATACTCCAGGAGTGGTCAAGGGTATGGCAGCTGGGTGAACTGTGAAAAAGTGCAAAATAATGCACTTAAGGCACAAAATCCCAGGGCAGAGTACAAAATAGGTGGAGTTGTATTGATGACCACCAAGCAGAAAAAAGACCTGAGGGTAATCATATCTGATGACTGAAAGATGGCCAGAAAGTGCAACAAGGCAGTTGAGTGGGTTAGTGGGACGCAGGGGAGCATAGAAAGGGGTATCAGTAGCAGAAAGAGGGAGGTAGTGCTGCCTCTGTATAGATGGCTGTTAAGACCCTACCTACAGTACTGGAGACCACTCCCAGGAAGAACACAGACAGAGTAAGGTGATCCAGGGGAGGGCAACTAAAATGGTGCAGTGTCTGCATCAAAGGCCCAATTAGGAGAGACTAAAAGATCTCAATATGTACACCCTGGAAGGGGGTTGGGACATAATAGAGACGTTTACAAACCTCAAGGGGTAAATAAGGTACAGAACGGAAGTATTTTTCAGAAAAAAAAGTGCTTAAGAACAAGGGAACATGCTATGAAGATGGAGGCAGGTAGGTTCAGAAGAGATGTGAGGTAGTACTCCATCCAGTGGAGTTGTTGGGGATGAGAACAGTGGTAGGGTTCAAGAATGCATGGGATTCTGAGTAAATCCTTAGGTACCCAGAACATTAAGAAAACTTGCAGAGCATTTTTTCCCCGCTCACAAAGCTAGCCCGAAAAGTAGTGGGCAGGCCATCCTGCTCCCCGGACCCAAAATAAAAGAAAACAGCCTTTGCTTGGGCAGATAAAGCCATTGTCCATCCAGATAAACTTTCCGGTTCCACAATCGGAGTCAGTGAGGGCTGTGTCAGCACATTATGTGTGACACTGCGACTGAGCATGAAAGCAGCGGTATTTGCTTGATTTTCATACCACAGATAGACGTCCATCTGTGGTATGGAAACTCAAGAAAATACCGGTCCTCTCATGCACAGTATCGGTGTCAGGGATAATGTGCTATCTCAGTAAAGCCACCCATTGCAGGCTTTTAAATGGAAACTATGGGAAATTCCAATAAAGTTGATTCCCAAAGAAGCAAAAATAAAGATTTTAAAAGCAAATAAGCCAACTGTAAAAAATGTCAGACTTCCTTAAATTATTTAAAATTTCACCAGGAAAAAACTGGAATGTGGGACTACTTTATCTCAAAACTGAAGAAATATGTTATAAAAGTTAAAATCAATTATTTTAATATTTTATAACTTTCAAAAACTATGTCTGATAGTTTCTTTCCATTTTCTAAGAGCAATATTACCCTGCGGCGTCGGGCCTCACTACGCCCCTGGGCAGTCCAGTATAGCCCAATACCGTCCACCCTGTCGGGTATTATTGCTTACAGTGATCAGTGAGCAGCAGGAGGAAGATGGCAGCAAGGTCACTGGTGGCACTGGCTGTCAACTGAGAAAATGATGCTGGTGACAAAAAGGCAGAGCTGGCTACATCCTAGAGATGAAAGAAAGAAAAGAAGACACAGCAATGGCAACATGAGACTGGACAGACTTGTAGTACTAGTACTGATGAATGTCAGTGAAGAAGATTGATGGACACAGACTTTACCATCCACCTCATCATCCTCTGTCTTTAGCACATCTGGTAGTGTAAGAAATTCATCCATAAACCTTGCGGTTGTAGATATTTTTAAAAAGGACAAGGTTAACTTTTTAAAAAGGGAATATCTCTACATGATTTGTTGGAAAGGCACAGTCTCTTTTTGGTGACTATGTTGCCTACCACACTGAGAAGCCTCTCTGAGTATGTACTTTCAGGTACTGTAGGTAACTGAGGTGCTCAACGGTGACCTCTGTCACAGAGGGTCTTATTTTCCTTTGGTACCAGCACAATATTTTTTCATTTTCTTCTGCTACAGCCAAATTCTCCTCCAGATAATCCTGCACCATTTTGTTTGCTGGCAGTGCAGGGACCACTATGTCAGACAATGACTTGCTGTGCTCTTTCATGAAGCCACAGTCAGACAGTTGTTCTACAGTGCAGTGTCGCTTAAGCAATAAATCACGACAGGGTGTGTTATTGTGTAATAACCTCACTCCTCGGGTGGGCTGAAGCACGAGCGAAGCCAAGTGCTTTCACCACCAAAGGAGTGAGGTTGTTACACAATGACACACACCCTGCAGTGCCTTATTGCTATTATAGAATGGCTCGTTGTACAATAATAATAAATAGTTTTAAAAAATGTGTTTTTATTATTTTTCTATTCTTTTTTCTATGAGAGGCATATATGTTGAAACAATGAGAAAAAGTAGTCCCCAGTAGGTGGTGTTGGTGATGCCTGCTCCCCTCCCATCCTTCTGTCAGGCTCTGTGTGTCTGTCTTTGTATGTGTCCCCCCCCCCCCGCGCAATACTCACACACTTCTTTGTGCCTAGCCCATGTCCTTTAGTTGCACCAGTTTCCATGACTGCCCTGATAGTGGGCAAAGATTGACTGCTGTCATTTTATTTTTTTTCCAATTATGATCTGTGGGGGACCGCCAAGGAGTGAGCATGCACTCAGGCAGTTTCGAACAGTGAATAGTATTTTGAAAATATAAAGCCGTGTCGCCACTCATACCACTCGTCCCTTCTGCTTAGAAGCAGCAGTTGGTGAGTTTGTCTTTCCTTTTGTTTCTCCCAGTACTGCTGGCATGTACTTGGAGAAGAAAACACAAAATGTGAAAATAAAAATGTGATTTGCAGGACTGTCACTGTGTTCTGGGTGGGGCAGGGTAGAATGGAAGCAGTTTGCATAAGGAGCGTGCATGTGTATGCTTCAGTGTCATTTTCTATCATCAAAATGAAAGTCTGAAGTGTATAATTGCTGTTTGCGGGGGGGGGTCCTGAAGTCATTTACAACAATGGCCTGGAGCGGCAGCAACTTGTGAATGGGATGTATGATTTCAGTCTGTCATGCTGTTATGTGTGTGCCTGGACTTTATACAGTGATATTATTATGCAATAACATCACTGTTCCAGGCACCCACTGACCAATCCCAAGACAGAAAAGTTACTTGCCATTTGATAATAATGGATATCTTTTTGGGGAAATTTTGGCAGCAACAGCAGTAGAAGTAGTTTTCTGCTGACTTGGGGACAAGAGGGAGTGCCCATAACATTCATCAGTAGCAGCTACTCCTTATGATACTTGGACCCTCTCGTTCCACTCTTCCACATGGCCTGTCACGGGGTGTGAAAGGGATAATAACTCCTGCACTTGTAACTATTTTTTGCCATACATGCAGTGATCTGAAAGAAAAGCCAGTTTTATAGGACTGCTGATCCCTACTGCATTCTTCTGCATTAAATAATGTCTTTAATGTGTCCTTCAAGTAAGGATCCAAATGAGTGCCCATTACACAGTAGTCAGCACAGATCTAGCAAATGAGTATGTCATTACAGACAAGTGATTTCATTCTTTCTGCTAGATTGACAGAAGTAGTATCCTTTTACTCATACTGAGACTTTGTGTGAACAAGTCACAGGTTAATTAGGATGAAGAGGGAGTACCCAGTTTAGACTGGCTGCATCAACCTGTGTAGCCTCCTCAAAGGGCTTAAGTACAGTACAAATGACTTTCATCAGTCACCACTGATTAAGGCTGATGTGCACCTTTCCCTTCCCAATACCATGCTCAACTGCATACTGGTGGATATCCTTCTGTTGTTCTAGCAGCAAATGCATCATGTACTGTAAAAGGTGGGATTCCACCTTGTTAGAACAATTTGTTTCAGGTGATACAGGTGGAGATTGAGGAGGTTTTGTTGCTGAATGTTGCATAATAACTTACGTTCCTTAACAGAATGGCTAAAATGGCCACAAATCTGTTTACCCACACCTACACAAGTCTGCATACTGGTGCCTTCCTCATTAAGGAATCCCTGAACTACCAGATGTATACAGTCAGCAACATATGTAACATGTATAGTCATCACTTTTAACTGCTTTTACAATCTGTTTTGCCTTATCTGATACTATAAAACCTGTGGTTAATAAGCATGGTGTTAGTCACCCTTCAAACATCTGCTGAAGACAGCCTATCAGGTTTTCTGCATGATGGTCATTGTCAAAGCCACAGATACATAAATTATTCTTATTATTATGTTTACTCAAAGCAAAGCAGTTTTACCAGAAAAAAACACGCTGAACAATCAGCTCATTTTTAATGGTGTCACTTGTGTAATGTAGTTTTAAGTCACAACAGTTGCAAAATACAATATATTTAGAATAACTTTGGCAAAGGAACAGAGATGTCCACCAAGATTAGACATGGTAGACCCAATTTTACAAGCTGGACATACTGCAAAGTTTGACGCAGCTTCACCAAAGCCCCTGGATGCAGTTCAGTTCAATTTTAGAAGCGCTGGCGCAGTTGAGACAATTTTTCCACTTTACGGCAGCTTGAGCCATAGGTTTTGAAGAAGCTCATGAAAAGGATACCCCCATGGATGCAAAGTTAGACCGGGGGGAGCTGGTCTAACTTTGCTGCATCTGGGACTTGTGGCAGCCAGTTTTCAAAAATCGTAAATTTCCCCCGTTTGATGCAAGTGGCACCTGCTGTAAGTACCCTGCGGCGATTGCAACCCCTTTTAAAATCAGGCCCAGTGTGTCATGGCAATTTCCAATGAACTGTGTTGTTTCCTGGATAATTCTGAAGGAGTAGACATCTGATCCTGGTGGGTGCCACTATAAATAACACTGAACACACAGTACATATGTTCTGTACACTAAACGCAAATACAACATACAATCTAAAAAATGAAGTCAACAACCCTGACAATCTGATGCACTATATAAACCATCATTAGAAAAACATTTGGGGATTTGTTGTCTTGATGACAAGGGGCTAGAAGAGGGTTTCCAGCTGTGTCGGAGAGAGTGCCAGCAACAGCGTCCCATGTAGGCAAAACTTTGCCTACTCTCGTTACAGTACTTTGAATGTTTGAGTGCTGGGGCACAACAGCAGATGCAGCTTTGGACTGGATCTCATGTTTCATACAGTAAGAGGTCAGATATGTATCTAGGAACCTTCATTGGTATACATGTACACCAGTGAAGCCTGCCAGGATGAAGTGCAGTGTCACAGTTTACTGCATGGCAAAAGAGATTAATTCCCATTGAAATGTCATTGTTTCCTGCAGTAACTCTGCTGTAGAATGTTGCAGAATTGGGATTCATCCTGGCGAGCTTTAGTGTACATAAATTGTGCAATGTGTGGGGATCGTCTCCGGTGTAATAGTAGCCAATTAAGATTGCTGTACAAGATACAGTGGCGAGTTTCCTTCAGAGATGTTAGAAAAAATTAGGACGGTGTGTCGCACACAGCATTAAGTTTTGATAAATAAACCTTTATAGCATTCACACAGATAAAGTCCTCATAGTCGAACAGTGTGAAGACTGCAGCATTTACTAACCTGCGTCTCTTGTCTTTAGTTAAGCTATCCCTAATGTCTATATAAAAAATAATAATGTTGGACTCAATATTTCAACCTGTTATTTTATATGAAGATCACATTTTAAAAAGGGGTCCATCCACATCCCTAGGTACTTACAGCCATCCACTTGTACTAGATCCACAGAGCTAGATGTAATAATTTTTAACTGTGCTTTACAGCCTTATTGGTTCTCAGTCTTTGTTCTGACTGAAACCACATGTCTTATGTACTGCAAGCATTTAACACCAATTTATTGTTTACTAAATATTACTGCAGGGAGTCAAAGGCAGACTGTAGCTTAAACTGGACACATATTATGTCAGTAGCAATACAATACAATATTGCAGAAGTTGGAGGTCCCCAGCAATTTGTAGCTGTTGCTGTGGCTTCTGTCACTTAACCCATGGGAGGAGAAAGACAAGGAAGAGGAAAATCTCACTCAATGGGCAGTCACTGCTATGTAACCGGTGGGTAGAGGTGGGTGAAAGTTATGAATTCCGCTTTCGAGGAACTTTGAATTTTTAAAATTTCCGCCATTGGCGAGATCGGAATCTTCTGAATATGTTTAGCAGATTTTAACCCTGTTCCACGGAATTATTTGGCTGAAATGCAGAATAATACACATGAACTGCGGAATAACAGTTCTGAGGAATTTTTTCCCACAGTTCATTGAATTATTTCTCAATATGTGTAATTATTCCACAGTTCAGTGATCAGTTCTGCAAATGTTTTTCTCCACAGTTTAATAGAACAAGCCATAATGTATACATTTATTCTGCCATTCTAAATTGCAATTTCTGTGAAAGCTGCACATTTGATTTCTGCACTTTTGTGGAAGTGAAAGTCCAACTTTTGTGGAAATTCCACAGACAGAGTTTTTTTCCGCATACCTCTACCAGTGTCTGACCACTTGTCCACATGAATATATTCAGATGGGCATGTGATAACCTTGGCAGAGCAACTCACACTGGCACTAGAAAGACAGCATTACTTAAAAAGAAGAATGGCAGAAAGTCAGTGACCAGCATTTCAACAATTACATTTTTTTTTTTACTTTTTGGTCTTAGGACTACTGGTTTTACATTTCTGGCTCATTTCCAGTGACTGAGCCTGAGACAGTAAACTTATTTATTTATTTTTGTGGCTGCACTAGATGGCTATCTCCTACTTTTGACATCCCTTGGGGTGGAAGTGGATGGAGTTTAGTGGCATCTCTAATGCGTGGTAGTAAGTGGGCTACAAATCATATGAATGGAAGAGGATGGAGTTAGGCTTCAGCTACCATTTGAATGACTTTCTTCTTCTTCTTCTCCACTCTCAAAATTCTCCTCCCCTGCTCATCATCATCATCTACTTTACTGCCTGCTAGCACTGCTGTTGCCATGTGTTGGCATTCCTTTTTGTACAGAGAACTGTGGGACTACAGCAAATGCCTTTCTATGGTAGATGTTCCCAGCTTTGTTCTTTCCTTACATTAACACATCATGTCCTTACAGTACATATAGAGTGTATATATATATATATATATATATATATATATATATATATATCTGCACATATACACACACACACACACATGCACATATATATAAAGCTGGTCCTCTTTGATGTATTTATTTGTGACATTGCAGAGGGACTAGAAAGGAAGGTGTGCCTTTTTGCAGATGACACTAAAATCTGCAATTGGGTAGACACTCTGGGTGTGTGTGACAAAAAATGAATAGGCATCCAGGAAAGCCTGAGGAGCAGACAGAATGTGTCAATGAAGTTTCAATGTGAAGAAGTGCAAAATCATTCACTTATGGCATAGAAACACAGGGGTGGAATACAAGATGGGGGGAGTGATACTGATGACCACCAATAGGAAAGAGACCTGGTGGTAATCATATCTGATGACCTAAAGATTGCCAAACAGTGTGACAAGGCTGTGGAGAGAGCCAGTGGAATGCTAGGATGCATAGGGAGGGGTATCACCAGCAGAAAGAGGGAGGTGGTGATACCACTGTAAAAATCATCGCCTGGAGTAGTGTGTCCAGTTCTGGAGACCACATCTCCAGAAGGACATAGACAGAGTAGAGACAGTCCAGAGAAGGGCAATAAAAATGGTGCAGAGTCCGCAACAGAGACCATATGAGGAGAAACTAAAGGAACTCAATATGTACACCCTGGAGGAAAGGAGGGATATGACAGAGGGAGGCAGTATAGTGCAGTGGTTTAAGGCTCTGACCTGCAAATCTGGAGACCTGGGTTTGAATCCCACAGCCCCCCCCCCTGCGTACTGTGTGACCTTGAGCAAGTCACTTAACTTCCCTGTGCTACCAGGTCACACCTGTAAATAAGCTTTCAGCTTAGTGTGTTACTCCTGGTAAAACAACTGAACAAAAAAAAATATATCTCATGGGTATAAATAAGGTACAAGAGGGATGCACTTTTCAGAAAAAAAGATGCTCAAGAACAAGGGGACATGCTATGAAGCTGGAGGGGGGTAGACTCAGAGGAAACGTAAGGAAGTATTTCTTTACAGAGAAGGTGGTGGATGCTTGGAACAGCCTTCCAGTGGAGTTGGTGGGGGTGAAAGCTGTGGCGAGATTCAAAAACATATGAGATAGGCCTAAGGGACCCTTAGTCATTAGGGAATAGAGGGCTAAGCCAGAGATCAAGTAAGGTCTACAGTATTATAGTAGGTAGGGAAAATGAGCAGACTGGGTGGGTCAAGCAGTCCTTATCTGCTGTCAAAGTCTGTTTCTTTTTTCTATAAGCCATTTTTCCTCCTATAACCTGACGGCAAGCTTCCACCCTTCTGCCAGTCAGTCTTGGCTGCTATACCACCCCAGCAACCTAGGCCCAGTGATCCCCCACAGATTACCCCCCCCCGTGGCAGGGCGGAAGGAGGGCGGGCTGACCTCCTCCCCTCCTGAGCGATATTTGAGGCGGGCCTGAGAAAGCTGTGAAGCCGCGACACTGGAGCACTGTGGGGCTTCATTAAGCCGGCAGTCATTTTTCAGTTTTTCTGGTGACCCTTGCCCCTGCGGATGAGAACGCGTGTGCATGGAGGCACTGCATGCGTACCGATGCCACGTTCCTGCATCTCCTGTTGTCTGGTGCTGCCCCTATCCTCCACCAGGTGGCAGCCATAGAGCAGGATGACGTACCCACCCACCCCCAAGAGAGGAGACCTGTCGTGGGATGCTCGATCCTCTCCCTCCCCTGCTGTCCCCCGACAGCCCGAGCTCATTCCCAAACCCAGGTCACCAGTATGGCACGAGGTGTGGCATCCAGTGCCTCAACCCTCAGCGACACCAGGCTGGCTGTTTCTAAGTTTCTTAAAGGAGAACTGCACTGAACTTGTAAGTCATTTTTCCCAGTAGAAGTTTTTTTTTTTTTAAGTACTGATTAAATTCCTGTTATTGCTCCATTTATACAGGCCTTTGAATAACCTTAGTGGGTGCTTCTGCTTTACACTCTGGTGTTAAGTGCCATTTCAGAACTGTATGACGTAGTTTATGTCCCTCTCAGTAACAGAGTTCTATAACAGAACATGAATGCTTTGTACCAACAACAGAAGAGTAGAACAGGGACATTTACTACATCATGCAGTTCTAAAATGGTTCTTACCAGCAGCATGTAAATCAGAAACACCCACTAGGATAGCTAAAAGCCTGGATATCTAGAGCAATAACAGAATTTGAACCAGTATTTGAAAAAAACAGCTTCTATTGGGGAAATGAGTTATAGATTCAGCACAGTTTTCCTTTAATGTGTTTGCAATTCTTTGTTAACTCTAAAGAAATCCCACACCACTTATATTGCTTGTTTGGTCTTTTCTAGTGGTACTCTCTTCTGTTGGCCACAGGGTAGGCTACTTTAGCATTCTTCTTCCACACCCACCTCCAACAGACATCTAGTTGAGGGAACATTTTTAAGTTTGCCACGCACGCACGTGCAGCGAACATCTTGCAGTACAATGACTTTTGAGAGATGTGTGACTGTCTATCCAATGCAGAATGATCTGCAAGGGGCAGGACAGTACTATGCTAATCATCAGCCAGGCTGATCATGATGCTATTTTGCCTGAAATGGTCTGCACTTGAAAAGAAAAAGCCGCACCAACCATAATGCGTTTTTTTCTTGTCATCTGCAGGACACTGCCCAGCAAACAGCAGTCACGTGTCCTGATCAGCCTGGCTGATGTGACTCTCCCCCCCTCCCACCATCCCATCTGTCTCTTCCCTCACCAGTGCAGTTCAGCTTACTTGCCGCTCCCACTGCCTCCTTATTCTGCTTTAAATTCTCATAACAGAGCTTGCCCGTGTACCGTAACTTCAGCGGAGAGAGAGAAAGAATGGTAGATAAGGGTGAGGAGAAAAATTTGGGTGGTCTGTGTGGCACTCCTCCAGTGTTCATGGGTGCAAATCCAAGACTGATGACAGAGAGAGAGAGAGAGACAGAGACAGAGACAGAGACAGAGACAGAGACAGAGACAGAGACAGAGACAGAGAGAGAGAATGTTCTTTGTTGCCATTTCCCCCGCAGCAAGCAAATATAGCCAGCAACTATTCTTCTCTCTGTCAGCTGCTGTAGGCTCTCTGTAAGTCCCACTGTAGCCTCCTCTGTCCCTCCCAAAGAAGGGATGGAGACACAGAGTAACACTCCCCCTGCAGCAACACAATGGTGCAGTAAAGGCGAGACCGAGTGGCATCTGTAAAGCTACCAAATGTCCTGGTTTCACTAGTCAGTCCCGGTATCAAAAGGGCTGCCCCAGTGTCCCGAAGCATTTCTGACAATTGCCATTTTGTCCCGGTTTGTGATTTTCATCCCAGTTGAGGATGACCCACCACGCCACACACTCCCTGATTCATACCTTGCTTTTTTTTAGTTTGCAGGTGCCACATGCTGAGATGATCCGGGGTGAGATTCCTGCCATGCTGAAATCCTGCCACCTGAGGCCCTTTAATTCAGTGTGACCAATGGCAGGCAAGGACCATGTATAAAGGTTCAATCCAGGGTCAGCTCTGTGGTTTAGGGGCTCTTACTGGGACAGGACCATCTCTGGACTTAGTACTGCCAGCTCTGTCCAATCGGATTGTTTTTACACAATGGCAGTGTTGCGGTTTAGGGGCATCTGATGTGGAAACTGCTACAGGTGTGCCATTGGGGGGAGAAAGAGATTACATCAGATCCACTCAGGTCCAGCTCTCGCTCTCCACTCTGTCTGTTTTTTGTTTGTTTTAAAGAAAGTTGTGGCCCGTTCAACTGTGGACTGCCTTGCTGGGAATGGGATGGGATGCCCAGCTGAGTGCTCGACCACTGCTCATCAGACGTCAAGAAGAAGAGTACTAGCATCAAGACAAGAGAACAGTCTGAGAACAACAAAGGTGAGTCCTGACTCCTAAACTTTTTTTACTGCAGGTTGGCAGGGGAGCTAAACAAAGCCTCACTCAGTGGTGGCTGTGATAATTTTGGTTTTTCTATAAACTGACTTACGCGCTTCGTCTGTTCCTCGTAACTCACATGATGAAGGCGCCCATCCCATCACATTAGAAAAGTGAGTTATTTAAATCTAGGATGCCCCAAAAGCTTTACACACAGCCTTACATATAATGCCTATCATAGTGCTGCCTTTACTTTTGCCCTGCTTTCCTCTGACTATTAATTTGCAGCTGCAATTTCATCCACTTATTAATTCTGAAGTTGAGCAGTAACTTGCAGTGTTATTTGCTTTTTATCTCCATGATTTAGTGATGATCATGTGTCCCCACATTTTGAAGGCTCTGGGTCTCTGTTCATATATAAGCAGTAAGGACAGGGTGTGGGTTACTATTCCTGATCTGCACATCCAAAGAATATGGGTGGAAAGTGGAAACTGGACCAACAACCAGACCAATAAAAGCTGGTCTGGCTGGACCAGGCACACACACTTTGCATGAATTCTGCTGGCCTGACAGTCCACCTTCCTTGCACCCCACCCTTCCAGGCTCCCAACCCCCAGCTGACCACCCTTCCTACTACTGGACCACTCTTCTCCTAGGCCAACTACCCTTCTTACCAATGGACCACTCTTCAGCCCCAGGACTAGCTTCGCCTTACCAGCCTATCAACCTCATTGCAGTGACTTTGCATTAGCTTCTATTCTGTTCTGCTTGCACTGCTTCCAGGTTACAGCAGCATACTAATTCATTGCATTGGCATTGCTAATTGTCTTGGGCCCCCTAGGCCAAGGTAAAAGCAGGGGTTGCAGTAGCAGCCACCGGTCTGCATCTGTCTGTGATTGCATATGTTGGTGGGTTAAGAAGACTAAAACCCAAAATCCTAGAACATCTGGCGGCCCTACAGCCAGACAAATAGTTGGAAATAAATATTGTTTATCAACCGCTCATGACCATGAGCAATCAGGCATAACATTTTCACTGAGTATGAAAGACAATATCTGCTGATTATTTGTCCCATTTACAGTCAGTCTGTTGTCCTCATCAGGTTCAGGAGGGAAACAAAGAGGCACTTTTTTACAAAAAGGGTGGTCACTATGTGGAATGCGCTACCCAAAGCGGTGGCATCCTGTAAGTCAGTGGGCAGTTTTAAAAGGGGATTGGACAAAAGACAAAAAGGGCTACTAGCCCCCCACTAGCCATCTGGTCTACTACATTTACTACTGGCCACTCAACCAGCATTATGGATAAAAGGGTTTTTAGCTAGGCCACCTTCCCCAAACCATACTCCCTTTACTCTGCTTTTGCTCATCTTACAACTTTTTCCTTTTAACTAACCTATTTTTTCCTTCTATCTCTACAGGTCTGACAGGACATGGACTCCATCAGATAAGTATGTTATTTCTCTCCTGTCCTTTCTTCCCTATTTCACCCTCCCTAAGAACTGCAGACCCTTTGTGACTACCTTGTCTCTCCTTTTATAGGTGTGGCGGACGGCATCTCCCCAGGACTACACCCTGGCACTCTACGCTCAGGTAAGTCTTTCTCTTTTACCTATATGTTGGTGGGTTTACTGTAACGTGGCGGCCGACCTGTTACAAACATTCCTTTTGTAAAATGACCTGCTCTTTTAATTTGGACATGGGTCATGTGATGTCCCTTTTAAATAGCTAATGCATCTGTACTACTTAATTCAATGCCCCTTGTGTGCTCCTTTATCATTACCTTTTCCTCATGATGTTGTGCCAATGACAACAGCAATAGCAATACCAATGACGAACTTTTGGCATTGACAAATGCTTGTTTCTTCTGCCTCTACCATGTGTCCAGGCCCCTGTACTATTTCTCTTTTCTGTGTCTTACTCTGCTATTTTTTCCACATGCTTTTTCCACTTGCCTTTTTTGGAGCCTCTTTCTTCTTTTTCTTTGACAACCACTGTCTGTCTTTTTGATCTATGTGCCCCTGCTCCTTGTCTAACTCCCACCTATCCCCTTTCCTCCACATCCCCAGAATGGCTGCTATTGCCACTTTTATCACATATCTCTTCAAAACCTGTGTCTCTGCCCCCAGGCTCTCCCAAATCAGTCTGCTCTTCCTTCATTGCTTATAGACCAGGTGTAGATGGAGGTGGGTGTCACCAAAGCGTTAAATAAATGCTGATGATTGTTTAATGTAGCAGATATACCCAAAATTCATGATCTGTCTGTTGATCACATGAACACTGGGGCAAAATGGTAGTTTGCATAAATTTTGTACTGACACATTGACAACTTTAGCAATTTTCAGCTCCACGTACTTAATGCAGATTCTTGGGCCATTACTTCAAGAGTAAATGAAATATACATTCAAGTGCAGTCTCAATGAATAGGCGGGAGTTAGAGCTTTAAAATGCAAATCCATATGTTACCGCAAAAGAGTAACAATAAAAGTTATAGGGTTAAATAACAACCAACACCCCTTAATTTCTTGTGAAATTTCAAAATATTCTTATATTTAATCTTCTCAGACAGGATTTATTGTGCTTTATAATATAATTTTATGTTGTCTAAAAAGGTAAGGATTCTGCTTTGAAATGCATACAGCAAGTGGTTTTTAAGTCTTAAGGTAATATAAGAGGATAAAAGGGAAGACACTATTAATAGATGAAATTTTAGCAAGTTTGTACCTTGTCAAATTTTGCAGTTTTCAGCTATGCATACTTAATGCAGATTCTTGGGCCATTACTTCAAGACTAATTTAAATATGTATTCTAGTATGATCTCAATGAATAGGCGGGAGTTAGAGCTTTAAAAAATACATACCCATAAGTTGCCTCAAAGATTAATTTTAAAAGTTTGTTTAAAGAAGGAAATTTATCAAAAAGAAAAAAAAAAAATTTGTTTACACAAAACATTTGTATTTCAAAACATGTAAAATTGAAAATATGACTGTTGGTAAAGTGGTGGAACTTAGTCTTGTCCATCTAGGAAAAATCTTCATCATCTTCAGATATGCCACTATCATCTTTGCAATCACGTACATCTTTGTCCTTATCATTTGCATTATAGAGCAGAAACATATCATCATTTGGAAATGGTGTGTCCATCTACTTTACACTTAGATCATTAGTCTAGCTGTGCAAAGCTGCATTTGGGGCATTGACAACTGCAACAGAAAAAAGCCTCCACAATCGGCAGACGTAGTTGGCTCATAGAATATGTAACTTCAGGGTTTCCTAGCAGGGTGGTAGCAGAGATAGACAAGTTATTCTGGTGTCTTTGTTACATTTCTCCCAGAAAATCTGCTGCCTCACTATATTTTCGCTAGTAACTTGCTTCCTTCCATACAGTTTACAGACATACTCCTCCAACAGAGCTACAACTCTCTTATCCACTTGCCAGTCACTCCCAAGTTTCTGAAAGGCATCCAGGAATTTGGGGTACTTTTGAAGGACGTTCCAGCAAATCTTATTACCCTTTCTGAAGAACGCAGAAACATACTCATTGCCTGTGAATGCATGAAAACCGACTAAGGCTTTCTTTGTTGCAGTGGTCCTTTCCCACCTGCTAATGCCGAAGATTCTCCTACTGTTACCATGGCCATTGTCCAGGTACATACTTTGCTCACATTCTAAAAATAGTGACAGTAAAATGATTGGTGTATCGGTATCCTCAGATGTGAATGGATGATGACAGGGCCTGGACGTATTGTGATGGCATGTTGCACTTGAAGTACAATTTTTGTGTCTGCTTCTTCCTAGTCAGAACAGAGATCATCCAGAATAACAGTTCCTTCTTTGGTGATCATGTAGCATTTGTCTCTCTTTGAAAAATAGATCACTTGGCTCCCTGGCAAACTTGTGCAATTTTCTCCCCAGACCTGCATAATCAAATCCATCAGGCACTCCTTGTTAGATCCATTAGAAAGGAAGTAACTGAAAGTCTTTGGCAGTTTGGTGTTGGGACCTTTGATAATATGCTTCTCACTAAATCCTTGTTGAAATCTCACAGCCTCTTTGATTGATTGCTTTCTACATGTATCTGCAACAACATCCACTCTTGTAGATACCTTTGGAAAACTATTCAGGATTTCCATTGCCAAATCACTGAAGGCTTCAGGGAATCCTGTTATAACCCCACACTGTTGCCATTAGATCAACTATGTATGCTGAGACACTTTTCCTGGGGGGAAGCTTCAACGTGTCTAACACTGGACAGTATTCTGTTAGCACCTCAAGTAACTTGCTCTTTGGTGTTGTCCATCTAGTTCCATCTGCACTGGTTAGACTCAGCAGGACTGGGCCCAGTCAATATGTTAATAACTTGTTTATTTCTACAGGGAAGTTGTGCCTGTTTGAAAGGGTCAAATGTTTTCCCAATAGATCTCCTTCAAATTTAAGTTCTGTAACTTTTCCTTTGGTAGTTACCTGCACTTTTTTGTTTGCATCACTGAAGATTTTCACTGGGGCTTTTGAAATTGGATCAAAATATTTCTTTTTACCACGTTCCAGTCTTTCTTTGACAAACTGTTCATACATTTCTGTACCTCGTTCAATGATAATGGTGAGGGTGTCTTAAATATCAGGTGCAGCAGGTGCTCTTGAGGACAACTGTACACTCTTTCAGCATCAAAAGTAGCACTGAATGGGTTGATAAACTCTTGATCGAGACGCGTCAATACGGCTGTGACACGCTGTTCTTACTTGATGATTTCAGATGGCCTGCATGCTTTTTGCAGATTACTGGCTGAACTTTGAAGGCCAGTCATCACCAAACCTCCCTGAATTTTGCTACATGTGGCTGATTTAACACCCATTTATCACAGGCCATTTGAGTTGCAGCAAAGTGTTTGATTCCACCTGTAATTTTGGCACTGTGATTATATGTCTGCTCACCAGCTTGGTCAGCTGATTCCCTGGAAGCTTTGTGATGGCTCCTTTGAACTGAAATTCCTTGCTTTTCAATTAATGTCCTGGACCCTGGATGAGAAGCTTCAAGAGTTTCAAGTGTGTGCACACAGTAAGCCCCATATTGAGCATAATTTTGCTTGTTGAAGGTGAAGAACATATAGGATAATGTATGGGTAACCATACACTACAAGGCTATTCTTACACTGAGTGGATACAATACCAACCAATGACCTGAAGAGCAAAGATCAAGATGTCCCTAAGTCGGTATTATATCCACGAGGAGAAGGAAGAATAGCCAAGAAATGTATGTTTCCCATACACTGTTCTATATAGTGTATGGGGGGTCCTGATGTCTTCAGCTGGCATGTAAAATAAAAAAAAATCTCACTTTTTCCTGTTTTAGGTTCGCTCTGCTGACCACACTCGAGCAACAACTGTTGCTGGCCAGCACACATGTGTGACTCTCACACAGCAATGGATGAATCAGAACTACTGATGGAGTCCCTTGTATTATGATGTCCTCACTAACGCAGAATGAAAAGTCATTCTGTGTTAGTGAGGGCATCACTGCTGCAGCAGAATGACTTTCTGTGGTGTATGGCTTTCTGTAAACAACCGCATTGCACCATACACTATAGGGGCAGTGAATATTTCCAACACAGTAGCCTAAGATCAAAGTTGTTTTCTTTTATTGCTGTGTTGAGCAAAAGCCGCTGACCCACTATACACAGATATGTCATCCAGAGCTGTGGGGTTTTCCCCAGCTCACCACTTCAAATCCATTGCCTGAAGGCCTCATAATTAGTCTGGAAAGTGACAATCTCATCTTCCTGAAGCAGTTTATGGAAGTCTATGGGTTGGGGTGATAATCTGATCAGGTCAAGCAATACTGCAGGGGTGGCATTCAATTCTGTTGAATACTCTAGAAATCTGACCTGAAGCAATCACTCTAAGGCATCTGCAAAATGCTCATGTACAGTACATGCCCAACTGTAATGCTTCCCACACAAAACTCCCCTTATGTTGCCAGAGACACAAAGACCAGCCTGAAATACTATGTCCTCAAAGCCGCTGCCACCAACTAACTATCCTATAATGCCAAAGTTTTCCAGAAACAGGTGGAAATTTCCCAAATGAATTATGACATTGTGGAACTACATAGATACATAGATACATAGATACATAGACAGTGTCGGCAGATAAGGGCCTATGGCCCACCCAGTCTGCTCATTTGAGCTTGTAAGTTCAGTTTGTTTTCCTAGAAGTCTGTTGTACCTTACCCCTGACCTCCAGAATTCCTTTATGTCTATCCCATGCATTCTTAAATCCTGTGATTGTTTCAGCCCCCACCACTTCCTCTGGCAGGGTGTTCCACTTGTCCACCACCCGTTCTGTGAAGAAATTATTTCTCATGTTTCCTCTGAATCGTCCTCCCTCCAACTTCATGCCATGCCCTCTAGTCCTGGAACATCTTTTTCGCTTAAAAATAGTGTTTTCCTGCACATGTTCAGTTCCTTCAACCTGTCTTCATAGGACTTGTAATGCAATCCATGCACCATCTTTGTTGCCCTCCTCTGAACCTTCTCTACCCTGTCTGTGTCCTTAAGTAGGTATGGTCTCCAGAACTGTACACTGTACTCCAGGTGGGGCCTCACTAGTGTCTTGTATAGTGGAATTATGACCTCCCGTTTCCTGCTGGTAATGCCCTGCCTATACATCCCAGCATCCTATTTGCTTTACCTGCTGCCTTGTCACACTGTTTCCCTACCTTGAGGTCATCAGAGATGATAACCCCAAGATCCCTTTCCTGCTTGGTGCATGCTATATCCTCACCCCCCAACTGATATATTGTGCTAGGGTTATTGTGCCCCTATATGCATTATCTTGCACTTCTTTGCATTGAATTTCAACTGCCAAACCCTGACCATTCTTCAAGTTTCTGCAGGTCGCCTCATTCTGTCTACACCTCTGGTGTGTCTACTCTGTTACAGAGCTTTGTGTCATCAGCGAACAGTGAAATTCTGCCTTCTAGGTCCTGCGCCATGTCACTGATGAAGATGTTGAATAGGACCGGTCCCAGCACTGATCCCTGTGGTACCCCACTGGTCACTCTTCCCTCTGTGGAGTGACAGCCAATTACCACCACCCTCTGTGTCCTGCCACCCAGCCAGTTACCTACCCACCACACTACTGTCCTGCCCACACCCATATTCCCCAGTTTGTGTAATAGTCTTCTATGTGGCACAGTGTCAAAGGCCTTGCTGAAGTCCAGATAGGCCATGTCCACTGCCCTCCCCTGATCCACCTCCCTAGTCACCCAGTCAAAAAATTCAATGAGGTTGGTCTGACATGACCTCCCCCTGGTGAAACCATGCTGCCTTGGGTCCTGTAGTCCATTGACAACCAGATGTTCCACCAATCTCTCCTTCAGTAGTGCTTCCATGATCTTCCCCACTACCGAGGTGAGGCTGACTGGTCTGTAGTTCCCTGCTTCCTCTTTGTTCCCACTTTTGTATAAGGGGACTACATCTGCTGTCCTCCAGTCTTTGGGTACCTCCCCTGTTTCCAGTGATCGGCTAAACAGGATAGCCAGAGGTTCAGCCACCACCTCTCTTAGTTCTTTAAGGACCCTGGGGTGCACCCCATCTGGCCCCATTGCTTTATCAACTCTTTATCAACTGATCAGGGAAATTCCATACAACATGTTTAGATAACAAGTTTAGAGATATCCTTGAAGAGTCTGAAATAAAAATAAATGTTGTTTTAGTATATATATATATATATATATATAAAACAAATACACACACATATACATATGCCACACTTATATAAACACAGAAGATAGGGTGTAAAGAATTGAAAAAGTATAAACTTGCTAAAATGTTGTCTCTTTTATCAATTTATCCTCTTATATTACCTTAAAACTTCACAACATATGCATTTTAAAGCAGAATCCTTACTCTTTTAGACAACATCAAATTATATTATAAAGCACAATAAATCCTGTCTGATAAGATTAAATATCAGAATATTTTAAAATATTGCAAGAATTGAAGGGGTGGTGGTTGATATTTAACCCTATAACTTTTAACAGTAATCTTTTGAGGTAATGTATGAGTATACATTTTAAAGCTCTACCTCCTGCCTATTCACTGAGACCACCCTTGACTGTATATTTCACTTTCTCTTGAAGTAATGGCCCAAGAATCTGCATTAAGTACGTGGAGCTGAAAATCGCAAAATTTGTTAAGGTGTCAGTACAAAATTGATACAAACTACCATTTTATCCCAGCATTCATGTGATTGACAGACAAAACATGAATTTTGGGTATATCTGCTACATTAAACAACCATCAGCATTTATTTAGCTTTCAGGTGGCATCCTACCTCCATCTACACATTATGTCTGTGCCTGCTTCCCTTTCTTTTTGCTATTCTCTACGGTTACTGCTTAAGTTGCAATACTTACAGTGCCACTGCAAGTGGTTCCTACAATGTGTGATACTTTATGGATGTTTTGATCAGTTTCCAAACTTCCTCTTCCATTTAGGATGAAGGGATCTGGTTAACCACATTCTCCTGTCTAGTTTCCTTGCCCTTTCGGGATGATCTCACCTTGCCCCCATCCCCTTGCCTGCTCCACTGCCTGAAGCAGGTAGATTCAAAAACCGTGTTTCTTTCTATATTTTGCCCAGATCACACCACCCTGGCACAGTTTAGGCTGATGAAAAGTACAGGAAAATCATGAATCTGTAAATGTAAAGACTGGAAAAAATACAATGATTTGTATTTTTTTGATTTCTTTTGGGGGAGTAGTTGATACCAGAGAAGTGTTAACAAGCAGCAGTCATGCACCAGTAGGCTGCCAGCTAATATTCACTTGCTGCTCATAGCCCAGTCCCTCACTAATCTAATCTCAGGCCTCAGGGGTCTACCAAGGTTAATCTGCCAAAAAATGCAATCACTGAATCAGAACAAAGGTTCCAGTTCAGTACTCATTTTTCTGGTAAAGAAAGAAGAAAAAAAGTATCTTTTTTTGTGTGCACATGGGTTCCTTCAGGCTGCCATTCCATACACACTTGCTATCTGCCTACCGTCTGGTAGGGAGATGCAATCAGAAGGAGATGGAGAGCAGGGTCCTACTGGTTGGAGACTCTACAATAAAAGGGATTATGTTGGGGAGAAGGGGAGACAAAAACAGCATAGTGTGGGTGGAGTGTCTGCCAGGCATGACAGCAGCGAAGGTCATTCATTATATCCCCTCAATGGGGAGGCAGCAGGATGAGAAAACGCATCTGCTGTTCCACCTGGGAACCAATGACCTGGCAGGAAGTAGCCTGATGAAGGTGCAGGCTAGATTCAGACCTCTAGCTAGATACTGTAGCCATCTGGGTTTTAAATCAGTGGCATTCTCAGAGGTGTTACCAGTACCGAGGGTAAGCACTGCTAGGAAGTTGAGGATTAGGGAGTTCAACGAGTGGCTGGTGGGGTGGGGTGGTGTGAGCAAATGGGGTATGGCTTGGTAGGAGACTGGGGATCTACATGGGAGGACGAGAGCCTATTTGCACAAGACTGCACCTGAATAGGGAGGGGGTAGCAGTACTGAAATGCAAGCCAAGAGAATACATAGTGCATACATACAATTTAAACTTGGTTGGGGGGTGGGGACAAATCTGCTCCACAAGAAGGAAGACTTGGGGGGCTACCAGCCAACTCCCCCCAGATAGTAATACATGGCTGGGCAAGAGGGTGACAGGTGCAAGGGGAAACAAAGGGGGAGACTGGTGGAAGGGATTGTCAGCAAATGCCAGGAGTTTAGGAAATAAGATGGTGGACCTGGAGGCCATCATGAGGGATGAGAGATTAGATTTAGTCACAATAAGTAAGACCTGGTGGACAGAGCATCACAGCTGGGAAACAACCATTCCAGGTTATAGACTGTTCAGAAGGGACAGGGAAAGCAAGAAAAGGGGTGTTGCCTTATACACCAGGGACGGCATCAGTGTTCATCCCTCCAGCTGTACCTCTCCACAATTCATTCGCTCTTCTTGTGGATAGTGGTTCCTCTATGAAGGCACCTGCAGTGGAGACCAAGGAGGATGCTGGGAACCTTCACAAAGGAGAAACACAGGAGGGTGGCATGGGACCCCACAGGGGAAAGAAACAACTCCTGGTGGGGGACTCAATCATTAGGGGGGTAGAAATGGGTGAGGAAGGGGAGAGGGAGGTAAGGTGCCTTCCTGGCGCCATGGCTTGGAGGGACAGGAAGCGAATCCTTAGGATCGTGGGAGGAGCTGCACGAGGGAGGGAGCTGGATGTCATTGTCCACTTAGGAACAAATGACCTGGCTATGAATGGGATCAGAGCAGTGCAAGAGGGTTTGTAGAGTTGGGGAGGGGCGTAGACAAGTAGCGTGTCACGGTAACCTTTGGGAGGTGCTGCCTGTCTATGGCAAGGGTGATCTAGGGAACTCCTCACCAGGGAATTCAATGAGTGGTTGAAAAACTGTGTGGAGCTCAGGGTTTTGGCTTCATTGGGGACTGGGGAGCCACCTGGAGGGATGTAGACCTATACTGGTGCGATGGTCTGCATCTGTCCAGGGGTAACCAGGATCCTAGGTGAGAGGTTTAAATGCTTCATTGGCAAGCATTTAAACTAGCCAAGGGGGGAGGCACTGAAAAGGATCAGGGAAATCCCAGCCTCCCCCCACAAAACATGGTAATTAGTGAGGTAAACACCAAGGTAGAGAAGTTATTAGGGAGCAGAACAGAGGTAAATGTAAAAAAAGGCAAAGGCAGTAAGGACAGAAATGGAGCTAAAAGGGGTAAGGCTATCAAAAGGTGGAGAGTGATGAGTACCAATGCCCGTAGTCTGTGTAACAAGCTCCCTGAACTAGTGGCCTTGATGGAAGAGGGTTACCTGGATATTGTGGCAGTCACAGAAACATGGTACACAGAGAACCATGACTGGGATGTCAACATACCAGGATACACAATCTACAGGAGGGACAGGGAGGGTAAAGAGGAGGAGGAGTAGCCTCATGTAAAGGAAGGGATCAAAGCAACAGAACTAAAGAGTAAACAGGGAGCAGATGAGGCACTCTGGGTCACCCTGGAGACAGGAAATGGCACCACAATCCGCATGGGGGTTGTATACAGACCCCCATCTCAGGGGAGGGAATGGACAAGGAAATGATAAATGTCTTCCTTAGAATGGCAGAAAAAGGGGAGATATTGTTGATGGGGGACCTAAATATGCCAGATGTTAACTGGAGCACCTTTGCTGCAGGCACATCCAAGAGCAGTGTCATTCTTGATGCCCTACAGGGGGCATGCCTCAGACAGCTAGTATTGGAACCCACTCAGGAGGGAGCAATCTTAGACCTGGTACTCTCAAATGGGGACGGAGAAAGAATCTCAGATTTAGAAGTGGGTAGCCATCTGGGAACAAGCGACCACCAAACAGTGTGGTTCACGATAAACACAGCCATACAATCAGCCATACAAAGGCAAGAGTATTGGAGTTAGGAGGGCTGACTTTGGGAAATGAGAGAGTGCCTCAGAAAGCACTAGCAAACAGGCAAGAAGGAGGGGTGGAGGAACAATGGGGAGTAATCAAAACTGCCATCACAAAGGCAACAAGCCTTTGTGTAAAGCAAATCAATAAAACACAACGAAGGAAAAACACGCTATGGTTCTCAAAAGAGGTGGCAGGAAAGGTTAAGGAGAAAAGGATAGCATTCAGGAAATATAAGGAAACACAGAAGGAGTAGGACAGAGAACTTTATCAGTTAAAGCAGAAAGAGGCTGGGAAGGCAGTCAGAATAGCAAAGGCCCAAACTAAGGAAAGGATAGCCAATTCTGTTAAGAAGGGGGATAAGACCTTTTATAGGTACATTAGGGAGCGAAGAAAGACCAAAGGAGGGATACTGAGGCTTAATAAAGGGGAGGGAATGTGGGTAGAGGGTGACAGTAAAAACGCAGGGATACTGAACGAATATTTCTGCTCAGTATTCACTAAGGAAGAGGAGGGGGAGGTACCCAAACCAAACAAGAGAAACACTCTGAAGACGGGGGTCGATACCAGTCCATTTACAGAAGAAAGGGTTCTGAAAGAACTAATAAAATTGAAGGTGGACAAAGCAATGGGGCCTGATGGGATTCACCCAAGAATTCTAAAAGAAATAAGGGTAGAACTAGTGACACCGCTGACTACTCTCTTTAACAAATCATGGGAGGATGGGGTGGTACCCAAGGACTGGAGGAGGGCAGATGCGATTCCTCTTCACAAAAGTGGGAGCAGGACAGAGGCAGGAAACTACAGACCAGTTAGTTTGACCTCAGTGGTAGGGAAAATGATGGAATGACTTCTGAAGGAAAGAATTGTTGAGTACCTAGAGGCCAGTGGGGCACAGGACGCAAGGCAGCATGGATTCACGATGGGAAGGTTGTGTCAGACAAATCTAATAGATTTCTTTGACTGGGTGACCAAAGTAGTAGACCAGGGAGGGGATGTGGACATGGCCTACCTAGATTTTAGCAAGGTATTTGATACAGTCCCACACAAAAGATTAATACACAAGTTAGCCAGCCTTGGAGTGGGTCCCAATGTGGTAGGCTGGATAAAAAATTGGCTAGACAACAGGATGCAAAGGGTAGTAGTAAATGGAGTACACAGTGAAGAAAGCAGGGTTACTAGTGGGGTACCGCAGGGTTCAGTACTGGGACCGGTCCTTTTTAATGTCTTTATAAGTGACATTGCAGAGGAATTGAAAGGAAAAGTATGTCTCTTTGCAGATGACACAAAGATCTGCAACAGGGTTGATACACAAGATGGAGTGGAAAGGATGAGAAGGGACTTGGCAAGGTTGGAGGAATGGTCAAATGTATGGCAGCTCAGATTCAATGCAAAGAAGTGCAAGGTAATGCACATGGGAAACAAAAACCCAGGGGAAGTGTACACATGGGGGTGAGATACTGACAACAGTAAAAATGGAAAGGGACCTGGGGGTAATTATATCAGATGACCTTAAGGTGGGCAAGCAATGTGAGAAGGCAGTAAGGAAGGCTGGGGGGATACTGGGATGCATAGGAAGAGGCATCAATAGTAGAAAACAGGAAGTTGTTATCCCTCTGTACAGACAGTTGG
This sequence comes from Neoceratodus forsteri, assembly GCA_016271365.2. NCBI lineage: Eukaryota > Metazoa > Chordata > Ceratodontiformes > Ceratodontidae > Neoceratodus > Neoceratodus forsteri. The sequence continues at coordinate 1,879,007,903 of CM057452.1, forward strand.
TGAGACCCCATCTGGAGTACTGTGTGCAGTTCTGGAGACCCCATCTCTGCAAAGACATAGATAGAATGGAGGCTGTCCAGAGGAGGGCAACTAAAATGGTGCAGGGTCTGCACCAGAAGACATACGAAGAAAGACTAAAGGAGCTTAATATGTATACCCTTGAGGAAAGAAGGGAGAGAGGGGACATGATTGAAACTTTCAAGTACCTCAAGGAATCAACAAAGTCCAAGAGGGTAGCATCTTTCAGAAAAAGAGATGAGCAAGAACAAGGGGGCACAATTTGAAGATGGGGGGGCGGCTCAGGGGTAACGTGAGGAAGTATTTTTTCACAGAGAGGGTTGTGGATGCATGGAACAGCCTCCCTGAGGAGGTCGTGGAGTCAAGAACAGTGGGGGAATTCAAGAATGCATGGGACAGACATAAGGCAGTCCTAGTGTGGGGTAGGAGGAAGTAAGCTGTTGGTTAACTAGGATCTGCAACTTATCTGTTAGGTAGGAAAATGGGCAGACTAGGTGGGCCAAGCGGTCCTTATCTGCCATCAAATTCTATGTTTCTATGTTACTGAAGGGCAGGAGGAGAAAGGGGAGACTGAGCTGCTGTGGGTAACACTAGGTAGGAGGAAGGGTATATACCTGTGACTGGGGGTGGTATATAGGCCACCTACGCAAGGAGAGGAAGATGATAGATGGCTAACACAGGCAATCACAAGGCTGGCATGGAAAGGTGGACTGCTACTGCTGGGTGACCTGAACCTCCCAGATGTTGACTGGGAAATCCCAGCTACAGCATCGGCAAGGAGCAGGGAGGTATTAGCTGAGCTGCAGGAGGTATTCCTTCAACAGCTGGTCAGGAAGCCAATGAGGGGAAGCAATTGGGCATGGTCCTGAGTAATGAGAAGAGTGTGGAGGAGGTGTAGGTGGGAGAAGCCTTGGGCACCAGTGACCACAGCACGGTACAGTTCAGGGTCAGGGCAGGAAGGGAGACAATTAAGACTAATACGACAGTCATGGACTTTAGACACACAGACTTTAATAAGATGAGAAAGATAGGGAAAAACTGGAAGGTACAGAGAAGATGGGGCAGTGAAGGAACTCTGGGAAGCTATCAGGGGAGGCATTCAGGAAGCAGCAGAAATGTGCATAAAAAAGGTCAGGAAGAGCAAGAGGGGGAGGAGACCGCTCTGGTTCACTAAGGAGGTGGCGGGGACAGTCAAGGAAAGGAGGAGGGCTTTCAGAAAACTTAAGATGACAATTAGAGAGAAGGATAGGGAGGAGTATAGTGAGAAGAGGAGTCTGGCAGGGAGGGAGGAGGGAGATCAGAAGGGCAAAAGCAGCCACTGAGGAGAAAATAGCCAAAAGGGCCAGTAGTGGGGGATAAAACATTTTTTCAGATGTGTAAGTAAGATGAAAAGAGCAGGGCAGGTGGGAAGGAGGGATAAGCTTGGAGAAGGACTATGAAAAGGCAGAGACACTAAATGAGTATTTTAGCTCAGCGTTCACGGAGGAGGTGGAAGGCAGGGGTCTGGTACTAGCGCCTAAGGGGAAGGAGGGCAAATGGGTGGGTCAGAGCCCATTCACTATGGATAGGGTCAGGACTGAGCTGGATAGACTAAGGGTGGACAAGGCAATGGGGCCTGATGGGTTGCACCCCAGAGTGATCAAGGAATTGAGAGAGGAGCTGACCGCACCCTTGACAAGGCTCTTCAACCTGCCCCTGGATATGGGGAGGGCGCTGGAGGACTGGAGGAGGGCTGACATAGTACCCTTGCACAAGGAGGTAGCATGGAGCTGAAGGAGAACGACCACCCAGTCAGCCTCACGTCTGTGGTGAGGAAGGTAATGGAGGCATTAAAGAGAGGTTGGTGAATTACCCGGAGGAGTGTGGTTTGCAGGATAGCAGACAGCATGGATTCACCAAGGGGAAGTCATGCCAGCCCAACCTAATGGAGTTCTTTGATTGGGTGACTCATGTAACTGACCAGGGATGGGCAGTGGATGTGGCTATCTGGACTTCAGCAAGGCCTTCGACACCGTCCCTCATAGGAGGTTGGTGAGCAAGATGGAAAGCATGGGGTTAGGAGGGAAAATAGCAGGCTGGGTGGAGGCCTGGCTAGCAGGTAGAACTCAGAGGGTAGTGCTTAATGGGGTGTACTCCGAGATGCCAAGGGTGAGGAGTGGAGTGCCACAAGGGTCAGTTTTGGGTCTGCTTCTCTTTAACATCTACATCAGTGATATTGCAGACGGTCTGAGAAGGAGGATGTGCCCATTTGCCGATGATACAAAAACCTGCAATAGGGTGGACACCCCAGAGGGGGTGGAAGACATGAAGAGGGACATCAAGACGCTCAAGGAGCGGGTCAGAAAATGTCATTTGAAATCTAATGCCAAGAAGTGTGCTGTGATGCACCTAGGGAGGAAAAACACACGAGTGGGATACACACGGGGGGGGAATCAAACATAAGAACAGGAAAGGGATCTGGGGATCATAGTCTCCTCAGACCTTAAGATAGGTTTCCAATGTAGTAGGGCTGCGGGAAGAGTCAATGGAATGCTGTCATGCATAGGCAGGGGCATTACTAGCAGAAGGAGGGAGGTTATAATGCCCCTCTACAAAGCCATGGTGAGGCAGCAGTTCGAGTACGGGGTTCAGTTCTGGAGACCACACCTCCACAAGGATATAGATACATTGGAGAGGGTTCAGAGAAGGGCAACAAAGATGGTGCAGGGTATGCAGGGGAAGACATATGAACAGAAGTGTAAGGAGCTGAATCTGTACATGCTGGAAACAAGAAGGGAAAGAGGGGACACGACTGAAACCTTTAAATATATAAAGGGGCTCAATAAAGTAGGTGAAGGGGGTCTGCTGAGGAGGAAAGAGGGAGCCTGAACTAGAGGGCACAGCCTCAGATTGCAAGGAAATAGGTTCAGGGGCAATGTGAGGGGCACTTCTGCACAGAGAGGGTGGTGGAGCCCTGGAACAAACTGCCAGACAGAGTGGTGGGGGCTAAGACTGTGGAGGAATTTAAGAGGGCATGGGACAGGCATGTGGGACTGAGTATTGGGGTTAGAGTGGGGGCAGTTGGGGAGGGGGGGTATGTGAAAGGGGAGGGTTGGGCAGACTAGATGGGCTGCTTTTCTGCTGTCAAAATTAGTATGATTCTATCTATGGCTCAGTCATTCCCTAATCTTAAACCAGGTCTCAGAAATCTCAGCTTAATCTGTGAAAATGCAATCACTGAATCAGCAAAAATGGCTCCAGTCCAGTAATAATTCCTCTAGTAAACAAAAATGGAAAGCATTTTTTTTGTGGCTAGTTGGGTACTGGCAGGTTGCCACACCCCCGCCCACTGCCTGATCAGAAGCACACTCTCTCCCCTCCCAGTCCAAATATAGTCCCTAGTCTCAGAAGTCTGATGCAGTGGACAACGCACAGCTCAGGCTGATAGTCACAAACAGAATCTTTTTTTTTTCCTCCTGCTATCCCCCTGCTGCATGACACTGCCTGTTGCCTTTAAGTTTGTTTTTCTCATCCGCCTTTAGTTTTTTCTACAAGATTTTGGTAACGGAGGAAGATTTTTTTTTTCTAGCTAACCTAACTAAAATCATTGAGTACATTAGCCAAGCTACCTTTCCGCCCAACACTGAGTGCTTGAGTGAGGTGTCTCACTACAATCAATTACTGAGCTGACACCAAAATGAGGCTTGTACCATGTGACTGACTCTCTCAGGCAAGTTTGTGTTAACTGTTTAGTGTGTGTTACCTATTTTTGCCCATTCACTCATTCAACTGGTCAGAACCAGGCAAAACAAAATGAATCGGGGGGGAGGGGACAACAAATTCAGTTTTTCAAGAAAGTTTAAGAGTCCACCAGAATGGAACTCCTGAAGTTCGAAGTGTTGAATTCTTGGGTAGAACTGATGAAGCACTAATAATTACCTTAATAAAGATAAGCAACAAGAAACATTTAGTACTCAGACAAAATATTTTTGCCATAACCATTAACCAGCAACAATCAGGGCTGGGTGATACCTTTTTCTGAAGTCAACCAAATATTTGTATTCTGGGGCCAAATGTTTGGGTATTCGGTATTTCTTATATTATTTGGAGCTTGGAAAGTCGGGGGGGGGGGAATAACTTTACCCCCTCTCCAGGTGGCCAGGGTTTGCCATGGCTAGCCTCTTGGCTACCCCCTCCCCATTCCAGTAGTTTCCCACCCACTTTTCCCTTCCCCTAGTCCCAGACATTAAAGTAATACAGGTGCTGGTTCCAAAATGCCAGCTCCTGGTACTATGCCAGCAGCTGACTGCATCATTTGAATTCAATCTCCCACCCAAACAGGACCCCCCCCAAGTCCCCCAAATGATCCTCCTGTATTTTGATCACCCCCCTGACCCCGATCCATGATTTTGGGAAGCTACTTGCAGATAAATCTGGCTAGCCAGTTGGTCCTCCCTCCCTCCTCCCACAGAATGCCTACTCCATGGTACTATAGCAAATGTCATGGAGTGACCTGGCATGAGATCTATAGGGAGAGGGCAGAGCAAATTGCATCATTAGTGATACAGGGTAGAGTAACCCAGTAGTAATATGGAGCAAGCGCACTCCGGGAAGGGAAAACAAATGGCTAGCCAGATTAACCTATAAGTATCCCCCACTCAGAATCATGGATTTGGGTCAGGACAAATTTTGGGGGACTGGAGGGTTGGGCTCGCAGTGGTGGGGTGGATTCAAATGATGCTCTTGGTATAGTACCAGCAGCTGGCATTTTGGCACCTATGCCCTTATTCCTTCAATGTCTAGACACAGGGAAGGGGAGGTGCGAGGAAAGCTACTGGAATGGGGATTGTTGGCCAGGAGGCTAGTCAGGCCCACCTGGGAAGTGTTCGTGCATTTTTCTTTTATTTTAGTTCCTGAATACTAAATACATAAATAGCTAAAGTGTGCATTATTTGTTCCTATATTTTTGATAACCCTTCTATTCCTGATGTTCAGGAATTAATATTTAAGGATGTACACGCCCCTAACCTGCAAAAAGGGTTATCCATGTTTTCAAGAGCACCTATTATAAGGAGTTGTTTCTGGATGCAGTGGCTGACCCTCGGACATTTTGGAATCATATTAAGGGTTTTATGGGTGTGGAGGCACACACACTTCCCAGCTGACATGGTGCTTGATGGCATTAACTGTAAGACCTACGTTATTATTGCCAATGCCTTCAATCATCATTTCTCTGACTTGTCCAAATACACCTGTCCTACTCCAGTCCCACCTCCCTCCCCCTCTCACACCTCCCCAATTGCCCTTGTTCTCTCTTATCTTCCCCCACCCTTCATTTCTACCTATGTGCAGTTCTTATCAGAGAGGTACACTGACTACTTGACTCTGTCTATACCTGTAGTAGTGTTGACTCTGAGTGCCTTGAGCCTAGATTGCTCTAGATTGCCTCCCCTTACCTGGCTCCGCTGGTGGCTAGAATTTGTAATCTTTCTCTTTGCTCTGGACTTGTAACTGTGATCTGGAAAGCTGCTAATACTGTCCCAGTTTTCAGGAAAGGTGACCCCAAATTAAATGATCATCCTGTCACATCCTCTCTGTCCTGAGCAAAATACAAGAGAAACTAGTTACTGTTTAGATTACTGATTATCTCCAAGAGCATAACCTGTTCTCTGATGCCCAACACAGATTTAGAAAAGACCATAGCACTACCATGGTGTTTCTTCATTTCAAAAATGATTCCAAGGTAGCAAGATGTTCACTTGGGCTGTGTTTATTCATGCAACTTAGGCCTTTGAATAGTAGACCACCTTTCACTCAAAGTAAAGATGCAGTCTCTGGGAATGTCCCCATAAGTGGTTTCCTGGTTTGACAACAAAACAACTTGCTGAATTGTACCTCATGCTACTGTATAAATGTTGGAGTTCCTCAAGGTTCTATCTTTAGACCCTTTTTCTTCATTATATTTATTATAAAATGGGTAGGGATGGTTGAGAAATTTGAGTGGCTGAGACCCTTTTCAGCCAACTTTTTTTTTAGTATAGTACATTACATTATGGCTCCTTGGTTGTAGATGCAGCAGCTAAAGTTAACCTCGATGCTAAAAGTGTTCTATGCCATAACATTTCAAAGTTTGTCTATCAAAGTAGCAATAGAGTGTACCACTGCTCAATTCTAGAAGATTTATGATGGCCTACTTTTGAAATGAAATCAAAGCTGATTCTGGCAAACTTTAGTTTAAAATTGCTGGATAAGCAAGCCAGCCTGCCGGCGCAGCGGTAGCGCAACTGCTAGCGGCACCAGTGACCCGGGTTCAGAAATGGACTTGAGCGGCTCGAGGGTCAGCCAGGGAGAGAAGAGTCGAGCACCCAGAGGCTGCTCTCCTTCTCCGGGGAAGGGTTGGCCACTTGTCCCACCGCTATACCACCACCTGGGTGACCACAGGTGGAGGTGCAGCAGAACAGAGGTAGGAAGGGAAGGAGTACGTTGGTTGGGAGCCAGAGCTTATGCATGTCATGATGTGCTCCGCCCCTTGGCTCTCCCCAACGAACCAATGTCCTGAGGGAGGAGGGACCAGAAAAACCAGGAAACACCCCGCACCTCTCCCAGAGTAGACGAAGCACCAGGCCCCGATCTCTAGTGCCCCTACTGGCACCAAGGTGACAGCATCTCTGACGAAACTACAGACACGTCGAGGTGGACTGAGGCCCCACTCCATATCTGCCTGGGGAGTATAGCCAAGGCTCCGTGGGGGGATGGTCTGCAGCGGTGCTCGGTGGGTGAGCACAGATGTACAATGCCTGTAGTGTCTACCGAAAAAGGGGAGAGATGCAGAGAGAAGGGGGGTGTAAAAAGAAAGAATAAAAAAAAAATTGCTGGCTAAGCAACAACCTGTGAGCCTAGCATGTCTGCTACAACCAGTTGCACCGAATTTCAATTTGTGATCAATTCAAAATCTTTGCTTATCAGTTCCTCATATGTTTACAAGCATGGGGCAGAAATCATTTAGTTTCCAGGCCCTTTCTATGTGGAACACTATTCTTGTACCAATCAGAGCACTGACTAGTTGTGCCTCATTTTCCAAAGAACTGAAAAATCATGTCTTAACACTAAACGACTGTGTGTGTTCTGTCTGAATTAAATAATAGGTTATAACTACCTTCTTATCTATGCACTGAGGATTTTATCTTTCTGTTGTTGGTTAACGCACTATAGTATGCCTATGCTTGAACCCTGTTCTGTTGTACAACAATGTCTTAACTATGTATTGTATTACATGTTCATATAGTAACTTATCTGTATGTATACTGCACTGTTGTATGTTGTACTACTGCACACCGGGTCGTACCTGTAAAATGTGCATTTGGCACCAGTGTGTCTTACCCTGTCAACACAAAATAAAAAAAATTAAAAGTGTCAGTACCCGTGGCCTCACAAATGAAGTAAATCACTGTGCCACCTGATCCAACAATTTGTTTGCCATCTTTTTTCATAAGCGATTGCTTGCTTTCAGCCCCCGAAACTCAAAACACTTTATACTAGGGATCTATTTTAAAACTCCCTTTGGTTGTCCCTCCCAACCCACTCACTGTCACTCCAGATGCTGAGACAAACATTGTTGACTCCTGAGCTGACTGCATTCTCCCACTGTACCTCCTGACCCAAACAGAGTCACTATGCCAGCACTTTGATGAAATGCTCTGTCACAGATGGTAATGTGGTGCCAGCAAGACCAAAACAAAATCACGGTCTTGCTGGCAGCCTAGTATAGTAACCCTGTGGGCCTCTAACACACACCTGCACAGTACAGCACAGCACCCCTGGTAATACTGGACAACACGTGGGAAATAGAAGGACAATTAATTATAAAAGCAGACATTTTTAAAAATATTTTATACATTTGTTAAACAATATTACAGTTCCTCAACATATACCCAGTTTATAAGGACAGTAACACACTCTGGGGTGTGGGTTATGCTCTGCTAAATTCACTTCAAGGGCCAGTAAGGCATGAGGCTGCTACGCGCCAATTTGTGCATTTATCAGAGCATAAGCCACATCCCTTTGTGAGATACTGTTTACATGACCTCCCTCTCCTCCCTGTATCCTGCTCCACCTTGCTTTATGCTGATAACTTGGTGCTCTATATTAGTTCCAAAAACCTAGCCAACATTAACTCTAACCTAAACTCTGATTTCCAACTGGTGCACTTCTGGCTGTCCCAAATCAAATTACCGCTCATTGCTAATAAATCTCACGCCATGTCATTTGGCTCTGTTCCCAAGCTGAAAAAGTGTCCTGACTGCCTGGCTGTATCCAGTATAGATGGTACCTAGCTTGAGAATGTTAATTCTTTCAGGTACCTTGGCAGAAACGTTGACTCTTCTCTGGATTTCTCATGTCATACCTCTAATACCTGTAAAGCTATTAATATCATACTTGGCCTGCCACACAGAACTAAATATGCCCTCACCCCTCTGTCTGAACTGCCATTGCCCAGGGCATTCTTCTTCTCAGCCTTAGGTATGGCTCCATCTCCTACACCTCCAAAATAAACCTCAACAAATGGGAGGTCACCTATAATAACATCTGCTGCTTTGCCTTGGACTCAAACTGACTTATCCACCACTGCCAGCTCTATGCCAGATTACACTGGTTATCTCCTGAGGGTTGATGTTCATTTGCTACAGGTGCACTCAGTGACAAAATTCTTAGGACTCCGGTAACTTTCTCCCTAGCTGCACTGTTGAACCCCTGACCTGGCTTACCCTCTTTGGTCTAGTGACCTGTCCCTTCTAACTGTTCCTAGGTGTCCTAGCAATACAGGAGTTCAGGCTTTCTACCACTTTGCACCAAATTACTGGAACTCCCTTTGAGTTGCCTACTGGTGCTCCCCTCCCATGGTATCCTATGATATTAGCGGTGCAAAAATCGTGACGCAAATATCGAAAATACATGACAGCAAAAGTTAAAATTGCTACCCCCTAACAACCGCGACTCACAAATTAAGCGACTTTAGTGCAAATGAAGAGGCAACAATAGCGAATTATGGAAATAGTGAGTGACACCTATTGACGTCCTCTCCTTTGCTAAATGAATAGTGCTCATGTTTAACACCTGCCTCTGCCTTGCCATGCATCAAACTATCGCCTTTTGGAAGGGAAAAAAACAAACAAAATCCGATTGATTGGGACGTCTGTGTCATGGGATAATTAAAAGTACATCTTTATTGGCATCACACATTGCGAACTTCGAAATGACAGCAACATCTTCTCTTTGCCTCACACTTTAAACTGAAAATTAGACACCAATCCACGTAAATAGTCATAGTTGGTCCGTGTTGAATACTGGGATACAATCTTCTCAGCACGGATGTTCATGTCTTTGTATTTTCTTTTCTGTGCGCATCCACCTGCCCCTGACACCATTTGCTCTACCTTTAATTCAGTGAGCTGCTGTTCTTCCTTTAAGCACTCAATCATTTTCCAAATGCTATGGTGACATGCACCGAGGTGGCAGTTAAAACCTCGATGCCACCCTTCAACAGTGTTGTTTGTGAGTTCATTTTGTCTGCTTGTAGCATCATAACAATTCCACTGTTCTGGTGGGAATGTTGCAGTTCTGCACCCAGCACAACCCCTCAGTCTCCCCACCCATGTTGACTTGTAGTCAAGAAGTAGTGTTAAAAGCTCCTCATTTTCTGCAAAAAACTCCCACTCCCTCATTTCATCAAACGATGAAACAACATTAGATGTAGGAATAAAAGCGAAGGAAAGGGGCATTCATAGGTGTAGCACACACTCAGGGTCTGCACAGTACTTTTCCTGGACCTCACTGTACTTTTGGATCCTTCTCCAAACTGTTTGCACGAAATGAAAGAAGTAGCCTCTCACCTCTGTGTTGGGAAATGCGGCACAGAATGATTTCCAAGCTGATTTCTCAAAATCCATTATGGCAGAGGCTGGTGTTAAACCAAAGCACAATTCAGGCAGTTTGCAAAACACTCTAAAGTACAAGCAGCTCTTTCTTGCACACATCAGGACATGTACTGCTGTGACAACGCAACCTGCTCGGAGGCAATGAATGGTATACAACTGATCAAATAGCAATGGGCAGGACTTAAAAGTTGCATCAAGCAACCAGTCATTGCTCTCCTGTAACAGCTTGAGATTGCTATGTGTAGTAAAAATAAGAAACCGGCCAGGCTCACTGCCACTATCGAACAAAAGAAAGGGTTCTCCAGATTTTGTTATGGTAAACTCAGGAGGAATAATCATTTCCTGAACTGTGGCAGGCTTGACTGGACACCCTCTATCTACCTGTCTTATCCATTGTACCATCCATTTTATTAAAGGTACAGCGGGGAGATGGCCAGCCAAACAGTCAGGGGCAGTACTGGTATATTGAACCACCACCTGCAACATTGTCTTGACACTGCTACAAGCTCGCTGTATTATTTCTGCCATCACTTTCCTTGCCCCCACATCCTCTGCATCTGGGACGTGTATGTGTTCCATTATAAGTGCAGAAACTTGGTTTCCCACAATGTGTAATCTTGCCAAGCACTGAAACTTATGAGAATCAACACACCTCCAATAGATCTTATCTGGGGTTTCCTTATCTTTATGGTACACATAGCCTTTATAGAGTGCTAGCAGCCTACCTTTCTAGCTCTGAGTAATCTCAAACTCCATCGCTGTATCCACCACATCCAACAGAATCAGAACCGAGCAAACAGAGCTACCATTTGAAGCAGGAAGGAGGAGAGGCATACGCTAAAAACAGGAAGCAGTGACCAAGTAAATGAGTGCTCCACTAGCTACCAGGAAACAAGAAGTGCTTCATTGCTTCTGTAACAATGCTCGCTAATAATACCTTCCAGCTAAACTTGTGTGCACCTTTATGTACGGTTGCGATATTGACAGTCATTATCAAAATGTCACAGAATTCAACAGCGCTATTAAGCGCTCACTATTTTTACATGGAGCCCCCTCCCATGCCTGTTCAAAAGGGAGTTTTACCACCATCTAAAGGCATCTGACTCATATACCTGTTTCCTGTCTCCCTTAACTTTTACACAAAATTGTTGGCTTCTATTCAACCATTCACTTGAATTAACTGACCTCTGTTATCTTATCACTGGTTACCCACCAAGTCAGACTTATGTAGGCTATACTGCCTCTTGTGCAGTGTAAGTTACTTGTATTGAAAATTGCCTGCTGTATTTGTCTACCTGCTTATTGATTCCTATGCACCTTATACCTAACCCTGGTGCATAATTATAATGTATTGTGTCTCAATACAACGTACTGGCCTCCTTGCTACCTCACTCTTGTACTGATACTATACACTGTCCTTATGTCATGATTGTTTATTTGTTGTAGTCCATTGTGCCTTTAACTGCACTCTCCTGGGTTGTGACTGAAAACAGGCATATTATTGTCAAATGCACTTACCCAGCTATCAAAAAAACAAACAAATACAAAATAAAACAATCCAAACTACTATATGCAACATGTAATACTGCTCATGTTTGCACATCCATCTGTGCTCTGTGCTATCAAGACACCATAATGCAGCAGGTACGAAACAGGTCTACAAATGCAGACAAGTGGGTCAGCTCATCACTGATTTTCAGTAAAGAATGCCCTTCAAATTGTACTTGTTTTACTTACGAAATGTTGATACTTCTCTCATATTACAGGTGTAAAGCCAGTTTCTATGGCAAAGGTTCCAACATCAACAAGCTGTATAGGTGAGAGGCAACGTCATGGTGGCATTCTAAAATGGCATAACTAATGTGTAAATGTGCTCAGTGGCAGTATGTCTTCAATAGAAAAATCTGGATTTACCAGTAATCTAATGCAGCTAGGCTGCTCACTTCAAGCTTAAATACCACAACTGCAAAAATAACAAACTGGATACATTGCAAATTTTATTGAACTTCACCATTTTATTGGCCTATCCACGCTATGCTGTATCAGTTCTGCTCTGTTTGGTCTGTGTGTAACACAATTTGCTCACTGGCCTCATCTGAAAATGGAAAAGCACTCTTTTTTTTAAACTCAGATTTATTTCATGAGGCATGAAATCATTACATACTAGAAATTCTTCTCAATACTGTTTGCAAGCAGATATGGCATGGGAAATGCATTATAATATGAACAGATCCTAAGTATCTAATATCGCTGTTGTCCACAAAATGCCTGTGAGTTACATGAACTAAGCAGTTGGGTAAACTGTAAACAAGTTAATTAATTTTGAATTAATAAAAAAAAAGTTGAAAAGATAACAACCAGAAGTATTGTATGTTGCATTTTGTATAGAAATTAGTGACAGAGTGAAGCTTGTCCCCCCACACACACACACAAAGGCAGCTCATGTCAGGCATAAACTAATCTTCTTCAAAGGGTTCACATATGCTGTCCATGGTTGCCAGGCTTCCCTAAATTTCACCCCTGTGAGTCTAAAGGCAGTAAGTTGCTGCATGTTAACTACGTGTGTTACCCTGGATTTCTGTTCCTTCACCCCAGGCACCTTTAGGCTGAGCTAGTGTGATTGCCATTAGTACCATGTAGTAGAAAACTGCTGTCTTCTCCCTTGTACAAATACCTTTAATACTTGCTCCAGGAAGGAAGTGCTGAAAGGTCTCTGGGATCTCAACTTCCCATACTTTAGATAATTCCTGCCTAATGTGTGCCCAAAAGTTCAGAATTTTGGGGCATGACCACAGAGTGTGGTAGTGAGTTTCTTGGGCACTGCAACCTTCTGACAACAGAAGTATCTATTATTCTAAAATTGTCAGTGACTATTGGAACAACCTAACCATGACCTTCCAGCAAACTCCTCCCACCAGCTGGGTGAGGTGAAGACCTTCCACCCATTCTCCATCCTTTGTGTCCATTAGGCATCAGTGATCTCTATCCCTTCCTCATTTTACTGTTTATCTCTTATCTGTAGCAGGCTTGACCCTCTCTCCTTGAAAAGTATTTTATATACGAGAGACATATACTTTGCCCAGTCTTTGAGTATGGTAGACCATTAGAGGTATTCCACCAGTTAGCGTGTGACCTGTTAAGAAGCTTCACTTTATTATTCTCCAGAATAAAACTGTGGGCCAGCAGGAATCTGTAGAAAAGTGACGTGGCCATGGGGTACTTTTTCTGCAGTGACTGGTATGCAACACAATGGTCCACCTCTACTAGTTGCTCAAATGTAGTCAAACCATACCTATTACATTGCCTGAACCTGGTGTCCTGGTATCCTGACTGAAATTCAATGTCTCTTACTATCAGTGTTAGTGGGGCAATTTCCTTGAGGGTGTTGGAACAAGCTATCAACCTCACCAGAATGGTCAGAGTGTGTTTAGCCCAACAATTTTCCACTTGCTTCTTCAAATCAGGGGTGATTTGGGCAGTCGCTATGGCATGAACGGGCATGGGCAGGGAGCTATCATTCTCCACTGCAAACCATTTAGAATCTGTGTACTGTTTTGTCCAGATGACCTGTGAGGTGGCTCTGTACTGCCAAATAGTATATGTTAAGATCTGGGAGACCTCTCCCCTCCTCCCATGGCATAGCCATTACCTTGCGATCCATTCTCGCCTTTTTACCTGCCCAAATAAATTTATACAGGTGTTTCTCTATCTAGTTCAAGTGTGAGGGAGGTTAAGGAACTGGCAGAGTTTGAAAAAGAAACAACAATCTGGGTAGGATGTTCATTTTTACTATCCCTACTCTTTGCTCAGTAGGGAGAAAGGCAGCAAGTGCCATTTCTTTATTTCAGACACTATCTCCATCACTATTTGTCGTAGTTGAGTCAAAATAAGTCACATAATTTGGGACTTATTCTAATACCTAAATACCCTGTGGTACTGTCTTTAGCCCAGATGCAGGGTAAAATTGCCTTTAGGGCTGGAGGGCAATTACCACTGCCTCTGATTTTGAAAGGGTTACTTTGTAGCCTGAAATTCTTCCATATTCCTGCAGGACTTCCTGCAGCACTGGGACAGATTGTTCAGGCTTGCTAATAAACAGGAGGGTGTCATCTATGCTTAAGGAAATCATATGCTGCTCACCCCCTGCCTGTATCCTTTGTATGTCTGCTGCCTCTCTCACTGTAATTGCCAATGGTTCTATGCACACGGCAAACAGCAATGGGGACAGGGGGGTCCCATGTGGAGTCCCTCTTGTGAGGGAAAACCACTGTGAGTTGACCCCATTCACCTTAACAGTTGCCTCTGAGTTTCTGTACAGTGCATTAATAAAGGTCTAGAGGTCCAGACCAAAGTTCTTCTTGAGCAGAACTTGTTTTAGATACTCCCATCTCACCCTATCAAAAGCCTTCTTGGAGTCTAATGAAATGAAAAGTTGGAACTCCTTGCAATTTGACTGTGAAGTAAGCAATAAGACAAATTGGGGTGTGCATTGAACAGATTTTACCACACACCTAGTGGTGTAATGAGGCATGAGGCCACAGGCTGAGTGCTTTCAGCCCCTGCAAGTGTGGCAAAATCTGTTCAATGCACACCCCCAGAGTGTCTTATTGCACGTATAAAATTGGCCTGTGTAATTTGCATGACTTGGGAAATTAAAATTGATTGGTTTCAATAATGAAAACGTGTCTTCATTGTCAAATTGTTACATAAAATACTTCCTCTGCTTACATGATCTGTGTGTTTTATTTTTAACAAGGACATGTACTAGTATGCCATCTGTAATTGTAGTCTTGTAGTTCTTCCTGCCTCCATTCTCCCCTCACCCTCTCAGTTCATGGCTTTCAGTGTTTTCCCAGTATGCCCTTCATTGGTACAGTTCTTCTTGCTCTACCCCCCAAAATTGGTGGCTTTAAAAGATGATTTGTTTCAGTTTTCATTTTTCATCAGGTTTCCTACTGATGTCTGTGACTGAATGTGCTAGCTCTTTTAACACTGAAGCAGGTTGAGTCAGCGAGCATTGTGGTGTCAGACCAGTGTAAAAATCCTGAGAAGTAGCATGATTTGATACTACACAGGCAGGGCACGCAAACACAAGAGACAGTACAACTCAGAGTCTGAGTAAATCAGCTTCAGAAATGCACCATACATTTACACATAATCATCACAAAAAAGGGAAACAAAAACCAAAGCTTTTTTATTCTGTGTTTTGCCAAGATTGTTTTATTGTTTTTACTACACCTAACTGTGAGGGAAATCAGAAAATCCAGCAAGGTAAGAAAGTTTGATGAACTAGTATAATCATGATGTTTTTGTATTGAAAACCAGGCTCCTATTTTTTTTATCTTCTAGTTTCTGTGGTTGTCAGCAACAAAGAATAGCAATGTCTAGGATTGAAGTGGACTATGACACGGCATACTATAATGCGAGCAGGCGGGTAGCAGGAAAGACGTTGTCTGGACCAGTGGAAACCCATGGAGCTGCATTCCGATTGCCAGTTGGTTATGAGTAGGAATCAGGGTCCGGAGACATAATTAAGCTAAGTTAATAGTTAAAAAAATGAAAAATCTGTTTTATGACGTTGCTAGACACGTTTATTGGATGTGTATAAGTTACAAAGTTTTCCTCATTAACATGGGTGAAAAAATTTCAGTGTTTGTAATTGTCAGTGTTCTAATGTCACAGTGATACTTGCTTTGACCCGCAGTCCTGCTGTTTAGCACTAGTTTTTACCTGTGCATCAAACATATTTGAGCACAGGTAAGAACCAATCAAATCACTGGATTTACTCTCCCCAATTTATAAGAGAAAATATTCAGTACCCTCCTGATGTTATGTTGCAACACTCTCCCCCTGACAAAGCCACTTTGGTCCATACCTACCAGGCCATGTGTGCACAACTGTAACCTGCTGGGAAAGGCACTCTAATGTGGGGCTAACAGCTGCCATTTTTTGTACACATCTAAAATGATTGGAGCAAACTTGTAGAAAGAGCCTCTCCTCATAGTGCTTAGATACATAGCCAGTTGTATGTGGGAGATCTATGCAGTGTCAATGTGATGCGTGTTAACTAATCACAGACGACAATATCAGAAGCCCATTTTTCAATGCAGTTTATTTTCCTCTCACAGTTTTATGGTACAGCACAGATACATTGTGACAAAGATCTAAGAGCCTAAGGAGGACATAATCTATATCTTGTACTTGTAACATGGTATTAATGTAATGACACTGAGAAAAGAAAGTAATTGCGCAAAACACACCACATGGTGTAATCACAGCCGTGCATTAATTCCTTAGATATGCATGGCTGTGTAATAACAATACCAACCACAAGGAAGAGTTTAAGAACTGTGTCTCTCCTCCCCCACCCAGTGGACACAGTAGTTTGCACAAACGCAGATAGCATTGTCTACAACAGTAGAGAAATGGATAATGTAATCAGCATGTTTTCCATGTGTGCAATAATGGGCACATGTGCGTATGCAGCTAAAATATTTGTGTCCCGGTACCTGAGATAACCACTCTGAAGTCTCCAAAGTGTGTGACACAGAAAACCGATGAAGAGTATAAGTGGGAGGTAAGTGGTACATCAGCGATGATGGTAGACAGTGTGACCGATGCTCTTTTTCTGCTGTGTGTTGAAAAGATAAGGAAAACCCTTTAAATGCATACTGTAGCATGTCACAAAAGAAATGTGAACAAAAAAAGTATAACTGGTAAAGGAAACAGTTGTAGTGCAGAAATGTGGGTTGAAGAAATTGCATAGAACAGCAGGTTTTCTGACTAATAGCCGTTCTGGTTTATGCAAATAAGCAGCTCTTCAAAGAGTGCATTGCAAATGTGTAACAGTTTATCAGCAATCAAGCAGTGAGGAATGCAACGCTTAGAAATTATAGTAAAACAGTAGACAATGTTATAAACAGTATAAGGAAAGAAAACATCATTTGTTTAAAAAATGAGGATTGTATTCATAGCTAGATTAATAAGTATGGTTGATAAAACTTACTTCCTGGTTGAGAAATACACAGCTATTCATATAAAAAGCAAGATGAAGAAACATATTGCTACATTTTTGTTTTCCATAATGACTCTCATGACATATAACAGACACAGTGGCCATAAAAGCCATGTTACAAGCACATCAAGCCACTCAAAAGGAGGCATTTACAAGGAATTAATGCATGGGTGGGTGGGTGAGCACTTGGCCTTCGGCCTCGTGCACCAACCCCCAACCATGCATTAATTCCTTGTAAATGCCTCCTTTCTCATGGCTTAATGCTTATATACTGTTCTTAAATTAAGCAGCAAGGTATTCAAGGTGTGTGTTAGGCTGAGACAATGGCATGCCTCAAGTGGATTGAAGCACAAGGCCTTTGGCCTCGTGTTTGCTCCACCCAAGAATTGCTGTTATCTCAGCACAACACACAACCTGGAGTGCCTTATTGTGTTTATGAAAAGGGTTCCACTTCCCATTAGTAAATAGGATATTTAAAGAAAAAATATATAATTTTAATTTGTCTTTAAGGATAATAAAAACGCAAAATAATTGTTAAAAAAGGAAAACAAAATAGTCAATTCTGGGCATTGTAATTGTACCACATAGGCAGTAGGTGGCAGCAATGGTGTATATGCTAGCTGTGGTTTCACTAGCAGACAGCTTGTTTTATTTATTTATTTTGTTAGTGAGAAGTGTGTAGAAAGGCCTCTTTGGGCCTCATAAGAAATACTGCAGTCTTCAGTTAGTGGTGATTGTTACCTGCAGTGCTAACAGCAGTTACTGTACCAGGTGGGTCAGGCCAAGTGAACTGCAAGTAGGAGTTAGCATGGTGGATGGGCAGTGTCAAGCACCAGGAGCAGTTAGTGTGGCTGGTGAGAGCGGGCAGTATGAACAGCTGGGAGGAGTTAGCATGACAGGCGGAAGTGGGAAGTGGGAAGCATCGGTAGCAGTTAGTGTAGCAGATGGGAAAAGCAGACAAGTGTGAAGAGCACTGGCAGTAGTTTGCCACTGATCAGTGTGACGGGTGGGAGCAGTGAGTCACAGCAGAAGCGACGAGTCACAGAGACAATGGAGGTATATTTTTTATATGTTTTTTTGGCCAGTATAACAACTTAAATGTTCAGACTCTGTGGCTATTGACATGTGGCACATTAATTGTTGAAATGGTGCAGAGGCTCGTGAGATAACAGATCTTCTTCCTGTGTTGTTGTGCTGAGATAAAAGCAGGGGTTTCCGAAGTCCTCAGTCAATCAACTTCCTATGTTTTCCTTACCCATTTAATAATGGTTCTTACTATCTATCAATGTGTCAGGAACACTTGCTAAATTTCCTAAAAGTTTTGCAAATATAGAACACTAGCAGAATGCAAATCCATATTAAAGCATATGTTCTGTAGAAGACACAGGTTTGCAGACTGAAGGCCATTCTCCATTAAAGAGCATGTGACCTGCCTGAAATTAATCTTTACTTTTGTAACCCCTAGATGGCGCTATCCCAGGGGCTACTACCCCTGCCTGATTTGCCACTAACAGGTTGAGGGGCCTGGATCCAATGGCGGGTGCCTCCACCCAGAGGTCAGGGTTTGCAATAGTTAAACTAACTTGGTCACAGCCCTCTGGGACACTGCAACCCCCCTTTCTTCCCACTAGTGGCCCACACAATATATCAGAATTACCTTCACAGTATACACTTACCCCCAGGTCTGGTTCCGGCACTGGGACCTCCTGTGAAATGAGATACAGTGCAACAATCACAGTACAGTACTTTAACATAGACAAATACCTCAGGCAGTATAACTTTGCTGAAACAAGCAGCTCTGATTTATTTAGGGGGAATATAACAAGGACAGGGGGAAATCAGGTTAACTAGCTTATCACTCTAATAATTCATTTATGGCTCTGTGCACAGGCCTATCCCTATCAGTTACTGTCCCTGGGTACCCAAGCCCTAGTGGCTAGTCCAAACCGTGGCAGCTGGTAGGGGCCCTTTCCACAGAGAAAAGGAGAATTAAACAGTCAGCAGTACAGTAATTCCATTTGGATTTAATGTGGCAATTCAACAGGGCGACCCTGAATTAGTACTCACGACCTCCAAATAAGATAGGGTCCTTCAATGTCAGCAGGGCTCACTGAGGTACACAAACCTCTCACACATCCATATAAAAGAAAGCACTATACCAGGCAGGGCTGCATCTGTATCCCGATCGCAATTACTGCACAATACCGGAGAACACACAGCAGATTCAGTTCCTGACAGACCGAGGCAATTTTTCAGCAATTCCTCCAGTCTTCTACAGGGTGAGCCTGGTTTCTACTCTTCAGAGATCCTTTGATTCTTTTCACAGGACGGATTCAGTCCTAACAAGCTGTTACACAAGCTGCAGACCGGAACTCTGGGCCTTACACACGTTTTTTGACTAAAACTGCACACTGAAAAAGCACAGGGCTCCTTCCTTCTTCACTGCCAAAGCTCAACTGAAACTCCAACCGACAAAACGGGCACTTCCTTTGAGTTCCTCCCAGTTCTTGACTGGATTGGCTGTCACTCACTATAGACTGCTGCTGTTGGTCCAAAAAGGCACTGAAGTCTAAACTACATCTCCCAGAGTCACTGCCCATACAATCCTCTTGTGACTGGCTCAGATTATGAGTCAAGTTCTGATTCGTCAAGGCACCATTTGAGCTAAACACCCCACACTGATTGGTCCAGTTCAGCAGTTCAAAACTAGAATGGGAACTAGCAGACACAGTTCTGACTGCAAAGAAAGCAGGTTAGACAAACTGTAATTTCATTATTACTCTAAATAATTTCTGGCAAACAGTTACATCTTTCAGATAGGTTCCTTTGCACCCTAGTGACTGCAAAATGAAGTGAATTGGCAGCAGCTCGAGTGGTACTCAGAGAAGCACACAGTCCCCCATACAACTAATTATGTCTGCAAGCAGACAGCTCTTAAAGAGACAGTACCAGAGGCTCTAAAACACTCACTGATAAATGGCTTAAATGCCAAACACCATTCAGGCTTGGAGCATTCAAGCAAGCTCCTGGAAGTCTTTTGGGAACCCCCATTTGCAGGGGGGTTACACTTTCAAAAGTAGTGGTCTATTATTTCTTATATCTAAAGTTTTTTTTTTTTTTTCCTTTTGCAATCTAGAAGATTTAGTACCTGATAATACATGGTGTGATGTTTGGAGTAGTACTGTACCTGGGGGCTGACATAATGAGTTCTTTTCCTCCTCATACATCATCAGCCCAATGACATTTGTGTCTATGTCATCACAACTGAGCAAGAACAGCCAATCACCTGCTGCAAGATTGGTCACCTGCGATGTCACAGTTCGCAAGGTTAACAGTGCTGATGTCGAATAAAAATGACTAGAACTAAATACAGTGTCAGTCTCCAGGTCTCTTCAAATCACACCTGCTAATATCAGAAAATCTTTCAAATCACTCCTAATAGTATCAGAAAACCTTATAATAGCCAAATGAAAAAAGAGAAATACTTCAGAAATAAAAAGTAACAATGGGCGACTTCTAAAAATGAATACCATGTTCTGCCTGCTATTTTAGGTGCTACTTGGGTCTTAAAGGAAATGCCATGAAATGCATTACAGATCGAGAGAGTTGTTCCAACCAACCAACATGCTCCTTTCCCCTGTGGGTGAGACACTCTTATTGTGTAGAATGTGTCTCACATGCAGGAGCATTGTAACGGGCTCATTCTGGGGAGCTATTTAAATGCTTAATATATTATCTCTCTTTCAGTAATATATCAGTGCATCCTCGGTCACCACTCTTACGGTCATAAGAGGGTCCCACTAATATTAAGGTATCTGAACCTCTTGTTTTTTGTTCATATTTCTGATCCTTTAAGAATGCATGAGATTGTTCTTATATAAGAGTGGTCTGCTATGATGTATGAACGTAGAAAAGAATTCCTAAAGAAATACGCAGAGTGAGAGGAAACATTTGGTAAAGGAAAAACAGTTAAAATAAGAAATAATGATATGGGGGTAGTATTTTGTCTTTGAAAAGCTCTTGATGGCAAAACATATTAGTAAGTTAATCATGATAAACAAATTAGTTGCTCCACAGTAAATGGTGCTCTGCCACTTGAAGTACCAGAAATCAATAGAAAAGGCAACACTCTCACACCAAACAACATGGAATACGCTGTCGTCAATGGACTATGTACATGAAAGAATAGTTGCTTACCATAACACCAAATGTTTAAGAGAATCTCCTTCATTGAACCACTTCATGGAACTGTAAGCCTTCAGTGTCAGGTCCACGTGGAAAATTTTGCTGCCTGGGGCTGCCCACCTCAACATGCCTTGTTGCCACCTATAAAATATGGGCAGCCCCATCATACCTCAGTTTCCCACTGGAGATAAGCTTGGAGTATCATCAGACCAAGAGGGACTGAAGCACCAGGACCAAACAAGGCACATAGGAAATGATATGAAAGCCTGAGTAAATATGCCAAATTCAGGCACACGAGGAGAACCAGTATGCAAGAGCAGGCATGATGACCACCCATCACCCAAAAAGGGGGAAAGAGGGATAGAGAACTGTAGTTTAGTGGAGGAGAGTTTCTTGAAGATCTACTGTTACAGTATCTTCTCCAAGGATATCTCCCTCTATTGAGCCACATCATGGAATGATTCCCAAGCAGTACCAAAGCACTGAGGGAGGGAGGAAGGAAAGATCTAAGGAGTTTGAGTAAGGAGGCCTTGCAGGACATCAAAGCAAAGTCTTGAATATCTACGAGAGACCATCTGCAGACTGTAATATTTAGTAAATGTATGAACAGTACTCTAAGTGGCAGTAGCACATACAGTATGTTAGCAGTTGACACAATGAGGAAACAAGCCACTGAAGTAGCCACCCCATGGGTGGAGTGAGCATGGACTGGACTAGAAACTACTTACTGTGCTTCTGTTAACAGAAAGAAATGCAGCAGGCCAACCATTGTGAAAGGAGGCCCTGCTTCAAAATAGGGGTGCCCACCATTCTGGCGGCGGGGGTGAAGGATTTTCTACAATCCTTATTGTAAAAAGGTTATGGGAAATGAATAGATGTGATTGGCTGTTGACATTCCACTAGCCTTACATTACTTTTTAAATGGGAACTGTCAGCACTAAGAGTCCCACATCCAAGTATGGGGCTGATCCTAATTTGCACTCTATGTTCAAAG
Source organism: Neoceratodus forsteri (assembly GCA_016271365.2). Lineage (NCBI taxonomy): Eukaryota > Metazoa > Chordata > Ceratodontiformes > Ceratodontidae > Neoceratodus > Neoceratodus forsteri. Next base: position 1,879,030,029 of record CM057452.1, read on the forward strand.
ACATTTGTGTAATTACTGTTTACTGCACTATAGTAGATGGTATCACACTAATTCTGTGGACCTGCAAGCTGACATTTTCTGTAACTACAAATAAGAATCCCCTGCAGCTGATATCAGAGGAGGGCTGAAGCAGTTAGATATTCAATAGCCTGCAGTGTATTTTAGAGCTTGTATAAGCTCCAGCCATATGTTTGCTGGCTTAGCTGTTCTCCCAGGGCCAAGTACAGTCATCTGTGACTGTACAGTACTTAGCCTAGGGAGGACAACAGGAACAGCAAACAAAGATAAGAGCATATAAAACTCTAACACAGTCTCCCACTGCTACAGCCCTCCTCTGATGTGCAGTGAATTCTGGGCTTTTTGTTAGAGAAGTTAGCTTGCAAGTCAATAGAATTAGTGTGATACCAACTATTAGACCGCAGTAAACACTAATGTTATTACACACAAAGTGTAAATTAGGACCAGCCCCACACTTGAGTGTGGGGCTCTTAGTACTGACAATTCCCCTTTAATTAATATACTTATAAAGCCTAATCACATGCATATTAATTTATAATAAAAAGTTCCCATTTTACCAGTATTCCTTCTGTGGAAATTTTGTCTGCCATTATCCTTACTGGTAGCATTTGCAATCCCTCATCTTCATCCTGACTGCTCTACTTTTTGTACTGTTCAGAAGAGACCAACGTGCAAAAAGGGGGGGTGGAGTGGCCATTTATGTCAATGAAAATATCAAAGCTACAGAAATTCAGAATACACATAAGGAGCCAGAAGAACTGTGGGTCACCCTGGAAACAGGAAATGGAACAGCTATACTAACTGGGGTTGTGTACAGGCCTCCAGACCAGCAGGAGGACATAGACACGTTACTGTTAGAAGATATACAAAACATGACAGCTAAAGGGGAGGTTCTGATAATGGGAGACTTCAACATGCCAGATACAGACTGGTCTATACCAGCAGGGACATCTGCCAGAACCAGACACATGGTGGATTCCCTGCAGGGGGAGGGCCTCAAACAAATGGTACAACAACCCACAAGAGACAGGGCTATCCTAGATCTAGTACTGACTAACAGAGAAAGGATCACAGATCTCCAGGTAGAAGGTCACCTGGGGCCAGTGACCATCACATGGTATGGTTCAATTTGGCCACTAGAACAAAATCATCCCATTCCAGGGCAAAAATATGGGACTTCAGATGAGCTGACTTTGATAAGATGGCCAACAGAGTTAAGCTAGCCCTAGCAAAAAGAAATACAGGTGAGGAGGTACAGGCATAGTGGGCAAGCATCAAAGATGCAATACCAGGGTTTTAAATAATTGATTAGCAGTTTTTTCTTGGGACTATACTAACTGTACACAACATACTTATAAAGATTGTCTACAAGTGCTGTGTTTGTTAAACACAGTGAGGCAAGAGCTATGCATTTTCACAAAGATTTAGCACTTTTATGAGCAAAACGCTAATCAATTTTTAGAGTTAATAAATCCCTGCAATACTTGAAGTAACATTCCATTGTGTTAGTGAGAAAAGGAAGTGCAAAAGAAGAAGGAAACCACTTTGGTTCTCAAACACAGTAGCAGAAAAGGTCAAAGTCTGGCCTTCAGGAAATATAAGGGAACACAACAGGATGAAGATAGGGAGGCATACCAAACTTCCCTAAGGGAAGGCAGTAAGGCAGGCAAAGGCCCAAACTGAGGAAACACTAGCACGAACAGTAAAAGAAGGTGACAAGACTTTCTATAGATACATTAGTGAAAGGAGAAAGTCCAGAGGGGTTATTGCTAAGATCAAAGGGTATAAGGGTGTGTGTGAGGAAGAGGACCATGTAAAAGCATCTATCCTAAATAGATACTTTTGCTCAGTATTTACTGAAGAGAAGGTAGGGCATGGCCCACAGCTCTGCATCATGGACACAGGGGGGGGAGAGAGGTGTGCACTAGTCCCTTCACAAAATAAAGGGTCCTACAAGAGCTCAATAAGCTCAGGGTGGACAAGGCAATGGGACCTGATGGCATACATCCCAGGGTACTAAAGGAGCTAAGGGTGGAACTAGCAGAGCCATTATCAGAACTGTTTAGTGAGACTCTGAGCACAGGAGAGGTCCCAGAAGACTGGAGAAGGGCTCATGTGATCCCGCTCCACAAGAGTGGTAGCAGGGAGGAGGCAGGGAACTACAGACCAGTCAGTCTTACCCAAGGCCCCTAGAATTCTGCGGCCACAGAATTTTGCGCAGAACTTGCAGTCTACCGCAGAACTTCTGCGGTGCCGCAGAATTCACTCTTCTTGGTGATTTTTTATTAATATTTCTGTTTATACATACAATCTGGTTCCCTTCCCCTCTTTTTATATCCAAAACCCCCCTATATGTTCAGAATGTGATGTTATCATTGCTATAACATCATACATTAGCTAATGAAATGGCCACAATCTGCAACAGAAATGAACAGTCACTTATCTACCACTGCTTCCACTGCCAGAGACGGTGGCACAGCACATCATGCATGGTGAAATTTGCTCAACCTGCACTACAGCCTAATACAATTTTCAGTCTTACATTGTTGCACTATGACCAACTTAAACAAAACCTTGTCAATAGCACAGACCTGTTAAGTCCATACCTCACTTTTTACAAACCTATTTATGCCTTTAAGGTATAGAGACGCTATCTGAAATGAATAACTGGTAAAATGAATGTAACTGTCTAAATTTTTAAGAAAAATAAAGTAAATATGCCCAGAAAAGTGAAATATAATAATGTGTAGACCTGTTGAAAGAAAAGACTTGTTAAATAAATAATTGCACTGTATGCATTTTTGCCAGGGTTATTGATTACATATTGTCATTGGTTGATAGAATCACCTAAAAGTTATTGAGAAATGTTGTGTGCAGGGACAGCTGTTGGGCCAGAGGGTAGCATGCTGTGTTTCTGTGCCGTCAACTCAGGTTCAGATTAGCTCTGGGAGCTGGCTAGGCAGCACAAGGATTGGTGGAACACATCACTGCTCGGAGCCTGGGAAGGTATGGTGCAGTGTTCTGTCACATGATGGACACATTGTGATGGGCCAGAGAGCTGTATCTCACAATTGGTTCACATGCATGTCATGGCCTGATGGTGTTATGCAGTGTGTCAGGGAAAGCAGGTTGACATGAAAAATGAGTTTTGCAATAACTCCTCTATTCCATTTCCAATGGGACCTGTATGAATGAGGATGCAAGTTCATGGAAATAAAAAAAATAAAAATAATACATATATACATACACACACACACACACACACACACATTATCTCTGTCTCTCCACACACACACACACACACACACACATATTTGTATGTATGTTACAGATTGCATATAAATATACAAGTGATACACAGTGGGAACCTCATGAGTGGTGTAGAAAGCACATACAAATATATAAGTGATAGACAGTGGAAACCTCATTAGTGGGATCGATAGCATGCATGTAGAAATACCTTATTTATCACATAAGATCCCCTCTGCATATGTCCTTTATGCAACAGGCTAGGAACTTAAGGGAGAGACATTTGTTTTGCTTTTTTAGGATTAAAATTATTTTTATAAGTTTGTTATTTTTGGAACTAGTGTTACTGTGCTTTCCACCATCCTGATTGCTATAACCACTGCCATGAAAGTGAAGTCAAGATGACAAGCTGACACTGTGATGTGGTAGTTTGTTAGTGCCGCAGAACTTCCGAAGAAATTACAAACCACTGCCGCAGATGTTCGGCGGCAAATGGTAGTCTTGCCGCAGAACTTGGTCCCACTGTGCCACAGGAAAGTAGGGGCCCTGGTCTTACCTCAGTGGTGGGCAAGATTTAGGAGAAACTCCTTAAGGAAAGGATACTGCAACACCTGGAATCCATAGGAGCACAGGATCCAAGACAGCATGGGTTTACAAAAGGAAGGTCCTGTCAAACTAATCTCATAGATTTCTTTGACTGGGTAACCAGAGTGGTGGAGCAAGGGGGAGCAGTTGATGTTGCCTACCTTGACTTCAGCAAAGCTTTCGATACTGTTCCACATAGAAGATTGATTAATAAGCTGGGTAGGCTTGTGGTGGGTCAGACATTGGTCAACTGGGTGGCAAACTGGTTGATGGGCAGAAAACAGAGAGTAGTGGTAAATGATATACAGTCAGAAAAGATGCAAGTCACAAGTGGTGTACCTCAGGGATCAGTTCTGGGGCCAGTCCTCTTCAATATCTTCATCAGTGACATTGCAGATGGACTGGAGGGTAAGGTTTGTCTGTTTGCAGATGACACCAAGATCTGCAACAGAGTAGATGATCCAGATGGTGTGGGCAGAATAAGAAGAGATCTGGATAAACTAGCAAAATGGTCAGAAGACTGGCAACTGGGGTTTAATGCAAAGAAGTGCAAGATCATGCATATAGCGAAGAGAAACCCTGAAGCCACCTATAGGCTGGGAGGGGAGTTGCTGGCAGTCACAAGGGAAGACAGAGACTTGGACGTCATCATCACCGATGACTTGAAATCATCCAAGCAGACCTCTAATGCAGTAGGTTAGGCTAGAGGGATGTTGAGGTGTATTAGTAGGGGTATCCCAAGTTGCAAGAGGGAGGTAATAATCCTCCTTTACAAGACACTGGTTAGGCCCCATCTGGAGCACTGCATGCAGTACTGGAGGCCACACCTCACCTTCACAAGGACATTAACCAAATTGAGACAGCCCAGAGAAGGGCAACCAAAATGGTGCAGAGGCTGCATCAGAAAACATATGAGGACAGATTAACTGAACTCAATATGTATACCCTAGAGCAAAGGAGGGAGAGAGGTGATATGATTGAAACATTCAAACACCTTAAGGGCATTAACAAGGTGAAAGAGTCTAACATGTTTCAATATACGAAAAATAGAAGTACAGGAGGACACAGCATGAGATTAGAGGGAGGCCGATTAAAGAGTAATGTGAGGAAGTTCTTTTTCACAGAAAGAGTGGTGGATGCATGGAACGGCCTACCTCAGGAAGTGGTGGATATGAATACAGCGCAGGGCTTCAAACAGGCAGGGATAGGCATAAGGGAGCAATACAGATGAGTATGAATAGATATGCCATTGACAGAGCAAAGGCCTATGGCACATTCATAAGGTAGAAAAAGAAATGGGCAGACTGGATGGGCCTTGTGGTTCTTATCTGCCGTCAACTTCTATGTTTCTATGTTTCAAATAAAAAGAATAGTTACTAAACTTTTTGGTTTTTACCCTGATCAAGTGTTTTACAGTCAGCCAGCCTACATAAATTTGATCCGAGTGCCACCGCAATCTCTTATCCACTGTCCTGCTACAGCAGTTGGGGGGAGGGGGGATGTAGAGCTACAGATACAACTAATGAGGTTGTTAAAACAGCAGTTCTCCAAAAATCACAGCTCGTTCCCAGCTTCACACAGCCCCATACATGTAACTTATTGCTCCGGTGTAAGTCTTTTCTGACAGTTCTTGTCAACACTGGGCCATCTGGCTTTAAAGCGTTAAGACAAATTATGACTGACCGCAGTCTCGTTCACAAGCCTAACATGCTCAAGAGAAACACTTCTGCAAGAAACACTGCCAACCATATCCATATTTTGCCATGCAGCAGAGAATTAACATTTGGAGTGCAGACGTGGCTTAAGATAAGAGGGGGGGTTTAAGCTATAAAAACCTCACTCCAGTTTCTGAACGTTGCCATGGCAACAATATACTCAAGTCTCCCTCCTGTTTGTTTTTCAAATCCCCTCCATGGCGACTATTCACATTTGCAGATATGGAGTACTACCACCACAGAGACTGCAGGCAAACTCATGTGAACGATCATACTGATACACAGCAACATGCAGCACAGTTCTGGATGTCTTTAGCAGGTGGTGTATAGACTATATATGAGATCAAAGCTTATTTTTGAGGTACATAAATTAAAGAATGGTATATTTTTAACAATGTTATTGTTTTTATATTTTTATTATAGCAATAAGTTATGACCAGGGGTTATGTCAAAAATCAAGTTAATCACTCCCTGGAGCCATCTTACACTCGACTGCACCTTGTGCCACATATAACTATGAGGGGGTGATTAACTAGAGCATTATCATCGCCCCTGGTTGTACCTTATTGCTTAATTATGATGCAGAAAACAATGCAATGTCTGACGGATGGAAAGTGTATGCAGTTGACATTCCCCACTATCTGTGGGAGTCGAGAAATAAACCAGAAGGTCACTAGTCTGATTTAGATTTCTCTCAGAAACTATTTTTGGCAGAGAACAAGGACTGGAATGCAAGGTAAGCTTACCCCTGTGGAAAAAAATAAAAGGGGGTTTTGTAACCACAGCCTGCAGTTCAGAAATGCACTGAGCAGACGTCATAGCCTCTAGGAACTAGGGCTGAGAGAACGCGGTGAAGTTCTGACCCTTATTAAATAAGAACCAGAACACGGTGAAGTTCTGATTTGTTCTGATTAGCTCTGATTTATTGACAAATATTTGAAAAAAATGTGAAAAAATGCATGAAAGTGGCCAAAGTCGGTCACATTTGAAACAGGCCCAAAGGAAATAATTTAATTGGATTATTTGTATAAAAATTAATGTAAAACTGTTAAATAAAAAAGCAATCACTCACTACTAGCTCCATCATGCCTGGCCTGTAATTGTGGCACATCCTGCTCAGGTCTGTGACACAAGTGTACTGGGAGAAACGGAGAGAGAGAGAGAGAGAGAGAGAGAGAGAGGGAGAGGGAGGGAGAGAGAGAGAGAGAGACGGACAGATGCAAATGCCTACTTCATAGCACCAACAAGCACTGCAGGCACCGCCAGGTAGCTAAGATCTTTTTTGTTTTATTAATGGTGCTGTGTAGGTATTATTTTGATGGATGTGCCAGTCAGGTCAGAACAGGCCAAAGAAATGGATATGAATGATCAAATTAGCAGCACTAAGAGAGCCTATCCATGTGAATGATGCAACTGCTTTGCATGTCCCGGTGTACTGTGGAGGCTGGCAGTATAGCCTAGAGGTTAGAGGAATGAGGTGTGAATGAGCTTGGTACATCCAACAGACCAGACCGGAGTTTGATTCTCATAACCTCCACTTGCATCATGTGTGACTCTGAGCAAGTCACTTAACCGCCCAGTGCTCCCAGGTCGCCCCTGCAAACAGGCACCTGTGCCTAGTGGGTCTTACCCGGTTATCAAAGACTAAAAAAAAAAACTATGGTACACTACCTGGCAGGGCAGGGTGGAGCAGCAGGATGGCCACACTGCTGCTCCACTCCCATCTCCCTACTGCTTAGCGCTTTGCTCCCCAACTCTGCTCATCAAGCCTTAAGGCTTCATTGAAGTTTCTATGAATGAAACTCACCTTGTTTCAATCTATAGCCCTGGATTAGAGCCTTTTTGAAGTTTAGAAGCCCCAAAGTGACTGCTTCAACAGTTGTGATGGACGCCTGTTAGTTTGGTGTTTCTGGCTCACCCACTGAATTGGAGTGTTCTGCAAGGGCAAAGGACTCAAATGAGCAGCTCAGGATGTGGTGGTTCAGGCCCCTGCTATCCTGGGGCCGATGGTTTTGCTGGTGCAGCTTGAGTTTTGAGGCAGTAGTCTCTAAACTGCATGAATGCCCCAACTTGGTACGAGGTCTGGGATGAATATATTGTTTCAAGGTTGAAAGTAAGTTTTTTTGTCCCATGACTGGAGCTGGAGACCTGGAGCTTTTCTTACCATGTGCCATCATTGGGAGATTAGAGAAGAGCCATAGAAGAGCTGAGTGCTAATTGTAGCACTTTGGGTACTGTAAGGCATTTCTTTCTTTTATTACAGGTACAATTGAAGTGGAGCATTTAAAGTGTTTGAAGCTCTGATGTCAAGCAGATTTGAAACCAGCAAACTGGGAAGAAAGGCTTGAATTAACTTAACAAATATATAACTAATATTGGTATCTTGGAGGAATGGAAGCTCCTCTAAAAGAACACCATTTGAAAAAAAATCCTTTAGAAACACTGAAGACCTATAGGATCCGCAAAGGGTGTGAAAGGTTAATTCAATAACAGGTGGAGACCATCTTAGGAGCAGTTCCCTTCAAAGGTATGCTTTTTCTTTTTCTTTCCATTTTGGACCCTGAATTGTGGCTACAGAATTCATTAAAGGGACACTGTCAACCTATTTTTCATCATATTATTTCTAGTTGAAACCCCACATTTTATGATTGCTTACCCTCTCTAAAATTTACTGATGTTGCTGTTTGTTTTGTCTGTCTCCTTGCTTAGTAGAACTGAAATGCATGGCAATGTATATTTATAAACACCTTGTTTTTGTTTACAATATTGTTTCTGTTCTTACAGCATACTTTCTGAGCATAAGAAACACACCCAAACAGGCAGTCACTCATAAAGCAGTAGCCTCCTGAACTCCCACTGCATCATGAGGGGCTAGACTGTTTTGTGGGTGTTCCCAAGGCCAGGAAAGATGCATTTGGAGTTGATCAAGGAATGTAAACAAACCTGTTTTGGTGTGATAACACCAGTATGCTGGGCAGTCTGTTTTTTACTTTTTTTAAAGAAAATAAGAGTCAGACTCAAACTACCAGCTACATTAACAATCTTTACGTAATTTTGGCAATCTTAAAATATGTTTTTTAAACTAGGGACACTTTGAGACCTAAGGGGGTTGACAGCGTCCCTTTAACTTATGTCAAAAAATGCTAAGCAGTCGATTACTAAAAGTCAAAAGGGCTCTTGAACATGGAGCCATTACAGGGACATTAAAAATGGCCTGAAATAAACTGAGAATGTACTGTATAATAGCAGGCTGGCGTGGTAATTAAACTGGGGCACCTCCATAGTCAGAAAATGATATTTCCGACAGAAACGTTTGTACTGTTGAATTCTCCATTGCTTTCAGCTGCAGTTTGGACTCCAGTGTTCTTATGGAGACACTGTGGGGAAATATGAAATAATAAGTTGAAGGATGGTTTATGATAGCTGTTTACAAGCTAAAAGTTAATTTTTATTTCTATTTTTATTATCCACTTTGAACTAATGATTAATTCTGCATTATCTGCCAAAACGGCAGTCAGTTAATACAGTTACTTTACTTCATGCTGGGAACCCAGTGAAACTATTGGTGGGATGACACCCCGCTCCACAGAGTAAGGACTCCTGTATTGGAGCTTGCTTCTTGGTTAAAGTATTGTTTACCCGCTCCACAGAGTAAGAACTCCTATACTGGAGCTTACTCCTTGGTTAAAGTACTATAATCCGCTCCACAGAGTAAGGACTACTGTATTGGAGCTTACTCCTTGGTTAAAGTACTATAACCCGCTCCACAGAGTAAGAACTCCTGTACTGGAGCTTGCTCCTCGGTTAAAGTATTGTAACCCACTCCACAGAGTAAGAACTCCTGTACTAGAGCTTACTCCTTGGTTAAAGTACTATAACCCGCTCCACAGAGTAAGGACTACTGTACTGGAGCTTGCTCCTTGGTTAAAGTATTGTAACCCACTCCACAGAGTAAGAACTCCTGTACTGGAGCTTACTCCTTGGTTAAAGTACTATAACCCGCTCCACAGAGTAAGGACTACTGTACTGGAGCTTGCTCCTTGGTTAAAGTATTGTAACCCACTCCACAGAGTAAGAACTCCTGTACTGGAGCTTACTCCTTGGTTAAAGTACTATAACCCACTCCACAGAGTAAGGACTACTGTATTGGAGCTTACTCCTTGGTTAAATACTATAACCCCTCCACAGAGTAAGAACTCCTGTACTGGGCACTCCTTGGATTAAGTACTATAACCCGCTCCACAGAGTAAGGACTCCTGTATTGGAGCTTACTCCTTGGTTAAAGTATTGTAACCCGCTTCACAGAGTAAGAACTCCTGTACTGGAGCTTGCTCCTTGGTTAAAGTATTGTAACCCACTCCACAGAGTAAGAACTCCTGTACTGGAGCTTGCTTCTTGGTTAAAGTATTGTAACCCACTCCACAGAGTAAGAACTCCTGTACTGGAGCTTGCCCCTTGGTTAAAGTATTGTAATCCACTCCATAGAGTAAGAATTCTTGTACTTGAGCTTGCTCCTTAGGGAAAGTATTGTAACCCGCTTCACAGAGTAAGAACTCCTGTACTGGAGCTTGCTTCTTGGTTAAAGTATTGTTTACCCGCTCCACAGAGTAAGAACTCCTATACTGGAGCTTGCTCCTTGGTTAAAGTATTGTTTACCCTGGTTTTACCTTGGTTTTTGTGCCTGTATTTAGATATATACAGACTTACAACTCACGTTGGAGTCATGCTGAGTTTGATGTGTGCCGGTCTGGATCTAGGGGGGTGAGGGGGTATTTTTTCAGCAGGAAAGTTTAGCTGAATTTTGATGGTTGATAGTAGTATTTTATTCATGTGCTTCCAGCATTCTATTTTAGAGTTCATTAGAAACTTATTTTCAGGAGCCACTAATTAGTTTATGGTAGCACCTGTTACTTACAAATCCACAGCTGCTCAACTGTTAATGAGTCTATCCTTACAAATGATTATGAACCAATCTCCTGTGGGTTCTTGTTTATTTCATCACTTAAACCAATCTAAAACAGGAAGAACTGGTTGATATGAAAAGCTATAAGTGAGTACTGTCAGTGGAATGAATTTGTGTACCCACTTACACTACCGAGTATAATATAATTGAACAGGGAGAGTTTAATAGAATTAAAGATTGGAATATGGGATGGGCTGAACATGCAATGTGATTAGTAATCTAAAGCCTAGCAAGAAAGCACTTTATTTACCAAAGCTATGGCAAATGATTTTTATCTAAGTGTGATGTAAATGTTTTTCGTATTTTCTGTAATTTTATTCATGTAGTGTTGCAATGGTTAGTAACTGATCAACAACCTGAAACTGAAACTGGTACACTACCTGGTCCAAGAGGAGGTAATGTTTTCTAGTATTGCCAATACTTCTAAGCTAAGTATTATGAATACCCCCCCATCTCTGTCTCTCTCTCTCCCTCTCTCTCCTCTGGATGGCAAAAGTCAAAGATTTATTTTGCCAGCTAGTCCTGCCCTGTACACACAGCCACATTAAGGACAGGAAAAAAAGAAACATTTATTTGGGATTTCTGGGACTGTTAATTTCCCCACACACACACACACACAGTGTCTCTCTCTCTCTCTCTTTCTCTCCCTTCTGAACAGCACAAATCAAAGATTTATTTTGCCAGCCTGCCCTTGCCCTGTACACACAGCCACACTGAGGGCAGGGAAAAATAAACTTTATTTGGGATTTCTGGGACTGTTAAATTCCTCTTGCCCCACCACCCACAGTCTCTCTCTCTCTCTCGCTCCCCTCTGGATGGCACAAATGAAAGATTTATTTTGCCAGCCTGCCCTTAGTCCTATACACGCAGCCAAACTGGAGCTAGGAAAAAAAGAAACTTTTATTTGGGATCAATCAATCAATCTTTATTTATCAGGTGAAACCACCACTGAGACAGCTTATTTACAAGGTGAAACTGGTACAGGTAAAGGTATATAATATAAAAAGTTAGATGAACATATACTATAAGGCACAATAAATACAATTTTGCACATAGGTTATAGTTTGTACAGTTTGAACATAAAATACAAAGCAGAATCAATATAATCTTGCAATTAGGTTACAGTTTGTACATCATATGAAAAAGAAGTACACGTTTATACATCAAATACGTAAAAAAAAAAACAGAAGAGAACAGCAGGATGCATGAGTCATTTAATACAAAAATGTCACCCTGTAACCACATTTTCCAGGTAGTAGAAGTCATAAGATAGCTGGACACTGGGAGAAGAGGAAGAGCCCCAGAACAGTTAAGCTAGTGAGGGCAGTTGCATAGTTCTTTAAAGGTCATAGCAAAGAGAATTTTGAAGAAGGGTACTTTCACTGGGAGGACTATTTTTAAAGTTTTTTGCACATTGTTCCAAAGGACAGGGAAAAAGTGACTTATGGCCACTTTGCCAAAGTGTGTGTTTACCTTAGCAATAACAAGAGAGGAATACAAAAGGCTTCTTAAATACATCTCTGACTGTCTACCTCTCTGTCAACCAGAGAGTTATCTTCTAAGAAGCCTTTCGTATTCCGCTTTTGTTATTCCTAAGGTAAACACACGCTTTGGCAAAGTGGCCATAAGTCACTTTCTCCCTGTCCTTTGGAACAATGTGCAAATTTCTGGGACTGTTAAATTTCTCGTGCCCCCCCCCCCCGCAGTCTCTCTCTCTCTCTCTCTCTCCCCTGTGGATGGCCCAAGTCAAAGATTTATTTTGCCAGCCTGCCCTTGCCCTGGACACACAGCCACACTGAAGCCAGGAAAAAAACAAAACTTTTATTTGGGATTTCTGTGACTGTTAAATTTCTCATGCCCCCCACCCCCAATCTCTCTCTCCTCTGGATGGCACACGTCAAGGATTTATTTTGAAAGCCTGCTGCCCTTGCCCTGTACACACAGCCACATTGAACAGTCAGGAAAAAAACTCTATTTGGGATTTCTAGGACTGTTACATTTCTTGTGGGTCCCCCTACAGTGTCTTTCTCTCCCCTCTGGATGGCACAAGTCAAAGATTTATTTTGCAAGCCTGCTGCCCTTGTCCTGTACACATAGCCACACTGAAGCCAGGAAAAATAGGTTACTCACCTGTGACAGTAGTTCTAGGAGTGGTATATGTTGTTCATCCACACTCCATGGGATTGTCCCTTTCCCCTTTAAATCTGCCAGAAAGTCTTCAAGCTGGCTCCTCCCACCCACTCAGGTGGTATAACCCTCAGCTCCACCCCATGATGCCAGATCTTAGCCTGCTGGAAGACAGGTGTGTGCATCACAGACAGGGAGGTCGGGTGGGTCCGTGTGGATAAACAACATATACCACTCCTAGAACTACTGTTACAGGTGAGTAACCTGTTTTTTCTAGGGATGTGGATATGTTGTTCATCCACACTTCTTGGCAGACTCCTACTAGTTCTCCGGGAGGAGGGAGGCAAGGCACACATTCCCTCAATACTTACTTGGGGAACAGAGATTGGAGAACTGAGGCCCCAAAACAAGCATCCTGGTGTGACTCAAGGTCGATGTGCTAATCAGTGATGAAAGTGTTTGCTGACTTCCAGGTAGCAGCCTGACAGATTTCCTGTATAGGGATGTCCCTGGAAGCAGCCACCAATGCCGCATTATGGCAGGTGGAATGAGCTCTTATCCCTCTGGGAGGCTCCTTCCCTGCCAACTCGTAGCATAGACTTATGCAAGATGTAATCCATCTTGCGATCATCCGCTTTGCTGCAGGTCTGCTAGAAGCAGCTTCAGCATAGGTGACAAATAGCTGGTGAACCTCTCCCCGAATTTCTGCCATCCCCTCCCTATAACAGGAGAGAGCTCATCTCAGGTCCAAAGTATGCAGCCTGTACTCGGCCTCCAAAGTGTAATTGGGGTAGTACACTGGCAGAGTCAACATCTGGTTAAGGTGAAACTCCAACACCACCTTCGGAATGAATTTCGGGTGGGGCGCAGGACAACCTTGTCCCTGTGGAAGACCAGATAAGGGGAGTCCACCAAGAGCACCTGGAGCTCCCCTGTCCTTCTGGCAGACATCAGCCACCAGGAAGGCCATCTTCCATGACAAGTGTGACAACTCACACTTGTGCATTGGTTTGAATGGCTTGCACATAAACTGTGCCAAGACCAGCAGTAGATCCCATGGAGGTGGAGGTTCACGCACTGGAGGGGATATGTGATCCAGACCTTTGAAAAAGTGCCTGACCACTGTCTCCTGAACCAACATCCGCTGACCAGCCCATGCCCGGTAAGCAGAGATGGCTGCCGGGTGCACCCTAAGGGTCGATGACCGAAGACCCCCTTTGAAGAGCAACCAAAGGTAGCCTAGAATGTTAGCCACTAGGCAGGACAGAGGGTCTAAACCCTTGTCCTGACACCAAATGAAAAACCTTTTCCACTTGAAGGCATAACACTTCCTGGTCGACTCCTTCCTGGATGCTTCCACTACCATGAGTACATCCTCAGTGAGACCCAAAGTCTGGAACTCTAGCCACTCAGGTGCCAGACTGTCAGATGCAGGGACTGAAGGTCCAGGTGGAGAACCTTCCTCTGAGTGACTGAGATCAGGTACGGGCGTGCTGGAAGCCACCTCGGGGGCCTGTTGCTGAGGCTGAGGAGATCTGGATACCAGAACTGGCGTGGCCAATCTGGGGTTACCAGGATCACCTGCGCCTTGTCCCTCCTCACCTTGAGGAGTACCCTGTGGATCAAGGAAAATGGAGGGAAAGCATAGATGAGGCCTGAAGTCCATAGCCTCGAGATGGCATCCCCCTGCAGTGAGCCCTGCTGAGGGGGGCCGGCATGAAACAGCCTCAGCTTGGTGTTTTCCCTGGAGGCAAACAGATCTACCATCAGTTTGCCCCAGTGGGAGAACAGGCTGTGAACTACCTCTGGATGGAGAGACCACTCATGGGATGTCTCGCCTATGTGGCTGAGAGCATCTGCCAGTTGATTTGAGGCTCCTGCCACATGGATGGCTAGGAGATCCACCTCCAATCGGCTCACGAGTGTCCAGATGTGGAGCGCTTCCCTGCACAGCAGTCGGGAGTGTGTGCCTCCCTGCTTGTTGAGGTAGTACATAGTTGTGGTGTTGTCCATCTGGACTTGAACCACTTGACCCCAAAGTTGAGGAGCGAACACTGACAGTGCCAGTCTGACCACTCTGAGCTACAACAGGTTGATGTGGTAACAGGACTCCTTGGGGTTCCAGAACCCGTGGGCCCTGCTGTCCCCCATGTGGGCTCCCCAGGCCATGAGAGAGGTCTTGGTCATGAGGACAACCATCGGCTTGGGGCAAACAAACGGGATCCCTTTCTAGGACAGTCCACCACTGGAGAGTATCCCACATCTGGGTCACAGTGATCAGCTGGTCAAAATGACCTAGGCGCTGAGTCCACTGGGCAGCCAACTCCCATTGAAGGGGGCACATATGCCACCGGGCCCAATGGACCACAGAGGTACAGGACACCCATGTAACCCAGAAAGTGCAGAAAGTCCCGGGCAGGGTGCAATTGCCCAACCAGAAATGATCGGGCAAAGGAGGAGAGAAGCTCCACCCTGTCCGCTGGGAGCTGGGCTCTGGCTCGGCAAGAGTCGAGCTCTGCCCCAATGAAACACATCACCTGAGAAGGCATGAGTTCCGCCTTGGCCTCATTGATCAGGAGGCCGAGTTGGGAGCAGGTCTGGGAGGGCCAGGTCCCTGGACCTCTCCACCTCCAGATGGGTGGAACCTGCTAAGAGCCAATCGTCGAGGTAGGGGTATATTCGGACCCCCTGATGCCTGAGGTGGGCTACCACCACTGCAGTGCATTTGGTGAAGACCCATGGGGCTGATGACAGGCCAAATGGCATGGCTCGGAACTTGTATAGGGTTCCCTCTGCTCTGAAGTGGAGGAACCGCTGGTGGGACAGACGGATTGGGATGTGAAAGAACACATCCTGGAGATCCAGTGAGCAGAAGCACATGTTTTGCTCCAGGGATGGTATGATCTGGGATAGAGTTACCATCCTGAAGGTGCGTGGCCTGAGATACTGATTCAGGTTGTGCAGATCTAGAATGGGGTGCCAGCCCCCCGTCTGCTTTTCGGAACCAGGAAGTACCTGGAAATGAACCCTGGGTCTGGTGGAGAATCTGCCACTCGAGCTACTGCCTCCTTGAGGAGGAGCTGAGCAATGTCGTCTTGGACAGCTGACTGGCTGTGGGCGGATACTCTTTCCTCCCGTGGGGCTCAGGCTCAGCTTGAAGGGTACTGCTCAAATCCAGGGGCAGACCCTGGCCGACCACTTCTAAGACGTACCTGTCCATGGTAACAGCAAACCAGGTGGAAATGAAATGGCAGAGCTGGTGTGACAGGAATAGGGGTGGCAACCCCTATCCCGTCACTGGGCAGGCTTGGAGGAAGAGGGTCCAGGGCCTGAACCTCGACCTCCTTTACGGGCCTGGGTAGGTCCGGGCTTGGGGCGGGAGTGCCAAGCCAGAGCCTGCTGCTGCTGCTGATCTCCCTGAAAGGAGAGCTGCTGCTGGGCCGCAGAGGAAGAACGCAGAAAAGGCTTCTTCTTCTGCTTCATGGGACCAGAAGAACTCTGAGCAGAAGTGGCATCCAAGGTGGCACTGGACTGCTCAATGCACTGAAGGTGAGCAGCCACACCTGGGCCGATGAGATCAGTGCCCAGGAAAGGCACATCAGCCAGTTTGTGCTGGGTATCCACCAGGAAGGAAGAGATCCTCTGCCAAGCCTTGCGGTGGGAGGCAACTGCGGCTGCCAATGAACGGGCACATGAGTCTCGAGTGTCCAGGTCCATCTGGTGCTGCTGCTTAGCAACAGCAAAGCCCTGGTCCCTTACCTGCTTGGCCGTAGTCTGCAAGTCCATGGGGAGGTGTGGGAAGACTATGTCCAAGGACCCCAAAAGGGCATGGGAGAAGTGTGACATCATGACGGCCAAGCTTGCCTTATGGAGACCTAAGGAAGAGGCCGCACAGACCTTCCACGCAGAGTGATCCAATTTCTTGGACTCCTTCTCCGGAGGTCTGCTGGTATCAGCAGAACTGCCTGTATGTCTGAACACAGAGGCGGTCACAAGGATCTTGGCCATAGGGTGCTCTGTGAACCCAGCGAGGGACCCAATGGGTACCGCATACTTGCAAGCCATCTGGGCAGTTGAAGCTGGACAGGAGGCAGGGTGCTGCCAAAGTTCGAGGGCTGGGCAAATGATGGCTTCGGCCACAGGAAAGGCTTCCATCGGGGTATCCCCTCTCTTGAGGATATCTGTGAGAGGTTACTCCACCTTTTTCTGGATAGGTTCCAGGGGCATCCCTGTGGACTCAGAGATGAGGCGGGGAATGCCCTGAAAGGACAAAGGGCCTTCCTGCATCGCTAAATCACCAGCCGACTCGTTGTCCCATGGATGAGAATGAAGGTCAGCGTCATCCAAATCTGAAGTGTCCAGATACAGCGGTCGACTGCCCAGGTCACCCTTAAGCCACCTTGGGTGGTCACGGGTGACAGTGACTAAAAGACGTCGGGGAAGCCTGGTGTCCAGTCAAACTTCCTTAGAAGGAGCCCCACCAACAGGTTGCTTAGGCAGCGGTTCCACCAGAATCATTGAAGAGACTGGATTAGGTCAAACTGGAAGGGGTTTAGCCGGCCCCGCGGGCAGGTGAACCAACTTTATCAGTTCCTGAGGAGTTGGCTTCGGCCTAGGAGGCGAAAGCCAAGTAATGGCCGGGTTAGGAGCTGGGGTGGGCTTATGCCCGGGCAAAATCAGCTGTTGCCACATGAGATTCTCGTAGCATTGACGGAGTTTCCGCCGAAGCCTCTCCTCATCCAAGGAGGATGAGACGACTGGTGGCATCGCCTCTTTTTGGCGTGCTTGTGCACCTTCCTCGGCCTGTCGGTCAAGGGGGTCTGAGGCCTCGACCAAGATCTAACAGGCTGACTCGGTCGCTCAGGAGACACCGATAAGACCAGAGACTTCCGGGGGTCAGGGACCACTTCCTCGGTGGGTTTCCCAGTGGGCTGGGTCTCCTCTTCAGGGAAGGAAGGAAAGGACAAGAGTTCGATTGAGGGAGTCGGTGACAATGGGTCAGTTGGGTCGAGAACAATCTCAGCTTCGTCAATTGAAACTTCAGTCGACTGGCCCAACGGCAGAGCCGAGAAGCCAGCAGCCGAAGAGGCAATCTCGACCAAGGTTGAAATGGCCGGCTCCTGGGACCGAGCTCTCTCCCAATCCCAAGACTGTCTCCATCGAGATGAAGATGGTCCCGGATCCCTCTCCCGCTTATGAGACTGAGAGGAGTGTGTGCCCACAGGACCCTCACCCTTAGTTGGGAGAGAGTGGCACAACTCTTGGAAGGAACCGAGAAAATGGAACCCAAGTTGAGTGGAACGAAGAAGCCCCAAGAGGAAGATTCCGCAGATTAAGTCGCTTTCCTCCTCGAAGGCCTGCATGTGCTCCAACTGTTCGGCAGATCCCGCGGCCACAGAAACCGCCCACCAGGCCTCCTTGGATTTCACCGGTGGGTTCCGTTTTTCGGGCCTGCCCAATTTAAGGCATGCGAGACGGTCGTCGAGGATGTTAGGCTGAAAAGCGAGGCAGAACTCGCAGGTTGTGGTGTCATGGCCGACACCAAGACAGTAGACGCACGCAGTATGTGGGTCCATATGCAACATCTTCTGGCCACATGAGTATCGGTGAAATTGGGGGGAAGACTTGTCTTCCATAATCAAGGAGCAACAGTCACAATCGCTAACGTGGATAAGTCAAATTTTTAGAATAACCGAAGGTTTAGAAGCCAGGGCCTACAGAATGTGAGAGCACGGAAGGAGCAACCTGAATCTTCCTGTGGAAAGGAAGATCTGGTGTCACTGGGTGGAGCTGAAGGTTATACCACCAGAGTGTGTGGGAGGAGCCAGCTTGAAGACCTTCCGGCAGATTTAAAGGGGAAAGGGACAATGCCAAGAAGTGTGGATGAACAACATATCCACAGCCCTAGAAAAAAATAATTATTTGGGATTTTCTGTAACCGTAAAATTTCTCTTGGACCTCTCTCCTCTGGATCTGGAATGGCACAAGTCAAAGATTTTGCCAGCCTGCCCTTGCTTATGTACACAGCTACACTGTCTGAGGCCAAGAAAAGAAAAAAGCTTTCATTTGGGATTTTCTGTAACTGTAAAATTTCTCTTGGGCCTCCAGTAGTCTCTCCCTCTCTCCTCTGGATCTTCTGCAATGGCACAAGTCAAAGATTTTACCAGCCTGCCTTGCTCATGTACACAGTCACACTGCCTACTTTTTGCCTCCACTTCCCCCCGGTAGCCACCCAGGCCACCACTATCTCCCCAGTCCCTCCGGATTCCATTCTCCAGTCCGACCTGTCACCCCCCTGATGATCAGTTTCTCTCCCCCACCCCAGTAAGTCTCCTTTCTTTTTCTAGTTTCTCTTCCCTCCCCCCCTCCAGAAGTGTGTATTTTTTTTTAGATTTGTGTTTTTTTTTTTTCATTTTTGGCAGCTTCTGGTGGCTCTCTACTGCAGTGAGTGAGCAAGGTGCTCCTCCGACCATCCTCATCTCATTTGAGCCATGTTGCACAGTCAGCATGGTTATATACCATGAGTGCATCACGTGATCATCTGTTGCCTGACTGGATGCTGCCAGCCGCCTGTACGTGGAGTGAGCATGCTGACGGCATCTCCATGGCAACAATACACAAAATGGCACAAACATCACTTCCACAGACCCAGAACCAGACTTCTGTGGCAAAGTCTGTATTTATCCGGGTCCATGGATTGTGGGTTCAATCTGGGGATCCGGATCTCCCACAGAAGAGTCCACCCAGCCCTACTAGGAACAGTCTTTTCCAAGAAAGGAAACAGCTCACAACTCTAGAATATGTCTGGTTGTTTCAGTATGTCTTGGGAGACGTACCTTATCAAAGATTTTCAATAAAATGTTTCATGTTAAAAAAAAACAAGTAGCAGCAGGCTTGAAATGAGGTTAAGTAAGAGTCTCCAGAACCAAATTTAAGTCCCTCACTGGAACTGGATTGAAGACCAGTGGGTGCAGAAGTAGAATACCTCTGAGGAACCTACGACAAACCTCAAGCTGGGCTACTGTTTTGCTGTCCAGTGAGGGCATGAAAAGCCAAAACCATGACCAAGTGGACCTTAATGGAGTAATACTCCAAGGCTGAGCCCATAAGGGACAGGAGGTTTTCCATCACCAGACTGACTGGACGTGTAAAGGGACCTAGCCGACAGGCAGCACATCATACTGTAAACCGTTTCCATTTTTGTGAGTAGGTGTAACAAGTACATAGCTTTTGAGCCACCAGTCGAACAGCTGCAACCGCCAGGAAAACCTCAAAGTGGGAGAGCTCTATATCCCTAGAAGCCTGGTATGGAGTTTTAGATATAGAAGACAGAAACATAGACTTTGACAGCAGATAAGGACCGCTTGGCCCACCTAGTCTGCCCATTTCCCTACCAAGAGGATAAGCTGCAGATCCTATTTAACCAACAGCCTATTTCTTCCTACCCCCCACAAAAATTGCCTTATGTCTGTCCCATGCATTCTTGAATTCTCCCAAAGTTTTAGACCCCACAACCTCCTCAGGAAGGCTGTTCCATGCGTCCACCATCCTCTTTGTGAAAAAATACTTCCTCACATTGCCCCTGAACCGTCCCTCCTCTATCTTCAAATTGTGTCCCCTTGTTCTTGCACATCTCGTTTTCTGAAAGATGCTACCCTCTTGGACTTTGTTGATTCCACTGAGGTACTTAAACATTTCTATCATGTCCCCCCTCTCCCTCCTTTCCTCAAAGGTATACATATTAAGTTCCTTTAGCCTCTCTTCGTATGGCTTCTCTTGCAGACCATACACCATTTTAGTTGCCCTCCTCTGAACTGCCTCCATCCTGTCTATGTCCTTGCAGAGGTGGGGTCTCCAGAACTGGACGCAGTACTCCAGATGGGGTCTCACCAACTGTCTGTACAGGGGGATAACAACTTCCTATTTTCTGCTGGTGATGTCTCTCCCTGTACATCCCAGTATCCCCCCAGCCCTTCCTACTGCCTTTTCACATTGCTTGCCAACATTAAGGTCATCTGATATGATTACCCCAGGTCCCCTTCCATTTTTGTTGTTGTTACCACCCCCCCCACTGTGTAATCTTCCCCTGGGTTTTTGTTTCCCAGGTGCATTACTTTGCACTTCTTTGCATTGAATCCAAGCTGCCATACTTCTAACCATTCCTCCAACCTTGCCAAGTCCCTTCTCATCCATTCCATGCCTCCTTGTGCATCAACCCTGTTGCAGATCGTTGTGTCATCTGCAAAGAGGCATACTTTTCCTTCCAGTCCCTCTGCAATGTCACTTATAAAGACATTAAAAAGGACTGGACCCAGTATTGAACCCTGCGGTACCCCACTAGTAACCCCTCTTTCTTCAGAGTGGACTCCATTTACAATTACCTTCTGTGTCCTGTTGTTCAGCCAATGTTTTACCCAGGCTCCCACCCTGGGACCCACTCCAAAGCTGGTTAATCTGACTACTAATCCTTTGTGTGGGACTGTGTCAAATGCCTTGCTAAAGTCTAGGTAGGCCATGTCCACAACCCCTCCCTGGTCGACTACTTTGATCACCCAGTCAAAGAAATCCATTAGATCTGTCTGACATGACCTTCCCGCTGTGAACCCATGCTGCCTTAGGTCCTGTGCCCCACTAGCCTCTAGGTACTCAACAATTCTTTCCTTCAGAAGTGATTCCATCACTTTTCCCACCACAGAGGTCAAACTGACAGGTCTGTAGTTTCCTGCCTCTGTCTTGCTCCCACTTTTGTGAAGGGGAATCACATCAGCCTTCTTCCAGTACTCAGGTACCACACCATCCTCCCATGATTTGTTATAAAGGGTAGTCAATGGTGTCACTAGTTCTCTGCTTAATTCTTTTAGAATTCTGGTGTGAATTCCATCTGGCCCCATTGCTTTGTCCACCTTCAGTTTTAGGAGTTCTTTCAGAACCCTTTCTTCTGTGAAAGGACTGGGATCAACCCCCCCCTCCAGAGTGCTTCTGTTAATTGGATTAGGCACCTCCCCCACTTACTCTTTTGTAAATACTGAACAGAAGTATTCATTCAGTATCCCTGCTTTTTCACTGTCACTCTCTGCCCACCCACCATCCATTTTATTCAGCCTCACTACCCCTCCCTTTGTCTTTCTACGCTCCCTGATATATATATAAAAGGTTTTATCCCCCTTCTTAACTGAGTTGGCTATCTTTTCCTCAGTTTGTGCCTTTGCTATTCTGACTACCCTCCCTGCTTCCTTCTGCCTTAACTGGTACAGTTCTCTGTCCTGCTCCTTCTGTGTTTCCTTATACTTCCTAAATGCTATCTTTTTCTTCCTAACCTTCACCGCCACTTCTTTTGAGAACCATAGTGGCTTTTTCTTTCATTTTGATTTATTTGCTTCATACAAAGGCTTGTTGCCTCTGTGATGGCAGTTTTTATATTTCCCCATTGTTGCTCCACCCCTCCTCCTAGCCTGTTTGCTAGTGTTTTTCTAAACCACTCTCCCATCTTGCCAAAGTCAGCCCTCCTGAAGTCCAGAACCCTCACTTTTGTATGGCTTGACTCTGTAGCTGAGTTTATTGTGAACCACACTGTTTGGTGGTCACTTGTTCCCAAATGGCTACCCACTTCTAGATCTGAGATCCTCTCACTGTCCCCATTTGAGAGTATGAGGTCTAAGATTGCTCCCTCACGAGTAGGTCCCAAAACTAGCTGTATGAGGCATGCCACCTGAAGGGCATCAAAAACGGCCCTGCTTTTGGATGTGGCTACAGCAAAGGTGCTCCAGTTAACATCTGACATATTAAGATCACCCATCAACAGTATCTCCCCTTTCTCTGCCATCCTAAGTATGCCTTCTATCATATCCTTGTCCATTCCCTCCCCCTGACATGGGGGTCTGTATACAACCCCTGTGCAGATTGTGGTGCCATTTCCAGTCTCCAAGGTGACCCACAGTACCTCCTCTCCTCCCTGTTTACTCTATTGTTCAGTTGCTTTTATCTCTTCCTTTACACAGAGAGCTACTCCCCCCTCTTCTGCCCTCCCTGTCTCTCCTGTAGGTCGTGTACCCTGGTATGTTAACAACCCAGTCATGGTTCTCTGTGTACCATGTTTCTGTGACTGCTACGATATCTAGGCATCCCTCTTCCATCAAGGCCACCAGTTCAGGGAGCTTGTTGCGCAGACTACGGGCGTTGATACTCACTACCCTCCATTTCTTGATGGCCTTACCCCTTTTTGCCCCATCCCTGTTCTTACTGTGTTTGTCACTTTCTCCATTTACCCCTGCACTTCTCCCTATTGACATCTCTATGTTGGTGTCTACCTCACTTAGTACCCTGATTTTTAGGGGCTAGGATTTCCCTGCACCTTTCCAGTGCCTCCCCCCTTGACTAGTTTAAATGCTTGCCAATGAAGTAGTTAAACCTATCACCTAGGATCCTGGTTCCCCTCCTGGACAGATGCAGGCCATCACACCAGTATAGGCCAGCATCCATCCAGGTGGACCCCCAGTCCCCAATGAAGCCAAATCCCTGAGCTCTGCACCAGTTTTTCAACCACTGATTGAATTCCATGGTGTGGAGCACCCTAGCCTCATCCGTGCCATAGATAGGCAGCACCTCTGAGAAGGTTACCGTGTGTGCTATTTGTCTAAGGTCCCTTCCCATCTCCACAAACACTTCTTGCACTGCTCTGATCCCTTTCTTAACCAGGTCATTTGTCCCTAGGTGGACAATGACATCCAGCTCCCTCCCCTGTGCAGCTGCTCCTGTGATCCTGAGGATTCGCTCCCTGTCCCTCCAAGCCATGGCACCAGGCAGGCACCTTACCTCCCTCTCCCCTTCCTCCCCCAGTTCTACCTTCCTAACAATGGAGTCCCCCACCAGGAGTTGTTTCCTTCCCCTGTGGGGTCCCATGCCACTCTCCTGTGGGTCTCCTTCATGGAGGTTCCCAGCATCCTCCTTGGTCTCCAATGTGGGTGCCTCCACAGAGGAACCACACTTTTACAGAATCGCATAGAAATTGTGGAGAGGGACAACTGGAGGGATGTGCCTCTGTTCCACCACCCTCACCCTCCCTGAGCCCACTGTGGTCCAACCGCTCCTCTTTCTTAGCAACCTCTGAGGCAACGGCAGTGACCCTGGTGGTCCCTGGGTGGGATCCAGATGCATCACAGTATCCTGCTCCTGCGACAGGTACCAGGTGAATAGAGTGTGGACAGAATCGCGTATGGAATACCACGAATCACATATAGCATGGTGTATTACCATGTCAGGTTACAAAACCCTGCAAGGCACAAATGCTGCTGCTGTGGCTCAGTGAGATTAGCTGTGGCAGTGCAAGGTAGCTATACGTCTGTGGACCAGGGCTCAAATCCCGGTCTCGGACTTTTGCGAAACTGCATTGTGCAGTTTTCTTTTTTTCTACCCCAACGGTGATTCCACTCATCCTCGTGTTGAACCCCCTGGAGTTGATTATATTTATAGGGGGTTCAGGCACAGTCTCCCCATAATGGGGGGGGTGCAGGTGGCAGAGCACCCATGGAAAACAAAGAACTTCATGGATGTTGTTCACCGAACTGTGTTTTGGTATTGTGTTACAGTGGCAGCAATGTATCCACTGTATTTGCAGCGTGGTACATTGCTGTGCTGTTTTGGTATTCAGCATTATGACCACATGCCCCTGCAACAGAAATCCTTCTCACACAGCGACACAGGGATTTCCACTGAGCCAGTGCAGGGCCACCAGAATCGGTGTGGACAACTTGGCCCTCAACTTGACCACAGCCCTCTGTATGAGAAGGAAAAGGGGAAAAGCACACATGAACCTGCACTTCCAAGAGAGGAACAACACGTTTCATCAGAAAACTCAAGGCTCTGGAGCGAGCAAGCAGTAAAGAAACAGTTTTGCACTGTATGTAGATGCAGAAAAGTCAATGTCTGGGCAAATCCACTTTAGGGGAGAGGTCATTCACAATGGAGTTCGGCATCTCCCAATCATGGTAGAGTCCCTGCAACTGGCTGAAACAATCTGCAAGGGCACTGAAGGTGCCAGGCAGGAAGACAGCAGAAAGGAACATGTTGTGTTCCATGGCCCAGTGCCAGACTCTCATTGCCTCTCTGCAGAAAGGGTACAAGTGGACATGCCTTGATGGTTGATGTAGTACATCACCAAAATGTTGTATGTATGTTTCAACAGTTGATGACCTGGAAGGAGGATGACAAAGGCCTATAGGACAAGTAGAACAGCTTTCATCCATAGGATGCTGTTGTGTAGAACCTTATCCATAATGGACCATTGTCCCTAAATCCAGAAGAGGCCAGGATGGGCACTCTACCCCAAAAATGAAGCATCCATTGTCATCAATAGAAGAGGAGCTGGGCAGAGAAAGGGGACCCCATCCTGAAGTTGCGTCCAACCACCAGAGCAGGTAGCGATGGAACAGAGGGGTCACTTCTATAAGATAATCCAGCCATGGCCTGCTGGATAATTAGTTTATCAAGGTCAGCAATTGTAGCCACTGATTTTCATAGGCAATTTTGATATTTGACTATATACACATGGTAATTTGCAATTCAGAGCCCAAGAGATGCTGAAGCAAATGTTCTTTTTTTCCCCCATCACATCAAGCTTCCTAAATTTTTTATCAGGAGGAAGAAGGCTCATGTGTTTTATAGCCGTTGACCTGCTCATGGACAGCCATTATCACCACTGATTTTGTTTCTGGTTGAGAGGAATAATAAGGCTTACCAGAAACATAGAAACATAGAATCTGATGGCAGATAAGGCCTACTTGGCCCACCCAGTCTGCCCATTTTCCTACCTGATGAATAAGCTGCAGATTCTAGTTAATCAACAGCTTACTTCCTCCTGCCCCCCCACTGGAATTGCCTTATGCCTGTCCCATGCATTCTTGAATTCACCCACTGTTCCTGACTCCACAACCTCCTCAGGAAGGCTGTTCCATGCATCCACAACTCTCTCTGTGAAAAAATACTTTCTAACATTACCTCTGAGCCGTCCCCCCTCTATCTTCAAAGTGTGCCCCCTTGTTCTTGCACATCTCTTCTTCTGAAAGATACTACCCTCTTGTACCTTGTTAATTCCCTTGAGATACTTGAAAGTTTCTATCATGTCCCCCTCTCCCTCCTTTCCTCAAGGGTATACATATTAAGCTGCTTTAGTCTCTCCTCCTATGTCTTCTGGTGCAGACCTTGCACCATTTTGGTTTGCCTCCTCTGAACAGCCTCCACTCTGTCTTTGTCTTTGCAGAGATGGGGTCTCCAGAATTGCACACAGTACTCCAGAAGGCACTTGATATTGTTTACCTGCCCTCCTTGGTACGGCAGGCAGAGTCTGTGCCAAGCAGCTAGAGTGGCATCCTCCAGTGCTGAAGGAATCAGAGGAATAAGTATTGTAGGGCAGGGGTTGTTAACCTTTTTGGTCCAATGCCCCCCTGGCCAAGTATCAGCCATGTCGGGGACCCCCTACCAACTGGTTGTGGATTGCACACATCATTGTGCGTTTTGTACTACCATTTTACATGCCATTATAAAATGCTAACCAAAACCAACACACCAAACAACTATAAACCAATGTAAAATACTGTTTTTAATAAAATGAAAATTAGTAACTTAGAAAAAAGCACCAAAATTGTCAACTACTGAACCAGAACTGCAGTTAGTAACTAGACTAACACTGATTGGGGTGGGGGGCAGCTGTTCAAAATGTAAACTGTCTAAAATGCCCAACAAAACGCACATGTCCCTATTACTGAGGAGTTAAACTAGCTGAATTTGCAAGTAAAACAATAACTGGCTGCGTACAGACTTCTTTTATTCATAGTTTTAGTTGTTGTCCTGTTGCTTTACTTTTTTGCTTACCTAGCATGTACCCAGCAGCATCTATCAAGCAGCAGAAGCAGAAGGTGAATACTGCAGCTGGAGAATGAGGAGAAGTCCATTTTCTTTCAACTTGAACAGTATGTTTTTTTTTTGTTTTTTTTTTATTTCAGAAGGAGTCACAATCTGCTGCTCGTAGGAGTTGACCAGCTTGAGGGAAGCCATGGAGTGAAGCTGCACATGTTTTTAGTCGGAGGGCACTGCAGATCATACTAAAAGCAGGGGCTCAGGAGACCATTTTTTTTTACAATGGGGGCCACAATGTGCTGCATGTATGAACCGAGCCAGAGACCACTGAAAAGTGTGGAAAACAGTGCGAGTGAAAAGTCATTGTTGTTGGGGTAAACGGGCAATTACACAGAAACTTGTGGCTACAGGATCCTTTATACCAGAATTGCAGTCAGGACAATCACGCATACCTGAAACTGCTAATTACAATTGCAGCTTACTTGCATTTTTCTGCGGGTGATCTGCGGACCCTCAAGCAGTCAATCACAGACCCCCTGTGGGCCACAGACCCCCAACTGAAAAACCCTGTTGTAGAGAATGCAGACACCTCCAAACACTCAAAGATTTCTCTTACAGGAGTCCAACTCCTCAGCCATAAATCCCAGTTTGGACTAGACCTTCATGAGGAAAGCTAAAAGATGCATCCTTAGGAGGGGACCTTGGAGTGTTTTTAACATTGCCCTCACTACAAGAGGACAAACTAGAGCTAGAACCCACTACCTCCAGGGGTTCTGGGCCTTCCTCCATGTTTTCTTCATAGTCTTACTCAATACATTCTGGATTGCATTCCAGTTCCTCCTCTTTACTGACAGTTACTGGCAGCAGGTCAAAGAGCATAGGCTGCTATGAAGGAGGCACCGCCAACAGACTTATTCTTTGATGGATGAAGATCTTTCCCTCGCATTATGGCAAGCAGAAGAACCTTCT
Source organism: Neoceratodus forsteri (assembly GCA_016271365.2). Classification (NCBI taxonomy): domain Eukaryota; kingdom Metazoa; phylum Chordata; order Ceratodontiformes; family Ceratodontidae; genus Neoceratodus; species Neoceratodus forsteri. Next base: position 1,879,057,506 of record CM057452.1, read on the forward strand.
GTGTTAGTGATAAGGCTGACAGTGACAACTCTGAGGACATCGATTGGGATGACGTCAATGACTGAGGCAAGGATATTAGCCTTTGAAACAGTTCAGACATTGTCTGATAGAGTAGCTGTACAATGACGTGCCCTAATGGGGTCATTGATGATGGAACCATCGACAGGACAGTGCCTGATGGTGGAATCAGCTGAGAATCTCCTGGAAGGGGATTACAGCCTCTGCCAGACCCTAACCTTGGTGTCTGAAAGATGGTCCGGTGAGGGGGGGGCAACAGAACCAGAGGCCTTGGCCGATGTCCTGACTTTTCCACTCGACTTACCTCTTTTCAGAGGAGATTGGAACTGGGCAGGAAAAGTATCCTTGCTTTGTGTTTCTGCTCCTTGTCTGCATGACAGTGTTTGTCTGCTGATATAGTAGGCTTGTCGCACTTTTTTGATGAATCAGCAGCAGATGCTGTTGACATCAGAAAACTGCTTGTCCAGCAAACCCAGAAGAGAGGGAGCAGCTGATCATGGTGAAGCCACCTTTGATGCACCTTGCTTCTCTGTCATTTCCTTGATTTTTAAGTACAACTCCAAGACCTTCTTGTGACGTCTCTTACTTGCCTGGTTAAAGCCCTGACAAATGCTGCAGGTCTTTAAGGTGTGAGCAGGACCCAAAGAGCAAATGCACACAGAGTAGTCATGGTCCTTGTTTTTTATTATATATATATATATATATATATATCTTAATACTGCTGCACTGACAATAATGGAACAGTGGTTCCTTTTCTTTCAACAGCAGCACAAAGGATTAAGTTTTAAAATACTGTAGAATTCATTATTTTAGCTGTCATTGTATTCTCGCTATGTTTGCGAGCGTCAGTCCTGCGCTAAATTAAAGTGACAGTATACTTCAGTCAGCATCATACTTTACTGAACAGCAGTTAAAAGAAATCGCATTAAAACTGCCCATTGCTGAGTGCCTTGCAGTTACATTACAGTAGCAGGCACTTGTACTTCTTTGGCTCCTTCATTCTGCTCCACTTGGATTCGGATCCTATATAATGTGTGCACTGAGTCCATCTCTGGTATATTTTTTTTTTTTTGGGGGGGGGTGTTCTATGCAGCTCCTGCAGTACTGAGTCCGTGCTTTTCAAAGACACTCCCGCCGACACTAAGTGCAGTAGCACTAATTTCTTCTGACACAGAGAGGTGTCTTTTAACATCTTTGCCTCTCTACAACCACTGTACAAGTGACATTATTTTTTTAGATGAACAACAGAACAAAGCAGAAAATGACTTGAAGTGAGCCTTGGTCAATAATTTACTGCTTGGTTTGAAATGTACAGGTAATCACCTGTTAAACAGCATTTTTTTGAAATCATTAGCAGGTGATCACAGTGGATTTCTGTCAGCCTGCCATGGTGAATAGCTGAGTGCAACAACAGCTGATTGCAGAGTCTGCTATATTACTGTATTAACTAGAGTAAGAGTATGAACAAAAAATAAGCCAAGTCGGCAGAGCCGCTTCCACATAATTTAGCTTGCGTTTTACTTAACAGTTTAACAGTAATTAACAAAGAAGTTGCAGCATCAATGATTCTTGCAAGTTCGATGGCTTTACTCAGCAGTAGTGGTCTGACGAGCACTTGACAGCAGGAGAAAGGACTGAGGTATGATGGGGCCACCCACACTATATAGGTGGTGACAAGGCACACTGACATGGGCAGCTCCAGCATGACAAAGCTTCCAGGTGGTCCTAACACCAGACATACAGTTCCATGATGTGGCTCAATGGAGGGAGATAACCTCAAGGAAGTTCCTTTATTTTCTCAAGGGCCTTGAGGACATTTGTGGAGAGCAAGTGAACCATCAGGTCAGTGGGAGCCTATTGGTGCCCTTGGTTTTTGTTCTCATTTCACTTTTGCTATGCACAATACCTTGGCACTTAATAAAGGTCATTCTACAAACTGTCATCCTTTGATGACAGTTTTACTATAGCGCTGTGACAGCGCTCACAATGACATCCCCCACAGCGACAGACACAATGCTAAGTGTTGGCATCGTACTGTCAGGGATGTCTGTGTGTTTCCATTGGTGGGCTGTGCTCCCCAAACTCCCCATGTAGGGGGGCTCTGCCCCCCATACACCCCAGTCTCTAAATATCTAACTCTGAGTCGGAGTCGGACCGGGGTGGGGGCGCAACACTAGGAGCCACACCACTGGTGTCTTCCTTGCACCAGCACAGTGACACCGTTGACAGGCGAAATCTGTTGCTGTGCTGGAGTTCGCAGTGGAGGTTTAGACCTTGTGTCAGCACACCTTTGAGGACAGTGCATTTTGTCTCATTTGGCATTTGAGTGTCACTGATTTTTATTAACTTGGTAAACATTGTGTCTAATGAGACATGATGATAAAGAACATTAGTGGAAAAAAGGAAATTACCCCAACCTTTCTTTCTATTTATTATGTTTGATGTGTGCCTGTGCACCAAATGTGTTGACAGGAGTGACTAAGAGATTCAGGGGTGTGGCACAGCTGAGATCATTGCAGATCAAAATAGCATGGGCTCGGCAGTCTACACTAATGACCAGCAGTGTGGTTTGTGACACCACTTGCTGTTTGGTGGGCAGAAACTTCATGTACTTCAAAGGACCGAGCTGCTTTTCACGGCAGGAGCCTGTCAGCCTGTAAAAAAGGAAAACAACCATTGATGTCTGTTGCACTATTACCCCCACCTGTCCTTCCCAATCAGCGCCTACCCCCCAACCCCTCTAGCCCTTACTTACCCACTGGGGGTCTAATGCCGTAATCCTCTCTGGACCGCAAACACATCTTCATTCCTCAAAGCCGGACCATGAACTGAGGAAATCAGGTATGCAGTCCAATGTATTTCAATGGGGTTTTGAACTTAGTAGCATAACTTGGCCATTTTTCAATGTTTTTGCCCCATATTTTCAACATACCTTTTTGGGACACTACCTCATGAATGATGCAAGTGGCGTTAGGTAAATCTGTCCCGAAATGTGATTTTGCAGTTCTGCACGAAATCACCTTTCGGGCAGGAGTTGAAAATGTTCCCCACTATTGTTCAAGAGGTGGGGTCATAAGTGGTCTATGTTGAAAATGTGGGGCCAAATGTTAAAAAACAAAGTTATGAGCCTATGCTAGAATTTATGAATGCAGGCTCGTAATTTTGGTAATTTTCAATATTTTGTCCCCACATTTTCAAAATAGCCATTTGTTCACAGCACCTCATGAATGTGACAGTTGTCATTTTTCAAATCCTCGCCAAAATGTGTTTTCACATCCCAAAAGCTGATTTCACAGTCCCTACATGAAATCACCTTTCGGGCAGGAGTTGAACATTTTCCCCCACTATTGTTCATGAGATGGGGTCATACGAAGGCTATGTTGAGAATTTGGGGCAAAAATGTTAAAAAACAATAAAGTTATGAGCCTATGCTGGAATTTATGAACGCAGGCTCATAACTTTGGTAATTTTCAACATTTTGACCCCAAACTTTATACATAGCAGTGTTTGAGCATCACCTCATAAACATGACGTGTCATATTTATAATCCTGCGTGAGGTGTGTTTTCGCACCTCTGGTGAGAAATGACATTTCGGCCAATATACTGTAAACGGTACATTTCGTGCCTATAAGACAAATCCTAAAACAAGACTCTCCAAAAGTTGGGTCAAAACATTAAAACAAAAAAAAAACTGTTTAACAAGCATCAAACATTTGGCATTGACAAATGCCTGTTCTGTTTGTTTTTGTTCACAAGATAAGTGTACTAGGCTTAAAGTTGCCTATTTTCTGGCATGGACTAGAAGAGCCTAATACAATAAAATGATGGCAACATGATAATACAGAACAAAAGTAATACAAAAATGCAAGATGGAGTAATGGGATCACAGTTGATAACATTGAGAATTACAACAAAAGGCAGAGCACACTAAACATAACAGCAAATTTAGTTTTTGAATATCCTAAACATACATGTCTGCTGTTAAAATGTTGTAGTTTTTCTATGTACCCCGGCCCCAGAACACCTCTGGAAACAATGTGATTATTGCTCAGTAGGCCTTTGCTGGCAACGTTCTTCAAAAAAATAAATATATAAATAGACCTGAGTATGGATATCTATTACAGTGCTGTGACACCATCGAGGGGCTCCATGACATAATACACCTGGACAGCAAAGCTCAAGAGGTGCTTGACATCATGGAATCCCAAGATGGTGTTACTAACACAGTAACAAATTCTCATATACTATTTTTTTTATAATACATGAGAATTTTTTTCATTTTCACTAGTGGCATGGATTTTTTGTTTTACTCACTGCCATGGCATACACTAAGCACTGTCAGACTCACATTCGTTGTGCTCACCATGACAACTACGGCCATGTCCACAGCAGCAAGGCCAACTACTGAGGCACACATTGCTGTTTCCAAGGTTCTAAGCTGTAATAGCACAGATCTGACATCAAATTAATGCTATTATGGCTTAGAACCTTAGAAGATGATAGTATTACAAGTTTTGAAGCACCTACAATTTGTATTGAAAAATGCTCAAACCATGTATTACAAAAAGTTAAAGGTATTTTATTTATTTAGTTTTTTGTTAACCAGGTAGGTACACTAGACAGCATAGCTGCCTATTTTCAGGTATGACCTGGGAGATTACAACAAAGGGTACGTAGACAATAGTAGATATACAAGAAAACATCATGGGAACAAGTAGAAGTCAGATGTAGTACACTTATACAAAATTTTCAGCAATGACAGTACATTTGAAGGATGCCAGGACCCAGAGTCTGGCTTTATTGGGTTACAAAAAAAAAGTCCTTGGTTGAAATTTGAATAGGCTGCAGTCTCTGTTCTCAAACTATTTATTAACTTAACTTTACTAAGCTCTTTTAATTGGATGGTAGAATATATTGTGCCCCTTTCCAGTCTCTCCTCCTCATGTCCTCTGACATCTTCTAATCTTAAACTTGTTTTTGTAAATTACTGTAGGTAAAGGGTTTCTAGGCCATGTGACTTTTACTTGTGTTCCTTGATTTGGAAGCATCGTTCTAGTGGTTAAAGCACTGAATTGTGAAACAGGTTCTCACTGGTTAAAATCTCACCAAAGAGCCAGCCTGCCAGCACAGCGGTAGAGCTACCACTCATGACATAGACAACTCGAGTTTGGACACAAGCCTAGGCTATTGGAGGGCCGACCGGAGAGGGGGAGAGAAGGATTGAGTGTCCCATGGACCACTCTCCTTCTCCAGGGAAGGAAGGTTGCCATTCCCACTGCAATACAGCCACCTGGGTGACCACAGGTGGTGGTGCCACCAAAAACGCCTTGCAAGGGAGGGGGTGACGTCAGTCAGGGGACTCATGCTTGCCACAATGGTCTTCCCATGTGTGTGCCAATGTTGCCAGAGGATAACAGGCACCAGAAACAAAAAGCTCAGTCCTGGTGCTGGCTTCTGGTGGGACCCTAGTAGATCCAAGGTGGTCCTCACTGCCACCGCCAAACCCACCTGATGATGTGCATGACCAGGGGTGTAGCTGGACACCCCCCCACCCCTACCTGGAGGGTAAACTGAGGCTTCATGTGAGCAAACTTCAGTAGGTCTGGTGGAGGACTGAAGATGGCTCGGTGGCTCCTAGACAGAGGACTGGCCCAGAGAATCGGGGGTATAAACAATAAATTTAAAAAAAATCTCACCAAAGCCTGGCTTACTGTGTGACCTGGTGCAAGGCTCTTGACCCCTCACCTCCACCAGTATTTCAGCCTTCTTATGCATCAGATGTGGTAGAAACGGGATGCTGCTAAAACTAGATGATTCATATCTGCTGGTCTATTCTAGGCAAATAAACTACAAAAAGAAATTTTCTGCAGATAGCATCATCTAATCTCCAGCTGTATCCCCCTTTGCCTTACCACTAATGTTCCCTTAGGACTATCCCATGCATTCTTGAACCCCACTACAGGTTTTGCCCCCACCACCTCCACTGGGAGGCTGTTCCAAGCATCCACCACTTTTTCTGTGAGAAAGAACTTTATCACATCTCCTGTGAGTCTCCCCCAGCTTCATAGGATGACCCGCTGTTCTTAAGCATCTTATTTTCTGAAAAATGCTTCCATCTTGTACCTTATTCATACCTGTGAGATATTTGAAAGTTTCTCTCATATCACCCCCTCTCCCTCCTTTCCTCCAGGGTGTACATATTGAGGTCCTTCAAGTCTCTCCTCATAGGGCTTTTGATGCAGACCCTGCACCATTTTAGTTGCCCTTCTCTGGACCTCCTCCACTCTATGTCCTTCTGGAGATGAGGTCTCCAGAACTGGACACGGTACTCTACGTGGGGTCTCACCAGTATTCGATACAGAGGTAACACCACCTACCTCTTTCTGCTTGTGACACCTCCCCCTATGCAGTCTAGCAACACACTAGCTCTCCCAACTGCCTTGTCACACTGCCTGTGGTGGAGAGTCAGTTTCACCCATGATGCTATCTCAGCAGAACCTCACAGGTGAAAATAGTGCCCTCAAAACAGCCTACTTCTGTCCACAGATACATAAAAGGATAGATTTTATCACTGCAATAAGGCACTTCAGGATTTGTGTCACTGGGATAACATCAAATCTCAGGTGATTGAAGGCACTCGGCCTGTCCCTCAAGCATCACAACCTACCCTAGATGTGTAATTATATCAGCATGATAAATATACCCTGGCATGCCTTATTGCTTAATTAAATACAAACTAATGTTTTGATGCAATGCAGATATATCAATAATAAAATTATCTGTAGAGCTGCAGAATCAGTATTATCTAACTGAGTAAAGCCCTCCTAATAATTTATACAGGAGTGACTGTTTTCACCAGATGGTCCATTCAGCTGATCTGCTAGGAGCTGTTTATGACAGCACCTATAGAACATGGTACTCAGTTTATTAGGGTCCGACATGATTCCTCTGAAGCTCATAAACACCCAATAAAATGAATAATTGTACCTCCCCATGGAATAAGAACAGTGGGGGCAAAGAGCTACACACCTGTTATCTTCTGCCTTGCATTTACTGTAACACATGGCCACTCCTGTCCATTTCAGCTGGTTGCTTAGCTAGATGCTAAATATCCCTTGGCACTATTCACAAATCATGGGGAGTTGTGCTGGTATCCTAGTTGGAACTATTTGCCTCTGTCATTACCATGGCAAATTAAGAGGCAACAATGCAGTCTGTGTATCAATAACACCACCAAGGATAGTATCGAGAACAGAATGGCTAACGCATTTGTTTGCGTAGAGTTACTGCAGTTCTGGATCCAGTTCACTGCTTTTTAAACAACTTTGAGATATGGTGTATATAAAAAGCATTGCAAATATGTAAATTGTAAGTATAAAATGTAGACAAATGCTGCAAGGTTATCTAGTGTAAGGCTTTCTTACCCTTGGTCCCAAATGCTTAATTTTCACAGTACTCTAACTGCACCATGTTTTATTCTATAGAGTTGTCTACATATAACTGAGGATGATAGGGAGGTACTGAACAGATCTGCTAATGGCTCTGCCAGGACCTCCACCAATTCTTTCAGTACCCTGGGGAGTATGCTGTCTGGTCTTGGCACCTTGTCCACTCTCAGTGCCCTGTCTGCAGTGGTTTTCCCATCAGTCACCCCTTCCCCCCTGTACCTACCCTCTCCACCCAGAGGTAGTGGCCTACCCTTCTCCTTAGTAAACACAGAGCAGAAGTATTCATTTAATGCTTCTGTGTGATCTGCCCCTTTATTTGCCCACCCCCATCCTTCCTGATCCTTACTATTTGATCCTTGCAGATCCTTCTCTCCCTTATGTACCTGAAGAAGTCTGTTTCCCCATCCTTGATGCCCTGTGCCAGCCTAAGCTCTCAGGAAGCCTTGGCTAACCTGACTGCTCTGGTCACCTCCTTTGTATTTTTCAGATACTGCTCTCCCCCCGATCTCTCAAATCTCCTGAAGGCTGCCCATTTTGCCCTCACTTTTTCCAAGACCTTCCTGCTTAACCAGCTTGGTTTCTTGGCTCTAGCCTTTTTGCTTAGTGTTTTGGTGCAGGATCTAGTGGCCTCTGTTATCCCTAGCTTGCTGACTTCCTATTTCTGGTTAGTATCCATGTGTGGATGGATTCTGGCTGGGTGCTCCACCACTACTCCCCCCATCCTCCCAAAGTCAGCGTGCCTGAAGTCCAACACCCTGGTTCCTGTTTCTACAGCTTCCTTGCCCATGCTGAGTATGAACCACACAGATTGGTGGTCACTCCCTGCAAGTGGATCCTCCACCTCCAGCTCTCTTACAAACTCCCCATTAGACAGTATGAGGTCCAGAGTGTTGCCCAACCTAGTTGGCTCGTTAACTATCTGTACCAGGAAGCTGTCCTTGAAGGCCTCCAGAAGAACCTGCTCCCTTGTACTTGAGGTGGCTGGGGTGCTCCAGTCTGCACTTGGCAGACCGAAGTCCCCCATGATCACAGTGTTATCCTTCCTGCTGACCCTCCTTACCTGGACCACCAGTTCTCTGTCCAAGTCCTCTGCCTGAGATGGTGGCCTGTACCACTCCTATCCTGAGTGTCTTGTTTTTGGAATCCTGGATTTTCATCCATAATGCCTCTGTTTTACCCTCCTCCCCCTCTTCCCTGGCACACCTTATCCCCTCCATCACATAAATTGCCACTCCCCCCTTTCCCTTTGTCCCTATCCTTGTGGAATAACCTATACCCTGGGATCACCAGGTCCCAGTCATGGTATTGTATGGCCCATGTTTTGGTGATGGCAGCAATGTCCACCTCCTCCTCCGCCATGAGAGCCTGCAACTCCATGGATTGAAGCAGTAGAACTCTCTATTTGTGGTCTTATAGGTCTCTGTTTTGCACACAGTAGCAGATTGCTACATGAGAACTGATGACACGGTCTTGTGCTATCACTCTGTCTGTGTGTGGGGGTGCCATGCCCACCCTGTCTTGAACTATGCGTGGTATGTCACTCTACCTTACTGTGGGATTTGACGTTAGTGTTCTCACACATTATCGACAGTTCACATAATTGCCACCATGGTGCTGTGCATCCTTGGGGACAGGGGCCTGGAATTAACATTGGTACTGCTGAGACCCTGCGCACTGCAGAGATGGACTACTGTGCTACTGTCACTGCATACATGACTACTGTCAAAAGAAGACACACTGCAAGACTGCTTTGACCCTGGTGGGAGAGTATGGCTTGCACACTATCTGGCGATGTCACTTTGTGTCTGCTCTCATCACTTTTGTCCCCAGCACTGCAGGCACATCAACGGTCAGGTCCCAGCTCTCACTCTGTGTGTCATATCATCACATTCTGTCCCCGGCACTGAACACACATCGTAGCTCAGTTCCTCCCTGTGACAGAATGAACAGAGTAAAACTCATGGCTATTTCACAATTCTGCCACATCCTGCCCACTCCTCTGTCACTGTGATCATTGTGCTATACTCAGAACATTGGGGGGCCTCTCTCACCTGTGAGACAAGTGACGGTGACTGACTGTTTATGTACCACCTGCACTTCACTGCTTTGGGAAAGGGGGCCTCCACGATTGCTCCACAGTTGCTTGTTCTGTCTCTTTTCTGCAGGGATGTGATAGGAGAACCAAGGATATAGTCTGTATGCTGCATGGGGGGTTCGCCGTCACAGCCGTGGGTTATCTGGGGACTGGCCACTGAGGTGTGAGCTGACTCGGGTCACTCACTGCCACTGATTGACCACCATATCTGCTCACAACTGTATCAGGGACTGAGGGTAATGAGTGACCACAGGTCAGAAGGCTACATGTAGTATGGTCTGGATTCTCGCATAATTAATTGCTTTCTGCCTCTGTCACTGCAGCAGTGTGATGGATGGCTCACCACCTTCTCTCTGCCATGGACACATCTTGTCACTGTGTGTTTCCACCTACAAACCCCCATGAGTTGCTTTCTGTGTGTCAACCGCAATTTGTGCACGCAACTGACCTCACAGACACTGACCCACCTACCCCCCTTCTGGTGATGTTCTGTCGGTGCCGCTCAGGGAATGTCACCTACTGTGTGCATAACACTGCTAATGGTTGCCAATATGGGACTGCTGTGCCCCTACATAGACATGAACAACTTGCTACCGTTACAGTACATCTGTCGAGGTGATTCGTCTGCACCCCTCACTGTGTCACGAACCTCAACTGTTGCTCACTCACACAACGGTGAGCTTACTTGACACGGCAACAGTGACAGATGCTATGAATCTCTGAGCGGGTTACTATTCTGCAGCTCTTGCTCGCTTACCACTCAGTTTAAATGGCTGCCTTTCAGTTCTCACTCACTTCCCACATAACGAGTCCAACTTGGCTCAGGGATTCTGATGTGGAAGCATCACAACAACTGTGCCAATACAGGCATTTAATCCATGGTCAGCTGCTGGTAACTGATCAACTGCTGCTCTTGCTCAGCGAACACATGTAATAATATAAAATAACCAACAGCAGAAACAAGACATATGTCATTTATGGCCCAAAGGAGAACTGCCATATTACTTTGGCCTTGCTGAAGACCAGCTTGGAAAGGAACAAAACAATTACTTTTTTTGTGCTATACCAACAACACTCCTATTCTTAATTTTTTCTTATCAAGCAATTAAATTCACATAGAATTTCAGAAGAATAAAAATATTTTGAAAATGCAGTCCCAAGGAACTATGGTAAGTGCATGCTTAAATAACCTTTTTATGTTAGTATGGCACAGTCACACAACTTGGCTCAACTCAGACTTTTGGTACTGTGCAACATGGTACCATATACAAAAAGCAAAATATTGTAACAGAGACAGCATCTTTTGAAATGCATGAAATCTATCTATCTATCTGTCTGTCTATCTATCTATCAATCTATCCATCCATTTTTAAGATAAAGTAACACAAGAATCTCCAAGAAACACTTACTGTTTTGCTGACGTATGATGTGCTGGTATTCATACACTGTAGCCCCTCGCTATTACAGCATCCTCCACATCTGAAGGCAGACACACAGGGTGGCTTAAAGAAGGTATTTGTCATTGCCCCATACTCTTTGGCCACATCCACACACACCTCCCGTGGCATACACTGAGTCTTTCTCCACTCGCTATCAATGCCTGTTGAGCAAAGGACTACATATTAAACTTACATATGATACAGTGGTCACACAAACAAAGCAAACGTGCAAGTAAAGTACGTGTTTCTGGCAGGACTGCATGGAGGGAGCTAACAGAATGGGAAAACATAATCAAAACCTTTTTGTTTAACAAATTAGGCATAGCAGGGTGTGCATTATTGTGGGATAGTGGCACATCTCAGGAAGTGAGGCACGAGGCAATGTTGAGTGCCATATGCACCCAAAAAGTGTCATTTTCTCACCATTCTGCACACACTGGAGTGCCTTATTATGTATGCTAGTACAGCCTCTGAGACCACTTCTTTTAAATAGATTTGTTGGTGATTAAAGCAGGGACATAACTTGTATAACAGTGCAACTAGTCGGACACAGCAAATAATTCAAAGATACATGCAGAACATGGTACACACATATGAAAGAAGCAGGTATACACAGTGGCAGAATACATTTCACATTGAAAAGACAAGGCCTACTGTAGTTATAAAAATAATGCAGAGATGCAGAGTAAATTGGCTGAAATATATGCCAAGCCTGCTAATGTAACTATGACGCTGCACAGTTGTACATACCCTAAATAACAGCCAAAAGGAATAACTGGGGGTCAAAGAGGGGAAAGGGTCTATCATATAAGTGGGAAAAGAAAAAGGCACAAAAATCTTAGTCTTCATCGTGAGAAGCGATCATTTCCAATAGCTGTAATCAGTGCCCCCCCCCCCACCATAGCTTCTCCCTCAGCAGATTCCTGAGTTCCTCTCATCACATACCTCCCTGGACTAACCTGATAGCTTCTCCCATGCCCTCCACTGTTTATCTCACTGTAATCTAATTGCAATGTCTCCCTCAGTTTCTGCAGTTCGATTACAAAAATATCATCTGATTTAAGATAAATTGGTATCCAGACATGAGATCCAGACATGAGATGGGAATAAATGATAACCCTCTGCAGGGCATCTTCTCTTGTTCTTTTTGGAAGAGTCACTACTGAGTTTCTTCAATCTCCCCCCTCTCCATGACGAGCTTGCAGCTGTTACATCTATTGAACTCCACACACCACCAGACTGCTAACTGGTACCAGCATTTGCCATTACTTCCGGGTTCCTCCAATCTAACAGCTGCAAGAAATGTGCCAGTAAGTTTCTAATTATTGAGCCTTCCACTCACTAACTTGCGATTGGTAGTAATTTCAATGCAAGTTTTTTGTTTTTACTCCCTTGGCATTGTGACCCAAGCTCTTGCTCATTTTTTTTACTCATTTGGCATTTTGATCCTAGGTCTTATTCATGTGGGGAGTTCTCCAGTTCTGATCCTTTCTCTTTCTCTTTGCTGTGTCGTTTTTTTTTTTCACTATCGGGATTTCAATTGTCGGGATTCAAAGCGGCGGTATTATGAATGCGCTGGGCAATTAGAGTCAGGCAAATAACTGTTGGGCTTCTTAAGGTCGGGATAAAGTATGGATCCCCCTATAACAGTGGTTATTGCAGGAATAATCTGGTCTGAAAACTGCCTCCTTGACTGTGTTATATACAGTCTTCCCTCGCTATACCAAACCTCTTTATACTGAAATCTCGGTTACAATGAATGGTTCCTGTGGCTCCCAACTACAATCAAGATTATAATACAGTACCTCTTGTCAAGTCACTGCTTGCCTGTCCTGATTCCTTTAAACTCCTCTTGTAAGTCAAGTGAAATGCGTAATATTAGAAGACGGCAGTGACAAAGTACAATACCTACTGCACTTTAAACATGACCCCTCGCCTCGCTAACTGACCATCCCGACTGGCTTTCCTGCTGTTCTGTCTGATGGCTGCAGTCTCTGGTCCACTCTCTCCAGGTTAACACTGTAAGTTCCCAGACTAAACAACATAAGTTGCTAAGTAAAAGAAGTAAAATAACATAAATAAGTCAGCGGAATTGGGAGAAATATGTTTTGAACTACAGTAAGGTGACGGGTGACAGAAAAATACATAACAAATTTTTTGTGCAGGCAGTACTTGTTGGGATTTTACTCCATGTTCGGTCCAGGAAACACTGACTGTGACACTGACAGTAGGAAGTACAAAAAGTAAAGCTTGTCTGTTTACTGTGAATCACATGTATATAACAATCAGGAGAGAGGAGGGAGGGGGGACAGACTGAGCAAGCGAGTGAGTGAGCAGGCAGGATGGTTTTATTCGGAGGGCACTTAATGTTTGTAACTCCTTAATTCACCTTACTGCTCTTATCTTTATTTACAAAAATGGAAAGCAGACATCAGCTGTGTGATCATGTAATGAATTTCATTTACTGACTCTAAGATGTTTTCTCAGATGCCTGTATTTCTCCGATGTCTGTAGGGTGTTACTATATTTCATAGCACTTGCCTGTTTTTTAGCGTCCCATAATACAACGAATAAGGTACTATAATGAATGACCTCCTATGGCTCCTATCTTGTTGATTATAACGAGGGAAGACTGCATCTCAGCTCAACTATGGACGATGGCCTTTTGAATCTGTCATTATCCACTACAGAAAACTGTTGCTCATCTACAGTACTGCAATCATATCAGCTGTTCCAAAAGAGTGTGCACTGGGACAAATCGTGCTACAAGAAACTAACATAATTCACTTCAAAAAGTTTTGAGCACTGATATACCTCAACAGAGGGACACCACTACGTAATAAAATTATAACATATTTTTATTAATAAGATCGACCAAAGGTCCCGCCTGATGCGTTTCAGACAAATGTGTCTTTTATCAAAGGCCTTTAGGTCATCAGATATGATTATCCCCAGGTCCCTTTCTTGACTGGTGGCAGTCAATACCCCCTCCATCTTGTACTCCTCCCTTGGATTTCTGTGCCCCAAGTACATGATTTTACACTTCTCTGCATTGAATTTTAGCTGCCACACTCTTGACCACTCCTCAAACATGTTTAGGTCCCTTCTCATCCCCGAGTGTTGACCCTGTTGCAGATCTTAGTGTCATCTGCAAAGAGGCATACCTTCCCCTCAAGCCCCTCTGCAACTGGCCCCAGCACGGATCCCTGTGCCACCCCACCGGTTACTGCCCTGTCCTCGGATTGAATGCCATTTATCACCACCCTCTGTGTCCTGTCACTTAACCAGTTTCTGACCCAGTTTACTACCCTAGGGCCCACTCCCAGGCTGCTCAACTTATTTATCATCCTCCTATGTGGGACAGTGTTGAAGGCCTTACTGAAATTTAGGTAGGCCACATTCACCGCCCCCACACCCCATCTACCACTAATACTCGCAGTAACAACTCCCAACACCACTGTCAAAATTGGCCACTAACCAACCCCCATTAAGTAGCAATACCTAATCGGGCCAGATAGTGTGAAAAAGTTTGAAATTAAGTCAGATCAATCTATTGGGCTGGATATCCATGCATCTCTAATTCTGTATGATAGTTTTCCCTGGCATTCATAAGGGCGATGGACCCTTCCCACATTACATGTCTTTTGGGGTCAGCACCAAGGAGCAGCTCCAAAGGAGATTTAGGAGGGGCCGTCCCTAGAACCACCATCATAATACAGTGGACTGTGTTCCAGAATGGAACGATCCTAGGGCAGGTAAGGGTCATATGCAGAAAACCTCCTCCTTCCTGTGAGCATTTGGGGCATTCTTGAGACCTATTGGACTGAAGACTGTGGAGCTGCTGAGGAGTAATATAAGCCCAATACATAAAATTCAACGGACCCTGATGCAGTTTATTAAAGAGCAGGTGTGCAGGTGTCCAATCACCTCCATACAAGTTTTAACATTAATTGTTATGACCAGATCCGTTTCCCATTTGGACCAGACATCCATGAGAGATGTGTCAATCTTTCCACTGATAATACGGTAAAAGACACACAAGGGCTTCATACAAGATTAAGGCCTGTACAGCTCCTCTTCAAATATGGTGGAGAAACTGTAGCCCACCACCTGGACTAGGGTGTCTCCCCATCTCATTCTCACTGCAAGGTACATCAATAAATCTCCCACCGTCAGCCCCCAGGTGCCCCTTAGCTCCTGGAAGTCAGCCATTCAAGCCCTCATGTACAGCTGGGCCACATTTTATAGCCATTTCTTCCTCCACCCCAGTAACTTCAGTGTCAGTGGCTCAGCAGGTAGCACACTCGCCTCTGAGGCCAGGAGATTAGAAGGCTGTGGGTTCTATCCTCACACTAGGCACTTGGGTTAAATCCCAATATACTGACACTGTAGTGCAGCATGAGAGGTGTGCTGCACTTCTGAGGTGCCACCTTTCGGATAAGACGTTAAACCGAAATTCCATCTGCCTGTTCGGGTGGATGCTACAGATCCCATGGCACTTCTCGAAAAGAGCAGGGGACTTTTTATTCAAGAACCACAACAACACTTTACAGTACATACTTACAAAGGAAAAGTCACCAAAAAAACAAAATAACAGTATATATCATAAATCACCCAACATAATCTTAAAGGTGACTTGTAAAGACAATTCGCAGCCCGTTCCCATCCCCACCTACCTTTAGATACAGCTGTTGGAGTCCGGGGCTGCTATTAGCATCATTTTTTATGCAATCCAAATATTTAAAAAAAATGTTGAAACTTTTCACCAAACACGGAACTGCCGTGCGGGTCCCGATTCAGCGGGTGCAAGTAGTCACGGGTAATCCACCCTTTTTGTGACATGTCAAACACCACTACCCTTATTGTAGCAGCAGTGGTGGTAACCTAATATACTTATTTTATTACCACGGGGGTCTTGATACCTGAACTATCACGTATGGCAACAGCCTGTCCAGGTGTTGCCACACGTAGTATTCAGGTATCAAGACCCTAGTGAGTAGTAGTAATAAAAAGTATATTAGGTTACCACCACTGCTGCTGACCAGTAAGGTTGTTTGACACGTCATAAAAAGAGTGGATTACCCATGACCACTTGCACCCGCTGAATCGGGACCCGCACGGCAGTTCCGTGTTTGGCTAAATGTTTCAGCATTTTTTTTAAATATCTGGATTGCATAAAAAATGATGCTAATAGCAGACCCGGACTCCCACAGCTGTATTTAAAGGTAGGTGGGGATGGGAACGGGCTGCGAATTGTCTTTACAGGTCACCTTTAAATCCTCTATTTTAACCATCTATTCCCACCTTCCCTACCCCTCCTAAACTTTGAATCATTCCCTTTTTCTCCTCTGTCTTCACCGCTACTCTTTTAATTTTACCCTATAATACTAAAATGCTTTATATTTTAATTTCTCTTTATCTCTTCCTTGATCCCTTACCCCAACTGCCCATACAACATTTTCTGTTCCCCCTATTCCCATAGCCTTTCCCCAGTGCCCTGGCCAAAATTTCCCCCATTCACTAAAAATACCACCAACAGTTTAATCTGGTCCAAGATCAGCTGGCATTTATCTGTATCCCCCTTCCCCAGATTGTGCCTGAAAATAGGCAGAATTTGTCTAGTGCACTTACCCGGTCAACAAAAACTAAATAAATACAACTTTTGTGAGGTGCATAGTGTATCCCTCCTTCTCATGCATGGTGGAGACAATACTGAAGTGAGGGGAGGGACCCCAGAGTATGCCAAGGTACCTGTGGGTGGCCAGAAACACTTTAGCTGTCATGTCTGTAAACAGATTATTTAATGGAGGTGGATGCCCTACACAGGCAATCTCTTTTAAGGTTACCGCTCAATTCCTCCTCCTCCTCCAGTGCAACCCAGTCAGGCTCATTCCTCTCTCCCCAATGACAGGAAAGCCAGCTGTGAGACTCATTAGTATTGCTGGAAGTGAGGCAATGCTGCCCTACCCATACGGGCAGGGAGGTGCCAGATGCTTCTTCTGATATGGGCATTCTTCTCATTCTACAAACATTTGTGCAACATGGAACTGAGCTGTCTGAAGTGAATTAAGGGGACATGGAATGGCAGAGACTGATACAAATATAAACATCTTGAGAGGACAGACATTTTTATTATACTTACATGCCTGAATAGTGAGAGTGGCAGGGCCTGCCACCTTCCACAATCGTCCACTAATTCAGTAAGAAGCGGCTTGCAGTTCTTGCTATATAATTGACTTAGCCCTCCTGGAATAGTTACCCCAAGGTATTTTAAATGGTTGACCAATTGCAGGCCCATGGTATTCCTGACTATCTGATCCATGTACAGCATATCCACTGGCAGCACTTCACTCTTGGACCAATTTATTTTATGTCCCAAGAGGGTGCCATACCCTAGTAGGAGAGAATGGACCATAGGCAGTCCCCTGGGGAGTGCTGCAGGTATAGAAGCTGATCACCTACAGACAAAGCAGTTTTATGCTCCAGACCACCCCCACTCTCCCATATCCTTTGATATCAAGATTATTCCTGATGGCAGCTGCCAAGAGTTCAAGGGAGAAAACATAAAGCAGAGAGGCAAAGGGGCACCCTAGACTGGTGCCCCGACTGAGGACCAAGGATGGAATCAGTGACCCATTGACAATAATTTGAGCTATAAGTGATGTATACAGGGTCTGGATCCAGCCCACCAACCGGGGGGCCCAGGCCGATTAGCTGACTTTCTTGACCAATTATATATTATGTCTAGGGTCCTGTGGATGCTGTCCTTCCCCTGCCTCCCTTTAACAAATCTAGCTTGATCAAGGTGGATACTGTGGTGTAGGATAGTCTCTAGATAGGATACAATAACTTTAGCCACAGTTTTATAGTCAGCAAGTAGCAATGAGCTATGTCTATAAGAAGTGCAGAGAGAGGGGCCTTAGCCTGTTTTGGGAGCACAATAATAGTAGCAGACAGCATAGAGTTGGGTGAGCACATCCGCCTCTAGGGTCTCTCTCAGCATGTCCAGCAGAGCATGCAGGAGCTCTGTGGCAAATGTTTTAAAGAAATTGATAGGTAGCCCATCAGGACCTGGGGCCTTCCTGCCTCTAAGGTCCTTTGCAGCATGGAGAACCTCTTCCATAGTGAGAGGGGCATCTAGCAGCACAGTAGTTTGGTGGTTGATTGGACTGCACAGAGTCTTTAGAGGAGAAGTCATCTAGTTGCTGCACAGTAGGGGAAACCTCTGATGTGTACAAGGCCTTTAAAAGGCACTGAAAGCCTCACTATTTTCTCCATGTTAGAGGATAGGGCACCCTTAGTGTCTTCTATTTCGGCAATTGCTTTCTGCCATTCTCTCTTATGCAACTGGCAAACAAGGTATTTCCCAATTCTTTCACCATCAAAGTATGGTTCTGCTTCCACCAAAATTATAGATCGCTCAATGTTCAAGTTGCTAAGGACATTGCATTTACAGCTTAACTTTTGTAGGACCATATACAGGGGCAAAGCAGAGAAAAAAATGGCAAGCACCAGGAAAAAGCTGCAGTGCTACTATGCACATAAATGAAACAGAGGAACAATGGAAAACAGAGCACCCACAGAAATAATTCCACACAAGCATGGTTTAAATAAAATGTTTTCTTACTGTTTATTCAAACAATGTGCAGTACATCAATCAAAACCAGGATCTACCACGACACAGCGACACCAAAGTCGCCAACGGCCCCTACATCGACAGACACAATGCCAAGTGTCAGTACTGTACTGTCGGTTTTCCCATGTGTATTCTTTGGGGGGCTGCACCACCTGTGCCCCCCATGTGGGGGCCCACCCACCACAACCCCCAGTATTTTATTAACCAACTCCGAGTCGGAGTTGTTTCGGGGAGGGGGGCAAAACACCGGGGGACACAGTGCCGTTGTCAGCAGGGACCATTACAGTGACCTGTTGATTTCTGTTGCTGTAACAGTCTTCACTGTAAGAGTTTCATTTACACCCCTAAACCAACAATGTGAAGCAACAACTCACGGAGGTGACCCAATGACATCTCGGCTTTGCCGCTGACTGATGTTTTGCTTGGATAATCCCAAGCTTCCTCAGAGTAACCCCTGTCTACCAGTAATGCCCCTTATATAGTGATTAATATATAAATTACCATCACAAGATGCAAATGTGTAAAATACATAAAACACATGGTTAAAGCCAAGTACTCCATGTACAATAGCTGAAGTATTTATCACAGGCACTTTAAAAATACATACCACCCATGTAAAGATTTACAAGAAATAATACAAGCATAAGAAACTAGCCCAGTAAAACTGTATATATTTAAAAGGGGTTTCTACTGTCTTTAATGCCACAAGTATCACTAATCATGTAAGAACATTCAGCCAACAGGCCGGTTTTCAAGCTGGTATGTAAGCTCAGTAAAATGAATTCAAGGTATGCGTATTTGTAAACAGAAGCCGTTTCTCATCACAAATACTGAATGACTGACCAGAGACCATAACACAGTTCAGGCACTCCAGTTTGTGACAAGGATTCAAATTGAAACATGCTTATTTACAAACAGGAGCTACCTCTAAATACAACTGTAACTGACCAGAAACCGCAAGGCAGTTCAAACACCCCAATCAGTTACAAAACCCCAACTCCCTGGCTGCGACAAAGCATGAATGCCCTCTGGATCCCCATTTCCACACCTCAAAACATAAATTAAAAAGGTACACAATTACTTCAATATCCAGAGCACACAAAAGACACTTTGTAAGAAAAGTACTCCTTCTTAAAGGGCACAAGGGAGAATCTTAACGCAGCAAAAGAAAAGCAGCCAACAAACATAGGGGTTTGGTAACAACCAGGCACAAATGCTTATTAAGATCAATAGAAGTACATATTAACACCCCAGGATCAGGATAATACCCCAACATCTAAAACCTATGGGAGAACAGCCAAGCAATTAATTTCATAGCTGTTTTGCCAAAGAACAGCATATCAATATATAGTACAGAGCAGGAAAACAGGTTTGTAGAAAGGTATAAATATTTACAAGTACATATAAACTAACAATTAATCCATCTGAAAATCCAATGGAAAAGTGAATCTATTAATTCCAGAAAGGGGCACAGAGGGCCAAGCCATGTGAGCTCTGTCACATGCCTGTTTTTGTAACAAATTTGGAAAGTTCTTGCTCCTCCACTTTCTTCTTCCGTGCTGAAAATGCTAGGTCATGGCTCCTTGTGTACGCCTTTAACACCTCCCACCTAATGCCGTGGGAGGTGTCACCCAGCTTATTAAGCTGTGGTGGCACTTTGAAACTCCTTTCCCAAGGAATTAGTCAGTAGTAAAAGTATAATGGACTTTAAGAAAAGATTAGGCGAACACTGTGCCTCAAATAATATTAACAGTTATAGACACTGAGATTTGGTGAGTTAAGTAGACAGTAGTCTGCTATGCTCCAAAAACACCTATGTAACCTATGTAACTCCTTGTTGATTTTGGGACATGAAGGATTTGAAAGACTGGTTCTTCAGCAAGAGAGGATCCAGCCTCCATGGGCAGCCAGCTGAGGCCTCTGCATCAGTGGAAAAGGTCATAATTAAACAGGTATGGTCAGAGACCAGTATGACTGAGTAGGCAATGTTGTAGATTTTAGGGAGAACAGGTACGCTGACCAGGAGATGATCCAGTCTGGCATATGAGAGGTGACAGTGTGAACTGAGACCTCCTTTACAGTTGTAAGAAAGGTCTCATGAACATTCTTTGGGTATGAGAACCATGAACCGAAGGTGAACAGTTCTGATACCCTAAGGATGCAAGTGAGATCACTCTTACAAACATCAGCGACTCTACTAATATATTACGGCTCAAGATCAAAGTTGCGGGAGTGAAAACAGTGGTTGGGTTCAAAATTCTGTGGGACAGGCACAAGGGAATTGTAGAGGTGGTGAAGGGAGCAGACAAGACAATGCCTTACATCAAGTAGGGTCTACAGCAAAAAGGAAGGCAAAATATTAAATAATGGGCAGACTGAGTGGGCCAAGCAGATTCTATGTTTCTATGTTTCTTAAACTCATTCCATAATATATAAAAATGAAAAAAGCCCCAAACATGCCTGTTTCCAGGGCAGTTGCATAGAATAAGATTGTCTCACATGCAGAGTAAAGGAGCGCTTTGACTGGTAGAGAGAGCTGCATAAGCTCGGAGTAAGACCAGCAGCAAAAATGAAAATTAATGCACATCCATGTCCGAAATAAAACCCTCTCGCAGTACCTGGCCTTTAGTAAAATCTGAGTGAATTCCATGGCCACAGAAAGGAAGACTTGAAGGAAGAGCCATTTGCTTTATTTAGGCAATTGAGCTGGGAAGAGGATGGCTAGAAAGCAGTAAATCGAGGGAACCGCCATGAGTGCCAAGAATCAAAATGGACACCAGGTTTTCTTTTTGAAGCAAATGTTTTTGTTCATTGCACATAGTGTTTATGGTTGTCCACATCAAAGCTTCTATTACACAACACTAAAAAGAGCTTGTCATTCATTTAGTTAGTGTTTTGGAGCGCAGTTCGCTCTGCATGGTCTCGCTCAGTCAGAGACCCTTTATTTAATACAAAAACATGCTTTTGTTCTTAAAATGAGATTGTTTCTGTATCTGCAACAATCACAACATGATAAACAGAAGCAACACTGTTATTAGCTTTAATTTATAAGCATGTACACATTTTCGTACTGGGCTAGATTGTTGGTTTAAAATTGGTATGCACTGAGGAAATGTAACATGAAAGGCATATATTTTTTTTTTTTTGTAAAGGGCAAAATCTGGGCATGGTATCTACACTTTACCCGATTACCAAAGGAAAAAAAAAAGGATAAAAACAGACCATCCATAGTTATTTCATTTCAAGGCACCATCTTGTTGCTTTGGTTGCAAAACTGTACTGTAATTGTTATTGTATACAGTACATAACCATAATTAGCCACTGTCTTGTCAGCGCTACTTTGGAAAGTCAAAACAAGTCTTAACTCAGCACCCTTGTTGGAATAAAGTACTGAGTTATCAAAAAAATAGTAACATAAAAGCTTCTTGTCTTGTGAAACATTTTCCAAAGATTTTGCATGTTGGTCATTCATTGTTGAACGATTTCTGTATAAACAAGTTATGGCTAATAGTGAAGTATTTTCCTTGAGTTCAGAGTTGTGAGATGTGTGTGTAATACCCTTTTTAAAAAAATATGGTCCTATACTGCTAACAAGATACAGGGCTCAGAATATTATTCTGTGAAAAGAACAATCCTTTTTACCTAGTTGCATTGTTCCATAAGGGGTAAGTAATATTTTATCAGCAATGCAACACTAGTTTTATGGAAAATGTCTAGTAACTTATTTCAGAAACAATTTAAAGACAGTTCATTTTGTTAGAGTCATTTCTATAACATGTTTTTCAGTATACCATTGCCAAATAAAGCAGGACAAAGTAGAAAAAAACACTTCAAATATTTTTTTAGATGAGGTAATTTATCAGTATAACTACTCATTTCTAGATGGCTAAATCCCAAATGTTTTCTAATAGTCAAGTCATACATTGTAAGTGTAATGTCAGCATTTATTTTCAGTATACATTTAATTGACCCCTTGTGCTTTATCAACATTACATGTACAAGTTATATTCCTGTTCATCAGTACATATACAGTATTATTTTTATATCACTCCCAAGTAATATCAACTATATAACATTTTACTGCATAAGAACAGTATACCTTTCATGCACATGCACTAAGAAAAATACTTATTTTCTTAGCCATTGGATGTTCTCTCAGTAATTGTCAGGGACCTGGTTGTCAAGGACCATGTTTCTCCCTTACTTAAAGCTTATCTGATAAAAAATAACTTTTGTATAGTCTGGTGAAATACCAATGACTGGACACAGATAATGATTCCCTTATATCTGGAAAGTAAGACAACATTTATTATGAAATGTTCCTAACTACTCCTTTTCACTTCCCCAGGTATCTTCTGGTTTGGAAAAGTCATGTTTTTTTCTTAACCTGCTGTTGTATCACAGAATCCTCTATGACCCAAATGAGAAACTGTACTACTCTGGCATCTTTTACCTAGTGTTGGAAAAGTCAGCAAATACTCACTTGCACATGACATAGTTGAATTTTTTTTTTTATTTGTCTGACGTCTACTGTATTTGTGATATTCATGGTGTTCTTGGAAACCAGACATATATCTCAATGTACTAATCCTGTTGCAAATTGAAAACATAAATAAATCTTGTATGATAAACCAGCCAATTAAACAAAATGTACTTTGTATAATTTTTATGTGCGTGATATTGACAAGTGTTACAGTTGCACTACTGCACTACCCAGCAACATTACCACATGCATTTCCCTACTATAGGGAACATACATAGGGAATAAGTGCATGAAATTGCTGTACTGTATGGTAGTGCCAGATAGGTCATGACTGAGAAGTCAGATTTGTTGTACCAATGCAAATGGGTAAAATAACCATTATTTTGAAGATGCCTCCAATTAGCAATTCACATGAATCTAAGTACATTTGCAGTGCTGAGATATGTACTCTCACTGGATGTTGGGGGACTCCCTTGGGTAGGCCAACTATTGATCTTGCATGGGGAAGGGCCATGAACCAAGAGGTGCATTTATTTTTTCATTTCATGTACAGTATGTAGATATGAGCTGCAAAGCTGTACTCTGTAGAACCTGTATCCTTAGTGACAGAATTGAGGAGACTGAAATAATCATAACCATTACACTTACTCTTCAAAATCTCCGGATTATAAAATGCTGCTGCATATTTAATTGATTCCTCGGTTCCTGTATCAAAGCTGGTATGCTCTTTGTGATGTAACCGGCTCCCCTTCCGTGACTGACATTTTAACATTTTCCAGTACTCTGGGTACAATATTGTCATGAGGTCATCTATGCTGGATGCAGACCGTAACTGATTTTCCAGCTCTCTGCCTTCCTGATCCTAATTAAGAAATACACAGGATTTATTATTACATTTGGTGCTATAACTCCTATAATGAATGAATGAATTACTTGATCATATAAAATGGGTAAGAAAATCCCTGTGTCCTGATTGGCTGAGACTTGGTTCTATCCATTGCCTTAAGAGAGCACTACCAAGGGATAAAAACAAGTCCCTGCCAACTGGGGCAGCTCACAGAATTCATAAGCCACTTGCTTCCTAATCTCCATCACAAACATGGCTGCAGCCTTTACTCATACACAAAATCTTTCATATAGGCCCTAAAAATGAAAGTCCATTAAATTAACTAAAGTAAGTAAATAATTTAATGTTATTTTCACTCAAGAGCCCCTACTTGCATGCATACACAAATTTAGAATATCAAGTACTATTCAGAGTTTCTATTGCTCATGTTTTTTTTTTTTGTTTTTTTTTTTGATGACCATGAAAAATTCCTCTCCTATCCCCACCAGTTTGCCAGAGAACTCCCTGCTCCT
The DNA here is from genome assembly GCA_016271365.2 of Neoceratodus forsteri. NCBI lineage: Eukaryota > Metazoa > Chordata > Ceratodontiformes > Ceratodontidae > Neoceratodus > Neoceratodus forsteri. The sequence goes on from CM057452.1 coordinate 1,879,081,985, forward strand.
TACCTGGCAACAGATAAAATTGAGGTTCAGGCTCCAATTGAGGCATATGTGTGTGTATGTGTGTGTGTGTGTGTGTGTGTGTGTGTGTGTGTGTGTGTGTGTGTGTGTGTGTGTGTGCGTGCGTGGCGTCGATGTAACCCTGAAGAATTTTGGATTCATGTATTCTATGTTACCATTCTGTGTGTGTGTTTGGGGCGGGGGCATTCCACTATTGGAAAAATGCAGAGCTTTGAATTCTTCTGTTTCATGGGTAAACAATCACACAGTGTCCTAAATATGAAGAAAGACAGATGACTGACAGGTGAAAAACATCTGTAGAGGGACTATTTTAGGTTATTTAGCAAAATGTTTTTATAATTTTTGTGGGTTTGAACACTTTTAGAGTGTTTATTTTTTAAAACTTGCTCCTGGGCCCATTTTATATAAGCAATAAGGCACTTCTGGGACATTGGTTGTACTAGGTTTACCCCACAGTCAGGGGCTGAAGGCACTCGACTTCACCTCATGCCTTACGATGCCCGACCATGGGGTAAATCTAGTACAACCAATGCCCTGTCATGCCTTATAGCTTAAAATGCATTCATTTATTCATTCATTCATTCATTCATTCATTCATTCACTAATTTTATTTATATTTAGGCAGGATTAGACCACTGGGTGTAAGCCCATTTTCAGGGTTGTCCTATGTGTTTCACAATCAAATACACAATGGTAAACTACAAATGCTAAATTTTAGAAATATGCAAGTAAACCATACTCAAGTACAATCACATAAAAAGAAAATGCATTCTAAAATTGCTGCTTTAAATTGAGCATAGGTTGATAACTGGTGCAATTTGATAGGTAATCAATTCCAAGAAGAGATGGCAATATGAGAAAAAAATAATTTGACCAAACTGTGACTTTTCTTTTAATATAATGAGCCCTCTAACCAGAATATCTATCAAACAATGTTAAGAGTATGACAAGACTTGTTGTTCTGATGAAAATTTTGAAAATTCCTTTCATACTTTTTAAATAAAAAAAAATGTTCATTCCCTTCAAATTAAAAGGGAGGTTCAGTTAAAATTTGTAAGTAATGTACAATGGTGGATACCTTTAGGAGGACCAGTAAAACATAACACAGATCTGGCAACCATATAGTAAACTTTATTAAGCTTTAGCAAGTTAGTTCTATTGATGAAAAAGTAAATCAGAGAGCTGTAATTCAGTTGAGGAAAAATGGATGAAACTACAATTTTCTGACTAGTTTCAACAGCAAGAAACTGTTTATGCCTTACAAGAGCTCCAAATTTTTGGAAGATCTTAGTGCACTGTTTGGTCATGTATAAAGTAAATGTGTGCTCCTGATCTAGCCACATACTGAGGAAGCATGGTCTGCAGATGCCTTACAATGCATGGCCTCCCTCCCTCAAAGCCAAGCTCCTTCTATAAGTCTATAAACCTCAGCTGAAGGCCGGCCCACCGGCGCAGTGGTTGGATTTCCACTTGCAACGCCAGCGACCCGGGTTCGGGAATGAGCCCGGGTCACTGGAGGGCCGGCCGGGGGGAGAAGGATTGAGCGTCCCAGGGACAGCTCTCCTTCTCCGGGGGGAGGGTAGGGGACTGGTCCGGTGCCTGCTGACTCCTAGCGGAGGCTGGGAGTATCACAGCACGCCACGGCCCAATACTAACTGGGAGAGAGGGACGCAGCCGCATGCCGTGACGCCACCACGCTGCCCCCAACACAAAGCCAGGAAAAATCACTCGCTGGCCTCCAGATGATGGGTCTCTGTTCCTAAGGGCCTCCAGCACCTTTCTTGGTGCCTCCTGTTCCTCAGCAGCATCCCCGGGCCCTAGAAGTGTGTGCTGGGGCTATCCTCCCCCCAGGTGCCTTCCCCCTCAGAGGAGAGGGACCCACCCAGTGAAGGGATACACCGGGATATCCCGGGGGTTGGCTGCGATCTGGGGACCAGAGGAGGGCTGGGCAAGGACAGAAGAGGTCAAGGGGGAACTTGGCAGAGCCTGAAGGAGTGGAGGACCAGCTAGCACGGGGCAGAAAAATAGATCATACAAAATAAAAAAAAAACTCAACTGAGGTTTTTAAGATGAGGTTGAATTGGGGGTCCCTAACATTAGGCAAACCAGAGTTGGGAGGCAATACCAGAGTTTGGGTAATCAGGAGATCTGGATAATTGGGGTTTGGATAATTGAGGTTGTACTCTACCTCTTTTCTTCACTTACCTTTCTTGATTAGTCACTCTGTTATTGATACCAAATGGACCATATTAATTACTGTATTTAATATGCTGCATTATTTATTATATATATTGTCATTTTGTTATATATAAGTATGAAATATGTGCTGTTGTAATTACATGCATTTTTGAGGCACCTTGAGCCTGCAAGGTCAGGCACCAAAGAAGTAAATGTTACTACCACTATTACTAATGTAAGTGCCACATCTTCCGAAAAATCATTACTGTACTGAAGAAAACCTAGAAACTTCAAGAATGGTCATGGTGCTTTAAAGCATTATTTACTAATGGTGCTTCACTGCATGGGTGACATTTTATACTGTAACTTTCTTATTCATCAAGTTAGGTAGGTGTAGGCCACACATAATCTAGAAACACCAAACTTACTATGCTACAGTATATGCAATATCCTTGAGACGGGGATTAATGCAATGGTGAGTAACCTTCACAGGTTCCTCCTTAACCACCAATTCCTTCAACCAATACTTCATCGAAGGCCATAGGTCTCTCATCCCCAATCACCCCAACCCTCACAATCACACCCCCACCACAAATGGCAACTTCTGCCTTCAGGTGATCTCAGTCGATGACATCTGCAAAGAGTTATTGGTGCTAAATGCAGCATCCAGCAATGGATCTGATGGCATCTAGCCCAAATTTCTCAAAATAAGCACTCCAGTGACAGCTGTCACCACTGCCCACAATTTCAGTTGGTCACTCTGCACCAGTTCCTTCCCCTGTAGCTGGAAGCACGCACTGGTAGTACTGATCCACTAAGGAGGTCCAGCTGACTCTCCCTCCTACTAACACCCAATATCACTCCTACCCATCCTCTTCAAAACTCTTAAAAGGTTTGTCGGCAAGCAACTATCCAACTTCTTTGTGCAAACTAACTTCCTAACACCATGCCGATCTGACTTTCACCCCAACCACTCAACCTCCACCTCCCTACTCAGAGTCACCAACCAAATACACACCAATTTGGAAAAGGGTCTGGGCACAGAGGTCATATTTATAGACCTAGCAAAGGCCTTTGACATCGTGGACCACCCTCAGTTTCTACATAGACTAGTGGACTTTCCCCAATAGCCCTGGTATGGTTGCAATTCTACCTGGTCAACTGCACCCAATCTGTTAAGTTCAGCCCTAACACCTCCCCAACCTACCAATCTCCCTTGGAGTTCTCCAAGATTCGGTCTTGGGGCTCCTGCTGCTTACAACCTTTATCAGCAACCTCTCCTTGTCCATCTCAGCCAGCAGCATACACATATATGCAGATAATACCATAATCCACTCTTCATGAACTTCAGTCCCCTCTATTGATTGGGCCCTTCAACAGGAATTCACAGCAGTCCAAAAATGGTTCTTGGACAATCAACCTGACATGAACCAAAACAAAAATAGTGTCCATGCTGTTTGGATCTAGGCAATGGCTCAGCTTTACTTCCCACTTGCTCACCCAGCGTTCTCTGGATAAGGTCTGTCTAGACTCGGTCCCCTACTACAAGTACGTCAGCCTCTATTTGGAGCAATACCTTGATTATTCCAGGCACATCTCACAGGTAGCTGCCAAGTCTTTCACCAGGCTTAGTGCCCTATACAAAGTAAAGAGCTGTCTCCAACTGAACATCAGTAAACAGGTTTTAGAACAATCAGTCCTTTCCCTTCGGGATTATGGATGCAGTATACTTATGATTTAACTCCACCTACAGAGACAAAATTATCACAGTGTTCAGCACATTGTGCAGAATTGTTCTGGGCCCCCTACCCCAGTAAAGACCACTGCTATATGTACAAAGAGTTGGACTGGGTTCTCCCTATGCAAGACAGATGATGCACACTGCTCTTGTGGCAGTCAAATATTGGACTGGCAAAATACCTAAATGCATATCTGATCTCTTCTCTCCCTCAGTGAACCCCGCCTACTAGTATCTTTCAGAAAACGAGATGTGCAAGAACAAGGGGACACAATTTAAAGATGGGGGGCGGTTCAGGGGCAATGTGAAGAAGTATTTTTTCACAGAGAGGGTGGTGGACACATGGAACAGCCTTCCTGAGGAGGTTGTGGGATCTAAAACTGTGGGAGAATTCAAAATGCATGGCACAGACAGAAGGCAATTTTTGTGGGGGGTAGGAAGAAATAGGCTGTTGGTTAACTTGGATCTGCAGCTTATCCTGTAGGTAGGGAAATGGGCAGACTATGTGGGCCAAGCGGTCCTTATCTGCCATCAAAGTCTATGTTTCTATGTTTCTACTCACTTAGATCTGAGGCAAGCTGCAGTCTCCAACGGCTACAGGCTCCCCAACATCTGGAACCATCTCTCCTTCAAAGTTATTGGCCCTAACTCAGTCAAATCAAGCAATGCATTGATCAAGACGTACTTGAAATTCTCATCGACCTGCTCTTGCTGCCAAGTTCCTAACCCCCGAGTCTACAGCCCCACTGAGGCCCCTTGTTGACCACAGCTGGAGAAGCCCCCATGGACAGAAGGGTTAGCAGAACAGTTCACTGCAATATGCAATAAATGTAGCCTAGGCGGCCTAACAAGCTGACTCTGTCAATTTAGTTCTCTGTCATATCACTTCAGAAATTCATGTCTTGCCAAATGCTGTGCCCTCTCTGAGGGACCACAGCTGTTTTGATCTGACGTCTAACTTGGAACTGTATTTATCTGAATCTTGAAATAAGTACTGCATGAACTCTGCAACTGTAGGTACTCTGAAATGTACCTTTCTATCCCAGACACACACCCCCACACCGGTCACAACTGGAAATGAGCCCCGGTAAAATATGTTTTAAAGAAATATAACTGTTACTTCATTGTGTTTGCCCACTCAGTTCTTAGGCCTGGAGTGTACCCACTTGACAGGTTACGTCATTGTGTTTGCCCACTCAGCTCCTAGGCCTGGAGTGTAAACACTTGACAGGGTTACTTCATTGTGTTTGCCCACTCAGTTCCTAGGCCTGGAGAGTACCCACTTGACAGCACCCTCAACCTTGTCTTCTGAAGCCCCCACTATGCACATCTGTGGGGATCCACAGCACAGTGTCCAAGTGTACTTCTGGTCAGTATCCTGGTGACAGATTTCACCCCCAATTTTCTCCCACTATTCCATCCTCCACCCAGTACAGGGGGACAACACCTCTAATGAGAAGGACTGTTGGAGAAGTCCTAGATGGACTGCTGGCTGTGCTGAACATCTTGGAGATGGTGGCAGCTTGTAATACAGGATTCGAGAATGCAGTATTGACCTATAATAGAGTTGTTGCTGAGGCCATTGACTCAGCAGCTGCTATCTGTGTATGACCCCAGATTTCATGCTTAGGGTCCCCATGGTTTGATAGGGAGCTTAGGGAGTTAAAGATTAGGAGTTGGAGGCTGAAACACTGTTGCAGAATGTCCAGGGCTAAGAAGGACACACTGGCTTTGAAGATACATTACGATGAATATCTAAAGGCAACCTCTCATAAGAAGGCAGCATTTCTGTCCAGGAAGATTACGGCTAAGAGGAATCGACCAGTTCAACTCTTCTGTACTGTAGACAGATTATTAAATCCAGCCTGTCTCCAGTTAGTCAGAGCAATTTCTGAAGTTAAGTGCAAACAGTTTGCTTGATTCTTCTCAAACAGAGTGTCCTATATTCAGGCCGACATCTCTCCATGTGGGCTGTCACAACCCAGCAGAGTCAGGCATGGATCTGACAGATGTACTGGGCTGTCTTGGGTAGAGTTCGATCCAGTCTTGATGGAAGAGGTCTGCAAGGTGATTTTGGAGCTGCAACCCACTTATTGTGAACTAGACCCAGGCCCTACGTATCTACTAGAAGCTGCATTGGATCTTTGAGGTCGGTGTTCAGTGGGATAATTTGGTGCTCTTTGTTGGGGGGGGGTCTTTCCAGTGGCATCGAGGAATGCGCTGGTTTAGCCCCTTCTGAAGAGGCCAGCCCTGGACCTAGAAGTTCTAGCAAATTACTGTCCTGACTCTAACCTACATTTTCTTACCATCCTGTCTCTAATATACCTTTTTTAGTTAAGGTTATTGTGAAGGTTGTGGCACTGCAGCTCGAGACGCACGTTGTAGCTCATGACATCTATCTATGAGACCCTCTGAGCTGGTTTTAGATCTTGGCATAGAACCAAGAAGGCATTGGTCAGGGTGCAGAATGACCTTCTTAGGGCAAAAGATAAGGGTGAATGGTCAATTCGTGTTCTACTTGATCTTTTCTCAGTGTTTGACACTGTGGAAAATGGGTTGTTGTAGGATCATCTGCAGGAGTATGCTGGACTCACTGGTACTGTCATCTGCTGGTCTGAGCCCTACCTCAGGAATAGGACACAAAGGGTGGTGATGGGAACTCTTTCATCATCTCCGATGCCCCTGCTCTGGGGTGTGACCCAAGATTCAGTCACCAGACTTATGTTGTTCACAGCGTACATGCTGCTCCAGGGAGGGATCATTCAACAATACAATCTGGGTTTCCACTGCTTTGAGGATAATACCCAGTTGTATTTGTCCTTTGCACCCAGGATGCCTGACGCTGTTGAGCTGCTTAATTTATGACTAGCTGAAATTCAGAAATGGATGGAATCTACTTGGCTAAGACTTAACCCGGATAAGACTGAAATACTGGTGACTGAGCTGGGTCAGAGAAGGGGAGTAGAGGTAGCTACAGAAGAGATGGGGCTTCGGCTTGGGTAATTCAAGCTGTTGGCCTCTGCAAAGGTGAAAAATCTGGGAGTCATTCTTGATGAACAGTTGACACTGGAGGCTCAGTTGTCAGCTGTAGTCAGGAGTGTCTTTTACCATTTTAGGAATATTAGCTTTATTGAGTTCCTTATCGTTTCTGAAGACCTGCTGACACTGGTGCATGTCTCCATGATATCTAGGCTTGACTAGTGTAATGTGCTGTACTTCAGAGTTAGTGGACGTACCATAAGATGTCTGTAGTGAGCTACTCTTTTTAGCTCAGCAAAAAGACCTCTAACCCCAGTGCCAATTTCTGCCACTCATGGTTAGTGCCTTTGCTGAGACCCACTCCAGCTCTACAGTTATGCCTCTCTCAAAGAAAAACAGCGGCTACTCCCAAAACTCTCTCCCTCACAAACCACTGCACCAAAATCAGTTTCCACATGTGTAGTTTAAAATAAATGATTGCCGCAGCTTCCCAAACCAGAAATTACAAAGCTTGGCATGGCATTTAACTTCCGCTGGATGGCATGTCAAATGCACATGCTTTTTGTTCTTAATCACTGTTTTAACTAGCACTCTCAATCACTTCAACCTCATATTAGACTTAGCCACAGTCTCAATAGGTACAAAATCTCTATGTTTAAAAGAAAAATCTCATCTGAATTAGAGGTAGATAGTGAGGGCCTTGTGGGCCTGTTTATTTTAATTTTTATGCAGTTATCAAAGATGTCTTCTAAAGAATTTGAAAAAAACAGGCATGTCTTGTTGAAATACCACATTCAGACCTACAGTTCAACTGCATAGTGCGATCTAACTACCGTGGTTGCACCTCATGGGAAGTTATTGTAGGTGCATGACTTTACCTCTGGTGAATTTTGAACAATTATAAAGGATTGGGCTGCTTTCTTTCTACCAATATGAATATAATTCACTGGTCCTCTTGTCAGAGTAATAATCATGGGATAAACATGTTTAAATTATGCATTTCTAGGTACTGTGGTGATGTAAGGGTTTTGTTAACTGTGAAGTCTGAGGGAGGGGGCATTTTAGTCTGTGGAGAGTTAAGATGGGGGCAGTATGGATCCAGTTCTATGGGTTGGGGCTGGCAGAGAGAGTCTTCACAGTCTGACTGTTTTGCAGATGACACTGCATATGTCCTTTATTTCTATGACTCTAGTTAAAGGGATGGCATGTCATCTAATGGTTTAAAAATATGTTAAGTTTTAATCATGAAGATTTAATTGAGTCAGTATATGGGACTGTTTTATTATTTATTATATGTTCCTTTCTTGACAGAAGCATTGTTGGTGAGCTAGCCATCCTATTTATTAGAACTTGTATTTTTATATTAATGAGGAAACCTGCACTTCTAGATGCTGCCGAAGTGATGTTTAATATGTGATGTATTTTATGAATAAGCAAGTTAATCTAATTTGCCTCAGCCTTGGTAACTGACTCTACTACCTGGTGTGGGAGTATTTCAATGATGCAGGGTATGATGTGCTTTAATTTATTGCAACATTTATATATAATGAGTGAGGGAATTAATTATTTGGGTGATGAAGTGTGGACAGGTGTGTTTTTGTCGGTGGTAGTAAGGGGTGCAGTTGTAGCAGGGAAAAGTGGGGGTTATATTGTATAACGGACTATTATTCTCCTTTTTCATTTTTTTTTTGCTGCTTCTTCTCAAAATGTGTTAAAATAAAGAATGTGCTTTTTTCTTGTGTGTTATCTATTTTATAAGTGCACTATAATACTCTAAAGTGTGGATTTCTATACCCCACATCTTGGTGATTAAAACCACTCAGTGTAAGCACCATCTGCACTTGTGACACACAAACAGAAAAAAAAAACCCTGTCATATCTTATTGCTTACTAAATAAAAACATATCTAGTGTAAATGCAAAGGACCTCGTTGATTATAAATATGTCAGTGGCATTAAACAAAGCATAGAAAATTAATTCTAATTAAATATGATTGTCCATACCGTATGTAAAAGCAGTTTTCAGTTTTTGAGTCTTTTAGATCTTATCTAAAGGATGGTACTTTTGGAGTTTTGGAAACAAAAGGTTTTAGATTAAAATATATATTAATTTACAAACTGCATGGCCATGCTTGCACCAACCACTTTTCTAGAGTGTGTCAATAGCTTGTTTCTGTTTGAACAAGTTTATGAGTAGAAAAGCTTTGCAGATTCTGTTGGGAAAAATGTTTTGCAAACATATGCAGCATAAAGTGACAAAAAATGGATATGTTTTTGTAGTGATGTGCAAAACAGTTTTGCAGGAATGCACTTGATGCCAGGGGATGATTGCACAAGAGCTGGGTGGGCAGAGGGGGTTGCCACTGGACATACAACAGTGCCCGTCACAGGTGTGAGGACAGGTACAGGCTGGCACTGTACTCCATGGACTGCTTGCCAATAGAAGTATTGATAACATCAGCCTTCAATACAAAGTTGTTTGCATGTGTTGTAATAGATCTTTTTTTAAAAAAGCAAGGAAATTATTTGCAAAAATGATGTTATTGCATCAGTTAGGGTTTTAGTACAAAGTGCCAAAGGTAAGGAAATGTGAGGTTAGGGTGAGCCTTGGGGAGTCTGTAGCACAGTGTTTCTCAGAGTTTGAATTATTGTGCAGTGCAACATTATTGTTGCCCTAACCTTGGGACCCACTTTCCAAATATTAATGTATTCTGCTTTGCCTGGAAAGACAGTGCTGAAGTTAGGACAACACAAACAATGCTGTGTTGCATCATCATTCTGTGATATGTTGTTTCTCTGGGTTTCAGTGATCACACACAATACAGCATTGGTGTTGCCCTAATTTTAGCATTATGTTTCCAGGGGCACTGTCTCTTGCTTGGCCTGCTCCTCTACCAATACTTCCACCCCCTGCTGGCCATGTCCCATGATGTCCTGGCTGAATACTCATACAAAGGAGCTATTTAGTAACTTCACCTTCCCCTTGCCTCCCTCAGTAGTGCCCACCAATCAAATCCCACCTTGTCTTTGGCTCACCTTTTGTTCCACATGCATTAAAAGGGTATATTATTCTGTTTGAGCCCTTTGTACAATCCTATCTTTCTCTCCTCACTAAGTCTTTACGATCATAACCCTTCATGACCATGCTGTGCTTCTCAGGCCCTGCATCTGGAATTGGTATACTTCCTACCTTAATGTACCCTGCAGGTTCTTAAATAACTAGGGAGGCTGCTGCCTAGCTCTCTTGCTGCTGTTGCCCATGAGAATCTGGTAGCTGTTTCCATGTGATTCAACTTTTGGCTCTCCCACTTAGTGTCAGCACCGCAACTCAATGGCATATTTCCCAATTAAGCCCCAGCTACCTCCCACAGCTTCTCAAAATCAGCTCTCTTTGAGTTTAGCATTGCGGTCTATGTATTAGTGAAAGTTTCTCCCATTACCACAAACTCAGTCCAATTATAGTCTCTACTACCTACCAACTCAATGCTCTGACTGACCTGACAGCATAATCTTCAGTACTCAGCAGCTGATCCAGAACTGCACCCTTTTTTAATTCCATTCTTGACAAGCAAAAGAAGGAAACAGTCCTTCATTATTACACAAAATTCCTCGGTCACTTTCTACAGTCCAATCAATGTCAGGCAGGTTCAAATTTTCCATTGGAACCAAGGACCCCACTGTGGTTGTGCTCATAGGCAGAGGAAGGGCTGGAACATCATATCCCTCAGTGAACACCTTTTCAGTGTGATGCAGTTTATTATCAAAGATATCCCAGTCATCCATAGAAACATAGAAACATAGAATTTGACAGCAAATAAGGACCACTTGGCCCACCCAGTCTGCCCATTTCCCTACCTACCGGATAAGCTGCAGATCCTAGTTAACCAGCAGCCTACTTCTTCTTACCCCCAACCCCTAGAATTGCCTTATGACTGTCCCATGCATGCTTGAATTTCACCACTGATTTTGACTCCACAACCTCCTCCGGAAGGCCGTTCCATGCATCCACAACCTTCTCTGTGAAAAAATACTTCCTTAAATTACCTCTGAGCTGCCCCTCTATCTTCAAATTGTGCCCTCTTGTTCTTGCACACCTCTTTTTTTGAAAGATGCTACCCTCTTGGACTTTGTTGATTCCCTTGAGGTACTTGAACTTTTCTATCATGTCCCCCCTCTCCCTCCTTTCCTCAAGGCTATACATATTAAGCTCCTTTCGTCTCTCTTCATATGTCTTCCGGTGCAGACCCTGCACCATTTTAGTTGCCATCCTATGGACAGCTTCCATCCTGTCTATGTCTTTGCGGAGATTGGGTCTCCAGAACTGCACACAGTACTCCAGATGGGGTCTCACCAGCTGTCTGTACAGAGGGATAATAACTTCCTATTTTCTACTGGTGATGCCTCTCCCTATGCATCCCAGTATCCCCCCAGCCCTCCTTGCTGCCCTCTCACATTGCTTGCCCACCTTTAGTCATCTGATATGACTACCCCAGGTCCCTTTCCATTTTGTTGTTGTTAGTATCTCACCCCCATTGTGTACTCTTCCCTGGTTTTGTTTCCCAGGTGCATTACCTTGCACTTCTTAGCATTGAATCTAAGCTGCCATACATTTGACCATTCCTCTAACCTTGCCAAGTCCTTCTCATCCTTTCCACCCCACCCTGTGCATCAACTCTGTTGCAGATCTTTGTGTCATCTGCAAAGAGACATACTTTTCCTTCCAGTCCTTCTGCAATGTCCTTATAAAGACATTGAAGAGGACCGGTCATAATACTGAACCCTGCAGTACCCCACTAGTAACCCTCCTTTCTTCTAAGTGGACTCCATTTACTACTACTCTCTGTGTCCTATTCTCCAGCCAATTCTTTACTCAGGCTGTCATCTTGGGACCCACTCCCAGACTGGCTAACTTGTATATTAATCTTTTGTGTGGGACTGTGTCAAATGCCTTGCTAAAGTCTAGCTAGGCCATGTCCACAGCCCCTCCCTGATCTACTACTTTGGTCACCCAGTCAAAGAAATCTATCAGATTCGTCTGGCATGACCTTCCCGCTGTGAATCCATGCTGCCTAGGGTCCTGTGCCCCTCTGGCCTCTAGATACTCAACAATTCTTTCCTTCAGAATTGATTCCATCATTTCCCTATCACTGAGGTTAAACTAACAGGTCTGTAGTTTCCTGCTTCTGCCTTGCTCCACTTTTGTGAAGGAATCACATCTGCTCTCCTCCAGTCCTCGGTACCACCTCATCCTCCCATGATTTGTTAAAGAGGGTAGTCAGTGGTGTCACTAGTTCTACCCTTAGTTCTTTTAGAATTCTGGGATGAGTCCCATCAGGCTCCATTGCTTTGTCCACCTTCAGTTTTAAGAGTTCTTTCAGAACCCTTTCTTCTGTAAATGGGCTGGTATCAACTTCTGCATCCAGAGTGTTTCTACTGTTTGTTTTATGTACCTCCCTCTTCATTTGTAAATACTGAGCAAAATATTTGTTTAGTATCTCTGCCTTTCACAGTCTCCCTCTGCCCACCCTCCCTCCCCTTTATTAAGCCTCACTATCCTCCCTTGGTCTTCCTTCGCTCCTGATGTACCTATAAAGGTTTTATCCCCTTCTTAACTGAGTTGGCTATCTTTTCCTCGGTTTGGGCCTTTGCTGTTCTGACTGCCTTCCCAGACTCCTTTTGCTTTAACTGATACAGTTCTCTGTCCTGCTCCTTCTGCGATTCCTTGTACTTCCTGAATGCTTTCTTTTTCACTTGAACCTTCACTGCCACTTCCTTTGAGAACCATAGTGGTTTCTTACATCGTTTTGTTTTGTTTATTTGCTTCACACAAAGGCTCGTTATCTCTGTGATGGCAGTTTTTATTATTCTCCATTGTTCTTCCACCCCTCCTTCCTGCCCATTTTCTAATGCATTCCTTAGGCACTCACCCATTTTGGCAAAGTCAGCCCTCCTAAAGTCCAGAACTTTTGTCTTTGAATGGCTTGACTCTATTGCTGTGTTTATTGTGAACCATACTGTTCGATGGTCGCTAGTTCCCAGATGGCTACCCACTTCTACATCTGTGATCCTCTCTCCATCTCCATTTGAGAGAATCAAGTCTACTACTGCTCCCTCTCGAGTGGGCTCCAATACTAGTTGTCTAAGGCATGCCCCCTGTAGGGCATTTAGAATAACTCCACTCTTCGAAGTGGCAGCTGTAACTGCACTCCGGTTAACATCTGGCATATTCAGATCACCCATCAGTAATATCTCCCCTTTTTCTGCCATTCTAAGTATACTTTCTATCATTTCCTTGTCCATTTCCTCACCCTGAGAAGGGGGTCTGTATACAACCCCTGTGCGGATGATCCTTCATATCATACAAATGCTATCCAGTAGTACCTACTACCAGGTATATCTGACATGATCTGACAAAATATGAAAGCATGGCAATTTTTGGTGATATCTCCACATCGGGAAGAAATAATTCTTTAACAGGTGCAAATATCTTGAGCTCTACCATAGTCTTTTCTTGTCTGCTCTATCCTGCTTTCTTGGTTCTGGACCTAGATTGTACCCACAGTGCATGAACAAACAGTATCTGCATGTTTTGTATTTTAAATTAATGGTGCAGTACCTCACAACAACTGAAGACACCAAAGAGTAATAAAATATTAGTAATAATAAAGAAGTAATTAGCACCACCTTTGCTATCCTTCCACTACCATAGATTTAGGTTCTTTAATAGCCTAGCATGGATTACATATCCATGCAAAATGCAACTGTTGTTACAAACCATCTCAAGTACTGGATGGTTCAGACCCAAAGGATATCCAAAGTTAACTATGTCAGGATTGTAAGCATAAAACTGCTGACTTGTTTCCTGCCATTCAGGCAGCTTTGATATCAACTGATGACTTGCCTGTCTTGTTGCTAATATAACATAGTGCTCTGTTCTCACTCATGAATGGAAAAGAGTACTTTTTCAGACAGGAATAAACTTAGACTTAGATTTTCATGATTTGCAATATCATTTTGTTGCAATTACAAGAGTACCATTAAATGTATTTGTTCACAGAAACGGTGGTGGATGCCTGGAACAGAAAAATTGGTGAAGTTACGAGCATGCATAGAAACTGCACAACACTCTTTCATAACTCAGTAATTTTTTGGAATTTTTTCACCAAATTATAAACATGGGGTTTTTGGGACCTCCCCTCATGAGCAGTTCTACTGTGATTATGTTAATCCATCCTGATAGTTGATTTTGCACAACGACCATGCCATTGTGCACCACAGGTGTAAAAACACATTTTGGGCAGGACGTGAAAAATGACAGCTGTACTGTTCATGAGGAGATGTGAAAAAATGGCAATGCTGAAAATATGGGTTGAAAATATTAAAAATTGGTGAAGTTACGAGCGTGCACAGAAACCATGCAACACACGCTTGTAACACAGTAAATTTCTGGAATTTTTTCACCAGATTTGTAACATGGACTTTTTAGGACCCCACCTCATGAACAGTGCCACTGTCGTTTCGTTAAATCAGTCCTGAAAGGTGATTCCACGCAGCAACTGCAAAATCAACTTTCGGGACTGAGAAACAAAATGACTATGACTGTGTTCATGAGGTGGTGTCCCAAGAGCCACATGTTGAAAATTTGGTGCAAATATTCCTACAATTCACCGAGATATCAACATAAGTTGAAAACCCCCATTGACTCCCATTATACAGTGCTCACCTAGATTCCTCAGATTGTAGTTCGGCTTTGAAGAGTACAGATGTGTACTGGTCCACAGAAGATGACAGCGCTGATCTCCGGAGGCAAGAATGGGGTAGAGGGATGCGGGGAGGTAGGTGCTCAGTGGGAGGTGGGGATGGGGAAGGGGGACTGAGGAGGCGATGAGGACCATTTTCTTTTACAGGGTTATAAAAAAAAAAGACATCAGGGGACGGTTTGCTTTTTCACAGGGACTTCATTAGAGTGGGACCAGGGAATGAGGGTGGTACTGCACAGAGGGAGGGAGAGAGAGTTTTTTTTTTTTTAATCATAGTGGGACCGGGGTACGGAGGTGATGGGTGGGACTGCACAGAGGGAGGCAATAGGAGGGATTTGTTTATTTATAAGAAAGGTGGACTGGTCTAGGGGGGCAGTGGGTTGGACTGCACAGAAGAAGGGAGAAGGAGGCAATTTTTACATGGACTGGGGCTCGGGAGCGAGGGTGGCAGGTGAGACTGCACAGAGGGGAGGGAGGGAGGGAGGAGTGAGGGTGTTGTTTTTACATGGACAGGGTGGCAGGTGGGACTGCATAGGAGGAGGGAGAGGGAAGGTATTTTTGTTTTACATGGACCGGGGAATGAGGGTGGCAGATGGGACTGCACAGAGGAAGGGAGAGGGTGTTTTTTTTTTTTTACATGTACCGGGGACTGGGGTATGAGGGTGGTGGGTGGGACTGCACAGAGGGAGGGAGTGGAAGGATTTATTTATAAGAAAGGGGTACCAGGAAATGAGGGTGGCGGGTGGGACTGCATAGTGGGAGGGATTTGACACTATGACTGGTTGGTGTGTGTAATTTTTGTGCAAAAAAAAAAAATAAATCAGAGGCAGGAAATATCATCCAGATTTGAAGGAGCACTGGGGAGCGGAGTCCTGTTTCAAAGAAGCCTGTTCCGTTGATGCAGGGCTCCTTCAAATCAGGATCCCTATCTCCCCAGCTCCTTCGCATCGGGAATCTTCAAATCAGAATAATGTTTGGTGTTTTTTGCTCACCTGCATCTGTGAAAGGTCTTTAGGGACTGGGCTGAAATATTCAGGGTAGAGAGGATTGGCCTCAGAGATGTGCCTTTTAAACATTTGCATCTACTTCGATGCACGATACAGCTTACTGTATCCTACATTCAAGTACCACGGAGCATCCTGTATTGAACTGTTGTCATTGACACCTCCTTTGACACAGGATCCCTGAGACTAGGGCTCCTTCTCAACAGGAATCCTATTTCGTGCCTGACATATATTTTCTCCCTTTGAAAGAAATGGGAAATAAAACAGTTCATAACTTTAGTACAAAGAAATAGTTTGGCACCAAACCTTTAAAGGGCACATCTGTGAGCCCAGCACTTTCTACCATAAAAATGTCAGCCCAATACATAAACCTGTTTAGCAGATACAGGGGAGCAAAAAACTGCCCAAAATATCAAAACCCTCTGCTTTTTCAGTGAGCTGTATCTCACAAAATAAAAAACACATTTCAACAAAAATTGGCATACACAGATACCTACCCACAGAGGTTGTATATTCCAAATTTCGGCCAAATCAAATAAACCTTCACAAAGTTATAAACATTCAAAAAGTGCCCTTTAACATTAAACACCCCTATCAACACTAACTATACTGCCACTACTGTGGCAGTAAAATATATAGTATAATATATAGAACATTATATGTGCAGATGTGTATTACCTGTTTTTTTGTCACACACCTGAGGTAGACAATGCCACTTAAATTTCGAGAGCAAAGCTCGAGGGGTTTAAAAGACATCACACTCCGAGAGTGTGTGAAAAATAAAACAAGCTAATACATCTGCATGTATTTTTTTTATTTATTTACTGGTTACTGGTTAGCAGTGTTTATCAATGCTGCTAGATATGGATCCCTCATCGTAATACACATTACAGGTTACAGAACTGGCTTCAGTAAACACAGCGGCCCAGATATTCAAAAGGGTTGCTCCATGCGCAACAAGGTTGCGCATGCGCAAGTCCTACATTGCGCCATTCTGCGATATTCAGCAGGAGGCAGTTGCTCCACTGGCAACAGGTTGCACAAAAGAGCAATGCAAATGAATGCATGCTCAACAGGAGGGGGAGGAACCATGCATAACCTGCGCAACCTGATATTCAGTCGGGTTGTGCAGAGTTGTGCATGCGCAACCCCCAACCTGTGCCTGCACAACCTTGAGCCAAAAAAAGGATCAAGTTGAGGCCACCCACAGGTGAGCTGCGGTATTGCAGGGCGCAACACAGCAGCTGCCACCCTGGCTGGCCTAACTGGTCCCTGTGCCCCCACCAGCCCGATCGCGGCGCATAGGTGACATGAACCTCCCGCCCACACATCTCCCACAGCCCGATGCGGGGCATCACAGTTATGAAACCCCCACATATCCCAAAGCCGATCAGCGGGCAGTGGGCTGTAGCTCTGCACCACCGGGCGGCAGCCCCACCGACAGTCAGTCGGGCGGGCGGCGTGGGCGAGGGTGGTGGATGGCTCACCCGCCGCTGTGGGGGGAGCGGTGAGGGGCTCGTGGGTGGGGGGAGCACCACACACGGAGATGTTTGGGGGGTTGTGATGTGACATTCTGCCCGCGATCGGGCTTTGTACGGTCCACTGGACCACCAGGGAGATATCTCGGGTTGGGGAGGGTTACATTCTGCCCACGACCGGGCACTGGGGGGTTCATAACGCCTGCCGGGCGATCGGGCTGTGGGAGATGTGTGGGCGGGGGTTTCATGTAACTGTACTGCCCGCGATCGGGCTTTGGGATATGTGTGGGGGTTTCATGTACCTGTGATGCTCCGCGATCGGGCTGCACAGTGTCGGGTCCCCGATGGCTGCTGCCTGGCAGGCAGGCCAGAGCAAAGTCCTCGGGATCGCGCACCTACATGTAATGGTATGCAATGGGGCATAAATAGATGCAAATGGCCCCCTGTGCCTTGTCATAAATTATGAAACATTTGCATGTCACCTTTTGAATATCGGAAATTTGAGCATGGCGCAATGGTACTTGCGCCACCGCCAGGTTAATGCTCATCTGGCAACGCGGTGGCGCCAAGTTCCACTCGCGCCATGCGCAGTGCTGTGGAGCAAGGTGATATTCAGCGAGTTGCTCAACAGCACAACTCCTTTGAATATCACCCCGGCCACACCCCTGCGCAACTATTTTGAGCAGCGAAGGGGCTTGAGCCTCAGAATGGTGCAGTTTGAAAATATGGGCCAGCAAGTTTATTTAACATCTAACAGTCCTTTTAAATTCATGCATCAGAAAAATATCATGTCAACAGCATCTGAATAAAAACAATACTTAACAGTTTCAGGAACAGTTCATAAGATATCAAAGAAAAATACGTCCATAGAATGGCCGACACTGCAGTACACAAGTGGTTAAGAAAAGTGAGAGAAACTGCAATGCTGTCATGAGGGTGAGGGACAGAGTGAAGAATCATAGTACCATACCTACCGATGTTCTTATGCAGTCTAAACATTTAAACTGAAAATGAGTAAAAGTTATGTTTATTTGAGCTTTTTCAGGTATTGGGAATCTTTAGAAAATGAGAGCGGTGTTTGATGAATATCAACCGGTTACCCAGTTATTACGAAGCTCCATTATATCTGGGTGACCAGTTGATATCACTGAAGACGGTTATTACAGCATTTGAAACTAGTGGGTAGCAGGTTTATAAACATTGCAACCAGTAATTATAATAGTTTTTAGATTTTCAAGCAAGTGTGTAATACAAACCTAGTATGGAAACAGTTACTCCATCTACAGTGAAGTACTTTACAAAGTCACAGAATTAAACTCTTATCTTGTGCATGATCAAAGGAAACAACAGAAGTGGAGTCATTTTGCAAAAAGAATAGAAATCTGATTTCCCTGGAGTACCAGCAGTGAAAACTATCTATAGTTCAGAATAATGAAATATCAGTTGGTCAGTCTTTCAGATATGTTTCATAGGGAAAAATTCTCCTTACGTATGAGGCATTTATCTTTGGGCAAATCACAGCCTAGAGTGAAACAACAGCTTCAGTGTTCAAACTTTTAAAACAAGGAAAAAAACACTAGACACCTCTATACACGTGCACTTCTCTGCATTTTAAATCTCCCCAAAGCCCTTTCCTCTCAATAGAAGGGGGTCAAAATACTATTTGGCCAATGTTTTTATACAGAGGTTATTGTGCATACTAAAGGCAGCTCCTAATTCTTCTGTCATGCTTGCTGTTTTCAGCACTTCATACTTTCTGCTGTCACAGTTGTTGACCCACAAAAACACAAATGCATGTGCCAGGGCATAAAGTCATTGTCTGTGTGTTATAATCATCCACCTATTTGGGTTTAATAAATTAAATGGCCTACACTATTCACACTAAACTTCTTTGGCAGAGAACTGTTTGATATGGCTAAGCCACTGTAACAGGAAGACTCATGTAAACATGTCCATGTGCATAATTTTATATAATGAAATGTCCTCTATACATGAGCATTATAAAACAATAGCTGCCAAATGACTTCTGAAGATACTTAAATAACTGCAACATCCATCTGGGAGTGAACAAAATATGTTCAACCCAACAGTGTAATTCTTCAAAACTACTAAGTCCTAATGAGGTTCCTTTCAACATATATATTAAAAAAACATACTTTCAATGTTATATTGTGCTGTGTTGAGAGCATTCATCACATTAATAGTTTACGCTTTATAGATGGTTCTTTGGTAAATGTGAGATATCAGGTGTACATCAATATTATCGTCTGGTATGAGAAACAATGATCTGCTCAACTCATTACAATGGAAATGTATAGTCTAGACAAATGATTAGGGGGTTCATTTCAATTCACCTATATCATACATTACATCATAATTCATACACTGTATTTTCATATTGAAGAGATATTACAGCCATACATAAATATTTGATATTAGTGATCCACCTCAATCAGAGAGATATCTATAGTAAACAGGAATTTATGTATGCTTTGAAAGTAGGAAGCCTGTGCCATGATGTTAAGGGGTTCTGTCAGACAGCATGTATAATCAATGTCTTTGGCCATCCAATTACAGAAGTCAGAGAAGGAAACTGGAGCACTTGTTCTCCAAGACTTCCTTAATGTGTTCTTCAGATAAAATCAGTATTTGTTGTATCTGACATTAAATTGGCTTGTGCAAGACAAAACTGTATTAGCTCACTGGCTGCATTTTTACATACAGCCAGGAGGCCAGATAAAAAAAAAGATATTTATGTCAACAGGCAACTCTACACAAAATCCAGTTTCATTTTACTTTGTCTTCTTAAAAGATTATTCTGTTGATCTGTCATTTTTCTTTTCCAGTAATGAATGCATCACCATAGAAACATAGAATTTTTGTCAGCAGAAAAGGACCACCTGGCCCACCCTGTCTGCCCAGGTGGTCCTTGTCTAGTCTGTTTCAGCAGACCCTAACTGGTCTCCAGTGACCCTCCCTCCTCCCTGCCTATTTACTAATATTCCCCTATGTCTATCCCATGCATGCTTGAAGCCCTGTACTGTTTTCACCTCCACCACTTCTACAGGAAGTCTGTGCCAGACATCCACCATTCTTTCAGTGAAGTAGTACTTCCTCACATCCCTCGTAAAATTTCTCCCCTCCAGCTTCATCATATGCCCTCAGATTCTGGTGCTCTTTTGCATATACAAGAGACTCCCCTTATGCATCCTGTGTACCCCTGTGAGGTACTTACAGGTCTCTATCATGTCCCCTTTAGCTCTCCTCTCTTCCAGGATGTACATGTTGAGATCCCTTAGTCTTTCCTTGCCGGGCTTTTGATGCAACCCCTGAACCTCTTTAGTTTTTCTTCTCTGGACTACCTCCAGACATCTATATCTTTTCTAAGGTGTGGCCTCCAGCACTGGACACAATACGCCAGGTGAAGTCCCAAAAATGAGAGGTACAGTGGCAACACCACCTCTCTTCTCCTGTTAAAGATACCTCTCGCTATGCATCCCAGCATCCCACTGGCACTACCCACTGCCTTGTCACATAGCCCTGCCACTTTGAGTTCATTAGATTTGATAACTCCAAGGTCCCTTTTCTGCTTAGTCACGGTCGATACCTCCCCGCCCATCCTATACTCAGTTATTGGGTTCTTATGCCCTAGGTGCATGATTTGGTACTTTATGGCACTGAACCCCAACTGCCATGCTCTTGACAACTCTTCCAGTTTCTTATATTCCCTATACATTCTTTCTACCACCTCCTGAGTGTCAACCATATGCCAGATTTTGGTATAATTAACAAAAAGGCATACCTCCATTTCCAGTTTTTTTGCAATGTCATGAAAGAACTCACTTAAGAGGACCGACCCCAGTACTGAGCCCTGCATCATCATGCTGGGCAATTACCCTAATTAGTGTGAATACTGTTACCATCACCCTATGTCACTTATCCATTAACCACTTCCTTTCCCAATTCACCACTTTGGATCCCACCCCTAGGCTGCTCAATTTCTTTATCAGTCTCCTGTGCAGCACAGTGCTGAAGGCCTTGTTAAAGTCCAGACTGGTCACAGCCACTGCCCTCTCTTGATCTATTTCCCTGGTTAGCCAGTAAAAAAAAATAAAATAAAAAAAATTCATCTGACCGCATAATCCACCCCACCCCAACGCCGCGGGGAATCCATCCTGCCTTTGGTCTTGTTGCCCAGTGGATTCAGGATACTCTACCAACATTTCCTTTAAAAGGGTGTCCATTAATTTCCCCACCACTGATGTGAAACTGACCACCCTATAGTTGGACTCCTCTCTGCTGCTCTTATGGAGAGGGATCACGTCTGCTCTCCTCCAGTTCTCCAGAACCACAGCTGTTTCCAGTGAGCTGTTGAATAAGGCCATCAGTGGGGCAGCTAGCACCTCCCTGAGTTCCTTTAGTACCCTTAGGTGTATCCTGTTCGGTATACATCACGAGAATCAAGAGATCCCTAGCTTCTGAGGCTCCTTTGTGAAACTGGAGGAACTCTTCTGCAGAACCAATACCAAAAATATAATAATGAAGATTCAACTCCCAGGGTCCAGTCTATATTCTGTTTTTTATTGCATCTTCCACCATATAATTGCACAACATTTCATTACTATGCCACTTCTTCAGGTTGGTGATATTCTATAGAGACAGAAAATTATATACTTATATTATTGTTAATTCCCCTGTTAAGCTCATAACTTTCTGTGACCCTTGTATTCAAGTAAAACAGACAATGTTTAATAATATGTATTAATTATGCATTTTGTGTCTGGAGTATCTCTTTTTCAATAGTAACAAAATGAATTCACTAAGCATACTTTGTGCTTATATTCATAACAACATTAATGTGAAAGTGCCCATAACTTCTGTGTTTATATATCATGCTACCCTAAAAACTGTGCCACCTTAAAAGCACTATACATATACTGTACCTCCACCAAGACTAAAGACTATTTACAAAAGCTATTACAGTGTATCCCTTGATAGAATGCATGTAACCAAGCAGTAATTAGTTAACATGGCACCCTTTAAATGGTGATTTTGTTGTATTGTTTGAAAACTAATATAAAATAAAAATATATATAGTAATTGTAAATGACCTTTCTCGTCTGTTTTTAATCTTTAATAATGAATTTCTTTTTTTTTTAAACTAAACACTACAAATGTTATAAAAAGTGTAACAAATCTTTCAACATTCACATTTTAGTTTAAGTACTTTGCGTAATTCTTTACTACTGACAAATACGGTACCTGTTGGTTTAACATTTTTTATTTATTTAACATTATTTATTCAGGCCTTCCTCAGTAACTCCAAGTACAATAAGCAACTAGTTAAAAGAATTCGAGAACAAGAAGACCTGCATAGTTAATTTATTTTGTTACTAATGAAAAAGAGATACTCCGGACACAATGGGCCTTATGCACTGGGGATGGGGGGATTAAGCATGGCATACACACAACTCGACAGCTACACAGCTCTGCACCCCTGCACAGGCATGCGCCAGCCAGAATACATGACCACCATCTGCCAGTCCTTGTCTCCACCCCTTTGGCACACAGCCACATGGAGAAGGATAATGGCAGTGTGGAGGCAGAGCACAGGACACTAGTGGGCATCCAATAGAATAACATCTGGCATATTCAGATCACCCATCAGCAATATCTCCCCTTTTTCTGCCATTCTAAGTATACTTTCTATCATTTCCCTGTCCATTTCCTCCCCCTGAGAAGGGGGTCTGTATATAACCCCTGTGCGTATTGTGGTGCCATTGCCTGTCTCCAAATTTACCCACAGTGCTTCTTCTCCTCCCTGTTTACCCTTTTGTTCTGTTGCTTTTATTCCTTCCCTTATGTAAAGAACTAGTCCTCCTCCTCTTTTATCCTCCCTGTCCCTCCTGTAGACAGTGTATCCTGGTATGTTTATGTCCCAGTCATGGTTTTGTGTGTACCATGTTTCTGTGACTGCCACGGTATCCAGATGTTCCTCCTCCATCAAGGCCACTAATTCAGGAAGCTTGTTACCCAGACTACGGGCATTGGTACTCATTGCTCTCCATTTTTTGATGGCTTTACCTTCTGTTGCAGCACCCCCACTGACCGTTCTACCTCGGTCTTTTTCTCATTTAGTACCCTGTTTTGTAGGGAGAGGCTGGGATTTTCCTGCTGCTTGTCAGTGCCTCCCCCTTTGACTAGTTTAAAAGCTTGCAAATGAAGCATTTAAACCAATTGCTCAAAAGACTTGTTCCTTCCTGGACAGATGCAGACCATCCTGCCAATATAGGCTGGTGTCCCTCAGGTGGAACCCCAGTCTCAATGAAGCCAAACCCTGTGCTCGCACCATTTTTCAACCATTCATTAAACTGCATGATGCCAATTACCTCGCCTCCCCCATGCCTTTGACAGGCAGCACCTCTGAGAAGGATACTGTGTGTGCTACTTGTCTTAGGTCCCTCCCCAACTCTGCAATGTCCTCCTGCACTGCTCTAATCTCATGATGAGCCAAGTCATTTGTCCCTAGGTGGACAATTACAGCTCAGAATCCCTTGCAGCTGTTCTCGTGATCCTGAGGATGCGCTTCCTGTCCCTCCAAGCCATGGCACCAGGCAGGCACCTTACTTCAGTTTTCCCAGCTCCCCCCAGTTCTATACCCCTAATAATTGAGTTCCCCACTGGGAGCTGCTTCCTTTCCCTGTGGTGTCCTCTGCCTCCTTTCTGTGGGTCTCCCTTGTGACGGTTGTCATCAGTCTTCTCTGTGGGTGCATCCATAGGGGAGTTATGCTCCCCCAGAATGGTGTATGGATTGTGGAGTGGAACAACTGACTGGGTGTGCCTCTGTTCCACCCTCCTCACCCTCCCTGAGCCCACTGTGGTCCAACTGCTGTGCTTTCTTCGCAACCTCTGAGGTAGTGGTGGTGGCGCTAGTGCTCCCTGGATGGGGGAGGTTCCCTTCCTACTGTCCAGTGTGGCCTGGGGGAAGGTTTCCTTACTACTGTCCAGTGCGGCCTGAAGATGGGTAATGGTCTGTTTTTCCTTCTTCTTTTACTCATTTCCTTCATGCAGAGGTTGGTGGCCTTAATTATGCCCTCCTTTATTTTTCCCCACTGTGCCTGTACCTCTCATTGGCAAGCACCCCCCCCATGAGGTAGTTTCTGAAACAGTCTCTCATTTTTGTAATATCTGCTCTCCTAATGCCAGTACCCTTGTCCTCATGTTGTTTGCCTCTGTTCCTGTGCTAATATTAAACCACACCGTATGGTGATCACTAGTATCTAGGGGACTGCCCACTGTCATGTCTGGAATGCTGTCCCTATTTGTAAGCATCAGGTCCAGTACTGCCCTATCCTTAGAGGGTTCCTTGACTCGCTACCTGAGAAAAGCCCCATGTAGGGAGTCAAGGATGGTCCTGCTCCTTGCCCAAGCTGCAAGTGGAAGGCTCCAATCCACATCTGGCAGACTGAAGTACCCAACTACTAGCACCCCCACCTTACTTCCCATCCTGATGACAGCATCTCCAAGTGCCTTATCCAACTCCTCTCCCTGTACTGGAGGCCTGTATACTACCCCTGAATGGACAGCACCCCCACTATCTGTCTCCAGGATGAACCACAGTGCCACCAGTCCTTGATTTTCTTCTGGGTGCCTCTGTACTTCCGTGGCCTTGATTCCCTCCTTCACAGATAGTACAACCCCGCCTCCCCTCCTTCCTTCCCTGTCTCCCCTGAACAGACAGTAGCCTGGTATAGACATGTGCCAGTTGTGGCTGTCAGTGTACTACAACTCCTTTATGGCCATCAAATCCAGGCTAGTCTCTGGCATGATGGCCTTCAGGTCCAAAATTTTATTAACCAGACTCCTTGCATTGGCACATGTGGCTCTCCATATCTTACTCCCTCCTTGCCCACTTCCCTGCTTCCCCCTCCTGCATGTGCTGTTCCCTGAGGCTCCCTCTAACCCCCTCATCCTGTGTTACCTTCTGTTACCTGCCTCCTTTACTCCCTTCTTTTTGCTTTTGTAATTTATACACCTCTGTCCTTTGCTTTGTTTCCACCCTAGTCTTTTTGTGACCCTGACCTGGGGTGGTTTCCTCCTTTTGGGCCCTTCCTCCCTATTACTTCATCATTGGAGGGGGGGGATTGTTGCCTCCCCTGGTTTTACAGCATCCTCCTCTGGCTAGTTTAACTGCTCATCCCAGTAGAATTTAAACCTCCAACTAAGGACTGTGATCCCTCTACTGGAAAGATGAAGGCCATCTCTCCCACAAAGACCCATATCTTCCCAGGTTGAGCTCTAGTCCCCAATCGTAGACAAAGCCCTCCTCCATGCACTATGCCTTCAAATAGTTGTTAAAAGCCCTGGTGTCATACCTACCATATACCATGATGCTTTTATTATAACAGTAGTATGAATGCTTATAGTTATGAACATTGATAGGTAGGGAACTATTTATTTATTTAGCTTTTGTTGATCAGGTAGGTGCATTAGGCAAAAACCCTGCCTATTTTCAAGCATGACCCGAGAGGATACAGTACACAGTTGACAATTAGATACAGTGAAATAAAAAATAAAATGCAGTACAATACAGTATATGGTACAGGAACAGACGATGGATATCCACGCAGGGATGGTCTGGAGGAAAAAACAATACAGCTTACATATAGTATTATCCATCCTTGCAGGCAATAACAAGAACAGGTGATGACATTAGACTACAGACAGTCAACATTTCAGAGAATCAACAAAACTAGATATAAAGAAATGAGGCAAGAGGGCTAGTTACATTCACAAGAATCAAGTGCTTTTAGGTGGGAGAAGAGTGCAGTTTTGAAGGAAGAGTGAGATTGGGGGCCCTTTAGACAGGAAGGGTGAGAGTTCCAGAGTGTAGGTGCAAAGTGGGCGAAGGCATGTTCACCCATTTTTGTAGAGCAGTGTGGGACTGAGAGCAGGGTGGAGTTTGATGATCTCAAAAGGCGGGAGTGAGGCACCGGGGTGAGCATTGCCCTAATGCTTTTGGGACAGGGGGGTCTTGTCATGGAGTCTATGAAGCAACCCAGAGTGTAAGAGCACAGAGCAGAAGGGGACAGCCATTGGAGGTTTTCATACAGGAGACAGTGGTGAGTAAGTCTGGGTGCAGATAGGGCAAATCTACATACGTTGTTGTAGGTAGTACCCCATTTATGAAGGATTCCAGCGCTAGGGTGGGATAGAATAGGGAGGGCATATTGTAGCTTAGGGAGCAGGACACCGCTGGCAACAGAGATCTTGGCCGCAGGAGTAAGGGAGTGACGCACTCGATAAGCGGCACCTATCTTGATGTTAATAGATTTGCATATCTCGTTTATATGTGATGAGAAGTCAAGAGAGGGATCAAGTGTCACACCCAATTATTTAAGAGTCAGTAGACTGGATGGTAGAGCCATCACTGCTTCACACACAAAACATGGGGGACCCAGAATGGAGTCTTATTGCTGACCCAAACAGCATAGCCTGGGTCTTGGATAGACTGAGGAGTAGGCCATTATTAAGGAGCCAGGCTTGAATCATTTGGAATGCAGATGACAGGTCTGTATTGATGTCATCCATCGACCGAGCAGTTGAGTAGAGCACCAGGTCATCTGTATACATGATGGATTGACAGTGTGTAGAGGTAGTGGGACAATCATTAACAAAAATGGAAAAGAGCAAAGGCCCTAGAATGGATCCTTGTGGGACGCCACAGAAGACAGGAGCAGGAGATTATAGTACTTTATTGAAGAAGATGGATTGGGTCCAGTTTGAAACGTAACTACTGATCCAGGATGTGGTGGAACTAGAGGCCCTGAGAGAATGAAGTTTATTCACAAGTAGTGGGTGATTAACCAAATCAAAAGCTTTGGTGAGATCTATAAACACTGCACCAGTAAGTAGTCCTTGTCTATTCCGGACTTAACATCACTAGTGAATTGGGTGAGAACAGTTGGTACAGTGTCCAGGCCTGAAACCGTGTTGAGCCGTGGACTGGAGATCGAATTTTAGTAGATGAGCAGAGATCTGACGGTGAACGAGTTTTTCCAGTGACTTGCTAAGAGTTGGTAAAAGAGCAATCGGGTGATAGTTAGACAAAATTTTAGGGTCACCCTTCTTGAAGACAGGAATTACTCTGGCAGATTTCCAGGCCAAAGGCACTGTTGCAGTACTGATGGATAGATTAAAAAGCTGAGTAACAGGAGTGGCAAGGTGAGAGGCACCAAGTCAGAGGATCCTGGGTTCAATACCGTCAAGTCCTGCAGTACCGTGTACAGGAATGGACCTCAGTAATCTAAGAATATCCAGGCAAGAGATGGGAGAAAGTTTGAGTGTGGGAGAGGTGTCTGAGGGAGAAGAGGAAGGGCAGTGGGATCCAAAGGAGGGGGCCTGTGGGCAGTTAGGAACAATGTTGAAAAGCAGGTTGAAAGCATTGGCAATGGTCCTAGGGTTGTTACAGATGGTGTCATTTAGAAACAAGTCCTCGGGGGTCAATAGCTTAGTGTTCCCTAATATCTCATTAATCTGATTCCAGCATTTCCTGGGGTCAGCGGCTGATGACCTAAGAAGTCCACGGTAGTAATCATTCTTTGCAGCCCAGATTGACCGCTTGCAGGTATTTCACAGAGCCCGGTACTGAGCAAGGTCTTCCACATCTGAGGAGGACTTCCATTTAGACCATAGCTTGTCATGCTGTTTGAGCAGTTGCAGGAGAGGTCGTTTCAGCCATTTGGTAACCCACCCTCTAATCCTGCGTGCAGAGTATGGTATGTGCTTACGCTGTAGCGTAAGTAAGGTCATATTAAAGAAGTCAGTGGCAAGGTTGATGTCATCAGTGGTAAATAGGAGAGACCAGTCTGTATGTTTTAGATCCCGTAGGAACTCAGCAGTGTTAAGTAGGGCAAAGTTGGCAAACGATAGTACCTTGTGTGGATTTGAGAAAGGGGAGGCATCTCGCACACAGAAGACTAGGCAGTGGTCACTTATTGAGTCAGGTAGGACCCCAGCAGTGGAATAGCAATCAATCCTATTAGTTAGAATTCAGTCAATCATAGTACAGCTGTGACCATTCGGTGCTATCCGAGTGGGGGAATAGATGAGTTGGAAAAAGTTGGCTTTGCTAATGGTAGAGGCAAGGGAGGAAGAGTGTGGCCCAAGCCAGTCGAGGTTAAAATCACCAAGACAGACTACCTCATTATTTTTGGTCAAACCAGGGATAAGTCCTATGATTTCCTCAAGGCCTGGCTTACTATTGCGTGGGGGTATATACACTCCGAATATGTGCAGTTTCTTGGCACCCCCGAGAAGTAATAGAGCATGTAAGGCCTCGCAGTCCATAAGAGAGGGGGTGGCAAGAACAGTGACATCCAGGTGGGTCTTGTAATATAGTGTTAGCCCACCCCCTCTTTTGGTGGAGGGACGGTTGACATGGTGCATAAAATAGCCCGGTAGCGCACAGTTGTGATCTGAGATGGAAGGTTTCAGCCAAGTTTCTGATAGCACTAGAATATCTGGATCATTAACCTGGACCCATGCTTCCAGTTCAGAGAGGTTGGTCACAATGCCACGGATGTTTATGTGGGCAATGGTCAGGCCAGAGGCCTGGGGTAGCCGATGGCTAGCACTGGGCTGAGATTGGAGAAGATTTTCTCGAGGACCCGGGTTGGATTCTATGTCCCCGGAAATAGTAAGGGATAATGTGGTAATCCACAGCATGGCAAGAGCCATGGCATGGTAGACAGTTGCTGTAGAGGTAAGCTTCTTCTTTACGAAGTGTGTCAAGAGTGACCTCAGGAGTTTGAGGCTAAGGTACCCAGGTGGAGTAGTCAAATGGGTACCCTCAGCCAACAGGTTAGAGTATGTGAAGTCATTGCTAGTCGCACCCAACAGGGGGTTGGGGGTACACGAGAGTAGAGTTAGATAGCTGAGGGCAAGTAATGTGGTAAGCAGGGATACTTGGCAAAACAGAGCTTCCTTAGTCCACATAATGTGAGGGAACAAGACGTCCCCTAAAGAGAAGTGGGAGTAGGCAGAAAGGGGGAGAAGACAGGGGCAGGGAAGGGAGCCAAAAGAAGTTGGCTAGGGCTGTGTCAAAAGAGGTGGGAGGGTAAGATTATGTTAGATGGAAAGAATGGGTAGAAGGGACGAAGCAAAGTAAGGAGGAGCTGTTGAAAGAGAAATACTGGTTCAGAAGAGATAAACCAATGAGTTCCAAAGCAGGAGCTGTTGGTAGAGGATAGAGCAATAGTCAGCAATAGGACCTTTTGCAGGAATATAAACAAGGGACTAGAAGAAAAGCATTAGCGAATAACACCATCTAGTGGTCAAGTAGTATAACTTGCAGGTGGGAATGTAGATAGAAAAAAACTGCAGATCACGTGAGGACCTTTCCCTATATAAGTAAGCACAGAAAAGAGTGGGAGGGTATTGGGGGCGGGCAGGGAGCAGTCGTGTAGCGACTGCGGGGCAAGCTCCATTTGCAAACAGGAGCAGCATGGGCAGGCTGTAGCAGACAAAAATTACTTACTAGGTCACTGCTCCGAGAATCAGGTAAAAGGCAGTAGCAGACCCGAATCAATTAATAGGTCACTGCTGTGAGAATCAGAGACTTGCTCTGTGAATTGTAATCAATATTAGGGTTGTTCAGTTGAGTTTCGGGTCCAGTGTAGCTTGCAGTTAAGCTCGGTGTGAGCCGCTCCGAATCGCAAGTGAAATTTACAAAAAATAAATACTGAAGTAGCAGCTTGAATTTATAATGCTACTGCAGTGGAAACTCTTGGAACAGCACTATTTTAAATTCTGTAAGTCCTACAGGTGCGAGTCGCTCTGAATCGCAAGTGAAATTTGCAAAAAAATAAATACCCAAGTAACAGTTTAAATTAATAATGCTACTGTAGTGGAAACTCTTGGAACATCAATGTTTTAAATTCAGTAAGCCCTACAGGAGCTTTGTTTCCATGAGAGACTGGCTTGTGCACGGGTGGACGGATGGTCGGCTCATTTGTTACGGCACTTATCCATACCTGGAATCAGAATAGGAGGGCTCCAGCAGCTCCGTGGACGGATGGCCCCTAAGAGTTTCGGAGTGCTGTGGAGAGAGATAAATAGGAGGTTGGGGGGAAGGTAACAAATTAGAACAGGGCTTTAGGTCAGGGATGGGGCAGAGAAGGAGAAATCAGATTACAGCCAGTGATACGGAGAAGGGATTACGAGGAGATACAGAGGTTAGAGAAGCAATTAGGATCAGTGGTAGCAGAAAACATTGAATAATCGGATCCCTAAGCACTCAGACAGACTCACTACCCAATTTGAAAATGTAGGTATCACAGCTAGGAAGATTCAGTCACAAGTACGCAGATATAGCCCCTAAAATCCTATACAAGTACAGTAATACACAGGATCAAAAACACAGTAACACCTTATGCACCCTCCTCTCTTTGCACAGTGGTCACAGGCTAAGTCATATTGGGCATGGTAAATTGTTTTAGGGCAAGCTCCATTTGCAAACAGGAGCAGCACGGGCAGGCTGTAGCAGACAACAATTACTTACTAGGTCACTGCTCCGAGAATCGGGTAAGAGACAGTAGCAGACTCGAATAAATTAATAGGTCACTGCTCCGAGAATCGGAGACTTGCTCTGAGAATTTTAATCAACATTAGGGTTGTTCAGTTGAGTTTTGGGTCCAGTGTAGCTTGCAGTTAAGCCGCTATGAATCGCAAGTGAAATTTACAAAAAATAAATACCCAAGTAGCAGTTTAAATTTATAATGCTACTACAGTGGAAACTCTTGGAACAGCACTATTTTAAATTCTGTAAGCCCTACAGGTGGGAGTCGCTCCGAATCGCAAGTCAAATTTACAAAAAAATAAATACCCAAGTAGCAGATTAAATTAATAATGCTACTGCGGTGGAAGCTCTTGGAACATCAATGTTTTAAATTCAGTAAGCCCTACAGGAGCTTTGTTTCCATGAGAGACTGGCTTGTGCACGGGTGGAGGGATGGTCGAAAAAGGCACCAAATTTAAAATTCAGTCGGTACCTGGCTCATTTGTTACGGCACTCGTCCATACCTGGAATCAGAATAGGAGTGCTCCAGCAGCTTCGTGGGTGGATGGCCCCTAGGATTTTTGGAGTGCTGGAATCAGAATCGGAGGGCTCCGGCAGCTCCGTGGGCGGATGGCCCCCCAGGATTTTTGGAGTGCCGGAATCAGAACAGGAGGGCTCCGGCAGCTCCATGGGCGGATGGCCCCCAGGATTTTCGGAGTGCTGGAATCAGAACAGGAGGGCTCCGGCAGCTCTGTGGGCGGATGGCCCCCAGGATTTTCGGAGTGCTGGGATCAGAACAGGAGGGCTCTGGCAGCTCCGTGGGCGGATGGCCCCCAGGATTTTCGGAGTGCTGGGATCAGAACAGGAGGGCTCCGGCAGCTCCGTGGGCGGATGGCCCCCAGGATTTTCAGAGTGCTGGGATCAGAACAGGAGGGCTCCAGCAGCTCCGTGGGCAGATGGCCCCCAGGATTTTCGGAGTGCTGGGATCAGAATAGGAGGGCTCCAGTAGCTCCGTGGGTGGATTTAAACAAGTTTCCCACATGTTTGTATCTATGCCAAATGATGGATTATTCCCAAGAGATTTTGCTAGTTTGCTAATCATAGCATGACTAATCAAACATAAAACTACACCAGATTAATAGAATATCTCTAAGGTAATAGCTAATCACCCTTCCACTGGAGCTCAAAGGCTTGTTCGAGGTACTCTTCTGACCATTGGAAAATCATTAAAAAACTTTTATTAGTCAGTCCCTCTACCCACTGAAAACATATTCTTTGCTATAGCTTCTGTAAGTATAGATTTATGATTTTAAAACCTATGTTGCCATGGATATTTACAACGTCAAGACTTTTTCATTTGGTGGCCTTTATTAGGGCAGCTACATAAGATTTATTTACTGGATGAATGACCATGACCACTGTAATTGTGTTTCTACTCCCGGCTAAATAGCTGAGACCTCTGCAGCTCATTCACTACAGCATTACTGAGTGAACATTGATTATGATTCCCAAAAATAGCCACTAAACTAGTAACACTGTGTGTTAATAACTTATACTCACCACTGTACACTCTACCACTCTCTGAATTTCCCCTCCCTCCCTCACTAACAGACGCACGCTCCATGCTGCCAAATTCATCTCTAAATTCTGGCTAGGTTCTCTTCCCTCCTATCTCTCTGCCTCTCTACCCACCCCTTATCCCTCCCTATACTCCCTTAGATCTGGTGACTCACGAACTCTGATAATTCCTCACAGAAGCGCATTCTCTGGTCAACTGGCCTTCTCCCACCACCTCCCTAAACTATGCAATTAGCTGCCATCACAAATCCGTCACTCTTCCGCAGCTGGTTCACTCACCACGTCCCTATCAAATTACCTAATGACCAACTGCGAATGCAACTAACTCCCACAGGAATTGTCTAAGCTACTGGAATTATATTTCCCCACTCTTCTAGCTTGACTCACCCCTACCCCTCCTCCATCCCCCCACCAAGCACTTATCACACTTATCTCTGTCTCCCCTACCCCCTTCCTTCTATGCCTAACCTAACCCATGTTACTGTAGCTTCCTAATGTGAGTATGTCAATGGAAATGACATTTTTGTATCATGTACCTATGCTCTGTACTGTAATTTGTACTTATTATGTTACCCACTGTTACGTAATTTGCCTGTTGATTTATGTAATCCCACTACCCTTTCCCCCAGGACGTACCGTGAGATGAGCATACTGTTGCTCAGTGTAACTTTCCTTGTGAAACATTTCAATAAATAAATAAAATAAGAAATGTACTGTGATGCAGTGGTTCAAGCATACAGTGGCGTGAAAAAGTATTTGCCCCCTTCCTGATTTTCTCTATTATTGCATATTTGTCACACGGGATGTTTTCAGGTCTTTAGACAAAATGTAATATTAGCTAAAGGGAACCTGAGTGAACAAATAACACTTGTTTTTTTTTTTTATTTCACTTATTTAATGAAAAAAGTTAACCAACACAAACTGGCCCTGTGTGAAAAGTAATTGCCCCTTACACTTAATAACTGGTTATGCCACATTTAGCTGCAATGACTGCAACCAAACACTTCCTATAATTCAATATCAGTCTTTCACATCACTGTGGAGGAATTTTAACCACTCTTCCTCGTAGAACTGCTTTAATTCAGTAACATTTGGTAGGTTTTTGAGCATGACCTGCTCGTTTCAGGTCCTGCCACAGCATCTCTATTGGGTTTAAGTCTGGACTTTGACTAGGCCATTCCAAACTTTAATTTTACTTCTTTTAGCCATTCTGATGTGGACTTGCTTTTGTGTTTTGGATCATTGTCTTGCTGCATGGCCCAACTACGCTTCAGCTTCAGCTGACGGAAGGATGACCGGACATTTTCCTTAAGAATTTTCTGGTACAGAGCAGAATTCATGGTTCCTTTAATTATGGCAAGTCATCCAGGTCCTTAGGCAGCAAAGCATCCCCACACCATCACACTACCACCACCATGTTTGACTGTTGGTATGGTGTTCTTACTGTGGCATGCTGTGTTTGCTTTACGCAGACATTAGGGGATCCATGTCATCCAAAAGTTCCACTTTGGACTCATCTGTCCATAGAACATTTTCCCAAAAGGCTTGTGGATCATCCAGGTGCTTCTTGACAAATGAGAGACGAGCATTTATGTTCTTCTTGGTTAGCAGTCGCTTCCCTTGCTACTCTCACATGAAGCCCATTTTTGCCCAGTCTCTTTCTGATTGTGGAGTCGTGAACACTGAC
This sequence comes from Neoceratodus forsteri, assembly GCA_016271365.2. Lineage (NCBI taxonomy): Eukaryota > Metazoa > Chordata > Ceratodontiformes > Ceratodontidae > Neoceratodus > Neoceratodus forsteri. The sequence goes on from CM057452.1 coordinate 1,879,115,962, forward strand.
CTTAGCTGAGGCAAGAGAAGCCTGCAGTTCTTTGGATGTTGTTTTAGGATCCTTTGAGACTTCCTGAATGATTTTACGCTGCGCCCTTGGAGTAATTTTGCAGGCCGCCCACTCCTGGGAAGATTCACTACTGTTCCAAGTGTTCTCCATTTGGAGATTATGGCTCTCACTGTGGTTCGATGGAGTCCCAGAGCCTTAGAAATAGCTTTGTAACCCTTCCGGACTGATAGAGGGCAACAAATTTTTTCTGATCTTTTCAGGAACTTCCTTGATCATGGCATAATGTGCTTGTTGAATCTTTGTGCTGGCAACGTGACTTGATGGTAAGGGTCAAAATAAGTGAGATTTATATTGAGCAGGGCTGGCTGTAATCAAGCCTGGCTGTGTTCAAGCAGCTGACTCTAATTATCCCTTTAATTGGATTGATTTAACTAGGGGGCAATTACTTTTTCACATAGTGCCCGTTGGTGTTGGTTAACTTTTTTCATTAAATAAATGAAATAAGTAAAAAAAGTGTTATTTGTTCACTCAGGTTCCCTTTATCTAATATTATATTTTGTCTAAAGTCCTGAAAACATCCAGTGTGACAAATATGCAATAATAGAGAAAATCAGGAAGGGGGCAAATACTTTTTCACGCCACTGTACAACTGAATAACAAACAATCCCAAGTTCCCATTCTACCATGGTCATTGAGCCACTGTGTTACCCATAACAACTTCCTTGACCTCTCTGTCCATCAGTCGTCCCACCCTACCAATAGAAAAGGGCAGAAGTTGGACCCAATGGAAAACATAATGCATCTTAATCAGGCTAACCTGAGTAAATAAATTATATATTATATGACAAAATACAGAAAAAAACTATTATTCAATCTGTCATAAAAGTGGGGACACCTAATTTACAAAGGCTTGTTTTTACTCTACCATTAGATTTTGGTAATTAAGAAAAATTAGGTTTGTATCTGTCACATGCTGTGAGTACAAAACAAAAAAAATTCCATTATTAATAGTCCAAGCAATAGGAAAGAAGCAAACAATATTCATTTGAAACTTCATCACAAAAAAATGACTTTGCTTTTGCTACACATTTGTATTTGACCACCATTACAACCACTGGCAGAATGATGATGATGTGGATGGACACATTTTGTGACTGAAAAATAAAACTGATATGGAAAGTCCCCCCCCCCCACATAATTCATTTTCCATAGTGCATTCCTTTCAAAAGCCAACATTCAGTTATTTCAGTGTTGTACCTCAGCACACACTGCTGGGACTGAAACTATTATGCCCAGGCATTTTAAGTTCCAAACCCAGGTGAGATGGAGTTCATGTTTTTGTATGTTATGATGAATCTTCTTGCATGGTTCATGAATGTTCATCAAGAAACTAGTTTAATGCATTAAAGGCAACACGAAGTTCCACAGGGAAAAAAAAATGTTTCATACTAAACAAACTTATGTATCAATATTTTTAACAAAACACCCTGCTCTGTTATGACTACTGCCTGCTTAAACTGTGCCACCAGTGGACTGCCATCTTCCTTTGTACACAAGCAGTGCTATAGTGTGCAGTCTATATGTCACCAAGATAATGCACGCCATATAAACTCTCCAATGTTCACACACAATGACAGACTATGTTGACACAGTCTCATCATAACCACATCATTGTCTTGCCACAGTTAAATGTCAGCCCATGAGGAACAGTGTAAGTAGACAATATTTGCAACAGAGCAGTATTTTGAGAAAACATGGTACAGTACTCTGTTTGACAAATGAAAATGTACTTTTTTCTGTAAAACTGTATGTCCCCTTTAACAGAATAAGAAATGTGAACTGTTCATTAATGATCATGAATTGTTACATGCTTTCCTTTTCTTGCTGTAATGTGTTCCCATGAAACAAAAATATTCTAACTTTGTGGCCACCCTTTTAATTATAGTAATCCTTCAACTTAATTTTTGACATTGATATTTGGAGTGGTCACAAACAACTGTGGAGCTTTGACTATCTTAATTATGAAAACTGCTTAAGCATACTTTAAAATTTTACACAACGGAAAGCAATCCCTTTTATATATGACTTCCCCAAGTTTTCAGCATTATTCACAGTTGTCATAGCACATCTATTGCATTACATCACTATTCTAGCAACTGAGTTGGAATAGCAGTCAGGAGATTCTGTATGTAGCATGTAATCCTATTGAGTCATCACCACTATATCTTGCTTGTTTCCATACTGATCCAGTGATTACTACAAAATATGGTGGCATGCAACTATGATCCTTTAGATGAGCAAAAGACGTCTATGTGAGATAGAGGGAGGATAAGGAAAACTCGAGAGGGCTATGCTGCTGGAGAAACAGAAGAAGTAAGGGGAAGACGTACTCAAAAGCATATGGTGTCACTAAAAGTGGAGGACAGATTGATACAGGAAGAGAAGGAGATAGCCAACAAATTTAATAAGTATTTCTTGGAAGTCTTTAAGAGTCAAGATCCTATAAATGATCAGAATGAGAGGAGAATAACAGACTATTTACAACAGAAATACATCGCAGAGAGGGATGTATATGAAAAATTGAAAAAAAAAAGAAAACATAAATCCTGTAGTACAGATGGGATTCACCCATTTCTTCTAAATGAGGTTGCAGAAGAGTTGGCTGGGCCTTTGGCTCTACTGTTCAATCGATCCTTAAAAAAGGGGGAAGTTTTGAAAGAATGGCGATTGGCACACATCACCCCAATACTAAAAGGAGGAGCTAGAATGGAGGTGCAGAACTACTGCCCCAATAAGTATCACCTCTGTTGTGGGTAAAATAATGGAGAGTTTCATAAAGGAGTTTATAGAAGAAGATATGAGAAGACTGGGGGTGGTGGATACTACACAACATGGATTCGTGCGGGGTAGGTCGTGCATGACAAACTTATTGGACTTTTTTGAGTCTGTGAGTCTGGCACTCAAGTACAGTATGCCTGTTGATGGGATATATTTAGACTACACAAACGCATTTGACTCTGTGTCCCATGTTAATTTAATAAACACCTTGAAAGACATAGGGTTCAATACTGGTTTATTGGTATGGATAAGGGATTGGTTGATGGATAGGAGACAGAGAGTGGCCATCAGGGTACACTTGTCAGAATAGGGTCAGTGACAATGACAAGTAGTGTCCCCCAGGGATCGATCCTGGGTCCCATCTTATTTAGGATCTTTGTTTCATCTATGCAAGTTGATGATGGGGTGTGGCTCTGCAAATACGCAGATGACACAAAAGTGGGGGCAATAGTTAATAATCAGGATTCAATAAATAGATTTCAAAAACAACTCAATAATTTGGATATATGGGCAACTGAACATAAGCTAGTTTTTAACATTTCCAAGTGAAAGGTGATGCAGTTTGGTGTCAATAATCCTGGGGCTGAATATTATATCAATAATAGGCCTATAAATACAGGTTACTCACCTGTAACAGGAGTTCTAGGAATGGTTTATGTTGTTCATCCACACTTTCTGGCAGGTATCCTTGCCGCTTTAAATCTTGCCGGAAGATCTTCTAGCTGGCTCCTCCCACCCACCCGGGTGGTAAAACTCTCGGCTCCACCCCACGACACCAGATCTGGCCCGCTGAAAGCTTAGGTAGTGCGTCAAGCCGGGAGGTCGGGGGGTCGTGGATGAACAACATATACCATTCCTAGAACTCCTGTTACAGGTGAGTAACCTGTATTTAGGGACATGGATATGTTGTTCATCCACACTTCTGGCAGACTCCTAGCAGTTCTTGGGAGGAGAAGGAGGCAAGGCGCTACCCCTACTTAGGGAATAGAGACTGGAGAACCGAGGCCTCAAAACCAGCATCCCGTGTGACTCAAGGTCGATGGTAGTGGGTGATGAAGGTGTGTTGACTTCCAGGTAGCAGCCTCCAGATTTCCTAGATAGGGACGTCCCTGGAAGCAGCCACCGATGCAGCGGCATGGCGGGTAGAATGAGCTCTTATCCCTGTGGGAGGCTCCATGTCCACCAACCTATAGCAGAGATCTATGCAGGAGGTGACCCACCTGCTTATCGTCCGCTTGGCTGCAGGTCTGCCAGGTGCGGCTTCAGCATAGGTAACAAACAGCTGACGAACCTCTCCCTGAATTTCAGCCGTGCGCTCCTTATAGTAATCGAGTGCCCTTCTAGGGTCCACAGTATGGAGCCTATATTCGGCCTCCGAGGTGTGATTGGGGTAGAACACTGGCAGAGTCAACACCTGGTTAAGGTGAAACTCTGACATCACCTTCGGAAGGAATTTCAGGTGGGGGTGCAGGACAACCTTGTCCCTGTGGAAGACCAGGTAAGGAGACTCGACGGAAAGCGCCTGGAGCTCTCCCATCCTTCTGGCTGACGTAACAGCCACCAAGAAGGCGGTCTTCCATGACAGGTCAGAGAGATCACACCTGTGCATTAGTTCAAATGGCTTGCCCATGAGCTTTGCCAGTACCAGCAGTAGATCCCACGGAGGTGGAGGTTCTCGCACCGGAGGGGAAATGTGATCAAGGCCTTTTAAAAAGCACCAGACCACCTTCTCCTGCGCCACTGACTGCTTCCCGGCCCACGCCCGGTAAGCAGAGATGGCTGCCAGGTGCACCTTTAGGGTCGTCGACCTCAGCCCTTGCTGAGAAAGGGATCATAGATAGTCCAAGATGCTTGCCAAGGAACTGGAGGAAGGGTCCAGGCCCTTGCCCTGACACCAAATGAAAAATCTCTTCCATTTGAAGGCATAGCATTTCCTGGTCGACTCCTTACGGGACGCCTCAAATACATTGAGGACCTCGTCGGAAAGACCCAAGGCCTGGAACTCTAGCCACTCAGGAACCAGGCCGTCAGGTGCAGGGATTGAAGGTCCGGATGGAACACCTTCCCTTGATTGACTGAAAGTAGGTCTGGGCAAGCTGGAAGCTGCCTCGGGAGCCTGGAGCTGAGGCTGAGGAGATCTGGATACCAGCATTGGTGGGGCCAGTCTGGGGCTACCAGAATCACCTGCGCCTTGTCCCTCCTCGCCTTGAGAAGCACCTTGTGGATCAAGGGAAATGGGGGAAACACGTAGAAGAGGCCTGGGCTCCACGGCCTCTAGAAGGCATCTCCCTGCAGCGAGCCCTGCTGAGGGGGGGCGGGCATGGAACAGCCTCAGCTTCGCGTTCTCCCTGGAGGCAAACAGGTCCACCTGAGGTGTGCCCCAATGGGAGAACAGATCTTGTGCTACTTCCGGCAGGAGAGACCACTCGTGAGACACAGCCCCTATCCAGCTTAGGGCATCGGCCAGGGTGTTGGAGGCTCCTGCCACATGAATGGCTAGGAGATCTGCCTCCAGGCTGCGCGAGAGTGACCAAATGCGGACAGCTTCCTAGCACAGAGGCATGGAGCGCATCCCGCCCTGGCGGTTTAGGTAGTACATGTTCGTGGTATTGTCCATCTGGACCTGAACCACTTGACCCCGTAGAAACGGAGCAAAGGCGGTGAGAGCTAGACGGACCGCCGGAAGCTCCAGCAGGTTGATATGGCATCGGGACTCCCGAGGGGACCACAGGCGGTGCGCTCTGTGCTCCCCCAGATGGGCACCCCAACCCATCAGACAGGCGTCGATCGATAGAGAGATCGTCGGCTCAGGGCAGACAAACGGGATGCCCTCCTGCAGATGAGCTGGAATGATCCACCACTGGAGAGCGTTCCACATCCCCCTGGGTCACCGTCACTAGCTGGTCCAATGGATCGCAGCGTTGAGACCACTGGCTGGCCAACCCCCATTGAAGGGGACGCATGTTCCAGCAGGCCAAACGGACCACGCTGGTGCAGGCCGCCATGAGACCCAGGAGGCGCAGGAAGTCCTGGGCAGGACACGATTGCCCAACCAGAAATGATTGGGCAAAGGAGGAAAGAACCTCGGCTCTGTCCACCGGGAGCTGTGCTCTGGCTCGAAGAGAGTTGAGCTCTGTCCCGATGAAAAGAATCACCTGCTTCAGTTTGAGTTCCGACTTGGCCTCATTGATGAGGAGGCCGATCTGAGAGCAAACCTGGAGGGCCAGATCTCTGGACCGCTCCACCTCCTGTCTGGAGGGCGCTGCTATCAGCCAATCATCCAGGTAAGGGTACACCCGGACCCCTTGGCGCAGCAGGAATGCTGTCACCACTGCCATGTATTTGGTGAAGACACTGGGAGCAAGAGAAAGGCCGAAGGGCATGGCTCGGAACTCGTAAAGGGATCCTTCCGCTCGAAAGCGAAGGAATCTCGGGTGAGACAGATGGATAGGGATGTGAAAAAACGTGTCCTGTAGGTCCAGAGAGCAGAACCACACACCGCGTTCCAGGGATAGTATTATCTGAGCCAGAGTGACCATCCTGAAGGTCCGAGACCTTAGGAACTTGTTTAGGTCACGCAGGTCGAGAATGGGGTGCCAGCCCCCCGTCCGTTTTGGGACCAGGAAGTACCTGGACACAAACCCCGGGTCTGAGGGAGGGTCTGCCACCTCTCTGATCACCTCCTTCTCGAGGAGCAGAGTGATGTCGGCTTGGCGAGCCGACAGTGAGGCTGCGGACCCCGAGGCCCCCCAGGGAGTGACGGCTCAGAAGGGCGGGGCCTGCTCAAACTACAGAGACAGGTTTTTCCCACCACTTTCCAACAACCACCGGTCTGTGGTGACAGTGGACCAGGTGGAAAGTAGTGAGCTGCTTTCCACGGGGAACCTGGGGTGGCGGACGAGGTTGGGCTGCACCCTCAACCCGTCACTGAGCAGGCTTGGAGGAGGGACTGGCCGAGGATCACCTGGGCCTTTACCTCCCTGCTTCCTGGAGGAGGAAGCCGCGGGCTTGGGTTTGGGATGCCAAGCGCGAGCCTACTGGCCCTGATGCTGCTGGGCCGGACGTGCCGCGGGCGCAGACGGACGAAACGGCTTAGGTTGTGGTCTGCAGCCCTTGTCCCTCTGGGTGGATGAGACGGAGTCCAGAGTGGCATTGGACTTTTCGATCCTTTGGAGGTGACCTTCCACTCCAGGGCTGAAGAGGTCGGTCCCCAGGAAGGGGACATCCGCCAACTTGTGCTGGGTAGCTGCTGTGAAGGTGGATATCCTCAGCCATGCCCGACGGCGCATAGCTACTGCAGCTGCGACTGACCTGGCACAAGAGTCACCGATGTCCAAAGCAGTCTGAAGTTGCTGCTTGGCCACCGCCCTGCCCTGGTCCCGCACCTGCTTAACCGTGGTCTGCAGGTCAGCCGGGAGATGAGGAACTACCTCATCCAGGGAGCCCAACAAGGTGTGGGAAAAGTGTGCCATCAGCACGGCTGAGCTGGCCTGAAGAAGGCCAAGAGAGGACACAGCGTAGACTTTGCGCCCGGCGTAGTCCAACTTCTTGGACTCCTTGTCGGGAGGCTTGTCTACGTCCCTGGCGCTTCCGGCACACCGGAAGACACTGTCGGTAACCAACCCCTCGGCTGAGGGGTGTTCCGAAAAACTGGACACGGAACCGGTAGGGATGGCATACTTCCTCGCCATCCTGGCTGAGGGTGCAGGACAGGAAGCAGGGCGCTGCCAGAGCTCCAAGGCCGGGCCGACAATGGCCTCGGCCACCGGAAAGGCCTCCGTGGGAGAATCCCCTTGGTCCAATATCTCCGTGAGGGGATACTTGGCCCGCTTGGATATGGGCTCGAGCTGCATCCTGGTGGACTCCGAGATGAGCCTAAGCAAACCCATGAAGGACGATGGGCTATCGTCCAGCGACTGACCTCCGGAGGACTCCAAGTCGACCCGCCTGCAGAACAGGGAGGAATCGTCATCAGACTCAGAAGAGTCTACAAAGAGCTGCCTTGGGCCTGAGCCACCCTCCTCCTGCTGAGGGCGATCGGGAGTGAGGGTGACAGACAGCCTATGGGGCAGACCCTGGGCCAACTGAGAATTCTTGGTCGGGGCTCCAAACTACGGCTGTGGAGGCAGAGGTTCCACCAGAATCGGTGAGGCAGCCAGTTTTGGTCGAGCAAACAGGCCTGGGAGCAGGCGTCTCGGCTAGAGCAAGGGGTTGCTTCGGCCGCTACGGTGACAGCCACTTGATAGCCGGGGAAGGTGACGACGTTGGCTTGCTCCCGGACAGAAGGAGCTTTTGCCACATGAGGTCCTCATAGCGCCAACGCAACTTGCGTCGAAGCGTCCCCTTGTCCGAGGAGGAAGACGAGGACGAGCGGCGACGCCGCTTGCCACAGTACCGAGACCGAGACCACCTATGACAGCGGGATCGGCTGGACCGAGAAGAAGTCTGAGACCGAGACTGCGAACCTCGGCTTTTCCGAGGAGGGTTCTGGGGCAGGGCGGGGGAAACCCGCTCTCCCCTCGGCTTGGAGGGATCAACCGTGGACTCTGGAACCGGAGGCACAGGCAAGTCCACGGAAACCTCAATCTCCGCCGGGGGAACCGGGGAGGGAGGGTTTTCGGCTTCACCGTCGACAGCCCATCCGACAGGTCGAGAAAAATCTCAACTGCGTCGACGGGAGTCTCGGGTCAACTAACCTGACGGGGACACTGTGAGGCCAGTGGCCGAAGCCGAAGGATTGACCGAAGTCGATGGTCGACTACTCGGGGAGAGGGACCTCTTCCGCTCCCAAGAGCGTCGACGGAGGGACTTACCTTTGTGGTCCTTCTTCTTGGACCGAGAGGAAGGCCCTGAGGATGTTGGTCCCTCTCTCTTAGTGGAAAGGGACAGACAGAGCTCCTTAAAAGAAGCTGAATAGGAGGATCCCAGGGAGAGTGGGATAAAGGCCGCAGCCGAGGTAGACAAAGATGCGGCCTGCGCTGCCTCCTCCTCGAGGGCGATCATCTGCTCAAGCTGTTCCACCGAGCCCGCCGCCACAGAAACCGCCAAACAGGCCTCCTTCGACTTTTTACCGAGGGTAACATGTTGCGCCTGTTGTAACGGCATCGCGGTCTTCCAGGACGTGAGGCCGAAAGGGAGCACAGGCTGCAAGCCTGCGGGTCGTACTCAAGGCCCAGGCAGTAGACGCACGTGGAGTGCGGATCCGTCTGAGACATCTTCTGCCCGCATGGGCACTTCCGAAAACCAGGAGTCGATTTGTCCATCTCAGCCACGAGGGAAATAAATGACCGAAGTCTTGAAAACTTTAAAAGTAATTTCGGGTAAACCGAAGAAATAGGAACCAGTCCTATACGCAGAGCGTTAAGGAGGGAACCTGAGCTTCCAAGCGGTAAGGAAGATCTGCCGACATGGGGCGGAGCCGAGAGTTTTACCACCAGGGTGGGTGGAAGGAGCCAGCTTGAAGACCTTCCGGCAAGATTTAAAGCGGCAAGGATACCTGCCAGACAGTGTGGATGAACAACATATCCATGTCCCTAGAACTAGTGTTACGAATGAAAAAGATCTGGTGGTTTGGATAATTGATACCCTGAGTTTTGATAAACATAATAGTGAATGTGTTAAAAAAGGAACTAGGATTTTGGGAAATATATTGAGAAATATAAAAGAGTATAAGAGAAGAGGTGTTGTTGCCCCTTTATCGATCCCTTGTACGACCAGTGCTTGAATATGGTGCCCCAGTCTGCTCATCCCAAAGTGTAGGCAGTACAATTGCAGTTGAGAGGGTGCAGAGAAAATTGACAAGGTCAGTGAAAAGAGTTAAAAACAGGGCATATGAGGACAGGCTTAGGGAATTGGGATTATACTCAATGTCCTATCGGAAAACAAGAGGGGACCTGTGCCATGTTTACAGAGCTTTCCATGATGAGATAATTTGCGAAACAACTGGTCTTACCTGGAAGGTGGCCCTAAATAGAGGTACAGGATTGCACCCCTATCAGTTGAAAGGGGATTTATACAAAGCTATAAGACAAAGCAACTGGTTTAACCAGAGGGTAGTTACGGTATGGAATGCCTTGCCAGAAATGATAGTGGGGCTACCAGTATAAAGGCTTTTAAATATCAATTTTATATATTTTATATATATATACACATACATATGCACATATGGGACAAAAATTAGAATACATCCACTGTTAGGGGCAAGTCTCCATATGGCTTATTTAGCTATTCTGACTTGTAATTCCTACCTATGAACCTGTAATACACATAGAATGGTTAAGTGACTTGCTCAAGTTCACTCAATCAGTGCGGACACTGCAGGGATTCAGACCTTGTCCTACAGGTTCATATTTCTGCGTTCTAATCACTAGGCTACAAAAACAATAATGACAACTAGCAAAGACAAAGCTTTGCAAATACTAAACAGCAATGTCACCATCAGAAAAGAATACAGTAAATAAAATGAATTGTAACTTTGTTCTTATTGTCATGGACCCCTAAGATTACAACTCTAAAGTGCTAACATTTTTTATGAACTTAGCAAGCTACTATGTAAAAATGGCTTAGTGCATATACTTTGCATATACAGTAGTATGTTGCTATTAAACTTTCCTACTGTCTACTTCTACTGGTAAAACATAACACAGTTCATAGTCATATGGCTATCAGGGAACCTCACACCATATGTGACATAAGAGATTAGAGCAGTTATTTCTAGCCATCCTGGTCCTTTCAACTTGTTATTACTGGGTCTCTGAAATTGTAACAAAAAAAAACAATAATGGGAAATATTGACAATGGGGGTCTTTTGTTTCTGTGATAGTTTGAGAATTATTTTGGGAAATCTGAAGGAAGTGCTCATACTGTTGATTAGACAACTATTGAAGTAACCCCATCGCTTGTTTGTTATCTAAAATAAATTATGGATAGTACACAATAAGCATGTATTATCCACTCAGCATCTTTCCTAATACAGATAATAGGTATGCAGTTCAGGTTTAAACCACTATATTAGGCTTGGTTCCATGTGACTAAGTCTCACGCTTCCAGATCTTTTGTTTTGACTGTGTAAATTAATGCCTTGGCATTATTTCAAACTTAATATCTTATATGTGCTATGTAAGTTAGCATGAAAATGTCAGCTTTAGTGAAGTGTCAGATATAAAGAACAGTATTTAACATTACATCATTTATTTCTTAGCATGCCATAGGACCATAGAAAAATGACAGTAAAAGACTAAAGGTCCATCATGTCGGCCCTGTTGCTCTACTGCGTACTACTAATACTGTATGAGGAATGAAAGACAGCCACTTAAAATTCAACAGTGATGAAGGATGACTCAGGATTATGGTAATGTGCTTCTTCTTGGTTGGCAATACAAGTTTGAAAATGTGTTTTTGTCATGTCCTTAAGACATCAGTTTGGAATCTGATCAGCCAATCAGGATGCCTATTACTTAAAAGGAAACAGTGAATGCTTTACATTGCAAAATAGGGCAGATTTACTGTTTGTTTTTTTCCTTTTTGCATTGATCAGAATGCAGTTAACCATATCAGCGGTGTCCTGGGCAACAGCAACAGCAGGATCTTACTAGACTGAAGTAACAGACCCTACTTGAGGTAACATTGTAATACCAACTGAGTGACCACTCCAGTGTTTCCACAGATCAAGTTACTGCTGTACTACTCCAAGCTACTGCAAAGGTATGCTTCTAAGTCATGTCCCTGATGTGTATCCCAAAATTACTCAGTTGCTTCTAGTAAGGTGCTCAATGTTTAGCATACAGTAAACGTGCCATCATTTGTAGGTTGCTTTGATTTCTAGAGTAAATACTCAGCCTATAAGGTCCAAAAGGACTCCAAAAATACTTAAACCTTACTCTCAAACAGTGAGAAAGGGGTTAACCTTTAATTGATTTCTTTGAAAATTGGTAACTGGGAAAGGCACACTGAAACAAAGCTCATTTCCAGGTGTGACCCGGGAAAAAGGGAAGGGGATACAGTAAATCACACGCAGCCGTAATGAAGCATTCCAGAAATAAAGTATAAACAGTGTACAGTTCATTATGGTAAAAGTGCAAAAACAATATAAGGTGACAGAACTGGTGATATAAGCAGCACCAATGCCCAATCAAAGTGACAAAGCAGGTTGAGGCAATTCAGTGCAACAGTTATAGGGACATCAATTAACCCCAGGAAGGGGACCATAGCAATTATAGAAAGGGCACCAAAGAGCAGGTCAGGTAGGATATTGACAGGAACCAGAAAGGGGGGGGGGCGGATTTAAGCTGGTGCCTAAGGGAAACAGGGAAGGGTGGAAGATGGAGAGAGAAGGGGAGCAGATTCCAGAAAGATGGAAGGTGGTAGGAGAAGACTGATTGCCCAGCAGAGGAATGTGGATGGGTGATGGAGAAGGTACGAGGCTCCTTGGGGCAAAGGGAGTGTGAAGCAGAGGGAATGGGTAATATGAGTACAGCTAGTATGAGAGTAGGCTCCCAAACCAGTTTTTAGAGATGAATGAGGCATAGTGAGACTGATGACGTGAGGGTAGGGGGGAGGATGGATAGGGAGGAACTGAGGGTGCAAGGGTGAGTACAAGGGGGGAGTTGATAGCAAAATGACAAAAGGTGTTACAGAGGGTGTCCAATCTGGCAAGGCAAGATGAGGGAGTGGTGCTGTAGACCACATCTGCATAGCTGAAGACCCAGAGCACCATTTTGGTAACCAGCTCATGGCAGACCTGGAAGACAGGCAGACTTTCTTACAGTACAAGGCACCAAACTTGGGGCAGTGCTTAGGGTGGATGGTATCAACGTGGGCAGAGAAGGCAAGCCTAATGTGAAGCCAGACTCCAGCATGCTTGAAACAGGGAACCCGTTCAAGAGGGGTGCCATCCAGGATGCAGAAGGCAGGGAGGGGGGTGAGCCTGGCTAGTTTCTGGCAGGTGCCAAAGGTCGCTGTATTTTAGTGCTGACCCAGAAATGGTTGGACTGGAAGCAGCACAGGGAGTTGTGGAAATCTTGCTGGAGTGAGGCTTCCACTGACGTGGCCAAGGGGCCTGAAGTGCATACCCCTCAACCTCCTGCCTCATAAATCAGGGACAAGGCTTAAAAAAAAATCAGGGACACTTATTCAAAATTCGAGATATCCACTCAGGAAGCTGGTAGAATAAAGGGCTTGGTGTAAAATGCATCTTCCAAGGAAGAACAAGTCCATAACTTTAATGTTTGACATTATTTTGTGCTTACAACCCCCACGGTTTGGTAATGGAAACACAATTTTTAGGAGGGACAGAGTAAAATTTTGAGGCAAAATCAGGGACATCCCTGAAAATCAGGTACAGTTGAGAGGTATGCTGAAGTGTAAAGAACTGTGTCATCTGCATACATGTGAATGTGCAAGTTGGTAGATGCAGAAGGGTACCCTTCTACACTTTATACACACACTACCTTGTTTTAGGCACCACTGTCATATTTTCTCCACCTATGATATGTAAAAGGTCGCAGCACTTTACCATAACAGTGTAGTGGATCTTTTAAACATTTTTATTTTATTTGTATTTCTACATTTTCTGCCCACAAGGGCCTGCTTGTAAAGAAGATGAGGCCTCTCAAATGGCTATATACTGGTGACTAAACTAAGATAGATAGATAGATAGATTGTGTGTGTGTGTGTGTGTGTGTGAGTGTGAAGATAGACAGACTGACAAGTGTGTATGTATTATATACACACATACAGTACATATTTATTTTATTTGCAAAAAACTGTATTAATGCACCAGTTTAGGTTCAACCCTAACACCCCCAAGCAGAAAAAACAGAGATGACCACACAAGAAACCACAGACAGCCATCATCAGGTAAGACAAACAACATACAACTGTTTCCAGATGACATAAATACACTACCACTGATGTGCTATTTTTCATGGAGAGGGTGGTGGACGCATGGAACAGCCTTTCTGAGGAGGTCATGGGGTCAAAAACAGTGGAGGAATTCAAGAATGCATGGGACAGACATAAGGCAATTCTAGTGGGGGGTAGGAGGAAGTAGGCTGTTAGTTAACTAGGATCTACAGCTTATCAAATAGGTAGGGAAATGGGCAGACTGGGTGGGCCTAGTGGTCCTTATCTGGCATCAAAGTCTATGTTTCTATGTGCTACCTCTGTGGATTGGTATCCATGGTATGCACATCATTTATGCATTGCATATAGAAAACTATGCACTAGCGGATCCAGCTATGTAGAGAGGTAGCACCTGCTACCCTCTTAGGCCAGCAAAAGGCAGCTGTTTTAACCTAATTCGAGCTTTTAAAGGAAACATATTACTTTTGGGGGTGGGAGTGGTACCCTGCAATAAAACTTCTACACCCTTGAAACATTCCTAAATTCGCTGCTGAAACCAAGGTACCAACATTGCAAGAGTACTTCTGCAGCCACAGGTACTCATGCTGCTATACCACACACACACACACACACACACACACACGTGGCTTCATAAGTATAGGCCCTGGGGGCCTGTGCCTATGCAGTCAGAGATACAAATATATGAAGGTAGTACATCAGTGCTACTCCATTTGTGTCATCTGGAAACAGTTGTATGTTGTATGTCTTACCTCATGATGGCTGTCTATGGTTGCTTGTGTAGTCTTGTTGTTTTGTTGCTTGGTGGGAGGCAATGAGTTAGGGTTGTAAATCCTAACACCTAATTTCCCTACTTCTGTGGTGTTCAGTTGAACCCTAACTGGTGCATTAACACAGTGTTTTTTTTTTTTGCAAAGAATATATATATATATATGGCATGGGCCTAGTAAAAATACACGTGTGACCTCATAACATCATGAGAGATGAAGCTTCAAGTGATCTCACAGGGGTGATGGACCAAAAGTAAAATATCAGGCAAATTTTAATTGTCATGCAAAATGAAACAAAGCCTCCCAACTCACCTCCCACAGCCTGGCACATATAAAATGCAAGAGGCACAAAAGCACATGAAGTGAAATTACAGTTTATTTATCTTTCATACTCACACACTGTACAAAATATTGCTGAAGTGCTGGATCTAGATGGTACTACCCCCACAGTCTGCTAACCAACACCCAACAGCGTTTTGTTCCCAAGACAGAGCTTTACCAAGGGTGTAGTCAGTTTAAAAGTTAGCACTTAAATAGTATACCAGAGATGATGCCACTAAAGCCGTCACTCTTGTGGCAATAGTTAAAGTGACACAGTTAGCAAGTGCATTTTTAAGAGACAAATAACCAGGCATATAATATAAATACAGAGGCCTTTAGCACTAATACAAATGTATGCTAACTATTTAAAAAGTACAAAAGTGCAAGGATTCTCCCAGCTCATCCGAATACCCTGACTTACTCTCTTGAGGGTCCGGAGATTCCCCTTACATAAGTAATATAAATGACCATCCTTATGTGGGTAAAGTATCCTATACAAAATAATATAATATCAAAGATGGATACAATCCAAATATTTCATGGGACCCAAGTCCAAATGCTCACAAGGCAGATCTTCACTGTACATCCAGAAGCCTGATGTCATTATATAGAACCTGTTGGTGCTTTCCAGTTATGCATTAGAGAATCCAAAAAATCAAGGGCAGGATGCACATAGAGGATCGATTATATAGTTTTTCCCTCTATTATGGAGTGAAGAAAACAGCATAATTAGTACAGGCATAGAGTAAAGACTTCACATTTCATGTTTCTGACAACAATTAATATTAAACAACTATGACAATAACCCATTTAGTGAATCTAGGCAAATTAGAAAACACATAACAATAGATCTTAGATTCAGAGACTAATAACAGGATAAGAAGCAACACTGTACACCAATTGAAACTACATACTATCAATTCAGACATGTAAATTTTCAATGGAAATAGAAAAAGTCAGAATAGCTATTCATTTAGTTTATACCAGAGAGACAGAGAGAGCCCCAGAAAGGTGGAAACTTCAAAATGGTCATTTAAACCGGGGGTCTATAAGATACCCAAAGTATAGGTCCAGAATACCTAATAACAATAAGTTAGCCAGGGCCCCGCTGCTAGGGCTCATTGATACCAATTCAATACCCATGAAAGGCCAGGCATGCTGAACCGTTCCTCTAGTGAATCTGATGTGGGCAGCTAAAGCGTTCTTCAAGTTGATATGCTCACCGATGTGGATTTCAAATAGGCAAATTGTCTTTTTGACAAAAAATGCTCTGCATTGGCTGTTTGCCCATATACAACACTCAGGGTTTTATATGTAATGAAGTTTCTCAGATTGTAAACCCTCCCCATTGTAGCAGTACAGATAAGGGGAGTAAAGGAGTATTTTACTACTATTTTTGCATGATTTACTCCCTCTGTCAGATTTTAGGAATTGTTTCCCACCCAGAACACATTTACAAAACATTGGCAGCATCATGTGATGCTAGCAGCCATGGCACCACACACTAGTTGACTCAAAGTAGTAACTGTATTATCCACATCAACTGTGTTTCTATTATGGATACAAGTTGCTCACTGGCTGACCAGAAGTGTTGTTGAAAGCTGGCAATATGTTAAAAGCATGGTCATAGGACTGAGTAGTGGTGGGGAAGTATCTCAGGCTCCAGTATTAGGCAAAGCATGTAAGTGGATGCAGGCACCCAGTGAGCCAGACACTGTTTAAAGGCGGTGGTGGCAGTGGTGGTTGGGAGTCAAGATGAGTCTGCAGATAAAATTACTACCATTTAGATGAAAATACTGTAAAACCAAGTTGAAGAAGCTAACAGTAAATACTTCCCAGTCATAAAAATTATGTGGCCACTGCCCCATTGTGGGATGTGTAAATGATTTACTTTTAGCCACATTTTTGTCAAACTTACATCCCCCACATGGCACACATGCAATCCGGTGCACTATCCCCAATAAACATATGTTTCTGCTGTCTATATGGTTGCAGGGAGTATACCAGCACATCACCATGGTTTTGTGCCTGCCGCCTGTACAAGAACTGAGGTGGTTTCTAACCACCCTCCCTGGAACTGGGTCTACTGCTATTATTCCCCAGTTTTTATGTTTCCTTGCGTGTGCGCAAGAAACATTTTGCTTTGCTTCAGAGAACGGCATTTCAGAGGTGTGTCACAGACTAGCCCAATACACAGCAATCTACATTGGGTTCATCCCTGACAAACCAATGACCACACAAGCAGAGTATGACAGTGGTCAAAGTTTCATGGGCATAAACTTTGTGTACTTGAAAGGACTGAAGTGCTCCTGTGAGAGAGCACTTCAACACTTTCATTAGCATAAAGCTGGCTAGCATGGGCTCCACCTCTGTGTAACAACAAGCAGCCGCAAAGTAGCAGCTGGAGCTGAGTTATATTCTCCATAGTGTAAACAACAACAAATAAAAACACCTCCCGCTCCATCCCTCTGTGTGCTGTGCCTCCCCCACCCTCCACTGCTTTATTCAATGGCTTCTTGTAGGACCCACATTTTCACCCATGCACCCCTCTCTCCATATACTTATCCTCCACCTCCATCCTGATCTGCCTATTCCCCACATCCCCTGCTGTACTTACCAGCCCCCTCATTGGGGATGATAGCCTCCAGTGAGATGCAGACCCACGGTCATAGACAGGCAGCTCCTCACACGCCAAGTTCTCGGGCCAGGTATGCTGATACTTGATAAGGGCTGGCTCAGGCATGCTTGCACACAGACTTGCAGCGCTTGATGGGCTCATGCTGGAAGTCGAGAGTGCAGATGGGGCATACATGGCACAGAGGAAGAAGAGCAGGTCTGAGCTACACTGGGTGCTTAACAAGCCCTCGACTGTATTGTGTTGAGTCTCGTGGCATCCAACTCCCAATCCTTTGTAATGCAGTCGAGTCCCACAAACAGCTGAAAACCTCCTTAATGAAGCAAATGCAGTCCTCTAAAAGAAAATACAGAAATACAGCCCTCAAAAATTAAAATACAGCCGTCTAAAGCAAAATACAGAAAGTACAGCCCTCTAAACAAAAATGCAGCCCTTGGAAGGAAAATACAGAAAGTACAGCCCTCAAATGACAA
Source organism: Neoceratodus forsteri (assembly GCA_016271365.2). Lineage (NCBI taxonomy): Eukaryota > Metazoa > Chordata > Ceratodontiformes > Ceratodontidae > Neoceratodus > Neoceratodus forsteri. The sequence goes on from CM057452.1 coordinate 1,879,133,859, forward strand.
TAAAGCCCTTTAAAAAAACAACCAGTTGCATCCACCGACCACAGGCACTCCGGTCAGCAGCAATCTCTGAGTGGCATCTGGTGAGCTCCCCATTTACCCCAGCTATTTAAGGGCTACTATTTCTGTTTTGAGTCTGGTGCCCTTTTCACTTGCTCACCTGATTCGTTGAGCCCCCTAGTGTACTGGATTGTGCAAAGTCTCACGGCATCTGACTCCAGATCCTTTGTAATGTAGCCGAGTCCCACAAGCAGCCGAAAACCATTTTAGTGAAGCAGATGCAGCTACCTGTATTTCTATAAAATATTAACTGATATACTTATGCAACAGCTGGTCTACAGGTGAAAGGTAGGGGTACTGCTGCTAAACCAGGTGATGCTGCCAGCAAAACAGTTACTGCAGTTATTTGTTGTACTCTGGAGGGCAATATCTGATGAAACAGTGCGATATCAGTAAGCCACTTTGCTGGTGTGAAACTGTAAAACTGTCCAAGTACCACAGATCGGTACTCAGGGTGTGACAGAACTGGTTCATGGGGGGATAGAAACAGAAGGCTTTATTTTAACCTGCAGCCTAACATAAAATCGGGGTTATCCTGAGAAGAATGTCTAGAGAAAGAAACATTGCTCTGAGTGTGAGAGCAATTACAGTGGGGGTGGGGCTGGGAGGGAAGATTCACTTATACAATCAAGGCAAAGCACATAACATATGCAAAACGTATACGTCTTTTACATATGTTGCATGTGAATTGAGATTCTGATGGTCAACGATCATTAGCCTTTGTTTTAAAGGGATGCTGCCAATGCTCATAGGCCTTAAAGTGCCTCTAATTTTGAAAAAACACATATTATGATGGGCCAAATTATGTAAAGATTGGTGATGTAGCTCTTTGATTCTGATTCATTTTTTATGTGAAAACAGACTCCCCGCCCATACTAGTGCTACCACACAAAATGTGTTGCTTACAGCCCTTGACCAACTTCCATGGCATATTTCCTGGACCCAACACAGTTTACCACTCATGATGCAGTCGTAGGAGAGGGAGCTATTGCATCATGGGTTACTGCACTGTTTTGGAGTGATCCTAATGTTCAGGAAGTATACAATAAAAGAATAAGGATCTGAACAATGCAAGGTTGGGAATAATTACACCATTAGAATGCATTTCAATTCTACTAAAAAAGGAAGCAGATAAAACCACCAGCAGCACTAATGAATTTTAGAGTAGGAAAACATGGGTTTCAACTGGAAATAATATGAGGTAATAATGGGTGACAGTGTCCCTTTAACTTTTGTTTTACAGAATGATGCCATTATAATTTAGAAGCTGAATACTGTCACTAAGTCATTAACCCCAGTTTTATTCTGGCACTTAGTTTACTTGTGGTGTGAACCTGTTCACAACTGCCATTTTATGCACTGATTTACTCAAGAACAGTTTTAACTCCAAATATCTGTAGATAACATGCAGTATAGCAGCAGGGTGAAGCGAGCCAGTGGTAATGTTAGGCACCAGCAAACAAGCAGCTGCTTGAGGTACCAGCATAAAAAAGGGTGCACTAAAATAGAAAACATAAGCAGAGATTCTCTTTGAATGCAACAAGCATTGGCATAAAAAACGTTGTAGTCACCCTTGCATTCATAAATTTTTTTTTACCACTTTTGGAAATGGAGGAAGGGAAAAAGAGAGGTGAGTGTGCGGTGGGAGCAGTGAAGGGGACACCATAAGTATTTCTGCTTGGGGTGCCATTAGGTCTAAAACTGGACCTGAATAAAATAAATATTTATTGTTGCTGAACCCACATAATCTGAAGCAGTTTGAAAAAGATTAAAGACTGGTGCCATCAAAATAAACAGTATAACTAATAAGAAGTAAAAAAGCAGTGAAAAGGCTAATTAGAAACAAACACCTAGAATAGATTGTTTTAGAATGGTAGACCTGGCATCAGTAAAATGCAAAAAAAAAAGCAGACTCTGTGGATCCATAATTAGAACTTTTTTGTGATTTTATTTCAAAAACATCTATATCTCTTGGTGGTGGCACATAAACCATGCAGATGTTTAATTAATAGTATCTTATTGTTTTAAAGTACATGTTATGGTTTGTATTGTTATATAGCAAAAGCAAAAAATCTATCCTTTAAGAAACAAGCTGTAAACAATTGGAGATCAGGGGCCAGATATTGAGTAATGGGCAACAGTGGTGTACAAAGGAATGCCCTCCACTTGCCCTTGCCCACAACCCCGAGGATGCTATATTCCCTCAGATAGCACACCAGAGCTATCCGACCAAATATAGAGCCATGTCAGAACAGTTGAAAGCAAGTAGCGCTGCCTGACATGGTTCTGGGCTGCATGCAGACCATACTGAATTGCACGGAACTGCTGTGCCCTCAGACCTGCTAGCACTCAGAGCCCCCAGTACACTATTGAGCTGGCAACATACAAATGAGTCCATTGGGCATGCAAGGTGCTAAGGGGCCATATGCATGCCCATTATGGGCTTATTTATATGGGAAGCAGCAGCAGATTTGCACCCCTTCTGTAGCTGGCTGCCACTTCGACATGGTGGTGACTAGCCTCCTATCCCAGTCGCTGTCCCTGTAAATGTGTAGCTTTCCCTTAGTGTCTAGTGGCACCCCCCACCCTCTGATCCCTGTTGCCATACAGTATTAACTATTCTCTGGTGTTCAGTGGCACCGTCCAACCCTCCAATCACCATCCCTGTACATTATGTTGCATTCCCTGGTGTCTAGTGGCATCCTCCAACCTCTGATCCTTGTTCCCATACATTATGTTGTATTCCCCTGGTGTCTAGTGGCACCCCCTGCCCTCCATTTACCTGGCACCATGCGTATGTGTCCCTGCTGTCCAGTGGTACCCCAAACTCACCAAGCACCCATTCTGGTGGTCCCCAGCCCCCTGGTGGCTAGCATTCCCCCCCGCCCACATTGAGCACACTAACCGTCCACCTCCCATGCTGCATTGGCCGGCACCATGCATATTTGGGTGGATGGTTGGTGTGCTCTTTGCAGGTATGGGGGCTGCTAGCCACTGGGGGGCTGGAACCACCGGGATAGGTGATTGGTGGGTTGAGGTATCACTGGATGCCATGGGCAAATACTCACTTATGGGGCTGGGTGGTCAGAGGGTGGGGGTGCCACAAGACACCAGGAATACATAAATGTTGACAAAGATGGGAATTGGCACGCAGGGGATAACACTAGACAACAGGGACTATCGATAAGAATATGGAGACAGGGATCAGAGGGTGGGGGATGCCACTGGACACCAGGGAATAGTTAATACTGCATGGGGATGGGGATCAGAGGGAAGGGGTGGTACTAGACACCAGGGACTATTGATCAAATTACAAGGACGGGGATCGGTGGTGGTGGGGGGGGGGAGGGTGCCACTAGACACCAGAGAATAACACATAATGTACAGAGATGGGGATCAGAGGGTGGGTGGTACCATTGTACACCACAGCATGCTTAGGTGCAATGGGCTGGGTCAGAGGTGAGGGGGGCAGCTAGGTACAGCACCTTTGCCTGCCAACAGGGCCTTGCACCACATTAAGTCGCGGTCTGCAAAGGCGGTAATTTGTGCCCATTTGGGTGGCAGTTACTGCCAGTAAAATCCTCTGAAAATGCCACTGCACCTGTATGGAGAAACTTGGTGTTTGGCCATAAAAGGCCTTTGTGACCTAAATAGTGCAATATATAGCTTAACAATGTTATTTTCCACCTTTTAGAAGCTGGTGTAATGTATACACCCCTGTATGCCCCATTCAAAACTTGAAACTAGCCAAATGTACTGTAGTCATCTTAGGTCCACACCATTGACTTCATCAGCACCCCCCCCCCATGTGCAACTGACGAGGAGGGCTATTGGCTGACTATTCCCTTCCACATAAAGCTCTACACAACATGCCTCTGTGTGTGGCCAGTGACATAGAGACAAGGAGGAATAACAGATGGTGTATTTAACTGTGAACATTTAGTGAACTTCAGTTGTGATTTAGCTAACACAATGCACCCCTGCCACATGCACCATGCAAGGAAATATACCCCTGCCACATGCACCATGCAAGGAAATACACCCCTGCCACATGCACCATGCAAGGAAATACACCCCTGCCACATGCACTATGCAAGGAAATACACCCCTGCCACATGGACCATGCAAGGAAACATTCAGCATTGACAAATGCTTGTTTTAAGAGAACCTGCCTACTCCTTCTGGCTTGTGGTGTAAATGTGGTAATGAATTTTATTCTGTTATCTGACTGCTCATGTGATTCAGTCTACAAATATCTAGGGTTTAAGAGGTTACTCCTATCCTACTCTACTGCCTAGTTTAAAGCTTCTATTATAGCTTCTTGATAAAACATGTTCTGTCCTGTCATGTGCCCTTTTCTGATAATTTTCTTCTGTAGAGCCATTTTGCCTATGGCGAAGAAACTTGCTTTGAGTGATGCTTCTAATTTAGTGGCTAGGATGGCAACTATCAGCCCAAAGCACTGAATTTCTGTTGACTGATTTCAGACAGAGATCCAGCTATAGCATGACATTCTTGTTTGTCAATACCAAATCAAGGAAGGCAATAGATACCTGACCAGGTTTACAAGTAAATTTCAAACTTCTATTTGACTCATGTAAATAATTTACACAGAACAGGTTAGGTCTTCTGTAGTGCCCATCCAAATGAGCAAAGCATTGTCAATAAAACAATGATACACAGCAATCAAATCAAAAAAGGGTTCCTACTTTAATCTTGTACTGCCAGTTTTTCCCACAAATCAAGGTACAGGTTTGCATAACCGGGGGTTAAGGATGCCCTCATATCTGTGCCATAGATCTGGAAGAAATGATTACCAAGGAAGACAAAATTGTTATATTTCAAAACCATCTCTGCACATTTCACCAAGAATTCAATAAATTTATCTACCATTTCTTTCTCTTGTAGGCGAAAATACCTCATGACATCCATGCCACCTTCACATTGCACATTTGTATACAATGCCTCCACATCGTGGGTGACGAGGAGCCATGACTCTCCCACTTCCATATTTTCGAGGCTTGATAAAATACCAGATGAATCCCTAATGTATGAGGGAAACTTGCAAACCAGGGGTTTGCTATAACCATTCACAAATTTCAACAAAGGCTCAGTAAGGAATCTGATGCTTGCCACAACAGGATAATTCGGAGGTTCAGTCAAAGATCAATGTATCTTTGGAAGAACATATAGTGTGCTGAGCAACGGATCCCCCACAGTTAACACTTGTAGTCTCTGGGCTGATCACACCATTTTCACATGCTTGTCTGAGAAATTTGTCTATCACTCACTTGAAATCTTTGCTGGGTTACTAATTAATTTTTTTTATAAACTTGATCATTATTAAGGTATCTCCAGACCTCGGTCTCATACTGATTGGTATCCATAACATCCACCAAGCTGCCCTTATCAGCCAGTTTATTTGTATGTTTTCATTTGTACCAAAAGATTTCAGTGCCTCTCTTTCTACTTTACTAGTGTTCACATAGGGCTCGATTTCCAAAGGCTGATGCAGGGCTTACATCAAGCCCTGTAGCAACCCCATTCTTTGGCACAGCAGTGCCAAACTTCTGCACAACTTCACCCAGTTTTAGTACATCAAACGCAGTTGTGGCACTTTCTACATTTTACAGTGGCTTGTGCCAAATGTTTGGTGCAAGCCCTGTAAAAACCATCCACAGCATGCCACAAGTTAGACTGGGGAGGGCTGGTCTAAACTGCGTATTTGGCACACGTGAATGAACATCCCGAATGGCGCTGGGAGAATGCCACAACCCCCATGAGTCATATGATCAGTGCACCAGTGGCTTGTAGCATTGTCAGGATTTTGAAAATTGAGGCCATAATGTTTTATTTGTTTTTGTTTTTTGTGAACTTTATTTTGTCTCCTTTGGGCCGAGGCATCTCTCCGAGATGCCCTCTTGGTCTGCCCTCTACTCCCCACCAAGACTCTCCTCTAAAGTCCCCCCCACAGGACTTCCCAGCCCCCTGGATCACCCCCAAGGGGAGGGCCCACCTCAACTACCTGGCAGCTCTATCTGCGTATTTGAGGGTCTGTCCTGTGGGTAGCGCCTGGGACCACTGAGGAAGGGTCTGGTATTGAGGATGGGGGGCTTAGACCCCTGGGGCCATTCATTGCCTCCCCAGTCATCTGGGTTTTTTCATGGTGTTCCTCCCTCTGGAGCGTGGTCGTGCAATGACATCCATGGCACTGATGTGCCAACACCCCACCCCCAGCATCCGTTAGTGCCACATGTTCCGGTACTGGCCCTTGCCACCACCAGGAGCTGCACAGGAGTGGTGCTGTCCCCAAATCCCTCCTCAGGAAGGGAGAGCAGTCCTCTGGATGCTCAATCCTTTCCCTCCCATGCTGACCCCTGGCAGCCCAAGTCCACTCCCAAACCTGGGTCGCCAGCATGGCATGAGGTGCAGCACCCAGTGCCTCAACCCTCAGCACCACCGGTCCGGCTGTTTTGTTTGGTTATTAAACAAGCTATTATTCAACTCTTTTTTCACAGAGTTCCTCAAAGGTTATTACTGTCAGAGCTACAGGGAGACATAATGTTGATTTCTGTTTAATAGTCATATATCTCTCACTTCCCCCAACCCACTTTGTGAACACCAATATCCTCAGACTTGCTACAATGATCAATATGGTTAAATTTCCTAGCAAATTTATTTAAGTCCAGCATGCATGTGAATGGTGATATAAAGATTTCATAAGGACAAAAGATAGCCCTCTTTGGAGTATAGGCATTTCAACATAGTTTGGTACATAGGACAAGATACTTACCATGTTATTTGTGGTCCCTAGTCCCTCCCCCTCGGCATGTTCTGCTGTTTCCCCTTGTGTTGGTACACAGGTAGTCTCTCCTGTTTCCAGGCTCTGTTGCCTGGTCTCTGCTCCTCTGTGTCTTTCTCATTGTGCTCTTCTATTCTTCCTCCCTTTCTTCTTATTTTGGAGAATTTGATTATGTTGCTCCACCACAGTCCTCCTTCCTGTGGTGACTGCTGCCCTAAAAGTCACTAGTGGTATCACACGTATGTCCAGAAAAGTACAGTTTCATACCTACCATAATGGTAAATCTTTGAAAGGATCTTTTGCAGCAGGTCATACTCTTGGGTATCTGCCAGAGGGCGCTCTCGTCGATGGTAGCTTTCATCAGCAGTGTTGACTGGGGGCTGCCCACAATGGTGTCACTCCGTTCATGTCTATAAATATGTGGGCTGCCCCTAGTGGCCTCAATTCCCAGCCAGCGACCAGCTCACGGAGCAGGATACAGAGGGGAACTGAGGATTCCAGAGGCACCTCCCATTGGAATAATGAGGATAGAAACAGAAGATAGCTCTCCCTGAAAAGGATGGGGAAAGAGGGCAGGAATGTGACCTGCTGCAAGAGATCCTCTCGAAGATTTACCATTACAGAAAGTATGAAACTGTACTACATTTTTTGGAGGGCATCTCTTGCAGCAGGGCATACTCTTGAGATGATTCCCAAGCAGTTAAATATGAAGGGCAATCAAGACAGAAGGCTTTGCAGAATGGCACAGCCAAAGGCGGTGCAGCATCTGGAGGCTAAGTTAAGGCTGTAGTGCCTAGTGAAGGTGTGTACAGTAGACCATGTGGTGGCATCACAGATGTCCATTATGGATACACCACGGAAGCGGACAGCGGAGGTAGTAAGGGCTCTTGTGGAATGGACTTGTGCAGTTCCAGGAAGAGATTTCTTATATTTAGTGTAGCAATATGTTATGCAATGGGCCACTCAACTGGATAGGGTCTGCTTAGTGACAGGGAGGCCTTCTTTGCTAGGGGCGAAGGCGATAAAAAGCTGTTTGAACTTTCAAAAAGATTTGGTGCATGTAAGATAGTAATGCAGGATGTGGTGAACATCCAGAGTGGGGAGGAGAGATTCCTCTGGACTGGAATGATCCGGGTAGATGACAGGCAAATGGATAGATTGGTTCAGTGTAAACTCTGAAACCACTTTGGGAAGAAATGTTTGATTGGTATGAAGTGAAACCCAGCCTTTGTGGAAGACCAGGTAAGGCTCGGAGCACATGAGGGCCTGGAGCTCAGATCCGAAATGCGCCGAGCAGAAGTAATAGCCACGAGGAACAGAGTTTTACAGGCCAGGAAACGCATGTCACAGGTGGCAGCCAGCTGAGGACTCCAAAGTTAATTTCTCTACAATGAAATTAAGGTCCCAGGGTGGAACTGGTTTCTGAATGGGTGCTTTAAGATGAAGGATGCCCTTAAGGAACATTTTGGCCAGGTCCAACTAGGCTACTTGTCAGTCCCCAATGGGCTCATGGAAGGCCAAAAATGCAGATAAATGTACTTTTATGGAGGTGTAGCCTAGCTGCTGTGTGGAAAGGGAGGAAAGGTACTCAAGGATTGTCTGAACAGGGCAGGAAAAAGGATCAAGGCCCCTGCTGGTCGTCCAGACTGCAAAACATTTCCATTTGGCCTGATATGTTTTTCTGGTGGAAGCCTTTCTCAAGGCCAGTAGAATGGCAGCCACTGAAGGAGAGATGTTCTGCCTGTTTATGAAAGTGTCTTCAGGAGCCAAGCATGTAGGTGAAGGGACCTGAGGTTGGGATGCAGAAGAGACCTGCAGTTCTGAGTGAGTAGGTTGGGTCACAGAGGGAGTGGGAGTGGGAGGGGATCCGCCACCGACAATTGCTGGAGTAGAGGAAACCAGATTTACCAGTACCATGGAAGCATGTTCCAGCTGTAATTTAAATAGAACTCACTAGAGGAGCAGGATGGATGGGAAAGCACATAAAAATTGTCTGTGCCAGGGGAGGGACAAGGCATCCAGAGAGAGTCCCGGTTTGTCCGGGATAATTAGGCAATAACGTGGAAGCCTGTGATTGTTTGGGGAGGCAAACAAGTCAATCTCTGGAGTGCACCAGAGATGGAAAGTGTCCTGGAGTACTGACATGTACAAGTGTAGTTGAAAAAGTGACCCCCCCAGGAGGACTGGGGAGGGACTGAAGAAAGTCAAAAAGACTGAGGGGCAGCCCGGGTGCCCTTGGAGGCAGAAGCATCTGTGAGCCAGCTGTCAAGCAGGACCATGCTGGTGAGAAGCTTGTCTGAACTAGAAGGACTGATAAGTCCTCTGCTGAGCTATAGGCTGCGGAGTATGATACATGCCATGGACAATCCAAAGAGTATGGCCCAAGGCATGTTAATCATTCAAGATGGTTTCTGTGTCAGATCCAAATAGTTTGTGCCCACTAAAAGGGGCACTGAAGATCATCTGTTGGACATCTGGTGTAAATCCAAAGACCCACAACCAGGCATGACAATGAAGGGTAATACCCATCGCCAAGGTATGTGCCAAAGTATCCACAGCATCATAACCTGTGTGTAGGTGATGTTGAGAAAGGCTCATACCTGTTTTCAGCATGGCCAGTAGCTGATCAGTGTCAGCAGACTGAGGGAGCTTGGCAGTCACCTCAGAAGCAGCAATCCATAAGGTTTTCTGATATTTAAGCTTATGCCCCAAGTAGTTGAGTTTACGGATATTGAGGGTTGACGCTTGATACACCCTCTTGTCCATCAAATCCAACTTTCTTGACTCTGTCTGGTGAAAGGGAGCTGAGATGTTTTGGACATTTAGCCCGGTCATGGGCAGCATTACTGGCCACAGAATCTGCTTGTGGTGCAGCAGCAAAAAAAGGTGGTCAGCTGGAGCCTGGTAGAGGTGATCTGCTTTCTTTGAGACTGGTGGCACAGTAGAAGGACAGTGCCAAGCCGCAAGCACTGCATCTTTTTATGCTTGAATAAGTGAAGGGACCACAATGGTGGGGTCCTCCAGAAGATTCAGGTAGTCTGCCAGGTTTTGGCAGTGCCTGTCTTGCCCTGTCATGGTAAATCCAATCACTTGCTGCATCTGGGCCATGATATCCAGAAAAGTAGGATCATCAGAGGGCAAGCAAGAGGTGTACAGTCCAGGGTCCTCCTCTACAGAGGACCTAGTGGAGGTACTGGATGTGGTATAAACCCCATGTCCTTCAGCAAAATCCTCCTCTTCATCTTCCCCATTATTATCTGGGGCTCCTTCCAAGGAGTGGAAGGAAGGGGGAGGAGAAGGGTTCTTGCATAGCATCTTGTGAGGAGGGGGTGAGGGAGAGGAGGAAGGCTGTGGTTGAGGTTGTTACATGACTTTCATTACCTCTAATACAGCCTGGACAACCAAAGCCACACTGATGACTGGGGTCATCGAATGGGCCAGAGAAGCAGGAGGTGGTGCCCCCATAGATCCATTACTAGGTGGGGGCAAGACAGAAAATTTCAAGTGAGGCTGTGAGTGAGGCCGAGAGCCCGAACCAGAGGAAGTCGCATCCAGTGATGGAACCACTGCGCACCTGTGTGTAACGGGCTGAGACAATGGTGGAAAGTCCAGTAACACTGTCAGGCTAAATCCCAGGTCCATGCTGGAGGACTTCTTCGAAGGGGCCTGAAACAGCGAAGTCTGAAAATGCTCAAAAGCAGCCATCATCAATGAGGAGCCCTGGTCCATGTGGGAGGACTGGGTCATCGATGAGGAGTGAACCATTGCTGGCAGAGGAGCTGTCGTGGTCAAGACCAATAAGGCCTGGGTGAGCATCGATGATGACAGAACAGGCAAGGCCGTCGTAGATGATGAGGTCTGTTCCTTGGTGTGGATGGCCTCATAATCTTGGGCAAGCACCATAAGGACATCTGTGCTTTTTCAATGGGTGTCAGAGAAGCCCGGACCATTGACGGGTGACCAGAGTCAGCAGCCATCGATAAGTGGGTGTCCTCACCATGGCTCTTTGATGGTCTTTCCTTTGAGGAGTGTTTGGAGTATGATATATCTGGGAGGTCAGGGAAGTTGTCGATGGAGGACAAGATGTGGAGTGGGACTTTACCTCCTTCTTGTGGAGAGCCACCTTCTGCTCCATGCTCCTGGAGTTGTCGGTGACAGTTTGCCTGGTTGAATTCTTGGCAGTAGGCACAAGGCCGCACATTGTAAACAGCCCCCAGACAGCGAACAGAGTATGGATATTGTATCTATAGATTTTCTGGCCACAACGGCACTTATAGAACAAGAATCCCAAGTAGACATATGGTATACCGAAAAAAACAATAAAACGGGAGTTTGTTGATTTCCATGTTGATACACTAGCGGCAAGAGCTACACATGTAGTGAGCTGAGAGATGGCAGGAAAAGAACTGAGGCCACTAGGGACCGCCCACGTATTTACAGACATGAACGGAGTGAAGTCATTGTGGGCGGCCCGCAGTCAACACTGCTGGTGAAAGCTACTGTCAACGAGAGCGCCCTCTGGTGGATATCCGAAAGTATGACCTGCTGCAAGAGATGCCCTTGAAAGAAGATCACTTTTTTTCCAAACAGAGGTAGATGGAGTACATTTTTCCAATGAAAGATTCTACCCAACTCATAATCTTGCTGATCTCTATCAAATGTCTTTCATTTGGCAGCTTTTATTTTTATATATTTGATTTTTGATAGTCTTTTCCAAATTCTTTAATTAATTCCAAAAATCTAGTGAATCAGAAGATGAAAATGCCACCTGTTCTTGTTTCTATTTCCAGCTGTAGCTTTTTAGAGTCTTTGAGTATGGCTTGTATCAGCATTGCACTTCCTTACAAGAATGCCTTATTCCATACACTCATTAGACTTGCCTATCTGTTCCAAACAAGCCACATAGTACTTTTCCAATAGTTAAGTACACTTGTGGGGTTGTTTGCAGCCAGTAAAAGCATTTGGCGTTTAGTGCATTTTTTTAAAGGGAGAAAGCATTTCTACGTCTCTTGTTCCAACTGTACAGTAATGTCGTCTCTTAAATTCTCCATCAATAGGGGATTTGCTTCTCCCCTCCGTGCAAGCATCTTCCTTAGCAGATTGCAGGAAGTAACACCACCAGCATAACTGTTCAGTCCTGGTGTGTCCACTGACATCACTGGATCCATTTGGCTCATTTTAGAATGATCTTGGAGGACTGGGGTGATCCCTATAAACAACAACACAGTACAGAGATGCATATGGCTTACAACAACCAGTATGCAAGACCAAACAAAGCCTCGCAACTCCCCATCCAACAGCCTGGCACATGTAAAAAGCAAGAGGCACAAAAGCACGTAAAGTGAAATTACAATTTATTTATCTTTCATATTCACACGCTGTACAAAATATTGCTAAACTGTTGAATCTAGAAAATGCTACCCCCACAGTCTGCTAATTAACACCCAATGGCATTTTGTTCCCAAGACAGAACTTTATCAAGGATGTATGCAGTTTGAAAGTTAGCGCTTAAATAGTACGTCACTAAATCATTCTTATGACTATAGTTAAAGAGGTACAATTAGCAAATACATTTTTAAGAGGGAAATAACCAGATATAGAATATAAATACAGTGTCCCTAGCACTAATACAAGCATATACAAAGATATTAGAAAAGTACAAAAGTGCACAGATTCTCCCAGCTCATCTGTGTACATGGACTTAGTCTCTCGATGGTCCTGAGATTCCCTTTACATAAGAAATATAAATGTCATTCCTTATGCGGAAAAAGTATCCTGTATAAAATAATATAATGTCAAAGATGGCTACAGTCCAAATTTTTCATGGGACCTGGGTCCAGATGCTCACAAGGCAGATATTCATTGTAGATCCAGAAGCCTGGTGTCATTATATGGAGTCTGTTGGTGCGCTCTAGTTTTGCATAGGAGAATCTGAAAAAATAAGAACAGGATGCACACAGGGATTGATTATACTTTTATTCTCTCTTATGGAGTGACGGAAACAGCATAATCAGTATAGGCACAGAAGTAAAGATGTCAAATTACGTATTTCTGGCAGCAATTAATATTAAGCAACTATGACAAGGACCCATTTAGTGAATCTAGGTTAATTAGAAAATATGTGATAACAGATCTTAGATTCAGATAACTGATAACAGATCTTAGATTCAGAGACTGAAAACAGGATGGAGAGTTAGGGTAGCAGATGGAAATCACTCACCCTCTTGAACCCTTCAGTGCAGCAGACAGGTTGGGGTCTGAGGCAAAAGTGCTCCAGCGAGTTCTTTGTTGAAAAACTGCAGGCTTCCTGAAGATGCACCCAGTCCCACACCAGCTGACTTCTTACTGGCTGGCTGTAAGGGGACTTCCTAGATTGCTTCAGTGGGCTCTGGTAGTGAACAGCAGATGATCACTGGGGGGTGATTAGCAGATGACAATTACGTACGCTCTCGAACTTCTTAGTTCAGCAGGCAGGACATCATCTGAGGGAAACGTTTTCCAGGCACAGTTCTTTGTCGAAAAACATGGTCTTACTAGACCCCGGAGCCGCCGTCGGAATTGTTGGCTGCAATTTAATGCAGTTGCAATTAGTTGCAATTGCACTGAATTGCAGCCGTAATTGTGGGCAGTTATATTTGCGTGAAGTCGACGATTCTGTCACAGCTTCTATCTTGCCTGATAGTGCTGCAGCCAGCCATTTTTGAATTTGTATGAGGGTGAATGTTCTTCAGCTTCCAGCCAATTAATGTACCCCTAGTTCCACCAGCCACCTGCCAATGAGTAATGAGAGTGGGAGGAGCCAGGAGTTGTGTGCGCACTGCCTGCAACAGCAAAAGGCGGCGAGATGGAGTTGAACAGCGGCACAAGTACTCATTGTCCCCATTGTTGTAGCATAACTTAATTTTGCAATTAAAGGTGATCAACACTTGCAACTGTGCAGTTAATCAGTGAAAATATGTGGAAAAAGATACGGAACATTAAATTTCGGAAAAAAATAAACTAGTTTTGAATGTTAATGACAGAAGCTGTTAAACCACGGCAAGAATGGAAAAAGGGCCATCTATTTTCAATTAAACTAGTAACTCAAATATGATTATTTTTTTTAATAAGTTACTTTCTGTAAACAACCAGTACTTACATGCAAACAAGTTGGTTTCCTTTTCATTTAAACCATTTGCTATTAAACATTCAAGTGACATTACTTACATACACACACACTTTCAGACTACGGTTATTTTTATTGCAAAGTGGTTTATTTTTATATGCAATTATAACAATATCTGGACAATCAAGGAGAATGGCGATTATTGCAGTTGCTTTCACTATCGCAGCAGCTCCTTTCATGCCAGCCGAGCGACATCGCTGAAGCACTGCTCCCTTTTCCTTGATTTGCGTGGTCCAAGTGTACGCCAGAGGGAAGACAGGGTGGTTCATGATGTTGTGATAAAGACCTAGGCTATGGTACACCCCACCCTGGAAGATATAGCACTATGTGCATCATACCTCTCTACTGTTCCACATTAGGAAGGGTGACAGCATGGCATTTATTTATTTTCTCTTAACTAGTATATGTAATAGTCATACGATACCTATATATTCAGGTATTACCAGGTGCCCTAAAATTAAATGGTGATCATAGCCCACTTGAAAAGGGTGCTGTGCTGTTGTCCAACACAGAAAAGAAAATTGGTATCTTACATGGCAAATCCATGAGTTAAAGTGGAAATTTATAATAATCGATGAATCTATAGCACATCGAAAATAAACGTTGTACAGCAGCATATTGAAAATAAACGTAATAAGTGCACTCATTTCCATGGTGTTCTGAGTCTGTATCTCTGTTTGACGGTGTGCCCCCATGTGTCCCACCCACATTCTGAAGGTAAGTGTCCCACATGTTGTTCACCCATTTTGGATGTCTATGTTTCACATTTCAGAGGTAAATGGTTGAGAGGCTCGCAAATCTCTGCGATCTGTCTACTCTGTAGGAAGGATAGCATTTCCTCCTCCAAGTTTCCGTTCATTTTGGTAATTTCTCATAATTTATAAGGATTACTCTTTGGAAAAAAACAAACAAACATAAAACCGTGTTATCCACTAAAATAAACTCTAGTAGCTGTATGCCGTTTTAACAGCTGTTTTATAGGAACACCCCCTGACTAACTACAGAAGTCCAGTTCTTTGCTGGAAAGGTTTTACTATACGGGGTACTGAACTTTTTTTTTTTTTAAAGAGGGTCTAACAAAACCCTGAAATATTTTCTCGAAACTGCCCAGGCAGCTGACAGTGCAATTAATAGCAGGTGCAATAGCTCTAACGTCACAAAAAAAGCTTTGTCATTTTGTTTTTAAAGAATCTCAGCCCCGAGTTTTTCTTGTGTGTGTGTGTGTGTGTGTGTGTGTGTGTGTGTGTGTGTGTGTGTGTGTGCGAGTGTAAGTAAAAGAAAAACACTGAGCGTTTTGGGGGGGGGAGATTACAAAACACCTTCCCACTAGTATAATTAATGTACAGATGCTGGGGACAGAGCCAGGGGGCTCTGGTCATGGAGTAATAGCACGTAGCATTACACTGGGCATGATTCCTTGAATGGTGTGTGTTTATAATTACTACTGAGCATTTTAATGCTCTGATAAGAGGTTTGTAAAACTGCCTCATAACCCTGCGGTTGTAATTGCTCCCTGTCAGTCAGGAACCCCACATTTATTGAAAATGCTCAACGGTACTTATTAAAAAAGGAGACATGAGTGGGTGTAAATCCAAATTTTACACACACACACACACACACCGAGATCAGAAGTTAAATTGGAAATGTTTAGGTGGGTAACTGTCACATCTAGATATTTAGATGGTGGAACTCTCCTATAGTAGTCAATGGAAAGAGATGACAGATGTGGTGACACTGTATTGCAAACTTTTTAAAGATTGGTGGAACTGAGTTCTGTGGGCTTCTGCTCCATGTACTCCCTGGGCGTGATGCTTTTATAAATCCATAGAGCTTCGCTCTTTGTTTTAATGCAGCATCTCACCTCTCCGATGTGTATCAAATTCTGCTTACACCCACCACCAATGTATTATGTATGGATATTTTACACATTTAAAATCCAAGATCCTGCCGGCCCGGTGGCACTGAGGGTTGAGGCGCTGGACGCCACACCTCGCACTACGCCGGCAGCCCAGGTTCAGGAATGAGCCCGGGTTGTCGGGGGTCAGCAGGGGAGGACTAGGATTGAGCGTCGGGAGACAGCTCTCCTAGTCCTGGGGAGGGCTGGGGAATCCACACCACGACCTGCGGTGACCCCTGGGGATGCCCAGGGGTACCGCTTGTGCTGGTGTGATGGGGGGGGCGCGGCAGACATCGGCATACACATGCGCAGCAGCCATTGCACGTCTGTGCTCCCAATGGGAGAAAAAGTGGAAATGGCTGGGCGTGACCGTGCAGCCTGATGGCCGTGCCCTGCATTGCTGGGAGGACTCACATGGAATCGCACTAGGGGGGTCTGGAGCCGGTCTGGCTGGGTAGGGTATGCAGAGACCCTCCTGCGGATCGGTGACGGCTGTGCCGGATCCCCCATCATGTGAATGAGCCTGGTGCTCTCCCGGTAGTCGCCGCAGCAGGTGGATAAATAAGGAATAAAAACAAAAGAAAATCCAAGATCCCAAACTTGACACTGACACTCACACACATTGACAAGTGCAGAGCCGTCTCCCTCTTGTCATTGGCGGCAGTCAAGCCTGTCCCGCAGTTGATGCTTTGTTATTGGCTGATGCCAGCATCAGTCAGGTCATACCGCCTCCATCCCACTCTGAACTGCAATAAAGAAGGGGCAACTTTATGAAGCTGTCAGTCAGAGGAGTATCAAGGCGGTAGTACAACAGTCAACAGGTAGGAGGGAGTGGCTGCAAGCAACAAACCACAGATTAAAACGGACAGCAGTAGTAGTGGCACTATTACTAGTCGAGTGATTCTATCAGTGCATTTTGAGTTCTTGATAATAAGAATGCAGCACCGGGCTTCTCTGAGCGGCAAGGCAAGCGATGTCTATGGCTACGATGATGCTTTTGCTGAGGGCGGCTTCGGGACTGGCGGCGATGCCCGAGGATACCGTGTTTGCGCAGCTCAAGCCCGTGCTAGTGGCAGTGGGGGACAGCAGCAGGGAGGCACTGCTGTTTGGGGAGTTCTGCAAGAAGCACACCATGGTCTGCACGATCCTGGTAGACAAGCTGACCAAGGTAGGAACCACCTGTTTGCTACTAGTAGCCATTTCCAACTTGGGAGACTTTGTCTGAGCTGAGACAGAAAGAGAGAGAGAGATGTGTGCTAACTTTAATTAACTTGGTTAGTGTAACACCCACCCATGGGAGGTAATCACTTTCAGTTCTTGTCTCCTTTCCCCTCCATGGTTAAGATTCCTGAACTATAACGAGGGCGACAGTGGCATGTGAGCATTCCAGGGTATTGGATTGCACTGGAGTAGTAAGCAGTGCCTCTGTCTACCTCCCACGCAGGTAATTCTGTAAGTTCATGTTTAGGTCCATTTTATAATGTAACCAGCTCCTTAAAAATGACTGCATTATTATGGAGTGGATAGTTAATTCCTCAATAACTGGTTATCTTCCAATACACTTGGAAGAAATAAAACTATATTGCTTTCTCTTGTATAGTAGGGTAACACCCTCTGGTTAGGTTCTGTTTGTGTACTGTAACTTTTAAAATTAAACATCAAAGGTGTGTGTGTGTGTGTGTGTGTGTGACAGTAGTCATCAAGGCGAGGACCAATAGTAGTGCTCAAACCATCGGTGTCTGGTTCGCAGTGTAGGGAGGATACCACAGCAGTAGAGTCGGGCACATGTGGGAGGCAAGGCAAGGCAAGGTCGGAGCCAGGGAGATCCAAATCACACCATCGAGGGAATGGGAGAGAGTGAGCTGAGAGGCCTGAAGGACTCAAGAGTCCCACCACCGAGGCCAGAGAGAGCGCGCAGAGACTTTGAGAATAGTGGATTGACACAGAGCAGTGAGGTGTGTGGAGCAGCCAGCCAGGGACTAATGTAAGGGACAGCACAGGCAGCCACCCACAGCGGGATACAGGAGGTGAGATCGGGCCTGGGGGAGCGTAAGCCAACCCAACCATCATCAGACAAGGGAGATGGGAAAGGGTGAAAGTGAGCCCACTGTAGGAGAGGTTTAGCCAAGCAGCCTACTACTACTACTAGGCCAAGACCACCACTGGCCGTGCAGGTAGGGTATACATAGGAGGTGCCCCATGGCCCGCCCATGCCAGACAATGCCAGTGGACAACAGAAGGAGAGTGAGCCGGAGAATCTCAGGTGGTGTGAGTCGCTGTCTGTTGGATTCGGTTGGTGGCCTTGTGTGGGAGTTGTGGGAAAGTGTAGTAGTAGTGGCAGCAATGCAGATATGAAGGGAGGTGGGAGGGAGTTGCTGCCATTGATGACTCAACCACCATGCATGCAGTCAGGCAGCAGGCCACACTAGGCCAGGACGGATCAGCAGCAAACCACTGAGCAAGCAGCTGAGCAAGCAATGAGACTGTGTGGGTTGGCTACTGTTGGGCACACAGTATAGTCAGCCATATGGCAGGTGGCCAGCCATGGATAGCACAAATTTGGCCTCTCAGGCTGCACTGCACTGAGAAGAAGAGAAGAAAGTTGGAGGCTGGAGGAGAGAGACTGAGAGAGAGCTGACTCAGTCAAGTATTGTCTTATCTGCCTTTGGTGTGAGACGACGACTCCTGGTAAGTGAAATGTTGATATCTGTTCTTTTTCTGAGCGACTAAGTTGGATTTATGGCAGACACAGGTAGCAAGCAGCATTGGCATATATTTACAACTAAAGAAACAGTACTGTTTGGCAGCAGAGAAGGGATTTATTCTCAAAATTCAGCCATTTAGCTGTTGCGGTGGTGTGTTTTTTTTATTTGTTTTTTGTTTTTTTGGCCACTGAATTGGCTGAGGGAAGGTAGGGCTGCAGGCCTGGCTTAGCTTGGCTGACTACTAGACAGTAAGTGAATGGGTGGTGTGTACAAAAAATTAAAGAAAAGTGAGAGATCATGGTGATTCAGGCAGGACGGGGTGGTCACTGTACTGCAGTATCCCACACCAGGGTCTAAGGCTGCCCTGTTTATGTGGCTTCAAGGGTGGGGTGGGTGTAGTATCCCACAGAAGGGTCTAAGGGCAAGGCTGTTTATATTGATTTGAAGGTGTACTACTGCAGTAACAAACAACAGGTTCTAAGGCTATTTATGTAGCTTGAAGCTTCACGGTGTACTGCACAAGTGCATCATCCCACACTGGATACAAGACTGATTATGTGGCTTTGCTTTGGGAATATACAGCAGCATCCCACACTCTAAGGCTGTTGTGAGTTTACAGGTGTACTGCTGCTGCTGCAACCCACACCATGGCAGGTCTAAGCCTGTTTATGTGGCTTCAGGGGTGTAAAGCAATATCCCATGAGAGTATAAGGCTGTTTACATGGCTTTGGTGGTGTACTGCAGCATCCAACACTGGATACATGGCTGTTTGTCTGTGGCTTTAGGGGTGTACATCAATATCCCACACCAGGGTTTAAGGCTGTTTATGTGACTCAGGGGTGTACTGTAGCATCCCACACCAGGATTTAAGGATGTATATAGCTTTGAGGGTGTACAGCAGCATCCTTCCACACCAGGGTCTAAGGCTGTTTATGTGGCTTTGAGGCCGGGCCGAGGGTGTGAGGGGTACAAGTCAAGTGTGCTCACAAGGTATATAATACAAGCAAGCAAGCAAGGCCAAACCAAAACAATGAGAATAATTTAAAAAAAAAATAAAGTGTTTTCGACAGTGACTTATATTGTTAGCATTGAAAACATTTGAGGTACCCTAGGTTTCCCATCCTACAACAAGAAAGATGCTATCCCTGTTGACCTCAGCTCTTGGTATAGGTTAGTTGGTGCACTGCAGTGAATGTTTTCATCTCTTCTGCTCCTAGGCTGTGACAAGCTTCTCCTGGTATTTACTAAGTAAATAAACATGCTGCCAAGTTTTTCCACTAATTGCACTAAAAAAAGTAAAGCTTGCTAGTACATAAATCAAATTTAACAATGTTGGAAGTTGAAAAAATTGGTTGGATTTTTTTCAGTGAATCACAGTCATAAATTTTAAACTAGTTAAAAAAATCAGTCATAATGTGTTGTGAGTCAGTCATAATTGGTTTTTCAACTAACTCTGGGGTCTAGGGCTTACCAAAGCTCCACCCAGTCCCACACCAGCTGGCTTTTGATAGGCTGGTTGCAAAGGGAATCCACGTTTTGCTTCAGTGGGCTCTGGTAGTGAAAAATGGACAATTATTGGGGGAAGCATGAGTAGTAGATGGAAATCACTCAGCCTCTAAAACTCCTTAGTGCAACAGGCAAGTCAGCAGCGAAAACACATATAGTGAGTGTCAGAGAGAGAGAGAGAATGATAATCTGGAGAGATGTGGTCAAAGTTTAAGAATGTTCATTTTTAACACTGAATGTCAGTACAAGCACAATTTATCACAGCAGATTTTTTTGTGTTATTTGGCACACAGAAGTAATGATAGTAGCACTAAATACTTGGTGCAGTACTTAATATAGTCCATCACTCTGAATCACTTTAACAGAAAAGGAAAACTCAAAACCTATATGACATAATTTGTTTTCACTTGAATCAGGGCCAAGGTTATGTATCTACAGATCTCTCGTAACTGACACAATGTTTCCTGGAAGATGTTTCAAGTTTTCCTGGACAAGATTTCTGCACAAGTAATGGCAAACGCTTCCAAAATGCCCATGTGCAACTGTGGAGCCGCCCATGTTTTATTGTGTTTCAGGTTGTTTAAGAGCCATGTAGGATATTTTTTTTATTATTTTTGTTACAGTTCAAGTGATGTTTTGGCAGCAAACTGTGTCCGATTTCCAGATCAGCAAGTAATTTGAAGAAAAAGCAGTGGATCATTTTTGTAGTGTATTTTGTGGCTTGTGAAAGGTTGAAAACTGACAGCACTGGAGATTGAATTTCTCTCCTTACCCACGAGGGGTATAGCATGGGCAGCCATAGCTCTAATTTCATCACACTGGTCTGCTCATGAATCATACCAAGTCATGCGCTAATGACCTCCAAGACCATTCGGTCCTTCACCTCTTATGTGAGACTGTCAATGTGAATACCCAATTAGTGCCATCTTGAGGACTTTTGCATTGTGATACATATATACTAGGAAATAAGTGCAGACCATCACAGCTCATTTAATATGACACCAAACAGTCAGCATGCAATAATGACTTTTGACTACTATTACTGCAGGGCAGATTAGAACAAGCTATGTTTTTCTTTATCATTATTCAAGTGAAGTGGTTTTATCCTGTGCCCTGTATCCGGGACACTTGAGGCTGCGAGTAGATGGGCTGGGTCTGTGTGCATGGGTGGAGGTGATAGGCAGGGAAGCAGAAGAAAAGGAACAGTGACAGTGGTGAAGGAAATTACACTTTACCTTTGAAACAGCATTTCTTGTCAAGCACTCAGGCATTTGAGTTCTCTGGGGGCTTTTTTTACAATTTGCACCTTGGCCCTTTTTGCACAGTATAAATGTGTGTGGCATCTTTCTTGTGGTGAATGCCTGTTTTTTGTTCGTAATAGTTCTTGAGCTTCTTACCAAGTGCACCCCAGTTTCTGTGACAATCTTTTTTTCTGTGAGATGATAAATTACTAAGTCACAATCAGTATGTGAATGTATGCTGACAATGAAGCTTTAAACAAGAATCAGTGTTTGAGGTAGGCCCACAGGTGGAGTCCTTAGTTCCGGAAGAGTGACCATGCCTGTCTTGTGCTTCGAACTGGTGAAGGCTGAGCACATTGTGAAGGACATTTACTCCTTCCCCGCCCAGTTAGAAAATTATAGAGAATGTAACTGTACAGCACCCTTTCATCTACCACTAACCAATGTGTGAGGCTTGGAGATTCAGAAACCCTCACACCCAAGGTCGGGGCAGTTTTTGAGACATCAAGCTAAGAGACATTAGCGTGAGGGACTTGGGGAGGGAGGAGAGAAGGAAGGAAGGATGGATCTTTGTAAAAGGATTCGGTCCAGACAAAAGCAATCTTCCAATTGTTTAATATTTTAAAAAGTTTCACTAAACAGAGGTCTTTGCTTATTATGAGAAGAAGATAAGATGAAATTTGTAGACATGAGCTACAAAAGTAAGTTTCTTTTGTTGAAAAATGCTTTCATTGCTGCATCACTGATTCAGAAGTTTTTTTGACTGTACAGAATTAGCATCAAATCACACAAGCCATGACTTTCTACAGGTGATTATACAGAGTCAGCACTCTGTGGGTTGGTGCACTATACTGATGCAAAAGGTTTATATGGCTTTCAGTAATTTTCCAAGTCTGTGTAGCTTTCTACTATGCTGCCAGCCAGCCACACCGTGCTTAATTTGTGCTAGGGCTTGCCAGGGCTCAGCCCCGGTACCCCCTTTTCATGTCAGGGCTGAACCCTGGCATCTCTTCTTCCTGACACTGCACTTTAAATATTGTTTTTTGTGTGTGTACTCACTGTTCAAAGCTGGCTGATTTGTTTGTGCTGTCGCAGTGTCACAGCGGTGCAGATCACAGTCAGCTCCACCTCCTTGCAGTCCGTCCTCTCAGCTGAGCTGCTGCCTACACTGCTATTTGCTTCCTTCATGCTGCTCATTTCAAGTTGATTGTTCTGGGGGGTTGGGGTTACCAGTGACAGTGTGCATGACCACCTTGCATTTGCATGCTTGTGCTTCATTACTAGACAGACACAGTACGGGCATCACCTGAGCAACTGCTCTGTGGTCCTGGGTCTTATGTTGCATGTGAACATCATGGGAGGAGTCAGTAGTCGCTGTCTTCTGCAGGCTGAGGCTGCGTCTACTGTCATCTCGTCATGAGGAAAAAAAATCTGCATACTGATGGATTCTGAATAAAAAATTAATTACTCTGAAAGTTAAATTTACTTGAGGAGTTCTTAAGTTGTACTGAGATTGGGGAGTCTGTCAGGGGTTGCTTAATTAAAAAGGACAAAGGAAAGTTGGTCATCGGTGGGCAAGGCAGGGAGTGGGCTGATCGAGGGATCAGGAAACTGAACACCCAGGTGGTGAGAAAGAAGCTGTGGCTGGGAGTGACTGGGACAGACAGTGGGGAGTAGATACCTGGCTTGGGGAGGAGATTCAAGAAAGCCAGCAACATTCGGGGTACTCTGAAGCGGTGAAGCATTTAGGCAGAAGCCAGAAGACAAGGAAGTAGTGAAGGAGAAGTGCAGGGCAGAACAGAAGAAGCCTACTTCTGTGCTTCAGGCAAGAACTTGAAACGTACTACCTAAAACTAGCCTAAAGTAAGTAGCAAACTAAAAGAAAAAATTATTTAAAACCATGGCTCTTCAAACAATTTAGAGTAAAGAAGCAGACTGCATTAAGGCTGACAAATTTGTTGCCTGAGCAGAGAACTCATCAGCTCAGTTGTGTATGAGCTTGATAAATTCAGTCAGCAGTCTGCCTGGGTTTGATTAATTATTTTTCCTTGTTCTCCACAAGTTGAATTAAAAATTAACCCCCAAGGCTATACAAAGGCTGAAGAGCTGTGTGAGACTGGTGGCACATCCGGTAGACTGACAGCCTAGTGTTTCATTGCTATCATACTTGTGATTAAACAGGGGCTCCGGTGCTAATAACCAGTAATTCCCAACCCCCCAGAAAAACTCATAAGTGTTAGAGGAGCTGTGTCTCTGTGTGAGTTTGGTACATACAGCAGATAGACTGGGTATAAAATAAAACATGTTGACCAAAAAAAAGTTAAATAAGAAAGGCAAAGGAGCAGCAGTGTGTGAACTTGGTACATACAGCAGATGGTCTGGGGTTCATTAATTATTATACTTTCCAGTTCCCACTCCACCAGCTGGAAAAAAAAGAAAATAAACCCCTAGGCTAAAGGCTGAGGAGCAATGCTAGACATTTTAGTAACCTGTTCTGACTAGGCCCCAGAAACTCTTGGGTTTTAGATGGTCTGTTTTGAGCAAAGGAGTGCGCAGAGTCAGTGAACAAGGGGGGCCAGAATCCCCACAAAGCTAGGGAGGTCTGGGAGCACATATAATTATATTATAATTTAGTTGAAGGATGATTTTTAGCAGGGGGGGCCGGGGCCTGGGCAGCACCCCCCTCCCATCCCGTGCACACCTATGGTTTTGAGTATTGTGGCTTTTATTGAAGATGAAACACACTTCTGTTAGTTACAGGTTCCCTACCCCGACTCCTGGGGAAGAAATATTTTTTTTCAGAGGACAGTCAGGGTATTGCAGACTCTCGCTGACCTTATTAAGCAACAACAATATGTACCACAGAGCATCTAGCAGGGTACAACTTTGCCCTGCTACTGTATGTTGCACAGTGGCCAGGGGTTCAATAAGTCTTAGACCCTGTCATATGATGAGATGTTGTTCTTACTTGAGCAGCTAACCTCCCGTTGTAACAATTGCAGGAGCATAGTTATAATGTTATAGTCAAAATGCTGTAATATTCCAGTCCAATTGCATGCCTGCTGTATTAATTGGATTGTTTATTCAGAACCTGCATAAGCTGTAAGGTAACATTTTTGTTACTTTACTTGCAAATGTGGACATATGTTCAGGCTTCTTAGTGTACCTTCTGTAATTTTTTCATCAATTTACTTTGAAATTATATTCCAGTTTCTTTTTTATTAGCTACTGATTGCTGCTGCATTAAATTCATTTTGATAACTGCTGATCAGTTTATAAACTGCCAGCTCACGGTAAGGTTCCATTGCAGGGCCACACACACACTGATGCTACAGAGCCCTTTGGGTCCCAGCACCTTGCTATTGCATTCTACATGCCCACAAACCTTTACCCATAGAAAACTTTTCATGCCTCAGTTTGAATTACTTTTACAGCCACCAACTAAAAATTAGACCTTGCAAGATGCGCTGTGGTACATTTTATTGCTTAATAAGGTTAGCCAGAGTCTCAAATACCCTAATTCCAAGTGGGAAAAAAATTCTTCCCCTGGATTCAGGTGTAGGCCAGAAGCTCTTGGGTTAAATGCGCAGTGGTGAGTTTTGGGTCTTTTACTGAAGATAAAGCACATTTCTGTTACAGGTTCCCTACTAGGAAACCTTAACAGAAGTGTGCTTTATCTTCAGTAAAGGCTCCAAAACTCACCACAGAGCATCTAAAACCCAAGAGCTTCTGGGGGCCTACCAGCCCCCACTCCCCTGGCCTTTGGATCACAATACCATACCATTGCTTCTACATGCCCATGATCCTTTAACTATAACACCTTTTCATGCTTCAGTTTTAATTGGCTCTGCTACTACTTGCACCATGCTAGACGCTATGTGGTACATGTTGTTGCTTAGTAAGGTCAGACAGAGTCTCCAATACCCTAACTCCCCCCCCAAAAAAAAATCTTCCCCAGGATTCAGGGGTAGGTAACCTGTAATAGAGATGTACTTTATGTTCAATAAAAGCCCCCAGACTCCCCACAGAGCACCTAAAACCGAAGAGCTTCTGGGGGCCTACCGACCCCAGACCTCTGACCTTTAAGTCACAGGCACAGCACCTTGCCATTGAATTCTACATGCCCACAATCCTGCAGTGGTCATCCAGACTCTCCAATACCCTGACTCCCCGCCCCCCCAAAAAAGAAAATGATTCCCCAGGAATCAGGTGTAGGGAACCTAACACAGAAATGTGTTTTATCTGCAATATAAGCCCCAAAACTCACCACAGAGCATCTAAAACCCCATTACTTCTGGGGGCCACTAACGCCATTTGGGGTTTTGACTCAGAGCCCTGTCACCTCCTTCTTTACAAATTAAGCACTGCAGCCACACAATGAGTCTGGAAAGGCAGTCCCCTTTCTCAGACTTCTCTGGTTGGCACTGTGAATTTCTGCATCTGCTACTCCAAGCAATTAGACTGAACATATCAAAATACAAAACAAGGGACAGACTTGCTGCTAAGTGCTGGATTGTTTACAATTAAGAAATTGCTGCTTGTGTAACTCTTATTCCCTGTTCTGGCTCCAGTCCCTGTGAAGGCTATTCACTGCTTTACAGCCAGTACTCTTTCAAAATGTCAAACTGACCTTTTAAGAACAGCACCTCAGTACAAGTCCTATAGCTTTGGAACCCTATTCACCTCCTGCACCCTTGTTACACTAGGTCCCCAGCTATACTACAGTCGTACCAGAAGTAGTTCCTGGCGACTCCCATTGCATCCCATTGACCTGTAACAGCAGCTGCCACAAAATGAGTTTGCTGGCGTGCATGCATAAGCGAAGAAACTGACACTGACTCCCTGACTCACCATTCCCATGGTCTCTCGGCACATTTTCAAAGTTTGGGATTCTCCTTCTGCAGCATGTATGCTGGTGCTTGGGAACAGGAAAGAGTCTCTGTGAACAGCTATGTACATCTAGGACAAAAATAACTGTGTTGCCCATGAACCCTCCCTGGACCCCTCAACCTACTGGTCCCACCTATGAACATTTATTTTCCCTCCAATTTTCCAATTGCTGCTGGCAAACCCTCTGCACCCTACTGATGTTTGCTAGGTCTGGATCAGGAGAGAGAGGGGAAGGGACAACATGAGGTTTCTTGGCCAGAGATAGCAAACAAATGAAGTCAGTGCTGGAAGTAGCTGTGCCTGGTTATGAAACAATCTGCCAGCAATTCAAACCAGCACCAGCAAACACAATACAAACCACACAGGCAGGATAGACTATGATAGTTTATTAAAGTGCAGCAAGAAACAACAAAAACATATACAGAGAAAAAGAAAACTGGGGTGAAACTACACATGGTGGATGTGTCAGATCCTGACTTGGTGGGCCACTGCATGTCTGTATAGTGCTGTACATCTTGGCAACAACCCACAACAGGGTATGGGGTTATAGGCATTTAATCTATGCCTCAGGTGCATTGTAAGGTGTGAGGCCAAGTACCCTCACAGCGCCTGAGGTGTGGATTAAGTGCCTATAATCCCATACCCTTGAGTGGGTTATTGCGTTTATAACATGGGTTATGCTGAAAGAAACACCAAACATATAAAAAAGGTGTTTTTTTCCCTGGTTAAATAGTGAAAATGTGCTTGTATCCTGCCGAGTTGAAAAGTAGTCCCCAGATCTCATGGATATCTTAGTTACATTATGAATATACAAATACCAGAAATACCTTCCTCAAATGATTTCTGATATTTGTATGTTCATACAATAAATAAGATATGCATGACTCAGTTTCATTTCACTCTCTGTAGGACCTGCCTCTTCAGTCTGTCTTTCTCTCTCTCTCTCTCCAGCACATTACAGTGCTCCCTCTGTCGCTCTCTAGCCAGACATTACAACTGCTCACCGACAGATGGACTTTCCCCTACTGTGGAGGTATTTGCCAGACTAAGAAAGAGAGAGACACACACATGCATCACTTGCAATTCACCATTATCAGTGCTTCTCTCTGTTCAGTGCATTACGGTGCTCACTGTTTCACCCATGGAGAGGAGGGGGGGTTTCTCTCTCTCTCGCTATTTCTGTGGCTCTCACATACTGTTTCATCCACCCAGTGGCCACGAGGATCACAACTTGGACTGCACAGTGGGGGACTGTGTGTTATGGCATGCTGCCATCACGTTCGGGGACACTGAGCCATTATCAGCTCCTCTTTCGCTCCCTCCCTCTCTCTCTCTCTCTCTCTCTCTCTGTCATGCCACCTACATTGGACTGACTGCATGAATGTCCCTGTGTCTGACTCGCTAGACCCCACCGGAGACAGGACCAAATCCCTTACATTGCATGGATGGCTCAAAAGTGATAAGCTCAGTCTCTCGCTCTCTGTCTCTCACCACAGTAGGTGCCTTACTTGTCAATGCCTCCAGGACAGTGTGTGCAGCTTTACTGTGGGTGCTCTCTGCAGGGCTCAGTATGTAGCTGACTTTCTGTTTTAATTTCACATCTGGAATATTTTTCTCTCCCCTCTCACAGGAGCTGCAGGGCTCACTGCAGCTCACATAAATGCTCTGTCGGGGGGGGCTGAAGCAGTACATACATATCTGATTGTTCTATGAGTTAAATGTGGGATGGGGGAGAGCTGGCAGTATTGCTTCATAGGACAGTACATAAGAACAGGGGAGTTCACTACCTTTAGGAGGCAGTATAGCGCAGTAGGTTAAGGCTCTGAGCTGCAGATCTGGAGACCTGGGTTTGAATCCCACAGCCACCTAGGTGCAT
The DNA here is from genome assembly GCA_016271365.2 of Neoceratodus forsteri. Lineage (NCBI taxonomy): Eukaryota > Metazoa > Chordata > Ceratodontiformes > Ceratodontidae > Neoceratodus > Neoceratodus forsteri. The sequence goes on from CM057452.1 coordinate 1,879,161,998, forward strand.
ACTGTGTGATCCTGAGCAAGTCACTTAACTTCCTTGTGCTCCCAGGTCGCATCTGGAAACAAGCTTCGGCTTAGTGTGCAACTCCTGGTTAAACAATGTTCCCTTTCCCTACCTGTCCATTACAATTCCCCATCATCTATGATGACCAACAGGGGACTTGGGTACAGCACTGACAGGCAGCTACCAAGTTACTGCAGCGCTCTCTCTCACTTAGGTGCGCGTTTTAATGGCTGCCTGTCAGTGCTGAAGTTTCCCACAGATAACAAGTCCCGCTCTGCCCAGAGATCTTGCTGGCTGGGCGTCTCACCCCAAAAAAGACAGAGACAGCATTGGTTCTCCCAGGGAGTGGTGTTGAAGTGGAATGCTTTACCATCTGAGGTAGTATCTAGTGACACTGTGGGAGGGTTTAAAAATGCATTGGATAATTATCATGGCAGCATGTGTTTCCAGTTCATAACTTAAAATGTACAGGTCCTATATGGCTAACGCTACTGGACCAAGTAATCTATCCTATGAATCCTATGAATTGTGGATTAAACAGTGAATTTAATCCACGGTCAGGTGATGCTGTTTGGCCAATGAGCTTCCCCCTTCTCTCAACCCATGTTATAAATGTTTCTATCTTATCTATTTGCACTTTAATGAAGAATCATGGGCAGGTATATCTTGCCCATGTACTTTTTTTGTACTGTGTTTGCTGGTGCTAGTTTGGGTTGCTGGCCGATGACCAGGATCAACCTTTTTTTTTTTTTTTTTTGCAGGGGACAAAGTGAGGAAGAGCTGCTCTGGATCAGCAGCCGAGAGTGAGGAGCCAATCTGGGTTTGAGGAACAGTGACCACGGAAGTCTTCATTCTGCTATCCAGTTGCACTGGTAGTGCTCGTTTTACTGTCTCAGTGGTGCCTTTCCATGCTGCCCCTTCTAAGCACTCAGGGGCAGCAGCTATCACTAGCGTTAATAAGGCAGTTGCTGGAACTGATGGACATCCAGAAAGACAGATGGTCAGTAGAACTGGATGATGAGTTAATTGATCTACACAGTACAAGAAGCTTGTAGACCTTGCTCTCGAGGAGGTGGTAGTAGCTGATTAGCTCAGAGGACTGGTGAATGCTAAAATATACAAAAATATAGATATGGAAGACAGAAGCAACTTTTTAAGTTACTGCTGCTGAATTAGCAGCTGTTTTCACATGATGTGCAGGCTAAGAGAGGGACTGAGAATTTAAAGAGTAATAAGAGGCAGAGAGAAAGAGAGAGTGGGAGGGAGGGAGAGAGATGAAGAGAATGAGGGGCAATCCTCAATGTGAGAAGCTAAGAAAAAACAGAACAGAAAATTAAAAAATTAAAAGATAATGCAAGAGTGGGAACAATGGGAAGCAGTGCAAATAAAATGTTTGATAATGCAATCACTTTAAAAGAATGAAAACAAACAATGTTTTTTGGGAGATGAGTGATGGATAAGTGTCCCAAGGGCAGGGGAGACAGAAATTAGAATAAAAGGATGAACAGAAAGCAAAAGTAAAGGCCAGGAGAGGGGCACACAGAAAAATGCGGCACTCATGCTCACAAAAAAACAAAACTCAATTTGGACCACTGCTCCTAATTACAGTACTCTCTGTTTGACTCTGATATTGAACATAAAAGTCATTTGGTAGTTGACTGGGAAGATATTGACTGCTACTGCCTTTGAATGTGAATTGATAGAGTATATGCCAGGTGATATATGCAGTGCTTAGATGAACTAAGCAGGTACAGTATTTGGGATAGTGACAGAATCTGGGTGCCAGATTGATTGGTATACACACTATATAAGGTCCAAGGGGTGGTGGAATATTGTTTTTAAACTGACTTTCTGCATTAGTTTACTATCAAAGATCTTTTTGATGGTCAAATACCAAATATTTGGTCATCCCAAATATGAATACTCACTGAATATTCCGAAAAAGGTATTCAACCCCACCCCCCATAATATATAAGGAATATGCCAGGGGATGGCTAAAAATATCACATTTATGTTTCTCTCTAGGTTTGGACCTCTGTGACCTTATGAGCATCAGACCCACGAGTGATGCCTATGGAGATCAAACTCCGCAGATACACAAAAATGTGATATTACTAGCTAGTGCATGGCATATGCCATTTATACAATGAAAGTCCTACTAGTGCCCTAATCCTAGTATTTTGTTACAAAAAGTTTTAAAACCTTGATTTTCCGACGTGTGTCCCTCTCACAGTGGAGCATCTGTTTCTATGCACATTCAAATGTGCACATTCTAACAAATACACACAAATTACCTAAGTACAGTATTCCAAGCACATACTATAAACTCTGGCACCAGAGTGCAGTACTACTATAGAGGGGTGCTGTACCGTCGGGGTGTGCCATTCTTTGGACGAGATGTTAAACAGAAGTCTGTTTGCTTTTCCTGCTTTTTTGTTCTGGTGGACCTTAAAAAACCTATGGCAATTCTTGAAAAGAGTAGAGGAACTTTTTTTATTGAAAAACAGAAAAACAAACAACTGAGCAAACAACTGAACCAATTATAAACAAAACAGAACTGTTCTTTAAACTAAGAAAAATCTGAAAAAGTTACAAATATATATGCTTGATCAACAACAAATGGGATCTACAAAAATGTATGTGTAATCCAGACAAGATTGTCCTAGAGCTAAAACCAGAGCCATCTAAATGATTGGTATTCCTTCTCATAAAGGGCCTGAAGGGAAACTGTAACTGTCTTAAAGAGTTGCTGACATGTTCTGTTGTGTGGGACAGGAAACTCATGTCCAGTAGCTGCTGGCCCCAGGACCCAAAGTAGCCATAGTTTTAATTTGTTGTGGAAGCAATAAAGAGATTTGTAACTTAATAGAAGCACAATCACTCTTCCTGGTTCCTCCAAAGCCACACAGTACCTACTGCAGCACCACACAGAGAACAGTATTTTGATGATGCGAAGCAGGGAAGGGGCTGAGGGCTATAGATATTGCATTATAATGCTATTGGGGGGCAGTGGTGGCCTTTAGGTGTAACCTTTGCATAAGACATTCACTTGTACATGTACAAGGGGTAGTACATGTGATCCACCACCACACTGACATGTACAAGTGCCTGCCTTAAGCAAAAGTTACACCTAAAGGCCACCATTGCCCCCCCCAATAGCATTATAATTCTTTCTATAGCCTTGCAGCCCCTTCCCTACTTCGCATCATCAAAAAGCTGCTTTCTTGGTGGGGCTGCAGCAGGCGCTCGGCGGCTTTGGAGGAACCAGGAAGTGCAATCATGCTTCTATTAAGTTAAACATCTCAATGCTTGCACAAAAAATTAAAACTATGGCTACTTTGTGTCCTGGGGCAGGCAGTTACTACACATGAGTTGCCAGCCCCTAAGGTGTCAGGAACCCTTTAAGGAATTCAGTAGTATGGCTAAATGACTGCTGTAGGACAAAATGGCACTGAGACTGCCAAATATAGAACCTGAGGACTGCAAACATACCCAGTGGTCTGGGATTGTATTTGCCCATTCGCTGGGATAAATTCCTGGGCCCAAACCTTCATAAGTAATGGAGGCAAAAAGAGGTTCCTTCCATACAGTAGTTGAAATCCCTCGAAATGTACTTATATATGTGGACACTGGAAGTACAAATGGGACTGAGTCTCTGTTTGCTGAATTCACTACGGCCAATGACAAAAACACTCCTCCAGGAACTTTTGCTTGTACAAATCTCTTAACTCCCATCTTCCTATGGCAACCAAGCCACATTTCCCACATATGCAGTCTATTTGCAGATATACTATATACACAGTCTGTTTGCAGATGACACCAAGATGGGAGCAGTTGTGGATGACTTGGGGGGTGGCAGTGGTTGCAAGAGGATCTAACAAAATTGGAGGCCTGGTCAGACACTTGGCAGCTGGGGTTCAATGCCAAGAAATGCAAGGTGCTACATTTTGGTGCAAAAAACCCAAGGAGGAGCTACCAGTTAGGTGGGATTCAACTAGCCAAGATGGAGGAGGAAAATGATCTGGGGGTGATCATAACAGGAACAAAGAACAACTCAGCACAATGTAGAAAGGCAGCTGCAAAGGCCAACAGGATGCTGGGTTGTATTGATCACTGGTTAGACCACACCCACGAGTACTGCATGCAGTACTGGTGACCGTACCTGAAGAAGGACATTAGGTTACTGGAGGGGGTGCAGCACAGGGCAACAAAGATGATCCAGGGGCCAAGGGACTTACCCTACGAGAGCAGGCTGAGGGAGTTGAACATGTACTCCTTGGAGGAGAGGAGAGACAGGGGGGATATGACTGAAACCTTCAAGTACATGAAAGGGATAAATAAGACAGGCACAGAGAGGCTTTTCAAATTAATGGAGGAGGGACACTTGAGAACATGATCTGAGATTGGAGGGTGGAAGGTTCAGGAGGGAAATGAGGAGACACTTTGTTTAGGGAGAGGGTGGTGTCTGGGTGGAACACATTGCTAGAGGAAGTGGTATCCTGTAGAACAGTGGGATGCTTCAAAAGGGGTTGGGACAGGGTAAGGGGGAGGATCACAGGAGAGGCGAGGGGAGGGAGGGGCAGCTGCAGTATAAGGGATGCTAGCTGCACAATCAAGCAGACTTAATAGACCATAAGGCTTTATCTGCTGGCAATTTCATGTATACACAGGGATCCTTGGGTCTGTTAACAACCAAATAACATCCTGAAATTATCTGGGGGCAGTGCTTTAAATCTATTACTTCAGTAAATCTGAAATCTGTAACACCTTGGTATAGCTGTTTCCTGAAACTAGCGACAGAAAAGAATGGCAATCAAAGAGTTTTTATGATAACAAAGAAAAGAGTAACATCCCAGTGTCAGGAACAAATCTCCCCCATTCACTAAAAATACCATCAACAGCTTAATGTAGTTCTAGTTATGTTGTTTTGCATCTGTAGCCCTCCCCCCATGAGGAGGCTGAAAGTAGGAAGCATTGTCTAACCCTCCTTTCCCAGTCAACAAAAACTAAATATACTAGAAAAGAATGTGTTTATTCTTAAGACAGAAAAATAACTAGTATAGTCCAACTATTTCCAAGAAAACGTTTATGATAAATGCATTTATTTTCAATTACGCTATGCCTGGGGTGAAAGTGAATAATTTTTTGCCTTCTGAAACATCATAATTGATATTTCCACTTTAGAAGCATCATTGGATTCAACAAGAGTGAAAAATATAGGTGAGATGAACCAAATTCTCCAGTCTGACTTTATACACTTAGAAATTGGTTTACCCAGCATCAGTTAGTCTGAAATATTAAAAAGACTAAGGCTATGTTTTTTACTGGACCTCATAAATTTCTTCAGCTTTTGTTTAAATTGTAACAGAACAGTGGAGGGGAACTCAAACTTACCTTGGACAGCACCCTCTGTTATGAATCGCATCTTACATCTCTAGTCAAGTTGGTGCATATGAGATTGTGTGTTCATTATAGAGTCAAAAAGTGTTTAACATATAATTTAAAAAAGTTGCTAGTCAATGGTTTGTTGCTCCCACTTTTTGACTACGGTATGCTTGCATATCTGACGATGGACTGGGGGTGCTGCGCAAGGTAAGGGTGCTCTATAATTCTATCTGTCACTTCAAAACTAATTTATTACATACAGTAAAACTCATCACTGTGCTTTGTATGAATGGGTTGGTCATCTGTCTGGAAAACCAAGCCAAGTTCAGGACAACTGTTTTTCTTCACAAGATGGCAATTCACTTTTGTCCAACCAGTATCCACAATGCTTTTCCTCATTCTAGTGGTACCAGGTGCACTAGAGCACAGACCAAACAATGCTTCTATATACCTCGCATGAACAGTAGCCTGGTTCAAAGATCTCTAGCAAGTAGAGCAACTACCTGGTATAATAACCTTCCTATGACTGTTTCATCTTGCAAATATATCACAAGTTTTAAATATGTGTGTCATAAATTATTACTAATGCAATCCTGCTGTACTTGTCTGTAGACTGTATTTTGCAGGCTATGTTATGTTCTTGTTACACTGTATGTTAACTGGACACCTGTGAAAAAGGGCTGACTAGCTCACTAAGGATTTCCAGTATAATAAATACATGAAATAAAAAAGAATGCTTCTCAAAATTCCTAAATAATGTGAGTCCTTTACCAGGACTTATTTGGAATGTTTGGATATTTTCAATATTTAATTCATTTTAATGTGTTCCACAGAATTGGCTCATTTGAATGCGCATGGCAACAGCAGATGAACGGAAAAATCTGGCATCACGGTTTTAAAACCATCAGTATGTTTTCATCATATACCAGGATCTGAACACTAGGATATACCTTACTACCTGTAGAAAGGCATTGTCATTGTATAACTGTCATATTCCATGGCTGGCTAAACAATGTCACATTTATTTGTATCTGAACTGTTTGATATCTGTAGACCTCACTTGTGGCTCTGCCATTTGTGAAGTCTGTAGAGGTCAAAACCTGCTGATAAAAATACAGCTCATGGCATATCCCACATTTATCTGGCAACTTTCATTGTCACAATCAATATATATATATACTGTATAACCCCTTATTTTCACTGTCAATTTATTTTCGCTATATCCGCTGATCAGACATTATCCACGGAAATACTTTGACAGTGAAAATAAGGGGACAGCATCGGGTGACCTCGTAACCTGACTGCTACTTGTTGCACAGTACATTGGTTGCCCTGTCATAATATTGATTTCCTCCCCCACACTACCACCGACGTCCTTTACGAACTCACCAATTCACAAACTCCTAACCCCCATTTTGCAGTATGGTATCTTGCAGTGTAGGTGTAGGAAACGTTGCTAAGTTGTACAGTAATTTCAGCATCTCTCATAGTTGTTTCTCAGTTCAGCAATGACAATCAAATGAGCTACCATGTTTTCATGTGATGTATGCTTCTCACATGGTGTCGGCATCTAGGCTGTTTGTTTTATTTCAGACTTCTAAGGCAGTACAGGAATGGGGCAAGTAAATAAACTTATTTGTCAGAAAACAAATTGTGGACAAATAAGGGTATGATGTGCTGCAATGCACTCGATATAAGGGAAATGTTTAAAATCAAAGGCAGTACTGGAACCGGGCAAGTAAAAAATGTTTGAAAAATGGATACGATGTGCTGCAATGCACTTTGTACAAGGAGGACATTTACAAACAAAAAGACAATCTTATTGTTGCAAAACAACTTGTGACAAGAAAGGGTATAATGTATTGCAATGCACTTTGTGTAATGGGGAATCATACCTTACTGTAAATGCACTAATATAAGTTTGAGCTGATATCTGACGGTACCACGACCGCATGGAATATAAGGTGCGCTGAATTAAGGGGTTACACAGTATATATACATACACCTTTTGGCAGTACAGGGCCATTGTGAGAAAGTTTGGTTGGTATGACACAAGATTTGACTTTAGTGAGAACAATAAGCACGTAGTATGTTTTATTCAGGTTAAGAGCATCCTGCTTAGCCTACAGCCACACACACACTAAACAGATCTGAATTCAGGACATTTCATTTTCTGTCATCTGGGGATACAACTGCATATTTCACACTAAGAATTAGTATGGCATATACACTGGTGAGGACATTTATGTGTACCAGAGACAGCAAAGGCCTAAACCTAAACACCATGGAACTCACGGACAGATGGGACACAGCACCAGTCAGATTCTATGACAAATAGATGCTTTCTGTTTTATCTCTGCATGCTAGTTATAAAGCCATTTTAAAGCAATGTCAGAAAAGCCTAAGGCCCTGTCCAGACTGCGCCTCTGTAACATTACAGAATGCCCAAACCATTACTGCAATGGTTTGCGTTTACACCTGTAACATTACAGAAGGCGTTTTCGTAACCGTTGTTGAAACCACATCTGCGGTGGTTTCAACAGTAATTATGAAACAGTCTACCTCGATAACGTTACCGGCGGTAGTGTGGACAGACGTAATGGTCCCTGCAGGGCTCCGGATGATGCAGCGCGAGCTGCATTAGGGATTGGGCACCAAGTGTAATAAAGTTGCTCTGGTTCTCAAGGTGTGGACTGGCGGTAATGGTCTCGCATCGTCAATGCTGCAGTGTGGACACACAGTACCGCTCCCCGTCTGTAACGGTTTCTGTCTGTTACGGGGTCTGAGCGGTGTAGTGTGGGCGGGGCCTGAATGTTGAAGTTTGCTAATTAGTATATTGTGAATGAAGTGGTGTTTCTGGTTTCCAGAAAAACAATTCGTACTGTAGCTGGCATGAGCAGAACTCCGTTCACAAACTTCTTTAACCAAAAATTAGAATTTTTACCATTCCATTATTTTATTACAGAAGCTATTTTCTATAAAACAAGGGTTTACCCCTAGACTTCATTTGCTCACATTGCTGAGTCCTGCCATGAAATCATAATCCCCTGCTGATGACATCACAATTATTCTAATATAATAATTACAAGACTGCAACTTCGGCTTAGGAGAAGGAGCACGGACAGATGGAATTCATAAGTGCAGAATCTTGTTTTTATACAAATGCCTTCAGTAATGAAGAATGGGCTGTCCTCAAATTAATAATTTTTTTTTGTGTGTGGAGGAGGGAATATTACAAGATTTTTTTGTATCAAAAGCAATGTGAAGTTTTTCAGTGAAATCTGACAGTGCAGTTGTAGTGGGATGCAATGGCCTAATGCCAGACTGTCTATTGATTCTTTACTTAGCTGTAAAAAGTCATGAAACTGTTGTTCCTTATGCCAAATCTGCAGCATTTATAGACAGAAGATGAACTTTTGCAGGTAAATATTTTCTATTAAAAAAAAGTTAACTAGCTGGAAGTGTCATGCCATAGCTAGTTATATGAGCATTCGAAGAAGCCAGCAGAAGAATGCCAGTTGGTCTATCTAGTCTGTTCATATTACAGGGTCCACAGCTTGAGCTACTGACCCTGCAACCCCTCCCCACTCCCCAGCCATTCCATCCTCCCTAGCCATGATCCTTACATTCCCTGGTTCCACTCATTCAGAGTGTCGGCAGTAGTGCACCCAGTCATCAGGGCGCCATGTCGAACTTTGCCAACCCATGTTTTTGTGGGGTGGCTGTGCCCCCCACACTCCCCATGCCCCCCCTTCATTATTATTCTAACTCCAAGGGGAAAGCGGACCTCAGGAGGCTTTGCAAATCCCAAAATCAGTGCCCTGATGTGCCAGCACCTTAATGTTGGCACTCTAATGGCCAGAAAGGACCTTCCCCCTATGCCTATCCTAGCCTCTCTTGAAGCTGCCCACCATCTTCAACAAAACCAGCTCTTCTGGCAGTGCATTCCAAGTGTCCACCACCTATCCATGAAGATGTGCTTCCTGACCTCCCCACAAAATTCCCCCCCCAGCTTAAGACTGTGCCCCCTCGTGTTATGGTGGCCACTTAGCTTAAAGGGACCCTCATTATCCATCTTATTTATCCCTTCCAAGTACTTGAAGGTCTCAATCATGTTACCGTCTTTCTCTCCTGTCCTCCAGTCAGTACATGTTCAGTGCCCTCAACCTGTCCTCATATGCCTTTCCCTGCTGACCCACTATCATCTTTGTAGCCCTCTTCTGGACGTTCTCCAGCAGGCTAATGTCCTTTTTGAGGTGTGGGCACCAGTACTGAGCTCCTTACTGTAGATGTGGCCTCACAAGTGACCTATTCAAGGGCAATATAACCTCCTCTTTCCTGCTACTGATCCCCCTAGCTATGCATCCCAGCATCTTGCTTGCCCTTGCTGGTCACTAGTGATCATCACTGCCAGGTCCTTCTCCTCCTCCTCTGATGCGCATACCTGGACTCCACCTAGGTAGTACTCTGTCCTGGAATTCTTGGCTCCAATGTGCATAACTTTGCATGTCAATCAATCTTACACAGCAATAAATGTGGGCATTTAAAAGGCCCATAAATGTTGCCACTAGCTGGATATTTTGGGGCTGGCTGAGATGAAATGAAAATCTTTAGAGCATGGAAAGGCCAGTCTTGCTCTATCTTAGTGTGCAGACAATACGGACGCTGAATATGGGTTGACCTGAGTCTGGACCAGCTAAACAATCAAGAAAAGCAAAGGACACAAAGTACTCTCTCCTTCTCACTCTCTCATTCACACTCTCACTCTCACTCCATCTCCAGAGTAGCCTGTCAAATATGAAGTCCCCCAGTACAGTAAACTGTGGGGGAGTTGCAAGTTCCTGGTATAGTATGTGGTACTGCAGGTGTGCTCTGTATAGCAGGACCAAATATAATAATCAGTAAGTGGGGCGAGTTAAGTGAGATGCGTGCTGTGCTTTTGAAAAGCACATGCTCCACTCAGTTTGTGCTGCTGAGGGGGTGATTATCTGAAGCCAACCACAATGATGGCTTCAATTTCACTTTTTAAAGGGACACAGTCAACCTTTTTTTGCATGCTATTATGTCATGTTAAAATGCACATTTTATGATTGCTTACCTCTAAAATTCATTGATATTGCTGGTTGTTTTATTTGACTTCTTTCTTAGAAGAACTTGAAATGCATGCTAATAGTGTAATTATAAACAACCATGTTTGTTGTAAATCATTGATCTACTCTTATTGCATACTCCCTAAGCATTAGGGACACCCACAAACAATGTAGCCACTCATGATGTAATAGTCTCTTTTCCTTCCACTGTATTATGAGTGGCTAGAACTTTTTTTGGGGGGGAGGGGTCCAAATTCAGGAAAGAAGCAGCAGGAATTGATTAAGGAATGTAAACAAACATGTTTTTATGTAGTAACACCAGTATTGTGGGCAGTGTTTTTCACTTTTTAAGAGAAAAAAGGAACAGAATCAAGCCCCCAGCTACATCAGCAGTTTCTGCAGAATGTGAACAGTCATAACACCTTTTTTTTAAACTAGGGATACTTTGAGGCCTAAGGGCATTGACAGTGTCCCTTTAAAGAGCAAGTCTCTACTAAAATAAAAAGTTTAAGACTATTATATTTAAAACAATTATCTTTAAGGTTAGTGTTCTCTACTTTTCTTTATCATTTTTCTGTTATTGAACTGTTGACTGTTTCAAGTAATGCAGTACTCCTTTAATTGTGCCTTTGAGTCAGCTTTAGCACATTTTATTTTTACATTTGAAATAATAAAAGGGGTGCTTCTTTAAGAATGGCCCAGGCAATATTTTCCCATCCGGTCAGGTAAACTGTATGATGCATGCTAGTTAATTTTAGTCACAAGAAAAGTGATGTTAAAATGCAAAAACACAGAGAATACTAATTAAAAATATGAACCAAGGCATATTAAAAGAATGCTCCTCTTATTATTTCAAATAAAAAAAGAGCGACATCAACTCAAAATTTAAAAAGAAAATGGTATACAAGACAGGAGATAATGGGCAATCTAAAATCAAATGAAAAGGTATAAATAAAAACTTTTGCCACTAACATGCACAGCTGCTTTAGTGAATGGTGTCACTTAAGTAATATGCAAACTCAAGCAAAACCACATACAGTATACCAGACTGGACATTTCTTGCTCAGTGTCCATGTTGATGCTTTTGTGCCTGTGGATGAGAGACAGACAATTGGTTCCATTGCACTAATGTTGCAGAGGACCTCTACCCCACAGAGACACGTGACTCCCTTTGTGCATAATTGTTTCTGGTGTGGTGTGGATGCAAACTACCAGTTTTGTACCTCCCTCACTCAGACTAAGAAAAAGACCCCCTGCTTTCTTTGGTGCCAGGTAAGTTTGCACTACATACATTTTTAACCCAGTAGCATACACACGAGGGAAAACCATGAGTCCAAATCTCAGTCACAAAACAGGACACTTCGTACCAGTACTGTTGCTCCTCCCCCCAAAACTGCTACACCCATAGCTTATCAGATACTGCAGAGGAACAGCCACCAAGACGGGGCTGCTCAGATGGGCTGTGGGAACCACTAGAAAGTAGAGGGTAAGGCATAGGGTGTGTAATAAGCAGTTGGGTCATGGGTTGGGACAGAGTGCCAACAGGGAAATATACTGCCTAATCAGGGAAAAGGGGTGCCACTGGACACCAAGAATGCATGTAATGGGGATTCATTTATGTTGTTTTTCTGAATCTGGCAAGTGCACTAGGCAAGCAGATTCCTGTTTTCTGACACAACCTGGAAGAGTTACAATGCAATACACAGTGAAATGACAATACATATAATGGTTATGTGATGCTACAGACATGGTAAGCAAGATCCCACATGACACATTATCAAATTAAATATTACTGTTCAAAGCAGTGCATGATAAACACAGCAGAAGCAGTAGTAAAAGCAAGAGTACTGGCAGCTACTAGATGCCACAGGAATGCAGGCAATGCTAAAGTGACACTACACTTCTGGCAACTATACATGTTAGAGGCAGGGGGATAGTGGCAGTACAGAAGTACATTGTGTGATCTTTGTCACTCCACTGGGGCACTGGTATAATAATGAACAGGAACAGGAGCACATCAGCTACAATTACACGAACTTGAGGGGAGCAAGAATTCCTTCAGAGACCTATGAAAAAACTGCAGGTGACTGGTAGAGAAGGAAGGAGTACCTCTGTATGCCTGGCAGTTATCATGACAGGAATATGTTGGGGGACCCAGCACCACAGATACAGTGGTACTCTGCAGTATGTAGCACAGAGACGTGCACAGTACTCCATAGCACCATATCTTTTATCACGTAGTACGATGTGAGTAGATGTTCTCCTCAGTACCGTTATCTAACACCTATACAGGTGTTATGCATTGCTCTGCACTGATGAGTGGTGGGGCTGATTTGCAAGAGTATGTCAATTTCAGGTATGGTACAATGGAGCAGGAACTAAATGAGCTTTTTCCAGTGTGAAAAAAACTTTCTCTTAAACTTTATTAAAAGAGTAGTACAGTCAGAATTTGCAAAAAAAAAATACATTGTGCAGAGTGGTTTGATTTGTGCGAGTGTAGTTCTAGTGTGTCCTCCCCTTTATCTGTTATTAGGACTTTTTTTCTAAATTAGCCTACTAGTTTTACAATAGTTTTATGGCCCCTGGGAATCTTCATCCTAGCATTGTTTATTACTCTTCTCATTCCTACAATGCCTCCTGTCCCATGTGATAGTGATGCATCTGAGAGAATGGATTCAGCAAGCATTGGTTTAGAGTCAATTTACAATGGCAGAACTGTGATATTTAGTAACATTCCTTATCTATTGAGTGCTAATTGTTACATTTACAAATTAGCAAATACTTAAGGGCTAAAGGAGTGAGTTATTCTGTAAGAAAACAGCTAGTCTTTATTAAGTATAGCACTGATGATCTGGCATGATTTGTGTGTTTTTTATGACTGTGTAATTTGATGAAATGAAAACTTTTAAAAGCAAAACATTTGCTCCTCCTGGCTAGACCTTATACACATAGAAAACAAAACTATTGAATTAGAGCTATATAGTGAAGGACAGACCATCATGATATTATCTCTAGTACTTGCAGAGTCAGTAGCCCCCACCGCTTCACTGTCACATGGGACAGGAGGCATTGTAGGAAAATGGAGAGCAATAAATCTTGCTAAGATGGAGATTACCATTGGCCATAAAACTACCATATAACTAGGAGGCTAATTTAGAAAAACACTTAATAGCAAACAATGGGAAGGACACCCCCAGGACAACACACACAAATCAAAACACTATGCACAGCATACGTTTCTGAAAATATTGACTTGTGCTACTCCTTTAAGCAACTGAAAAGGGAAATCAGATTGCCATTATCTCAAATTCCACAGACAAACACAAATATAAACTTTCAACATGTTGTCATGATGTGTTGGCATTTGTTATGCCATTTTGTTTTTTTATTCGATTTGTAAAATCACCCAATTTATGTTCTAAACTGAGGCATGGTGTTCTATAACTCACACATCTTTTTGTTAAAGGGAAAAGAACTGCAGGGTGCAGCTTGAGAGATAACAGCTTGTTCCTACTATACAGTACACCTACCAAATGGTCCTAGAAAACTCTCTAAGAAACAATGGACAACTTTGAAACATGTCACCCTGAACATAAAGAATCCTAGATGGGTAACTATACACACCCAGTGTGTTCTGCCACAGAGGGGTTCTGATTCCCTCTGACCTTGACGGCGAAGCTTGAGAGGCCCATGGGAATCAGAACTCTAAGGTGGCAGAACACACTGGTTGAGCATAAAGTTACTCATCCTGTATTTTTTATAGTGTATAGTATTATGTGAAATGTGCACACGGTGGTTTTTAGCTTTCAGAACAGAGCTGATTTGTGCATTCTCTAGAGGTTTCAGAATGCTGCCACAGAAGGGTACAATCACATTCCATGACCTTTGAACTGTGGTACAATAGCATTTTGAAAGGGATGGAATTCTATGCAGAACAATGCACTACTTACTATACACTATATGGCTAATGAGAATTTTGGGAATGTAAAAGAGCAAGCAATTCTTATTCCAGCTACTAAAATCATATCTAGCCCTACTTAACAAGATAGAAGAAAAGTAACTTAGGATCAAAGACTGAAAGGAATCCCTTTAAATTAGTATACATTTGCAAATCATACTTACTCATACCTGCAGGGGAGGCAGACATGATGGACCTAGAGTCCTTTCGGACCTTAAATTACTATGTTTATGTAGTTCCTGGACTTGAGAAACAAAACAGGAATCTGCTAAAATGCTTACTCACACTGCATCATAGATTTTGACAGCAGATAAGGACCGCTTGGCCCACCTAGTCTGCCCATTTCCCTACCTACAGGATAAGCCGCAGACCTAGTTAACCAACAGCCTATTTCTTCCAACCCCCCCCCCCCACAAGAATTGCCTGTTCTAACATGGTAATAAACCATAACCGAATTCCTGTAAATAACTGCCAAGCCTTCAGGAAAGAAAACTTCTTTCAATGAAAGAAATGCTATTGTTAGGTAACTTTCCAAAGGGTCAAGATTTGTTAACAATACATAAAGCACAAAAAACAAAGCATACAGTAAAAATTAAACCACACATGACAATCCAGCAGTGCTACTGCAGGGAACTTGGACATGCTACTGAGAAGAAAATTCCTTAGCAGAGGCCAAAGTATGTTTCTGCTGAAATTATGAATATGTTTTGTTTAAAAAAAAAATTATGGTTTCTATGAGCTCCATCTACTACGTGTGCAGGCTTGTAGCATAGTTTGTTAGCTGGTCTTACTCCATAGTTCAAGCTTTTGTGGCATTTGAACTCCTTAGGTGCTATCAGGCTGAATACAGACTGTTTGCATTTGGTGCATGTTCGATATTAAGAAAGTAACCATTCATAGCACTGCATTAGGCCTGGTTAGGAGCATTTCCACCATATTTCTTTTTTTGTTTATTTTTAACCAGGAAGATGACTGGGCACAGCCCTTTTTCAGTCATGCCTTTCATAAAAACAAACTACATCACATGATACAAATACACAATTACACAACAATTAAAAGTATAAAATTACATTCACAATTACTCAGATACATTATTGTTGCAAAGGCAAGAATTCATATTAAAATAATGAAGGTACCAACATCAATTTAAAATGTTTTATACTGTTAGCATGTTGAGTTATGGATGAAAATGTATTCAACAGATTTGGACCATACCATGAAAATGAGCACCTGACCATTGTTAATTAAGTAACAGGTAAATAAAATAGTGGGACTACACTTCTCCTTGTCTGATGAAAATCATTTTGTTTTATAAATTTATCATAGAGGCAACTGGGAAATGTATTGTGATAGATCGCAAATGCAAAAATGGCAGTATTATATTCTATTCTACATTCTGGGGGACAACATGTTCATTTTCTCATAAAAAATACAATGCTGTGTTCTGGTTGGAGCCCTTAACCCAAAGCGGCAAATATTATATAATATTAACTGATATTTAGATAAAAAAGGAGGCCTCCTGATTATAAAATAAAGGAGCGCCATAGTCCAATATTGGTAGCAAAACTTACCTGACTATAATTAACCTTGCCTCATCAGTCAGGGTGTTTATGTTTCTGTACAGGAAACCCAATTTTTGAATTGCTTTCTTACTAATAGTATCCAAATATCCCATAAAGCATAAGGAAGGATCCAGGTAAATTCCCAAGTATTTGAAAGAATCAACATGGGAGATCCTCACCCCTTTACTGCTTTTGATACAGAAGGCTTTCCCCACCTCGGGCCAACCTCTGTGCTGTCCCAAACAGCATAACTTTTGTTTTTGACTCATTTAATTTTAAGCAGTTCAGGGATAACCAATTTTCTAACTTCAGATATTCTTCTTGTAAGACTTCCTATATCTCACTAACAGATGGGCCCGAGGTGAGGAAAACTGTATCATCAGCACATAGCACACATTTCGTTTTACTAAACTCTTTTGGCATTTCATTTAGAAATATTGAAATATTGAAAACCACAGTGGCCCCAATACAGAATCCCAGGGGTACACCAGCTTTAACTTTTGCTGGTTCTGATAAAACACCCCCTATCCTAACCCTTTGTGTGTGTAAGCCCAAATAGTTTTTAAACCATTGCAGGCCTGCTTCAGATACCCCACATAACTGTAACCTCTGAAGTAGCAATTTACGATTTATGAAATCAAATGCTTTGGTTAGGTCGACAAACACTGCTCCCAGCAACATGCCCCTGCCACAGGCGTCGAGAATGGTGCTCGTCAACGCAACCAAAGCAGTTGTCATACTGAAACCCCTTCTGAAGCTGTACTATTGTTCAGCTAAATGGCCCCTCCCCTCTAAGTATGAAGCCAGTTGTCCAAACACACATCTTTCCAGTAACTTGCTCAAAATTGGCAATAATGAAATTGGCCTGTAGTTTGCCATATTTATTTTATCCCCCGATTTAAACAATGGGACTACTATTGATTCTTTCCATATGGAAGGAACAGTCCCCATATCTAGGAACAAGTTGAACAAGAAAGTCACTGGTTTCACAATTTCCCCAGCTGACAACCGCAAAATCCTTGGGTGCAATAAATCAGGGCCACAACCTTTATTCTCATCCAATTTTTGTAGCAATTTCAAAACTTCTTTCTCAGATATAGGAACACATTTAAACTCACCGTTTACATCTTTAGTTTCCAACTGATTCAACCTTAGTTTTTTACAATATTGATCTATATTAGTTCTCTCTTCTTCCTTCACTACCTGACCAGCAAGATACTTATTTACGTAATCAGCGATGTCCTTGTCCCCTGTTATTACCTTGTCCCCTTTAATCAAACAATTAATGTCAGTTCTTTCTTTGGGGATACAAATATCCTGAAAAGATGACCAAAAGGTTCTTGGGTTCTTTAGGTTTTTAACTGTTGTTGATGGAAATATAATGATTTTTGCTTGTTTTACTTCTGATTTTACTTTATTTCATTGATATCTATATTCAAGTAAATAATTAGAATCCCTTGTGTTTAAATACTTCTGCCTTGTCCCCCTTAGTTTCATTTGATGTTTCAATTCTTTATCTAACCAAGGAGAGTAGGGCCCCTTAACTCTCTGTTTAGTAACCGGAGTGTGCGCCTCATATGCCATTAAAAGCTTTTGCGTTAGCCAAGCTGCTGCATGATCTGGATCTTGAAATTGTTTAATTTGGCTCCAATCAGTTGTCACTAATTCAGATTTAAAACCCTGCATGCCCATCTCTGCTATACTTTGAGATTTGATCATTTTAAATTGCGCTTTAGCTTCATGCATTTTCCTTGCACAAACAATTGGACAATGATCTGAAATTGCATCTGCCTGTACTTCCTAATTTCATATATTGCCCGGTCGGTTGGTTACAAACCAATCTAATATAGTATGATTCCCTGCTTTAAAATTAAAAAGAGTAGGATATGATATTGACTGATGCAAACCCAAGAAAACTAATCTTTCTGCTTGCCCCGTTTTTACGCATTTTGCCAATCCATATTCTGATCCCCTAACAAAATATATTCCTTCAAATTATTGTGTTTTGCCATCATATGCTGAAAAAACTCTAATTCAATATCTATACATTTAGGTGGGTGATAAAAACATATTGTAATATGATAAAACTATTGTACCATATGACCTCCTAAAGTATTATCAGACAAAAATATTTACAGTAAGCTTATTTTCATTATGTGCATGTACTAACAAAGTAACAATTCACTGCACCGCATTACAGGCACCACTGCCACCATACTGTACAATATGTGACAATGCACATGTCCTGAATCACTAGCAGACTTCCTATGGGAGTTGCTGTATTTGCTTTCAAGAAA
This sequence comes from Neoceratodus forsteri, assembly GCA_016271365.2. NCBI lineage: Eukaryota > Metazoa > Chordata > Ceratodontiformes > Ceratodontidae > Neoceratodus > Neoceratodus forsteri. Next base: position 1,879,180,290 of record CM057452.1, read on the forward strand.
AATCAATGTGAGCTCACATCAGTTCAAAGATGGCCTCCAGCTCCTCCCAGTGGTTAACATTTCAGGTGGCTTCCAAGAAGGTGATTAAGAAACAAAGGAGTACATACGAACATATGAATTAGACAGCAGAAACAGGTCACGTGGTTTATCAACTCTGCTCAAATGTGCAGCTAGTACCCTTAACTTGCAGCTGTCCCTTCCCATTCACAATACTCTCCCACCCTGTCCCATCCCCTTTTAAATCACTTTACTATCATACAGGATACCACCTCCTCTGTCAAAGTGTTCCACCATCACCCTCTCCATGAAAAAGTGTCTCCTCATTTCCCTCCTATATCTTCCCCCCTCCAATCTCAGACCATGACCTCTCATGTCCCTCCCCCTCCTTAACTTAAATATCCCTTCTGTTCCTGTCTTGTAAATCCCCTTTAAGTACTTAAAGGTCTCAATCATATCCCCCCGATACTTCCTCTCCTCCAGGGAGTACATATTCAACTCCCTCAGCCTCTCCTCGTATGGCCTGTCCCTCAGTCCCTGGATCACCTTAGCTGCTCTGCACTGTACCCCTTCCAGTAATCTGATATCCTTCTTTAGATATGGGCACCAGTACTGCACACAGTACTCAAGGTGTGGCCTGACCAGTGATCTGTATAGAGGCAGGATCATCTCCCTGTTCCCAGAGGCGATTCCTCTCACAATACACCCCAGCACCTTGCTGGCCTTTGCTGTCACCTCTTTCTTGCACTACTCAGAGTTATTCATCTTCCCCGTTACAACCACCCCAAGATCCTTTTTCTCCTCGGTGGTTCTTAGCTGTATTCCATTCAGCTGGTAACTCTTCCTTGGGTTCTTTACTCAAGAGTGCAATACCTTGCACTTTTTCAAATTGAACCTCAGCTGCCATGCTTCCAACCACCCTTCCAGTTTAGTCAGGTCATTCTGCAGTCCCTGTCATCCATCTATGTCATTCACCACCACCCTCAAATTGGTATTATCAGTGAAGAGGCTGATCTTATTCCTGATGCCATGCAAGATACCCTCAATGAATATCCCAAAAGAACACTGGCCCCAGAACCAATCCATCTGACACCCCACTTGACACTGCCCTTGGAGATGAAAGCCCCCCCACTAACCTTTGCTGTCTTCCTGATAGCCAATTCTCGATCCAGTTAACCATTTTAGTCTCCACCCCCATGTATTTCAATCCCCCCCAACCTCCCATGCGGCACCAAATCAAAGGCCTTGCTAAAGTCCATAAATATGATATCCACCACATTATCTTTGTCCAATTCCCTTGTTACCCAGTCATACTACTCAGTTAGGTTAGTCTAACAGGACCTTCATGAGACAAACCCATGTTGATGGCTATCCTGGAGTCCATTATCCTCCAGAAATGTCATCAGCCTCTCCTTTAGGATTGTCTCCATCAGCTTCCCCATGATGGATGTTAGGCTTACAGGTCTGTAATTGCCCGGCTCACCCTTAGGGCCACTTTTATAGATGGGCACCACATGGGCCATCCTCCAGTCCTGTGGCAGACACCCTGTGTCCAGGGAGGTACTGAATAGGTCCACCAGTGGCCCAGCCAGTTCCCTCAGCACCCTGGGATGTACATCATCTGGTCCTGGTGCCTTATCCAGCCACAAAGCCCTCAGACCCTCCAATTCCCTGCCCTCAGTGATTAACCTGTCTGTCATCCCTTCCCCCCTTCCAACCCCCCGTGGCAGCTGCCCACCCTTCTCCCTCATGAATGTGGAACAGAAGTACTCATTTGTGCTTCTGCCTGTTCTGCTTCCTTCTCTGCCAACCCCCCCATCCTTCTTGATCCTCACTATCTGGTTCTTGCAGCTTCTTCTCTCCTGTATGTGATCGGGAGCCGTTCTTTTCCCTGTCCTTGATCCCCTGAGCCAGCCTCAGTTCCCTGGAGGCCTTGGCCACCCTAACACTTCTGGTAACTTCTTTGGACTTCTTCACACACTCTTCCCTATCCTCCCCCTTCCTGGATTTTTTGTAGCTACCGAATGCTGCTTTTTTCACCCTCACTTTATCTAAAACTGTCTTACTCAACCAGCTTGGCTTCTCAGCCTCTTCCCTTCTTGCTCTGTAATTTGGCCTAACATTTTAACCATTGTAGGTCTTTCAAGGCCTGTGAGAAGTTCTTTCTGGGTGTCTTAATAAAATACTGTATACTGAATCTACCAAAGTATATATCATTTTACTGGCATGACTAAAAATAAAAACAACAGCCTTCTTAAGTGTTAAAAGGATGCAAACTTTTGTCAATGTCTTTTATCAGGACTCCCTGAAGGTACTTCAGTGTGTGTGTGTGTGTGGGGGGCTAGTGTGGATGAACATGAGTTTTGTGGTACTAGGAGATAATTAATAGCTTCCATGCAAACATTTCCCAGAGTATTTAGGGTTTACGTTCAATATAAAAAAATAACAAATTATGATACAGTGAAATGTTGTAAATGTGAACCCTAACTCTGAGAAAACGTGTTCAATCAAGGAAATTCAGTAACCTAAACATATACCATGTTGCCGTGTTTACATATTGCTATTGTTTTCCTTTTTACAGAATGTAACCTTAATTACTTGATTGTTTTAGATTTAACAGGCACTTAGAACCTTTTCTAAAGTGTAATATATAATATAAGGGTAAACAAAACAGATACTTTACATTCAATTTAACAACAGATACTCATTACAGCCAAGGGTGATGAAATATTGGAAAAAGCTGGTGGAGGGCGAAGTCTGAAAGGGCACATATTGCTTGTAGTAGAGGGAACTGAATTCTGAAAGGGTACTTACAGCGTATACTGTGGGGGGATGAAGTCTGAAAGGGCACTTAAGAGGCTCTAAAGCATATAGCGGAGGGGTGAATTTTGAATGGGCACTTACAGCTTACAGTTGTGGAGAGGGCAGAAAGGACACTTAATGCTTAAAAGGCTTACAAGACACAAGCAAAAAATAGCGGTGGTGGTAGAGAGGCCTAGCCCTGTGGTTCCTATACCTGATATTACAGAGGCAAAACCAACAATCCCCCAGCATCATTATAATATGCTTTTGTCTACAGTAGTTTTTTACAGTTTCTATTCATTTTTAAATGGAATCAAACCAGCAGTACTAAAGAGCACCTGCACTGTATCCAAAGTATTCATGGATAGACAAATGTAGAGGTAGGCAGGTGCAAAAACACACAGGACGGGTATTGCATGGCAGGACAGTTGGAGAACCTTTCTATTTAAATTGGTTTAGTGTAGAACCAATATCTAGAATACCTCCTGATGTGGTTTCAATATCTGTTCTCAAAACCAGTTCCACAACCTTGATAATCAAGTTACTAACAAATCTGGTAACTTTTAAACTGGTTTAACTTTGCCAAACCAAACTAAAGCTGCAAGTCTGGAGACGGATTTAACATTTTATCCACGTAGCACCTTTCAGATACTATAGTAGCAAGTCACTTACTACGTGTTAATTAGAAACAACAGTGTAAAGATGGCTACTGAAGCTAAAAGTGTAGCTGTAAATAGATATTAATTTACAAGGGCTGCATTAAAAAAATCAGTATTTTATAAACCTTAAGCTGGGGTGTGCCATGGGGGAGGGGCTGGCTATCATTTGTAGACATTCTCATTTTAGGAACATATCTGCTGCAGAATATAAAGTGTTATGCGAAGGTTAAAGTGGGTACAGTATAATGCATCCCTCAATCAAGGGGCACAAAAAAAATACATCATATAAACACCCAATAAAATCAAACAAAAAATTGGTATAACACTAAAAGTATACATTTAATAGTAGTAACTGCCTTAAATGAGATACAGAAGGTGTAGAAGATTGTGAGAAAAATACGAGAAGCAGTGATTTCTTATTTATACATTATATCTAACAGTATTCAGGTAGTGCATTGTCCTATTTTCCAGACTCTCCAAATGCTAACATACTGTAGCACACTATCCAAGGGTATTTGATCTTTTTAGCCAGCATATTCCATTCAGATAATTATGCCCACTGCACTTGATGATACCTGACACTACTATATGAGAAACGGTACACATAACCTTCATTTTGACAGCTCTGTTGTAGTATAACACAGTCTAAGCGGTGTTGCTCCTTTAGCCTGCAAAAGTCTTTGCATTTTCCATACTTTGCCCTGAGGCAAGAGTTTTAGTTACTGGCGTGCAAAACCAGGGAGGTTCTGGTTCTGCCAATCACACCTAGTTTTCGTTCTAGTTTTGGTGTTTTATTCAAGTCAGTCTCATCTCCCCCTTAAACTACATTGGACAATAGGCAGTTTTAAAAGTCTGCTTCTGAACTTGTGCCCCATGACTGGACAAACATGTGTCCTGAGAAGGGATTATTTTTCTGGTACCCCCTGACTGGACAGATTTGTGCCCTGGGTAGAGATTATTTGCTGATACATTATGACTGGATAGACTGGTGCCCTGAGCAGACTTATTAACCTGCTCCTCCTGTCTGGACAGGCTTGGGCCCTGAGTAAGGCTTATTTACTGGTGACCCATGACTGTATGGACTTGTGTCCTAGTTAGGACTTATTATGTGGTGTCCCCTGTCTGGACAGATTTGTAGCCTGAGTAGAGCTTATTCACTGGTGACATTGATAGGACAGACTTGTACCCTCAGTAAGGCTCATCTACTGTGCCCTCTGACTGCATGAACTGTGCCCTGACTAGGGCTTATTCACTAGTGCTCCTAAATGGATGGACTAGTGCCTTGCCCTGGGTAGGGGATAACTAGTACCTGACTGTCCTGGGGGCTGTAAATGACTTTGTCTGCCCTGCTAGGTGCTGCCTATAAATGGGTTTCAAACCTTTTTTTTTCATTATTTTTGTGATTCCTTCATCTAACATGAACTGCCTGTAAATCAGTCTCTTTCCTGTCCCCTGCTGCTTTAAAAATGGGCTGGCTATATTTTTTTTACATTAATAAATTCCCTCCCTTACCCTCTGAGCCCAGGAGAAGGCTTTTAATTGCTTCCCCTTCTTCTCTTTTTCAAAGTTGTTTATCAATGTCTGTGTCCTACTTTCTTATGGGATAAAAAAGCCCTGGCATGTAAAGGGCTTTTTTACATTTCCTAATTTTTAATTTTAGAGGAAGCCCTCTGTTCCTTCTTAGTCATGACAAGGGCATACTGATATATTTTTTCTGCTATACTGCCCCAAAAAGGGCTTTAAATAATTTTGCACCAGTCTCTTACTCCTTTTGCTTTGCTCCCCCAGCCTGAAAAGGGCATTTAAAAAAAAAATCAAAACAATTTGGCACAAGCCTCAACAGCCTCCCCCCCATGATGCGTCACTCTCCAAGGCTTCAGGATTAAAGTTGTTGCACTTTGTTTTAGTTTTTCAAAGGATATTTTTTTTTATTTAATATTCTTTAATTACAATGTCACATTACAATGAAATTAAAACATTGACAAGGCCTTCAAGAAACAACATGTACCCCAAAAATTTTGTATACTGGAGGCCTACACTGTAGAAAATGGACATTACAACATTTTCTTTTAATATTATCAAGATAACAACTTGCTGCTTCCAAACCCTTTCCTTACTCTCCCCCAAAGTACTACTTATTTGTAGAAAGAACCACATAACTATTCCTATGCAAGACTCTGTGAATCTCCTAATTTAAGGAAGACCTTCCCACTTTGGTGTATTAGGTTTTCCAAGTAACTAGAACCGTATCCAGGGGACCCCATTTGGCATTATATGAATGTACCCTATTGTACATCTTGGCTATATGTAGCTCCAGCTGCAATGCAAGCAAGACTTCCTTATACCACTCAATAACTGAAGGTGTTGACTCATCTATCCAGCATCGCAGGATAATCACCTTAGTTGCAGTTGAGATAATAGCCATATATGCCTTCTTCTGTTTACTCATGTCCCTGGGGAAATGAGTAATCAAACAAATCTCGGGTGTAAAAAAAGAATCCAGTCCAAGGAAAGAATTTAATGATTTCTGAATTGCTTTCCATAATGGCTGAATTTTAGGACATACCCATAACATGTGGTATAAATCCCCACTACAAGCATTACATCTGTAACACCTACCGGATGATAATTTGCCAATTTTGTATAATTTGGTGGGTGTGTAGTATAAATTATGCATAATATTAAACTGCTGTAGCTTATACCTATCGTGTCTTATATATTTATATATATTGTTCCAAATTTGGACCCATAATCTTTGGTCTTCACCCATCTCAAATTTCTGTCTCCAATAATAGCAAATACCCGATGGCAATTCCAAATCAGTCCTCTGTATTTCATGATACACTTTGGAGACCGAGTGGGGCTGATCTGCTATCTGTAGCAACGAAGGCAATTCTGTCCTATTTACCTCCAAGGGTGTCGAATTCCGAAAGTAAGCTTTTACTGCACCACTAATTTGCCAGTATTTAAAAGAATTTCCTTGCGCCGCAGGTATGTTCGAACAGAACTGCGCGTATGGTAACGGCTCTCCCTGAGGAACTATATCTCCCAGGCACAACCCAGCTAATGGTTCCCAGAATGTAGGGGAAATCAGAACTTTCTGAATTTGGAAATGCATATTTTGCATTAGGGGCTGCTCCGGGGATTTATGCCAATTCACGCCTAATGACCTTTGTGCTTGGTGTAGGGCTTTTATTGAACAACCAATAGGTGTGTTTTTGAGTGGTTTAGGGAGAAATCTTGGGGTCATATAAATGGCTGAATTGAAAGTTAAAGAGAACTTAGCAACCAGATGTTTCTCAGTGGGAACCCAAAGGGGCACATAAGGGTTAGAGTCTGTTGAAACAGTCGGCCGAGTCCACGAGACTAAATTACTGATATGCGATGCTATATAATAATTAAAGAAGGATGGGAGCGCGAGGCCTCCCTGCCTCCTAGGTCCTGTTAATTTTGAGTATGCTCTCCTTACATTTTTCCCCTTTCCAGATAAAATTATTAAGTAATTTCTGCAAATTATCAAACCATGACTTAGGTAAGTAAGGTTCCAGCATATTTAAAGGATAAAAGATTCTTGCTAGTACATTCATTTTCACTGTCTCTGTTCTAGCCCACAATGATAAAGGCATTTGCTTCCATCTATCTAAATCTAGCTTTATTATATTAATCAGGTTATTGAGATTTTCTTTATTCACTGTGGCCATATTCCTTGAAACCTTAATACCGAGATACACCAGGGATTTGGGTTCCCAATTGAGACCCAGCTCCCTAGCTATGCCTGGCAAACACTTACCATTTAATGGGAAAAGCTTCATCTTGGATATAGTAAGTTTATAATTCGACACTCTAGAGAACTGCCCAATTTCTTGTAAGATAGCCGGTATACTAGCCTCCGGTTCCTCTATATGCAGAAGCAAATCGTCTGCATAAGCTGAAATTAAGTATCTGTTACTGCCTATCTGTAATCCCTTTATGTCTTGCGATGTTAGTAACCTGTGAATCAGAGGTTCCAGATAGAGATTAAATAGAAGTGGAGAGAGTGGGCAGCCCTGTCTGGTACCACAAGAAAGAGGGAATGAATCCGAAAGAACACCATTGCCTCAGACCCGAGCTATTGGAGATTCATATAACAATTTAATCCATCTCAGGAATCCATCCGGAAGACCAAACCAAGACAATGTAGCAAATAGGAAGTCCCAGGAAACCCAGTCAAACGCTTTCTCAGCGTCCGAAGCTAACAGGGCAGCCGGAGTCTGTATATTTTTAGCATGAATTATTACGTGATGAAGTTTGCGCATGTGATCACTGGACAATCTACCCATCATAAAACCTACCTGCACCTCACTGACCATCTTACACATTAAAGGACTGAGCCTACTGGCTAATACCTTAGCTAGTATTTTAACATCCACGTTTAGGAGTGATATCGGACGACAATTGCCAGGGGATAAAGGATCCCGGTCCAGCTTGGGGATGAGAGTTATAAGGGCATCCAAAAAAACATTTTCTGAAAGCCCCTCAAGATACCAGAAGTTATATACTTTAGTTAAAACTGGGATAATTTCTTCCTCAAATGCTTTATACACATTGGTGGAGAGACCATTAGGTCCTGGGGATCTATCAGGGGCAAGTTGGGTAATAGCTTCCTTAACTTCCAAATCCTGTATAGGAAGCTCTAGTTTTTCGGCCTCCATACTGGTAATCCGGGGAAGAGTAACCGATTCCAGAAAGCCCTGGATCTCACCTGGTTTTGCTCTATCTGCTATTGGAATTGTATATATTTTATGAAAATAAAGTCGGAATGCTGCCACAATTTCTCTAGGGTCTTTGACTAGAGTCCCCTCTGGGTTAATTTGTAAGGCTGAAATGTGTCTGTTGGATTCCAACTGATGCAATTTTAAAGCTAAGAGCTTGCCTGCCCTCTCCCCGCCTTCCAGATATTTAAGTCTAGTTCTCCTGAGAGCAAGCTCTGCTTTTTGCAATATAATTGAGGAGAACCGTGATTGTAGTTTATGCAATTGGATCCAGTCTGATTCAGTCGAGCGTTGACTAATGTTACTCTCAATGATCTGAATACAGTTAGCAATATCCTTAAGCAGAGCTTCATTCTTTTTGAGTCTGGTAGAGGTGATTCGAATACATTCCCCCACAACGTGCATTTCAGGGCTGCCCACACAATATAAATTTTAGGTACAGAACCCACATTATGGGTGAAAAAGTGAGATATGAATTGCCTTAAATGCTCATGAGTGTAGGTATCCTGTAATAACTGATTATTAAATCTCCACATGCAGTCTCTAATAAGCCGGGGGCCAACTGTATACCTAATAGAAATTGAGTGGTCTGAGATTACCCTAGCATGTATCTCTGTGTCAGAAACAGATGTAAGGGAACTGGTACTAATAAGAAAATAATCAATTCTAGAACAGGTTTTATGTGGCATTGAGAAAAAGGTGTATTGTCTGGATTCTGCATTGAGGACTCTCCAGACATCGACAAGACTTACTCCTTCCATGAGTTCTTTAAGTGCCCTCTGTGAAGGAGATAAACCCACACGTTTGTTATCCGATCTATCAAGTTGTAATTGCGGTGTAATATTCCAGTCGCCCATTATTATTCTGGAAGAGTAACTGTTTAACCTGTCCAACAGTTGAGTAAATAATTGTGGGGAAATAGTATTTGGACCATATACTGAACCAATTAGCACGTGTTGTGAGAAAAGAGTGCCAATCAGCAAGATATAATGACCATGCGTATCCCAGATCTCTTTTTCTAACTGAAAATTTACTCTTTTGTTAAATAGGATAGGTACTTCGGCCCTGTTCATGGATACCCCAGCTCCAAATACCTGACCCACCCAATATTTGCAAAGCAAATGAGCATTCTCCCTTTTACGATGAGTTTCTTGTAAGCAGACCACGTCACTTCTTAAAGCAGATAAATGCTTTAACACAATCTGCCTTTTACATCGATCCCGAGGCCCCCTGATGTTCCAGCTTAACAAATTAAGCACTCCTGACATTGCCAATTAACCCAAGGCGGTTGGTCCCCTTGCAAATAGTAAATCGTGTATGTCCCCTCATACAGTACATCTAAATTTGGTTCTTTCTACACCACAAGAGTATTAAAGTAATAATAATTCTCCCTCCCAAAACCAGCAAAATTATGACTAACAGTCTTAAACCACGACCCCCAGTTCTATCAACTGTACTACCCATCACACACGTCAGGTGATTTAAATTCCCAACCCAGCAGAAAGTCCACCCGCCCCCATCTCCCAGTATTCAGGCCAGATAGTACATACCACTTGTAGCCCCTATCCACTCTAATTGAGTATGCAATTATAACTACACTTCATTCTTTACTAAATATATAAGACAAAATATTACTTCTGAACTGTGTACTCTCTATTCATTACACAACTAAAACAATTTATTTCTAAGAATTTGTGAAATCCCAAAGGGTGTTTGATGCTTGTAATGATAGCTGAGAAACAAATTTTCCAATAGAAGCTAAACCTTTCACTGGACTCTATAACCCTCTAGTGGGGGAAGAGAGGCATAACAGCTGTCAACTTTCCAAAACAAGAACCTTGCAAACTAAACCCTATTCACCCCGTGAACATTTTTCAAAGGATATTGCTTTCTGCTTAGGGTGTAGCCTTTTGTGATGTTCTGGTTGCCATCTGCTGACTTGCTCTGAGCGCATGATTTGTGTTCACCCCCCCCCCCCCAAACACTCACACACTGTGCGGTCAGACATCCATATATATATATGTATTTTTTTATATTACATTATTTCTATTTATGTCCTCCCCATATGGCCCCCATCTGACCGGCTGTCCCAGCTCCGTCCTCAGGAATTACTGGGGCTTACCTTACACCCGGTACAGAAGTGGTGCCTGTGGAGAGTCGGTCGCCATCCTGCTGCCAGTTGTTTTTTCCTCTATTTTTTCCCCATTTTCCAGAGGTCCCCAGGAGAAGGTTGCATGCATGTGGAGGCACGCATGCGCCTTACAGCCCCGGTAAAATGACCTCTGTCCGCCCACCTCATTGGCTTATCACTGGCACCCTGCTTGCGCAGCCCCTCGGCCTCCACCAGGGGGCAGCCATTAGCAAGGGATGCCATCCCATCTCCCCGGAGAGGAGTGCCTTTCAGCCGCTCATTCCAGCTCCGCCCTCCCCACCTGAGCTGACCTCCAATGACCCAGGCTCACACTCGAACCCGGGTTGGCGGCATGCCGCGAGGTGAGACATCCAACGCCTAAGCCCTCTGCGCCACCGGGCTGGCTTTATATATGTATGTATATATTTTTTTAACCACTACAGTCTATGTCTGGCTGCCAATGCCTGGCCCTACACACTACTTGCCCCAGCTCCCCGTTAGTCTCCTTTTGCTGGTAGAGTCCACTCCCTGCTAGCTCAGTAAGAGCTGTTGCATGCTTTATTTTCCAGCTGGAAATGGCAGTGAGAAAGTGCACAATCTGTAAGCTGGTTCACACTCTCTGTGAAATGTAGCTGTCCACTGACCTTGCCATAATAAGCATGTGACCGAGGAGTTAGGGATGGCCCAGCAGCATATGATGGGAGTAAAAAACAGCAGGCAGGCTGCAGGAGTGAGCGCCATGGGGGTAGGACAGGTAAAACATTTAAGAAAAAATTGTGCCTAATCCAAGCTGAACCAGTACCAAACCATTAAATTTTGGCTCAGGTTTCACTAGAACTGAGCTATCAAAGTTCTGGGAGGCTTGGTTTGGCATTGTCAGGTTCTGCACACCTCTAGTGTTAGTCGTGGCAGAGTTTTTTTTATATGTGAAATGTGTTTCATACATAATTGCATGTTTTCCCAGCAGATGGCAGCATAGAGCATGAGTCAGAGCCTTGAAAAACACAATTTACAGCATGGAAAACTAAAAGCAAAAACTGTGGTAAACAAAGCAATGACTGCAGGCCATAATCACAAGGTATTAAATAAACAGATCTGATGAACTAAAGTATTTTACATTAAAATGGTGTTATTATTTTGGGTCTGACTTACATGAATTTATTATGCAGTTCAATGTTGCTTCACTTTGTCAAATATAAATATTTTTTAAAGGTTGCTAAAATTATCTAATTTATATAAATGCTGTAATTAAGCATTTTTCTAAAGACCATCCATCTGATAGTAAAGGTTATATTTAATTACTGCAGCAAGCACAATGTTTGGCAGTAATAAATACAGTAAGATAATTTTTCCAGGTTCCTTTTGAAGCCCAAGTGCTATGAAACCACCTTAAACTGTGCACATACAGTACTTTAGGAATATAGATAGATGGCCAGATGGGTGGTTGGTCAGGTGGGCAAACAGATAGTTACAAAAACATTTGAGGATTTCAGTGGAGTAGCATTTGAGGTCCTTGCAGAGGTAGCAGTCAGAAGCAGATCCAAGCTATTGCTAAGAGAATTGGAAAAGCTGAAGTGAGAGAGTTTCTTGTGTCTCTTTATAATACTCCAGTACTCAGCAGCAGCAGCACATTCTAAGGAAGGTCTCCTGCAGGTTAAATGTAGAGTTTGTAGCTGGAGACATTAAGAGGGTACAAAGATTACCATGTGAAGGGAGCATAGAATGACAGAATTTCGATAAAACTTTTCAGGTGTTAATAACATACATTACTTCGTGTAGTACCTCTCAAGTGCTGCAAATTAGGCATCCATATCCTCTTGTGCTCCTTAAAGACACATTAAGGAGGACATTACCTCTTTAGAATAGTATAGTATAGTATAGTATAGTATAGTATAGTATAGTATAGTATAGTATAGTGTAGTGCAGAGTAGTCAGATTACCGTGGTGTGGGTGGTCTCCCACTGCAACATCACAAAGAGAGACTATTTCTTTTTGAAATTATTTTAATCTTAGGACCCTGTAGCCCCCTGCTCTATATGATGCTCTGAAATACTTCTCTCAAGCACCTATGATGACATCAGTGGTGAAAAGGGTCACATGTAATTCATCAAGACACAGTACAGCTCTGTTATACTGCAGCTTTCAATGCCACAAGTACTGTTGGTAACATGCTCTCTCCCTGGTGCCAAGTATTAAATTCTGTTACTATGTGCATGTCACCAGGAAAGGAGCATAGTACCAGTGTCGTTGGAAGCTGTGATGTTCCAAAAATGCACTGTGTCCTACTGATGTTCTAGCTGCCAAGTCTGCAGCTGATATTAGTTGGGTGGAGGGCTGCGTAAAGGATTTCAAAGCATCATGGAGATCAAGGAGTTCCGGGATCAACAGATTATAATACTTTCAAATAATAACCCCATAGAATAACTTGGATTCTTTGCACACTGAAATAATGCAGTGTGTAAGGTCCCTATGTGCCCAACTATATTCGTGATAAATAGCATTTTCATCAGCTGGTTACCCCTTTGCAGCAGTTCCTGATTTTCTGTGGTCTGCACAAGATCAACCTTAAACACGCAACTACATGTGAGATCAAAACATCCGTAGCTCACTAGCAAGGAGTCATTAACTGGTAAAGAAAATAGCAATGCATATTTTTATAAATTGCTTTTTTGCCCAGTAATTGATCCTTCCAGAAAAGCATGTTTTCTGTTCTCTCTGAAATAATGATATGGTATGTTACAACTTTAGCTGGCAGTTACTTTTTAACACCTTTGGCTAGCTAAGCATGACTATGTACCAACTATGCTTTAATATCATATAACATATCATTACATTATTGTAAATTTTATATAATACTTTTCAGTGTGAAAATAAAACAAACACTATACTATATTCCAGATGTGGGTGCTAGAATGCCTTCTTTATGTCATTACAGGAGCTCTACATTTAATCTACAAGCCTGCACTTTCTGAAGAAGGTGTCTTTTCAATGCTAGTCTACAGTCTATCATGGTTCCTGTTTTACTACATTTTTAGCAAACTCAGTTGGTGTTTTGGATTTACCCAGTGGTGGAAGGACCATTTTAGAACACTGTGATGTAGCTCATGTCCTTGCCAAGCTCTCAGATTGTTGGAACAGTGCATCCATGATCTGTTATGGAAATTTGTGGTTGTAAGAGACATAAACTACATCATATTGACTATAGATTGTACTAACTGCCAGAGTGTAAATTTATTCTGTTTCTTTACCTGAAATTTTCAGCACCAGGACAGCCTCATTTAAGTGCATCACATACTTTTAAGAGGATCCTAGGGTAGCAATTAAAACAGCAGTAGCGTCAGTGGATCTGCGTAAATTACTTAGCTTATGTACGTACTAAATTGGCTTAGTGGGCAAATCTGGAAAACCCACGGCAATGAACATTCAGAACACTCAGAGCGAGCATACCAAAGAGTCAGTTTGCCAGAAGAGTAGTACATGGAATCTGTAAAAGGAGAGAAGAAATATCCACATTGCTTGGGTTTTGTGCATCTCTCCAAACCAAAAGTACTCTAAAACCTCAACTCCAGAATCCTCGTGCTTCTCAGAAATGACCAATGAGTTTATGAGAAGGCCAGTAAGGAATTAACTCTCACGGAATATGAATTAATATATGAAACCCGGCTTCTTAGGAGACATAACTTACAGGTTCAGGGCAGTTCTCCTTTAAAGCAGCAGTTCATGTAAAATAAATGATATACTGTACCTCTTAATGCTCTACATTGCAACACCCAAAGTTCATCCCTGCTGTTCATTTTTGTTTCCAGATCTGTTTATATGCAGCCGTATTTAATTTCCGTTTCATTATATTTAATTTTGTTTTGCCGTATTTAATGTCCATTTCACAATGTTTAAGCTTAAGTTTTCCTACATGCTAGTTCATCTTAGTCAAAAGAAAATTACGGCTAAGCCATAAGGGCTGGATTTTCAGCCACAGGGCATTGCTTTTTAGGGCACCTGCACTATTTGCATTCTGACTGTTAGACCACCTAAAGGGTGGTCTAATGTCTGCAGCAAGTGTGGCAAGATGCACACAGAAAATGATGCATGTGTTAAAAAAGTGACTCATGCCTCACTTCTTACCTTGAACTGAGGAAACTGTAGTACATGTGTACACAGATGTTAGGAAAGTGTACACAGATGTTTGTGTGCATTTCAGGCGTGGAAGCTGCAGCAGAATGTGTGCTACAAATCCTGCAGTAGAACATTTGAAAATGCAGCCCTGGATGCCCCAATAAAACAGAGAATACTGATGAAAAGCTTGCAGCAGCAGTATTTTATTATGCTCAGCATTAATTATTTCAAAGCTAAAAAATATCAAGTCCCATATGTTGCAGTCTCTACTACTAGTAACTGTAACTTTTTAGACATGTTTGCAACTTGAAAGCACTAATCAGGCATTTTTGTAGTGACTGGGGAAAGCTGTGCCTTTTCTAGTGTTTTCCTTTAAATGCTCTGGAATGTTTTTCTGGCATAATTTTCAGCTAATATTTTAATAGGCCACATCATTTTCAACCACTGGCAACTGTAACAATCATTTTGTACATTTATTTGTTCAGAGGTAGCTACGTTGTACTTAGGCAGTCAGACAGTAAACAGGTCGGTGCTGCTTTTTACCAAAAAGGCTTCATCAGGGAGTCTGAAAAGTGTATTTTGCTAAACTTAACAAGAGTTGTGCACAAGTAGAAGGGGTGTGTTGGAAAGCCAATCAAGGGCAAAACTCAAACATCCTCAAGGAAAGTTACCAGGGAAGCAGTGTGAAAGTTTTCACTGCTAGACGGAGTCATGAGACCGAGGCTGGACAGTAGGAACGTGAACCAGAGCCAGGAACTGGGGAAGCTATGCAAGTACAGAGGTTGAAGCTGGAGCTTGCCCTGGTTAAGACAAAGGTGGAGGAAAAGCTGTAGAAGATACAGCTGGAAACAGAAGAGTACAAGAAAGAGCTATAGGAGCAAGAGAGACAGAGCCAGCACAAGATCCAGCTGCAAGGGGAGCGATAGAAAGAGCATCAACATGAGAGAGAGAGATACGGAGATTGTGCACCAAAAGACAACACCACTAACTGTGAGTAAAGGCATGAGGAATTTGACCCTGGAAGCCAAAATTAATTCTACGATATTTTCCATATATTAGATGGGGAATAATCTTGATTTGTTTTTAAGATCTTTTGAGACCATCCATGGGCAATGTGAATTGGCCAGGGCTTCTTGGGCAACTTACCTTTTTCCATTGCTTACAGACAAGTATTAAAAGCTTTCACCAGAATGGACAATGAGTACTGCATTGATTATGATAAAGTGAAAAATGCCTTGATAAAGTGTTTTGAGTTAACTACTGTGGCCTATAGGCAAACATTTAGAGGGTTAAGAAAGGCACAGGGAGATAGCTATGCTGAAATACATGTGCAGCTAAGAAATGTGTTAGAACTCTGGGTAGAGGGTGCAAAAGCTTGCTTTGCTGAGGAAATAAAAGATTTATAGCTTCTGCAATATATTCTGCATATATAGGGGGAGGGTAAGGGTCATGGGTAGGGAGGATGGGGAGAGGGGGCAGGGACAGTAGCTCAAGCTGTGAACCCTGCAACACGAGCAGACTTAACAGACCAAATGGCCTTCTTCTGCTGGCTTCTTCATATGTTCATATGCAACAGTTCCTAAAAATTGTGCCCGAGGAACTAAGAATATGGTTGTTGGATAGAACACTGAGCTTTACGAAGGAGGGAGCCATGAGGGCTAATCAGTTCATAACCAGCTGACCATATCCTCATCACAAAGATAATGGGGTAGGGACATCAGGTTATTTTAACAGAACCTCCGGGGGGGGGGTAACCTAAAGAAAGTCAGCCATTGCCCAACCCAAAAGGGAAGCCAAGTGGTTTCAGAGGTAAAGAGTCAGGGGAATGAATGTGCTATGTCTGTCTGAAATGGGGAATATGTCATATGATTATCCAAAAAAATTAACAAAAGTGGTTAGTGCAGCAGAAGGGAGCAGCTTGGAGCGCTTCCACGAGATAGTGGCCTGTACACAGAGTGCAGTGCCTCTAACTCCACTGCACAGATGCATCCTTTCATGGTGAATTGATTGACAGCCCATGGATTGAGGGACACTAGGGCCTCCATTTCTATGATGAAGCAGAATTTGTTTCATGAGGAACATATCCTGCTTGGCCAGTTTTCTCGGATTAGAGGAGTGATGGGTCTGGCAACCTCACTGCCAGTGGGTCAGATCCTCCTATGTTGGGAAGGTGGTCAGGACATATAGGAGGTGAGTGTTGTACCAGACCTGCCCGTGGATGTAATTATGGGGAATGACTTCAATAGCAGGGTCAATAGTGTGTGTGTGTGTGACATCCCACAGCGAGGTGAGGTAACAGGTTCCTAAGGATGAAGGGTTACTGTAAGTGGAAGAAACTGCTACCTCAGAAGCATGGGAAGCTGACCTGAAATTCATGCTGGGAGCAGCAATTCTGAGCCACAGCTACCGACAGAGGACAGTCCAGTTGTGGACAGCTCTCCCACAGGAGAGTGTGTTTTGGGGAAGGTCAGACATGCAGAGCTGGGGAGAGCTATGCAAGCTGGCCCATCCCTCCAGAGATTAAGGGATTTAGCCACCAGTGTGGATTTTCACTCTCTGAGTTCTGAAAAATGGGTGATACACTGGGAGAACAGGCTCCTGTACAGTAAGTGGGTTCCTAAAGGAGGACTGGAGCAAGGGTTACTCTGGCATTTCTCCTTAGCCAAAGGAGCACTGTACCATGTGGGCAGTGGCTCTGGTGGGTTTTGAATCAAGAAAATCCCCAGGTAAGAAAATCACTTTTGAGTGGTAGCAGTTACCAAGGTGCCATTGCAGGTGTTGAGGGTTGAGAAACTTGGCAACCTGTTGCAGACTGAGTCCTAGGTGAGGACAGGCTGTGACAGCAACCAAGAAGTCTATGGGGCCCAGAATTTGGATTGATGGACTTGTTTATATTTCACTCTATTCACTTGCTGCAAATATAAAATAAATACATTCTGGACCCAAAGGATGCTTCATTTCATGTTTTATAGCTAAGGCAAAATCAGAATTAAAGCAGCAGTTTATGTTGGGGCATACATGTTGAACCTACTGTACTGTACACCTTTTTAGTCCATATTTGATTACCATTTTCCTCCTGTCTTGCAAGATGCCCGTTGTTCCTCTTCTGTGTCTGCTTTAGCATTATATTGGGCTACTATTGTCTAGTAGTGTACCTAATGGAGATTTCTCTTTCACTTGGATGACAGAGTGCCTGCATTAAAGAGCAACTAACTTGCTCTTTTCCAAAACGTCCCCCCAGAAGTATGAAAAAACTTTATCGGGCTCCGAGTCCAATTATGACAGAATTAAATTTTTTATGTGCCCCCATTTAGGAAGGGAAGGGATCGTAATCTGGCTCCGTGGAGCCAAGACACGCTGATCCGTCCCACTTCCTGGTACCTCTTCTGGTAATGATCTGTCCCCGATCTGCCCCTGCACTATCACGTTTTGTGATGTCACTATATGGATAGTGCAGTGGCACACCCCATAGGCATGAATGAGGCTGTTTTTTGAAGCAACATTTTTGTAGTTTAGATTGCCATTTGTAACAAATCATTGCCACCACTTAACTAACAAGGACCTTGTTAGTTAAGTGGTGGCATGATTTCATTCGAACCCGCCATCTAAACTACAAAAATGTTACTGTCTTCTTCATTCCATGTCTATGGCAGCCACCATGCTATCCATATAGTGACATCACAAAATGCCACAGCATGAGGGTAGATCACTGCAGAAGAAGTACCAGGAAGGGAAGGATCAGAGTGCCTGGCCCAGGAGTCAAATACGATCCCTTCCCTTCCTAAATGGGGCCACATATATAATGAAATGTTGTCACCATTGGACTTAGAGCCTGGCAAGGGTGTTTCATGCTTCTGGGAGTCAGCAGTGCACCTAAAAAGTTGTTCTTTAAGGATACAAACTGGCATATATGTACCAACATTACCTGTAGCATTGACACCATTTTTCTTTGCCTTTGCTAACCTGATTCACCAATGTGCCTTCGGCAACATGGAACATTACTGAACTGAGTTACAGAGGGCAAAGATAAGTGGTCCTAACATAGAAGGTAATATAAAAAAATATAGGGGCTTTTATGGGCAAATCATCATGTCACGTGGGATGGTCAGCCCCTGCCTACTGATTGTTAAAATAGTACTGCCGACCTAATCATTTGACTGGGCACTCTAATAGTTGGGCTTTTTGGCCAACCACTTGTACCTCTTGTTGTATGAACATGAAAGCTCCTATCGACCATGATCCCTGGTCGTAATCCCATATTTGTTGTTCCCTAATAGGTTTTAAATTCAGTTAACTGGCATGCTCATGGATTGGATGGTTTATAGTTTATTCACATTTTAAAAATGGTCTGGAAATAGCATGAGAATAAAGACAGAACTGTAAACTTATTTTGGTTCTATGGCTGGCAATTATGTAATATTCAACCTGCAGGACTTGAAAACTGACTTAAAAGTCATCATGTACTGTCACTTTAAAGAATATTAGTGTTTGCTCCCCTGGTGACAGCAACAACAGTATACAAAAAGAATATGCTAAAAATGTTAGTAAAACATATCAAAGAGATCTAATGAGTTATGTAGGCATTTAGCAGCTTTGCTCTCCCCCCCATGATGACCACTGCTGTCAGTTGGGAGTGAACTTGAATAGCATACTTATATTTAAACCAATAAACTGGTGTTGAAAGTAGAACAAATTTAAACAACAACTGACTGATGACAACAAGGCTGGCAATACATTTATGACAGCTACTTCACCCCCTTCCCAGAGATTGAACCTGCACTGGAAGCCCATTCTCTCTGCAGCAACCCCAATGCTCAAGATCAGATGACTTCCTGACTATGTCCATGTACCTCAGTTTCACTACTGCAATTTGAATCACAACCATGTATTGTGCCCTTTTATCTATATGAGCAAGACCTGTGTGTGACAAGAAGCATCCCATGGTGTTTTGCACAAGTCTGCAAACCATTATGGGATGCCTCTAAAACGTCTCACTGAAATCAAATTCATGATTATATTTACTCATTGCATGTGGACAAATAAACAGTGTGATTAATCCAACACTTTCTGTCAGATGGGGTTTGGGAGCCAGAAGATTTGGGCCAAATCCCATCTCACTCGTTGGCTTGTTCAGTTGTGCTTCAGTCTTCCTGTCTATTAAACTGTTCAGAATCTGGACCCTAATGCAAAAAGGGTATTGCACACCAGTTGGGCTATCCCGTGTAAGTAAATTCCTCCTAAATAACTCCTTGATACATTTTATCATTAGGACTGTATCATCACAAGTCTTTCATTTTTCAACAGTCTTGGTGGGAAGACAGGATAAGACCTGCATGCAGTAGGGGAATGCCAGTTTCTCCTGACAGTCACTGAAGATGGACATACCAATTTCAGAAGACGTATTTCATGATGTATTGTGAGGATCTTTATTCATTTAGAATTTCTACACACTCGGATATCCATGTTTATGCTATAAGCCTTTTTTCCAGGAGTTCGATGGGGGACAATTTCTGCAACATGTGTTAATAACAAAAGTATTACAAATTATTTACATACTAATTGAGAGAGCACACATGATAACAAGAGGTATATAAGTAACATATAAATGCTTACAGAGGTTAGGTTTGTGTGTTCTTATCGTTAGTGGTTGCATATTGGTGGAGTGGGTGACTGAGAGGCTGGGGTATTAATAGTGTAAGGGTGAGGGCTAACATATGGGGTACTGTGATGACTGTACATGAAGGATCCTCTAGAAGGTGCAGTTGGTCCTAGATTCTTTAGCACTGAGTGGAGAGCATTCCACCAGGTAGTTGGAGCAGTTTCCTATAATCTACCTACTCCCAACAAAGATTTGCCCATCAAGGGGATAGGGTAATGTTCTTTCAGGACACAAACACATATCAGCACTGGCATTCCCCCACTATGTAAAAGCCTAGGCACAATTTATTGTATAATACTGTTGAAAAAGAGGGAGGCAATACAATCCAATTTAGAACTTAAGTAGGTTGTTCCTGCAGCTACAAACTTTCTGGATTGAAACTTCTTACCTTGCTCATACTAGGTAACACTTAGCCCCCAAAACCAACCAATAGGAACATATTAAATTTACAGCACAATCAACATCCGTCAAACAGAATATTAAATGAAAGAAACAATCACACCCATGTTGTACACCTTCAGCATAGCCCAATCAATCAAAATGAGAGAATCCCTCCATCTGTAACATTAAAATAAAGAGAATACCTCTTGACTTGCCCTCTACATGAGGGAGGGCATCGAAGCAATGGAGGATAAAAACAGCAACTAGAGGGGCGAGCTTGGAGTCAAACTGGGTCCACTTAGCCACGAATGCAGGAAATAAATTGCACATGGGTGTGATATACCTACCCCCAGGGCACGGAGAGGGGAAAGATGAACAATTAGCTGATGAGTTACAAAAGATGGCTGGTAAAGGTGGCATAGTGGTGGTTGGGGACCTTAACCTGCCAAATGTGAATTGCAATATCCAAGCAGCCAAGAGCTCCAGAAGTCAAGCTTTACCGGACACATTCCAGAACTGCCTGCTGTCTCAACTAGTGAAGGATCTGACCAGGGGAGATGCCGTCTTGGATTTGATCCTCACAAACTCTGAAGAAATTAGATCTATGAGGGTGGAAGAACCCTTGGCAAATAGCTATCACAATACAGTCTCTCTTGAAATAACCACAGGCAATACTAAAACCACTTCAAGCACAGAGGTGCTGTGCTTTCAGAAGGCTGATTTTGAGAGATTGAAGAAGATAGTGAAGGATAAGTTAACGAACATCAGAGACAAGCCAGATGTGTAGGAAATATGCAAATATATTAGAGATACCGTTCTAGAGGCAACAAGACTCTGCATTAGGACCACAACAAAGAAAAATTGGTTTTAAAGACCACTGTGGTTCTCCCATCCAGTAAGAGAGGCAATCAGGGCCAAACGGAATGCATACAAATGGTTCAGGCACCATAAAGTGGACAGGGAGTGGGAGGATTACACTCAGAAAAGCAAGGAGGACAGGAAAATAGAGAGGGAGGCCAAGGTGGCAAAAGAGCTGTAAATTGCTCATGGAGTCAAATCAGGGGAGAAAACCTCTTTCCGCTATATCAGCGCAAAAAGGAAGAAAGGGGGAGGAATTGTAAGGTTTAAAGTGGGGGATGAGGCTCTGGAGGACAGCGGACAGAAAAATGAGGCCCTAAATGAATACTTTTGCTCGGTATCCATGAGGGAGAATCAGGGCCCACTGCCAGACAGTGGTATCAAAGCCAAGACCAGAGGGGTTCAGAGAATGTACACCCAGGAGTTCACCACAGACAGGGTCAAGAAGGGCCTTTCAGACATCAGACCTGAAAAGGCCCCTGGCCCTGATGGTTTACACCCTAAAGTGCTCGTGGGAGCTTGCAGAAGAGCTGGCAGCACCTAGCAAAGGCCCAAACTGAGGAAAAGATAGCCAACTTGGTTAAGAAGGGGGATAAAACCTTTTATAGGTACATCAGGGAGCGTAGAAAGACAAAGGGAGGGATAGTGAGGCTGACTAGAATGGACGGTGGGTGGGCAGAGAGGGACAGTGAAAAAACAGGGATACTGAACGAATACTTCTGCTCAGTATTCACAAAAGAGGAGGAGAGGGAGGTACCTAATCCAGTTAACCGAAGCACTCTGGATGGGGGGGGGGTCGATCCCAGTCCTTTCACAGAAGAAAGGGTTCTAAAAGAACTCCTGAAACTGAAGGTGGACAAAGCAATGAGGCCTGATGGGATTCACTCCAGAATTCTAAAAGAAATAAGGGGAGAACTAGTGACACCACTGACTACCCATTTTAACAAATCATGGGAGGATGGCATGGTACCTGAGGACTGGAGGATGGCGGATGTGATTCCCCTTCACAAAAGTGGGAGCAAGAGAGCGGCAGAAAACTACAGACCTGTCAGTTTGACCTCTGTGGTAGGGAAAGTGATGGAATCACTTCTGAAGGAAAGAATTGTTGAGTACCTAGAAGGCAGTGAGGCACAGAACACAAGGCAGCATGGGTTCACAGGGGGACGGTCTTGTCAGACGAATCTAATTGATTTCTTTGACTGAGTGACCAAAGTAGTAGACCAGGGATGGGCTGTGGACATGGTCTACCTAGACTTTAACAAGGCATTTGACACAGTCCCACACAAAAGATTAATAATCAAATTAACCAGCCTGGGAGTGGGTCCCAGGGTGGTAGCCTGGGTAAAACATTGGCTGGACAACAGCACACAGAAGGTAATTGTAAACGGAGTCCACCCTGAAGAAAGGGGGGTTACTAGTGGGGTACCGCAGGGGTCAGTACTGGGTCCAGTCCTTTTTAATGTCTTTATAAGTGACACTGCAGAGGGACTGGAAGGAAAAGTATGCCTCTTTGCAGATGACACAAAGATCTATAACAGGGTTGATACACAAGGAGGTGTGGAAAGGATGAGAAGGGACTTGGCAAGGTTGGAGGAATGGTCAGAGTCATGGCAGCTTGGATTCAATGCAAAGAACTGCAAAATAATGCACCTGGGAAACAAGAACCAGAGGAAGATTACACAGTGGGGGGTAGTAACAACAACAAAATGGAAAGGGACCTGGGGGTAATCATATCAGATGACTCAAGGCTGTGCAACAATGTGAGAAGGCAGTGGGGAGGGCTGGGAGGATACTGGGATGTCTAGAGAGAGGCATCACCAGCAGAAAACAGGAAGTTGTTATCCCTCTGTACAGACAGTTGGTGAGACCCCAACTGGAGTACTGTGTCCATTTCTGGAGACCCCATCTCCGCAAGGACATAGACAGGATGGAGGCAGTCCAGAGGAGGGCAACTAAAATGGTGCATGGTCTGCAAGAGAAGCCATACGAGGAGAGACTAAAGAAGCTTAATATGTATACCCCTGAGGAAAGGAGGGAGGGGGGACATAATTGAAACTTTTAAGTACCTCAGTAAAATCAACAAAGTCCAAGAGGGTAGCATCTTTCAGAAAAAGAGATGTGCAAAACAAGGGGACACAATTTGAAGTTAGAGGGGGGACAGCTCAGGGGCAATGTCAGGAAGTATTTTTTCACAGAGAGGGTGGTGGATGCATGGAACAGCCTTCCTGAGGAGATTGTGGGGTCTAAAACTGTGGGAGAATTCAAGTATGCATGAGACAGACATAAGGCAATTATTGTACAGGTAGGAAGAAACAAGCTGTTGATTAACTAGGATCTGCAGCTTATCCTGTTGTTAGGGAAATGGGCAGACTAGGTGGGCCAAGCGGTCCTTATCTGCCGTCAAAGTCTAAGTTTCTATGTTTCTCGCGCACCTATTCAACAGGTCACTCAGGGGTAGTTCCAGGTGACTGGAGGGTGGCAGATGTGGTGCCACTGCACAAGAGTGGAGACAGGGAAGATGCAGGTAACTATAGGCCAGTCAGCCTCATATCAGTAGTGGATAAACTTATGGAGGCCCTTATCAAGCAAGATCTAGTGGAATACCTCAAAGTAAATCACCTCCAGAACTACAAACAACATGAGTTTGTGATGGGCAGGTCATGTCAAACAAACCTTATTACATTCTTTGATGAAGTGACCAAGGAGTTGGACAGGGGTCATGTGGTGGACTTGCATTACTTTGACTTCAGCAAGGCATCTGACACAGTCCCACATAGACACCTCTTAAAAAAGCTAGAAGACCTTGGGGTAGTAGAACAGATAGTAAAGTGGGTACAGAGTTGGCTGAGAGACAGAAAACAAAGGGTGGTAGTAAATGGGGTGAAATCTAACAAAACGCAGGTCACTAGTGGGGTGCCCCAGGGGTCATTAAGGGGCAAGACCTCTTCAATGTATTCATTAGTGACATCAGAGAGGGCATAAATGGCAACATCGACCTGTTTGGGGATGACACGAAACTCAGCGGAAGAGTGGATAGTACGGAGGGAGTCAGACAACTGCAGGAGGACCTTAAGAAGTTGGAAAGGTGGTCACAAATATGGCAATTAAACTTCAATGCTAAGAAGTGTAAGGTGATGCACCTGGGTAGGGCCAACCCCAAGGAAGAACACTGGCTAAATGGAGACTAACTGAGCTCCTCTGCTGAGGAACATGATCTGGGAGTCATCATTAGCAACATCAAGTAGCAAAGTCAGTGCAGTAAGTCTTACAGCTAGCAGGCTGTTAGGATGCATTGACAGGGGAATAGACAGCAGGGACAAGGAGGTGATGCTACCACTTTACCGGTCATTAGTGAGGCCTCATCTGGAGCACTCTGTACATTTCTGGAGGCCTCACCTAAGAAAGGACATTGATAGATTGGAAGTGATCCAGAAAAGGAAAACAAAAATGATACATGGTCTTCAGGAAATCATCTATGAAGAGAGGCTTGGGGCTCTGAAAATCTACTTGCTAGAGACTAGGAAGGAGAGAGGGGGATATGATTGAGACCTTCAAGTTCCTTAAATGCATCAACAAGGTGCCAGAAGTGCAGCTTTTTACCAGGAATGTCAATTCTACTACAAGAGGGCACAAGTGGAAATTGAAGAGTGGAGTGTTCAAGAGGGACATCAGAAAGTATTACTTCTCAGAAAGGGTGGTGGAACCTTGGAATAGATTACTTCCCAAAGTGGTGGCTTCAAAGCCAGTATCAAGCTTTAGTCATCGATGGGACAAGTATTGGGAACGAACACGTGGCACTGGCAATTGGGTGTCTAGGAGGACAGAACACCAGTGCACAATAGGTCCCGGGATACCTCGCTTGGGCAGACTCGATGGACCACAGGTCACCTTCTGCCATCATCTTATATGTTTCTAGGACTTTTCATCATCTAAATGTGGAAAACATTGACCTTTAAACTGTGGGACATATGGCATGCTCAAACATGGAGATTCAATCTCATAATGCAATGTCCTGGTTTCGCTAGTTTCCTGTTAACAAAGCATCAAATATTAGCATGTGTTCCATGTGTTCCATTTAAAATCTCAGTGACTGTTCCTTCTTTGGGTACAAGGTTATCATAAGGTAAAGTGAGGAGACAGCCAGCCTAATGGGGAACAGCTGTGAGGTATAACCAAGTGACAAGAATAAAGTACAGATAGTACTTAACCACCACATGTACTGTATCTGTATTCAGCTTGGGAGTAATAACTGCATATGTTAAACAGAGAGGTTCAAACCAGGCCAAACTGCTTGTATGTCCTAAGAACATTACAGAAATGTGGGATGGAGCCTAGAAGACTGCTTAAAAGATACAGGTTCTCAGAGCTGAAGGAAGGATGACTATGGATCTATCCTGGCTCAGATCAACACCTAAAAGTTAAAAGAACATGGCATATTGTATAAAGAGACACAGCCCCATTGTCTCTAGTGTCCTGCATTCACTCCTGTAGCATGTATAGGAGACAAAACCATCTCTGCTCAACCTTATTCAAAATGACAGCCTTGAACTGGGTGAGTTAATAAAGCATCTGATTTCTGTACGATGAAGACTACTCCTTCCTTCCTTCATCTGTCTCTCTTTATCTCACACATATTTAGTGACAATTCTTAATAAAAAGCCATGAGCACAAAAATATTCACATACTTAAGATAGGTTAGGGTGTTAATGGCAGTATGGCCTGGTGTACGGAGCACCAAATTGGGAAATGGGAGATCGCAGGTTCAACCCCTACTAGAGCGAATTACACACTGTGACCTTGGGCAAGTCATTTAACTTCTCAGTGCTTCAGTCCATTCAGCTGTGGAACTGGATATAATAGGACCCCACTGGAAACAAGATGCTGCATCTCAGCAGTGCTATTCTGGGTAAATAATTGTTACAAAAATATCCCTTTGCAAACCAGTTTACACTGCATCACTTGCTTCAAAACCATTCTCTTTCCATCTTGCATGTGTTTTATCATTAAATGAACAAACATATCTTCATTTATCAATGACTTCATAAATGACATTGGGGATGGTATTAAGGGCAAAGTGTGCCTATTCATGGATGACACCAAGCTCTGTGGGAGAGTGGACACAGCTGAAAGGATACTGGACCTACAGAATGATCTGGAAAAGCTGGAGAGGTGATCCGGGATCTGGCAGCTTGGCTTCAATGCCAAGAAATGCAAAGCTGTGCACACTGGAGCCAAGAATTTCCAGGACAGAGTACTACCTGGGTGGAGTCCAGATATCTCCATCAGAGGTGGAGAAGGACCTGGGAGTGATGATCACTAGTGATCTGAAGCACTCAGTGCAGTGTAAGAAAGCAGCAGCAAGGCAAACACAATGCTGGAATGCATAGCAATGGGGATCAGCAGTAGGAGAGAGGAGGTTATACTACCCTTATACAGGTCGCTGGTGAGGCCACACCTAGAGTATGGAGTTGCGTTCTTGTGCCCACACCTCAAAAAGGACATTAACTAGCTAGAGAAGGTCCGGAAGAGGGCCACAAAGATGATAGTGGATCAGCAGGGTAAGGCATATGAAGAAAGGTTGAGGGCACTGAACATGTACTACATGGAGGGCAGGTGATGTGACATGATTGAGACCCTGATGTACTTGAAAGGGATAAATAAGGTGGATAAGGTGAATCTTTTTAAGCTGAGTGGCAACCATAACACAAGGGGGCACTGTCTTAAGCTGGAGGAGGGAGGTTTTGGAGGGAGGTCAGGAAGCACTTCTTCATGGAGGGGGTGGTGGATACTTGGAATGTGCTGCGAGAAGAGCTGGTCTTGTTGATAATGGTGGGCAGATTCAAGAGAGGCTGGGATAGACATATGGAGAAGGTAAGTATCATAGGTAGAGAGGATGGAAAGGATGGGGGGACTGCAGGGCAGGGTCAGTAGTTCAAGCTGCAGACCCTGCAATACGAGCAGACTAGATGGACCAAATGGACTTCTTCTGTTGACTTTTTTGTATGTATGTTCATAAACTATACAATAACAATAAATGCTAAAAGACTAGTTGGAAATGGAGCATTCCCTTTTTTCCCTGACCAGCCCTTTGTCTCCCTCCTCTGGTCATCTGGTGACAACCAAGCCCCATCAGCCACTAACAACAATGCTTTTGACAGTTCCCAGGGTGTTTCCTTCCATGGCAGGGGCCTTCAGGGGAGCCAACCTCCCACCACTGACTTAAGTCAGGAATCCGTACAAGTGATGGGCTTCATGGGGTGGGGTTCAACTTTCTGCCCTCATTAAAATGGTGCCTGACTATTGTTAGCCTCATGGTACTGGCCTCCCACCATCCAGTGATGCTTACTATAGTTACTGGGGGCCTTGACAGAACACAGCATTCCCTGCAGTTGGAAGATGAACCTACTGCAGGGGTCACTGATGCTGCAGAAGTGCAGCACCAATCCACCTGATCAAGAATGCCCTGCTGCTGTCAGACATCCTTGATCATCAGCTGCCCACTTGAAAGTGTCCCAGTCTTGTTTCTGAACCATGGTCAATGGCATAGGAGTGCAATATTCTACTTACTGGACTATTGGTCCTCCCGGAAATAGAGCATTCTGATTGGCTGAAAAAAACTGTAAAAGGGTTAATTTGATGGCTTGAAACCCTCATATACAATAGAACAATTAGGGTGGGACTTTAAAAGCCTTTGTAAAGATGCAGTTTTATATTGTGTACAAATTTGAACATCAGAGCTAATTGCTCCTATGTCCAGCACTAGGGTAAAGTGAAGTCTAATTTTCAAAACTCTGACTTAGATGTGTCCAGTCTGCAAAGTTCAGATATAAATGTGCATGTAGACAGTTGTGGGACTGAATGTAATCTGGTCTATCATTTGCATCTATGTCTAGTATTTTGTATCCAAAATCTGATGCTAAGTACAGTACCATAAAGTTGATTGAAATCCTGCAGATACGAATAAGACAGAATGTGGTCTTGATTTACCAGGACAGTTCCTGATAGCGACATAACTAGAAGTTGCATCCAATTTATGAATATTGCCCCCACTAGAATGTAATTATAAAACCATTTAATTAAAAAAAAAAAAATTTAGTTTAACAATAACATAAACGCATGCCACGGGTAGTGTTACCTTTGTTAATCTAGCTCTAAGGGCATAAGACCCTCACCTTTGCCTCGTGCCTTATGACCCTTTAACTAGATTAATTGATGGTAACCTGACCCTGGTTATGCCTTAAGTTGTTAAATTCTATCATATTTATTTTGTTTTTAACTGCACTTAAAATTCCTGAAAGATTGCTTGGTTCTACATTTGAAGTGACAACAGACAAGAGACTGATGAACAATGCCAAGGC
Organism: Neoceratodus forsteri; assembly: GCA_016271365.2. NCBI lineage: Eukaryota > Metazoa > Chordata > Ceratodontiformes > Ceratodontidae > Neoceratodus > Neoceratodus forsteri. Next base: position 1,879,208,999 of record CM057452.1, read on the forward strand.
TGTTTTGCAATCTTGGGGGTCGGCAATTGTTTACAAATTGTTCATGCTGTGTTCTCATAGTTTATAATATCAGCACATTCCCCTAGCTTGAAATACAGTTTTGTACGCAGTCCCTTATTCTGAGCATTTTTGCTGAGTAAATGTATAAAAACTGAGGTGCCATTTGGAGTTTTTCTCACAAAGGTCATATATCGTGGCATAGTGGATCGTTATACATTTAATGCCTGGCAACAGTAGAAAAACAGAAACGTAGAATCTGTCGGCAGATAAGGACCATACAGCCCACCTAGTCTGCCCATTTCCCTACTTGGTTTAGCAATCCCTGCTCTTATCTGGACTGCCTTTCCCCTGCTCTGCTGTACAGCAGGGTGCCTTTATGCTTATCCCATGCACTTTTATTTATTTATTTAGTTTTTGTTGACCGGGTAAGTGCACTAGACAAATTCTGCCTATTTTCAGGCACGACCCAGGGGAGAGGGATACAAATGAATGCCAACTGACCTTGAACCAGATTAAGCTGTTGGTGGTATTTTTAGTGAATGGGGGGAAATTTGGCCAGGGCACTGGGAAATTTCCCCTATTTTTTTTTCGAGAAGTGCCATGGGATCTTTAACATCCACCTGAACTACCACCAGAACAGGCAGATGGGACCTCGGTTTAACATCTCATCCGAAAGACGACATCTCAGGAGTGCAGCACCCCCCCTCATGCTGCACTGCAGTGTCAGTATTTGGGATATTAACCCAAGTGCCTGGTGTGGGGACAGAACCCACAGCCTTCTGATCTCATGGCCTCAGAGGCAAGTGTGCTACCTGCTGAGCCACTGGCACTGCTAATTGAATCCCCATACTGTTTTCACTTCCACCACCTCTGCTGGTAGGCTGTTCCATGGATCCACTACCCTCTCTGTGAAAGAATACTTCCTAGCATTCCCCCTAAGTCTCCCTCCCTCCAGCCTCATGTTATGTCCCCTTGTCCTTGTGCACTTTCTTCTCTGAAATATGCTCCCCTCCTGTACCTTGTTTATTCCTTCAAAGTATTTGAAAGTCTCTATCATATCCTCTCTCTCCTTTCTCTCTTCCAGTGAATAGATGTTTAGTTCCTTGAGTCTTTCATCATAAGGCTTGTGGTGCAGTCCATGTAACATTTTTGTTGCTCTTCTCTGAACTGCTTCCATTCTGCCTATGTCCTTCCTGAGATGCGGACACCAGAATTGGAAACAGTATTCCAGATGAGGCCTCACCAGTGATCTATACAGTGGCATCACCACTTCACTCCTCCTACTGGTTATGCCCCTTCCTGTGCACCCCAGCATTCTGTTTGACTTCCCCACTGCTTTTTCGCATTGTTTGGCTGACTTCAAGTCGTCAGATATGATAACCCCCAGGTCTCTCTCCTTACTTGTGGTAGCTAGAACATGCTCCCCATTCTGTATTCCTCTCTTGGGTTTCTGTGTCCTAGGTGCATTATCGTGTACTTCTTAGTGTTGAAAGCCAACTGACAAACCCTTGACCATTCCTCAAGTAGTCTTAGGTAGTTTCTCATTTTATCTAGCCCCTCCTGTGTGTCAATTCTGTTACAGATCTTGTTGTCATCTGTGAACAGGCATCCTTTCCCCTCCAGACCCTCTGCAATGTTGTTTATGAAGACACTGAATAGAACTTTGCCCCAGCACCGTTCCCTGTGGAACCCCGCTGGTCACCATCCCCTTTTCTGATTTTATGCCATTTACTATACTCTCTGGGTCCTGCCTTTTAGCCAGTTTCCAACCCATTTTACCACTTCAGAGCCCACACTCAGATTCCCCAATTTGTAAAGTAACCTCCTAGTACACCTTTAAGATCTGTCACAAAGCTTTCATTATCTGTTGCTGCACATTTTGCATTTAATTATAAGATATTTTTGCAGTATTTGTTTTACAATTTTTTTTGCAAAGGAGTGGAATATGCACTAAATTGTTCACCATTTTTTTAAATGGCTGCATTAAATACTTTTTATTTTTTTGAATTTACTATACTGTATCCCTCCTAACTATGACTGGCCTCTTCAGCCCTATCACTCCCCATCCAGCCCCATCACCTGCCTTCACTGGGACTTACCTTGTCTCTCTCATGTTCCCCCATGGATGATACCCCATGAGAAGGGCCACTTGGGTGGTGGGCACCTCCAAACTCCTGAGCAGAGTTAGAGTGTCAGTGAGGAAGAGCGAGCCCAGTCGGTGGTGTGGTGGAGTGGCGGGTACCAGTCTGCATGGTCGGGATTTTTCCTTGTTGTATCCCTTCCCACGAGTGCCGCAGGATGTATGTTCAATGTCGTGACATCAGAACAATGGTGTTCCTCACCCCAGTATACTGGCACCTCACTTTCACTACCACCCATGGTCACCCACCACCTACTACTGAGGAGGCGAGCATCCTTGGGATGCTCAGTCATCCTCCACTGGATGGGCCTCCAGCAGCCCAGGCATGTTCCTGAACCTGGGTCACTGGCACTGCAGGCAGTAGCGCTACTGCTGCACCTGCAGGCCGGCCCTAAATATTTTTTAACGTACCATGACTCAAACAGTCATGGTAAGGTTTCATCAGAATAGGATGTCATAGGGCCAGCCCAGCAGTGTGGAGAGCTGTGGCATCTGTGCCCTACCTCCTGCCATGCCAGGCTACCCAGGTTCACTGTGCAAGCGGGATGCTGTGGATCGGCTGGGGAGGGAGAGGATTGAGCGTCTGGAGGATGATTGACCCAGACGGAGGCCTGAGGGCAAAATGGGACAGGGGCACCAATGGAAAGTTTGGTGCTGTGGGACACTGCAGTGTACATACACCTTCACGTCTGCATGCTGTCGTGTCGTGCATCAGCAATGTGGAGGATTGGGAGAAAATGGAGGAAAAACACCTCAATAGCGGTGGATGATGATCGACCACCCACAGGCTCCGCATTGGTGGCTGGGCAGCTGATCCTGTGGCCAGGAGGGCTACTCAAAGATAAGATCCCAGAGGAAATGGGTGGTGGGTCTGGGGGGTCAATCAGATAGCGGACACCGGAGGGAGACAGGTGAATAAAGTGTAGATAAAAAAAAGAAAAGTATGTCATGTCATGTTTTACATGCTGCATTTGACATTGTTTTTATTTTGTGATCCCATCCCAACCAACACACACACACACACACACACATATTCTTTTCCAACCTAGAAGCTAAGATTATGATGCCAATTAACTAGCTAGATGAGTCAAAGAACAGCTCCTCTAAGCCGGCCCAATAGTGCTGAGGGTTGAGGTGCTGGATGCCGCATCTCGCAACATGCCGGTGACCCGAGTTCAGAAGCAAGCTTGGGTTGCCATGGGTTGGCTGGGGGGGGAAGCAAGGAGTTAGACTGAGCTGCCAAGAGGCAGCTCTCCTGTCCTAGGGAGGGATTTGGAGTCTCCTGGGCTCTTGGCTGCCACCAAGTGGAGGCTTGCTGGTAGCACCAAGCCCAGTGGGAGACTCAGTGTTAGGTTGGGTGGGGGGGAAGGGACCATCACCAGAGCCACTGGGTGCATGCTTGCCTCAACGGACATGCATGACCATGTTCTAGGTTACCGGATATTGGAGGGAGAAAACCAAGAAAATGCTGATGTCTCCCCATTGCCGAAGCAGGTGGGAGGTGGCAATGGGGACCAAAAAGTTCTATAAAAAAAGAACAGCTCCTCTGGAACTGATGTAGATTTCACTTTCTGAACTGTGATTCATAGAATAAGTAAGGAATAATCCATGGTTGGGTGTGTGACAATATTACAAGTAATGAACACCCTGGGTAGAGTGTGAGGCATGAGGTGCGGCTGAGGGTCTTCAACCACCAAGGAAACAAGGTTATGCAGCACTGATGCACAACTGGAGTGGATTTTTACACTTACAATGTTTGTGCAAAGGTCAAAAGTGTCACAATGTAGAGTAACACATCTGTCACCACATCATCTGTCTGATGCCCTTAGCTGCTGTCTATTCCTGACCCCTTATCTCTCACTTGGTTTGTACAGTAATTAACTGCTGGCAAGGTATCAATTTAGGACAGATCTGAAGTACAGTAGTTTAAAAAAGCATTAGACACACACTGATGCATTAACATTTACTTGGCACTCTTCTAAATCTATACACTATTAAGCAAAATGTAGCTCTAATGTGCTTTAACGTCCTAATGCATGAAATTATTTGCATAAAGTTTTACAGCAGCAAAAATGATCTATACAGAGAATAATGCATAGGGGACTGTATGCTATGAAGTTTTTTATGCACCTGAGGTGAGTGATGTCTCATAAACCTTGAGAGCAAAGCTGGAGGTTTATGTGACATCATAATAACCAATGGGTGTAAAAAACTTCAAAGGCACACAATTGCTTAGGTATTATTTTTTATAATAACTGGTGCAGGGATATAAGCACAAAAATAAGAAGACAACCAGAAAGATCTACGCAAGTCAAGCCTCCCACTGCTGAACTATAGAAGGAGAAAGTGAAGTGCAATTGCTCCAAACACCATAATAACAGGGTATGACATCATACCCAGTCATTACGGCATTTGATCAAACTGATAAGCAGTGTAATAAAGGGGGGGTCACCAGTTATTATAATTTAATTATAATTAGGAACATAGGATAGGTATATAAAGATAAGACTGAGGGTCTGTTGTGTTTGACTCCTGCCATTCAGGCAGATGCAGCATTCAGTTGTCATCTGGAACAGCTGTACTCTTTGTTTTATTGAAGGTGCAACCAGTACATTTATAGACCTTGGTACTATGGAGAGGAGCAGCACCAGTGAGGAAAACGTTTGGTTCCTGAGGCCAGATGATCCACCTATTTTCACACAGTTACACTAATTCAGGATGCTTGTGACTCCCGTTTCCACTGTTACTTAAATAATGTATTCAGTGATGTCATTATCCAGAAGGAACCAATCCTTCCTTGAGTTAGAAAAATCAAAGCATAGAAAGATATAGGAAGGAGAACAGCAGTCCATGCAGTCTGCTCAAGATCGCTACCTGCTATAGCCATCACCAAATCTTGGTGTATGTAGAAATTAGGCTTGGTGCCCTACTGGCGTCTCAGCCCAATATCCCTCACAGCACTCCCTCCTTCCCTGCTTTCATTCTTACCAACCCCTTCAAACTGCCCTAACCTCTTTTGAATCTGATCACAGGTCCTGCATTCACCATATCCCTCAGCAAGCTGTGCCACTTGTCCATGCATCTCTCAGCGAAGTACTTCCTCACTTCCCTCTTAAAGTCCCCCCTTGCCAGCTTAAAACAGTGTCCCCTCATTGTTTAAAAAAATTCAGTCCTCCCCAACTGCAACTTTTTGGGGAAGGGGAGTATATTTCATAGGTTTATTACACTCTATGCAAATAACTGATTCCTCACATTCATGCAAATTATATCCCCTATAAGCATAGTGTATGCTGCAGTATATGCTGTCTAGTTCTACTGCCCTGAAGAAGTGGACCATCTTTCCCTGATCCATCTTATCCCATCCTTCTAAAAAGTTTAGAAAACTTAACTCGTCCCCTCCTAGCCAAAAACCATTCCTCGCCTGTAAAGATATTCCTCACTGCTTAATCAGCACACTACCATAATTAGTTTAGATGATTTTTGATACAAGCACTCTATTGCTGCAATATCCTTTTTAGACTGCAGTAATCACAATTACAACAGTACTTCAAGTGCTTCCTTATCAGAGCCCTGGATATGGAAACATTACTTTCATGGCATGGTATGCCCTTGTTAATGCAACCCAGCATTCAGTTTGCTTTAGCTACCAGTACTGCACATGGCTGTGATGGCTTCCACTTTCCATCAGTGAGGACCCTTGACCTTTTTTATGGTCCCATGCTGCTTATTCTTTACTCTTTGAAGAGGCAGTATAGCCTGGAGGTTAGAGCACTCAAGCAAATCATCATTTATGTTTTTTAAGGTCAACTGTGTTTGACTATTTTTAATTACCAAATGGCACTATATGATCATCAGGAGAGATAGTAATCTATAATGATCATAGATCATGATGATCATGATCTATGATGATTATTATCTATGATCATCATTTAGATCATTATTTTACCATCTAACACAAAACTTTCAAAACACCAGCTGATGAGTATTTATTATTTCTGTGTGATTAAATCAACCTGAGGATTTTGGATGATCCAGAAATGATCAAGCAATGATGGTCCAGTGGTGTGGAGGGAAGAGGCACTGGACACCCCTCATCTGCCACCACACTGGCCTCCCGAGTTTGGGAGCAGAACTAGGTTATAGGGGATTGGCCCCGGATAGAGAGAATGCAGCATCAGTAGGGCCGCTCTCTTATTTTGAGGCTGGTGGGTTGTTGTGCCAGGAGCTAGCATGGCCCATAGCATTGGCTGGGGACATGACAACTAGGACCCATCACATCAGGATGGGGAGGCGTGACAGACACGGACATCCCATGCACAGAAGCGTGCGTGGGGCCATGCTGAGTGGTGCTGCATGCCCACTCTTCCTCCACAGAAGACAAAGAAATGGGAAAGGGCTCTTGGTGTCTAGATGACTATCAGTTGCCTGCAGACCCGGCACCTTACAAGGACCCAAGGCACGCTGCCTTGGCGTGACCATAAGTCCTGCCGGAAAGTCAGGTTTACTAGGCCAGGGTGGCTGGCACAAAATGGATGGCTACCCAAAACAAGGGCGAAAAACATTAACAAAAAAACCTGATCAAATGATGTTCTTTGATGATTGTATCAGTTCCGTGATGTAAGTGTGTAAATCACATGCTGAATATTGAACATCTAATATTTTATATAAATATGAAAGCATGCATGTGTCAATTATCTGTAGAAGAAATATAATTATGAATCAAGTGAGGTAAATTTTTAAACAATTTAATAAGAGTTACTGCTAGGTTTGGTACAGTATAAACATTTTCACAAGTTGCACAACAAATCTACAGTCTGCAAAAGCACCATTTATTTATATATTTATTATTTATGAATTCATTCATTCATTTTTATTAACCAGGAGAGTGGGCCGGTGCAAAGGCACTTTTTTCAGTCACAGCCCAGGTTTATACAGAAACAAATGGCTATTTGTCTTTTTAAATTACTTCGGATTTAACAATATTACTTTGTAGACTGTAAAGAAAAGTTCTGAACACAATCCAAGTACTTATAGGAACTAACCACTATCATAAAAGGAATCTCTTTTTGGAACTATATAAACCAAATTAAGCCTTTTTTTAACACAGGACAAAGGGGAGCCCAATGAGTAAGTATACATGAAAGCTGTTTGTTGGAGTGGAAGATGCACTGTAACTGATGAGTCATAGGTTTCATAGGTTTATCAAAGTTAGTACGACTTACACCCATAATACTCGCTACAAGGATTATCTAAACAGCATACCACTACTGAAGTGCAAATTCAATTTTAATTTAAAACTGTCCACAGATGGACTTGCCACTGTTTCCATGGGCAAGTTATTCCAGATCGGTATCACTCTCTGGTTGAACCACTTTTGCCCAAATAACGTATTACAAGTCTAACCTCGTAATTAAAAGGTATGTGCTCTGGTATTATAAATCTGATCCCTAAAGTTCAGACCCAGCCTTTCCCATAAATCACTATTAGTCTGAGCTTTATACAAAAAGCACGTCTCCCTTAACTCTCCTATAATCCAGTGGGAACAGGTTTAACTCTCTCAACCTAGAATCATATTTCAACCCTTTGAGTTCTGTAATTAAGCAATACGGCATGACAGGGTATGTGTTATAGTGTAATAACGTCGCTCCTGGGGTGGGTTGAAGCACAAGGCAAAGCCGAGTGCTTCCACCACCCCAGGAGTGATGTTATTACACACTAACACACACCCTGGAGTGCCTTATTGCTATTATACAATGGTTCATTGTTATACAAAATAAAAAAAAAATGTAAAAATGTTTTTAGTAGATTTTTAGTGAGTTTCTTAAGAGAAGAGGGAAAACAAGCTAATGCTGCTCTATGATGGCAGCAAACAAAGCTAATGCTAATCAATGACAGTGATGTTATACTGCAATATCATCACTGTCTCAGGCTCACACTGACCAATCAGAATCCAGGAATCTTTCTTGCCATTGTATAATAGACCTCATTGCTCTCCTTGGCACTCTATCAAATAAATTTCCAATTTTTTGTATGGTGGCCATACTTCAGCACCTGCTTGAGCACAATATTCCAAGGAAGGTCTCACCAGAGTGCAGGACAGCAGCATGAACACTTCCCTATTCCTGCTAGAAATGTGTCTGATGATACAGTTTAGAACTCTATTTGCTTTCTGGACCACATTTTTACAGTGCTTATTAAACTGTAAATCATTTGTTACAGTGATACCCAGATCATTTTCTTCTATAACTTCCCTAAGAGTAGTATTTCCCAAATAGAATATAGTGTTTGGATTTTTTTTACCCAGATGCATAACATGACATTTATCCAAGTTAAGATACAACTTGTGTGTGTTGCACTAACCGTGTATCTGTTAGCGCATCCTGAAGAATGTATGTATCCTCAAGCCCATTTATCTCCATACGCAGTCTGTGATCATCTGCAAACTTGGTTATCGAAAACTATTCATATGCATAAATTAGGGAGCTGACATATATATTAAAAAAGCATATATCTGGGGGGGTGGAGCCTGCCAGCGCAATGGTGGCAGAGTAATTTAACAAGCACCCTTCCACGGAGAGCATCTGACGACTGTCTAAGTAGTCCAGATAAGAGTAAGTGATTTATTTTCTGTGCTACAATAAGCCGGCACCATAACCAACCTGTACATATCCATCTTGACTGCACTGAAAATCACCAGCATCTACTTTTCCACCGGAGTAATCTGCATAGCACCACGAGGCATCGGCCCTGCAAGACGGGCCAGTTCGAGTTTGATTACCCAGGAAGAAGCTCCAGGATACCCTGCTGGAACAGCCTGAGGCACGATGGCATCGGCATCCAAATGCAGTTCTCACCCGCAGCAACAGGCAGATCAGAGCAACATAGATATGGGGGCTATCCTATCTAAACTCAGCAAAATACTTTTAGACACCGACGACCTTAAAAGGGCAGCTAATACAAAACTAACGCTGATCTATCTGCCTTAGCCTCCCGAGTAGCCCAATCTGAACAGACCACTCAACAGCTTGAGGAAGCAGTTCCTGCTCACAAGAGTACCCGGATAGATCACAGTAACAAACTCCAGTATCTATTAAATAAGGTCGACGACATAGAGAACTGTGCCAGGAGGAAAAATGTAATGATTGTGGGGGTCCCTGAAACAGTGGAGGGCAGGGACATGCATACTTTCCTTTGTACCATTTTGCCTGAAATATTAAATGATAATAACTGCACCAATCCTGAGACAGAAAGAGTGCATCGATCGTTAGGCCCTCGCCCTCTGCCGGAAGAGAAACCCAGATCCATCTTGTTCAAATTCCTACATTATCCAGAGAAAGAGTATATTCTCAGGAGGGCACTGGAGCAAGGCTCCTTCCAATGGAGGGGCCATCACATACAGTTGTATCAGGACTTCTCTCAAGACCTATCAAGCAGGAGATGGGCCTATGCAGGGGTCAAGCAACAATTTTATAAAATGAATATACAAACCTCATTAAGATACCTGGCCACCCTGCGAATCAATTTCCATGGGGAATACATAATCTTAAATTTCCCTGCTGAAGTAGAAAAATTCATTCAGGACCAGTGCCATAAACCTGCAGGGTCACCACCAGGCAGATGTTATCAATGAGATGACTCATCATCTAGAATGGAAGTGAGCCACCAGACACAGGAGCCAGACCCTGACACGTGCCAGAACCCTCGGGGGCCGGGAGAAGAAGCACTGTGGCATTCCGCAACACGAGGGTGATCCAAGAAGAAACACAGAGGGGACACTCCGTGGAAACTGCAACCCAGGTGAGAACACTTCAGGAGCAGACAGAGATGATTCTTCCCCTCTGACATGACCAGCTGCTCCCCCAGGGTAATGCCAGTCAAGACGAACAACAGATATTTACCACTGAGAGATCTCACTCCGGCTCCTCTGGACCTGTGGGCAGAACCTCCGAAGACACCTATGCAAACAGAGACTGCAACCACTACCCCTGGGGAATGGTTCCCATTACCAGGTGACTGGGCAGACTATCTTCCGAATGACGACGCAGAGGATGAAAACTCACTGGAGAAGCTGGAGGCTCTACTTAATGCCTCAATCAATACTGACCCAACGGGCTGACACTAAGCTCCTAATGTTATTTATTTTTTCTCATGGCTAAGACCAGCCAGGGTTCAGGTAACCCTTTTTGCAATCGTTGCTGGGCAGTCAGGTTGGGGGAAGGGGGGAGATGCAACGTGAATATTGATGTAGCTAAAACTTTCCTCTTTTAACCTCCCTTGCTGCATGCTGGCTATAACTCGCAGATGATGAAATGAAAGGGACAAATTTACAATGGGACAGCTGTATAATACTCTGTCTGCAAGTGGATGATGCCTTGATAAAGTAAAGGGCTAACATGGTCAGGGATTACTCCCATACTTTTCACTGTGTAACTGTATGCCACCAAAATCCCTATAAGGGGCAGTTTGGGATGCTGTTCAAGTGTTGGGAAGAAGTGTACCCATTAGAGAGAGTACACACAGGGCACACCCTTTGGGACTTGCCCAAAACTTGTAAAACAACTGTCATCCTCTCTTCTATCCCTGGTGACCCAAACTTGGGGGCCCCCTCCCTAACCTATTAAAGCTGCACTCCCTCCAGCTCACCCAAGTGGGAGAGGCAGTCTTAGCAGGGCTGCTACTTAACCCCCCCCCCCACCATACTGCCACCTACCTGGCCAGTAGGGTGCTTTTAACGCACTGGATAACTTTATAGATCCAAGAAAGAAGGGCTCAGCCCTCTCTCCGTGGGGGCTGCTACTCCACATTTAATTGCTGGGATGTTTTACTGGCAGTACTTTTTCTACCCCCCAGAGAGGGGTTCTAGGAATGTAGGGTCTCACAAAGCTTGGTGGACACCCAATTCCATATTTAGAACCCTATCTCCTGTCCAGTTGAAATGCTGCTATGCTGTAATTTTCTGCATTTTCTTCATGATAGTTGTTAGTAATTTGTTTTGTAGTCATTTTACATACTACATATTTTGACAACAAACAGTTGGGTTCATAGGAGTCGGTGTGAAACTCCTTCAAAACAGGGTGCAGGGATTAGAGTTGACAATGCAGGTTACAAGCACAACACACAGATATGTGACAGCTACTAATACAATCACAGACACTTGCCAGGATTGGGACAATGCCCACCCAGTTGGCTCAACTACAACACTCAAAAGGCAGAATTAGGACCCACAGGCTATGGATAGGCCTGTAGGGACCACCGGTACAAATAACATTCCCCTGACCCAAGACCATGGCTAACTTATCAGATATTGTTTTCACTTCGTGGAATATCTGGGCACTAAATTCCCCTATCATGCGAACAAAAATATTGGCATGCTTGAAAAAGCTCAAATGTCACATAACCTTTCTCCATGAAACCAAATTAGACAATCAGGAGGCCCAAAAATTGGTGAGGGAATGGGTGGGCAGAGAATACCACAGTAAGTCAGGGAAATCAAAGAAAGGGGTCTCCAAATTGATCCATAAAAAGGTGCAGTGGAAAGAGATTCACCAGGAGGCAGATCCTAAGGGATGGTGGGTTTTGGTCAAACTAGCCACTCCGATGGACCCCATTCAATTGGTTAACATCTATGTACAAAATGAAGATGCTCCTGCCTTCTTCAACACCCTCGCCAAAAATCTTTTGGAACAATCTTTAGACAGCCCCATTATATTGGTGGGGGGAGACTTCAATTTGGTTCTGGATTTCCTGCTAGATAGGTATAATGCCAGACCAGAGCCTCATTCCAATGCACTTGGAGCCCTCCGAGAGCTGCTTACCCTGCACCAGATGACTGACATTTGGAGGCTTCAACATGCTTCTGAGAAGGGCTATTTCTATTTCTCGGCAGCCCGGGCTATAGCCAGCAGACTAGACTACTGGCTGACATCAGCGGGGATTACACCTAGGGTGGCCAGCACCTCTATTGCACCACTTCACCTATCAGACCATGCCCCAGTAATGCTCACACTGCCCATAGACCCCTATAACTCACAGAAATCCACTTCCTGGAGGCTGGACCTGCTGCTCCTGCAAGACGTGGATTTCCAGAAGCTGGTCAGACAAGAAACGGCTAATTTCTTTCTGAACAACCCTCCAGAATCTGCTTCTGCTGCCATGATCTGGGAAGCATACAAATCCACAATGCGAGGGATCCTTCTTAGCTTTGCAATGCATAGGAGAAAACAGAGAGACACTGAGAGGGCCCACTTAGAAACACAACTTAAATTAAAAGAGGACGAATATAAAGCCCAGCCCCTTTGTCTCAAGGACCCCAAATTAATTTCTGAGCCGAACAGACTAAGGATAAAGCTGAATACCCTGCCAACTAGACAGGTGGAACTCCAAATAAGGAGAACCCAGCATAGATACTGGGCAGAGGGAGAGAAAGCTGGGAAACTGCTTGCTTATAGGCTAAAAAAAAGGCAAGCTGATAGGCATATTCAGGGTTTGAAGACCCCACTGGGCAAACTGGCTTTAGATCAGCGGGAAATTAATGACACTATGTCAGGCTTCTACTAAAACCGTTATTCATCTCACAATACATGGGATACGGCCAAATTCAGGGCCTTTGTAGATCAGCTATTGCTCCTGGCCCTGACAGAAGCCCCAAAACTCACCTTGAATATGCCAATCTCTGCCTCAGAAATCAGCCCAGCTATTCTGAACATGGCACAGCACAGGGCCTCTGGCAGTGATGGTTACCCTGCAGATTTTTAGAGGTTCGTGCACCTAGAGGTTACCTCTCATGCTGAGAATGCTACAAGAAGCCCACGTGGAGAAGACATTACCTCCCACACTAACAGAAGCCATGATTACAGTCCTCCCCAAAGATGGGAAGGACCACACACTCCCTGGGAGCTACAGGCCTGTTTCCTTAATAAATGCAGATGCCAAAATTCTGGCTAAGGTCCTGGCCTCCAGATTGAAGAAACTCCTGCCTGATATTATCCATCCCTCTCAAGTGGGCTTTGTGAAGAGGAGGCACAGCTCAGACCACCTTCGAGCCCTCATTATCCTGATGCAACATGCAGCGAGCCTCCCATCTCTCGCAGCCATGGTGGTCATAGACTTTGATAAAGCCTTTGATTTGGTTGAGTGGGAGTATCTGCATGCAGTCCTAGATCTGTACAACATAGGGCCTTACTTTTCTTCTTGGATCCGCACTCTATATAGCAAGCCTATTGGCAGGGTCATTACAAATGCTACCCTATCGCCTGCCTTCAAACATCATCAGGGGACTAGGCAGGGCTGCCCCCTTTCCCCATTGCTATTCGTTTTAGCTATGGAGCCCTTATCCGCAGCCCTACGCACCACCCCGGAGATACAAGGGATAAAAGTGGGTGACCATCACTACCATACCAAGCTGTATGCAGATAACTGCTTAACAGTGTCAGCAGATATTGAGCGTAGTGTACAACCAATCTTCAATACCCTGACCGCCTTCGGAGATATATCAGGCCTGCAAATTAACATCTCAAAGTCAGAGGTCCTCCCTTTGAACCCCCTAACTACCTATACTACCTATACTATGGTAGCATCCACAGGTCTTAACTGGTCACCTACTGAAATGAAATATCTGGGAGTTAAGCTGTCCCTGGACCTACCCAGCTTGGCAGATAGGAATTTCGCTCCAGTATGGGCCTCTCTTACAAAAGAAATTCAAAGGTAGGAACACTTACATCTATCCTTAGCAGGGAAAATAGCTGCAATTAAAATGATGTTAGCCCCCAGGATATATTATTTAATATCCCACTTACCCCTCACGTTACCAGTATCATGGACACAGAAGTTCCACTCTTTAATAAGCAGAGTCTTATGGGGAAGCAACAAACCCAGATTTAGCAGAGCTAAACTTTGGGCCTCGGGGAAAAGAGGGGGCTGGAACTTACCGGACTTCTCTTAGTACTCCAATGCCTTCCTGGTTGCCAAGATATGTAACAACTTGAACAACAGAGGTCATCAAGCCCCTATGTGGCTAACCATTGAAACTGCAGCACTGGGTGGCATATCCCCCCTGTTACCTGGGCTCTGCCCTTCCAAAAATGGCTCAGAGATGATTGACGGTAAGAGCAAACCACCAGGCCTGGTCTAACCTGGGGAAGGGTGCACATAAATGTCTGGGCCTGGGCCTCCTGACCCCTCTATGGAATAACCCTTATCTCTGTATCGACCATGCTCCTATTAGGTGGCACTTATGGATGGAGGCCCAGATACGCACATTCCAGGACCTAGTTCAACCAGATAACACTACCTTTGTTTCCTTTCAACACCTGAAAGATAACAATCAATTACCGCAGGAGTGTTTCTGGCAATACCTTCAGCTTAGAAGCCTGTACCTCAGCTGGAAAAGGAAAAGTGGGGTACCTCAGGTATCAGTCCTGGGGCCAGTCCTATTCAATATCTTCATCAGTGACATTGCAGATGGACTGGAGGGTAAGGTTTGTCTGTTTGCAGATGACACCAAGATCTGCAACAGAGTAGATGATCCTTGTGGTGTGGGCAGAATAAGAAGAGATCTGGATAAACTAGCAAAATGGTAGGAAGAGCGGCAACTGGGGTTTAATGCAAAGAAGTGCAAGATTATGCACATAGGAAAGAGAAACCCTGAAGCTACCTATAGGCTGGGAGGGGAGTTGCTGGCAGTCACAAGGGAGGAAAGAGACTTGGGCATCATCATCATCACTAATTACCTGAAATCATCCAAGCTGAGCACTAAAGCAGTAGGTAAGGTTAGGGGGATGTTAGGGTGTATTAGTAGGGGTATCACAAGTTGGAAGAGGGAGGTAATAATCCCTCTTTACAAGACGCTGGCTAGGCCCCATCTGGAGTACTGCGTGCAGTACTGGAGGCCACACCTTCACAAGGACATTAACCAAACTGAGGCAGTCCAGAGAAGGGCAACCAAAATGGTGCAGGGACTGCATCAGAAAACGTATGAGGACAGATTAAAGGAGTTCAACATGTATACCCTAGAGCAAAGAGAGAGAGAGAGGTGATATGATCGAAACATTCAAACACCTTAAGGGCATTAACAAGGTGAAAGAGTCTAAAATGTTTCAATAAAAGAAAAATAGCAGGACACGAGGAAACAGAATGAGATTAGAGGGAGGCCGATTAAGGGGTAATGTGAGGAAGTTCTTTTTCACAGAAAGGGTGGTGGATGCATGAAACGGCCTCCCTCTGGAAGTGGTGGATATGAATACCGTGCAAGGCTTCAAACAGGCATGGGATAGGCATAAGGGAGTAATACAGATGAGTATGAATAGATAGGCCATTGACAGAGCAAAGGCCGATGGCACATTTGTAAGGTAGAAAAAGAAATGGGCAGACTGGATGGGCCTTGCGGTCCTTATCTGCCATCAACTTCTATGTTTCTATGCCCCCCCCCCGTGTACAGTCTCCCACCTTACCCTTAGACAAACTCCCTCTTCAGGCCTGGTCTAAGAAAACTAAAGGCCTGGCAAGAACTATTCAGGGATGGTTGAGAGACAGTGCCCCACACCCCTCGAACTCTGTGAAGGCCAGATGGGCCACTATGCTGAATACACAGATATCTGACCAAGAATGGAGTAAGTGCTGGAGATCTGCCCATTCATCATGTGTAAACCAGTGAAGCCTGTTAATCAGGAACAAGGTCCTACATCTCTGGTATCACACCCCGAGCCAGATGAAGAAGATGGGACTAATAACACAGGACATATGCTGGAGATGCAAATTCTCCACCGCAGATCTCCTACACTCATTCTGTGGCAATGTGGGTCACTACACCCTCTATGGGCCAGGGTTATCCACTTCTGTTCCAGAATCCCTCCAACCCAGGTTTCTGGTTGCTTGGTCTCTCAACGTAAGGGGCCCAGATAAAAGATAAACAGAGATTATGGCTTACTCAAGCCTCTGTAGAGCTCATCAGGTTAATTCTCAAACTCTGGAGGACCACAGATGTTCTTTTATACAAGGAGTGGTACCAGGCCATGGAATCTCTGACATCCCACTCTCGAATGGCACATTTCACAAGAAACACTAGCCAGGCCGATCAGGAAATATGGGCCCCTTATCTGGAATCCCTTACTACCCAATCTCACCTTCCACTTGTCACAAGATCTGAAGACCTATTGAAACCCCCTTGAACTGTAGTTGTGTTCAGGATGGATTAAAGTGATGTAATGGAAACATTGAATGTCTGTGTAACTATGTCTTTTCTGAATACACCTTTGTACTGTAAATGCATCTCAGTAGAATGTATGCTGTACTATGTTTGTGTATAACTATGTCTTAAAACCAAAACTGTAACACCCTTCCCCTAAATAAAAAGATTAACTGCTAAAAAAAGCATATATCTAAATAGACAGTAAGATGAAGTACAAAGGTACAATAAAATTGACATATAGGAACCTGTAAATGTTCTTTCTCCAACTGGTGGTCACAGGGCTCTAGAACCACTGGGATCTCCCTTTGATGCTCTTTAATAGACAGAAACCAAAAACTGCAATACTGGGGACATTGGCTCCTCCCACTAAGGATTGTGCCAGTCCATTCTAAAGCAAGTAGAGAAGTAAGTTGACCAAACCAGACAGTTCTCCTATAATGAAAACTAGAAACATAATGCTAGAGAACAGTCCAGAACCAAACTGAAGGCTAAGATGCCAACTTTGTACATTTATTGGTTGGGGGGAGGGCAGGGGGGAAACAGCACTGCAATCAGCAGTTGGAGAAAGAATATACAGGTATATAAATTTATATTTTTCCTTGTGCTGGTCGCAGTGCTCTAGGACCACTAGGTCATATAACAGCAGTAAGACAAGTGTATCCCATGGTGGGAAGAATGTAGAAATAATGTTACGCATCCACAATGGCCTGTAGCACCACATGGCCAAAAGAGGCTGCTGCAGATGTGACAACATCTAGCTTGTACAGTTTCATAAATGTAAGCAGAGCCATGAGGACCAAAAGGCTTGAAGTCTTGCACAGCTGCTCAGTTTGTTTAGGGGTTAGCCTACTGGATGTTTGTTCATTGATAGCGTCTCATTTTTTAACAATAAACTAATTTGTATAACGACCTCAGAGTTGTGCTGGTACTTGCTTTCACACACCTTGGTAAGAGTCTTGAGGACTAGACTGAGGCACCATGGAGGTACAATAGACCTTACTTGAGGATATTTCAGGGTAACTGCTCACAAGAAGTGTTTAATGTGAGGGTGTGATCCCAGTGACTCCCCGGATTCCACCAGGAGCAGTGCTCCCAAAGCAGAGACTTGTACCCTTTAGGTCACTGGCTGTAGGCCCATGTCAAAACCTTCCTTGAGGGATTGAAGTAGGATTGGTAAGGAAGCTGTATGAGCTTCCATCTGGATGGGAGTCAAGATAAAAACTTTCTCCAAATTCTGTAGTACACCTTTGAGGAAGACTGATGCCTGGAGTGTATCATTATGTTGATTACTTCTGTTGAATACCCTAAGTCTTTGAGAGTTTCCCACTCAATCTCCAAGCCAAGAGGGACAGATAGTGGAGATTCAGATGCATTATGGATCATTAATGAAGAAGGCCCTGACTGATTTTACATTTAAGTGGGGGATCACGTGCCGTGTGGACTAGATGGGGGAACCAGGGTCAATGGGACCATCATGGGCATAACAAGATCAGCTCTGCTTTGTCCTGTGCCACTCTGCGTAATACTCAGGACCTAATGGGAATAGGAGGGAAGGCATACAGAAGATCATATTGACCCCAGTGAAAGGTGACTTGTACCACTGCTTGCTTGTCCCTTGCGAGCGAACAAAACTACGGAACCTTAGCATTGTGTCTGGAGGTGAACAGATCCACCTGAGGGGATCCCCACTGCTGGGGGAGTAGTTGAAAGGTGCTGTCCTTCTGTTCCCATTCCCCACGATAGAATGTCCTTGCAGCTCAGTCAGTCTACCATGATGCTGTTGTGACCCGGGATGTAGGCAGCTGACAGACTGGAGAGATGAAATTCAGCCCAGTGTAGTAAAATCAGTTTCCTTCAGCATATGGGTGCTTCTTGTGCCCCCTTGGCAGTTGATGTATGCCAATGTTGTCCTGTTGTAGATAAGGATCAGGACGTCTTGGTTGTGACTGGTGCTTCTGAACCTTTGGAGCACCAGGCATACTACTCACATTTGTATCGTGTGATGCTGAGGCAGGATTCCAGCAATGTCCAATTACCTTGAACTGAGAGGTGATTCAGGTGGACACCCCCTCCTCCTCTGAGGCTGGCATTGATGGTTACCCGTACCTGTGGTAGATGCCCCACCTTGTTGCCCTTCATTACGTTTAACCACACTGTCCACCAAAGGAGACTGTCCTTCATCCATTGTTATATTGTCACTTTGTGGTTTCTGCTGTCTGTCTGAGGGTGCCATGGAAGTCAAGTGGCATGCTGAAATTTCTGAAGAAGGGTCTGTAAGTCCTGGAATTTTGCCAATGTTGGAAAGACTCAGCCATGGCAAGTTCTGAAGTCTGCCACCAGATGGTTCAGTGTCCAAGCTGGAAACAGGGAACTATTTTGATGGTTGATGGCAAAATCATGGGCAAAAAGGCAGCAAATAACCTCTGTAACCAGTTATTGGGCTGACTCGCATTAAGGGGCTCGAACAAGGATGTTGTCCAAATAGGGGGTAAAAGTTGGATCTCCTGGCTGCGCAGGTGTGCAATTAATACTGCTAGGACCTTGGAGAAGACTTTTGGGGCAGAGGAAAGCCTGAATGGAAGGGTTCTTAAATACAAGTGACTGTCCTGAACCTTGAACGTGAAATATTGCCAGTGGGAGTCCCAGATGGGGATGTGTAAGTAGATATCCTGTAAGTCAATGGAGGTGAAGAAGTCTCCTTGGTGGACTTTCCTGATGATGGATAATAGAGTCTACATCATGAAAGATCTGCTGCAGACAAACCGATTCAGGAAGCTGAGGTCCAACACTGGTCTGATCCCCCCACTTATGAATTTCGAGACAATAAAGAAGAGCAAGTAAACACCCCTGTTGACCTCTGGGAGGGGTACTGGTTCTATGGCCCATTACTGTAGTAAGTCCATTATCACTTGATGCATCACCGGTCTCTTGGTGGGCTCAACTGATAGTGTAGAGGGAACATCATGAGGATGCAGGGGCTTTGAGTTGAATTCGATAAGGCACCCTTTGTTGACAATGTACATGACCCATCTGTCCATTGTCATATGGACCCATTCCCTGAAGAAACTGGAAAGTCTGTCTCCGATCTGGGGATGGACCCAGACTGTCCCACTGTGGAAGTTTCTTGCTGGAATTTCTAGACTCAAGAGTGCCACTTCCTCCACCTCTGTTGTTGTGTTGGTTTACGAAAAGCAAATCAGGGTAATTTGTTAGAGAAGGTCCTGTTCTGGTTTCTGTTGCAGGATGATTGACCATGAAAAGGTTGCCAGGATCAGCTAGACCAAGGTTTGTCGCTAGCTTTTGACTGTGGCATGCAGACCTTAGCAGTTTCCCAGATTCTTTAACTGCCTCTGAGTGCTGTGCTGAACAGGTGGCTGCCTTCATATAGGTAATTTGCAAGGTGAATTTTTGATTACATTTCTGCCCGTCAGGCCTGTAACCACAGGTTTCTTCTCACTGAGGTTTGGTAAAACACTGTTCGAGCAGCACAGCGGATGGAATTTTCTGAGACATCCACCGCGTAGGCAGAAGCAAGGCTCATGAGCTGTAGTTGTTGGATCAGATTTGTGTTTTTGTCAGAATTCTCTGCCAGCATAAATGCCAACTCTGTAGCCCAAGAGAGAGTGACCCTGGCCGAGAACAGATTAACTGCTGAAGCCTTCATGGATGCCACAAATGCCTGGAAGGCCTTTTTCAAGGTGGATTCCACTTTGCGATCTACTGTGTTCCCGACAGTGACCCCACCATCTGTTGGAATTATGGTCTTCTTTATGAGGGATGAAATAATTGGATTGATCTTAGGAAGATTCAACCAAGTGTCTGATTGTTTCTTATCAAACTGCAACAACTGATGTATTTTATATTTCAGTACCCTTTTGTTCCCCTCCTGCTGGGTCACACCTGGAAATGAGCCTTGACAATTAGTGTGTCTATCATGGTCACCAAATTTTAAATAAAATAAGTAAATAAATGATCTTTGTGTCACCTGCAAACTTAAGTATCTTCCTTTATACCACTGAATACTGGTCATCAATAAAGCTATTGAACAATAGGAGTCGCAATACTAACTCCTGTGGAAACACACTGGTAATTTCTGCCAGTCTGATGTACCATGCACAGCTCCATGCTGGTCCCTATTGCTTAATCAGCTCTTCATCCATTGTGCTCTATTCCCTGCAATTTCAAACTTCATCAGTATGAGAAACAACTTCCCACAAGAAACAATGTCAAAACACTATGCTTGACTCTAAGTATATTACATCAATTGCTTTTCCCTGTCAAGATCCATTTTTTTTTCCATTAAAAATATTAACACAGACTGGCATAATCTCCCCTTGGTGACACCATGCTGACTCTCCTTTAACAGATGGAATCTGTCCAGATGGGCCATCATTTCATCCTATATATCGTACACAGTATTTTTCACAATTAAGATCAGGCTCACTAGCCTATAGTTAACCTGTGTTATATGTACTTCCCTCATTAAATAAAGAAGTACCACTTACTTTCCTCCAATCCTGGGTATCCCAGTTGTTTTCACTGACTTCTAGAAAACTGTTGCCTAAGTACCCATTATAGAAACATAGAATTTGTTGGCAGAAAATGACCACTTGGCCCACCTAATCTGCCTAGCTATTCCCTGCTTAATCTGCACCTGCAGACCCTATCTGGTCTCCAGCGAACCTTCTGCCTCCCTGCCATTCTTCTAATATACCCTTTTGACTATTCTTCTCATACTTGAAGACTCCCCCCACCACACGCACACTGTTTAACCACCACCACTGCTGCTGGTAGTCCATTCTAGACATCTAACAGCCTTTCAGGGAAGAAATATTTCCCCAAATCTCTCTTGAGACCCCCCCCAATATCACACACACTTCACTGCATACCCCCAGTCCTGGTGCTGTTTCTCATTCTAAAGAGAACCCCCACCCCAACCCCGCACCTTGTTCATCCTTGTGAAGTGCATGCAGATCTTTATCATGTCACCTCTCTCCACTCTCTCCGGGGTTCTATTGAGTCTCCTCAGGGCGCCCGGTGGAAACCCTGCCTGTGGCAGGCATGTGGCTAAATTGAGCTGTTCATTTCTTTTGTTAATGTAGATATTTTCCTTTCATACTGTAAGATCTGCCATTTGAAAGTGGATGAAAACATGTCTTCCAAGTCACATGTCGAGGCAGGTCTTGTGGGAAATACTGGTTAACTGATCAGTGTAACTTTCCCACAAGCTCATCTAGGCTGCACATCCTGGCAAATGTGAGGGTGCAATTTCAAACACCTCAGACATCCTGAAAAACAAGATCATAAAGCTGGAAAGAGGATGCCTAGATGTGATGTGATGCCACATATACACACACACACACACACACACACACACACACACACACACACACACTCATACTCACAGACACACCCATTGGGGTGGAGGAACAGTGGGGAACTGCCACTTAGGGGCGAGACCACTCCCCACAGTCAAAAGGAATACATTACAGGGATTTATTTAACTCCAAAAATTGATTAGCGTTTTGCTCATAAAAGTGCTAAAACATTGTGAAAATGCATAGCACTTGCCTTACTGTGTTTAACAAACATAACACTTCTAGAAAACCTATATGAATACTTTCTGTACAGTTGGCATTGTCCCAAGAAAAAAACTGCTAATCAATTATTTAAAACCCTGCATTAAGGAGCTTATGGGTCGTCTCTCTCTCTCTCTCTGTCTCTCTGGAACACTTAACATCTAAAGGCAAGACAGCCCTGCCATGGACTAGCTGAAGGGTAAAACAGCACAATGAGGGAAAGTGTCTTTTGCAGTTAATGGCAGGTAAAGAGGTCTAGATGAAAGCTCAGATTTTTCTATACGTCAACTGTCTGTTTAACATCCTTTATTTTCCATTCTGAATAAACATGTAAACCTTTTGTCTTTCTGTAAATATATCCTGTTTGTAAATACTTCTAGTTCTTCTAGTAAAAAATCTACTTTTGATAGAACCAGTGATCGCTTGTTTATTTAAAAAGGTAATTTTACTATTTCTGCTGCACTCTGTTTGCAGTCCATCTGTAACCCCTAGATGGCGCTATCCCAGGGGCTACTACCCCTGCCTGATTTGCCACTAACAGGTTGAGGGGCCTGGATCCAATGGCGGGTGCCTCCACCCAGAGGTCAGGGTTGCAATAGTTAAACCAACTTGGTCACAGCCCCTGGGACACTGCAACCCCTTCTTCCCACTAGTGGCCCACACAATATATCAGAATTACCTTCACAGTATACACTTATCCCCAGGTCTGGTTCCGCACTGGGACCTCCTGTGAAATGAGATACAGTGCAACAATCACAGTACAGTACTTTAACATAGACAAATACCTCAGGCAGTATAACTTTGCTGAAACAAGCAGCTCTGATTTATTTAGGGGATATAACAAGGACAGGGAAATCAGGTTAATTAGCTTATCACTCTAATAATCTACCTATGGCTCTGTGCACAGGCCTATCCCTATCAGTTACTGTCCTGGTGCCCAAGCCCTAGTGGCTAGTCCAAACCGTGGCAGCTGGTGGGGCCCTTTCACACAGAGAAAAGGAGAATTAAACAGTCAGCAGTACAGTAATTCCATTTGGATTTAATGTGGCAATTCAACAGGGAGCAACCTGAATTAGTACTCACGACCTCCAAATAAGATAGGGTCCTTCAATGTCAGCAGGGCTCACTTGAGGTACACAAACCTCTTCACACATCCATATAAAAGAAAGCATTATACCAGGCAGGCTGCATCTGTATCCCGATCGCAATTACTGCACAATACCGGGAGAACACACAGCAGATTCAGTTCCTACAGACCGAGTGCAATTTTCAGCAATTCTTCCAGTCTTCTAAGGGTGAGCCTGGTTTCTACTTCAGAGATCCTTTGATTCTTTTCACAGGACGGATTCAGTCCTAACAAGCTGTTACACAAGCTGCAGACGGAACTCTGGGCCTTACACGTTTTGTGACTAAAACTGCACACTGAAAAGCACAGGGCTCCTTCCTTCTTACTGCAAAGCTCAACTGAAGCTCCAACCGACAAAACTAGGCACTTCCTTTGAGTTCCTCCCAGTTCTTGACTGGATTGCTGTCACTCACAATAGACTGCTGCTGTTGGTCCAAAAGGCACTGAAGTCTAAACTACATCTCCCAGAGTCACTGCCCACACAATCCTCTTGTGGCTGGCTCAGATTATGAGTCCAAGTTCTGATTCGTCCAAGGCACCATTTTAGAGCTAGCTTACCCCACAATATGGTCCAGTTCAGCAGTTCAAAACTAGAATGGGAACTAGCAGACACAGTTCTGACTGCAAAGAAAGCAGGTTAGACAAACTGTAATTTCTTATTACTCTAAATAATTTCTGGTAAACAAGTTACATCTTTCAGATAGGTTCCTTTGCACCCTAGTGACTGCAAAATGAAGTTAATTGTCAGCAGCTCGGTGGTACTCAGAGAAGCACACAGTCCCCTCCATACAAACTAATTATGTCTGCAAGCAGACAGCTCTTGAAGACAGTACCAGAGGCTCTAAAAACACTCACTGATAAATGGAGCAAATGCCAAACACCATTCAGGCTTGGAGCATTCAAGCAAGCTCCTGGAAGTCTTTTGGGAACCCCCATTTGCAGGGGTTACCTTCCTGGCCTGGGAAAGCTTGGCGTCGCGTCAAGCAAAGTACCCCCATAAGTTTCAACTGCAACCATATACATTTGCATTAGGCTCGCACATGTAATCATCAGTCAATATATCATTTACCAAGAACACATTTCTGAAACATTGCAGTCGTCCTCTTTCACAGTATTACATACACATTGTACCATAACTCAAGTTATTACCTCTTGTACATGAAACCTGAAGAGGGGGCCCTTCCTATCAGTTACCTTGGGGCTGGATGGGGCAAGGGCACCATACTAGAGGGCAACACAAGTAACTGGAGTTAGCACTGATGCTCAGTTTGGGCAATGAGCTCGGGGACATACACTTTTATGGACAACATTGAGAGGCAAGTCCACAGGCCTCCCAAGTGAATCATAACTGAGGTGCACCACAGGCTTTACAGCTCGACCAGTCTTTCTAGGGGAACTGTTACAGTCTCTGCACTCTGAGCCTCATTTTCAGCATTGTCCACACTTGTCGGGAGTCTCCATGGGGGAGAGAGGCTAGAACTTGGGGCACTTTCAGCTCAGGAGTTACAGTTTCTGAGTCCACAACATTTGGCTGCTGCATGGAGCTTTCGGACACTGGCAGTGGACTGTCAGGGCACTCAAAACTCTCTTCTTGTTGAGATTGTATCACCAGTCTGCCCCAATCTATCATTTCCTCCCTAAGCTCAAACAGTTCAACCATGCACAATGATTCCATTTCATCTGATCTGATGCTTTGCACTTCACTTTCTGGGAGCATTGGCTCCAGGGATGAAGCTGGGCTTAAACAGTCCAGAAGGCCCAGCTTTGTCTCCAGTATTGACAGAGGATTGCCTCAAACAATTGACTCAGTTCGTAAGAAGGATAGTATTCAAAGTCACTCACTTTCTTCCGATATGGACTGACAGTCATGCTCAACTGGGACTTGTGGAGAGAACACTTTAACTTTGCTTCTGTAGGTGCAGACTTTCTTGATCTTTTCTTAGCAGCAGCTCTAGTCACTGGTCCAGAGGGCATCTTCTAGGGCTCAGACTCAATTAAGATTTGTCCAATGGGCAGTAAATGATTTCTATGCATTGTTTTACATCTTTGAATTATTCTCAGGCCTTACTTTGGTCACTGGCAGATCATCTAGTTTGCCCACTACAATGTGAGGAGATGGTGCCATCTGTCAACAATCTTGTAACTTGCCATGCAATCCCAGATTTCTTAAGCAATACCGATCTCCTCCTGGAGTTCCTGTGCTTTCACCTTTTTATCATACCTTTCTTTGTTGGCCAGATTTCTTTTGGCAGCCATGGTTTGAGCCAGTTAGTACATGAGTTAGCTGGGCCTTAACTTTTGCACATACTGTAAATAGTTGTCAGCCTGAACCCCATCAGGAGAGACCCCAAAACACACATCTACTGGTAGTCGAGCTACTCTTCCAAACATCAGGCGGTGAGGAGAATCCAGTGGCATCTTTGGTGCAGTTATAAGCATGTACCAGGGTGCTAATTTGTTGGCTCCATCTGGGCTTGTCCTTTGGGTGCAGGGTGCCTAGCATATCTAACAAAATCTTGGTTGAAGCGTTCACTGTGGGTCCCCTAGAGTGGTAAGGAGTGGTTCTGGACTTTCGCACTCCCCACAGAAAAGCATCTCTTTGATCAGACGACTCTCAAAGTCTCTCCCTTGATCAGAATGGATTCTTTGGAGCCCCATAGTGAACAAAAGTTTTCTACAAGTACTTTGGCCACAGTGGATGCTTTCTGGTCTTTGGTGGGGAAAGCTTGGGCATATCTCGGTGAAATGGTCAGTGACCACCAGCACATTACTGATATTTCTTTGATCTGACTCCAAACTAGAAAATCAATACAGACCAGCTCCATGGGTGCACTGGTGGTAATCAGTTAACAAGGGCAGCCCTCTGAGGCAAAGCTTTCCTCTGTAAGCAGCGACTACAAGTTCGAATGTGTTGCTCCACATCAGCCCCCATCTTAGGCCAATAGAATCTGGATCTCACCAAGTCAAGTGTTCTGTCTATACCAAGGTGCCCCATGTGGTTGTGCAAGGACCTCAGTACTGAGTCTCGAAGGCAGTGGGCAGCACTAGTTGTTGTTTGTCTACTTGTCCCCTCTGTCTACTGTTTCTCTGTATAACAGTTTATTGATCAGTTTCAACTTAGGACCTTCTTTGTATAACAGTGCAGTTCTCAAATCAGTGGGCGTAATTTGGACACATCTTTCCTCGCATAGAGGGCTTCTAAAGCTGCTTTGATCATGGGATCGCGAGTTGAGCCCACGAATACTGTCATTGTCCAGCTGAGGCAGTGCCAATGTCTATTGCAGAGAAAAGTGGCAGCCAGCAACAGGTATGCAATTCTCAAGAGCTCCCAAGCAATCCACCATGCAGTCCACTCGTCCGTGGACATTGTTCCTCCTGTCAAACTTCCGGCAGAGTGCCCGAATGTCAGGTTCGCTAATCGGACCCAATCATTCTGGGGAACAGGCCTGGGAGAAACATCAGCATCTATGTGGTTCAGACCTGCTCGGGTACCGAGAACATAGTCATATGTAGATAATGCAGAAAGCCACCTATGGCCAGTGGCATCCAACTTAACTGGGGTCTGCACATAGGTCAAAGGATTATTGTCAGTTTTACTAGTATTTTAGCCCCTACAGTACTCATAGTGGTCAACAATAGCCCACCCCAACTAGAACTCTAACATAGGATAGTTCTTTTAGGATGGTCAGGCTTCTAGAAAGCCACTGGTCTCAGCCATTCTCGTACTCTAAGTACAACCCCCAACCCTTGCAAGCTAGCATCAGTGTGCGGGCGTAGGTTTCTTGGATCGACATAGGCCAGCATGGGCATGGGTAATTGATATATGATCTCATAAAAGCACTCAGGATCCAGGGGCCCCCAAATACTTCACTCGGATGATACACTCTTCATCGAGGATGCTGACTTTGGTATTTTTATTGGGTTGGGGATACCCTTGAGTAAGGTTAGTAAAGCGGATCACTCTTGAATAGTCCTTGATGGGCGCGATAATAACCACAGAATCCCAGGATCTTTGCAGTTCTTTTAGATTTTTGGGCTGTGGCCAGGTGGTCAGGCCTCAACTGCACTTGGCCGGTCTCTATTCCTACGATGGATCTATATTGTCCCACATGCTTTACTGATGTTTGAAAAAATTGACACTTATCAATGGACGGTTAAGGCCAAGAAATCTCCAGTGGGTCAATACCCAAATAATCTGCTCTCATGTTCCTCAAGTGAGCTGCCAAACACAATAACATCATCTGGGTATACCAGGCACTCTAGTAAGTTCATGTCCCCCCTGCACGCTCCATCAATGGATTTGAAAAGTGGCTGGGCACCTGAAATCGCATGAGCATCCTCATGAATTCATAGAAACCAAAGCGGACAGATAAAGGCTGTCTTTTCACGGTCCTCTGGGGCCGCCGGGATACAATGATACCACACTGGAGATCCGCTCGAAGAACCACTGGCTCCGTTTGGGCAGTCCAAAGCATCCTGAATGCGGGGCGTAGTGTACTGATCGGGATAGTCCGCGGGTTTAAAGTGCGATAATCCACACATCCTTACTGTTCCATTCTTTTTCCTCACCTACCACAATGGGAAACATAAGGCTTCTGGATCCTAGTACACCAGCAGCTAACATCTCTTGCAGATGCAGTCTCACATCATATGTCAGCAGGTACCAAACAGAGACCTCTCACGAAATGGTCTTTAGTCATGCAGCGGATATTGTGCTCAGCTCCTTGCGCATCACCATCCATTCCTTTAAAGAAAACACCTGGTCTCTCTGGCAAGCTTCTCACTGATCTTCACTTTCCATTCAGCTGGCAGCGGGGAGTCGCCAAAATCAAAACAAGTCAGGCGTTACTCTGTCATTCTTCCTTGAACTCTTGCTGCTGGGTAGCACTGCAGTATCTGCACAATGCACATTAGCCAGGATGCAACCTCTGTTTATAGATGTCTCTTTCAGACATTATGAACTTGGACATTACCCTTCTGGCATAAGCATGTGGGCTCTAGCGGGCAAAATACTAGGCGACCAGCAGTCCTCTCAGCAATTTTCCATCGCCTGGTGCATCCAACGTAAATATTTGATCCTAACATCATCTCTGCGATACGGACCTCCCCTGCCAAGGTACACTGGGCATTGGCCAGGATCAGAGACTCAGGATCCTTCTTCCATACAATTCAGACGGTTCATCTGGTTCTGTGTTTCTTCAGCATCTCTCTAGCCTCATAAGGCCTTCTTAATTAAGACAGACTCTTAAAACTCTACAGTCTTTGACCCTGTTTTCATAACGCACAACTGTACCCTTCCTCGAACATATGAGCATTTGTTCCAATCAACAAAGGACACCATCATACAGTCCAGTGGGGGACACACTAAGGCTAGGGTCTCTTGTTAACCACTCAGCCAGGAGGGAGAAAGACAGCCAATCGGATATACCGGAATAAGGTGACCTTCATAACATACGGTCTTCTGGTTGTAAAGAATCGTCAACCGTCGCTGATACAATCGCAGAACATAATTGTCCCAAGACACTGTCTAATAATCTTGTGAACTCCGTTCACCTTTACAGTGGTCTCCATGGAGGACCCACTATTCTGGACCAGTCTGGAGGCGGTAGTGGGGGCCTGGGCAACTGACCTTACCACAAGAGCGTGAATTAGCATTTTTGGTGCCTGCTGGGATCGTCGTGCACCTCTTCAACACTGATTTCTTCTCAGGCTCTCCTTGTAGCCTATATGCAACTTTGTCCAGTGTCTTTTGGGGGTTGGCATTCCCTTTTCATGTGCCAATCTTTCCACAATTATAGCAAATATACTTTCTGGAGTTTGAGCTGTTGGCGCCACACTGGGAGCCAGGCGGGGGTATTACTAACTGGAAACCTTGGTGCCATCTCTGTCTGTGGCGTGATAAGCATTTGGAGACATCTCGTCAGTTTCTCCATTTTCCATGGTCAAGGAATCGAGTTCGGGAGCTGTTATCAGCAGGAGATACGATGGTGGAGTACCCCCCACCTATAGCAGATGCAGTCGGATATAGGTCAGGCCTGCATTTGCAGGCGGGCCTCATAAAGGACTTGTTTTTGAATTCCCGGATCTCTCTCAACAGTTCATTTCCCATTGTGACATATCTTTTCCTTGTCAGGAGCACTCATTGACTGCCAACCTCTGCCCCTGAACTTCACTTGATGGGTCACTCCCTCAGTCAGCCTGGTCGTAGCCGCAGCTATTGGTGCAGGTCCTCTCGAGGTCAGTTTTTTCTCAACTCCTCAAATTTCTCTCATTAACTCATCATAGGAGGGGGGGATTCCAGTCGATCTGCCAGGTGTAACTGAAGCAACAGCAGTTCTGAGAAGGGGCAGACTTCAGGATCTGTCCAGCCTGGTTCGGTCCAGTTCAATCGCTGGCAAACTACCTTTTCTGAGGCATTCTTTTGTAACAATTTTTCCAGCCGAGATACATACACAGACAACAACTCCCTTGGTACTGTTGTGCATCTCTTACTCTCCACCATGAGGTCCTCATCAGAATCTGGTCCCCATACACATTCTCCAAGGCCTCAAGATAGGCCTGTGCAGTCGCTTCAGGGTTACTGGCCCGTTTGTAACAGGGATGGTAGCCAGGGCAGGACTCGAGGCTCTCACTAACCCTCTTTGGCTTTTCACCTTCCGAGCATTGCCATTCTAGCACTTGGGGCAACATAATCTATCCAGGTCTCCCAGTCATCCTCCCTTGAGGGTGTGGGAGGGTGCCAGAGAAGATCCTCAACCTTCGGTAAGAGTCGTGACTAATGGCAGGTGCAGAAATAGGAGTCTGCATTGGTTCAGACACCACTTAGGGCACTGGAGCAGGAGAGGGTGTTGGGAGGAACACCCCAGGTGGAAGAAAGTTTCTTCAAGTCCTCCACAGTTTTCCCTCTCCCAGCAACCATTCATAAATTTCTCTAAAGTTTCAGATAGTGGTGGGGCTGATTCCCCCAGGTCTTTATCCTTAGTTATCCTCTCCAAGCAGTGAGGGCTCCCTCTGGGGTAATGGTCTGTGGCACTTTGGAGCTATCTGGGATCCTTAAACTCTACTAGGGCCAGGAAAGTGTGGGTGAGCAGATTAGCATGCCGACCCACCACCACAGGGTTTTGTAAACCTTCCACCTTGGAAAGTACTCCTGCACAGTGTCCGTATTGATACCCAGGGGATGTCAGGATAAGCATAGCATTTGGAGGTCGATCTCCTCCCAGTACACCACTCCACCAGCCGGTGCACAGCCACTTCTGTCGGGTACCCATTTTTTTCTTAACAGTGGTTCCGTAAATATGGCCACTAGAGGACACACAATCCCAGCGGTGAGCCTCCAAGATGTAACCCTAGATGGCTGCTATCCCAGGGCTACTACCCCTGCCTGATTTGCCACTAACAGGTTGAGGGGCCTGGATCAATGGCGGGTGCCTCACCCAGAGGTCAGGGTTTGCAATAGTTAAACTAACGTCACAGCCCCTGGGACACTGCAACCCCTTTCTTCCCACTAGTGGCCTACACAATATATCAGAATTACCTTCACAGTATACACTTACCCCAGGTCTGGTTCCGGCACTGGGACCTCCTGTGAAATGAGATACAGTGCAACAATCACAGTACAGTACTTTAACATAGACAAATACCTCAGGCAGTATAACTTTGCTGAAACAAGCAGCTCTGATTTATTTAGGGGATATAACAAGGACAGGGAAATCAGGTTAATTAGCTTATCACTCTAATAATCTACTCTATGGCTCTGTGCACAGGCCTATCCCTATCAGTTACTGTCCCTGGGTACCCAAGCCCTAGTGGCTAGTCCAAACGTGGCAGCTGGTAGGGGCCCTTCACACAGAGAAAAGGAGAATTAAACAGTCAGCAGTACAGTAATTCCATTTGGATTTAATGTGGCAATTCAACAGGGAGCAACCCTGAATTAGTACTCACGACCTCCAAATAAGATAGGGTCCTTCAATGTCAGAGGGCTCACTTGAGGTACACAACCTCTTCACACATCCATATAAAAGAAGCATTATACCAGGCAGGCTGCATCTGTATCGCGATCGAATTACTGCACAATACCGGGAGAACACACAGCAGATTCAGTTCCTGACAGACCGAGTGCAATTTTCAGCAATTCTTCCAGTCTTCTACAGGGTGAGCCTGGTTTCTACTCTTCAGAGATCCTTTGATTCTTTTCACAGGACAGATTCAGTCCTAACAAGCTGTTACACAAGCTGCAGACCGAACTCTGGGCCTTACACACGTTTTTGACTAAAACTGCACACTGAAAAAGCACAGGGCTCCTTCCTTCTTCACTGCCAAAGCTCAACTGAAGCTCCAACCGACAAAACTGGGCACTTCCTTTGAGTTCCTCCCAGTTCTTGACTGGATTGGCTGTCACTCACAATAGACTGCTGCTGTTGGTCCAAAAGCACTGAAGTCTAAACTACATCTCCAGAGTCACTGCCCATACAATCCTCTTGTGGCTGGCTCAGATTATGAGTCCAAGTTCTGATTCGTCCAAGGCACCATTTTAGAGCTAGCTTACCCCACACTGATTGGTCCAGTTCAGCAGTTCAAAACTAGAATGGGAACTAGCAGACACAGTTCTGACTGCAAAGAAAGCAGGTTAGACAAACTGTAATTTCATTATTACTCTAAATAATTTCTAGTAAACAGTTACATCTTTCAGATAGGTTCCCTTTGCACTCCTAGTGACTGCAAAATGAAGTTAATTGTCAGCAGCTCAGTGGTACTCAGAGAAGCACACAGTCCCCATACAAACTAATTATGTCTGCAAGCAGACAGCTCTTAAAGAACAGTACCAGAGGCTCTAAAACACTCACTGATAAATGGCTTAAATGCCAAACACCATTCAGGCTTGGAGCATTCAAGCAAGCTCCTGGAAGTCTTTTGGGAACCCCCATTTGCAGGGGGGTTACACATCTCTAAAGGGACATTCTAAGTCCTCGACAGAGAACTGCCCGGTAAGCAAGGGGCCGAAGGGGCAGTCTTGTCATAACTGGTAACTGTGGTGAGGCATCTCTGTCACACTGCCATCATTTTAGTCACCCTCCTCTGGACTGCCTCCACTCTATGTCTTTTCTGCGGAGCAGTCTCCAAAATTTGACACAGTACTCAAGGTGGGGTCTCCCCAGCAAGAGACACAGTGGCAACACCACCTCCCTCACTCCAATGCTGGAGATATCCCTCCCTCTACACCCCAGCATCACACTAGTCCTACCCGCTAGTTTGTTACACAGCCCTACCACTTTGAGGTCCTCAGATACGCTAACTCAAGGTTCCTTTCCTATTTAGTGATTGCCAGTACCTCCCACTAATCCAATACTCAGCTGCTGGGTTCCTTTGCTCTGGTGCATCATTTTTCGCTTTTTGGTACTGGACCCCAACTGCCATGTTTTTGACCACGCCTTCATTCTCATGGTAGTGGAGGCAGAATTGACAAGTATCTGGATGGAAAAGGCATTGGAGGGGGCTATGACAGCAGAGTAATGTACATCCATTGAAGAAATGCAACCACTGACTGGTGAGGAAGGAAATTCGATGGACTAAGGTCTCATTTGCTCCTTTTCCTGTAATACTTTTTAATCCACATACTTATAGTGCACCCTGCTGTAGTTCGTACAGCAGATCCCCACCCATGAATCTCAAGCAGTAATGCATGACACCCAAAACAACCCATCAGTCAGAGCACAGCAGACTGGGCACACTCAATATTAGCTTCACCTAGACACATGTGTTTTCTGGCATGATACTGCATCAGATCAGGGCACCCTCACTGCCTTACCCCATTTACAACCACTCTCAAATCTAACTATAACCTAGAGGCTCTGTTTTCTTGAGTTGTCCAACAGACTAGAGAAAAAATGACAAAAAAACATGCCCATAGCCAAATAATAGCAGCCCAAGATGCCAAGCTATGGGATTTGTTGATTCCTAGTTGTTAACAGACTTACTTATTTGTGTGGAACACTACAGTATGTATACTATACAGGCCTGTCTTTATAAAGTACCCACTGCTGCCTTCTGGCCAGGTTTCTTGAAAAGGAGGTGTCTGAAAATATTTAAAAACTACAATTGCACACAACAGAAACATAAATACATACAGCACTAATACATCCCCCAAACACCTACGTAAACTCCTGTAAAAGTAGCAACATATCCACTTATCTGCCTTAAATGCACCAACACAGGCAATTCGGCTTCTGTGACTCGGCTCTCAACCCAAGCTTCAAGCTAATCTCATTGCTGAAGACCAGCTGCGAGACCCAGATCACATGGCAGCTCCAACCTAATCAGCAGCACTGGCTTCGAGCTCAGGCTCACAGATCACATGGAAAGTATTGCAAACAGACACAGCAGCAGCTTTTGTAGAAACAGGACTGACTATAACTATGCAGCTATAGCCCACTCAGTGTAGTGCAACCACAGCCAACTAGTCAGGCATTCTAATCACAGTCTAACCCCTGCCACAAATGCAATGTATGGTAATGTTTTAAAACTGGGTATTTAAAGATACAGTACTGAATTATATCGCTACTAAACTGCTAAACATCGCTAAGCATTTTATAAGCTGAATAAAATATTTTCAGAGGCAGGATTATGTTTGTCAAGGTACTTACTGGTTTTTGAAGTCTCTTGCCCTTTGAGTTCAGGTCTACAGCCCACTAGTCAGTAAATTCTTGTAGAATGATCACACTCTGTACTGTTCAATTCCTTACTTATCTTTTACTTTAAGAAAACAGAATGGAGATCATGCACATGGGGCAGGGAGCAGGTGAATCTACTCAGGTGGCCAGCCCTTTAAGAAATACAGCACAGCAGAAACAAGGTGCACTCGGATGGGTAGTAAACACTACACAAGTCATAGTAAATAGCTAGCACTTGCACCTTTGCTTTATATTTATTTTGACTGTTCTGCATTGTTGAGAAGTGATTTTGCTGCTATGAAATACATTGTTTTGGTCAACTTGCTATGACTTGTGCAGCATTTGTCGACCCCTCCAAGTGAATTTACTTTCTGTTACCTCACACTTTGTCTTGGGTTATTCTTTATATAAACAGTAACTTTAAAAATGCAATTTGGAAGCTGACAGTGGACTATGAATAGATATGTTTACAACAGAAAATATATTCATTAATCTGCCCCGTTAATGTCCAAAAGTCCCAACAAATGTGACCGTGTCACTTTACAAAAAACACTCCAACTGAAATTCAGGAGCCTTGCAGGAACAAAAAGCTCCTGTTGTCACCACAGTGCCCAGAGGTGGTTCTACAGATCATCACTATTATAAAAACACATCTTGGGATGTACTACACTGTGAATAGACATCACATTCCTCTTCTAATATGGACTTTGGCATTCCTACCAAAGACAGTGGTTCATGTTATATCTTATTTTATACAGTGCCACTGACTCAGCAGGTTGCACACTTGCCTCTGGGGCTGGAAGACTGCAAGGTCCTGAGTTCTACTCCCACATCATGACTTTGGCCTGATATCCAATACTATCGCAGCTGAGATGGCATCCTTCAACTGGAACAATGGAACAATAAACCAAGGTTCCTTATCCTGCCCATCTCTGGTGGCTCTTCATCTGGAAGTTAAAGAGCCACTGTCATCTCTGGGACACTTTGAAAAAACAGAAACACCATCTTTAGACAAACCTCCACATATTTAGAATTTTATTTAGAATTTTATTAAAGTATTGGAATTATAAACTTTTGAGCTAGGAGCTCATTTACAAAGGTCTCGTCAAACAAAGGGAGGGGACAGTTACATGAGTTGGGAATATCAAAGCTACGAACAGGCATTGTCATATACATATTAATTACATATTAACAGACAGAAAACAGGGGATTGAGTAGGAAAGACAGAGGCACATAGTATAACACAGTCTTAATACAAGTACATAGCAGCAATCCAACACCGGCATTATAAATAAGTGCTAACTGAGGCATATTGTATAATACAGTCAATAACACTGAGTTCATAATGAGCAATCCAACACCATCTGTACAAATAAGTGCTAACAGTTTAGTTAGGTACTCACAGATAGTGGCTAATAGGCCTTTCGCAGGCTAGAGGATGCCAATTTTAGGAACATCTTAGAGAAAAAGTAGTGGGCAATAGTGAAGAGAGATGGGGGCGTTTCAGCGGTTTCTTGAAAGGATATAGTCTAGAGGGTGCACAGGTAGGCTCAGGGGTTAGGTGGCACAAAAGCAGTGTACAGGTGAGGTGATGGGATTTGAAGATACTAATGCTGGTGAGGTTTGTGATGGTTGGGGGGGGCTTGTTTAGCCAGGCTAGTGTTCTGACTGCACATGCACAACTCCGTAGTGCAGTTCTCCTGAAAGGCACCACAAGCGCATTGTTTGTCACACTTCTCGTAACATGTTTAGAGGGGGCAAGGCAAAATAAAGTCTGCATTGAAGGAGGGGCAAGTCCAAACAGGGCTTTCATCCCCAGGAGGCAGGAGTGGAGTCTGATCCGGTTCTTGAGCGGGAGCCATTTTGTTCTAATGTACAGTTCGCAGGTGTGTGTAAGGCAATCAGCATCTAAAATGAGTTTGCAGGCTTTGTTAAGGGTAGTGTGGACTCTGTGCAGGCTGGTGTCAGAGGCTGCACTGTAGACCACTATTCCATAGTCTAGGATTGGAAGGATTGTGCCTCTAACAGTTTGATACCCAGCCTCTGGAGTGAGGCAGGACTGAAGCCTGCATAGTGCTCCTAACTTCCTGTTAGCAGCAGTGGTAATAGCATGAATATGTTCTTCAAAGGTAAGGGACTCATCAATGATGATCCCCAAGTACCTGAAGGAGGACACTTGCTCACGGGCAGAGTGAGAGCTGTCATGTATGGTAAAGGGAACAGTGTTCTTCTCTTTTGACGTCCAGCAAGGATATATTTCATGTTTTTATGTATCTAGGTACCTGTTTTTCATTATAATATTTACTTGTATGACTTTTAAATTTCATCTCATCTTGCTGCTTCTCTACACCTGACATCATAATAATGAGTGTGGCATCCCAGTATGTTGTTGCAGACATGTCTGAGATGTCAGAAGCAGAGGATTATGGCTCAGTGCAGACTACAGAATGGTCCTCAAGAACCACTCTCAAAATTGGTTTAACTAAACTGGTGTAGTGAATAAATACCTGAAAGCAGGGTGTAAACTGAATCGTACCACAGTGCCCAGACTGATCCTGTAGTATAGTTTGTTTTTACAGTTCTGTTCACAGCCTGGTGCATTATGGGAATTTCTGTAATGACTCATGGACGCTCAGAGAACCATTCTCAGAATGGTTGGAACATTCCTGTCCAGACTACTGGAGGACCAATTTAGATTAATCAATTCCAGGGTTGGTGGAAATGAGGAAACTTATACAGAGGCCGGGGGGAGGGAGTCGGATACCGATAGGGCACCACAGACTGGCAATGGAAAGGATAGAAATAGTCCCAGACGGAGAAGGGGAAACATAAATGTTAAGCAAATGGGGGAGATGCAACATATTGCAGACATGAGGGAGAAGAGCATGATTGGAGAGAAACTGGGAGACAAGGAGGTGGGGCGGAGCCCCCTTCAGCAGAGGCGTCAGTACACCAAGGATGGGAGCCCCTGGCTAAGGGACCCACAGAGAGCCTCTGAGGCAAGGGTACTATTACAAGGGGAGGATGGCAGTGTGGGGAAGGAAACCATCAGGGCCAGGATAAATGGTTCGGATAAGAGAGGGTTAAAGGGACACCTATTGAGAGGGTTTGAGTTAAGTGGGCAAAATAACAAGGGAGGCAGAAAGGGGAGGGTGACAAGGGGGTCTCTAATAAGGCAGGAAGACTCCCATGGAATTGAGATCATGAATAAAGGGGGGAAGGGGGGTTGAGAGGGCATAGTGGAGGTAACCATAAAGATGATGGCGGTGTTAAGGTTCTGTTATTGGGAGACTCGATGATTAGGGGTATCCAGTGGGCGGGACAGGGGGGTGGATGCCATAGCCAGGTGAAGGTAGTGAGTATCTCTGGGCTGACAGTGCACAGAGCAAAGTTCATGGTGTATGAAATGGTTAGGGATTGTGGAGGGAAACCGGATCTCCTGGTGCATTTGGGAACTAATGATCTAGAGGAAACAGCGTTTGAAATCAAGCAGGTTCCAAGAACTTGCCAGAGTCTGTCGGGATAATGGATGCAACATTTCCTTTTGGAGATATTGCCAGTACCAAAGGCCTCGTGGAGAAAAAATGAAGCTCACAGAGGTTAATGACTGGCTCAGGAAGTGGGGTGAAGAGAGTGGATTGGGGGTGTTAGGGAACTGGAATGGAGTCTGGGAGGATAAGGGACTATATGCCAAGGACAGGCTTCATCTTGCCCCATTAGGAAAGGAAGTCCTTAAACAGGGGATGGCTGACTACATTCAAGAAAAGTGGGGTTTAAACTTGTGAGGGGGGGAAGGGATAAGGGAGGGGCTGACCACAAGCCCTCTACTACAGATGAGGGGAGTAGCCTCAAGCCCAAGGGAGGAGGGGGGAAACAGACTGGGGTGGAGGTTTCAGGAGGAGCAGAGGGAGGATAGAAGTATAAGAAATCTGAGTGGGGTTCGACAAAGAGGATCAGGGATAAGGGTGGGGGTTGCTGTTAGTAAATGCCAGGAGCTTGGGAAACAAGTTGCCAGAGTTCCAGGCCATGCTGTTCGGGGTGGATGTGGCGGTCGGGAGGCATTGGGCCAACAAAAACCATGACTGGGACCTAAAGCAGGTACACTATGCTTAGGAAGGACAGAAAGGAGGGCAGAGGGGTGGAGTGGCTATGTTCATTAGAGATGACAGAAATTGCTAGGGTAGAAGAGACAGAGGGAAACGTGGAGGCCTTATGGGTCACCTTACGATCCCCAGCAGGAGATAAGGTCAAGCTGGGTGTAGTATATAGGCCCCCCGGGATGAGTGATGTTCTAGAGGATGGTTTGCTGGACAACATCATTGCCCAGTGTGGACCAAAAGGGGAAGAAATGGTGTTGATGGGGGACCTTAATATGCCAGGTACAAACTGGGGAACCATGTCCTCTAAGGTGGCCAAGAAGCACAGGCTGCTGGACGGCTTCCAGGATGTGTTCTTAACACAGCATGTGATGGAGCCCACAAGGGAGGGGCATGTTCTGGATGTGGTTCTGGCAGATGGGGATCTGGTAAGGGACCTGGTTGTACAGGACCCCCTGACTGGGAGCGACCACAATACTGTCTGGTTTCAAATAAGCATGGGGGGATCTAGGACACTGACAGTGGACTTCAGGGGGGCAGACTTGGAGGGCATGGGATATATTCTCAAGGATCACTTGAAGGGGATTACATCAATGACAAGTGTGGAAAGGAGATGGGAGGTCATAAAACGGGGACTTCATGAGGCAGTCAGGATCTGCGCTAAGTTGAAACGTAAGGGAGCAAGGTCACATAAACCATGCTGGTGGTCCAGTGAGGTACAGGTAGCAGTCAGAGAAAAGAAGGCGGCCTACAAAAAATATAAAACAACAAGAGGGGTTAGGGATAAGGAAATGTACCATCTTGCATCTAGAAAAGTCACCCGATGGTGAGGGGAGAAAGTCCAGTAAGAGCAGCGGCTGGCACAGGGATACAAGGAAGGGAAAAGGGTTCTTCGGTACATTGGGGAGCGGAGAAAAACTAAGGGCCATCTCAGCAGATTGAGATCAGAAGGAGGGTGGGTGGAAGAGGCGAGGGACCAGGCAGAGGTATTTAATGAGTACTTTGCCTCTGTGTTCACTAGGGAGGGGGATGGGATATCTACAAAGCAAGGCACGAAGGGGATAGAAGCAGCAGTGAGTGGGATCAGGGGAGCAGCAGAAATGGAGCAAGAGGGAGGGAGAGGTACCCCAGGGGTGTCACATCTGGATAAGGATCAAAAGGCCAGTAAGGTGGAGGGGACGGATGATGCTATCTCCGCCAAAAGGGCGTGGTTAGCCCTCAAGGCCCTAAAGAAAGACATTTCCTGGGCTGGATGGCATTCATCCGAGAGTACTATGGGAACTGGCGACATACTGGCTGCACCCCTGGCGGAGCTCTTCAACAGGTCACTTGAGACAGGGAGGGTACCTAGGGATTGGCAAGAGGCACATGTGGTGCCAATCCATAAAGGGGGTCTAGGAGTACCAGGTAACTATAGACCCATCAGTTTGACCTTGGTGGTGGGAAAATTAATGGAGAGTATACTAAAGGAACGACTGGGGGTGTATTTGGAGGAGGTGGGAGGTCTGGATAGTCGGCAACATGGGTTTGTGCCTGGTAGATCATGTCAAACCAATCTTGTGGAGTTCTACGAATAAGTAACATCAGAACTGGACAGGGGAAAGCCTGTGGATGTATTATTCTTGGACTTCAGCAAGGCGTTTGACTCTGTCCCCCACAATGGTCTGGTGGAGAAACTGATGGGGTTAGGAGTAGGCCCTTTGATGGTCAGATGGATTGAAAACTGGCTAGCTGGGACGAATTCAGAGAGTAGTGGTCTGTGTGGAGCTCTCGAACCCAGAGAGGTTGGTAGTGGGTACCGAGGGCTCGGTCATGGGTCCGATCCTGTTTAATGTATACATATCGGACATCAGGGAGGGTATAGGGTGTGAATGAGTCTCTTCACGGATGACTCCAAGATGGGCAGAAGTGAGGGAGAAGAGGGGAGGTTGGCCTGCAAGGGACCTGACACCCTGGAAAGCTGGGCTCACACATGTAAATTAAATTTCAATATCACCAAGTGCAAGGTGTTGCATCTTGGTCGGAAACCTAAACACAGGTACACCCTGGGAGGAGGCGCTGGAGGCCTCAATAGGGGAAAAGACCTAGGGGTCATGGTGGATGCATGTATGAATAACTCTGAGCAGTGCAGGAGAGCGGCTAGCAAGGCAAACAGGATGTTGGGATGCATCGTAGGGGATCATCTCTAGGAGCAAGGAAGTGATTCTGCCACTGTACAATGGACTGGTTAGACCACACCTCAGTACTGTGTACAGTACTGGAGACCACACTTGAAGAGGGACATACAGCTCCTGGAGAGGGTAGAGAGGAGGGCAACTAAGATGATACGAGGGCTAGGGGATTTGATGTATGAGGACAGACTTGAGGAGCTCTGCCTGTTTTCGTTGGAGGAGAGGAGAGACAGGGGGGACATGATTGAGGTCTTCAAGTACCTCAAAAGGAATAAATAGGGTAAACATGGAGGGGATCTTTAGACTAAAGCAGGGAGGTATCACCAGGGGCATGGTTTGAAGTTGGAAGGTGGAAGGGTGAGGGGGGAAAAGAGGAGGAGGTTTTTCACTGAGAGGGTGGTGGACCCTTGGAATGCACTGCCTGGTGAGCTGGTTCAGAGATCCACAGTGGAGGGCTTCAAGAGAGGGTGGGACAGACACAGAAAGTGGATGTATCAGATGATGGCCTGTCCCAGGGGGGTGGGGATGGATGATAGGGGTTTCTGGAGCACAAGGAATGGTAGGGCCTCGGCACCCAACTAAGGATCTAAGGTTCGAGCAGACTTGATAGACCGTAAGGCCTAATCTGCTGGCAAATAGTATGTTAGTATGTTAATTAAGTGTAGAAGCATTCTCTAGTCTACATCTATAGGCAGGTTGAGAATAGTTCTCAAGAATGGTTCCACAAATGTAACATTATGGACGGCAACTGAGATAGGCACTTAAAAACGGGTTCACTTTGTTAATCTGATCTGAAAGGTATAGTTTAGACAGGTCTTTGAAGTCAGATGTCAACAAGCAGCCAGAGCAGATGAAGTCTAAGGTACAGAGATCCTAAGTTCATGATAGTGTGCATAGTTTAAAAAAAGAAGGGGGAAACTACAGTAAATGCATAAAATATATCAAACTTATGCTAAATTGTTACTAAAAATGATAGAAATATAGAAACATAGAAATTGTCAGCAGATAAGGACCACCAGGCCCATCTAGTCTGCCTGTAAGCCTATCCTTGTTTGTGGTTTTTAACTCTACTTAGTGGCTATCTCCTTTTCTTCCCACTCCAAGGGTCCCCTTATGTCTGTCCCATGTATGTTTGAAGCCTCCCACTGTGTTTGCACCCACCACCTCCCATTGCAGATTGTTCCATGAATCCCCCACCCT
This sequence comes from Neoceratodus forsteri, assembly GCA_016271365.2. Taxonomy (NCBI): domain Eukaryota; kingdom Metazoa; phylum Chordata; order Ceratodontiformes; family Ceratodontidae; genus Neoceratodus; species Neoceratodus forsteri. Next base: position 1,879,250,167 of record CM057452.1, read on the forward strand.
TTCTGTGAAGAAAAACTTCCTCCCATTCCCCTTTATTCTGCTCCCCTCCACTCTCATATCATGCCCCCTCATTCTCGTATTTCTCCAATATTGAAAGATGCCACCCCCCTGCACCTTGTCTATGCCTTTAAGGTACTTGAAGGTCACTATCATATCTCCCAGCTCCCTCCTCTCCTCCAGTGAATACATACTGAGGTCAGTAGAGCAATAGTAATGGCAATCCCACACATAACAAAAAATGAAAAGCTGTAGCAAAAAACTGCAGTTCAAAAGCTTTAATCTCACCAATCAAGGTATTTCAGAACAGGACAAAAATGCAGTGCAGTGCAGCTTCTAACGTTTCACAATATCAATTGCTTTCATGAAAGAAATTATATTGTGAAACGTTAGAAGCTGCATAGCACTGAGTTTTTGTCCTGTTCTGAAATACCTTGCTTGGTAAGATTAAAGTTTTTGAACTGCAATTTTGTGCTTCAGCTTTTCATTTTTTGTTATGTGAGGGAGTGCCATGACTATTGCTATACTGGTTATTTAGCTGTCATAGAGCACTCTCGTCTACTTTCGAATCTGTTTTCTTCGGCATATTGAGGTCCTTCAGTCTCTCCTTGTATGTTTTCTGGTGCAGGCCATGTACCATCTTTGTCACCTCCCTTCTCTGGCCTGCCTCCACCCTTTCAATGTCCTTTCAAAGATGCAGCCTCCAGAATTGCACACAGTACTCCAGGTGAGGCCTCACTAGTGTTTTATACAGCGGAGTCACCACTCCCCTCCTTCCGCTAGTGATACCTCTGCCTATGCACCCTAGCATGCCACTGGCCTTCGCTGCAGCCTTTGTATTCTGCTGTGACACCTTCAGGTTATCAGAAATGATAATCCTAAGATCCCTTTCCTCCTTGGTGAGTGTCAATGACCTCCCCCCCCATCCTGTAGCTCTCCCCTTGGTTCCTGCATCCCAAGTGCATTATCTTACACTTCTTAGAATTGAACCTCAGTTGCCACATCTCGGACCAATTTTCCAGTCTCCTTACGTCTCACCTCATTTTCTGCGCCCCTTCTGGAGTAGGCAGACCTTTCCCTCCAACCCCTCCTGTTATGTCACTTATGTAGACATTAAACAGTACTGGCCCATGAATTGATCCCTGAGGTATCCCATTTGTTACCCCCCTCTCCCCCCTCTCTCTGGATTGGATCCCGTTTATCACCACATTCTGCCTCTTGTCTGCTAACCAGTTTCTGACCCAATTTACCACCTTGTGGCCCATGCCCAGACTGCCCATCTTGTTGACTAGTCTTTTATGTGAGACAGCATTGAAGGCCTTGCTGAAATCCAGGTAGGCCACATCCACGTCCACCGCCTCCCCGATCCACCTCCTTTGTAACCCAGTCAAACAAAATCTATCAGATTTGTTTGACACAACCTCCCTGCTATGAATTCATGCTGCCTTGGGTCTTGGGCACCACTGGATTCCAATTGCCCCACTCTTCTTTCTTTAAGCAGTGCCTCCATGATTTTACCCACCACTGAGGTAAGGCTGGTGCAGGCCATTTACCAGCCTGTAATTTCCTGCCTCCTCCCTACTACCACTCTTGTGAAGAAGGACTACATGTGCCCTCCTCCAGTCCTGTGGAACCACTCCTGTGTTGAGTGACTCTACGCACAGGGTTGCCAGAGGCTCTGCCAGTTCCCTTCATAGTTCCTTTAATATTCTTTGGTGTATGCCATCAGGCCCCATTGCTTTGCCCACCTTCAGTTTTGCAAGCTGCTTCAGGGCTCACTCCACTGTGAATGGACTGGTGTTGACCTCTCCCCCCCCTTGTATCTGCTTCCCAGCTGTGGTCCTTGCCCCTCCCCCTCTACAGTGAATACTGTGCAGATGTATTTATTCAGTATTTCTGCCTTTTCCAGGTCTCCTCCTTGCACCCCCCTCTGAGCCTTACAATCCCCCCCAGCTTTCCTTCTCTCACTGATGTAACTATAAAAAGTCTTATTCCCTTTCTTTACAGTCTGCACTAATCTTTCCTCAGTCTGCCCCTTCGTGCTCCTAACAGCCTTCCCTGCTTTACTTAGACACTTTAAGTATACCTCCCTGTCTTCTTCCTTTTAAGTCCCATTATAATTCCTGAATCCCACCCCTTTGGCCCTTGCTTTCTCTGCCACATCTTTAGAGAACCATAGTGGTTTCCTCCATCTCTTGCCTTTGGTTATCACCCTAGTGCACTGGTTTGTTAACTCTCCTATGGCTTTTTTATGTGTTCCCACTGGGCCTCAACCCCCCTACTTCCCCTCCTCCTCACCAGTGCTTCCTTGATGCACCCCCCCCCATCTTTTCAAAGTCTGCCCTCCTGAAATCTAAGACCCTAGCCTTTATGTGACTTGACTGTGTCCCTGTCCCCAAGCTAAACCACACTATGTGGTGGTCGCTGGACCCCAGATGGCCTTCTACCCAGACTTTTGTGATTTTGTCACTATTTGTCAATAGTAAGTCCAAAATTGCCTGTCTCTGGTGGGCTCAAGCACTAGTTGCCTGAAGTTTGCCTCCTGTAGGGAATCCAAGACGTCTCTGCTCTTTGCTATAGCTGCTGCCAGGATGGTCCAATCCATGTCTGGCATATTGAAATCCCCCATCAGCATTCCTTCCCCCTTTGCTGCCATGTTGTGTATTTCTTCGGCTAGCTGCCTATCCACCTCTCTCCTTGCACTGGAGGCCTGTAGATCACCCTTGCATTGATTGTTGTGCCCCTGCCCAACTCAAAGGTGACCCACAGTGTCTTGGCCTCCCCATGCATACCTTGTGTTTCCGTTGCCTTTATACCCTCCCTGACGTACATGGCCACCCCACCCCTTTTTACTCCCCCTATTCCTCCTGAACAGAGCATATTTCGGTATATTTACGTCCCAGTCACGATTTGCAGTGTGCCAAGTCTCTGTTATTGCTGCTATGCCCAGGTCTGCCTCCAGGTCTGGGATTTTATTACTCAGGCTGTGAGCATTTGTCACCATGGACTTCTATGTTTTGCTGCCTGTTTTCACACTATTCATGCCTTTGCTTTCCTGCTTCCTCCCCATAACCCCAATCCCCTTGTCTTGGCGGTGCTTCCTATCTACTGCTTCACCCTTTTCATCCGATTCCAGTGTTTATATCTGCTTCTTGCTTCCCTGTTCATCCTTCCTGTTGTTTTCAGAGTTCCTCTTGTGATGTTAGGGGCTCTTTAAAGATCCCATGGCACTTATCATAAGGGTGTGTTGGGGGTGGAGTTATTAAAAATGAAACTTTCTTAACAGTGCAAAACAAAAAAGCATTTGCAGCAACATGTCAATAGTGTGAAATGGAATACAGAGTGCGATTACTAGAGAAAGTATAAAGCAACCCTACATATTTTGAAACTGCAGCAATTCTTAAAATACATTGGTATACCAACCTTATATCCAGACTGATCCATGACCCACGTATGAATGTTTGGTATCCCATGTCATATAAGAGCAAGGGATTTTCCGTTGTGTCCTGACCAAAATTTCTCTTATCAACAAAACAGATCTTCATAACCCAGCCCCTACAATGTACAGTACCAAGATACTTACTGTAGGAACTGTCACAGCAGGTCAAAATTACAAGTAAATAAATAACTATTTGTGACCCATTCACATAGTCAAAATCTTATTTAGCATTCCATGCTCGAACAACTTCATACTCCTCCTTACAACTAGATACAGCAGTTACACTGTGGGCCCTGAGACACAACAGGCTCTGAGACTTCACTTTCGTCCAGTGCCTCTCCTGACAGACTGAGGCACAGGAGCACAGTCAGAGCAGCAAACAATGTTCAGCAAATCAGTCAGAGGACACGACTAATTGTTTTTAAGCAGGGAGCAAGAGCAAAATCACAGTGACTTTCAGTGGCAGGGGTTTAAGATTTTAAACAGGGCATTTTGGTGACTGCGGGCAGATCCCTGGCAGCAGGGACAGGGAAAAGCACAGACAGCATTTGTGTTCTTTACTTGTGGGGCTTGTTGCTTTGTGATTTTTCTTCCCTTTCTAGCAGGCTAAATTGGTGTGCCACGTGTTGTGTTCTGTTGTTCCTTCCCCCGCTAGTAACAGCTGTAGTGGATTTCTGTGTGAACTCTCTGCAGCCACATTCATGGGGTTAACAATGGGAAATATCTGGTCTGTTCTGTTCTCAGCGCATCTGGAATGGCTGATTGTGTTATATGTTTTTTGTTTTGGGGACCGCAGGTTACCTCCAATACTTTCAACAGGCAAACTGTGCTATTTTATTTTCGTCCACAGAGCAGCCAGAGGGGCCCCATGTGCTGGACCATAGGAGAATTAAAAGAGTAGCTCAGGGAAGCCTGGGTTAACATCCACTACCTTCAAAACTTATCGCTTAGCAACGAGCCTTCAGGCTCTCCTCCACCATATCATCTCCAACAAGGAGACACTCCGCTCCACCAGAGAAAGCCTAATTCAAGAGATAGGCAGGTGGTAAGAAGGAGCAGAGGCAAACCACACATGTCCCAACAGCAGTCCACAACCAAGGGGACACCCATCCAAACAGCTTTGAGATTCACACCTTTAGCCACTGTGATGGTCAAGGACAGCAATACAGGACCAGGAAATCAACAGTTACGTCACCCAAAAGGAAAGGGCAAGGGTAGAGAAACAAGGGTGACAGATACCAGGGCAAACAGGAAGGTACTCATTATAGGAGATTCCATGATCAGAGGAGTAGAATCCCAACTAAGTCAGGACACTGATACAAATGTGGTGGTCAGGTGTCTACCCGGAGCTTCCGCTAAAAGGGATACTGACCATATTGATAGGATACTATGCAAGGAAGGAGAGTGTGCATGCATTTTCGTCCATCTAGGAACAAAAGATCTTGTGGGTCAAATGGTAGAGGAGACTAAAATGCACTTCACACTCCTAGGTGACAAACTGGCCCACCACTCACCCATCATAGCCTTCTCTGGGGTCCTCCTAGTATGGGAGAAAGGAGGTGGTATGCAAAGAATCTGCAAAAATTAGATAGAGGAGCGTAACGTATGGCTTCAAGGCTGGTGCCTGGAGAGGGGCCACCTTTTTATTGGAAACTGCAGGGACTTCTGAGACTGGTGTCTCTTCAGGCACATCTGAATGCACCTAACTAAGGAAAATGTAAGAGCGCTAGGACCAAAGTTTGACATTTTCGTGGGAGGTTTAAACTACAGAATGGGGAGAGGGTGGCAGCACCACATGGCCCTGTTGCCTCTCCCCCAAAACACAGACTTTTCTGCAATAATAATGCAAAACAGAAGGTCCGTCTATTAAGAAAGGGACCAAAGGGTACTGTAAAAAAGGTTTTAAATGAAGCACATGATGATAAAAATGGGGTAAATTGGGTTTGGAAAGCTATGTATACCAACGCATGGAGTCTCACAAGCAAGGCAGCTGACATTACTACAGTTAATACAGAGGCAGATCTAGACTGGTTTGCCATCACTGAAACCTGGTACAACAATAACCATGACCAGGAAATGACAATCCTGGGGTTCAGCCTCTCCTGGAGGGACAAGAAGGGGAGAAAAGGGGAGGGGGTGGCTATGTATGTGAGGGAGGGAATAAATGCCACAATGATCAAAAATTCTCAGACTGAATCTGAAGCACTTTGGGTTACACTCAAGGCTGGAAATGGTGCAGTGACTCCGGTAGGACTAATTTACAAACCTCCGGCACAGGGCTTGGAGGGTGATAAAGAAAAGAGATCATTGAAAACTTACACAGGATGACTGACAAGGGGGAGGTGGTGGTGGTGGGTGACTTCAATTTGCCTTATATAAATTGGAGTACCTTCACAGCAGCATCAACAGGGAGCAAAGACTTCCTAAAAGCTCTGCGGGGATCAGGCCTAAGGCAGCTTGTGAGAGACCCAACAAGGGGGGGAAGCTTTCCTTGACTTGTTACTCGCCAATGGGGAAAATACCTCAGCAGTTGAAGTTGTTATCCACCTGGGATCCAGCGATCCAGCGATCACCACATGTTGTGGTTCCAGGTGAATATGGCAGTGGAAACTAGACACTCAAAAACTAAAGTACTAGACTTTAGAAGAACAGATTTTGCTAAAATGAAGGAGTGTCTTAAAAATAACCTAATGAATAAAACAAGAAGAGGGGAGTTGAAGAGTACTGGGCACATCTAAAGAGGGCTATAATGGAAGCCTGAAATCAGTGTCTAAGAAAGGTGAGTAAAGAAAAGAAAAGAAGAAGGCCACTCTGGTTTTCTAGGGAAATGGCCATCAGGGAAAAAAGAACTGCATTCAGGAGATACAAGGAAACTAGATGCGACAAGGACAGAGACACGTACAAGGAGAAACTGAGGGAAGTAAGCAAGACAGTTAGGGTGGCAAAGGTATCTACAGTAGAGAAGATAGCTATGGAGGTCAAAGGGGGGGACAAGACCTTCTTTAGATATATATCAGAGAAAAGAGGGAGACAAGTTCGGGTATAGTTAGAATCACAAGGAATGAAGGAGGGCCCGTGGAGGATGACAAGGACAAAGCGGAGATCCTCATCAGATACTTCTGCTCCACTTTTACCAAGGAAGAGGATGGTTGTGAACCCACCCTGAGTGGAAGAAGTACCGTCAGTAGTGAGTTGATTCAAGATCATTCACAAGGGAAAGAGTCCTTGAAGAACTGGGGAAAGGTAAGGTAGACAAGGCCATGGGCCCAGATGAAATTCACCCTAGGATTCTTAGGGGGTTAAGAGAGGAGCTCATGACACCCCTAGCTGAACTATTTAACCTATCGCTTGAACTAGGTAAGATCCCAGTGGATTGGAGAAGAGCCAATGGTATCCCTCTCCAAATGAATGGGAGAAGGGAAAGTGCGGGCAACTATTGCCCGGTCAGCCTCACCTTGATTATAGACAAAACGATGGAAGCCCTACTTAAGGAAAGAATTCCAGCCTCTTTAGAGGAGAGCAGTAATTTGGACCCAAAACATGAAGAACACTGGATGGGCCACTATGCACAACCAGTGTATTGTGCCGCTGAGGGTTTCTGATTCCCATTGACCTCGAGAGTGAAGCTCTAGAAGTCTGTGGGAATCAGAAACCCAAGGTGGCACATTTACACTGGTTCTGCATAGAGTTGCATATCCAGTATTTTTTATAGTGTATGGTCTCCTGAAAGTAATTTTAAAAAGTTTAGATTTTTTAAAAATAAAAGTTTGCTGCCGCATATTATTTCCCTGTTTTAAGGCTGGTTGCTAGGGTCAGTGACATGGTTGATATGGAGCAGATGCCCCTACTTGTCTAGCGTGGGCTTTGATTGGTTGCCAGTTGCCTGTGAAAGGGTTTTTCAAAGGAAAAAACATGGCAGCTCTATTTCTCACCAAGCAAAGGGATTTACTGCAAGAGATCTTCTTGGCTGTTGTAAGTAATTTAAAATATCTGGTTGATACTGTGTTTTTTTAAATAAAAGTATAAATATCTGGTTGATCCTGCTTTGTGTGCATCTTGGGCAGTTTGAGTGATCGTGCTGGCACTGCCGCAAGTTACTATGTGGTTGATCCTTCCATTTCTGTTGGCACAGCTGTTGTAGCTTGTGTGCTTTCAAAGCAAGCTGAAATGTTGTACTACAGTATGGTATTACTGCGTTCCATGTCCTTTGAACTGTGGTACAACAACATTTCGGCTAGGAAGGTTTTCCACGCTCAACAAGCCCTCACCATACACTATAGCATGGTTTTAGCACAGGAAGATCATGCCAGACTAATCTAATCAATTTCTTCAACTGGGTAACCAAAACTGTGGATCAAGGCAGTGCTGTGGATGTGGTATATCTGGACTTCAGCAAAGCCTTCAATTCCGTTCCACACACAAATCTACTAAACAAGTTCACCAGCATGGGAGTTGGCCAGAAAGTGGTAAACTAGATAAGGAGCTGGCTGAGTGGGAGCACTCAGAGAGTACTGGTAAATGGCACCTTATCAGAAGAAAGAGAGGTGACTAGTGGTGTGCCGCAGGGGTTGGTGTTGGGTCCCATCCTCTTTAATGTCTTCATTAAGGACATATCTGAAGGCTTGGGGGGCAAGGTGAGCCTATTTGTTGATGACACGAAGATATGCAATAGGGTCGACATTCCTGAGGGGCAGAAAAGATTAAGGTGGATCTCAGAAAGCTGGAATTATGGTCAAAAATATGGCAGCTAAACTTCAACACAAAGAAGAGTAAAGTCACCCTGGAGAAGAATACCACATAGGGGCGTGAAAATAGAGTCCACAAAGCAAGAGAGAGAGATCTGGGGGTGATTATAACAGATTACCTAAAAAAGACCAAGCAGTGCAAGAAGGCTGCATTAAAGGCAAATGGTATGCTGGGGTGCACAGGAAGGGAATTACCGGTAGAAAAAGGGAAGTAGTAATGCCACTGTATAGATCACTAGTAGGACCGCACCTGGAGTACTGAGTGCAGTTCTGATGACCACATCTTAGAAAGGACATGGATAAACTGGAGACGGTACAAAGGAGAGCTACAAAGATGGTACAAGGAGTGCATCTGAAATCATATGAGGAAAAGTTAAAGGATCTCAACATGTATTCCTTGGAACAACAGAAGGATAGGGAGACATGACTGAAACCTTCAAATATATGAAGGGAATAAATAGGGTGCAGGTTCAGGACTTATTTCAGGTCAAGAGCTATAGAAGAACTTGAGGTAATGATATGAAACTGGGGGGGCGGAGTGCTCCAGTGCAACACACCTAAGTTCTTTTTCATGGAGAGGATGGTCAACGCATGGAACAGCCTCCCCCATGCAGTGGTGGAGGCAATAACGGTCAGGGCTTTCAGGAAGGCTTGTGAAAGTTACAAAGGCATCATAACACTGAATAGCAGTTAAGGGAGGGAGGCTGGGTTATAGGCAGACTAGATGGAACTTATGGTCCCTTCTGCCATCACTTTCTATGTTTCTATGACCCTTTCAGTGATAGTACAACTGCCTTACATATACCTCCAAGTTGTCTAGCAAGACTGGTCTGGTTACAACATTGGAAATTATTTTCTCATCAAAATAGTTTTACTTAGAAAATCTGTTTAACCGAATCAGACAGTTTATATTTGTCTGCGTGTGGTATCTGAAGAAACAATATATCAATAAATATAAGTAAGGCAATAGACAAAGAACCTCTCTGCGCAAGCACTGAGGCAATGGTAACAATTGCCTCAGTGTTTGCGCACTGAGGTTCTTTGTCTTTTAACTTGTTTATTGTTTTAATTGGGTTCACCACAACATAACCCAGATAGACCATCTTAGGTTAGCTGGTTCATTCCACTGGGGTGTCAAACAGACGAGGCACACTTATGAGTCCTGATAGGACGAAACACTGTGTCTTCTGTTGGCACCCTTTGCAAACTGTGTGAGAGGCCTTTCGGCACCATGCATTTCTGCTTAAAGTTGAACCAGCATAATATTCTGTGGAGATTTGCATATGTAGCCCATGATGCTTTGCGTTATGGGGTCAAGTGTGATTTTGTTTTTCTAAGTAAGGCAATGGTGGATTATGCTATATTATACAATGGCAAGAAGGAATGCTGGTCTCTAATTGGTCAGTCTGGGTCTGGACCCGTGATGTTATCCCAGCATAACATCATTGATCTAATCCCAGCACAGCGCAGACTGCATCAAATGAAAAAATAAATCATTCCACACAGCCTCGCTGGTCTCGTCAGCACTGTTCACTGTTTCACTTGCCACCACACACACTATCAACAATCCCCACACATACAGTATTTCCCCAAACATGTTTTTTTTTTTTAAACATCCTCCGAGACAGCATTTCGTTCCACTTCTCTCCGACAATGCAGCATGAGTGCTTTTACCGGCTTCACAGCCATACTCTCCGCTCACTAGACAGACGGCTCACATACTGAGGAAAACGTTTGCAGCCAGAGCACCTTTCTGTAATCACTTTTACTTTTGAAGTCGAACAACAACAAAAAAAACATCAAAAGCGGGACTGAGTGACTTACGATTACCTGTGAAGCCAAAGTCTCTCGGTCCTCAAAAGTCAGTCAACCACTCAGCACTCTGTTTTGTGATCGGGACTCTACATAAAAAAAAACATCCACTCGGCTGAACTAATGGCAGGGACAAAACCCCAGCCAACTTAAAAAGAAAAAGAGATGAAGGCATAGAACCCAGAGACTGGCGGGGGGGGGAGGAGACATATTCAGACAGAAAAACTCTGACAAATAAGAATGCTGTACCACCTACTGGCCAAAACAGGAATATCGGGACTTATTTTTTAAACTGTATAATTACACTTACAAAAAAAATATATATATATATTTTAAAACTTCACTTTTTTAATCTTTTGTCCTTTTTTTAATGAAACAGAGCCATTGTATAATAGGAATAATGCATTCCAGGGTGTGTGTCGTGCTGGGGTAACGTCACTTCTGGGGTGATTAGTCATACTTGGCCTGTGGCCTTGTGCCTAATCACCCCAGGTGTGATGTTATTCCAGCACGACACACACCCTGTCGTGCATTATTCCTTTATTTGCTGGACTGATGCAACTGCAGCTATTGAATGGGCCTCCTAACACTGAATGCAATATTCCACATATCAGTAATATTATTTTTTTTAACAATGAGCTGGTGAGCCATTTATCCAATGCAAATAAAAATAATTTACAGTCCAAATATACAGTATATCAGCTGACCAGAAAATGTACTTAAGATTAATTACAAAGTGAAACAAGATCTTAAAAAAAAAAAAATACTTTCTTTGTACATGGAATGACAGCGGCAGTATTTTCCAGGCAACTGTTTAACTTTATTTCCAAACAAATGTCTGGGTAGGATGTAGTATGAATCCTGAACAGTTAAACAAGCTACGAAACATAGACACATAAACAATGATGACAGAAAAAGACCAATGGTCCAACCAGTCTCAATCACACAGGAGTGCGGTGTCCATCCAGTCTGCCTGTAGTTCCCTATCAAATCTCAGGACCTATTGCCCACACAGGGTACTAGCCCTCCTTATCCATCTGTTCCCCTCCTCCCTACCACTATTGCCCTAAGTAACCACTACATCCTTCACTCTGTCCCAGCTAAGCTTAAAAGCATTTATGGTTTTGGTGCCCACCACCTCGGCTGGAAGACCGTTCCATGGTTCCACCACCCTTTCTGTAAAATAAAACTTTCTTACATCCTACTTGAACCTTCTTCCTTTTAGTTTCCACTCATGCCCCTGTGTCCTTGAATTGTTACTCATGCTAAATAGCTCCTTGCAGTAGACTTTGTTTATTCCTTTAAGAAACTTTGAGGTCCGTCTCATATTACCTCTCTCTCCTCTAGTCTCCAGTGAGTACAGTACATGTTTAGTGCCTCCAGCCGATCCTCATAAGATCTGTGCGGCTGGCCCTAAATCATCCTGGTTACCCTTTGTTGCACGGCCTCTAGCTTGTTTTTATCTTTCCTGAGGTGAGGAATCCAGACTTGGGCACAGTACTCCAGATGTGGCCTCACCAACAGTCTATAAAGAGGTAATAATAACTGGTGACTCCCCTTATCACACAGATTATCAGTGGATCAAACATTGTAATAACCAGGTATGACATCATACCCAGTTATTACGGTGTCTGGAGTGCTTCACTTTCACTTACAGTACAACAGTGGGAAACATGCCACTACTGTATATAAGTCCCTGCACTACATAATATAAAAAATAAAATGTAAGGGACTATGTGCTTATGAAGTTGTTTTACACACCCTTGGGGTGTGACAACCACATAAACTGTGGTTGGGTATAAAAACTTTATTAACGCACACTCGCCTATGTATTATACTCTATGTAATACTTCTTTTCTTCTTTAGTCAATACCCTTCCGATATGTCCCCGCATCCTATTTGCTTTATTACAGGCCTTGTTGCAATGGCTTGATTGTTTAAGGGAGTCACTAATGATAACTCCTAGGTCTCTTTCCTCAGCTGTAGTGCTCAGCCTTTCCTCCCCATGCAGTACTCTGTCCTGGTTCCCTAGGTGCATCACCTTGTACATTTGGTGTTGAATTTCAACTGCCAAATCTTAGACCACCTCTCTAATTTGTAGGTCACTCTGCATCTTCCTAATTCCCTCATCACTATCAGAGCTTAGTGTAATCTGTGATAATGGACAGCTTGCCCCAGATTCTTTCTCCAGTGTCGCTGATGAACATCCTGAAGATGTCAAGGACGAGGATGGATTCTTGTGGCACCCCACTCGTGACCTCCCTCTCTTCTGATTTGACACCATTAATCACAACCCACTGTTCCCTCAACTTCAACCAATTTTCTACCCATCTTACTATGTCCCTTGCCACACTCAGATCCTCCATCTTCTTCAGCAATCTTCTTTGAGACACCAAGTTGAAAGTCTTGCTAAAGTCGAATCCAATACTCTCGTCACTCAGTCAAAGAAAACTGTCAGGTTGGTCTGACAAGACCTCCCTGCCACCAACCCATGTTGTTTACTATCCTGGAAGCCATTGCTGTCTAGGTATCCCACAAGGTCCTCTTTGACCAACAAAACCATTATTTTACCCATGACAGAGGTAAGACTGACAAGTCTGTACTGCCCCACTTGCTCATTGTTACACCCCACATGGAGCAGAAGTATGCCAGCTACCTTCCAGTCTTTCGGAACTACCTGCATCTGTAATGAGCTAATGAACAGCCGTACCAGAAGGTCAGCAAGTTCAGGTGCCAGTTCCTTGAGTACCTTCAGATGCATCCCATCAGGCCCCAGGGCCTTATCTATCTTTAGAGCTGCCAGTCCTTTATGGAACCTTTTGTGGGCAAACACTGGATGCCTCATCTCTGGGATCCCCTTTGTGGCTGCCTTGATGCCACTTTCTGGCAGGGGCCTGCTGTCTTCCCTTGTGAAGACAGAGAAAAAGTAATCACTAAGTATGGCTGCCTTTTGCATGTCCTCCGCTATTACCCTACCTCCCTCACATAGTCTGGCAATTTCCCCTCTTTTCTTTCTTTTTCTTCTAGTATACCTGAAGCACTGCTTTCCCCTGCTCTAGAACCCCCTACACAATATGCAGCTCAATGTCTGCTCTTGCCTCCCTAACTATGTGTATTGTTTATAAATATGAATGGTATTCTTAATTAGGAGACCACTTACTCTACGGTCCCATTCTCATCATGGTACTATAAATCCCTGAACATCTGGAGACGCTAACCTCGGGAGATGCTAAACTGAAGTGGAATAAGGATACACAAATCATTCCAGTAGTGCTTGAGGCAATGGGGCTAATTAAAAAGAACTTTCAGGCACATATAAATATGCTACCAGTATGTGTGGCACCATATGAACTACAAAAGGAATCCATCCTGGGGATACTGCGTGCGCTGAGAAACATGCTCTCAGCAAACATCAAAGACTAATACAGTACTGATTTTCTGATTTTTATGTTTGTTTGCACGCATGTGCAAGAAACGTAGTGCCTGCCACCATACAAGTTTTCATAGGTGTGGCACCCCAGCTTCCAATGCCCTCAGAGTATGCAAATTGGCTCCATGTCACTACCGCTGATTGTAGCAGTGGTTGTATGCATGCCCCCCATTTGTTGTGTGCTGAGAGGGTGCCCAGTCCCCCTCAGCTCATGCATATCCCCCCCCAGCACACTGCATTTCTGATGGGGGTGCCCAATTCCCATCAGCTCCAGTGCCCCCCTCTCCAAAAAAACAAACTTCCAGCTGCCACACTGGGAGCCCACCCCAGCGTGGCAGAAGTCCAGCATACTCATGTGTCCCCCCCCACACTGTATGGCCAATGGGGGTGCCCAATCCCCTGCTGGCTCCACTGCCCCCCCAAAAACTTCCAGATGCCATGCTGGGAGCCCACCCCAGTGTGGCAAAAGTCCCACGTCGTCCATGTAAAATAAAAAAAAAAACCTGTAGCAAAAGAAAACATTCCCTCATTGATTCTCTTGCCACCCACAACCCGCTCCCACCCTCTGCATACCCCACCACCCAACACCCCCCTCACCCCATACTTACCTCTGGAGGCCGGTGTGATGATCTTCAGTGGAGTGGGAACATGTCTGTACTCTTCAAAGCCGACCACGAACTGAAAACATGCCGGTAAGCTGTATAATGGCATAAATAGGGTTTTTTCAACTTTGGTGCATATCTCGGTCATTTTTTCTAATTTGTGCACTAAATTTTCAACATGGGGTCCTTGGGCTCCCATCTCATGAAGTCAGTGACTATCATTTGGTTATTTGGTCCAGAAAGGTGATTTCATGGTCACTGCGTGGAATCACCTTTTGGGACCGATTAACGAAACGACAGTGCCAGTGTTCATGAGGTGGGCTCTCAAAAAGTCTATGTTGCAACTTTGGTGAAACAAATCCAAAAAATGGCTGCTTTACGAGCGTGCATTGCACAGTTTCTACACACGCTTGTAACTGCTCGAATTTGTCATATTTTCACTCCAGATTTTCAACATTGGCATTTTTCCACACTTCCTTATAAACAGTACAGCTGTCATTTTTCACATCCTGACGGAAATGTGTTTTTGCACTTCCGGCGCAGAAAAGTGTGGGCACTGTGGGAAATCAGTGTTCAGGACACTTTAAGAAAATCACTGTGATACTGTTCATGAGCAGAGGTCCTAAAATGCCTATGTTGAAAATCTGGTGTCGAAAGCCATGAAATGACTGTGTTACAAGCGTACATTGCACAGTTTCCACGCACCCTTGTAATTTGGTGCATTTGTAATATTTTAACTCCAGATTTTCAACATTGGCATTTTTTCACACCTCCTTATGAACAGTACAGCTGTCATTTTTCATATCCTGCCCGAAATATGCATTTACACATCTGGCGCAGAATAGAGTGGTTGCTGTGGGAAATCAGTGTTCGGGACAGATTAGGAAAATCATAGTGACACTGTTCATGAGCAGAGGTCACAAAATGCCTATGTTGAAAATGTGGTGAAAAAATTCCACTAAATGACTGTTACGTGCATGTGTTGCGCAGTTTCCACATAAGCCCGGAAGTTCGAGTATTTTAAATATTTTCACTACAGATTTTCAACATTGCCATCTCTTCACAGCTCCCTATGAATGGTACAGCTGTCATTCTTCACATCCTGCCTGATCTGTGTTTTCATACATCTGGCGCAGAATGGCACGGTCGCTGTGGGAATGCAAAGTTCGGAACACATTAACAAAATCACAGTGCCACTGTTAATGAGAAGAGGTCCCAAATGCTTTCATGAGGTGGGAGTCACAAAAAGGCCATGTAGAAAATCTGCAATGCAAATACCAACAAACGCCCGGGTAGTTAGGATTTCTAACCATAACGTCTCACCCTATACAGACTGACAGGCATCAGGGGTGTGCCTCTGGATTGCCAACTGTAATACTCATGCCATTCCACCCCACCCCACCACCCTCCTGCAGCCAGTGACAGGCATCGAGGAGTGCCTTGGACTCTTCGGCCCCAGAGTTCACCCCATTCTCCTATACTGCACCCATTTCAGCATATGTCCTTATGGAATGGGGTGACTGTAAAGCCAAACACCCCAAGGCACACCTCAACATGTGTTGGTGTCTGCAGGATAGGGTGAAGTGAAATGGTATGAACGTTATGGGCGATGACCCAAATGCATACCCCAATGCCTGTCCATCTCTGCAGGGTGGAGGTGGGGTTGGTGTTAAGTTCAATACTTCACTGCCATTCCTATTCTGTATCTCTCTAACTGCTGCATTTCCAGTGCTAATACCAGCAAGCAAACATTCAGCATTGATAAATGCTTGTTAAATATGCCCTGGCTTAGGAATGGGGTCCATTCTCGTCATGGCACTATAAATTCCTGAACGTCTGGAGAAACTAACAACGAGAGAGACCATATTACACATCTTAAAAATGTTAATAATAAACACTATAGTCTGCTAAGCTGTGGTTTGTTTGCAGGAGAGGCCAGTAATGTGTTTTGCTGTTGCAAAGAAGGGTACAGTAAAATGTCTGCTTGTTGAAGCTACAGCCTGGAGCAGGGCAAGGAATCAGGAGCAGATCAGAAGGAAACAGGGCAAGAGGGATATTTGCATTTTTTTATAATGTATTTCTTATTTTACTGTCTAAGGTGCTGCAGGACCAATCTTTATATTTCTTTTCCCCTGTGTGTCAGTCAGCTTGTCATTGGTTTGAAAAGTGAGTGAAAGTGAAGCAGTCGGCTATGTGACACTAGACAGTGTGTTAGATCCCTCAAACATAGTGTCTTTTAGTGGGGTTTGTAGTGGGCCCTAATGGTTTCTCTCGCTCAGTGTCTCACTGGTACACTGTGAAGGCAATATAACTCATCGAGTTTGATTTGTTTTCACTTGTTTTATATGTTTCTTGGTGCATTATTTTTTGAAGGGGATAATATAAATGACCAGAGTCAGTAGATACAGTGGGACTATTTTGACCCAAGGGATAAATTACTGAGTGATAATACTTGTATTGGCCAATACCCGAAGGCTGGAGCAGTATGACTATTGGATGGCAAGTTCAGCCAGAGGGATCAAGAATTTGACAGTATATCTGAAAACAAATGGTTAATATTTGTTTTATTGAAGCTTGCCCGAGTTACGTCCCCCCAACTTGATATCTTTAAAAACTCCCTTGTGCCAATGGTACCCCCCAACTCCAAGACCCCCTTTTTAAATGCATATTTATATATTTCCCTGCTACTCCAGTGGCCACTTCTTCCTCCCAGTACTGGTATTCCTAACATTCTCCCCCCAAAGACAGTGGCTGACATTTACCCTTTGGTCACTTCCACAGCTGGCCACAGTCTCACGCAAGTAAAGTCACTTGTGTTAAACTAGTAACTTTATCAACACTGTACTTGCTTTAGTGAAAATTGAGAAATGTACTACTATAATGTATGTGACTGTACTTGCATCAGTCAGCATCCAAAAGCTGAAAAGATGGAGGGTAAACATCAGCCACTATCTCAAGGCAGTGGAGGGCCGATAATGTTGGGCAGTAGATTTCAATTATTGTCCATCATTATTAACTACTGCCCACTGCTAAGAAAAAGTTGGGGCAATAGTTCTGACTAAATCCTGCCATGTAACTTGTTTTTCTCCAATCACATGAAAATATTTAGATCCAAGGTTCAATCATATTATATAATTTGAAAATCTATGGGGCCAGGGAGAATACAGTAATTAGCAAGGAGGTAAAGCAGAAACTCTAGGGGGGTACAAGCTTTGTTGCTCTAGCTCAGTGGGATGCACTGCTGTGGCCTTAGTGGTTGCACACTGCATCACATTACTACAAACACAGCAATACCCAGCAATAGCACACCAATGCTACCTGCCACAAGGAAACTAGAATAATAAATGTTCATTAACTCTGATGGGGAGGGAGCTGGTTGATCTGGTGCTCAAGTGTCTCCGGTGGGAAGTTGGAGAGCGTTGGATATTATGAGTGACTGAAGATGTCCAGGTTCCATCTCATGTGAGGTGTGGCCAAGTTAGCCTCGGAGAAGGGAGGAGGAATGCCTACAGGGAGGGAAATGCTGTTGGTTGATGCATAACATGCTGATCTCCCCAACATCTCCAGCTATGATGTCTGCACTTCCTCAAAAATGGTTGCATGTTTTGGGCCCCACTGTGAAGGGGCTTTTACCACAGGATGTGACCGTGTGGGTGGATCTGGCACTGGGGTCAGAAATGTAGCATCATATGGCTAGCAGGAAGAGGAGAGCTGTAGCTGATGAGGAAGGAGAGGAGGCAACCAGGCGAGAAGGAATACATATAGAATTACGGGTTTTTATTATTAAATGTTCAAATGCAGAAAAACATCATTCCCCACTGGGCAACCCTAATCTTATGTTTTTGGCCCCTGGTGCCATCCATGGTGCTTTTCCAACCTAATGAGAGCCCTTGCTGTAAAACAGAAAGTTGAACGTCCTACCCCCAAATTCCACACACAGCTCAACCTATGGGTAGCTGGCTGGCAGACACATATAGTAGAAGGCCCATCAACAGATGCAAGTACCCAATCCTCTCAGGCAGCCCTCAATCCTATCTCTTACATTAAGTTAGAGCATCCTATGGGCCCCTGATTTCGAGAACCTACACCATCACTGCCACTGACATTTACGTCCAGGACAGCACATGCAGAGCACTGCAAGCAGACGAGTGCAAGCAATGCAACCTGCTGACTGTAGCCTACTTCTGTGCTATTTATGGGACTGCAGAGCAGGATTTAGAAAGAAGGCATGTTTTTAGCATATTTAAAATTGATTGCCTAGACATTCATCATTTTGTTTAAATATTAATTAAAACTAAACTTATGTAATTTCAAACACAAAAAAATGTAGGCATGCTTCCAAGCTGACAAAACAAACGTGAATGTTAGTCTAATGGGAACAGCATCAAAGAATAGAGAAGCAGTATAAAACTACAGTCTGGCTGCAACACTTTTAATCAAAATGGTCCCACTCTATCTTGAAAACAGAGCTGAGACTGCAGCTGTATCAGTGCTACTGTGGTTTAATGAAACTTGACCTTTGCAGCATGCTATATGTGTTTATAAAACAAATAAATGCACATATCTATGCATTGCAGCCTGACTGCACCTTTTTATAGAATCCATAGTAAATGTTAAGTTTCACATAATAAAAGTATAAAGACCAAGCGCCTAGCTGATACTCAAAAGGTGTGAGGCTGAGTTGCATGAGCAAATCCCCTATTTCTCTAACGTGGGTTGGCATGAACAAGTCATGTTGAAATGGGTTGCATTGGCCCAGTTCTGAGTGAGTAACATGATTACTCACAGAAAGAGAAAGGGAACATTGATCCATATGCAAAGCGAAAATGGGCCTACACACACACACACACACACACACACACACACACACCCACTGCAATAACAGATAAAATGAAATCTACAGAGAAATCAAGGTGATATGCAAAGCAGCAGGAAAAAAAAGTACTGTACATGTGAAAGAGAAGAGATAGGCTGGAGAATTCATGCATCAATAACAAGGTATGGTTTGGGTGCCCCACAGGCTTGTATTAGCCCTGTTCAATGGCCTCATGACAGAACAGTAGGAACATGCCCATCTCAAGCCTGTAAGATTCACAGTTGTGAACTTTACAAATGCCCCTATAGGGTGAATAGGCCTTGCACAGTGAGGCACCATACCGCCCATCAGTTCCTGTGCACAGTGGCTAGTGTTACATGTGATTATAGCTGGATCCGTTAATTTGCTTACTAGTGTATTGCCAAGGTACTCCTCTACTGCCTGCTGTGCAATCGGGTCTAATTATTGGATCAGTGACTTGTGTCACATCTGACATGCTCAAGCAACACCACTGCCTGCATGATGGCTACTCAGTGAAAATCAATTCTCTATAATGTTTTATTGCCTTTACTGCACATAACGTCACAAGGTCGTGCAGTGAAAGTTTCATTAAACATTATGGAATGTTTTCTTTATTTGACTTTTTCTTAGTATGAAACATTAATGTATGACTTTTATATTCACTGAAGAAGATAAAAACTTGATTATACAAAAAAGGTACAAGAAATCATTAAGCTTCACAAGCAGTCTGTACAGTGAGGGTTAATGGGACATTTAGTTTAATTTTGTTTTTCTGCCATTTTTTCTGAACATCAGAAGTAGACCACCCTCCAGTGTGGGTTGATGGGACTTGCAGTGTGTCCCTTTCCCTGGCATTTTACTGCCTCTGACTCTCAAAATAGGAAGGTAATATAATGGTAGGAGCACAGTACAATAGTAGTAGTAGCAGGAGTAGTAGTCTTTTATTTGTGTCAAACCTATCCAAAGCTCAGAGCACTCCAATAATTTGACATAATGATTATGAACATCACAGCAATAAAAGAAACAGCATTATAAACAAACCCAAGCTGCAGAGTAACATCCGTGTACCCTAAATATGGAGTCACGGACACTATATGACCATGAGCATGGAACTTGGCCTTGATTCAGTTGCCCAGCTGTAAAACTATTCAGAATAAGGAACTATCTTAAATTAAAAAAACACATAGAATCATAGACTTCTGTTGGCAGAAAAGACCACCTGGCCCATCTAGTCTACACAAAAATACCCCACCCCTCCGCCTCCTACCTCTCTGCCTTCTACCTCCCTTCTGTTTAGCCCTTGTAGTTGTCCTACACTCTTTGAATTTGTCAACTGTATCCACCCCCACAACCCATGCTGGCAACCTGTTCCATGGTCCTACAACCCTCTCTGTGAAGTAATGCACCCTTATGTCCCCACAAAATCTACCCCCTTCCAGCCTGAAGGCATGGCCTCTGGTGGTTTTGTTTTCACTCAACCTTAAGAGGCTACCTTCCCTCACTTTATTGATTCCCTTTAAGTATTTGAAGGTTTCCACCATATCTCCCTTTCCCTCCTCACCTCCAGTGTATACAGACCAAGCTTCTCCCCGTATGGCCTCCAATGCATCCCCTGGACCATCTTGGCTGCCCTTCTCTGAACCCCCTCCAGCCTATCCTTGTCACCCTGCAAGTGTGACCACCAGAAATGCACTTCAAACTCCAGTTGTGGTCTGACCAGTGTTTTGCTGAGTAGCATCAAATTTCAAGTCCAGTTTATATGCTTATATCCTGATACCACTCATAAAGGTTACTGAGCATGTTCATTTTTTATTCTGAGATGCCACTAACCTGATAGAGTATCACTATTTGAAAAAAAACTGTAGCAAAATAGTTTTAAACTAACCAATGAGCTACTGTATGTAATCTGCTAAATGTGGCTTCAAAGCCTCATTGTAGTTAAACAGTATGAGTGTCCCTGCCCTGATGAATGAGTATGTGTACTGGCAATGTAACAAGTCTAGTTTGTTTTGGAGATTACTGTCGTTTTATGTTTCACATAGATTGAACTGTGCTGTTCTTTTATTCGAAGATGTTTATACAGTGAGGCATTTTCATGGAAACAGTCTGGATAAGACTATAAGGTAGGATTCTCAAAAGGGTGAAATGTAGATGACAATGACAGCTGCACCAGCATCTGTGCACCTGAGAATGCTGAACAGCCCTGCTGCTATTTTCAAAAGATGCATCCACTTGAAACAGAAAGTTATAATTTGGAAAAATAAAATTATGCAAATGTTACATACGTCATTTATCGCCACAACTGCACTTTTTTGCTGCACAGTTTGGATGCTGTTAGCTAAGAGATGCAATGGATTTCCCATTTGAAAAGAGCAGCAATTGGATCTCAGACAGATCCTTTGGAAAATCCTCCCAATACTGTAAACTTGGGGCTGCCAGTTGGCGGTCTTCACATGGGCTCCTAATAAATTAGCAACAACAATTTCAGCCTTCCTTTGGATTTTTGGGAGTGCCAGTTTTTCTTTGTTCTGTCCCTCATAGGTTAGCCACCTATGAGGCACCTACAGCTCATTTTCTAGTGCACACCTGTCTTTCTTGTTACCCATACTGTAAACTAAAATGATATACTTTTTAGTATACAGTACTGTAAGCATTGGCTGCTACTCACTCATTCCACTTACAATTACCCAGGCTCTACAACCCTTTGTCTTATTCATCTTCCATTTAACATGTTCAATGAACTGACTTTAAAAATCTGTTTAGGTTTGCACTTTGATTAGGGCCTTACTGTGGACAAGGCTGTGTTTACATATTAATAGAGTTGCACAGTAACATAGTACTGTAGCGACAGAAGGGTCTCAGGGTGCATGTTGTCCACCTTTCTTGCTGCACAGCAGACACAGGCCTGGATTTTCAAAACTGTAGATGCAGGAGTTGCTGCAGCATATATTCCATAGCTGTATCGCTACAAATGCATCCAAATGTCTGTGTGCAAATCTCAAACATTTTGATGGATTTCTGACACTTTGTTCACAATATGGCAGAAAAATTACACGCACATTATTTTTGATGCACAACTTGTGGGACTTATGACAGACCATCTTTTTTTTGTGGTCTAACAGTCATTTCACAACTTGTAAAATTGTGCTTATAGATGATGCAACAAGCCTTTGATTTGGTCAGTCATAAGCTGCTTCTCAACAAACTCTGTGGCCTATGCCTGCCACCAGATTCAGTCACCTAGTTCCAGAGTTATCTCACTAATCGCACTCAACATGTGAAGATAGAAGGCTCCTTGTCAGACATTAGGAATGTATCCACTGCCATTCCCCAGAGCTACATTCTGAGCACCCTGTGATTTAGCTTATTCATAAACTGCCTGCCTGATGCCTGTAATTATGCAAATGTACTTCTCTGTGCAGATGATGCTGTCATGTATTCCAGGAGCCCTGACCCTGGCAGCCTCACCTCCATCCTCCCGGGTAATTTTGAGGCCCCTAAAAGATGGCTCTTGCATAACAAACTGGTTGTAAATTGCAAAAAAAAAAAAAACAAGACCATGCTCTTTACAAGCCCCCCAAATGAAGAAAAAGGTACCTCCCCTTGTCATCTGCAATGATATGATACATATACCCGAACAGGTGAAAACCTTTAAATACCTTAGGTAATCCTGGATACCTTCTCTGTTGCTCCCCACATTGATCACCTTGTGTCCATGGTAAAAAGAAGACTGGGTGCTTTGTGCCATTTCTGACCAATCTTGCTGTAGCTGCTAGACGCCTCATAGTGGCAAGCCCAGGACTGTCATTAGCTTACTATGGCCCCCCTGTCTATGCAACTGCCTACGTCTCAATTCTCAGCATAATAAATCTGATCTGTAATAAGTCATGTCACTTTGTGCTTGGGGCAGACAAGTGCACCCATAGCTGCACCCTCTACAGCCACACAAACTGTCTACCCCTATCTAGCAGAATTAAGTTCCAAACATGTCTGCTAACCTGCTAACCAAGAAGGCACTACTGGACCTAACTCCTCAGCCTCAACTTACAGCTTCTGCCCTGTCACCAGTCTTTCCAACACCAGCAGCATGGCTCGGAATGCCTCTGAACTGTATTTCACAGTAATCAACTGGGCAAGCATTCATTCACTGTCAGGGCTGCTGCCTGAAACCCTGCTAAATCTACCTATGTCTGACCAGCTTAAGACAGCACTGGGGCAACCCTAACAGGTCAATGCAGCTGTAGCCATTAATCTCCTAAATATGTCCCTCTCACGGTGTACACTTTGAACTGTGTCAGACTCTGGCTCTGTGGCCATGTGCCATTACTATGCTTGTTTTACACGGTTTCTCTTTATCTGCCTTATTGTGAAAGTGTATGCAACTGATGTTACCTGTTTATCACATACTTGATTGACCATTTCTAACTTGTTTGACTGCATTACGTTACCCTGAAATCTCTGTCAAAGGAAGGAAGGAAGGAAGGAAGGAAGGAAGGAAGAAAGAAAGAAAGAAAGAAAGAAAGAAAGAAAGAAAGAAAGAAAGAAAGAAAGAAAGAAAGAAACTGGCTTAAAATCCAGCCCACTCTGTCCAGTCTCAGTAAGGACACACATCCAGTAATCAGCCAGACTGCTTCCCCTACTCATGCTGTTTACTATCAATTTCATTATCTCTCAGAAATCAGATGAGTCCTACTTTGAAGCAATGAACAGCTCTAGTTTTCACAACGTCACTGGGCAGGCTACCCCACATGTTAACCACTACTCTTTGTGATGTAATGTTTTCTAATGTTTCACCTCATCCTTACCTCCTCAGTTCAAGTTCATGTCATGTTTTGATGAGGAGCCTTTGCATATGAGTCTCTGACTCAAAGGGTTATAATTCTGACTACAAATAAATAACAAAAATATTCTCTAGTTCTTGCAATCGTTAGCTTAAAGCTATGTGTTTAAGAAACAGAAACATTGGTTATAACTTTATTCTAACAAAGAAAATTACTAGTGATTTTTCAAACTGAAAATTACATCACTAGCAGTACTCTTTTTATACAAACACTTCTGGTTTTGTATTATACCACAAACTGCCTTATTTGCATTACTGTAAGTATAATCACATAATATTTACTGTACCTCAGTAATATTTACAAAGTATAACTTTTAGATCTGTGTCCTTGATCTCAACTATTGACATCACAATGAACTTTCTCCTAACAGAGTGTTTAATAATGTCTAGACAGGTCTATTAATGTAAATAATAAGTCATTTTATTAATGGGTTTATTGATTATACTGCACTCAGGTTCTAATTCATAGAAAGCAACCATTGATGAGAGGCACTTTTTAGATACACAATGAAAATTTGAGTGTGTTGGGTTATTTTTATGCAACACATGGATAACATACTGTGGAATTTTCCACCGTATAATTGTGCCTACTAGTCAGCCAATTGCGCTAAAGAGGCTTCTAACTAGAATATCAAATGATGAAATGTTGCAAGCTCTGAGTAGAACAAGAATTGTATATACAGAAAAAATATATATTTAGCGCTTGAATAAAAACTGACCAAATGTACAAGAGGTTTGCTTTAACCATTGTGCTCAGTTAACAAAAGAAAGAATAAACTTTTTGGTAACATTTTTTAAAAGTCCACCAAAGAATCTGTAGTCACCAAACCAAAACATGCTCTGGTCAGAGCCAATATGGCTGTGGAGAGCTTTTAGGAGTGGCAAGAGCAGTGAACAGAATATGCTGTGCTGTCACTGCACAGGAGTCAGCCATAATACTGAGCAATTATAGTACTGTGCATGAGTGATACTCGCACATGTGCAGTTTGCCCCGGAGTTAGCCTTACGCAACATAGCAGTGCTGACATAACTATGTGTAACAACCCAGTCCCCTCAGGTTACTAGAACCCCATTAGGAGAAGTCTTAGGCAGGTAGGAGAAGGCAGCTGGTGGGGAGGTCATTAGGGGCTTTCTACATAATGACATCATTGTTTACTCAGCTAACCTCAGAGAAGGATGATTATGTCATTTAGAACTCTCACAGCAGCATAACCATTTTAGAGTCAGATGCTCTTGGAGAGCTTAGAATGTTGATTGGTAAGTTCAAGTGTGGCAGTTAGACTGGCAGGAGGTCTGCCATTGGGGCTTTGTCATAGGGAGATATGGTATATCTCACCCTAGTTTGATAAAATATTCAGTTTGACTGCAGGACTCTTTAGTTTCACTCCAGGGGGAGTGAGAGGGAATGCAGCTCTTGTAGATCCAAGGGGCAAACCCCTGAAGTTCCTGAAATTCACAGTTGTCTTAAGGAAGAACAATTAGTAGAATCTGACAGCTACTAGAGAAAGAAAGGCGTCTTTTGTTCTTTCCATGACTGGGAGGAAGGAACAACTAATCTGTGAGTACAGAATTTGAAACAATTCTCTGAGGGAGTTGTTTGAGGTGTGTGTGCCCTAGATAAGGCTAGATCAGACAGATCAGGACCCTTTCAACTCAACTGTGCTGAATTTAAAATTAAAGTTGTCAGTCTTTAGCAATTCATTGGGGATTGGAGACTCATTTAGTGTAACCCTAAAGAAATGGCAGAGGCTGTTTGGGGCAAATGGTGAGGATCACCATCTGGAGTTTCAGGCAGGGCTAAGTGGTTCATGGATGGACACCAATGTTCATTGGGCAAGAGTGGTGCACAAGGGGGATTTTAAAGTGTGTGGCACATCCCACAGATATACTCTTTGGAAGAGAGAGATGTTTTTTGTGGAACAAAGTACTGCCTAGCAAAGTGTCCTGCAAAAGAGAATGTGCCTGTATTGCAATGATAAATACTTGGGGGACCACCCTTGCTATAAGCAACATCTATAAATAAAGCCATACTGCAAAATCCCAGTTACAGCTTTGGACATTCCGCTTATTGCTTCTAGTGTGACATTATTGGGGCTCCTCAGCAATTAGGTCTAGAATATCCCTAGCAACCTCTCCCCTGGACCTGGTTGTAAATAAAAAGGTCCATTTTAGTATGTACCCCCATCCTCTAGATAATGAGCCTGGTATACACTTCAGCACTAGCGGTGGTACCATGAGCGTAGCTTTGCCAAAAGAAAATTGTATGCCATGTAGTTGTCAGTAGTTCTTTTAAGGGGGGCCAGCTAGCCAAAAGTGGTGTTGAGGTTACATACATATGCATGATACTTGTGCATGCACAATTTAAGTCTGTGCCACCATGTTGCACACAGCATTCGTCACATCCACACTTGTGGAAAGGAAAAGTAGTGCATCAGGAAGTGGGTATGTTTAAGTGACCCGCAAAGGGGAAGGGCTGCAAAAACAGAATCACTGGAAACTATGCTGGATGACTGGGGCAGAACATCAGACAGTGGTCCAGTTATGAGCTTCCACAGTCCTCTTTTGCAAATCTGATAATGGCATAACATCTGTGGACCTTGGCCCACACAGCCAAAAAAATCAGACCCAGGAGGAGACTATTAACAAACTAGAGATCTGGTCTCAGATTTGCTCATCATCACAGTCACTTTCTCATTCCTTTCTAAGTAGTAATTTCTGGTAAATGTGCCTTAACAATATTGATCTCAGTCCTGGTAGACTACTTCTGGTTTTCCCCAGATTGTATTAGGAGAAGATAGCAGCAGTCTTGAAGTGGTTGCTGCCAGTGGTGGCATGCTCTAAAAAAAGTGGTCCCCACGCTCATCTGCAGATTTTAGAAATGACCCCTTGAGTTAAAGGGGACAGGAATTGATTACTTACGTCCAGCTGTTTGAAATGTCTCTATTGGTATAAATTATATTCATACCTCTAAAGGATCCCTATTGTAACTATGCCTAAATAAACGCCAAAGCTGTCAGTTGTGTTTTGTTTTGGTTTTAGATTTAGAGAACCAAAGTTCACTCAGCCCCAGGCAGCCATTTTGAATAAGGTTAAGCATAGAACATTTTGACTCACATTTGAGTTCTGGGACTGAGTGAAATATTAATACAACAGCAGATTAGGTACATATGGACACATGTTGATATGTGGAGATATTAGGATAACAGTATCTCAATTACAAGGGGGTCTATGTTAGGTTTGGGTTTTGAATGTAACCATACATTAGTCACTTGTTACAGAATTACAGATATATCATGTTTAAGATAGTATAAGTTTGACTTTTCATGTGTAATATGGAGTTATTGTACACAGAGTTTAAGAAAAATGTATCTAAACAGTATACCGTGTAAAATTTTATTGACACCACTGTGTGAAACAGCTGGTGAATGCTTAACTTACAGTAGGACTGGCTGTCTTCTAACCTATTTTTTACTTAACACATATATATTTTCATATTTATAAGACTTTTAACATTATTTACTATATATTTCTTAAAGAGATACTGGCACCTCAAAGAAAACTTTGAAAAACATAATAATTAGGTAACATTCTGCTTGTATTCCATATATATATTCTTGATTGTGCCTCTGCGTTATTTATTACTGAGAAAATGTGCATGAATAAGTGATTTTTATCCCTTGCCGTTACTTTAAAGTTAATCTGCCTTTATAGTTTACTCCCTACTTCAAGTCATAATGCTCTGTTGTAACATCACAATCTGCTGCCATGAGAGTAACTGTGATGTCACAAGCAGTACATTATGACCTCAGGTAGGGAGACATCAACAAAAATAGATGAACTCTTCAGGAGCAAAAAGCCTGTTTTCATGCAAAAGACCTCAGCAATAAATAATGGGGAGGAGGAGAAATAAAGAACTAATGTGAAATACAAGCTGAACTTTATCTAAATATTAGGTTTTGCTAAAGTTCTCTTGAAGGTGTCAGCTGCTCTTTAAGCTTATTTTTCCTTTTGTTTTTAATCATTGTTATTTACTATTGCTAGCACAGACACACAGAAGGTTTTAAAATTAAACTTAAGTTGGTTTATAGCTTGTGTCAGGGAGTGAACTTTCAAGTCAGTGAAATCTGACCTTGGGATAGCTTTCTTTTGATGGAACTAATCCAGTCTTGGTGAAGTAATTTGAAAAGCTCAGGATGTTTAGAAGACAGTACTATAGGAGTTATGCTAAACAAATGTACATATCTCTAAAAGTATACAATGTACAGATAATAAAACTTATGAAAGTTGTTCAGGACAACAAGACCTTTCAAATGAGCCTATTCATTAAGCTACACTAATTATATTTTTTAAACTACGACCATCTGATTACCTGAATTTTCATTTTTCTTCACAATTTTTACATTTCGGTTGGCTATATTTAAACAAATCTAATGAATTCAGATTAGTGACTGCCCTCATTTGAAAGGTTATTTCGTCCTGAACAACTTTTATGTTGGTTGTATATTGGTAATTTGTACACTTTCTTAGATATTTATATTTGTTTGGCATGAGTCCTACTGTGTTCACTCAGAGGGAAAAAAATGAGGTTGTTTGGAAGACCATATTTTACAAAATATAAAGAAGTCAGATTAGTGACTACCCTCAGGAGAAAGGTCTTTTTGCCCTGAACAACTTTCATGCTGGTTGTTTTTATAGAAACAAAGAAACACAGAATTTGACAGCAGATAAGGACTGCTTGGCCCACCCAGTCTGCCCATTTTCCTACCTAATGGATAAGTTGCAGATCCTAGTTAACCAACAGCCTACTTCTTCCTAGTCCCACCCACTATAATTGCCTTATGTCTGCCCCATGCATTCTTGAAATCCACCACTGTTATGGACTCCACAATCTCCTCAGGAAGGCTGTTCCATGCATCCACAACCCCCTCCGTGAAAAAATACTTCTTCACATTACCTCTGAGCCATCCTCCCTCAATCTTCAAATTGTGCCCCCTTGTTCTTGAACACCTCTTTTTCTGAAAGATGTTACCCTCTTGGACTTTGCTGATTCCCTTGAGGTACTTGAAAGTTTCTATCATGTCTCCCCCTCCCTCCTTTCCTCGAGGCTATACATACTAAGCTCCATAAGTCTCTCTTCATATAACTTCTGGTGCAGACACTGCACCATCTTAGTTGCCCTCCTCTGGAATGCCTCCATCCTGTCTATGTCTTTGCAGAGATTAGGTCTCCAGTACTGCACACAGTACTCCAGATGGGGTCTCACCAGCTGTCTGTACAGAGGGATAACAACTTCCTGTTTTCTACTGGTGATGCCTCTCCCTATACATCCCAGTATCCCCACAGCCCTTCTTACTGCCCTCTCACATTGCTTGCCCACCTTTAGGTCATCAGATATGACCACCCCACGTCCCTTTCCCTTTTTGTTGTTGTTAGTATCTCACCTCGCATTGTGTACTCTTCCCTGAGTTTTGTTTCCCAGGTGCATTACTTTGCACCTCTTAGCAGTGAATCTAAACTGCCATACATTTGACCATTCCTACAGCCTTGCCAAGTCCCTTCTCATCCTTTCCACCCCACCTTGTGTATCAACTCTATTACACATCTTTGTGTCATCTGCAGATAGACATACTTTTCCTTCCAGTCCCTCTGCAATGTCAGTTATAAAGACATTAAAGAGGACCGGTCCTAGTACTGAACCCTGCGTTGCCCCACTAGTAACCCCCCTTTCTTCAGGGTTGACTCCATTTGCTATTACCCTCTGTGTCCTGTTCTCCAGCCAATTCTTTACCCAGGCTACCAACTTGGGACCCACTCCCAGGCTGGCCAACTTGTATATTAATATTTTGTGTGGGACTGTGGCAAAAAAAAAAGCCTTGCTAAAGTCTAGGTAGGCCATGTCCACAGCCCTCCTTGATTTACTACTTTGGTTACCCAGTCAAAGAAATCTGTTAGATTTGTCTGAGATGACCTTCCCACTGTGAATCCATGCTGCCTTGGGTCCTGTGCCCCTCTGGCCTCTAGGTACTCAATAATTCTTTCCTTCAGAAGTGATTCCGTCATTTTCCCAATCACTGAGGTTAAACTAACAGGTCTGTAGTTTCCTGCTTCTGCCCTGCTCCTACTTTTGTGAAGTGGAATAACATCTGCCCTCCTCCAGTCATCAGGTACCACTCCATCCTCCCATGATCTGCTAAAGAGGGAAGTCAGTTGTGTCACTAGTTCTACCCTTAGTTCTTTTAGAATTCTGGGATGAATCCCATCAGGCCCCATTGCTTTGTCCGCCTTCAGTTTTAAGAGTTCTTTCAGAACCCTTTCTTCTGTGAATGGGCTGGTATCAACCCCCATAGCTAGAGTGTTTCTATTGTTTGGTTTAGGTACCTCCCCTTCTTCATTTGTGAATACTGAGCAAAAATATTTGTTTAGTATCTCTGCCTTTTCACAGTCACCCTCTGTCCACCCCCCACCCCCCATTATTAAGCCTCACTATCCCTCCCTTGGTCTTCCTTCATTCCCTGATGTACCTATAAAAGGTTTTATCCCCCTTCTTAAATGAGTTGGCTATCTTTTACTTGGATTGGGCCTTTGCTGTTCTGACTGCCTTTCCTGCTTCCTTTTGCTTTAATTGATACAATTATCTGTCCTGCTCCTTCTGTGATTCTTGTACTTCCTGAATGCTTTCTTTTCCTCCCTAACCTTCCCAGCCACCCCCTTTGAGAACCATAGTGGTTTCTTATATCATTTTGTTTTGTTTATTTGCTTCACACAAAGGTTTGTTCCTCTGTGATGGCAGTTTTGATTATTCCCCATTGTTCTTCCACCCCTCCTTCCTGCCCATTTGCTAGTGCATTCCATAGGCACACACCCATTTTGGCAAAGTCAGCCCTCCTGAAGTCCAGTACCTTTGCCTTTGTATGGCTTGACTCTACTGCTGTGTTTATTATGAACCATACAGTTAGATGGTCACTACTTCCCAGATGGCTACCCACTTCTAAATCTGTTATCCTCTTGCCATCTTCATTTGAGACTACCAGGTTTTTGTGCTACTTGAACAGTTTTAAAGACATTTAGATTTGTTTGGAAGGTGTGCGCATGTGCTCTCAGAGAAAAGCAGCGTGGAGTTCTGTGTCCATCATTCTAATTAAACAGAAAGAAGGATGTATTTCTTTAACTGCCATGGAGACTTGCAGAGTAGAAGGATACACTGAAAACTCCTAAAAGATTTGTTCAATGGAAACACCTTTTTCCAAGTGAAAGCAGGATGGCTGTAGGCTCCGCCCACAGCCATAATGAGGGGTTGAACACTCACCTCGAGCTCAAGGTCACCCTTCTTACCTGGTACTCATGTAGTTTTCATTTGTCCCTCTTCTGATACCATGTATGAACATCTACTAAAGCAGGGTTTTTCAAGTGGTGAGGTCAGCCTCCTTGGGGGGGGAGGGGCAACCTGTTCCAAGGGAGGCTCAAGCAAGTCTGAAAAACTACAGTATTTAAATTTTGAGTTTTAAATATTTTGTGTGAATTGAAGAGGAAAACTGAAAGAGGATAATAGTAGGTGATGTTATGTGTTTATTTACATATCCATGACCAGGAAAGATACATTGAGCCAAGGCTTGTCACAAATGCACTCATCAGGTCTGGCCCTCTGCTCCCAAATTGCCAACCTCAGAGCGCAATAGTGTGAACAGGTAACCCTCCTGTCTGTTTTTGGGTTGAGTCATCTTTAGTCTCAAGTACTGCGGGGATTCAAACTGTGAACCTTATGCTAGCATACCCAAGGTACAGGCTCAGATATGTGCCCTCTTTGGGGATTGCAGTACAATCTTTCACCAGGGGCACCTAGCCAGGCTTCCAAAATGAACCCTTAAAACTCTATAAGAGACCTTAGGTATATTCTTACCTTTTTACTCAAGCTCAGTAACACCATCAAGCTGTTGAACACTTGTCAGACTTAACCTCTTGTGCAACACATGCAAAAAGAACTGGCAGACACCCAGGCAGTCTTTTAAATAAAAGATTCTTTACTAAAAGATGATAAAAATATGAAAAATATAAACACAGAACAATATATCAAAGAGCTCACAATCACATAAAAGAACAAGGGGAAAGTACAAAACAGGAACTCCTACCACAATACAGTTATACGTCTTCTATCTAATGTATTACCTCTGGAAGTGCCTTTAAAGTTAAATCAGAGAGCTGTGTCTCTTTCTTTCCCTGAGTCCCAAAATAAATATATCTCAAACAGTTCAGACCCAAGTGTCACTTTAACTCTGTCTCTCCACACCTCTCCTGCAAGTCATCTAGCTCCTCCTTTTAGAACATAAAATTACAAAAAATGATTTCCTGTCAGGAGATATTTTAAATAATGTGACTTCAGAAGGAAAAAGACATTTCCTAACTTATGACAGTCTTTAATCAAGCCTTTTCTTTGAACTGGTGACTGGTTCCTGTTTTCTCAAGGAACACCAAAGGGTTTTACAACTTTTAACACCATATTGGTATCAAATGTTCTTCCTCTTAAGACATCATAAAAGTTTATTAGGCTCATCCTCTGGCAGACTCATAAAGTCACATTTTCGTTTCCCCGTCAAAGAGCCTAGGCGTGTCATAAAAAGGTAATAAACTGCCTTTCTGAAGTAAGTCAGTTAATTAAATGGTTCATGGTCAGTTTACGTATCCTGTAGCTTCACTGAAAGCTGGGGGGTGGGGCACCCATGGAAGCACAGGCTCACGTATTATATTTTTATATTACAAATATCATACAACAATCATAACCAGCTGGCCAAGCATCACAAGGCTCATTTCAGGTGGACCCTGGGAAGGGTAGGGATTGAATACATTTCAAAAGGTAACTGCTAAATAAAATGAACAATAGTGCAAACAAATAAGAACAATGAAGAAATAATGAGAGGTAACAATTGACCAATTAGACTGGTGGCAGAACATCCCAAATACATAGGTTAAGCAGAGAGGTACTAGGAGTAAGAGTAGGAGGGAGAAAAAGGATCCCTGAGAAGTTGCAGAATAGGAAGCGGCAATGCAGAGATTAGTAGGAAAGTTAATCCAGATAGAGGGGAAAATGACAGAGACAGCAGTCTGACCCATAAAAGTGTTGCAACAAGGAATAACAAATGGTTTGAGAGTCAAAGCAGTAGATCAAGTAAGCTGGGTTGGGGGTAGAAGGTTCGGGTTACAATAATCTGAATAAAATGAGAGCCAACTACACAAATTATTTTCACTTTATTCCTGATGTACTGTGCAAAATATGTTATTGTCCTATGGGAAGGCCCAAGATTATTTCAGTATTTGGGGGAAGCTCAAGATCATTTTAATGGCTTGGGGGAGACTCACTATGACAAAACCAGAGAAATAATGTACTAGAGCAATGTGGAATGTGCAATTCCACTGGCAGAATTCTGATAGAATGACAATTCCATTCCCAAAATGCATTTCTGAGTTTTTATGTAATGCTTCAGAATTCTGAATGCATTCTGCAGATTCTTTATTGGAACGGTGGCTTATGATTCACCAATGACACTGCTGCCCCGACACTCCCTTGTGATCATGCACCCACAGTTTCTCCATTAATTTATTACAGGCATAGTATGGAGCTGGCGGGGAAAGGGTGAGCTATAGAATGGAAGTTGACTGGCTAGCAAGGTTTCATGTTACTATTCCCCCCCCCAAAAAAAAAAAAATCAAGGATCAGGTTAAAGGAGTGGGTAGACTATAACTGTGTGCATATTCTGGGGAATGAAGACAGTCTGATTAAGGTGGGAGGGTACATTTTACAAGATCCAGTTGCCTCCTGGCACAGTGCTCAGAGATACCAATTTTGAAGATTTTAGGGCACCAAGGAAAGGACTGAAATGATGGCAGAGGGTAGCCAGGAGACTAACACAAGCCACCTGGAGAGAAAGAAAGAAAGGCTTTTTTTTTCTGAAGTTACTATTTCTCTCTTAAGCCCGCCTGCCACCCCCGACCCTTCAGAAGACACACATTGCCATCCCACTGCCAGTAACCCCTACCCAAATGGACCCTCAAGCCCCCATGGGTTATGGAATAACCTTGGGTGGGAAGACCCAAGTGGGGGCGATATGCTCTGTAACTTACATTGCGTCGGTCCGAGGTCCATCAGGTGGGCACTGGCATATTGTGGGCATGGCTTGGTCTCCCCATCTTCCCGGTGGTGGCAGTTTTTTTCCCCCCCATGTTTTCTCCCTCCCCGTACAGCGTGTGACTTCCTCCGACATCATGGTGCATTAGTGCGGATGTCCACACTGTACACTGGCCACATCCCTTCCCCTAGTGGAGGCTGCAGTACTCCGAGCCTCCGCTCGGAGTCATGCAAGTATCGGGCATTGGCAGAATCCCTCCCCAGAGAAGGTGAGCTGTCATGGAACGCTCCAGCCTGTCTCCCCCTGGCTGACCCACCAGTGACCTGAGTCCACTCCTGAACCCAGGTCGCTGGTGTGGTTCGAGGTGTGGCGTCCAGTTCCTCAACCCTCTGTGCCACTGGGCCGGTCCGAAAGAAAGGCTTTTTTTTGTTTTACACAAAATGCTGGCCACCATAAATAGTAAGTTATTTCAGAATGATTCCTGAACATTTTGGAAGCCCATTAGTCATGGTATTCAGGAATAACATTTGGGGTGTGCACACCTCTACTATGCAGAAGGGTGGTTGAGGGTGTAGGTTATATAACAAGGCAAACTACTGCCACAGAGAAGCTTGTGCATCTGTATGTAGGTGGTGTGAACATACTCCATAAAATAAAATAAATTTTACCACAAGAGGAACAGTATTTCATTAGAACACCATAAACATGGTGGTCTGAAAACATATGTCACTGGTGAATGTGTGGGGACACATATAAATCAGTGGATTTCTGTTCTGATAGGCACAAGTATGAGCTGACTGTGCTTTCTGCATTATCCTCATCATAAATATCACCAACAACCAATACAATATCCTCTATCACCACCTGTGACTGTTGGTGTGTACCCTCACCTTCCTCATGGAACCTTGATTTTATCTAATCCAGTGGCCTAGTTGGATGTGCAGCTACATTATTCTGAACGCTAACATTTCCACATTCTTGTCTGGCAAGCAAATTTAACAGTTATTGTGCTTAACACTTTTTGATATCTGAACTAACTCTAGCTAGCAGGGAGGAGAGGTATTCACCCACAACTGAGCCAGCACAGGCCACACATCAAACTCAAACTACCAACACAGAAGTGGTCTGTCATCTAGCACTTGCTTTTCAGAGTCACCTATATAGGCCTCCACCTTAGAAGCTGCAGACATTAGGTTCTCTGGATCAGAAGGAACCACCTTTTTGCTGTTCATGCCAATCTGAGACAGAACAACCCAAAGAAAGTTGCATGGCTTTGGAGTACTACCCACTAAGAAATACTTGGAGCCGTGCACACACAGAACCAAGGTGGGCGCACTTGGAAAAACTGCCAAGCAAACACACAGAAAGGAAGCACTCCAGATACAAAATAGTGTTAGTGGCAATCCAAAAGTTTATTCTGCAGGTTGGCTCGCATTTATAATCTTTTGGATGGCCACCAACACTATGTAGTACTGAGTGCCTCATTTCTGTGTATTTGCCTACCCACTGAGAAGGGGGCGGGGATGACGAGAATGACTGGGTTGTGGAAGATGATGCATCCCACAAAGCTTTTTTTTTGCAACAGGCCGCTAGTTACTTTCCTTGTCTTGCTACATTGTTGACACTTGTTTACATTCCGGCCCTGTCACTGTCCAAATGTTTCTGTCCACCTGTACATTTCCCCCATTAAGAAGTGACATAGTCCCATGTCTGTAATGGGATCTAACATGGTCACCACAACATACTGTACATGCAGGATGCCATCATGCTGCACAAATGTTCATCTGTGGACACCCTTTCGAGCATGTTATCAACCAGTTCACTGCCTCTGGTGTCATAACTCCATTCAGACATTTCCCAGATATTAAAAAATGCCTGGGAAAGGAGATAAATCAATAGAACTGACTGGCTGATTCACATATTTACTGCATTTACCACGTGAATAGGCAGCACACTCATGTGGCTGGAGGACATGGATCAGGGTGTCCGTCAGCCTCCAATGATCGATCCTGAGTGAAAGGGGATGATATGTCACAATCTCACTGAAGCATTATAGAAACATAGAAACACAGAATTTGATGGCAGATAAGGACCGCTTGGCCCACCCAGTCTGCCCATTTCCCTACCTAATGCATAGGCTGCAGATCCTAGTTAACCAACAGCCTACTTCCTCCTATCCCCCCCTAGAACTGCCTTATGTCTGTCCCATGCATTCTTGAATTCCTCCACTGTTTCTGAGTCCACTACCTCCTCAGAAAGGGTGTTCCACGTATCCACAACCCTCTCCATGAAAAAATACTTCCTCACATTACCTTTGAACTGCCCCCCCCCATCTTCAGATTGTACCCCCTTGTTCTTGCACATCTCCCTTTTCTGAAAGATGCTACCATCTTGGACTCTGTTGATTCCCTTGATGTACTTGAAAGTTTCTATCATGTTCCCCCTCGCCCTACCCTCCTCAAGTGTATACATATTAAGCTTCTTTAATCTCTCTTCATATGACTTCTGGTGCAGACCCTGCACCATTTTAGTCACCCTCCTCTGGACAGCCTCCATCCTGTCTATGTCCTTGCAGAGATGGGGTCTCCAGAACTGGATGCAGAACTCCAGATGGAGTCTCACCAACTGTCTGTACAAAGGGATAACAATGTCCTGTTTTCTACTGGTGATGCCTCTCCCTATGCATCCCAGCCTCCCACCAGCTCTTCTTACTGCCTTCTCACATTGCTTGCCCACCTTAAGGTCATCTGATATGACTACCCCCAGGTCCCTTTCCATTTCTGTAGTTGTTATTATCTCACCCCCCCCCCATTGTGTACTGTTCCCCTGGATTTTTATTTCCCAGGTGCATTACTTTGCACTTCTTTGCATTGAATCTAAGCTGTCATATATCTGACCATTCCTCCAACATCCAAGTCCCTTTGCATCCTCTCCACCCCTCCTTCTGTGTGAACCCTGTTGCAAATCTTTGTGTCATCTGCAAAGAGACATACTTTTCCTTCCACTCTCTCTGCAATGTCACTTATAAAGACATTAAAGAGGACTGGTCCCAGTACTGAACCCTGCGGTACCCCACTAGTAACCCCCCTTTCTTCAGAGTAAACTCCATTTACTATTACCGTCTGTATCCTGTTGTCCAGCCAATTTTTAACCCAGGCTACCACCTTGGGACCTAGTCCAAGGCTGGCTAACTTGTATATTAATCTTTTGTGTAGGACTGTGTCAAATGCCTTGCTAAAGTCTAGGTAGGCCATGTCCACAGCCCCTCCCTGGTCTACCACATTGGTCACCCAGTCAAAGAAATCTATTAGATTTGGCTGACATGACCTTCCCGCTGTGAATCCATGCTGCCTTGAGTCCTGTGGCCCACTGGCCTCTAGGAACTCAACAATTTTTTTCCTTTAGAAGTGATTCCATCATTTTCCCTACAACTGAGGTCAAATTAACAGGTCTGTAGTTTCCTGCCTCTGTCTTGCTCCCACTTTTGTGAAGGGGAATCATGTCTGCCCTCCTACAGTCCTCTGGTACTACACCATCCTCCCATGATTTGTTAAAAAGGGAGGTCAGTGGTGTCACTAATTCTACCCTTAGTTTTTTTAGAATTCTTGGGTGAATCCCGTCAGGACCCATTGTTTTGTCCACCTTCAGTTTTAAGAGTTCTTTCAGGACCCTTTCTTCTGTGAATGGACTGGTATCGACCTCCCTATCCAGAGTGCTTCTATTCTTTGATTTAGATACCTCCCCCTCCTCTTTTGTGAAGATTGAGCAGAAATATTCATTCAATGTCCCTGCTTTTTCACGGTCACCCTCTGCCCACCCTCCCTTCCCTTTAGTAAGCCTCATCATCCCTTCCTTCATCTTTCTTCACTCCCTGATGTACCTATAAAAGGTTTTATCCCCCTTCTTAACTGAGTTGGCTATCTTTCCTCAGTTTGGGCTTTTGCTATTCTGACTGCCTTCTCCACTTCCTTCTGCTTTAACTGGTACAGTTATCTGTCCTGCTCCTTCTGTGTTTCCTTATACGTCCTGAATGCTACCTTTTTCTCCTTAACCTTCCCCGCCACCTCTTCCATAAGTCCGTAAGTGGCTTGTACTGCTCTACTAGCCATTCACGCATATATAAAGAAGAATTACTGTTTTAGCTGGTGTTATCGAATTCCAGTTTAAGCCTGGAGATCCCTTAGTTGGTTTGTAAAACAGCCAAAATGTCCATTCAGGTATTGGGCAGTGGCCAACATGGTATCTACCTAAACATTTATTTCAGGGACTCCTGAATAATCAAACTGAGGCAGTGGACAATGAATGGCACATGGTGGAATGAACCACCCTCAATGACCTTGCACACATTTCTGCCATTCTCACTTGAAATAAACCCGTTTCAAATTCTGGCATGTTACCCATTACTCAATTTAATTGTTAATCTCAGCCTATGTATTTGGGCATTGTGCTACACAGAGTCCACACACCTCATGCTCAGTGTAGCCTGCTGAAACATACCAGCAAGGGTGGGGTGGCTTAGGCACAATGGTGACTGGCAAGGCTTAATGCCATCAAAGTTTAGAAAAAAGACCCAATGTGCTGCTAAACACACATATGAAGATTTTTATTTATTTATTTATTTGAAAGTTTCATCAGGAAGACATATTGAGCAAATTGCTCATTTCCAGATGCACCCTGGGGGAAGGAAAATGGGTTGGGGTACAGTAGAGAATTCAGGGTAACAATAGGCAGCAAGAATACAACAGCATAGGATAAAAGGTAACAATGGTAATAGGACACAATCAATGCAGTAAAAATGACAATGCAGACATATAAACAGAGATACAATAAATGCAATGGCACAGAATACATACATTAAAGGAAAGCTGTCCTTATCACCAAACCCCCACCCAACCCCCAAAACTATACCCACCGATTAGGCTTTTCGGCCATAATACATTTTTCCACTCCGAACTTACTTTATTTTATTTGAAAAGTCTGCTATCTCCTGTCATGAGCAGGCTGCGTAGATCCATCTCCTAAGAAACTGCAGCACTGCACTACTCGCCCCAATACATTTGTATTGAGGCAAGCGGTGTGGTGCCGCAGTTTCTTAGGAAATGGACCTGCACAGAATCCGCCATGATAGGAGATTGCAGACTTTTTCAAAATAAAATAAAATTCGGAGTGAAAAAAAAACTATTAAGGCCAAAAAGCCTAATTGGGAGGTATAGGTTTGGGGTGGGGGTTTGGTGTTAAAGGACAGCTTTCCTTTAACAACTTGCAGATTGAGTAGGGTAAGATACAGCAGCATGGGATGCAAATAACAATGCGGAAATACAAGCAGAGATACAGTGACCACAGTGGTACAGATACATACATAGTCAGCAGTAGACTGTATGGATAATTGCTTAAGTAAGTTAGTAGTAAGGCTCGTAGGTTAAGGCAACAACATCAACAGAGACTGTACCGGAACTGCTTGAAGCAGTCATAGCAAGGCTCCCAGGGCAAGGCAAAACAAGACTGCATAGGGTTAACAAAGATGCTGCACCAGACCAACTACTCCACTTATCAGTCGTGATGTGGGAAGTCTCTACAGAAGAATGGGCAAAGGCATGCAACAGAATAACTTTTAGATTGAGCTGCAACTCTGGGCCAGCCTTGGTGAAAAATATGTTCATGTTGGAACATTCCATTTGGCTACTGCCCCATTCATTTATTTATTATTTATATATTCAATCTGGAATTACAATACCTTTGAGCACAGGCGCTCATTTACAAAGGTTCCATGTCAGTGGGGAAGGGTGAATAAACATACAAAGGTGGTAAGACAATGACAGGTTTCAAATTAACAGCAATAGCACATACTTTGTATCTCAGCTATAGAGATGGGAGTTGAAACAGGGTGAAGGGGATACAGAAAGAAATAAGGAGTAAGCAGCCAGCAGGCCTTGTCGGAAGTGTGAGGAAGAAAGAGTGGCTAGGATTCTAGGAGTGGAGGGGTGGTTGTCGGATAAGGGGGGAAGTGGGGGGGGTGAGGGTAGAAAGGTAGAGCAAAGGGAAGGTAATGCTTTGAGGTGGGGAGAAAGGGCTTAAAAGGTTGAAGCACAAGTGGGTAGGACACAAACTATTCATTAAATGTCTAATAAGGAGGCAGTGTTGCGCAGTGGTTTAAGACTCTGAGCTGCAAACCTGGAGACCTAGGTTTGAATCCCACAGCCCCCACTTGCATACTGTGTGACTCTGAGCAAGTCACTTAACTTCCTTGTGCTCCCAGGTCACACCTGTAAAGAAGCTTTCAGCTTATTGTGTCTCTCCTGGTAAAATAACAAAAAAAAAAAAAGGCAACAATTTCCCACAAATGACTAGGGCACCATATCCACTCCCAGCATGAGTGCTAAGCACAGCTGACAATATAGCCTAGAGGTTAGAGTAATGAGCTGTGAATGAGTTTGGTACATACAGCAGACCTGAGTCTGAATCTCAAAACCTCTGCTTGCATACTCTCTGACCCAGAGTAAGTCAATTAAACTCCCCCAGTGCTCCCAGGGTATCCCTATAAACAGTCATTGTGCCTACTGGACCTTGCCAGGTTACAAAAAGAATTCTCAATAGCACTCATTACGTTACCTGGTCTCTTTGTGGTTATGGTGATATGTACTCTACCTGCACTGTTTTAGGTTGTACTTGGTGGAGGTCCAGATGTGGATGCAGCTTGTACCACAGACTGGAACAGATTCTTAGTGGTGGGACTAGGTCTGGTAACTGTTCATTTTTGCTAAATAAATACATAATTAATGTCATGGGGATTTACTGACAGGTGTGCCTATCAATGCCTGCATGGCAGAAGTGGTCATAGTTCTACTATTGCTACTATTCAGCAGGCTCACTACTGCGTCATCATCTGTCTTTCAAACTTAGCCAACAACAGGTCTATTTTGACTAGATTGTGCCTCCCTTTGTTGCTGCTGACACTTAAAAACATGGCTGGGTTTCATGTGGAGTTGCTGACTAGTAATGCCAAGAACTCAACCAGCTTTGTCACAGCTGACTCTGGCTCTACAAATCTGGCATCATGCAAAGCTCTTATCTTTGTATCTCTCACAAATAAATCCCACTCTGAGGGTGTGTGGGATGATGGGTGCTTGTCTAACTGCTGCTGTTCTGTCATGGAGAAAGGGTATATCCGGGACCTCACCAACACAAACTATGGGCTCTATTTATAAAGAATATACATGACATATAGGCTTTGGTAAGTTCCTCTTCCAAGCAGTGAAGGTATTGTCGGACTCCAGCACATTCTCAGCTGGGATCTGTGCCTCATGCGCACCCCACTCCAGGTGCCTGGATACGTGTGTGCCCCAGGAGAGAGGTTGGCTGGGGGTGGGACATGGCTGCATGCCATACAGAAACAAGGATACGCAACTGGCCACACAGGGTGGTGGACCTTGTGCCCCCCCCCTCCTTGCTACTCCAAACCTTTGGAACATACTGGGAGGGCTGGTGGCACAGCAGAGCATACGGATGGAAGAGCCAGTCACTGGAAGTGATACAGTGGTCGTAGAAGGACTGTCCATATCCCATAATCCCCTACTCTGTATTGAGTGTGGGATCTAGTCTGACAGTGGGTAGGCAATCTGACTGAATGGTCACCATCAATTGCTAAGTTGCTCCCACCATGATCTCACACTACTGAGTTGGTGGGGGGAGGCACCAGGGATGTGTGGCTATGCTTTGTGCATAGCACATGATGTGTGCTGGGCGGCCGGCATAGTGCACCACTGCCTGAGTACACTCTTTTGGAACATACCTGGGTGGCCATTATGAACACAGCCCTGTATGAACATACAGTAACATTCAATGAGCTCTCTTCTGATTCTTCCTCTGTCCCCATCCTGTTTCTTTCCCTATGTGTGTAAATGACAAGGGTGTTATTACCCTTACTAGCCAGCATCAATTTTCAGGAGATTTGTCTCTGGATATTAAGACCCTCCTCTTCAACTATCCCTTGTCTTGTTACAGGAAAGGGCTTTTTGCATTTACCTGCTGATGTTCATTGTTCTGTCTCTAGCTCCCAATCTGTGGCAAGAACAGGATCATCATCAAAAGCCACATTAGTAACTGAATTTGTTGAAATTGGGTTTCTCATTCTATACTCTTTAGATAGGGATTCATTATTGATTGAATTCCAAATCTTCTCATTTTTGAGAATTTTTATTTCTACTTTTCAAATATTTCTATTTACTTTGCAGTGCTTCTACTTCTAATTATGATTTCTCCTGAATTATTTTATATATTGCTTCTTACTGGTTTTGTGACTTTCTTCTCATTGATACCTACCCTGTGACTGCTTCTATTTATGTTTTTTTTTTTTTTGTTTTGTTTTTTTTGAGTCAATATGGGTGAATAAATTTACTTTTGTTTGTGGGATTTTGTCACCAGTCTCAGGTGACTTTTCCTGTATGCTTGTTTCTCAGTGCCTATCCATAGTGGGTTGGGCCGCATACACTACTACATATATTAGATGTTGCTGCTGCTACATTATGAGCTATGTGGACAGTCCTCTTCCTTGCCTTGTTTGAAAAATCACAGCCAACTATCTCTATATGTACTACTCACACCCATTGCCTGAACTTTGTTGTTTTCATCTCAAACGAAAGATCCAAGAACACAATAACCCCTGAACTTCCCCCCAACTATTGGACCTTATGAAGTTTAGAGACACCCTATGGTACAATGTCAGAAGCTCAGGCTTCCCGGTGGATTATCAGAACTACAAAACAGCATGCAATAACTGCACGTGAGCTATATGCAAGGCCAAAAGACACCATTTTAAAAATGAGCTGGCAAACTCCTGGGGTGACAGACGTCACTTCTGGGAGAATATCAAGCTTCTGACTGGCAAACCAAGTAAAACACCACCCACCCTACTGAACATTGAGGGCAAACCCACCCAGGTCCTCAATATCATAGCTAATACTTTCAGCAAGGCTTTTACCGACCTCAGTGGAGTACTGCCACAATGTTTCCTCCATTCCCATTGGACATTAATCCCTCACACAACCCTGAGACCTCGAAAGGCTCTCACTCACCTTCCTATCTCATAGTTCTTACCCCTACTGAGGCAAAAGAAATACCTGCTAAAAGCTCTTGGGAACTCCAGCGCCAGTAGTGATCAGCTTGACCTCAGGCTTGTTAAACTTATCTTGGACACAATTCTCTCTCCCCTCACCCAACTCTTAAATCTGTCTCTAATCTCTGGAAAATTCCCTCAGATCCGGAAGGCAGTGGTGGTTACACCTATCTTCAAAAATGGGGATAGAACCAATCATACAAATTATCGGCAAATATCAATACTTCCTCCTCTCTCTAAGGCCCTAGAGTGAATTGTTTCCAACCAGCTGACAGAATATCTAGATAAGTACCAACTACAGTGCTGACAACAACGTGGCTTTCACAAACTACACAGCACTACTACTGCACTTGTAGAGTTTACCAGTTTCATTCACAATGCTCTGGATAGGGGGCTCTTGGTGGAGTCAATTTACATTGACCTTACCAAAGCCTTCAACACTGTGAACCATAACCTGCTCCTGGATCAACTTTCCATTACAGGCCTCTCCCCTGAGTCTACAGCCTGGTTCAGGAGCTACCTCACTGGGAGGTTCCAAAAGGTAAAAGTACTGGACACCTCTGTACCATTGCCGATTGTTGTGATGTGGAACCTCTGTGAAAGAGCCTCTGGCTCAAAGGTACTTTCCAACATTTGAAATAAATATAAATAAATTTAAATCTCTCCAGTTACAGATCTTAACAGTAAAAAGCTCACTTTCATGTTTAGTAAGCTGACTAAAACAGCAGTAAACGTACAAGAAATTAAAAAGTATCGGTCACTGACACCTGAAATGAAACTAGTAAACTAACAAAGTAAAATAAATTGCATAACACACTTGATAATGTTTAAACAATCGAAAGTCTGCCTTGAGCGTGTGTGTGTGTGTCTGTCTCTTTGTCTTCCTCTGCTTTACAGTCACTGCTGTGCTGTACATGTAGCTCTACACACTCATTAACGCCCTTCCACCACAGTCCAAAAACACAGTTAGGCTGAGTTTAAAGGTACCAGGTCAATATGCCACTGCTAAAACAGCATGGCAAGAACTGCGCTGTGTAAAGCATGGACACATTTAGAGTGACAGGGGTATAATAACAGTAGGGAATTACAGTACTACTACCCCTGTCACTGTGCGCTTATACTGTGAAGGGATCACACTGCTGTGTGGTGTTGTGCCTGGTCAAGCTGCACCTGTGGTGAAGTGGCTAAGGCACCAGCACACGGCAGGGTTGGAGATCTGGGGTCACGGTTCTGTTCCTCCCAGGTCTCATAGTGTTGCTACTTTTTTATTTTGAAAAAACAAATTCCCCCCTCCCAAGTTTCTCCCCTTTCTCAAAGTCCACACCCCCTCAGAGATGATTATTTTAAGTCTGGCGGGTGTGGGGGGGGTGAAGCCCACTATGTCAGGTGGTGTGGGGGGCAGAGCCCCCCCATAA
Source organism: Neoceratodus forsteri (assembly GCA_016271365.2). Classification (NCBI taxonomy): domain Eukaryota; kingdom Metazoa; phylum Chordata; order Ceratodontiformes; family Ceratodontidae; genus Neoceratodus; species Neoceratodus forsteri. The sequence continues at coordinate 1,879,294,514 of CM057452.1, forward strand.
AAACAAAGAGGTCCCATTATCTTTAATGGCGCATGCTTTTTTTTTGTTTCCCCAGTCTTATTTCGGCACACAACAGTTTGCATGTGGCATTGGTTGCCGCACTATTTTTGTTTTCGACATTATGACCCCATGCCGAGTTTAAACTACCTGTATAACTAAACCGAACAACCACTACTTTAAGTCAAGCACTGAAAAATTAATCTAAAACACACTCTGGAACTACACACTCATTAACGCCCTTCTGCCGCAGCACAAAAAAACAGTTAGACTGAGTTTAAACTATCTGTTTAACTAAGCCTAACAACCACTGATTTAAGTCAAGCTCTAAAAAACAAACCTAAAACACACTCTGCAACTTTAACTACAAACTTGTAGTAAGGGGTTTTCAAAATGTGTAAGGTTTGTATCAGACTTGTGTGAAAGTTTCACACAGCAAATCTAAGACTAGACACTTCTCTCTCAAATGCCTCATGGGCTCTGCAACACTAGAAGGAACCTAAGGAGTCACATGGTGTCAACTTCCTGTCTAAATGGCATCCACATGGTGGGAAAAAACTATTCACAGAGTTATTTTCTTTGACTATACATTTTCCATGGATTATACAGTGATTTGGTGGAAACCTAAACTGCATCAAGTTAACAAACACTGAATGGAGCTCCACAGTGTACATTACACAGTCAGTATAAACCACTTGAATTCAGACAGTTTCAAAAAAACGACCGTCAAAACCTCTGCATGGACACCCAGGCAGATGTGTAAGGACCATTACAAAGCAAACAGTTATTTTCGTAATGCAAGTCACCAAATTGTTTCTACACACATTGTATGAAAATTGCTGTGGAATGCCTTTCACGAAAACAGCCTGGATTTGCACCGTATTTATTGAGCAGTTATTTGGCTGGGAAAAGCACACTGAGTCAAAGCTAATTTCCAGGCATGTCCTGGAAGCACAGGGAGGTGAAATTACTTTCTTAGGATCATACAGTATGTACAGTTAGGTGAAGGTTATGGGAATCAAACCAAGTCTGCCGGATGTGCTATGTTCTTCACAGTTCAATGCTCACAGTAAGGTTTGATGGATCAGAATCAGCAGAACCACAGTACACAGTTCTAACATGGAAATCTGACATCACATTTCTAATGGGGCTCTACACTGTTTGTTTCTGGCGGAATTTAAGAGTTCCACTCCACACCAGCATCTATGCAAGGCTTCTGACTCAAATGTATTTATGCATTCCTGTGCCTACTCTATTTCCTACTACTCCAAAAGAAACCCAGTGAAGCACAGATCTCTCCCTAGAAGTTATTCTGTGCTTATTATTGAATAGCGTTTACTCCAACTTCTTTTGTCTAAAAATGGCAAGTCCAACTCGAGTCTTGCTCTTCCCCCTCACTTTCCCATACTGATTTTTGCCAGAGACACAGTCTCGGCTTTCTGCAGATCAGTGTTAGAGGTCTTTGGCCTAAACTGGACCAGACTGAAGCCTGTGTCTCTAATAGTCCGCCTGAAGCCTGCTTAACTGGTGGTAACTAATTCTGAAATTGCAGTCTCTGGTGATAATCTCTTCTGGCAGGATTGTTTCCTTTGAGGCTGAGGTGGTACTGATTTATATCAAATCTCACTTTAAGAGGTTATTATGAAATTCATACCCCCCAAAAATTGACATAATTGTGCTTAATTAGTTGTTTGCTGCAAACTCATTTATGTATCTTGCTATGTGCTATAGTCCTCCTTCACCCTCATACTAATAACTTTGTCAATCCTTAGTAAGCTTGTTGCTCCTTACACCCTGTCTAAATTTCTTCTACTTTGACATCTCCTCCATCTGCTACTGTCTGCAACCAGCTGAGTGCCTTAAACCTCACTCAGCTTGTTGTTGACACCAGATTTAACATTACAGATCCATCTACTATAGGTACTTCAAACCCATTCTTACTGGTAGCGTCATATAGTGTCAGAACCATCAATTGCTTAACCTGACCCAAAAAGGCCACATAAGGTAGAATGAGTTGAAATCTCAATGCTACTCCACAAGAATACGCAGCACAAGGTATTCTGCCATGACATCAGTGACCATCAGCATACTGTTTGTATAAGGGGTGATGCTCTATTGAACATACCGAAGTTACCTTCAAATGAAGCTTAAAAGAAATTCCATACACAGGCCTTTGTTTCAGATGTGGCTCAGTTGACCAGACATTGCATGTATAGTACCTTTGTCTCTCCATTCATTTTGCTTTGCACTTAAAAAAAAAAAAAAAAAAAGATCTTGTAGCAGTAATCTGAAAACATGCCCCACTACCATGCTCTATAAAACACAACTGGTTTTGTTTCTGGTTTCATTTTATTGCCTCTATAATATAAACTAAAAATAAAACTTGCAATAACTGCCACACGGCGAAACTGGAAACTGAATGGTTAACTTTCAAAAAATCGGCATCTAATGTAATTCTTACTAAAGAAATACTAAGAGGAATTTTTATCAGTCCTGTCTCACTTCAGCTAATGTTATCCTTTGGAAATTGTAATGGACTAATAAACAGATTCTGAAGGAGGGTGACCATGAGGGTTTGCCAGTGTCCTTGCATTATGATAATGTAAGTGTGATATGTGGATAAGCTAATTTAATACGATAGTAAGCTATACAAAAAAATTCCTATAATACATCACTTCCATCTTGCTAATACTATCATCACACCAGTGATAATAATATTGTTCCAAGCCATCATATTATCGTTCAGTGCTCGTAATACTATAGTTCAAGTTCTGAATAATAGTATTATTACAGGACCACTACAGCGCAAGGTCAGCAAATGGCTTGTGCAGAGTGGGAATCAGATTCACTGCAACCGTCCCCTACAGTGAAAGCCGACTCACCGCTCTCCAACAACCCAAAAACATCTAACCTGCAGCAATACAGTGGACCTCCTCCTCGCTCCAGATTCTAAAAAAAAAGTTTTCTTTTTAAACTGTCCAAAAATAAAGCCACATTAAACTAAAAAATTAACAAAAAAACCAAGCACCTCCTCAACCGCTCGCTACGACGAGCCACCATGTTCTTGAGATAATTATGCATAAAACAAACAAGAACCAATAGAATCACATGCTGGCAGCTTCAAAAGGCATCAAAACATTCTGGCATCCATGGAAACGCATGGAAACCAGATCCTCTTAAAGAGACAACCACACACACTTTACCTCCCTCAGAACTTCTTACCACATCTCAATGGAACAGTATGAACAACTCGGATCCATACATTACAAAAACCAAAGAGAGAGATAAGAGAGTATTTCAAGGCAGTAAATCCAGCTCGAGGATTTGGGGACTTTGGGAACCTCGAGAGAGAACCAAGTCCCCAAAACCTCTTGATGGTATTACTGCCTTGTAATACACACTTATTTATCTATTATTCTATTTATCTCAGACAAACAGGAACTACAGTAACTAATGTTTTCAACTTATATTTTGCAAAGTCAAGCTCAGCTTTTGACAATGCCTCTCCAACTTATCTGCTTCTGTTATTGCCCCTCCTCAATAAGTCTCCTGCCTCATCCATATTTTATACTTAAGCCTTTCACCAAATCAGAGCTGTCAGTGGCAGCAAATCTTGGTCATTGAGAGGGCGCTCCTGCTTTCATCCCTGCAGCGACCCCCTGTGACAACCACAGGAGATAACTCTCTCTTTCCAGATCCTCTACAAGGGGCCACTGCTGGCTGGCATTGTCACAGGATGCCATGAGGGAGGTGGATGGTGGGAGACAGGGAGGAGACTGCATTTAAAATCCCTGCTACTTCAGGCAGATGAGACAGTCCTTTGGTCTTTCTCTACTGTCACTGTCTATGATTCCACCCTTTCGATGACAACTAGTAGTAGTGTCAGACTGAACAGTGGTTGTGGGGGCTGATAGGTCACTGGCTGAGGTCTGCAGTGGGAAATCAATCATAGTGGAAGGGGGTAAAAAGCTTAGTTAAACAAGCATTTGTCAATGCCGAATGTTGTCGCGCTGGCATTGGCTTTGATAGTGCAGTGCATGAAAACGCTTTGGTCAGGATGTGAAAAATGATAGCTGTACAGTTCATAAGGAGGTGTAAAAAAATGACAGTGTTGAAAATGTGGCATGTAAATATAGCAAATTTGTGAAGTTACAAGGGTGTATGGGAAATGTGCAACGCACACTTGGAACACAGTCATTTTATGGGCATTTGGCACCAAATTTTCAACATAGGCATTTTAGCACCTCTGTTCATGTACAGTGTCACTGTTATTTCCTCAAACTGTCCCAAAAAGTGATTTCACACAGCAACTGTGCTATTCTGCACCTGGAAGTGCGAAAACACATTTTGGGGAGAATATGTGAAATGACAGCTGTACTGTTCATCAAGAGGTGTGGAAAAATGCCAGTGGTGAAAATCCAGAGGGATAATATTACAAATGCACGACGTTACAAGCGTGCATGCAATCTGAAAACACACGCTCGTAACACAGTCATGTTATGGAGTATCTTTACCAAATTTTCAACTTAGTAATTTTAGGACTTCTGCTCATGAACTGTGTCAATGTCATTTTCATAATCTGGCCTGAACACTGATTTCCCACAGCGACTGCGTTGTTGTGCACCGGAAGTGCGGAAACACATTTCGGGCAGGATGTGGAAAATGACAGCTGTACTGTTCAAAAGAAGGTGTACAAAAATGAAAATGATGAGAATCTGGCATGAAAATATTGTGAATTCATGAAGTTAAGAGCCTGCGTAGCAACTGCACAATGCATGCTCATAAAACAGTCACTTTTTGGATTTTTTTCACCAAATTTGCAACATAGGCTTTTTGAGAGGCCTCCTCATGAACACTGGCATTGTCATTTCATTAATCAGTCCTGAAATTTCTAGGCCAATTAATGCCATGACAGTGATAGAATTCACGAGGAGAGGTCCCGAAAACCCCATGCTGAAAATTTGGCGCCAGAATTCCAAAAAATGCCGAGATATGCAGCAAAGTTGAAAAAACCCTATTTATTCCATTATACAGCTTACCGCATTTCTTCAGTTCACAGTTGCCTTTGAAGAGTGCAGACGAGTTCCCAGTCCACCAAAGATCATCGCGCTATGCTCCGGAGCGGGTGTGGGGAGGCAGGGTGCACACTGGGTGGGTGCGCGTTGTGGGAGGGGGGCCAGGAAGAGCGCCAATGGACAGTTTCCTTCTTTACAGTGAAAAAAATAAATAAAAGACATTGGAGGACCATTTGCAATTTGAATAAGTGCTTTGGCACGCTGGGGTGGGCTCCCAGCTTGCCACCTGTGTGTGTGTGTGTGTGGGTGGGTGCTTTAGCCGACAGGGGATTGGGCACCCCTATCGGCAAACAAGGAGAGGGGGGAGCCACAGGAGCCGAGGGGGCTTGGGCACTCTCAGAAATCAAAAACGGATGGGGACCACATTATGCTGATGGGGAGTGGCTCTCCATCGGTAAAATTCAAGGAGGAGGGAGGAGTGATACATGCTGATGGGGATTGGGCACCCCCGTCGGCAAAGAGAAACTGCTGGGGGGGTGCATGATCCCAAGGGGGATTGGGCACCCCCTCAGCAATCAAAAAAAGGGGGGTTACATGATGCTAATGGGGATTGGGCACCCCTGTTGGCACACAATAAAGGAAAGGGGGTTGACGGGCAACAGCGGCAGTCACTGCCGCCATGTTGCCTGCGCGTAGGGAGAGGCATGCTGTGGTCATGCTGCATGACAGCTTTGCTCTCATTGCAGCGGACCTTTTCTCAGAAGTTGTCACCTCAATAGCTAGACAGGGTGTCAGCCCCTGCTGCTGGCTGACTGGGGAATGCGGGACGCACCTACAGGTGTGTGCCCTGCATTCGCCCAACAGCCACCGCACCTCCAAATCTCCACTGCTGCAAGATGTAGGCTGCGCAAGCATGCCAACCTAAAAAGGTCTCTAGTTTACTATGACTTTTTCAGCTCCTCAAAGTATAGTACGGACTGCAAATATATCACAGTATTGTGGCTGATTACTGTGAGAATGAACCTTGTACATTATTTACAGATCTGCAAGAAACTTCAATGGCATGAGATTTAAACCACAAACTAAGCAGTCTTTGTTTTCCTTTATGATTGGTAAAGGCTTGGAGTGATTTAAGTGTAGATAAATTACTATGAGGTGAGAGAAGTAGATTAATAAAGTACTGGTACTGTGGTGTGCCAGTTTTTCCCCTTTGATTACTTATTGAGGATAACACTGGTGTTAGGATTCCTGGGAACCAGAGTCACAAGAAGAACACTGTACAGCTGGCTTGTTTTGTGGTATTTTACTGAGCAAGCAGATACCAGATGGTATTCACAAAAAGTATTATTAAACATATTAACCACATTCTGTTTAAATCTATACATGACACTGCATACTAAGCATATGTGTTACAGTATCTGACCTTAATTTTTGTCCATGTGACATGGTTTTCTTTAGGAAAAGTGCAGATTACACAAGCTGTTTTGTCATGAAGAAATTTGAGGAAAGGGTTAATCAAGGCACTAAGGCAGAAAGATTAAGAGCCCAAGCCACAAAGATCCCCCAAATATGGGCCAAAGGTGTGCATCCTGGCACAGACCCAACCCCACTACTACAGAGGCCTGCACTACTGGGGGCATCCAAAAACCTTGGCTACCAGTATATGTGCATATGAATGCACAGAGCTTTAGGGAAAGAGTGTCAGGTGCAGAGCCAAGTAAGCATCCAACTGGATGGCTGTCCTAGCACTAGAATGGATCCTCTCCTCGGCACAGAGCTGGGGTCATGGTATACTGCAGACCACTATGGACTGCTGTATCTGCACCAGAGCATTCACTAAAACAAACAAAATTATATACAGTGACACCCACCAGGATGCAGTGCAATACTGCAGTATTCTCCAGAAGCATTACAGCAAGAAACAAGGCAATTTTAAAGTGCAACTCTGCATTTCAGCAGCTACTTTAATGAATAAGATGTTTCGGCTGTTACAAAGTACTAGAGAAAATAGTTTTTTTTTCTTCATTTTTTTGTGTTCCATTCCATGGTTTACAGCACATCTTGATAGTTGTGTGAGGGAGCTCCCGTGAATCTTGAGGACCGACCTTTTCTTAAGTCTGTTGGCACAGTTCTTCTATTTCTTAGCCTAATCTATCCTTTATAATTTATAATCCATAAGGTTGGCCACCTATGGGCACCCCCTTCCCTTTCTTGACTATGCTATAGTGTCCTCTTCAATTTTCATTTTCCCTCTCAGGTCCTCATACAGGGAGGTTATTGTGGTGACCTCCAAGCATATGCAAAACAGGTTGTGTTTATCGTGTTGGATTTAATATGTAACTGCACTATGTCATAAAATACCTTGATGTAGATACCTTTCATGAAACCTGTAAATGTTGAAAGTACCATGGCACTAGGTGTTTTTGATAATGGTAAAAAGTACTCAGTGACTATTATAAAAATTAAGTTAGCTGTGCTATTGAAAATGCATGTAAATTGCTGTAAACTGAACAAGTCTGAAATTGCATGGTGATTTGCAAGATCCCATGATGCTCGACATTACGTAAGTATGTGTGATGTTACGTTTCTTTGAAACTTGGCTTATTGTCAATACCCTTTGGCGTAACCCATGTTTCAGTGCTTCTGCATTGAGGTTCTTTGTCTTTAGCTTGTTTTTTGTTTTATTTGAGCCCCCACTACCCAAGCAAACAGGGCCCGCATAGAGGTGGAGGCAGAATCTCAACTGCTAGGTTAGATCAGAGATCAGTGTCAGTAGGTGCTGGCTAAGTGCAGAGAAAGGACATACATGGTCTGTTGCTGCAAACCGATGTACTGAAGAAGGGATATGCCATTGCTTAAGGTTATCTACTGTATTTTGAATAAACAACACACAGAGTTTGTGTGTTGAACTTGAAATTCGATGTCTGGTTCATCTGTTATCCCACAACCCCTCCACACTAGTCTATGTAAAAGTCTGTATTAAAAACATTTTCCTCTCCCCTGTTAACCTCACAGTGCCTTTGTTTATGACATTGTAGTGCTCATCATGCCAACAGACTGTGATGACACAAACAGCAGTTATGAGGTGAGCAGGGGAGGACTACACACATTTTGAAAGACTCAGTAAATAAGTACTGCTTTATCTGCAAAATTTTGTAGATTAACAACAGAGAGAAGTAAAGGAAAATAAACAACTAAAGAACAATAAAGTTATAATTGGTATAAATCTTTTGGTTTTATGCTTTTTGTTATAGTAAAGAGTCACTCTTTAATGGCATTTAGTCCCTTTTGTCGTGCAGTGCCACAGGACAATGTTTGCATCCTGTCAGGTGGGCTCCACTGTATATTTTCTGATGGTCATCAGCCCTCCATGGCAGCTCAGAGGTCCGGAAGCTAAGTTTAGCAGGGACATCCAGAGAGTGCCAGGTGGGACTTAAGGCATGTCCTCCCCCATGTAACTCGTCTCTGCCACCCGCTACACCTCATCTCCTGCATAGAAATTCACATGTGAATCATACAGATGTGTATTCTTGCTCCAGAGCCCACTCTTGCCATGCATGTAGTGGTTTGAGTCAAGTTCAGGCAGCTGCACCAATGGCTGTGGATGCACAGAAGTCTATGAATGTGTGGAGCGGGATAGTAGCACCTCCACTAGGTACCCATTTTCTGATGAGCAACACCTCCTCTGCCTTTTGTGGAATAGGGCCTAAATTACTCTCTCTTTCTCACCACAGCAGAAATGTGAGTCCCTTCAGCTCAGGGCTAAGGTGCATTTGCAGAGAAGCATAGCCCTACTGTACCTCATACCAACTTGGTTGTTCTTAAGTTGGTTTAAGACTAAATAGAAGGCTTCAGTTTCTGTGCAAACTCTCAGATGCCTTTTACATGCAGTAAATCCATAATAAAAAAGAAAAACAAACTGAAACAAAATAAACGTTTAAATAGATCTACAGTAAGGCTCTTTTATTGATTTACAGTAGTTAGTCATTCAGACAGCACCTCTGAGCACAAGTGCTTGTTTACAAAAGTCCCGCACCTCAACAAGGATAGAGACAGCACATAACAATAAACAATCCAGAAACATGTGAATGGCAGCTACATAGGAAGCGTAGTCAGAGGCTAGCTAAAGGAAGTCCTAGGTACAATAGAGCAATTTTCAATGTCATCTACAGCAGAAAAGAATACAGTGAATGCTCGGAGCCTGTCTCAGCTGAAGCATGAGGATTTGGAATTAGATACAAGTTCTTTCTTCAGTACTTTCTTAAAAAGAGCAATTTTAGGGAGGCTTTCAATGGATTCTGGTAATTCATTCAGCCACAGAGATGTCCTTACAGAGAAGGACCATTTACCCAAATGTTTTCTGCAGAAAGGGATTACTAGGGCTATTTGAGTGACAGACATATTAAATGTCACTCTCTGGATGTCCCTGCTAAATCTAGCTTCCAGTTAGTTGTTAAAACTGATTTTTCATTTCAAACTATCTATTAATTATGAAACATCTTAAAGCATTATGAACCTTAACTACAAGTATACGGTGAAATTAGAGAATACTGATCTCTTTCTTCACAAAAATATACAAACATTAAAGATGTATAGTTTTTTTGAGGGAAAATGCTCAATCCAGTTCTGGGCAGGAAGTTAGAATCCATAAAATGAAGACTTAAAGAGCTGGTGACATGTTCAGGTTAACTTTAACAAAACATAATATTTAGACACAGTCCAGATGATATTTCCCATTAGTTCTGTATTTCTACTCCCCATTATGTATTACTGAGGTTATTTGTATGAAAACTGGATTTCTGCTCCAGAAGAGTTCATCTAGTCCTGCTACTTTCTCCCTACCTGAAGTCATAGAGCCATGCTTGTGAGCTCACAGTTACTCCCATGGCAAAGGACTGTGATGTCACAACAGAAGATTATGACTTGGGAGTAGAAAGTAAGCTATAAAAGCAGACGAACTCTTAGTAAACTCTAAGGGACAAATATATAACCATACATATTTTCTTAGTAATAAATTATAGGGAGGAGAAATATATAAAATATAAATTGAATGCAAGCAGAATTGTACCTAATTATTATGTTTTTTTTTTATTTTCTTTGAGACATTAGTAGCTCTTTAAAAGAGAAACAACCAATTACACTGTTTTTTCCTTGTTCATGAGTGCCAGCCAAGAAGAAAAGGAGCCTTGAGTCAGGTGGCATTTTTGCTTGTTCAGAAGTGCCAGTGATTAAGAATAGAGCAAGCCATTAAGAACAAGTGCTAGCCAGAGTCGATACGGCTGTGGCAAGCTTTCAAAGCTCCAGAGAGCTAGTGCTGCCAGAGCGGCCAAGTGGCATCTGCAATATGGTGGTGGCAATGCAACTGTGCATTCGCACATGCATAGTTGCGGCGAATGGCAATATGCCATCTGAAAGATGGCAGCACCAGCAGAACTGTGCATGCATGCAAGGTGTGCATGTGCAGTTCTTGCCCCAGAATGTGGAAGTAACAGCCAAAATAGTGTGGCTGTTACTCCATAGTGGCTGATCGTGGCAGAGTGTTATAAGCTCTGTTAGACGTTCAGAAGGATACTTCCAAAAGTCCAACAGAAGGTGCCATGATCAGCCATTTTCAGCGACGCAAAGCAAAATGGCAGTAGGCTCCACCCACAGCTGTAAAAACAGCCATGAATCTGTTTTTTGGGAGCAGCAAAGCATGTGGGACTACGTGCATTTTTGTTAATTTGTGAAGTGACTCTCAGCCACTTTGCCTGTCCCTAACCGTGACCGTGACCATCCAATCTTTCCAGCTCAGAGGTGAGAATGCTACCAACTCAGTGACTGACAGTTAAAGAACTGCTGTATGTAGTAATCTGGAAATTGAGCCTGCTTGCCCTCTGAAATGTACAGCTGAAATGATTCACTAGTGTTTTTCCAATAGTGGAGCCCAATATTTTTCTCACATACTGCTATTTATTTTTTCTGTTTTTAAAGAAAATCTAATGCTGCCCATGATGAAAACAAGAGTACAGGAAGGTAACTTACAACTACTGTAGGAATAACTGCAACACAGAATTAACTAATTACTTGAATTAGGTGATTACATATAGAATAATATACGGGGGGTGTATAACATAGAATAATATATGGGGTGGTGTGTATGACAAGAATTTTACACACACCTGAGGTTTTGGATGCCACACAAACACTAAAAGCGAAGCTTGAGGGATTTATCTAGGCATCCAACACCAAGGGTGTGTGTAAAATTCGAGTTTCTGCACCACTTCATATTATATTTTATTTTATATAATTGCTGGGGTTCACTTTTTTGCCACAGTAATTATATAAAATAAAAGATGTTCCTGAGCAGCCGTGGTCTGGTTGGGTTTTAGCACGGTCCGTGGTCGCGTGCCAAAAGCAAACTTTTTTTTTCCTGGTATTTTTTTTTTTTTAATGTTTTTCAGCAGTGATTTTTTTTTTAATAACTCACTGCTGAGTCCATGTTGTGGTGCAGTTTCCGGTGGCAAGCAAGGTGGCCAGCAGTTGGAATGGAAGAGCTGCAGCTAGTGCATGCACATAGTGAGGCAAAGCCAGTGCGTGTTTGCCGTTACAAACACTCCTTTATAACAACAAATTACGCAATGGGTTTCCCTATGAAAAAAAACAGATTATCATTGCCTATTTGACTTAAAATAACTTATTCAATGCACCTACCTAATTCCCTTTTGTACTGTTGGAACTTTGTACCTTGTATTTGCAAACATGTTCAATTTTCCTTTTTACTTCTTCCTCTGTCTTATATGACCCTAGACCCTTTGAAACTAGATTCAGCCTAAAGGGTCTTATGTGTAATAAGTAAATAAAATAATATCATCAATCAGCATGTTCCATTTGTACAGTACCATAGTTACATGAAGCAAAAGCTGCCCTAACAGCCTTAGAGGAGAAAGGACACAATGGAATAGGGCGCCATAAAATAACAAAGTAATTCTGCTGAACTCAGTGGAATTGATAATGTATTTGAAGCAACATGTCTCGACAAGTAGAAACCCAATGCAAGTCATTACTCTACCACTGGCACAGAGAAGGCTAGGGTAGAAGAAATCTAGGCAGGAAATTAGGTTTTCCATTAGGAGTCTAGACATTGAGAAACAGCACTAGCAAATGAAGTGTGCTTTGTACATAAGAAAAAGCAACAGATAGATATTTCTTGGGTGCTGGTCATGATAACTAATTTGAATTATAAAAACTGAGTAAACTGAACAACATTGTTGGATTAAAACGTAACATTTGGCCATTGACACCCCCCGGTTAGTCAAGCCCTCCTTTATGACTGCCCTCTTAAGCACTTAAGACAAATAGGGTTGCCACCTATCCGGTTTTTGACAAGATAATCTGGTTTTTAGGGTCCTTATCCGGTCATCCGGTTTTGGTTACATGTAGTCTGGTTTTTGGGCCATTTTGAGTGCTCATATACTCTTAAAACTGATGTATCAAATCATTCACTGTTTTGGCTGCATTACATGTCCAGGTTACAAAGAAGTTCTGCTGTCACAGTCATTCAGAACTGCCTTTGTTTGTAAAACCAGACTGTCTGAGAGGTGTAAAGTATGGCCATTAAGATCATTAGCAGTAAATTAACCTATTCTTTTCCACTCTGAATTTTAAGTATGGTCTTTTACTGCTATGACAGGAAACAGCTTTTACACCTTTATGTGCTCTCGTGTGTTTCTTGTTTGTTCTATATTATGGTAAGTTTTAAACCCATTTTTCTTAAATTAATAATCTAACTTTTATTGCTTTTATCACTATATTTGCTCCATTTTTTTGTATTACCCAAACATTCCATGATATTAGCTATACTTTGACAGGTCATTCAGATAAACAGCATGGAATGGTGTATCTGAAATTGTGGAATGTCGTAGAAATATGAAATGAAACAGCAGTAGCTTCTGCGGTAAAGGAAGACAGCTCTGCAGACAACTCTCTGCCCTGAGGGAGGAAGCTGCCCGTCTTCAGGCCACACTGGACAGTAGTAAGGGAACCTTCCTCCAGGCCACACTGGACGGTAGGATAGGAACCTCCCCCATCCAGGGAGCACCACAGCCACCACCACTACCTCAGAGGTTGCGAAGAAAGCACAGCAGTTGGATCGCAGTGGGCTCAGAGAGGGTGAGGATGGTGGAACAGAGGCACACCCAGTGAGCTGTTCCACTCCACAATCCATACACCATTCTGGGGGAGCACAGCTCCCCTATGGATGCACCCGCAGAGGAGACTAAGGAGGCTGAGGACAATTGTCACAAGGAAGGCCCACAGGAAGGAGGCATAGGACACCACAAGGAAAGGAAGCAGCTCCTGGTGGGGGACTCAATTATTAGGGGGATAGAACTGGGGGGAGCAGGGAAAACTGAAGTAAGGTGCCTGCCTGGAGCCATGGCTTGGAGGGACAGGAAGCGCATCCTCAGGATCACAAGAACAGCTGCACGGGAGTCTGAGCTGGACGTCATTGTCCACCTAGGGACAAATGACTTGGCTCATCATGAGATTAGAGCAGTGCAGAAGGACTTTGTAGAATTGGGGAGGGGCCTAAGACAAGTAGCACACACAGTATCCTTCTCTGAGGTGCTGCCTATCAATGGCATGAGAGAGGCGAGGGTACTTTGCACCATGCAGTTTAATGAATGGTTGAAAAAATTGTGTGGAGCACAGGGGTTTGGCTTCATTGGGAACTGGGGTTCCACCTGGAGGGACACCAGCCTATACTGGCAGGATGGTCTGCATCTGTCCAGGAAGAGAACAAGTCTTTTGAGCAATCAGTTTAAATGCTTCATTGGCAAGCTTTTAAACTAGTTAAGAGGGGAGGCACTGATAAGCAGCAGGAAAATACCAGCCTCTCCCTACAAGACAGGGTACTAAATGAGAAAAAGACAGAGGTAGAAAGGTCAGTGGGGGATGCTGCAAAAGAAGGTAAAGCCATCAAGAAATGGAGAGCAATGAGTACCAACGCCCATAGTCTGAGTAACAAGCTTCCTGAATTAGTGGCCTTGATGGAGGAGGAACATCTGGATATCGTGGCAGTCACAGAAACATGGTACACAGAAAACCATGACTGGGATGTAAACATACCAGGATACACTATCTACAGGAGGAACAGGGAGGGTAAAATAGGAGGAGGAGTAGTAGTTCTTTACATAAGGGAAGGAATCAAAGCAACGGAATAAAAGGGAAAACAGGGAGGAGAAGAAGCATTGTGGGTAAATTTGGAGACCGGCAATGGTACCACAATCCGCACAGGGGTTGTATACAGACCCCCTTCTCAGGGGGAGGAAATGGACAAGGAAATGATAGAAAGTATACTTAGAATGGCAGAAAACGGGGAGATATTGCTGATGGGTGATTGGAATATGCCAGATGTTAACTGGAGTGCAGTTGCAGCAGCCACTTCAAAATGTGGGGTTATTCTAGCTGCCCTACAGGGGGCATGCCTTAGACAACTAGTATTGGAGCCCACTCGAGAGGGAGCAATCTTAGACCTGGTTCTCTCAAATGGAGATGAAGAGAGGATCACAGATGTAGAAGTAGGTAGCCATCTGGGAACTAGCGACCATCGAACAGTATGGTTCACAATAAACACAGCAATAGAGTAAAGCCATACAAGGCAAAAGTACTGGACTTTAGGAGGGCTGACTTTGCCAAAATGGGTGAGTGCCTAAGGAATGCACTAGCAAATGGGAAGGAAGGAGGGGTGGAAGAACAATGGGGAATAATAAAAACTGCCATCACAGAGGTAACAAGCCTTTGTGTGAAGCAAATAAACAAAACGAAACGACAGAAGAAACCACTATGGTTCTCAAAAGAAGTAGCAGTGAAAGTTCAAGAAAAAAAGAAAGCATTCAGGAAGTACAAGGAATCACAGAAGGAGCAGGACAGAGAACTGTATCAGTTAAAGCAAAAGGAAGCTGGGAAGGCAGTCAGAACAGCAAAGGCCCAAACCAAGGAAAAGATAGCCAACTCAGTTAAGAAGGGGGATAAAACCTTTTATAGGTACATCAGGGAGCAAAGGAAGACCAAGGGAGGGATAGTGAGGCTTAATAAAGGAGAAGGAGGGTGGGCAGAGAGTGACTGTGAAAAGGCAGAGATAAGAAACAAATATTTTTGCTCAGTATTTACAAAGGAAGAGGGGGAGGTACCTAAAACAAACAGTAGAAACACTCTGGATACAGAAGTTGATACCAGCCCATTTACAGAAGAAAGGGTTCTGAAAGAACTCTTAAAACTGAAGGTGGACAAAGCAATGGGGCCTGATGGGATTCATCCCAGAATTCTAAAAGAACTGAGGGTAGAACTACTGACACCACTGACTACCCTCTTTAACAAATCATGGGAGGATGGGGTGGTACCCGAGGACTGGAGGAAGGTAGATGTGATTCCCCTGCACAAAAGTGGAAGCAAGGCAGAAGCAGGAAACTACAGACCTGTTAGTTTAACCTCAGTGGTAGGGAAAATGATGGAATCACTTCTGAAGGAAAGAAATGATGAGTATCTAGAGACCAGAGGGGGCACAGGACCCAAGGCAGCATGGATTCACAGTGGGAAGGTCATGCCAGACAAATCTGCTAGATTTCTTTGACTGAGTGACCAAAATAGTAGATCAGGGAGGGGCTGTGGACATGGCCTACCTAGACTTTAGCAAGGCATTCAACACAGTCCCACACAAAAGATTAATATAAAAGTTAGCCAGCCTGGGAGTGGGTCCCAAGATGACATCCTGGGTAAAGAATTTTCTGGAGAATAGGACACAGAGAGTAATAGTAAATGGAGTCCACTCTGAAGAAAGGGGGGGTTACTAGTGGGGTACCGCAGGGTTCAGTATTAGGACCGGTCCTATTCAATGTCTTTATAAGCGACATTGCAGAGGGACTGGAAGGAAAAGTATGCCTCTTCACAGATGACACTAAGATCTGCAACAGAGTTGATGCACAAGGTGGGGTGGAAAGGATGAGAAGGGACTTGGCAAGGTTAGAGGAATGGTCAAATGTATGGCAGCTTAGATTCAATACTAAGAAGTGCAAGGTAATTCACCTGGGAAACAAAAACCCAGGGGAAGGGTACACAATGGGGGGTGAGAGACTAACATCAACAAAAATGGAAATGGACCTGGGGGTAGTCATATCAGATGACCTAAAGGTGGGCAAGCAATGTGAGAGGGCAGCAAGGAGGGCTGGGGGGATACTGGGATGCATAGGGAGAGGCATCACCAGTGGAAAACAGGAAGTTATTATCCCTCTGTACAGACAGCTGGTGAGACCCCATCTGGAGTACTGCATGCAGTTCTGGAGACCCAATCTCTGCAAAGACATAGACAGGATGGAAGCTGTCCAGAGGAGGGCAACTAAAATGGTGCAGGGACTGCACCGGAAGACATATGAAGAGAGACTTAAGGAGCTTAATATGTATAGCCTCGAGGAAAGGAGGGAGAGGGGACATGATAGAAACTTTCAAGTACCTCAAGGGAATCAACAAAGTCCAAGACGGTAGCATCTTTTAAAAAGAGGTGTGCAAGAACAAGGGGGCACAATTTGAAGATGGGGGGGGCGGCTCAGAGGTAATTTAAGGAAGTATTTTTTCACAGAGAGGGTTGTGGATGCATGGAATGGCCTTCTGTGGAGTCAAAAACAGTGGTGGAATTCAAGCATGCATGGGACAGTCATAAGGCTATTCTAGGGGTTGGGGGTAGGAAGAAGTAGGCTGCTGGTTAACTAGGATCTGCAGCTTATCCATTAGGTAGGGAAATGGGCAGACTGGGTGGGCCAAGCAGTCCTTATCTGCCATCAAATTCTATGTTTTTATGTAAGGGGAACACAGTGCAGTATTAAGGGTACCACAAGCACTGATAATTAAGTTATCAAAAATTGATCAAAGAATCCGAATATATGGCTGACATGGAAAGGAAAATGGGATAGTGATTAACAGAGGGCTGAGCTTGGCACATCCAGCAGACCTGAGTCTGATTCCCACAACCTCTACTTAAATACTGTGTGACCCTGAGTAAGACACTTAACCTTCCTGTGTTCCTGGGTCACTCCTGTAAAATGGGCTATATGGCCTATGGGAGATAACCTGGTTGCCAAAGAATAAAAATAAATAACTGAGTAAATAAAAGTATAAAATAATTTCCTATCACTAGTAATTTCTATTCCAACATCACAAATGGTTTTGGAGAGGAGTGATATACTTGCCAGTCATAAAAAGGGGTGGAGCCAGAGGTGGAATTTGGGGTGTGGTTTCAGATCCTGTTTTTACCTCATCCAAAGGTGGTAACTCTAAAGACAAAAGAACTGCTTCCCATCAAGTTCTCGCCTCCTTGCATTTAGTATTAGTTAGTATTAGTTAAGTATTTTACAGACTATATCATCCTCTGTTCCCTACCTGATTTGCTCTGTATCCTGTAGATTCTCAAGTTGTTCACTTAAAAACCTGCCAACCTAGCCTGCTTTAAATTATGTGTCTATATATTTTTACTTGTGTAATCCCTGTTATTGTAATTATGTAACCTCTGAAACCTGATATACTCATGTCTTTCTAGGCCTGAAATCTCCTTGTATCTGATTATGTATTTGTAACCAATGTAGATGATGTTATGCCCATGTATTGCTACAATGTGGAACCTCTGTAAATCACCTTTGGCTCAAAGATACTTCCCAGAAATAAATAAATAAATAAGATTATTTACCTAAAAACTACATAGTTTGTAACTAGCCTGCCCTAATCTATCTAACAACAACCTAACTAAAGGAAAATAAAACCTTTCTCCGGTAAAATAAAAAAAAAATTACACTTTTTAAACACATAAACCCACAATAGGGCATAGGTTTCTTCAAAGTACAGTAAATGCTGTTCTCTCTTCATTCAAAGGCACTTAACCTTTATTACCAAACTCACCTTATTCTTCCTAACAACTTAACTATAGGAAACAAAATATTTTTCCATTACAACAACTTTTTCATTTTATAAGCAGAATAACCCACTTCAGGGTATGGGTTTATTGAGAATTAATGCACTTCCTGGGTGCTTAAAAGTCACTCAGTTGTTGGTCTCAAGCCTTCCAATTCAACTGGGGTGTGCACTACTCCTCTAGAAATGCATGCGCTATTGTGGTTTATTGGCTTATATAAACACTTCTGGAGGAGAAGCTCTCAGAATGGACAAGTGTCCTGCACTGATATTGATTGCTATAACACCAGAAGGTGGTTTGAACTTGCTGGCTTACAAGAACAGGGCTGGATGTACAGTACAGTATTTGCTGTAAATGGCACATCAGTGTCAAAGTGTTAAGGCTATCTGACTACATTTGCTAAATGAGGTCTTGCTCACAATGCATAATGCTTATATTTTTGGGACAACAGTGAAAACTATGTCTTCTTGCTTTTGATCCTAGTGATATCACCACTTCTTTATATAATTGTTTTACAACATTTTTTGAAATTACATAAACAATCACCTGCGGCAGGTAAAAGGTCACGAGTCTCATATGAACTTGTTCCATTTCCTACAAGGGAGTCCCTCAGGTCTCTGTATTGGCACCTTTTGTTCAGGATGTGTACGCAGTAAATGATCTACAGAACATAGAACTGATAATAAACTTCATTTGTATGCAGCTGCAATTCTCTTTTACATAAGTGGTCCACCTGTTACCTTAGGAAAAAGCGGCTTGCAAGCTACATTTGACACCCTGCAAAAGAACTTTCTCAGAAACAGATTCGATTTCAGTTTTATTCTTGGAAGAGATTCATTGAGCAAATCTCCTTTACAATGGAGACCCAGTAAGATACAATAAATGTTCAGCACTTAGTAGCAAAAAAACATACAGTTACCAGTTCTAACACATATTATAAAATTATGGTCTTTATTAGCTACTGTTCTGAGGGTCTATTGTGGGTAGGAGAGAGACTGCTTTCAATTTAAAGTTGCGGTGCAATGAAATTGAGCATAAAATTTGACCCCACATTTTGTTTCACTATAAAAGATTCCAGGCATCTGCCAGTTTTATTTGTGGTATAATTTTATAATTCCACCTACATTTGAGCATTTTATAAATGTTTTAAATCATTTTTTTCTCAAGAAAAAAGATGACTGCCACATTGTGCACATAAGTAGCACTGTAGACCTGGCAAAAGTTAGAATCCAAAAACTAAAGAAAAGACTCATGGTTCACAGCATACAGTAGGATGCACCAAGTACATTTTACAGGTATGCTAATATTTTTCTTAACTGAAACTAGCTTTTTTGAAAACAATATTTTTTGTTGCACTGTTACTTTAATTGCAGACCCAAAAAGCATAGTACAGTGCAGCCCATTTAAACACATATCTGATAAATGCATAGACCGCTTAAATGCATACATTCCTCAGGTACTGATTTTTTCTTATATAGGTAATGTTACAGAGCAGCTGACGCATTTAGGAAAACTACGGAAAACATAATAGTCGGACATAGTTCTGCTTGTATGTCATATATCTTTTCCTCTCCATTATTTATTACTAAATAAATTCCCACAAAAACAATATCTTTATCCCTTACAGTTCATCTGCCTCTATAGTTTATTTCCTACTTTAAATTATAATGCTGTGTTGTTACAGCAGTATGATGCCATGGAAATAGCTGTAATGTCACCAAGCAGAGGTTTATGACATTAGGTTGGGAAGAAGCAATGGGAGCTGATGAGCCCTCAGTGAACATCTATCCTGTCTGCATGCATATGACCTCACTAATAAATAACAGGGATATGAAATACAGAGCTAATGAGAACCATAAGCTGCTTTGCGTCCAAATAATATGTTTTTCAAAATTCTTCTTAAGGCGTTTGTGGCTCTTTAAATACCCCTTTTAAATACATATAAGATCCCATTTAAATGCACAGGTTAAAGTTTCAGTTTTCAGACCAGTGCCTTGTCAAGTATGCTGACAGTGTTAATTGCTTCTGCTGCTGTACCTCACCTAATCACCTGGCTATTCCCCTATTAACTCAGATTGTCTCCCTTGAGTAGATGCTAATTTCCTGTTCTATTTAAGCATGTATTAATTACCTACCTCTAGCTTGTTAGAGCCTACATATAGCTTACAGTCTCAGTTATCCCCTTAGGTATCCACAGCAAGAAAAAAGTGAGAGCCCACCTTTGCAGGGAAGGAGCTGCATTCTCAAAGAGAGCAAAAAATTCCACAGTTGTGGAAAATGGCTTGCAGCACTGCAGAAATTCAGTTGCAGCATATTCACAAAAAGAAGTTCCACAGTTGTGTAAAATCACAAAAAAAGGCAAGTTACAGAATTCCACAGCTGCAGAAAATGCACAAGTGCAGATCCGCAGCTGAGGAAAAGGCTCAGCAGCCAGAACAACAGGTGACCCATATTAACTGGAGCAGTAGACTTTGGCAGCCTTGCCATAGATGCAGTAGAAAGTACTCACAGTGAGACCAGAAGCAAGTCCCACAACTGGGACCACAGCAGCACCACCAGTACCAGCAGGACCATACACCACAGTGGTATTCTGCAACTCTTGGTTTGTGTCTCTCCTCCCTGGGGTGACACAGCAATCTACCGATGAGAGGAGGGGAGGCATGGGCGACCTACTCAGAGGGCCCCCCCCCCCAGCGCGACCAGCAGGTTTTTTGAGATAGCCGAGTGGAGGTGCCGTGGGCTTTTGTGAGCTCCGGCGGACCTCCTCGGCTGGAACTTTACTGCTTGCAAAGATTGTGGCCCCTGCCCATGTGCAGGAGTGAACCTGAAGGCAGAAAGAAAGTTTTTGTTGATCTGAAGCTACTTCATCACTCACCGGGATGGCTACCTTGATCTGGGCTCTTCTCTGTGTTCTGCTGTGTTGCTAAACTGGTCTCCGGTTTGTCCCGTTGCCCAAAGTTATTCCCCGAACCCGCTGCTGGGAGACTGGTGTTTCTCTAATTCCCTGCCTTTTGTTCCTGCTCGTATTTTGCCGCCCGAAACCGCACTGCCTCCTATTGGACCCTGGCATTGGTGATGCTTCCTCACTGAGCTCTTAAAGTGGGAACGCTGTCCCAACGCTCACAGACACAGCAATCTACCGACAAGAGGAGGGGAGGCGTGGGCGACCTACTCAGAGGGGGCCCCAACACCAGACAGGAGGTTTTGGGATAGCCAAGTGGAGGTGCTGTGGGCTTTTGTGAGCTCCGCCGGGCCTCCTCAGCTGGAACTTGACTGTTTGCAAAGATTGCGGCCCCTGCCCAGGCGCAGGAGAGAACCTGAAGGCATAAAGAAATTTTTTGTTGAGCCCACCCATCCTCCATGTGTTGGTGGGGAGAATTTATGCAGGCTAGTGGCCTCGCCCATTCTGTCGTATTATCCTATCAGTCTAGAGGGGAGGTTTTTGTCCTGTCTAATGAGGGGGTGTCTCCCGTATAATTTCCTCCCTGTGTACTGGACTGGGCATGCTGTCCCTTCGACATTCCTCCCTGGTTATTAGATGTCATGTTATGTGACTCACTGAGTTCTCTAATTCTGTGGGACTGAATCTGCTGCCTAACCTGATGGATGTATGGACAATTATTTTTTTCTATCTCCTGTGGTTACACGGATTCATAGTCAGTATAAGTCTATTCATCTGCTGTCTAATCTGATGTATGTACTATTATTTTTCTATCTCCTGTGTTTACACTGAATCATAGTCAACTATAAGATTTGTCATCTGCTGATCAATCCCTATTTGCTTAATCCTGAAACAGGACTACTTCAGATGTATTTTTTCGGCTGGTATCTTTACCTAGGCGGTTGTTGTATAGCCCTGGCCGGGAGTGACCCCTACCTCTTTTGGGGAAGTTCAAAGCTGTAGATCATGTCTCTCAGTGCCTTATACCTACAGCTCCTTGAGTTGATGGGCGGCATAGGGTCATATCAATACCCCTGCCGGTGGGCGGCTTAAGGGTCTTATTAATACCTCTGTCTGTCCTGACCGCCTTGTTTGTTTATGCCATAGCTTGGCTCCTAGGGCTCCTAGGGCTGAGTGCTGTACCCATTTTTCCTTACCCCTGGTTGAGGCTGTACCCATTTATCCGCACCCTTGGCTGCGGGCTACCTTGGTTGCTGTGGCTGAACTGACTTGCTTACCTGGGGAACTCAGCCCTGGATTACTGTCTGTACTTAGGCTTTGCCTGTTGGTAGTCTTGCTGATTTGTGAAATTGCAAGTTGTGAGGATATCATCTTCAGGGCCTTACCCTTGCGGGAGTCCTGGTTTGCTCCCTTATTCTGGTCTCCAGTTGCCTCCAATTTGAGGGGGGTGGTTACTCCTGGCCTTTTCTATGGAAGGTATGGAAGCCTTTACTACTGTTCTCAGGATCAGGCAGCAGGTCGGCCTTACGACCCCTCTACTTATGGTGCTGGCCCTGGGGCTGGTCCTCCTTCATTGTGCTACATCTCCTCCAAGCCTGCTTATTGTCCCAGGGCAGTGGCCCTCCCCCCATGTTGATACTGAATTCTCCTTTTCCAACCTCCTTGTAACCAAAGTAATGTACTACTGTACTATCCTTAGCCTAGACACTAGGTGCCTTATGTGTACAGTCAGGGTTAAGAAAGTCCGATGCATGTACAGTCCTGAGGTGGACTGCCTCTTAAGGCGGTCCCCCAATAGTCCTTCTCGCACTTCTCATGGCTGGAGATATTGAGCTCAATCCTGGACCCCCTAAGCTGTCCACCAATATTTCTGCTACCTGGAGTGGGAGTAAGGGACTAAAAATAGTGCATATGAATATTAGGAGCTTGCTCCCTAACCGAGATGATCTCCTAGTGTGGGTTGAGCTATATAAACCAGACATCCTAGGGGTGACTGAGACTTGGCTCAAACCCTCGATTTCTGACTCTGCCTGCTTCCTAAAAGGATACGAGTTCATCCGTCTCGACAGGTCTGGGGGTAGGAAGGAGGGTGGCACCCTTATCTACTACAGAACCCACCTGAAAATCTCCCTGGTGGCACAGTGTAAACCTGATCATCCTCCATGTGAGTTTCTTCATGTGCTCCTGCTGTTGGGTGATGCTAAGAAACTGCATCCAGTGTGTGCCTATAACCCTCCTAGAGGAGGTCTGACAGGACTTACTTATCTCCTGGATGCAGTCAGGCCCAGTATAGGTGACAATGAACTCATTATTATGGGTGATATCAACATAAACTGGGAGTGTGGCAATATTAGGAAATGTGAATCTCAACTTGCCAGCCTGTCCCTAAACCAACTAATCCATGACCCGATGAGACAGACTGCCAATGGCTCCTCAAGTTCCCTACTGGACTGGATCCTGTCTAATCGGCCGGAGAGGACAGCATCCTCAGGCACGCTATCCGACTCCATATCAGACCACTCCCCGGTATACTGTGTCTGGAAAATCCCTTCCCCCAGAATTCCACATAAAATCATTCAGGTCAGAAAATACTCCAGTTTTGACTCTGAAGCTTTCCTGGATGACCTAAGATGTACTGAATGGACCAGGGTGCTTGAAGCCTCTGACCCCTCAGTGGCAACCTCCTGCTTCATTGATACCTTTGGTGATCTCCAAGATAGACACGTCCCCAGGGTCACCCGGAGGGTGAGGGGAACTGCCACATTCTGGCTGAATGGTGACCTACTAGCCCAGATGCAGGAGAGAGACAAATGCTGGGCAAGTACTAAGGGATCCAGTGATCCCTCTAATCTCCTGAGATATCGGCAACTCAGGAATCGGTACAAAAAGGCTATGAGAGTTGCTAAAAGTAACTTCTGTAAGTTGGTGCTACTTAGCTCTGCCAGAGACTCTGGGAGGTTCTGGAGGAACATTAAATCCCTCATCAGTGGGCCTTCTCACTCGAGTGTCATGGACATGATTATTGATGGAGTCTCGTGTAACAATCCCCATACTATAGCCAACCATATCAATCTCCACTTCTCCGACCTTTCGGCCCTTACCTCTCATTTCACGACTGATGGGGGTTGCTTGTTTAATATCCCTCCAAATCAGGGTGAACATCCTCCTCGGAGAGTGTTTAATCTCAGGGCAGTATCAGTCCTGGACGTTCAGAACCACCTGGCTGCCCTCTCCCAGCACTGCAGTGCAGGTCTCAACAATGTGGAACCCAGGCTTCTCAAACTTGGAGCAGCACACATTGCCCCTCCGATTGCCCACATCTTTAACCTATCCCTCAGTTTGGGGATAATCCCTGATATCTGGAAGCAGGCAAGGATAGTCCCTGTTCTGAAGCAGGGCAATCCCAAACTCCCCGACAACTATTGTCCTATTGCTATTCTCCCATCCCTTGGCAAACTCCTGGAAAAGGTGGTGGCTGAGCAACTCTCAGAGTACATGGATACCCATGAACTGCTTTCCCGGGCCCAGCATGGTTTCTGAAAGGGTCATAGTACCACTACTGCCCTGATTACTGTAACCTCTTGCATTAGATCTGCCATGGACCAGGGCAAACTGTCAGGTGCTATATTTATAGACTTGTCAAAAGCTTTTGACCTTGTTAACCATGACCTACTGGGGGAGCAGCTCTGGGCTCTTGGGCTCTCTCCTCATGCAATGAGCTGGTTGATGGGCTACCCAATGGGCAGAAAGCAGCGTACCTGCTTCAACAAGGTCCTCTCGGAGCCCAGGGCAGTGACTATGGGAGTCCTCCAGGGATCTGTACTAGGACCTCTCCTATTCTTACTTTTTATTAATCAACTCCCACTGGTGACCTCTCGCTGCCAAGTCACGCTATATGCAGATGACCTTGTGCTAGTGGCCCATTCTTGTGATGCTGCAGACCTTACCCAGTGCCTGTCTGAAGATTTCAGCAGGGTCCTGGCCTGGATTACCAACCATAGACTGCTGTTGAATCCAAACAAAATGCAGGCCATGCTCTTTGGATCCATGGCCAAGATAAAAGCCTCATCAGCTATGCTCAACATAACTTGTGATGATGGCCCCCTGTTGCCAACAGTGAGCTCAATTAAATATCTTGGGGTCACTCTCGACCCACAGCTCGACATGGGAAGTCATATCCTCAACATCTGTAGAGCTACAAGGTGCAAACTTGGCTTGGCCTACAGGGCCAAATACAACCTAATCCCGGGAGCTAGACTGGCACTTGCAAGGGGAGTGCTTCTCCCCTCCCTCAGTTATGGATTCCACCTATTTGCCAGGTTACCCCAAATTCATCTTAGTCGGTGGAACACGGCATATAATGATATCTGTCGGTTTGCACTAGCGTCTCCCAAACTCACCCATCACTGTGAGCTCTATGACAAACTCAACTGGCTGCCCCCCAGCGGAATACTTGAACCTTGGTGTAGGAAACTTCACCAGGAAAGTGCTTGCTACTGGCATTCCGTTGGGCTTGGCGCATCTCCTCCCTAAACTGGACGCCATCCCCTACCAGCTCAGGTCACAGACCTCTGAGTTGCTTAAAGTCCCTCCTACTCGGATCCTTATGGGGGATCGCGACTTTGCTGCGTACGTGCCTAGACTCTGGAACTCTCTTCCGGATCATGTCTGCTCGGCTCCCTCCCGTGTGGGACCTTTCGCACCTCCCTGTGGTCCCACTTAAAACAATCGTCAATGTGTGACTGCTCTTAGCGTCTGTAATGTAATAAATACTCAGCAATCCACTGATGTCTGTTCTAGGTCTATGAAGGTCTATGAAATGAATACTCAGCAATTCTCCAATGTCTATCTATGTCCTTTAACAATTTTACAATTTGTTGCAGTGTCTCTGCCTTTATACAAGTGTTGTTGTAGCTGTTTTTTCCTGTATTACGCTGTTTCTCCAATGATGCCTTGTATGTATACTGTATGTTTGTGCTCTCCCGGGTCATTCCTGAAAACAGGCATACTACTTGTCTAGTGTACTTACCCAGTAAACAAAAGCTAAATAAAATAAAATTGCCTGCTTCAGCAGCACTTACTTGTGGCTGTTACCAGCTCTGCCTGTACTGCATGTGGAGCTCCTTTGCGGGCTTCATTAGGTCATGTGGTTGTAGTTTGTTGCCATGTGTGCTACTTTTGTGGTGACAACTGACACAACTATACAGCCAACAGGTTTGCAGTTGCTTGGTGCTTGGGCCCCCACTATAATTGTATCCCAATTCATAATACATTGCTTTTAGCTCAGGGTGAGTTATGCCTCACTATCTGTGCATGTTGCACGCATGTGTGCAACATTTTTTCCTTAACTGTGGAAAAACAGTGGCTGAGAATAGCCCTTAAAGGAAACCTACATCCTCATGTCTTGTAAATTTTGTTTCCATGTCAACAGACAATTCTTCCTCTAGCTGTTGGGGCTATATGTACTGCATATGCGTGCTTTAGTTTTTTCAAGGTTCATGCTAGTCCCCTGTAACTATCCTGGGGGGGGGGGTCATTTTATGGTTGTTGAAATCTCATTGTCCATGAGAGCTAAATTAGCATATGAGAACGTGATGTTACAGCACCCATTTATACCATGTATCTCAATGCAGAAAGTACAAATACCCTTAAAAAGATACTGTCAGCTCTGCCCCTTGGTTTTTAAGCATATCTTAGCAGTGTGCCTCTTGGCACACGAATATCAAACAAGTAGTCTAGAATGCCTTTGTGTATACCAAAACTAATAATTTGTACCTGATTTTTTCATTTTTGGAGTATTTACTTTTTGTGTGGTCCGAGCTTAAAAGTGACTCCCATCAGAAGCATGTCGATGACAAGAATGCGCATCTGTAGTAGAGCGCTGTCACGAACAGCAACTTTTTACATGCATCTTACAAAAATAGTATTTTCCTGTGCAGTGTCTTATCCTCAGTTGGACAGGCTGGCTCTGAATAAAAAATGAGCAGTGAGAGTTCAGCAAAATACATTTTAAACCCGATGCCAAAATCCCATGCATGTGCAAGAGCGACACACTACTGTGCACGTGGGGGATCTTTGCACCGGCCTCTTGTGTGCACGTGCGGGATTTTAGCGCTGGGTTTAAAATGTATTTTGCTGAACTCTTACTGCTCGGTTTTTATTCAGAGATGGCAAGTCCAATTCAGGATAAGACACTGCACAGGAAAATATTGTTTTTATATGAGGCATGTAAAATGTTGATGCTCGTGACAGTGCTCCACTACAGACACACATTCTTGGCTTTGATATGCTTCCGGTGGGCGACTCATTTAAACTCGGACCACACAAGAAGTAAATACTTTAAAAATGAAAAAAATCAGGTACAAATTATTAGTTTTGGTATACACTGAGGCATTAAAGACTACTTGTTTGATATTTGTGTGCCAAGAGGCACACTGCTGAAATATGCTTAAAAACCGAGGGGCAAAGCTGACAGCATCCCTTTAAAAAAACTCTCTGGAAACACACACATTGAATGCGGTTTAAAGGGAAACACCCTGCAATACAACTCAGATCGTTTACACAGCTAACTGAAGGCAAATTTGGTATTTCACACCTTGCTGCAGTGCAACTTATTTTGTTCTACTCTAAGCATACAGGCATACTTTGGAGTCTAAAGGGTGCTGATACATCATGTTCTCATATGCTATTGCAGCTCTCAGGGACAATGAGATTTCAACAACCAGAAAATGGAGACCCCCCAGACAGTTACAGGGACTAGTATGAGTAGTGAAAATAACCTAAAGCAATCACATATATCCTCAACAGCTGTACAAAAAGAGTTGTCTGTTGACCTGGAAACAAATAACATTTACAAGACAGAAGGGTGCAGTTTTCCTTCTAAGGGATTTGCAATGCTTTTCAATGGCTTTTTATTTGCTCAGGAACTTCTGCAGCTACACTTTCTTTGCAGTCTGCAGTGTATTTTTTCCACAGCTGCTGAAGGTTTGTGTATATCACTCAGAGCAATTATTCTTTTTTTCTGCAACTGCGCAAATTTTGGGGACTTGCAAATTTATTTGCACCTTCCAAGTACAGTACTTTAAGAATCCAGCCCAAGGTAACTGTCCTCGAAAAATTCTCTAAACCCGGGATTTCTCTGAGGAAGACAGCTCATCAGTGGAGCGTTTCTCAGTCCCAAATCAGCCGCTTAGTTAAAAACGAAGACAGTCTACTGTCAGATTACCTGTCTAATTCCAACATGGGGTGGAAACATAAGCAGAGGGAAAAGACAGTTTGGTAGAAGATGCATTTCTCTTCTGGTTTGAGAACATGTGTGGGGCTGACATGCCAGTGTGCAGATCACTCCAGCAAGTAAAAGCCAAGAAGTTGGCTGAGGCACTGGGAGAACTGGACATTTAACAGAGCAATGGGTGGTTGTGAAATTTTAAAATTTGGCTCAACATTGTTTTCCAATAAGCCATAGTGGAGAAAAAAGTCACTGAAGGCACTGCCACTAAAGAGTGGACAAAAAACACCTTGCCAAAAATCCTGTCTGATTTTCAACCAAAGGACATTTATAGCACTGATCAGACTGGTGCTTACTGTTAGGCCACCCTCGATGGCACACTCTTCTTTGAGTCAGAGGCCACTGTCAGCAGCAAGAAGGCAAAGGAGCAGCAGCAACCTGCCATAGTCATCAGGTGAAGATCACAGACCTGTTCCACTACATCAACGAAGACAAATTATTTTGATGTTTAACATAGGAACACTAAAACTGAATCTGATGTCCAATAAGAACCACTTGGCACACCAAGTCTGCCCATTCTTTTTCCTGCTCTGATTAATGAAGTGAAATGCTAGAAAAGTTGAAAGTTTATGCACAAATAAGCACACAAATCCCCCCCCAACCTCACTACACAACACTGATAGGATGTACCAAAGTACACTGAACAACACACTGTGCACTCAACACAAAAAGCAAACTCCCTCCTTCAGACCGCCAAAGACAAAACAAAAAACAGTAATTACCATACAAATCGCCCCTTTAGAAGTGCTTACTTGAGCACTGGTATATCACTGAGCACATTCACCCCTTCGATATAAATGATAAGTGCTAACCATAACACTGGCACATCACAGATCTCAAACCGCCATGTAAACTAAACTGGCTCACGTGAGTGCATAGCTTGCTTAAACCCATAATGTTTTGTGCTCCGGAGAGTATGCATTTAAGTGAGTTACACCACATTAGTTTTGCTTGAATTAAGCTTTAAGTTTGAAGCATTGAAAAAATGTTGCAGCCCATCAACAGGCCCCTGCTCTGTAGCCCTCTGTGTAGATTGCTTCTAAATGCCTCAAAAACAATAATCGTGCTGTTAGCAGACAGGAATGTCAAACCAGCTGAAGCAGCCAAGTTCACTCTTGGCCTTTAGTTTGCTACTAAGATGCCCTTTACCAAGCACATTGAGGATCTATGCAAAAATCTCAGGATGATGTTACACTTTTTCTACAGGAAAAAGTTGTACTTCTCCATTGAGATAGGAAAAAGGCTATTACAAGCCACCTTTCTGTCTCTGTTGGATTATGGAGATTTCCTCTACATGAACAATATCTTCCCCCTTCTCACCAAGTTAAATGTGCTTTATCACAGAAACATTCACCTCAGTACAGTATGCACCAAAAGTAACGGACAGGCTTGTAGAAGACAGCCGTATGTAGCAGACGAAATCTATTTTCCAAAAGCCATTTCGATAGGGATCAATGTTATTTATCACTGTTAAAATGGACCTTAAATTTCGGATGTAGTGCCCACTTTAACTGTCAATTGGCACACTGTTATCACCTCATGTGAACTTGGTATGAACTCGTTTAACGATTACAAAATCACCCTGTAAGTCCGCAACTTCAGTGCTGTTCTGCCTGAGTTCTGACACTATGGCGTCCTCTCCTGCTTCTGGTTCTGCCTCAGGTGCCTCTCCATGTCCAACACAGGGTAAGTACACTTGCCTTACCTTCTCTTGTAAGACTGAGATCCTCACAGAACTGGAAAAACTCCCCAAATTAAGCATTCGAGATCTTAGTGCTCATTTTGGCATTCCGAAGTCCACAATCAGTGATCTGATTAAAAACAAGGACTCTCTACTGTCTGACTGGCATTCCAACCAGAACCCAGGTCGAAAAAGGAAGCAAGAGGGCAAAGACAATGACACTGAGGAAGCATTGCTTTGTTGGTTCTCTAATGCAAGCAGAAGGGAAGCCTTGATAAGTGGCCCACCTATGGTCCAGAAAGCAGAGCAGATTGCCCTTGCTCTCAACAGACCTGACTTCAAGGCTACTAATGGGTGGTTAAGCCACTGGAAACAGCAGCATAACATTGGCTTTAAGAAAATACACAGCAAAAGACAGAATGCAGACACTGTTGCTGCAGAGGCATGGCTCCGTGATGTCCTCCCACAGATACTCAGTGGTTATAGCCCCAACGACATTTACTATCAGTCTGGTACAAGTGGCGCATACTATACTGGGTTCCTACCCAAGAACCCATCACTGCTCATTCTACAAGGCAATGAAGACAGCCTCCCTAAATACTGGAAGAGGAAAGACCATTCCTTATGGTTATACAAAGACATAAAAAATGATCCACTTCAATACATTACAAATGTGTTTAAGAAAACTAGCTCAGCATATGTGCTCGGAAACTCTTCCCCTCAGATCTGACAAAGAAACTGTTTTTTCTGAATGCACATGGTGTAACTGTGTAGGCAACAATTCATTTGACATTTGCACCAGCTTCAATGCACTTTACAGCTCAATAAATAATTTATTTATTGATCCTGACTCCTGAGTACACTGCTTTTTTTCCATTCTGTCCAGATCTTTGAGGTACCCAGATTTAGCACACACTTTAGGAAAAAGGCATTTGGTTATAATGTTACAGAATACTGGAATAAACTGCAAGTCACACTGAAAGGAGAAAGGAATTTGAGCTATACTGTCTTTAAAGATTTGGCTGCTAAGCATTTCAGCAACAATTGTAAATGCTCACATTCATAAACAGTACTCTCGATGCTGCTATTGACACAGTGTCCACTGCATTTTCTAATCCTGTTGATTAGAATTTTCTTCAGTTAACTTGCTCTTTTAAGTCGTTTCCTTGTAACTGCATACACTTTATTACTTATGTCCTTTCATCTCAATGCTGATCAGTATATGGACATGCTCTACACTGTACTGTTTCCTTAGTATGTAAGCAACAATTCTTTACAATAGTAGCAGTGCTCTGCCATCCAAGAACCTCTCTGAAAATGAGCTTTGCTCAGTGCAATTTATCCTGGTAAAACAATAAATACAACACAAATACCTTCTGCATCCTGTTCCTTCTCCTTCTTATAAGTTGCTTCCATATAAAAGCCAATTCCTCCTCAATAAATAGCTAAATAAGAATATCAGACCCTACGTCAGCAGGGAAAAGAGCCATATCCTCCGACAGTTGTCCTTTGCATAGCCTTAAATGTCCTAAAGTTCTCCCGTTTAAAGTTTGCTAGTCATCAGACTTTTGCGGTGACTGCCCCACACTTTGGAGTTTGTTCTCGATGGAAGTTCAGTCCTCTCACTCTTTGTCCTCCATTAAACATTTATAAAATGTTATTTGATGAATCAGACCTTTTGTAGGGTGGCGTGAGTGTCTGGTCTTTTTAAATATTCAGTGAGAAGTATTTTTGTATTAGGGCATTCTGACTTTTTTTAATTGTGCGTTTGATGTTTTCTGAAGTACTGTACTGTTGTGCATTTTTGTTTGTGAAAGTGATCTGAATGTTGGAGGGGCACTTTATGCAAACAACTACTACTGCTACTTTCCCCAGGAGTGTAAGGACTGTTGCCATCAGGTTCCTTGTCCTCCTCTTCACGTTCTGACTCTCTTTCAATAGCTCCATATGAAGTCTGAGCCATCCATTGCTTCACCTAATGCAAAACGTCTGTCAGTTGAAATGAGTTAAGGCACTCTATCACTTCTTCTGCTATCCTCATGATCTGTGCTAGAGTTTAAGCAAGAATTAGTTACTGATTGTGAAACTGGAAAAATGTATGCAAACTGTAAGGGGACATTTTTGAACTGCAGATTGTACCATACAATTCCGTTTTCACACTAGAGAAACATACTGCAGAGAGCGAACATTCAGGCAAGATTCAGTACCGTTTGTCTTCGTAGTACAGGAAAATCAAGAAGAGGCATTATCTTACTCCTGACTCCACTAATCCTACACCTGGACAGGGTTTCATTGTATTGTTCTGTATTTATTTAACCAGGAAGAGTTTATAATGATCAAAGATTATTTTTAGAGATGTACCAGTTAAAAAATAACAAAAACAAGTTGTAAGTCCAAGACAGTCAACGAAACAACTGGTCACATTTGGAAAGGAAAAAGATACTAGAATAAGGGATTTTATACCTTACCCATACAACACATTGAAAACAGAAGGTCTGCTGAGCTGCCGGCTTTGAAATAGCTTAGCAGTAGGTTTGTTCATCAAAACTTCCATTTTGGGATGACCTGTCGGCACAGTGGCATAGCTGTGACTTGCAACACTGGCAACTCAGATTCGCGAATGAGCCTGGTATGTCAGGGACTGGCTGGGGGGAGAACTGAACATCTCAAGTGATGCTTTGCTCCTCTGGAGAGAGAAGCAGGCTCCGCTGCTATACAGCCACATGGGTAACCACAGGTTGCTGAGCAGTGTGGAATGAGAACACTGGTTGGCGCCATGCATATCCAAGCCGTTGTGCACGTGCACATGGCCTCCCTAGCTGCTACCATTCTGTGGGGAGGGAGTAACTCCATGGAAATACTTCCAATCAAAGCAGGATGCTGCTACTGCCTTTTAGCCCTCAGTCCCACACTTGATGAACCTAAGGGAGCCTGCCCTTACCCACCAAAGGAATTCACCATGGTTGCAAGAGCTACACCGTGGACACCTAGGGGGAGGACAGTAAGAACCAGCGATGGTAAGGATGCAGCCGGGGGGGGCATGTGACTAGAGTGGGGTAGCACCCATGATGGGGAATAAACAGAATAAAAAAAGCTTCTACTTTATCTGGTTGATCTTGTCAGCATGGGGTCACAATCCAAACAGCACCATTATCTGTTATCTCACAAGCCCCCACTGCTGATATAATCAGTGACTGCAGCTATAGGGATTTCAGTGGCAGGCATCTATTTCACAAGTGGTAGTTTGCTTCATATAAATAAAACAAAAATATACCACCCTCCACAGCACTAGGTACAAAGGCCCCCAGTCCCCATCAAACTGTTACTGCACCAGTGGGGAACAATTCCATTTGATTAGGACTGCAAGAGAAACCCAGCTGCTGTTAATCATGAGGATGTGCAGAGCTGGACCAAGCCTCAAGACTGTTCTTAGGGATGTCACTAATGAGCAGTGCAAACCATAGAAGCCAATGGTGGGTAGAGAATGGTGAGGGACATGTCAACAGGGTTGTGCACAGGAGACTGGGACTAGAGAAGGGGGCTACTAGATGCCAGGGACATGTATTTGGGATGGAGTTAAGGAGGATACCACTGCACCACCAGAGACAAACAAGTCTACTACCAGACATCTGCCCTCAAGTGGGTCTCAAGGTACTGGTCAGGCAGGTGGAAGGACAGCTAAGATGGAAGCCCCTGTGCCATGGGTTGCTGACATTCCAAAAATCCTTGAGAAATTACACTACTACGTTCATGCTAAGGTGCGAGTAGCTGAGAAAGGCGGCTGCCCATTAATCCTCCTTACCATTATTCATCATAGGACAGCTTGTTACCTTTCAGTATACACAAGTCTAATCTACTTTTTAAATTGATTTATACACTTTCTGATTATAATCCCCAGTGGCAGTTTGTTCCAGTGGTTGATTATCCTTTGTGTATAGAATGCTTTCCTTCTATTAGTATGAAAGCGTTTTGGTCTTAACTGTAGTGGATGACCTCCAGTACCTTCCAGGTCATTTTTAAATTCTAGATTAAGTTAGTTAAATAGGTAATTATCATGTATAATACTGTAGCAGAGGAGTAAGTCATACTAACATACTATTTGCCAGCAGATTAGGCCTTACGGTCTATCGAGTCTGCTCGAACCTTAGATCCTTAGTTGGGTGCTGAGACCCTCCCATCCGTTGTGCTCCAGAAACCCCTATCTTCCATCCCCACCCCCCCGGGACAGGCCATCATCTGATACATCCACTTTCTGTGTCTGTCCCACCCTCTCTTGAAGCCCTCCACTGTGGATCTCTGAACCAGCTCACCAGGCAGTGCATTCCAAGGGTCCACCACCCTCTCAGTGAAAAACCTCCTCCTCTTTTCCCCCCTTAGCCTTCCACTTTCCAACTTCAAACCATGCCCTCTGGTGATACCTCCCTGCTTTAGTCTAAGATCCTCCATGTTTACCCTATTTATTCCCTTGAGGTGCTTGAGACCTCAATCATGTCCCCGATCTCTCTCTCCTCTCCTCCAATGAAAACAGACGGGGAGCTCCTCAAGTCTGTCCTCATCACGATCAATCCCTAGCCTCGCATCATCTTAGTTGCCCTCCTCTGTACCCTCTCCAGGAGCTGTATGTCCCTCTTCAAGTGTGGTCTCCAGTACTGTACACAGTACTCAAGGTGTGGTCTAACCAGTCCATTGTACAGCGGCAGAATCATTTCCTTGCTCCTAGAGGTGATCCCCCTTACGATGCATACCAACATCCCGTTTGCCTTGCTAGCCGCTCTCCTGTACTGCTCAGAATTATTCATACATGTGTCCACCATGACCCCTAGGTCTTTTTCCCCTATTGAGGCCTTCAGCGCCTCCCCTCCCAGGGTGTACCTGTGTTTAGGGTTTCCCCGACCAAGATGCAATACCTTGCACTTGGTGATATTGAAATTTAATTTCCATGTGTGAGCCCAGCTTTCCAGGGTGTCCAGGTCCCCTGCAGGGCCAACCTCTCCTCTTCTCCCTCAACTACTGCTCCCATCTTGGAGTCATCCACGAAGAGACTCATTTCACACCCCTATACCCTCCCTGATGTCCGATATGTATGCATTAAACAGGATCGGACCTAGGACTGAGCCCTGTGGTACCCCACTACCAACCTCTCTAGGGTTCGAGAGCTCCCCACAGACCACTACTCTCTGGGTGCATCCAGCTAGCCAGTTTTCAATCTATCTGACCATCAAAGGGCCTACTCCTAACCCCATCAGTTTCTCCACCAGACCATTGTGGGGGACAGAGTCAAACGCCTTGCTGAAGTCCAAGAATAATACATCCACAGGCATTCCCCCTGTCCAGTTCTGATGTTACCCATTCGTAGAACTCCACAAGATTGGTTTGGCATGATCTACCAGGCACAAACCCATGTTGACAACTATCCAGACCTCCCACCTCCTCCAAGTACAACCCCAATCGTTCCTTTAGTATACTCTCCATTAATTTTCCCACCACCGAGGTCAAACTGATGGGTCTATAGTTACCTGGTACTTCCCTCGACCCCCCTTTATGGATTGGCACCACATGTGCCTCTCGACAATCCCTAGGTACCCTCCCTGTCTCAAGTGACCTGTTGAAGAGCTCCACCAGGGGTGCAGCCAGTATGTCCACCAATTCCCATAGTACTCTCGGATGAATGCCATCTGGCCCAGGAGATTTGTCTTTCTTTAGGACCTTGCGGGCTAACCACACCCTTTTGGCAGAGATAGCATCATCCATCCCCTCCACCTTACTGACCTTTTTATCTTTATCCAGATGTGACACCCCTGGGTACCTCTCCTTCCCTCTTGCTCCATTTCTGTTGCTCCCCTGATCCCACTTACTGCTGCTTCTATCCCCTTCGTGCCTTGCTTTGTAGATATCCCATCCCCCTCCCTAGTGAACACAGAGGCAAAATACTTGCTAAATACCTCTGCCTGGTCCCTCGCCTCTTCCACTCACCCTCCTTCTGATCTCAATCTGCTGAGATGGCCCTTAGTTTTTCTCCACTCCCCAATGTACCAGAAGAACCCCTTTCCCCCTCCATGTATCCCCTGTGCCAGCCGCTGCTCTTTACTGGACTTTGCTCCCCTCACCATACGGGTGACTTTTCTAGATGCAAGATGGTACATTTCCTTATCCCTAACCCCTCTTGTTGTTTTATATTTTTTGTAGACTGCCTTCTTTTCTCTGACTGCTACCTGTACCTCACTGGACCATCAGTATGGTTTATGTGACCTTGCTCCCTTATGTTTCAACTTAGCGCAGATCCTGACTGCCTCATGAAGTCCCTGTTTTATGACCTCCCATCTCCTTTCCACACTTGTCATTGATGTAATCCCCTTCAAGTGATCCTTGAGAATATTTCCCATGCCCACAAAGTCTGCCCCCCTGAAGTCCACTGCCAGTGTCCTAGATCCCCCATGCTTATTTGAAACCAGACAGTATTGTGGTCGCTCCCAGTCAGAGACCTCTTTTAACCATGTCCCTTACCAGATCCCCATCTGCCAGAACCAAGTCCAGAACATGCCCCCCCTTGTGGGCTCCATCACATGCTGTGTTAAGAACACATCCTGGAAGCCATCCATCAGCCTCTGCTCCTTGGCCACCTTAGAGGACATGGTTCCCCAGTCTGTACCTGGCATATTAAGGTCCCCCATCAACACCACTCCTTTCCCTTTTGGTCCACACTGGGCAATGATGTTGTCCAGCAAACCATCCTCTAGAACATCACTCATCCCGGGGCCTATATACTACACCCAGCGACATTATCTCCTGCTGGGATCGTAAGGTGACCCATAAGGCCTCCACGTTTCCTCTGCCTCTTCTACCTAGCAATTTCTATGTCATCTCTAATGAACATAGCCACTCCACCCTCTGCCCTCCTTTCTATCCTTCCTAAGCATAGTGTAGCCCCGTGCGTTTAGGTCCCAGTCATGGTTTTGTTGTACGTCTCCGTGACTGCGCCACATCCACCCCGAACAGCATGGCCTGGAACTCTGGCAACTTGTTTCCCAAGCTCCTGGCATTTACTAACACCAACCCCCCCTTATCCTGATCTTCTTTGTCAAACCCCACCCAGATTCCTTATACTTCCATCCTCCTCTGCTCCTCCTGAAACCTCCACCCCAGTCTGTTTCCCCTCCCCTTTGGGCTTAAGCTACTCCCCTCATCTGGAGGAGGGCTTCTGGTCAGCCCTCCTTATCCCTTCCCCCTTCACAAGTTTAAACCCCACCTTTCTTGAATGTAGTCAGCCATCCCCTGTTTAAGGACTTCCTTCCCTAATGGGGCAAGATGAAGCCTGTCCTTGGCATATAGTCCCTTATCCTCCCAAACTCCATTCCAGTTCTCTAACACCCCCAACCCACTCTCTTCACCCCACTTCCTGAGCCAGTCATTAACCTCTGTGAGCTTCATTTTTTTCCCCTGTATTATTTGAGTTTCTAATGTCATTAGGTTTAATTCTCTTAAACGTTCATCATAAGGTAATGTCTTTATGTTGTATATTATTTTTGTAGCCTTTCTCTGAACCCTCTCGACCCTGTCAGTAGCCTCCACTGTGACAGTGCTCCCCACTTGTAACTCCCCTCCTCTCTCAGCTATTTTGATTCACCCCTTTCTAGTTCTCCTCACTTACTTTCCCTTACCCTCTCCAACTTACTTTCCCTTACCCTCTCCATTCTTGCATATTTTGGTCCTTCCCTGTCTCCTCTGACATTCTCCACCAGCCCCCGGCCCAGTTAAAAACCACTTAGTAGCTGTCAGCTGCTGGTCTCTGATAATTGTGATCCATTTTCCCTTACTCTCCATCCCTACTCTCCTCATCCTCCTTTCTATGCTCCATCTGCTCCTACTCTCCCCTCACCTCCCCCTACTCTCCCTTGCCCTCCACCTGCGCACTTTCTGTCCCTACCTGTCTTTTACTATCTTCTCTTTGTTTCCTCCTTTTCTCTTCCCCTCTTCTCCTTCCTCTTATCTCTACCCCCAGTTTTTCTTTGCCCACCCCTCTACCTCTTACCTGCTGGACTCCTCGGTTTCCCCTTGCAACCTATATCTTGCAATAATCTGTTCACCTCTTAGCACTTCTCGTACTTGAGGCCAATCTTATTCTGGCTAGCATCAGTTTGCACTTAGACAATAGAACTGTTACTACTTTACATGTTCTGGCTGTTCATATTTCATTTTTATTTCTTATCTTTTTTTCTATTTTAAGTTTGTACAAGCTAATTACGACTATCGATATCGCTGTATTTTCTTTTACTTATTATTATTCTAATTTGTCTGTATTACTGTAATTTTGTCTTTTGTTTACTGTTATCTATCATGATGTGGAACCTCTGTAAATGAGTCTCTGACTCCAAGGTCTAATCCAAGATCAAAATAAATAAAAAATAAATAAATACATAAAAAGTCCAGAACTGGTCTGACATATGTCCTGTACAGTGACATAATCACTTCCTCACTTCCACTCTTGAAGTTCCTTTTAATAGTCCAGATTATCCTTTTTGCTTTCGCAATCTTGGATTCACATTGGGACGAGTAAGTCAAATCTTGGTTTATAATTATTCACAATTCCTTTTCTTCATTAGATTCTCTAAGTGGGGGACCATCCAGGAAATATGTTTTTACTTGATGTTGATTTCCTAGATGAATGACTCAGCACTTAACCCTATTGAATTTCAAGCCCCAGGTCTTTGCCCAGGTCAGAATAATATTCAGATTCATTTGTGAAGTTTGTTTGTCATTGCCTGTGTTAACTATGCTAGCTTTCTTTGTGTCATCTGCATATTTACTGATCCAGCTAGTCACATGCTCCCCTATATCTGCTATGAAGATCTGAAGCAGTAGTGGTCCCAGGACAGAGCCCTGTGGTACCCCACTAGACACCTCCCTTGGGCCAGAGCAGTATCACCTTATGATCACCATCTGGGTCCTATTATTCAACCAGCTCTGTGTCCATTTTACAGTTCTTGTATCTACGTTTAGGTTTATTAATTTCTGTATTATTGCCCCATGTTGTACAGTGTCGAGGGCCTTTGAGAAATCAAGATATATGCAATCGACTGCCAAACCCTTGTCTAATGCTGCTGATACTTCCTCAAAGAAACATATGAGGTGGCTGACCCGGTGGTGCAGAGGGTTGAGGCACCGGGCGCCACACCAGTGAACCGGGTTCGGGAACGACCTCGGGCTGTCGGGGTGCTGGCTTGTGGGGGAGGAGGGTGGAGCAGGATTGAGCATGCTGAGGGGCAACTCTCCTCTGCACTCTCGAGGGGTAGGTTGGTGCCCCTTCTCATAGCTCCACTCCCACTGGGTGGAGGTCCAGTGGGTAGCGTAGGCAGAGAGGGCGTGGTAAAAAGTTACGGGAGATTGGAAGGGGCTGAGCTGGTGCCACGGGATGCATGCATGCCTCCACATGCTTGCACAACTGTGTGCCAGGGCCCCCGGGGCGGCAAGGGGAGAAAACTGTAAAATACCTATGTGTCCCCATCGCCAAGTTGGCCGGAGGAGGTGATGGGGAACAAATAGCTCAGTAGGAGAAAATAAAAGAAACATATGAGGTTTGTCACATGGTCTATTCTGTGTAAAACCATGTTGCTCTGTATCTTGTGTCTCATATTTCTTTTGGTGTTCAACAATCATTTCAATCAAGTCTTTTATTATAGATACTAAAATTTTCCCAGGCACCGAGGTCAGACTAATTGGCCTGTAGTTTGTGCAATCTGCTTTATCCCCCTTTTTGTGTACTGGAATTACCATGGCACTGAGCCAATCAGAAGGGACTTTGTTTTTTGTAATGATGACAGGAATATCCTTTTTAAGGGTTTTCAGATGTGTGGTGCGAGAAACTCTAGTAATCTAGGAGATATGTTGTCTGGCCCTGCAGAAAGTGTATTTTTTTAATTTTGTGATTTTTGCATTGTACACAATTTAGTACACAACCAACTCATGATGACCCACATCCTCAACAGTCTCCTCACAGACATACAATCCAGCTTCAGAATGATTCACTTAACATGCACTACCCTAGTAAAAGTCAATAATGACTTAGCAATGGCAGTAGACAAATGCTATGTCGTTGGTACAGTTTTCATTGATTTGACCACTACTGAAAAATTAAGAGGTGGGAGGCGGAGCCTCAATAAGATGGCCAGGTTAGTATAAGCTGTGTGGAGTGAGCATGGATGCCAGAGTTGGAAGCAGGCTACACTGAAACAAGAAACATGCCTAAGGCATGTCATAGCAATTCTGCAGCTCCAAATAAGTCTCTGACTTATTCAAAGAAAAGCCACAATGCAGCTCTCGGGGGTAAAGAAAAAAATGCTATGGCTTGTACAGCTGAAATAAACAAGGAAAACGCTGGCAGGTAAGAAAATGCAGCTGGTGGGCTCGCTGAAGCAAAATACGTTTTCATTTTTTTAACAAGCAAAATAACTGGTGTGCAGCTCAGGGTAGATCACAGTAGTCCCTTGCAGGCTGCAGATGCAGTCAGGACTTCCAGCTATCAACAGCCACCTGGAGAGTCATTCATCTTACTAGTGGACATGTCTGAGATGATGGAGGGGGGTAGAACAGCTTGAAAACAGTGGGACACAGCAGTATTCAGGTGCCAACTCATCTATTTTGTTAACAGACTCAGATGAGCAGCAAACAGAGGCAATGTAATCTTGTTCTCACCTTACATACTCTCATTCCTCCATTTTAAGTCACACTATTTTTTCAAGTTTAATTTTTGAAAGTGCTGGTGAGCAGACAGAGAACACTGTAGTGCTTCCTCTAGTGCTTATGGTAGCTATGGGGAAAATGACGGATGACAAAGCACTAGACAAAACAGATTAAATGGAGGAAAATGAAAAAAATGGTAGATAAAAACAGATAAGGAATAAAACAGGAACCAACAAGAGGAGAGTAAAAATGTGTTAAAGGACAACTCGGGTACAGTGACAATTATGCAATCTTGCCCAGGCATATTTGAAGAATCGCAACAAACAATGTTAAAAGAGATGAATGCAGGTTTTTGAAATCTAAATACTGCTATCTCATCTTTATTTTAATTTTATTTATTTGGTAATTCGGAAAGACCTTTGAGCGTGAGCTCTTTTACAAAGGTTCCCGGTCAGAGTAGACATCAAGATAAGTTACAATACAGTAGATAGGTAATCAATACAAGAACATTAAACAAATGAACAAATCAGTGCAGGTACAACATTAGGACACAGCAAATCAAAGGGTGGAGCAATTACAGTTGAAGTACAGTGCTGTGGCTAAATAATTGCTTTCTATAAGACACAGAATAAATTAACATTAGACATGTAGTGGTACAGTCAGATAATAAAGGTGCGAGTCTAGATCCTGGGTCATTGAGAGAAATGGTTCAGTGAAGACAGAAGGGGAGAAGGGGAAGCATCACCACAGGCCATGTCCAATATACGGGTGTCTTCATGTGGGGGTTTGGGTGGAGCGAAGTGGTGGGAGCATTGTCGAAGCATAATTGTAGTGCAGGGCCTGGCTAGAGCAGGGAGGTGCCAGTTAGGCCAGGTTAATGTTAGGCAGATAAGGGGTGGAGGAGGTGAGAGGGAGGGACCTGGACTGCTAGTATGAAGTAGACCATGGCTTAAGCAGGAGGGGTGAGGTGAGGCTGATTTAAGGCCTACTGAACGCTTTCATAAGGGCAGGTCATCGGAGGGTGGTGGGGGGCATCCTTTAGAGGCAAGAGCATTTTGAGATTGTTATTAGGTGCTGTTTAAGGCCAGTTTTGAATTGAGACAGGTTGTTGGTAGCCAGGAGGTGCTCTGGTAGTTCATTCATTCACAAAGGGGCCCGATATGAGAAAGCTTGTTGGCCTTGCAAGGTGCGTCATAAGGGGATGGACATTGCTCCTTTCATCCTCCTCCTCCTCCTGGTGAATTGTGGTGAGATGGAGGCTTCAAACATATCTCCTATGCAGGGTGGGGTTTTACTCAACTGAGCCTTCTTCCCCAGAAGGCAAGTTTGGAACTTTAACCTGTTCCTTAGTGCAAGCCAATTAGTACGCTCATACAGATTGCAAGTGTGTGTGTAGCGGTCTGCATCGAGGGTGAGGTGACATGCCTTGTTTAGTGCAGTTAGGACCCTCTTGAGCGCTGTATC
This sequence comes from Neoceratodus forsteri, assembly GCA_016271365.2. Lineage (NCBI taxonomy): Eukaryota > Metazoa > Chordata > Ceratodontiformes > Ceratodontidae > Neoceratodus > Neoceratodus forsteri. Next base: position 1,879,336,475 of record CM057452.1, read on the forward strand.
CAAGGCAGTCCCATAAACCACCAGCCCATAATCAATTGTAGATATTATGGAGCTGGAGACTGAGAGGCGGAGTTGCCTCCTAGGTGAGGAATTTCCTATGCCTATAGAGGACACCTAACTTAATGTTAACTGTCCTGAGGAGACAGTCGATGTGGTCTGCATAAACGTGAAGGTGTCATCAATGGTGACCCCAAGGTACTTAAACAACTGCATTTGTTCAAGCGGTTCACTATAGGTGTTGGAGATGGTGAAGGGGTGCAGCCTGTTATGTGAGCTAGATATTAGCATTGTTTTGATCTTCTTGTAGATTAGAAACAGCTTGTGCCTAGAAAACCAGCCCTCAAGATTTGTGAAGGAGTTTTGTAGCTCTGATTGTAGGGCACCCTGAGATGTGTTACTGCTCAGGAGCACCGCATCATATGCATAGAGGAAGAGTTTAGAGTCACAGGCTGTAGGAAGGTCATTTAGGAAGAGGCTGAAAAGCAGGAGCCCCAGAATTGACCCTTGAGGGGCCCCTAGGGACACATCTCTTACACGGTATATTGTCTTCCCAACTTTTACACGTTGGCTCCTATGCATCTTTACATCAAAAATTCTCTGAAATGGTGAAAAAACTGGATGCTTTAACAAGCCGATCAGGAGAGTTTGAACAAAGGCAAAGTAAAGTAGAAGATGCTTTGTCTAAATGAGTTAACATTGTGCAAAACAATACTACGGAACTGGAAGCTCTTAAAATTAAAACAGAAGACCTGTCAGCCCAGTGGAGCTGAGGGTTGAGGTGCTGGATGCCACATCTCGCACCACTCTGATGATTTGGGGTCAAGAGCAACCTCAGGTGTTGGAGGGTCAGCCAGGTGGAGGATAATTGAGCATTCCATGGATTGCTCTCCTCCTCTGGGGAGGGTGGAGAGGCACAACCGCTGTCATGCTGGCTCCTTGCAGTGGCTGGGGGTTGGTGTAAGCCGCAGTAAGTTGGAGGTCGGCGTGGGCTGACATCAAATGTGCAGTGCACGGAACCATGCACTACAGTGTCACTGATGTCCTTGCACACCCTTGCTGTGGGGGGGGGGGCCCAGTAAAAATAGCCCCAATCCTCCAGTAAGGGTGTGCAAGGACATTAGTGACACTGTAGTGCATGGTTCCGTGCACTGCACATTTGATGGACGGCCCCAGCAGCACTGCACTGTATGCTCCCAAAGAGCTCCCTTTGACCCTGACTCCCCAAAGGTCTTCCATGCTGGGTGTGCCACACAGCCTGAATGGGTGAAAGGTCAAGGAGGTGAGCTCAGGCATGGCACCCAGTGCAGGGGCCACTAAGGGCAGACTAGAAAGGGGAACCATAGGATCTCCCCAGCCAAAGTAGTAAAGCCGAAAAAATATGTAACAGAAAGACAACAAAAACAGAAGACCTACAGTCACACAAAGATACCTTGAACATTGGTAACCTTCCAGAAGGTATTGAAGGCCCAAACTCTGTTCAGTTCTGTGAAGAAATGCTTACTGTGATTCTGGGGTTGAAACAGCTAAAACAAAAAAACTGAATTAGATAGAGCTCACAGAGCCATTGGACCACAATTTAACAAAGATAGGCCATGATTTATGTATGTTCGTCCCCTCAGACATCAAGACAGAGAAAGATTGTGCATTGCCAGAGTGGAAAAAGGTCTATTCTTTAAAGGACTAAAATTCCAGGTCTTCCCAGATCTACCCCTTCAGTTTTGTTAAAACGCAAAGAGTTTGACTCAACAAGAGACAGATTTAGGCATGAAGGTATATCCTTCTCATTATTACACCCAGGAAGATTAGGGGTGAACATGGATGGCAAAATGACATTTCTCCATACACCACAAGAGGTGGAGTAGGCAAAAGAACCCGCTACAATGTGGATGAATCTAAATCTTTGCTGTGGCACTCTTAAATGCTAACTCTTCTGAAAGTATGCCTTCAGAGAATACAATGCCAAATGATAATATAACAGATACTAAGCAAAAGATATAAATATTTGTAGAGATGGATTTCCTTCTTATTGGTATCACATAGAGCTAAATAAAATTGTGTTTATTAATAAGGTTAGCAAGTGTTAGAAAGTAAAGGAAAGGGATTGCAAGGCAATGTTACTTCCAACATCAATTGGATAAAGGGAACTCTCTGTTGCAGGGGTGCTCTCTATCCATTTACCACACATTAAATGGCAAGGCATCTTGGGTATAGTAAGGGTGGGTCCATCCCCAAAATCTCAAGGGAGTATGACCAGGGGTGTCAAGGTACAGGATATTCAAGGGAGGAAAACAAAACATATAGGGTAGGGGTTTAGGGTATGATCATCCTGACTGAATGAGAAGGCAAGGGTGCTCCAAACTGGGTTTATACTGGGATATGGATGGAAGAAGGCATAACTGCACATATTAACCATCCACCCGCATTAGCGGGTCTAAATACACCCCCTGTTCAAAACATAATCGTCCAGTTTTTTATTAAACAAAGCCAAATTATTATACCGAATTATGCGTTCTGGTAGTTTATTCCAAAATCTGCATGTTCTTTGTGTGAAAAAATTAAATCTCCATTTTTCATTGAGGTATCGATTTTTAATTGCTGCTTTTGTATTCTTAATCCACTTGGTTTCTGTTGTGGCATAATTTCTAACTCCTGCATTAATTCCCTGTCTTTTATAATCTTATACAACAACAACAAATCACCCCTTAATCTTCTAGTTTCCAGACTGAATAATTTTGATTTCTGTAACCTAGTTTTATAATTTAAACTCTTCCAACCTGATACCATTTTTGTAATTCTATGCTGGATTCTCTCCAATCTATTTATCTCCCCCAATAATGGGGGCTCCACAACTGTGACCCATAATCCAAAAGTGGTATAATATATGTTTTATAAAGTGAAAGTACCAAGAGACAGTGGAGGGGTTCAAGAGGGGGTGGGACAGGTACAGGGGAAGGGTTCTGGAAGCAAAATCCAATGCAGCAAGAATATCCGGAACTGGGAAGGGAGAAGCCAGAGAAGGCGAGGGGGGCAGCAAGGTCAGCAACCAGGGTGGGGGCTGACCAAACGAGCAGACACGAAAGACCGTTAGGCCTATTCTGCTGGCATTTTAGTATGTTAGTAAGGTAACCAACTGACTCAAGAAGGATCTTTTAATATTCCTGATCATAAAGTAAATTTTTCTGATCATACTTGAACAGTGCTCTATAAGATTCAAACGACTATCAATAATAATTCCACAATCCTTTTCAGTGTTGACTTTCTTAATGTTTTCCTCATTTAACTGGTATTCCCGCTTATTGTTGAATTTACCCATGTGTAGAACTGACCATTTATCCACACTAAAGTGCATTTCATTTGATCTTGCCCACTCCACTTTTTCCAGATCATGTGATAACTGATCCACATCCCTAGCTGTATTCACTGTTCCCCCCAATTTCACATTGTCTCCAAATTTAACTATCCAAATATCTACATTCATGTGCAAGTCACTAATATAAACAGAAAACAATGCAGGGCCCAGGACAGATACCTGGGACACCCCACTAATCACTTCTCCCTCATCAAATACACAACCCCTTATTCTTACCTTCTGTCTCCTAACAACCAATTTCTGATCCATACCACCAAGCTGGAATCAATCCATATGTTTATTAATTAATCAATAAATCATGAAGCACTTTATCAAACATTTTTTGAAAATCCAGCATTATTACATCTGTTTGAATATTTTCACTTATGTTTTTATTAACCATGTTATAAAAACTAATCTGATTTGTAGTACGAGACCTGTGTTGTCTAAATCCATGTTGAGTGCTATCACAAAAATTGAGAGCCTTTAGATTTTCTTCTAGTTTGAACTTAAGAAAGGTTTCAGCCAATTTACATACAATAGAGGTCAAGCTGCTAGGTCTATAATTGGAACATTCGGATCTATTACCTTTTTTTAAACAAGGGAATAACAATGGCTTGAGGTGAATCTTCTGGCACTAGTCCTGTTCTAAATGATGAATTTAACAAGTAAGATAATGGATCTATAATAGTTTTAATAGTTTCCTTTAACAGCCTTGGATGTGCCAAGTCAGGCCCAGCTGACATATTTGGTTTCAGTTTATTAGCCATCTCAAACAATTCTTCATGACTTATTTTCAATTCAAGACCTTTACTATTATTATTAATAATATTATTTTGCCTCCATTTTGATGTAGAAAAAACTGAGGAAAACAAAATTATTGAACTTACTGGCCATCTCTACAGGATCACTTACAAATCTGCCCATTATTTGTTAGGGGACCAGCATTAGTACTTGATTTATTCTGACTATTAATGTATGCAATAAAGATTTTCTCCTCATCCTTCCTATGTGCAATATTAAATTCAACTTTTGATTTTTTTCTTTCTAATGAGTTTCTCTATTTTTTCACTTCGGTCTTATACTTATTCAGTGGCACTGGGGATTGACATTTTCTAATTAGTCCATAAGCATACTGTACCTTTTCTTATTTATTTGTCTTAACACCTTCCTAGTGTACCATAGGAGTAATTTACCTTTTTTGTCATATAATTTTTTTGTTTGGCACATGCTTGTTTTCAATAGCCCCAAGTTTATTTTAAATATATCCCATATTTTATGTGTCTTTATTCTGAAAATCACTTTCCCAATTCCATGCCTTTAAATCACGTATTCTATAAAAATTGTCTCCATTATAATTTTTGATGACTGCCTTACCCATTATTTTATGTAAATTCTGTTTATATATACTGTATATGCTACAAGTTTATGATCACACCCTGCTAAATTATCCCGTAATACAATATTACTCACTTTATCCTTTATATTAGTCATCAACAGGTCTAAGATGTTATGACCTCTAGTAGGTTTCTTAATCATCTGCTCTAACCCTGCAGTAGACAGCACATCAAGAAAGAGATTTTCCATAGTACCAGTTGCCGCAGCATTTATCCTATTTATGTTGGGGTAGTTGAAATCGCACATAATTATAACATCTCCTTTCTCGGATATTTCAATTATCTGTTGGTTAATTGCCTCTTTTATTTCTGTGCTTGAATTAGGGGTCCTATAAAACACACCTAGATGTAAATTTCTTGCATGTTTAGATTCAAGTACTACCCATAAGAATTCAATGTCCTGGTTTATTACATCAACTGTATGACTCTGAATGGTGTCTCTAATTAAGATGGCACCCCCCCACCTTTTCTAGTTTGTCAGTCTATTGCATACAGCTTATAACCCTCTATATTTTTATTCCAGAGTACATTACTATCCCACTATGTTTCTGATATCATGCAAACATCTATATTCTCCTGGCGTAATGCTATCTCTAATTCTGCTTTCTTCAAACAATTCAAATTGTGAGCATTCAAGGTCCATATTTTTTAACTCCCCTCATTTAATTTTCCACTCCTTTATAACCTCAGTTTTTACCCAGTTATTTTTGGCAAATTTTCCTCTCTCCCCTTCTCCCCAAATGTTTGTTTAAACAATTGCTCACAACTTGCCTCAGTCTGACTCCTAAGATTCTACTACCCAGTTTATTCAAATGTAAGCCATCCCTACTATAGTACTGATTATTGTTAGCAAAGTCTTCTCAATGTGGCAAATATCCTATTCCTTCTTTTAAAGTCCAACACCTCAGCCAGTTATTTATAGACTTGATTTTGATTGTTCTACTCTCATTTGCCCTGGGAACTGGTAACATTTCTGACAAATACAATTTAACCTAGTAGCCTCTTTTTTTAATTTCTTTAAATTCCTCCATTGTTTCAGACACACTTTGACAAGGAATATTATTAGTACCTAGATGTAATATTAGCGCAGAGAACTTGTCACTTTCTTTAACAATATCATTCAACATTGGTGTAATATCTTCTATTTTGGCTCCAAGAAAATAGCTGGTAGTCACTGTCTCTTTATTATCCTTGGAGGTGTACCTATCAGTGTACTTCAAGATGGAGTCTCCCAAAATGTAAACCTGCTTGTAATTAGTTGCTCCCTGATCATTTGTTTCTAAGTGCTCCCCAAGAGCTGCATCCTGATTTAAGACACTCTCCCTTCCTAAGATGATATTACCTGCCATAGATGTACTTCCAATATCATCAATCTTAGGTTGATCAGCAGGGTCCGGTGCTAAACCATTGGGCGATACCATTTGATGCATCATGTCTACTGCCTCGTCACTCACTATTTCCAAGGGTATACTGTAGCATCCCTATTAGATATATCATTCTCTGTTACCACAGTCCCCTCCTCACCATGTTGCTCATTTGTATCTACTATTTTTATAACATCAGTCCCTGTCCTGTTTAGCACTAAGTTATCCAGACTATCCTCATCTGGATCAATTAGGGGTGTAAAACTATTTTGCAAGGGAGTATGCCATTCCATGGCTCCACGCTCCTTCTTGAATTTTCTAGTTTCTGCCATCTAAGATCCATCGTCATCATTTTGTCTTGTTTTTTCTATTTTCCACTCTATTGACTATAGGTGACCCATGTTCATCAGTATGTCCCTTGTTTACTTGATCGATATCATGGGCCACCCCTCTTATTCTCTCATCTACAGTTAAACACCCCTCCTTCCTAATTACAGTTTGATGACCCAAGGTAATAAGCTGTCTTTCCAAGAATAATATCCTGCTCTGTAGCTCCCTAATTAATATACATTCCACACATGTGTAGATCAATACTTCGCTTATAGCTTCAGTGTTCAGTTTATCACAAATACTGCATTTTAATGCCAGTGTTCCATTCTCCAGTTGCATTATATTGGAATCCATCCTTCCCTGTCCTGTTTACCCCTTTGTGCTTTCACACTGATGCACCATTTACTGGCTATCCTAGCTGACACCGGCAGACACAATCAGTTGTCTTTACTGTTCACCTTCACTGGACCCACCGATGCTCACTAAAACACCACTTACATAGCAGGGGAACCAGAACAGCATTCAGCTGGTGTGTGCTTTCCTCACTGCAAATAAAACCCAACCAACAGGTTAAAAATGATTCAGGTGCCCTTAAAAGATCACCGACTGCTGGCTCATTGGCGCAGTGGTTGGATTTCCGCTTGCGACGCCGGCGACCCGGATTTGGGAACGGACTCAGGTCACTGGAGAGCCGGCCGGGGTGGAGTAGGTTCGAGCGTCCCACGACTGCTCACCTACTCCAGGGGTGGGAGGGGATGCAGGGTCACTGTCTGGTACCCCCTGACGGAGGCCGGGGAGATCAGCAGCAAAGCCTGAACACTGGGGGGGGCATGGTGAACGTCGGCTACGCCTTGACGTTTGTGGAACACCACGCCTCGGAGAAAAGCGGAAATACCAGCCTCCGGGTTCACCGGATGATGGCTGTCCACTCCCGTTGGCCTGAGATGTCCTGTGGCCTCCGAACCCACCTCAGCAGTGCCCAAGAACTGATGCCTAGTACGCTGGGGCCCTCCCCCCTGGTGTCTTCCCCCTCGGAGGAGGGGGACCCACCCGGCAAAGGGATATGCCAGACCACCCTTGGGTCAGCTGCGATATGAGGTGAAGGGAGGAGGGACAGGACGAGGCGGTCACGGGCAGCATGAGCAGCCGGAAGGAGTGGCGAATCAGGAGGCAAGGATGGAGGGAAAAATACATAACACAAAAAAAAAAAGATCACCGAATCTATCTGGGGCCGAAATAATTACCAAAAACTGCTAATAATACTTCCCAGTGCTCTTCTGTTTTGGTCCCTCTCGAGGACTTCCTGGTCTCTCTAAGTTGCCATGCCAACACTTTAAACAGAGCTGATGACCCTTAATCCTCAAGAAATGAGTGGCAAAAATGTAAAATGCCCTGCTTCACCATATTGCTACACTGCTCTACCAGCTGGAAAAAGTGACTAACCACACTCTAGGCACAGCGCTTTCTTATGTAGTAGTGGGGGAAATGGAAGCAGTGCTCAGCTGACGTCCTGCTTCCTTGCTGCAAATAAAACCCAACCAATAGGTTAAAAATGATTCAGGTGCCCTTAAAAGATTACAAAATCCATTTAGGGCTGAAATAATTACCAAAAAGTGCAAATAATACTTCCCAGTTCTGTTCTGTTTTAGTCCCTTTCGAGGACTTCCTGGTCTCTCTTGGTTGCCATGGCAACACCTTAAACAGGCCTGACCTCCCTTAAGCCTCCAGAAATGAGTGGCAAAAATGTAAAATGCCCTGCTTCACCAAATTGCTGCACTGCTCTAGCAGCTGGAAACATTAAAAATATTTCTATTTTTTTAAACCTTTTTTCTTTTCTGGATACAAGAAAGTCAGAGACATTTTTTTACTGCTATTCACTTTCTGGATTTTTGGGAAGCCAAAAATGGGTCAGTTCTGAGGTCGGATATGTTCATCAATACTAGGGTAAAAATAAAGTTTACTATGTCTAGGTTAAATATAATGACTTGGAATCTGAATAGTTGTAGCAACAGAATAAAAATGGGGATAGTACTAAATTATGCCAATTATAAAACTATCAAATGTCTCTTGTTACAAGAAACCCATTTTGAACAAAAAGATGCAATTTATTTTGCTAATTTAAGGCTGTAGGTATTTATACAACACATTCAAATAATGTAATGTAAAACCACCATCTTTATAAAAAAAAAATACTTAGAACCTCAAATAAAGCATTCTAATGTGGACCAAGAAGGCTACTTTGTGATTATAAGCTTTTCACTAAGGAATGCAGATTATACTTTAGCGAGTTTATATCCGGCTAATAAGGAGGATCTAAAAATGTTCACAGATTATTTTTTTTTAAAGAATGGCTACATATGATATGCCGTATGTGATTGGTGGAGGGATTTTAACTTGACTCTATCTTCTTTGGATAGGATTCCAACAGGAAACCAGTGCTGTTAATTTAATTCAAAGCTACATGCAAAACTTGAATATTGCAGACTGCTTTAGACTTCTCTATCCTCAATTAAGTAAATTTTCCTTTTTTTCCAAAATTCATAACACTCATGCGAGAACTGATTTTTTTTTCCTAATTTCACAATCGTTATTATACAGGACTACTGGAGTGGGATATGAATCTTTAACCACTTCAGATCATGCCCCCTCTTATCCAGAATTAATATAAGAAAATCCTGATAATTCAAAACCACCATCATGGTCACTGGACACTATCCTTTGGCATGACTCTAGTTTTGTTACAGCTTTGAAGGATGAAATTGGTTATTTTCTTGAGTGGAATAAACCAGCTGAATTCTCTTACCAAACTATTTGGGAATGTCGTAAGGTGTATGTACAGTTTTGGGTAATGACATAAAGTAGCAATAGGAAAAATAAATAGAGACAAGCATTACATTACCTAGAACAAGAATTAGCTATGGCAGAGCTAAAACTGGCCTAGACAGGCTCAGAAGAGGACAAGATTAAAACAATGTGTGTAAGGGAGAAGATGGAAACAATTTTGAATGTGCAAGCAGAAAGAGCATTGTACAGATCTAGAGCCAAATGCCACTTTTTTCAGACCTTCCAGATACATTATTGGCCTATCAGTTGAAATGTAAACAAAACCAAAATAGAATAGAGATCATTAAGTGACATTATAATCACTGACCCAAAAGATATTAATAATGTTTTTAACAATTATTATAGTAAATTATACACACCAGAATCCAATCCAGATGAACAAACAATTCAAAATTTCTTAGGCAATTTAAATTTACTTCAAATTTCAAGATTAGATGTCAAAAAATGTGTACATAAAGATATAACCATTGAGGAAGTTCAACAAGTTATAAAAAAAAAACCTAGCAAAATGAAAAATCTCCTGGACAAGACAGGTTTCCTTCTGAATTTTATATAAATTTACAGGAAACATTATCACCTCTTCTGTTGAGGCTTTTTCAAGAAATACAAATAGTCATCCTAGTAAATGCAGTTCCTTCTTCCTTCAATGAAGCCAACCTTTGTTGCTTAAAATGGAGAAATCTCCTGATTTATGTAAATCAAACCATTCCATATCATTATTAAATAGTGATTACAAGATATTTGCTAAAATCGTGGCAAATAGGTTAGCTAAGATTATGCCAAAAATTATACATCTAGATCAGACTGGCTTCACTGAGGGAAGAAGGATGTATCATTATATAAGAAGAGCCTTCAGTATTATTGAATCTGCATGGGGGGGGGGGGGGGAATATGGTGATCTTTTCTTTAGAAGCAGGAAAGGCCTTCAATAGAGTCTCTTGGCCCTATTTATTCAGGTATTGAAGGCCTTTGGATTCAGTGGCAGGTTTTTAGATTGGTTTAGGCTGATATATTATATACCCAGAACTAGAGTAAAGACTAACTTTGATATTTCAGATGTTTTGTCTTCACAGGGGCACTAGACAGGGGTGTCTTCTTTTGTTTGCAATTTTCTTGGAGCCATTGGCAATATAGATTTGCTCATTTGAAAATATTGACGGTATTACAATTGGAGACCAGATACACAAATCATCTCTAGACACAGAAGATATTCTGTTTCCTTCTCACCCAAACTCTTCATTAATACATTTATCAAAAATACTTTTTCAATATGGAAACCTTTCTGGGTACAAGGTTAATTGGGAGAAGAGTGAATTGCTATTTCTTGGGGATGATCAAGAGTTTTTACAAGATCACTCAATAATATCACTTATAAAACCATCAGTTAAATATCTGGGTGTCCAAATAACAACAAAAAACAATACTGACATATAAGCTAAATTTTTCGCCAGTTACAGAAAAAAATCAAATAAGATTTAGAAAAGTAGCAATTTCTTCCTTTGGTTAAATAAAGAGAATAAACATCCTAAAATGAACATTCTCCTCAGAATGCTCTTTCTCTTCGAGTCTATACCAATTACTCTAGGGATGAAATTTTTTGATGCGATGGAAAAAACATTAGGACATTCATTTGGAGAAATCAGCATCCTAGAATTGCTTTAAAGAAATTGCATCTTCCACAGGAGAAGGGGATTGAGTTGCCCCAACTTCTGGTGGTACTATTTGACTGTACAGCTAGAATGCATATACTACTAGTTTTGAAATACAGTACCAGAAATTTTGTTTTCATATTGAAGCAGCTAAAATTCCCTTTGTAGAACTGAAAAATTCCTTGATTGTGAACTTGAATAAGTCTTCTTGTTACAAGAATGGACTGCATGATGCTGGCATTCAAGCTAGTACTGATGTTGGTGGCTATCTGCCTTGGTATCCTGGATGGCACCATGGAACAACCTCACTACCATCCCACACTAATTAATAGTTACACTACAACCAAGGCATGGCTACTGGAATACTGTACTATAATACTTGGAATCACTGCACCCAGTGTTGGCTTCTATCCTACATTCTATTGCTACAAGCTCCCTGCCCTACTGCAAATTATCCCCTGCTGCCAATACCACTCTGCCTCACAGTACGGGTGCACAAAAGCAGTCCTACTAAGAAAAGACAACTGTCTAACAAACTTGTCTACAAAATGCTCAAGGCATTCCTCCTGGAGCTTCTACTTATGCTCCTCCTGCTGTCTGGCAATGTCCACCCTAACCCTGGGCCAGCCTGCCTACTATGCACCCTGGGCATGGAAGGGCTGGGCCCCTTACATTGGCTTTAATTAATGTCTGTAGCCTCCTCAGTAAGATTGACAACCTTCAAACTTGTATACAGCTGCATAATACAGACATCCTCTCTGTCATTGAAACATGGCTAAAAAAAAGGATACCTGACACTATAGTTGAACCAGCACGATATGCTGTGGTGATTTGCATATACAGCCCATGATGCTCTGCAGTATGGGGGCATGTGTGATTTTGTATTTCTTTGAACCACTTGGCTTCCAGCCAATGCCCTTTGGGGTAACCATTGTCTCAGTGCTTGCAGAGTTTCTTTGTCTTTTAACTTGTTTTTTGTTTTAATTGGATTGACCACAACATAACACAGATAGACCATCTTAGGGTAGCTGGTTCATTCCACTGGGGTGTCAAACAGTTGAGGTACACTGATAAGACCTGGTAGGATGATACACGTGTCTGTGTCTTCTGTTGGCACCCTAGCAAACTGTGTGAGAGGCCTTTCGGCACCATGCATACCATAAAATTGAACCAGCATAATATTCTGTGGTGATTTGCATATGCAGCCCATGATGCTCTGCATTATGGGGGCATGTGTGATTTTGTATTTCTTTGACACTGTAGTCGCTATCCCAGGATATGTCATCTTTAGGCAGGACAGGACTGCTAAACAGGGTGATGGCTGCGCCATCTATCTCAGAGACACCTTCATGGGCCACGCCATACCCATGCCCAACTCTGGTTCCTCATCACAGGTTCTGGCTATCAAAGTTCTCCTTGGAGCTCACAACAAGGTGCTTACCATAGCCTCTGTGTACTTACCCCTAAAGGATCAGGCTAGTGGCTTCAATAACATCATGGAGTATCTAAGGGGTCTGCATCATAATTCAGAGACTATAACTCTGGGAGATTTTAATAATAACTGACTGTTACCTGATCCCCATTGATTTAAGGATGCTGTCATAGCACAGCACCTCACTAAGCTGATCGATACCCCCACCAGATGTAACTACAAGACAGGTTCAAGTACCTACTTTACTGGATACTGTCCAATCATCTAGAACGTATCTCTAAGGTTGCAGTGCTCCCCCATACCATAAGTGACCACTCGCCTGTCACCTGTGTGTGGTCAAATAAGGTCAGCAAGCCCCTCATGTTAATTTATACCAGGGTATTAAAACATGGACACCCTGAACCACTCAGATCTCATCTTCTTAGACTTGACTGGTCACCACTTGATTCTACCAGTGATATCAACACTGTGCTAGATCTTTTCATCTAACAATTTACAGCGGCCTGCGATACTTATGTGCCTGTTAGAAAGAAAAAGGTCAAAGGGTAATCTAACCCATGGATAACACCTGAACTTATTACTCATCTGAAACTTAGGGATCACCTCTGGCACTGTGCAAGACCCACATCTAAGCAATACATGGATACCAATTGAATTGACTCACCTCCGTTTGAACAGTGGAGTCAATGGGTCCGTGTGCATGCTGGCAGGGTTCCCCAGTGCTGTGTGCATGAGCAGGTGCTGTGGGCTTCGTTTAGCCCTGCTTTTTTTTAAATGTTTGTCGGCGGTAGTATCGGGCAATCAGAGGAGCCGCAGAGAGAGTCGAATTGTTGATAATCCAAAAATGTTTGTAAAACTAAAGAAAAACAGTTGCTACTGCTGAGCATTCACTCGCCAAGTAAGCGAGCAAGATGCCATGTTTTCAGACTCATTCTACCCACCCACAGAGCAAAAGTGGCCAATCAGAAGGCATGCTTTGTAAGACATCGGGGATAGACCTGTGCGTGTACTCTTCAGCTTTGTTGATAATACTATCATTCAGGTGCCGAATTATAGTATTACAGCACCCGAACAACAGTATATTCACTCAGAAAAAGTAGTATTATCGCTCCAGGAGCGATGGTATTATCAGGATTTTTTGTATGCTTTTCAACCATATTATTTTAACAATCCATATATTAAAAGGTATTAAACCTTCCAGCAACTCTTGTTTTCTAAGGATCAGCTGTGGAGGGGTTGTGGGATAACAGATGGACCAGACACTAAACTTCAGGTTCAACACACAATCTCTGTGTGGTGTTTATTCAGAATACAGGAAATAAGCTTCAGCAATAGCATATTCCTTCTTCAGTACATCAGTTTGCAGCAACAGACTATGAATGCCTTTTCTCTGCACATAGCCAGCACCTACTGACACTGATCTCTGATCGAATCACTTTTCAGTGAAAACCCTTTATCCCTATGTGGGCCCCACTTGCGTGGGAAGTGGGGGCTCAAAAAGACAAAAATCAAAACAAGCTAAAAAACAAAGATCTCAGTGCAGAAGCACTGAAAAAAGGGTTACCCCAAAGGGCATTGGCAACAAATCAAGTCTGAAAGAAATAGAACATCATACATACTTCCATAATGCAAAGCATCTTGGGATATATGTAAATCACCATAACATTTCAGACTTATTCAACTTACAGCAATTTACATGCATTTTAAATAGAACAACTAACTTAATTTCTATCATAGTCACCTAGTACATTTTACGATTATCAAAAACACCTAGTGCCATGGTATTTTCAACATGTACAGGTTTCATAAACATAAGGTATATTATGACATAGTGCTATTACATGCTAAATCCAACAACGATAAACACAACCTTTTTACATACGCTTGGAGGTCACAACAATAACCTCCTTGTACGAGGATCTGAGAGGGAAAAGGAAAATTAAAGAGGACACTATAGCATAGTCAAGAAAGGGAAGGGGGCTGTCAATAGGTGGCCAACCTTATGGACTAGAAATTGTAAAGAATAGATTAGGCTGAGAAACAGAAGAACTGTTGTAACATATTTATGAAAAGGTCGGTCCTCAAGAGTTGCAGGAGCTCCCTGCCCTGTCACATCAATGTAGCTAAAATCTCTTTTTGCTAAGTAATAAGAACTATAGTATACAGTTTAATCTTCAAATTAGTGTTTTCTGCCCCCCCCCCACACACACACAAAATGCACTTGATTTGCTGTGACTCATGCACTGCTCTGGAGCTGGGATTTGAAAACCACTGTGACACTGTCAGACATTAGATCTTTTTAGTCGTCTACCATCTGATCAACTTTCTTGCCTTTTGCAGGAAATGTTTCTATAAACAATCACAAACATAATAGTTCAACAAAAATCATCCATGCATGCAAGAAAAATATACATTTCATAAGTTAAAGACAGCAGGAATTTTATGGGCCTTTCAAACCCTAGCCCTTTATGTATATAGGTACAGTAGACACTGCAGCACACTGTTGCATGCTGTATCTAACATCATATTATACTTAATTAAGGTACCTTTTCCCTACAGAAAACAGTGAGGAGCTAGGTGTGCCAATATTACATTCTGTGTTGTTGGACAAGGCCTTGAACTCAAGAAAATATGCCTTGGTTAAATGTTTTGTTTTGATTAATTCAAACCCATAAGGTATTTTCTTCAAAATGTAGTTAATAGATTTTAATATACAGTACTCGGTTAGTTCCTTGTAATAAACATACTGTAGATGCTTACCATCTAAAATAAAACACGTTTTTCATACATTCAGCATTGGGTGCCAAAAATATTTAGGCATTAAAATGTGCATTCAGTCTGCTCTGGGTTCTGTATGCCTGTTGACATAAGTACAGTATGTGTAACAGAAGTGTAATAGGATTTACAGTAGCAGTTAATGTTAGACCAACTTTTTAAAAGGGCAAGTACTTGCTGTAAATAGCATTGGTTGCAACTGCTTAACTTGTATTTCTTTGTTTAAAAAAATTAGTGTGCACCATATTTCCTATTACAGAGTCTTTTGCCAGGTCCATCAAAATAAATAAGGAGGCAGTATAGCGTAATAGTTTAAGGCAAACCTGGAGTCCTGGGTTTGAATTCCGCTGCCCCCACTTGCATAATGTGTGACCCTGAGCAAATCACTTAACTTCCCTGTGCTCCCAGGTCACACCTGTAAACAAGCATTTAGCTTAGTGTGTCTCTCCTGGTTAAAAAAATAAACTCTTCAAGATGGGGACAGAGCACTGGCAAGGAAGAATGTTGTGACTCAGTATGAACCCTCTGCCCTCCATGAGTTACTCTCTCCCATGGAACACCTGACGTACAGTAGATGAGCAGCAGGTCATGGGGAACCAAGTAATCACAAAGGGTGTCTCCATATTTAAAAGAAGTCTTTAAGTTAATAAAATTAAAAAAGTCCTAACGGAAGTGTAACAGAATTTTTATCCATTACTAAACCTGGGGAACATGAGTAAATGAAAGGTAGAGACATACCACTCAACTGCTATACATTTTGCGTTGTCATTTGAGTTTTGCACTCAGTTTTATCCTTGTTCCACAAAGGCTTTCTGATGTCCCTCATAATACTAGAGCTATTTCTGAACACATAAACTATTAAAGCACTGAAGTAACTTGATAGAAATGTTGCTTACTGTAACGCTAAACATAAGGGGCTCACTATTGTTAGCCAAATTATTCTTTAAAATAACAAAGTGCTACACATTTAGGTAATTTGTGTTGAATTTTGAAGGCCAGTGCTATGCATTTTAATGCTAAGAGGTTACGAGGTATGGTAGAGGCAGCAATGCAATTCCTAACGTGGGCGGCAGCCATGAGATTTGGTGCACAGGTAAAATGCCCATACCATCACTGCAGATGGGTTTCTGATATGTAATATGGAAAACACTTTTAGTAACTTGAAACATCAAGTTAAGTTCCAAATGACAAGGAATAGCCACACAGCCTGATCCTGGACCTTGACTGAGATGATGTAATAAGGGGGAGGATGAACAACTATGCTTTGTTAATCTATATACAGTAGGAATCACTTTCTAATTCTAGCATGGGTATAGCACCTACAAAGGATCCTTTCTTCGCTTGTTGGTAGACTTTGATGGCAGATAAGGACCGCTAGGCCCACCTGGTCTGCCCCTACCTATTGGATAGGCTTCAGATCCTAGTTAACCAACAGCCTACTTCTTCCTACCCCCACCAGAATTGCCTTATGTCTGTCCCATGCATTCTTGAATTCCCTTATGTCTGTCCCATGCATTCTTGAATTCCCTCACTGTTTTTGACTCCATGACCTCCTCAGGAAGGCTGTTCCATGCGTCCGCCACCCTCTCTGTAAAAAAATACTTCCTCACATTGCCCCAGGGCTGCCCCCTTGTTCTTGCACATCTCTTTTTCTGAAAGATGCTACCCTCTTGGACTTTGTTGATTCCCTTGAGGTACTTGAAAGTTTTTATCATGTCCCCCTCTCCCTCCTTTCCTCAAGGGTATACATATTAAGCTCTTTTAGTCTCTCTTTCTATGGCTTCTGTAGCAGACCCTGTACCATTTTAGTTGCCCTCCTCTGGACTGCCTCCATCCTGTCTATGTCCTTGCGGAGAAGGAGTCTCCAGAACTGCACGCAGTACTCCAGATGGGGTCTAACCAACTGTCTGTACAGAGGAATAACAACTTCCTGTTTTCTACTGGTGATGCCTCTCCCTATATCCCAATATCCCCCCAGCCATCCTTAATGCCTTCTCACATTGCTTGCTTACCTTTAGGTCATTTGATATGACTACCCCCAAGTCCCTTTCCAGTTTTGTTGTTGTTAATACCTCCCCACAATTGTCTACTCTTTCCCTGGGTCTTCGTTTCCCAGGTGCATTACTTTACACTGAATCTAAGCTGCCATACTTTTGACCATTCCTCCAGCCTTGCCAAGTCCTTTCTCATCATTTCCATCCCCCCCTTGTGTATCAACCCTGTTGCAGATATTTGTGTCATCTGCAAAGAGGCATACTCTTCCTTCTAGTCCCTCTGCAATGTCACTTGTAAAGACATTCAAAAGGACTGGACCTCTGGTAGTGTCCTGAGTTGTGACTGAGAAGGTTACAAGTTATAATTCCTAGTTGTCTGGCTTGGAAAAAAGAGACTGCAGTACCAGGGAGAAGTACTGGTGGCTCCCCCAACATGATGGATTCTGCCACTATAATCCCAGTTGTAAACTTTACTGTAATGTTGAATATTCCATAGTCTTTTTTTATAATACAAAATACACAGGTTACTCACCTGTAACAGTAGTTCTAGGAGTGGTGTATGTTGTTCATCCACACTATCTGGCATTGTCCTTTCCCCTTTAAATCTTGAAGGAAAGTCTTCAAGCTGACTCCTCCCACCCACTTGTATAGTATATTCCTTGCTCCACCCCCATGATGCCAGATCTTGCCCACTGGAAGCAGAGGTTGTGCACCTGAGCCTGGGGAGGTTGGGTGGGTCCGTGTGAATGAACAACATATACCACTCCTAGAACTACTGTTATAGGTGAGTAACCTGTGTTTCTATGGAAGTGGATATGTTGTTCTATCCACACTATCTGGCAGACACCTAGCAGTTCTCCAGGAGAAGGGAGGCAAGGTGCACACCCTCTACCTAGGAAATAAGGATTGGAGAACTGAGGCCCCCAAACCAGCATCCTGGCATGACTCTAAGTCAATGTGGCAATGAGAAATGAAGGTGTCTGCTGACTTCCAGGTAGAAGCCCTGCAGATTTACTGGATAGGGATGTCCCTAGAAGCAGCCACCATCACAGCGGTATGACAGGTGGAAAAAGCCCTTAGCCCTCCAGGAGGCTCTCTACCCACCAAACTATAGCAGAGATCAATGCAGGAAGTGATCCACCTGCCAATTGTCTACTTGGCTGTAGGTCTGCCAGGTGCAGCTTCAGCGTAGGTGACAAACAGCTGGTGAACCTCTTACCGAACTGCAGCCAATGTGTTTTTTGTAATAAGTGAGCTCTTGCCTAAGCTCAAGAGTATGGAGCCTGAGTTTGGCCTCCGAGGTGTGATTCGGGAAGAACACTGGAAGAGACATCACCTGATTCAGGTGAAACTCCGACACAACCTTAGGGAGGAACTTCAGGTTGGGGCGCAGGACAACCTTGTCCCTGTGGGAGAGCAGGTGATGCAGGCAACTGGGTGCTAGCTCTTCTTACTCGCTCCAGCCACCCTCTCACTTTATTTTCTTATTTTTTGTGCATTCTGGTTTAAAATATTGCCCTAAAACTAGATTCCAGCTGCCCGAAAAGGTATTACATCGTCCCTGAGGTGCAAAATGTGGATGGAGATCGAAATGAAGAAGGCACTGCCAAAGCGCACCCCAACCGCAACGCCTGAGAAAGACCCTAAGAAGCCTCGAGCCTCAGCTGCCATGGATATCGAGGAGACCCCAACCGTGTCTTCGGACACAGAGCCTCTCACACTGGTGAGTTTCCTAGCTGAGTTTAGGCCATTTAAGGAAGAACTGAAGTCTGTCACTTTGGAGCTCAAATCCATCTCATGAGCACTCGAAGATATTTCTCGACGCACCACGGACACGGAGACCTGTGTTTTATCACTAGAGAAACACATAGACCGACTGGATCCCGAAATTACGGTGAATAAGAATCACCAAACTAGAGCTCAAAATTGAAGATCTCGAGGGTAGGAGCCGAAGAAATATTGCTGTGCTTATTGGGCTTCCAGAAACCCAAGAAGGCCCAAACCCTGTGTTATTTATGCAGAAATTCATTGAGAAGATTGCTGGACCTTCTCCCTTTGGGGCCAAATATGTAATTGAGAGGGGCCCATCGTGCATTAAGGCTGACACCCCCTGCTGGCTCCCCCCAAGACCGATTATTTTCCAATTTCTTAATTACTTAGAACATCAACACTTTCTATCCAAAGCCAGAGACCTTCAAGAGATTTGTTGGGAAGGTTTAAAAGTTTGTGTGGCACAAGATTTACCAGCTACGGTATACCAACGCCGTACTGCCTTCCATCCTTTGGTCACTAAATTGATTGCTGCGGGGCTCTGCTTTAGGATAAGCTATCCGGCCAGATTACAAGTTTTAACGGATGGCAGGTGGCACACCTACGGAGATCCCGAAACGGCTCGGGCCAATCTGAAAGTCTCATTTCCCGATCTCTTCAGAGATACCTGAATTTGAGCATGACAGGATCCTGATGTTACCCCTGGTGTTTTGGGCCTTTATATTGCAAAGTCGTTATCCCTATATCTCTCAAATTTCCCTTCTGGTCTGGTTTCTCTACAGAATGTTTTCTCATGTGTTTCTGGCAACCTAATCTCATATCCTCACCTTCTCGGGGAAGCGTCCTAATAAAGACAGGACTATGCTCCCTATTCTGGTTCCTTTGTCTGTCTGTCACAGCGCAGAAGAATTGGCAGAGCAGCTTATCCCCCTTAATCTAGTGATGATGTGACTTAAATATCTAGCTCTGTTTTTACCCCCGGGAGAGCCTTGTTTTGTCAGGGTTGCACCTTTTTGACCGCACCAGAGAGATACGGCCCTCGGGAAATCATACCACCATGATTTGTGGTACCAAAGCATTGTAGTAATATGCTACATTTGCCACTAGAGGAAGCGTTAGGAATGACAGCAGGGCTTAATTCGAGATGCTCTCCTGTTCAACCTGCGAGAGTAACTGAATGAGCGCTGTTTTCACCAGGGGCAGTTCAAGAACATCCCTCACAAAATTAGGGAGCTGTATAGACCATGTGGATCCATCTATTTTTGACCGAATACAGAGGCTTCTCAGCCTTACAACTCACTTAAACTTGCATATCTCATTTTTTCAGTTACATTTCTGGGTTATATTCTTGGCCTAAATGGCAATTTGGGGCTTGCTTAGAGTTTTCTGTTTTTTTGAAAAACACGGGCATTCTCAGTGCCGTCTTTCAGTTCTCCTATTAAGGAGGTTACGCTTGAGCCCTTGATTGAATTTCCTTCACACAATATGTTGGGCAGAAAGATGTCCCATTGTGAACCTTATTGATGTTTATCAGTTAATTTTGGGATAGGAAAGGAAGGTACAAGGGTAGCCTAGACAGCAATACCTAATGGCTATACCCCGCTATACTTAGCAAGTATAATCTATATACTTTTATAGGGTTTAGTGTTGTGCTCTTCAAAACTCATGATGTAGTATTATATTTGGATTTTCTGTCTGTATTGCATTTATGGAGACAATTGAGGGTGGTTGGGGGGAGGGACCTAAGAGGATGGTGAACTGCAGAACGCTGTCCGCAATAGTATGGGGGTTTGGGAGGGTTGGGTTTGCCTCCATTCATACACTGGTGGCACCACAGGATGGTCACATTCAAGGGGCAGAACATAATCAGACGCTTCATAAAGGGCATGGGGGGGTTGGCAACACAGAAACAGGGGGATGTATGTGCAGGGCGACACTCGGGTTCAGATGGGATATAAAACCTATATCTTTTTTTGTTAGGAAATATGGCTAACTTATTTAAGACGGCTACCTGGAATGTCAAGGGCCTCAGGCAGCAATTTAAGTGATACAAAGTCCTAAAACACCTAGCCCTTTTATCTATTGATCTTGCTTTTATACAAGAGTCACATTTACTAAGCTCTGAGGCCACCCGTGTCAGAAGACTACAAATAGGGCAAGTTTTAGCAGCGGGGGGCTCTACTCAAAGCAGTGGAATTCTAATATTGATTTCCAAAGAAGTCCCTTTTTCACTTACACTCATAATTGAGGATCCTCAGGGAAGATGTATCTTTATCCACTGTACTTTACATAACATGGAGATTCTGCTGGGTTCAATTTATGGATCCAATACGGACTCTCCAGACTTCTTCATGCAGTTAATTAATATATTAACCCCTTATGTATCGTTGCCCATAATCTTGGGGGGAGACATGAACACAGTTTTTGACCCATCTGTAGATTGTTCCAATGGGTTTCGTGGGTCTTCCTCCCCAGCTCAACAGGCACTTTGGGAACTTATAGACAACCTCGGCCTGTGTGACGTATGGCGGGTTTTACACCCTTCAGAGAAAAAGTACACTTTTATTTCCCCTGTTCATAAGACTGCCTCGAGAATCGATTATCTGTTAATATCCCAAGTACTCTTGACAGGAGTCTTAAATGTCTCCAATCAGCCTGGTCCACCTTCTGACCACTCCCTGGTTACTTGTCACCTATCCTTAGTCTCCTCTTTAAAAAGAACCCCACCTTGGAAAATCAACAACCAGTTGCTGAAGGATTCTGCAATAGTTTCTGTGCTTAATAAACACATAGAACATTTCGTTATGGACCACGAAAAAATTACCTCCAAACCCGATATAATATGGTGCACTTTCAAGGCCTACATGAGAGGTATACTGATAAGTTTATCATCACAGAGGATAAATAGAAAAGATCAGGAACTTTATTCTCTGCTTGGTCAAATAAGGGATATCAAAACACATTTGGCTTCTGATTCTCCCGTAGATGTCAAACAGAAACTGACCAAGATGAGAGATGAATACCTGGAGATTTTGTGGGAAAAAGCTGAGTTTGCCATACTGAGAACGAAATCAACATACATAGACCAGGGAGAAAAGGCAGGGCGTTTACTAGCGTTAAGAATTAAGCAATTAGAATCTGCTAAATATATCCCTGCTATTCAATCTTCATCGGATGGCACATTGAAAACATGCCCACCTGATATAGTATCCGAATTCCGGGAATACTATGCCAATCTCTATGCTTCCATGTCTAACCCGCCTCCAGACCAGGAACTGGATTCCTACTTGGAGGCATCCCAACTGCCTTCCTTCTCGGAGGTTCAACAGAGAGCACTTCTACTCCCTATAACTGCTATGGAAATTGATAAAACTATTCAATCCCTCTCTTCAGATAAAACTCCGGAGCCGGATGGCATTTCTGCAAACTTTTACAAGAAATTCCTTAAGCCCTTAATTCCTCTATTGCTATCCCTATTCCAATATATCTTATCTGGAGTGTCAGTGGACAATACTTTGAAGCCTTAATAGTTCTTATCCCCAAGCAGGACCGAAATCCGGAGCTAACTACCAGTTATTGTCCAATATCTTTATTAAATCAGGATATTAAAATTCTAACCAAATTAATAGCAAAGCATATCAATATAGTTGTACCAGATATTATTGGCCCTGAACAAGTTGGCTTCATACAGGGGCGTTCCTCGGTGAACCACCTCAGAACACTTTAGCATGTTCTCTCAGCATCCAGGGATGCCCATTTTCCAGCCGCTTTGGTCTCCCTGGACACCGAGAAAGCATTTGACAGAGTGGATTGGAGTTTTCTGTTCCGGGTCCTTAAGGCATACAAATTCTCCACTGAATTTCAAACTTGGATAAAAGCTCTATATCATGCCCTCTTGTCACGGGTAGCTGCAAATGCGGTGATTTCCAGTCTTTTCCCTTTAAAATCAGGAACTAGACAGGGCTTCCCCCTTTTCCCACTCTATTTAATCTATACTTAGAGCCTCTGATCTGTAGATTGACAGATTGTGATCAGATCCAAGGGATACCCATTGTGTCCCAAATAGTCAAGGTTTCGGCATATGCTGATGATATACTTTTACAACTGTCTCATCCGGAGACCTCGATTCCCCATTTGTTATCACTTATCAGGACATACAGTATCTTGTCTAACTATAAGCTTAATATAGACAAGACTCTGGTTTTCCCTCTCAGTCATAAGGTCAATAAGAAGTCCATTACGGATTTTGGTCTGACATGGAAGCACGAATCCTTAAAATATCTTGGTATCATAATACTGAGAAACCCAGCTCATTTTCAAAAACTTAATCTGGACACTCTGGTAAGAACTATCTGTCAAGACTTGGACAGATGGTCCAAACTCCTCTCACATTATGGGGCAAAATCAATATATTCAAGATTAATGTATTTCCTAGGCTTTTTTAACCCCTACTGCTACTCAACATCTGGTTACCTCTCTCATGGTTTAATAACATTCACAGACTTATCACGGAATTTATCTGGACTAATAAAAAGCTTCGTCTAGCTTATGTGAAACTGGCAGCCCCTAAGGACAGAGGAGATTTGCGTCTCCCTCATTTAACCTTTTACCACTGGGCTAGTCATGCTGTCAAATACCTCAGATGGCTATCTCCTGTCCGTACAGTTCTCGACTCTCCTTTCTCACCCCTCTGGCTCAGAATTGAACTATCCCTATTACAGAAATATGGCCTCAACCCGATGTCACTTTTGTATGTTAAGACCAAGGCCCTACCTGTAAATCTGCTTCCCACTCCCATAGCTATTTCGGTGAGGAATCACACACAATTATGTAGTCATCTCAAGTACAATCACATTCAGGACCCAGAGCAACCTGTATGGGCAAACCCCAATTTCAAAATAGACAATAAAACATTTCTACCAAGCTGGATTCCCGGTATGAATGATATACGTCTCTCATCATTTATCTCAGAAGGGAACACATGGCTTTCCTCTCTCGACATTTTATCCACCCTTAACTTGACAACTAAATACAGTTTTAAAGTTTTTCAATTAAAACATCTATTCTCTAAAATTTTTGGTCCATTTCCCCCTTTGTTCGATAAACCATCTTTTACCAGTGTAATGAATCCTGAGCATTGTTCTCTGCACTCAGTATCCAACTACTACAAAATGCTATATAACTGGGCATACCCAAACTGCTTTGTTCCTATAGCATATTGGGAACCCTTTTTCTCCACTAATAAACTACTTTGGACTGAATTATGGCAGAATTGCCATAAGTACATTACCCAGGATCGGCTACGCTTGACTCAATTTCATATACTGCACAATTTATACTATTCTCCACAAAAACTATACAAATTTGGCCTCCTCCCGTCGTCTCTATGTACGAGATATAAGAAGGAAGACGGCACCCTATTTCATATTTTCTGGAGCTGCCCCAAAGTTGTCCCACTCTGGAACACCATTCAGGATAAGGCTGATCCCTTACTGGGTTTGCAGGAGTTATTCACTCCAGAAATCTGCCTCTTAGGTGACTACTCGGCCATTCCGGTTCTGGTCAGAAGGTATCATATTGCTTTGATCTCTACGTCAGTCAAGAAATTAGTGTTACGTCACTGGAAGGATGCTAACATTATTTCATATATGGAATGGCTTAATGAATTCCTTGCAAACCTTAGGACTGAGAAGACAATAGCCAGTCTCAATAGTAGGCCTGAGAAATATGCAAAAATATGGGAACCTTTGCACACCTTATACTCTCTTTGATACTTTCACCTGCACGTACAATATACTGTTGCCCATAAGGATTTAAGAATGTTACCTGTGTTGCATAATGTTTGGGAGGAGGGGCGGTGTTAATGGGAGGATTTTTTGCTGGGGTGGGATGAGGGGAGGATGAGGGGAGGGGTGGGTGGGAGGAGGACAAATCCTTGTGAATATAAATGTTGTACTCACTTTGTATGATACTCCTGGACCTATTCTCATTAATGTAAAATTTAATAAACTTTAAATGGAAAAAAAAAAACCTTGTCCCTGTGGAAGACCAGGTAGGGAGACTCCCTCGAGAGCACCTGGAGCTCGCTGATCCTTCTGGCTGATGTGATAGCCACCAAGAAGCAGTCTTCCATGACAGGTGAGACATGTCACACCTGTGCATTGGTTTGAATGGCTTACCATGAGCTTTGCCAAAACCAGCAACAAGTCTAACGGTGGTGGAGGTTCATACACCGGCGGGGAAATTTGTTTTAAGCCTTTGAAAAAGCACCAGACCACCTTCTCTTGAGCCACCGAGTGCTGACCAACTCATACCCAGTAAGCAGAGTTGGCTGCCAAATGCACCTTAAGGGTCGTCAACCAAAGTCCACTTTGGAAGAGAGAACACAGGTAGTCCAAAATGCTAGCTACTGGACAGGACGAAGGGTCCAACCCCTTGTCCTGACATCAAATGGAGAATATCTTCCATTTAAAGGCATAGCATTTTCTGGTTGATTCCTTTCTTGAGGCCTCAATTTACAGTGAGAGCATCTTTGGAGAGACCTGAAGCCTGGAACGCTAGCTACTCAGGAACCAGGCTGTCAGGTGCAGGGATTGAAGGTCTGGGTGAAGTACCTTCCACTGACTGATGGAGAGCAGGTTCAGTCATATGGGAAGACACCTCAGGAGCCTGTTGCTGAAGATGTGGAGATCAGGGTACCAAAACCAGTGGGGCCAGTCCAGAGCAGTGTTCCCATTCATGCATAGATGTACGTGAATCACATAACAAAAATAAGATTCACATTCATCTATGTGATTAAGGGGTACACTGCATGTAAAGAGGCCTGGATGACTTTTCTGAATGCAGGTATGTGAGTAACTTTATGTGCAGACTAGAGTTGACTGTGCTGTTTGAAAGGTATTTTTGTTTTTTGCAGCAGCAAGCCGACGATTGGTCCTATGGCTTTGCAAATGTTTTTTTTTCCCCCTTGCAAAGCAGTGGCTGACTGTGATTGGTGCACAGTTCAGACATACACCCATTCATTGCCGATTGGTCCAATGGCTTTGCAAATGTTATTTTTTCCCCTTGCAAAGCAGTGGCCGACTGTGATTGGTGAACAGTTCAGACATGCACCCATTGCAACCTATCTCCATTCTTTAGTTGTAGTGTGGGCCTGCACCTATCTGTTCTAGGTGCGAGGGAACCAGTTAGTTGCACGTGTGTGTGAGAAAAGAGAGGAATGTCTGACTCTAGACTAGACCACGCAAGTAACCACCAGACAAGAGATACCCTGGCCTGGCCACTCAACCGACCAATGTTCATTTGAATCAGGATGGTGACAGAGACTCACCTTGAGATTGCTGAAGAGGAAAGGAAACCAACCCTAATAGCGGCATGCCCAAAATCAGGTTGGTGTTGTAATTTTTCTCTGGGGTTCCCTTTCCGCCAACTTCTCATTAAACCGTTCATTGTTCCCTTTCCCTTCCCATTTGCAGGCTCCACTCCTTGGCTTCACTATTCCTTCCCCATCCCACCAGTAAGTGCTGCAATCCATTCTATTTCTGACGCAAGTCCAGTGTCCACTGACCAACCTGTGCCTGCCTGAACTCCCTTTAATTCCCACCACTGTAGTGCCAGTGTAGACAATTCATGCAGCCTGCCCTGCTGCTGCACATCCTTCAGTAATGGTTGTCCCTGGGCCCTGGCCCTCTCCCAATATCTTGCCAGCCGATTTCCCATCCTGGAGTTGTCCTCCTGTCTGCGGCTGCCTGAGCACCTCGAGTGATGACTCGAGTCAAGACAGTCCCGCATTATCTCTTCTGCGTCCCAGGCTGTAGCCACATGCTCTAACTTCTCTGCCCAGTTGGACGCGAAGAGTCGTAGTCTCGCACCATTTCTGACGTGTCCATGGCCACTCACCCTGCCTCCGAGTCTGGGTCCCATCTCATGCAACTGGCGCACCTGGGTAAGAAATAAGAATTACTCGGGGGAAGGAAAACTTTAGTCATCGATTGAAAGAAGTAAAGGAAAAAAGTCAGACTCGTCCTGTAGGTCTGTTCCTTCCCTCCTTTCTATTCTTCCCTTAGTTCGCTTACTCCAGTCTGCTCCTAGGAATGTCAGGGACTCTATGAGGATGGAATAAGGGATTGGTCTTCTTGGGATGGGTCCAGAGTGGACAAGGAACTTGGAGCTTGGGAGGGAGTAGTCACTGGTGGCAGTGGCGGGGTTGCTGGTGCCTGGTGGTGAGGGGGAGGGGTCCTCAGCAGCACTCGTTCAGGAGCAGCTTCAAAGTTCATGAGTAGACATGGATATAATATTGTCACTGACTGTGTCCATATTCCATGAGTCCACTCACATAGCTACTACATGAGATGGTCGGTGCCCTGTCCAGCCCATTGCCAAATAAGTTGCTCAGTCACTCAGTTTTCAGTGTGTTTGTGTGTGGGGGGCGCAGTTCACAGAACCAAAGTAAAAGTTGTTGATCATGTAAAACCTGCTTCGAGTTTAAATGCATTCTGAATCTGTAAACCAATGTCAGTTTGTCAGTGATGTCTATCTATAGATATCTTTATTAATCATGCTAATGCTTGCCTAGCTAAATGAAATGTAACAGGAAGGGATAGAAATTTTGTTGCCTAGTGCCTTGATTTGAAGTTGATGAATGGATATTCTCTCTCTGTCTGCTTATTATATATAAATTAATATCACATGATGAGTAGATCTTGCTTGTGCAGCTGAGCTATTTGAATAATCAATAACAACAAATAACTATGACTACTTGTATACCCCTTTAAAACAATTTGTACCTCCATGATTTTCTACAAGGGGTGTGAAGTACCCTCAAAACACAGTTTGTACCCTTGAAATATTTGGAGGAGGGTACATTGTACCCCCTGTAACGTGCTTCCAGTGGGAACACTGGTCCAGAGCCACCAGGATCATCTGTGCCCTGTCCCTGCTGACCTTGAGCAGCACTTTATGGATCAAGTGAAGTGAAGAAAAGGCACAGAAGGGGCCTGGGATCCATGGCCTCAAGAAGGCATCCCCCTGCAGTGAGCCCTGCAGAGGGGGGTGGGCACAGAATAGCTTCAGCTTTACGTTCTCCCTGGAAGCGAACAGGTCCACCTGAGGCATGCCCCACTGGGAGAACAGACTGTGAACTACCTCCAGATGGAGAGACCACTCGTGAGACGCCTTGCCCACCCGGCTGAGGGTATCTGCCAACTGACTGGAGGTTTCTGCTACATGGATGACTAGGAGATCCACCTCCAGGCAGCATACAAGAGTCCAGATGTGGAGGGCTTCCTTGCAAAGGGGTAGAAAGTGCGTCCCACCTTGCTTGATGAGGTAGTATGTGGTCGTGGTGTTGTCCATCTGGACTTGAACCACTTGACCCCAAACAAGCAGAGTGAAGGTAGTCAGCACCAGACGGACTGCTTGGAGCTCCAGCAGGTTGATGTGGCATCAGGACTCCTGGGGTCCAAAGCCTGTGGACTCTATGTTCCCCCCAGATGGGCACTCCAGCCGATGAGAGAGGAATCGGTTGTCAGAATGACTGCCGGCTCAGGGCAGATAAACAGGATCCCTGCCTGAAAATGCTCTGGGACTAACCACCATTGGATGGCATCCCACATCCTCTGGGTCATAGTGACCAGCTGGTCGAAGTGACCTTTGCACTGAGACCACTGGCTGACCAGCTCCAATTGCAGAGAGCGCATATGCCAACAAGCCAATTGGACCATGCTGGTGCAGGCTGCCATGTAACCCTGAAGGTGCAGGAAGTCCCAAGCAGGGTGCAAGTGCCCAACCAGAAATAATTGGGCAAAGGAGGACAGAACATCTGCCCTGTCTGCCGGGAGCTGGGCTCGGGAAGAGTCAAGCTCTGCCCCGATGAAGTTGATCACCTGTGAGGGCATGAGTTCCGACTTGGCCTGGTCGACTAGGAGGCCAAGGTTGATTCAGGTCTGGAGGGTCAGATCCTTTGACTGCTCCACCTCCTGCCAAGAGGGACCTGCTATCAGCCAGTCATCAAGGCAGGGGTACACCCAGACCCCTCGGTGTCCCAGTTAAGCTGCTACCACTGCTATGCATTTGGTGAAGACCCTGGGGGCCAGGAAGAGGCCGAAAGGCAAGACCTGGAACTCACAGAGGATTTCCTTAGCTCGGAAGTGGAGGAACCTTCTGTGGGACAGATGGATCAAGACATGAAAGAATGCATCATGAAGATCCAGAGAGCAAAATCATGTCTTGCTCCAGTATGATCTGGGACAGAGTCACCACCCTGAAGTTGTGTAGGACCTCAGGAATTTATTCGTGTCGTGCAGATCTAGAATGGGTTGCCAGCTCCTGTTTGCTTTGGTACCAGGCAGTACCTGAAGACAAATTCTGGGTGTTCCAGAGGATCTGCAACCCTGGCCATGGCCTCCTTGTGGAGGAGTTGGGCTATGTCATCTCAAAGAGCCAACCAAGCATCTGCAGATATCAAGACCTCCCATGGGGAGCAGGCTCGGGTGGGAGGGTACTGCTCGAACTCTAGAGGCAGACCCTGAACGACCCCTTCCAGAACCCACCTGTCCATGCTGACAGCTGACCAGGTGGAAAAAAAGAGGCAGAGGATACAGGGGAGGCATGATGGGTATGAGGGTGGCTGCCCCCATGCCATCACTGAGCAGGCTTGGAGGAGGAGGATCCATCTGAGGAGCCACCGGGTCCTTTCCCTCTGGGCTTTCAGACCCCACCTGGCCAGACTGCTGCTGGGCTGGTTTTGCCACAGGAGCGGAGGGCAAAAAGGGCTTATGCTTCTGCTGCTTGGAGCCCTTGGGATCCTTCTGGGCAGATGTGACAGAGCCCAAGGTGGCACTGGACTTCTCAATACGCTGGAGGTGACCCTCCACTCTGGAACCAAACAGGTGGGTGCCTAAGAATGGAATCTCTGTCAGCTTGTGCTGAGTGTCTGCCGTGAAGGTTGAGATCTGCAGTCAAGCCCTACAGTGCATGACAACTGCAGCCACCACTGAGCAGACACAGGAATCTCCGATATCCATAGCCATCTGAAGTTGCTGTTTGGCCACAGCTCGACCCTGGTCCCGGACCTGCTTGACCGTAGTCTGGAGGTTCACAGGAAGATGAGGAATGACCTCATCAAGAGAGCCCAAAAGGGCATGGGAAAAGTGTATCACCATGACAGCCATGCTCACCTGGTGGAAACCGAGCAAGGAGGCAACATAAACCATTTTAGCCGAGTGGTCCAGTTTCTTGGACTCCTTATCTGGCAGTCTGTCGATGTCCCCTAAATTGCCCAAGTGCTGAAACACAGAGTTGGCCACCAACCCTTAGGCCGAATGGTGCTCCATAAACCCTGAGAGGGTACCAGTGGGCACCGCATATTTGCAGGCCATCTGGACCGAGGGCACAGGGCAGAAGGTGGGGCGCTGCCAAAGCTCCAGGACAGGACCGACAATGGCCTCAGCCATTGGAAAAGCCTCCATTGGAGAGTCCCCTTTATCCAGAATCTCTGTGAGGGGATAATAAGCCCACTTCAGGATGGGTTCCAATTTCATCCCTGTGGACTCTGAGATGAGACAGATGATGCCCATGAAGGATGTGGAAATTTCCTCCGTTGGGAGGTCCCTCATTGACTCCATGTCGATTGGAAGGGAATGCAGTGTGGAATCCTCAAACTCTGAGGAGTCCACAGAGTGGCCTACCACCCAAGTCACTCCAGACCTGCTGCAGGCAGACAGGTGTAAGAGTGACCAACAGCCAGTGAGGAAGCCCCTGAGCTGACCAAGATGCCTTGGTCAGAGCCCCGGACAACAGCTGTTGGGGAGGGGGCTCCACCACAATCAATCAATGGAGAGGCCAGTTTCAGCCAAACTGAGGTGGCCTGTTCTGGCTCCACAGGCAGAGGAACGGTGTCAACCGGCCCTTCTGGGAGCATCAGTGTCGGCCTGTCAGGCGACAGCCAAGTCATGGCCAGTGTGGGAGCTGAAGGCGGCTTCAGACCAGACAACACCAACTGTTGCCACGTAAGGTCTTCATTGTGTCGACGCAACTTGCATCGAAGCCTCTCCTCACCTGGGGAGAACGAAGATGAATAGCAGAGGTGCCACTTCCCATGGTGCAGAGAGTGAGACCGCCAACACCGGAGGGACCTGCTCGACCCAAAGGATGAGGAAGACCTAGACCTCAACCTTGGCAGCCAGGGGTGCTAACGTGGGATCTTGTAGGGAGCCAGGGAGTGCCATGGCTCCTCCTGGTCTAGGTTGGTGACCGGATGGTCTGGTTCAGCGTGCTGAGCCAACTCTTCGGTGGTCACTGGCAGGACCAGAGTCCTGAACAAGGAGTTGTCGGCCTCTATGGATGACAACCAGTTGACTGGGTTGAGAAAAATCTCAGCTGCATTGTCAGTCAGCGTCACGATCGACTGGCGTGACAGGGATCTGTTAAGCTAACGGCCAAGGCTGTGGTTTCGACCGTGGTCAAAATCTGAGATTCCTGAGACTGAGAACATTCTCAGTCCCAAGACCATCAACAGTAAGTCTTCTCCTTCTCTCTCTTGGACTCCTTCTTGCGAGAGCTGTGCGAACCCAAAGGGCCCTGTCCCTTGGTCAGGAGAGACTGGCACAGCTCCTTGAAGGAGGCCCAAATAAATGGAGCCCAACTTGAGTGGAACAAAGGCTGAAGCCAAAGAGGACTGTGGTGGCCCAACCCACCGCCTCTTTTTCAAAGGCCATAAGTTGCTCCAGCTGCTCGGCAGACCCCACAGCCATGGAGACCATCTGACAGGCATCCTTAGATTTGACTGGCAAATGTCGTTTTTCTGGGCAGCCCAACTTCAGGCAGGTGAAGTGGTTCTTGATGACCGATGCATGTAATGACCCACAAATATCACAAGCCTGAGGATCGTGCTTGTGGCCCAGACACTAAACACATGTGGCATGAGGGTCAGTATATGGCATCTTCTGCCTGAATGGGTACCGCCTAAATTGAGGCAAGGACTGGTCCTCCATCGCAGTCACAGTCGAAGAGCGAGATGAAGATGTAACTCTAACAAGTTTAAGTTTTGGAAATAAATCCAAAGATTTGAGCGCCAGGGCATACTCAACGTGAGAGTGGTAAGGAGGGAACCTGCTTCTTCCAGCGGAAAGGAAGATCTGGCATCATGGGGTGGAGCCGAGGCATATACCACATGGGTGGGTGGGAGGAACCAGCTTGAAGACTTTCTGGCAAGATTTAAAGGGGAAAGGACAATGCCAGACAGTGCGGATAGAACAATATATCCATGTCCTTTGAAAGTTACGTTATACCTAGTAACCATACACTAGACTATTCAGGATATCTGTCCCTCATTCTGCAGTTCATAATGTCCTCAGCAAAGCCCAGTTAAGGTAAGAAAGTGAGTGCAGCAAGATTGCATCCACATGCAGTGTTACTGTGCACTTCATTCTAAGGGTGAGCTGATGCCAAATTTGTATTTGGTAAAAGTGCCAACATCCTGCACTTTCATCCTTACTTTAGGGCTGTGGAAGTTTTGGGGCACTTTGGGTTACTTTGACTCATCAGCAAATTGATAAATAAAAACTCTAGCCCTTTTTAGGTGGCCAGGGCTTGTCCGGGTGCCACCTTCTGTCCTATCCCAGTGATTTCTCACCCTCCAACTTCTCCTCCATTCCACCTAACTGTTTTTTGTAAACAACACATAAAAAAGCCAGTTTCTAGTACTGTGCTGTTCCTGAAGATAGCTTTTGTTGTGTTTCACATATAAATTATCACCATATATAATCTCACCCTAGCCTCATCCACCATGCCTGCCATTTGGAAAATTGCCAAAATCATCCTTATCTTTAAATCAGGTGGCCCTTTGTCCTCTGATAGTTACAGGCCCATCTCAATACTACCTCACTTAAGCAAACTTCTCAAGAAAGTCGTCCACCACCAACTCTATGACCACGTAAGCAAATTCAACCTGCTCTGCCAGCAGCAACATGGATTCAGGAGGCATCATAGCACTGCATCTGCCCTGGCCATCTTCACTAACCATGGCTACAGAAATATGGATATTGGCAACATTACCAGTGCTATATTCGTAGACTTTACCAAGGCCTTTAATTTGGTCAGTCACAGTTTACTCCACACCAAACTGTTGGACCTTGGCTTTTCAGTAGGTACATCAACATGGTTCCAAAGCTATCTTTCAGGGTGATCCCCAACCATCAGTATTGGGTCTGCCACCTCTGCGGTCATGGCAGTGCCCACAGGGGTTCCCCAGGGCTCCATACTGGTTCCCTTGTTATGTTCCCTCTTCATTAAGTCTCTTCCTAAAGGCAGCCTCTCCTGTGAGGCTCTACTATATGCGGACGATTTAGTTCTATTTCACAGTGACAAAACCTTGACTGGACTTTCCTCCATCCTCATCCAGAACTACGTGGCTGCGCACAATTGGTTCCTAACCAGTAGACTCCTAGTAAACGAGGGCCAAACCAATCCATGCTCCTGGGATCCAAACCCAACCTATTAAAAACCTGTCCAGAGAAAACTCCACCCTAACTGTCCTTTTACTTAATGGCTCCCCTTTGCAGGACATACCACTTTTAAATACCTCGTTATCACTTTTGGTCCCTCTTAACTTTTGATGCACACATTAACTTAACTGTGCAGTGCATTAACCAGAAACTGGGGTCTGATTTCGGTCTTAAACACTGCCTGACCTCTGAGGCATGACTTGCCATTGCTCAAGGGAAACTGCTCCCTCTACTTGATTACTGTGCTCTCAAATACTCCCATACCTACTCACTCCTGCTCACTAGGCTCAACACAGCCTATAATAACATTTGTAGTTTGCACTAATGGTACCTTACTCCACACACCACTTCACCTTGTACCAGTCCTAGGCTGGCTCCTCTTACAAGCCAGACATAACTACACCCTTGGGTTCATCATTGACAATGCTCTCAGAAGCAATAACCTAGCCCCCTACTCCTTCATGATCAAACTTAAGACTCCTCCTGCTGCCTCCGGTAATCCACAGAACCACCACTGGTAGTCCCTCTGACCTCCACTTGTCTGGGTAGCAATGCCTTGTCCATCACTGCTCCCAAACTGTGGAACAAACTGCAAGCCTCCCTTCACTCCCTTGACTTTCACTCCTGTTCCTTTAAGGCTCACCTTAAAGCATGGTTACTGGATGAGGCCAAAATGCAACTGTGCAGTAGCATGACCTCTTGGGTGATCGTCCTTCCCCCCACTCTTAAGGTCAGCATCTGTCCCTCTGCTCCATGCTGAGCTTCTTAAATGGCCTGCCTGTACCCCTGTATTGCTGCACTTACACTTTTGAATCAGTTGTGTCTATTGTAACCATTGTAACTAGTGTATTCTTGTACCGATTGTATCCTGTTTGAGTCCAACTGAATTTCTTGCACTTGCTAGTAACAGTCCATACTCAACGTATTCCATGTATTCTACTTCCTTTTCTCTAATATGTATTTTGTAGTGTATGTATCACTTACTGTACCATCTTTATGGTCTGGGTTGTGCCTGAAAATGTCCTCTGTGATCATCACACTTACCCAGTTAGCAAATAAATAAATAAAATAATACTCGGGGAATGGGGAGGTGGTGGAGAGTGGGAAGTGACTGGTTTGGGAGGAATAGTTGAGGGATGTCACATGGGGGTCACATGCCCTATTTGTAGTTTGCTAGAAACCATACCAAGGTCTTATACTTGGTAAGATAATACAAACATAACTGTTTACAGTGTGTCCCTCCCCTTTCCCTTGAACTCTAACTCTCCCCTTGACTTTGTCCCACTCCCTCTTGAATCCACCGATCATCTTCTGTTTGAAGACCTCTGAGGGCAGTTTATTCTATCTTGACACTATCCACTCTATAAAGAACTGTCTCCTAACTTCTTTCTTGAATCCCCACCCATTTGTAACTGTGTGTGCCCCCTTGTATTCCTGTTCTCCCTCAGGCTAATGAGATTCCCGTGATCCACCTTATTTATACCTTTAAGGAACGTGAAGGTTTCAGTCATGCCCCTTCTCCTTCTTCTATCTTTTATAGAGTACATATACTTGGGCTTCTCAGCCTGTCCTTACATAGTCTGTCATGCTGACACTGAATCATTTCCATAGACCTTCTCTGTACTACCTTGCGATGACTCATGTCCGTTCTAAGGTAGGGACACAAAAACTGAACACAGTACTCCAGGTGCAGCTACACCATGGATCTGAACAGTGGTGGGATCAGCTCCTTCCACCTTCTTGTGAACCCCATAGCAATGCACCCCAGCATCCTGTTTACCTTGGCTGTGTTTTTTTTTTGCATTGCATAGACTGCTTAAGGTTGCTGGTTATAGCTATCCCAAAACATTTTCCCCCTCAGACACTGTGATCTTTTTACCCTCCCCACAGCCTGTATTTGGCTCTTTGGTTCTTGCAGTCTATGTGCATGACTTTACACTTTTTCATATTGAACTCCAGCTGTCAAATAACATATCATATTTCTTACTTTGCAACATCCTCCTCAAGTCCCTGACGCCCTCCTCCTCTAACCTCTCTGTTTTGACCCTAACTCAGCTTCCGCTCCTTTTAGAGGTTCTTCCATGACTCTAATATTATCTTAACATAGTTTCTGAAAATGATATTGCTACATATGATTAATATATGTATAGTGTATCGTGGAATGCTGTGCTGGACAGAATTCCAATCCCTAGAATAGGCTTGTTGTGCTGCATTAGCGATATCACGATGTTGTTGTGCTGCACTAGCGATGTCACTACTGTAGCACAATAAGACAGAATGTCTTCATGCATGCATGTTAGTAAATCCTCCGCAGTTCAGGAAATGGATGCAGTGGTGACAGCTGGCCGAGGAAGTGAGCACCAATGGAAAAAATACCACAGTAAGGACACAGCCTTCTCTTAATGGTTGCCCATACACTATAAAGGACTCTGTATGAGCAATCATACACAAACAATGCCTTTTTTTACTCTCAAGGTTTATGTGGTAACAAGACCTTTCTAGCTGCACTCTCCAGGTCTCTTGTTACCACAGAAACCTCTCAAGTGGAACACAGTCTTGTTCTGTATGATTGTTCATACACAATCCTCTATATCACTATGAAGTTGGTACTCATGCTATGACACCTCAAAGTTTTCATGGTGCTTTCCCAAAAATGGGAAAAGTGACAATTCCCTAAATAGCAGGGATCATGTATATGGAAGATTATAGTTGTACTCCATTAAGTAGGCTACCACCTTTTTTGCCAGTTTAATTTGGAGACAAATTCTCTATCATTCAGCAAAGCTATCACTAGTCACTTTCTTTTTCTCTCCAAATCTAATGCAGAAACTATGAAGGCATGATATGAAATTGCAATACAGTCCTGCTACTTAGAGCGCCCCCAGTTCATACGGGCAGTTGCTTTTTCCAGACAGATTGCGGTTTCCACTTGCCCAATATGTAGACTCCAATGTAAATACCGCTGGTTACAGCACTCTATGCCCACCTTCTATTTCGGGTAGATTAGCTGCTACAGATAGTTAATGCTAATTCACTGTAGCAGCTAACAGCTAATCTGCCCAAAACAGAAGATGGGCATGGAGTGCTAACTATCTGCTAATCAGTCACTGCTTTAATGTAGTGGCAGTGAAGGGAAGAGACAATCCGTCTCCATCTCTGTATGAAAAAGAAAACCCCCATCTCTGTATGTGAACGCTGCTTTGCTTTGGCATAGAGATAGAGACGTGGCTTCTGCTGGAGGAATAACCGATGACTGGAGCACTGGAGGATCTCAGGTGTTGCAGAAGCAGAGTTAGTGGTGACAGGGTAGATGAGCACAATACTGTACAATACAACACCGGGACAGCACTCCTACCTATTTTTCCCTCCTACCCAAGGACTAGTGGCGTAGTGTGAGAGGAACAGGAATGGGAGTACAGCTGAGCATTTACTGTACAGCAGTACACTAGATTTTCTGAGAACAGCAAGGACTAGCAGCAGTAATCCGTGCATTGTTTTAAAAAACACGTCTTTGGTTACAGCGACCACTCCTTATAACAGCAGAATATGCTTACACAGATGCGCCCATTATAAGCAGTTTTTACTGTAGCTCTAATGTGACAGCCTTTAGCTCTACAGTATAAAGAGCTGCTGTCAATAAAAAATAGGAAATAATCTAACAAAGGCACCAAATACAGAACAAAACATTTAATATTGGGCAGAAGTATGAAGAGACCAGCATAGGAGGAAAGGTGATTACTCATTTTAAAAAGACAGTATAACCTAGGGGTTAGATCACAAAGGTGAAAACCAGACAATCCAGGTCAGAATCCTACCACTGTTGATTACTTCCTGTCTTGTATTTATGCTGCTTCAGTGACTCATGGTACTTCCCTAGGTGTAGCAATCTCTCCAATTCTTATTTCTGCATACTTAACCAGTCTGCATTGGAAAATACTTTTATAAAATGAGCTATGAAAATATTGTAACTGCATTTCAAAACACATTACATGACCATTAATTATTTTCAGACAGCTACACGCCTCACCTGAACTACATACCTTTTTTAACAAATAAAATCATGAAACATACAAACAGCATTTGTCAGCAGAAAAGGACTGTTGGCCTACCCAGTTTGCACAGATGGCCCCTGCCTAGTCTGCCTCCACAGACCCTAACCAGTCTCAAGTGATCCTCCCTCCTCCCGGCATATTTACTAATATTCCCTTATGTCTATCTCATGCATGCTTGAAGCCCACTACTGGTTTTGCCTCCACCACTTCCACTGGCAGTCTATTCCAGGCATCAACCACTCTTTCAGTGAAATGGTGTTTCCTCACATCCCTCTTCAGCTTCACCCTTCCAGCTTCATTGCATGTCCTCTGGTCCTGGTGCTCTTCCCCCTTTGAAAAGGACTCCTCTCCTACACCCTGTTCACCCTGGTGAGGTACTTGTAGGTCTCTATTATTACCCCTCTTGGTCTCTCTCTCTTCCAGGGTGTACATTTTGAGATCCCTCAGTCTTTCCTCATAGGGATTTTTGTGAAACACCTGTATTATTTTAGTTGCCCTCCTCTGGACTACCTCCACCCTGTCTATATCATTTCTGAGGTGTTGCCCCCAGAACTGGACACAATACTCCAGGTGGCGTCTCACCAGTGAGCAATGCAGTGGCAACATCGCCTTCCTCCTCCTCCTGCTGGAGATACCTCTCCCAATGCATCCCAGCATTGCACTGGCCCTACACACTACTTTGATACACCACCTTGTCACACTGAGGTCATCAAATATGATAACCCCGAGGTCCCTTTCCTGCATAGTGACTGACTGTAACCCCCATCCTGTACTCAGTTCCCGGAATCCTATGCCCTAGCTGCATACTTTTGCACTTTTTGGCATGGAACTTCAACTGCCACGTTTTTGACCACTCATCAAGTTTTCCAACATCCCTACACATTCTTATCACCCTCTCCTGATTATCCACCCTATTACAGATTTTGGTATCATCTGCAAAGAGACATACATTCCCTTCCAGTTCATGCGCAATGTCATTTATGAGGACACAGAAGAGAAGTAGTTCCAGTACTGAGCCCTGCAGCACCCTGCTGCTGGTCACTCTTCTAGCCTTAAAGTGAGTGCCATTAACTACCACTCTCTGTCACCTACCCATTAACCAATTCCAACCCAATTCACCCCTTTGGATCCCACCCCTAGTTTGTTCAATTTCTTATCAGTCTTCAGTGTAGCATAGTGCTAAAGGCCTTGCTAAATTCCAGAAAGGCTGTGTCCACTGCCCTCCTCTGATCTATTTCCCTGGTCACCAAGCCAAATAAATCAATCATGTTCATCTAGCATGACCTACCACCCTCCTGTGAATCTGTGCCACCTTTTGTCTTGCAGCCCACTGCATTCAAGATACTCTTCCAACCTTTCCTTCATCAGTGTTTCCACTGATTTTCCCATCAGTGAGATGAGGCTCACCAGCCTACAGTTACTAGCCTCTTTCCTGCTGATGCTCTTATATAGAGGGACCACATCTGCTCTCCTCCAGTCTTTTGGAATAGCTCCCAATTCCAGCTGAGCTGTTAAGCAGTACATTATAAACTGTGTCTTAACATGTTTCACATAATTCTTATCTTTTACTGCTTTAAACATGAAGGTATTGGACTCTGAGCAGATGAACTGGAAAAGAAAGCATGCTTTTTTGCAGAAGATACCAAAATTTGTAATAGGGTGAACAATCAGGAGTGGGTGTAAAAAATATGTTGGGATCTTGGGAAAACTGAGGAATGGTCAAGAACATGAATGGCAGTTGGGTTTCAATGCCAAAAAGTGCAAAATCATGCACCTTGGGCATAGGAACCCAGGAAGTGAGTAACGGATGGGCAGGAAATACTCTCAGACATTAAGCAGGAGATAGAGACCTTGGGGTTATCATATATGATTACCTCAAAGTGGCAAGGCAGTGTGACAAAGCTGTGTGTGGGACCAGTGTGATGCTGGGATGCACTTGGAGAGGTATCTCCAGCAAAAGGAGTGTGGTGGCATTGCCCCATCTGGAGTATTCTGTCCAGTTCTGGAGGCCGCATCTCGGAGAGGGCAGAGATATGGTGGAGGCAGTCCAGAGGAGGGCAGCTAAAATGATGCAGGGGTTGTACCAAAAGCCCTATGAAGAGAGACTGAGGG
This sequence comes from Neoceratodus forsteri, assembly GCA_016271365.2. Classification (NCBI taxonomy): domain Eukaryota; kingdom Metazoa; phylum Chordata; order Ceratodontiformes; family Ceratodontidae; genus Neoceratodus; species Neoceratodus forsteri. The sequence goes on from CM057452.1 coordinate 1,879,376,047, forward strand.
ATCTCAGCATATACGCCCTAGAAGGAGGAGAGTAGGATGGGATATGACAGAGACCTCCAAGTTCCTCATGGGGGTGTACAGTATATGGGAGTGGAGTCTCCTTAGAATGGGGAAGAACACCAGGACCAGAAGGCATGAGAAGAAGCTGGAGGGAGGAAAGTTTAAGAAGGATGTGAGGAAGTTCTATTTCACTGAAACAGTGGTAGACATCAGAATAAACTGCCAACGGATATGGTGACTGTAAAAACAGTAGGAGGCTGCAAGCATGCCTGGGATAGCCTTGGAGGAATATTAGTAAACAGACAGAGAGGAAGCAGGGTTTCCAGTGACTAGTTAGGGTCTATGGAGATAGACTAGAGAGAGACCATCTGGATGAGCCAAGTGGTCCTTTTCTTTTGATAAAGTCTATGTTTCTCACCCTCTTCCTCTGGAATCATATTTTCACAGCAAATAAATAAAGAATTGCATAATAATGGTAATTATATTAATTATAAAAACATAAGCATGCTCTCATATATTACATTTTCATAGCAAATAAATAAATATTTCAATATTTAACATAATAATAATAATAATAAATAATAATACATGTTCCCTCATCTTAAATCCTCATGATATGTCACTGCCGCATGTGGATGTATTCAAACAGCTCTCCAAAGCTGTTTAAAATTTCCCTTCAGGTAGGCCAGCCTCCCCATCCCTCTTTTCACTTTGAATCATGTTTTCATGGCAAATAAATAAATAAATATTTACATAATAGTAATACTTATAAAAATAACAGAAGAAAATACAAGCATGCTCTCACAAATCTGGTTTTTCATAAATTACAAATCATGTTTTCACAAATCACATTTTCTATACAACACAACTTTCTTCCTTGCACAGGCGATGGCACAGTGACACCCTACTACCTGATGAATCACCCTCGACCAGTAGTAAGCAACAAAAAAGATTTGGATGTTATTATTGATAACTCATTCACAATGCACACACAGATAAGAAAAATAACACAAACTGCTAATAAATTGATCATCATCATTAAAAAAGCCTTTACAACAAGAGATGAGTACTATACAGAAACTATACAAGACCTCATGTCGACTATGGTTTGCCATTCTGGCTCCCTACCACAAACAGGACATCAAATTATTGGAATGTGTACAGAGAAGGGTTACAAAATGAATCCCCAGACTGTAGCTAAAACCATATGAAAACAGGTTGAAGGAACTAAAATTATTGTCACTATTAGTAAGGAGAGTCAGAGGGGGCCAGTGGCATCACCACCTCACTTCTTCTGCTAGTGATACCCCTTCCTATGCACCCCAACCTGCTACTGGCCTTCCCCACAGCCTTGGTATACTGTTTGGACACATTTGGTCCATCGGAGATGCTTATCCCTAAATCCCTTTCTTCCTGATAATTGTTAGCAACACCTCCTCCCCGCCATCCTGTAACTCTCCATAGAGTTTCTGCACCCCAGGTGCATGATTTTGCACTTCTTTTCATTAAATTTTAATTGCCATACATTAAACCAATTTTGATGATGATGATGAAAACTTTATTTTTATACAGGAAATTCTAATCATTAGGATTATACAATCCTGTTCTCAAGATAGTCCTGTTTATATTTCACTTAGTTACATCTAAACATATAACATTAATCAAATAAATACAAAATATACACAATACACAACATTTCAATATCCAACAATACATTAAAACACTAATACAAAACAAAAATACAAAAATTTCACAATAAGGATTTCCCATACATAATCATATACAACTACATTCTATTTTATAGAGTTTCAGAATTTCGTTTTTAAAATTCGTGTGGTCTTCTAGAGATCTTATTGGAAGAGGTAAAATATTCCATACTTTAGCTGCCTGACATGAAATGGAACCATTTCCATATTTATTATGAATTTTTATGGGACAAACTCTATGTCTATGCACAGATCTTAGAAACTCATGCCTACCTTTACTAACTTTAGGAAAAGTATTTGTGTGATATAACGTTCAGGGTAAGATATCTTATATTTATGTATCAGTATTAACCAGTTTTTTGAGAAATCATTTCTAAAGACTGCCAGTTCAACTTTATGAACATATTACAATGATGAGTTCGATAGGAACACTGCAGAACATATCTAGCTATTCTATGTTGCACCTATCAATCTAATCAACTGATGTTTACTCGCTGTTCTATAAATTAAATCCCCATACGTCCAGGGTTGGATAATCAGCTGTTCGGCCACTTTTTTCCTATCCTTAATTTGTAAACATTTAGTAGTTACGTCTCAAAGCTCCTAATTTCTTGGTCACCTTTTTTATATTATTATTTATGTGGGTATCAAAGGTCAACAAATAATCAAAAGTCACCCCCAAATAACAATAACTATCCACCTGTTCTATAAGTTTACTTGTATGTGTTACAATATGAATCTGTGGTTTAGGCTTCTTATTTGAAAAATAAATTAATTTTGTTTTTTTAACATTCATCAAAAGCTTTCCTACGTCCCTTCTCATTTTCTCAATCCCCCCTCCCCCAGAGTATCTACCTTGTTGTAGATCTTGGTGTCACCTGCAAATAGGCCAACCTTCCCCTCCAGCCCGTTAGCAATGCCACTAATGTAGACATTAAAAAGGACTGGCACCAGGACTGATCCTTGAGGCACCCCACTGGTCACCCCCTTTCCTCTGACTGGATCCCATTAACCATCACCCTCTGCTTTCTGTCCCCCAATCAATTTCTAACCCAGTAGTAGTAGTAGTAGTAGATTATACAGAGCTCACCTGTATCTTTTTAGTTTTCCTTTATTTCAAGTTTTCACAAATTATGAATCCTATTGTCAAGAATCTCATTTTTATAAATCACATTTTCTCTAATTATAAATCACGTTTTTATAAATCACTTTTTCATGGCATATATATATACACACACACACTGTAAAGTACTGCAACTATAAATAATCAGCCTTTAGTATAGTCCTTCCCAAGGTGAATCTACCTGTACTGTACTCTGCTCTCAAGCCACACGGGACATACTTTACAATCTTCCAGGGGTCAACCTTAACTTTTCTTTGCACTAGCCAGCAGGACAAGTTGATTCAAAATTGCACTAGCCCACAACTGTAATGCTAAATATTGATCACTTATACAGGAAAAAATGCAAGCAAATAAAATACTCAGATTATTGCACATTTATTCTGCTCCGACATTACTTCCAGCCCCAGCAGAAAAAAAGACTGCAATGCCTACATTTGATGTTACGACTTTGATCTCAGCAAATTTCTGGAAAAGCTAGTGGCCACCCAGTCAATAGAATATCTTCAGAAGTACAACCTTCTATCTTGCTCCCAGCATGGTTTCCGCAAAGGCCACAGCACCTCCACCGCCCTTCTGAAACTCACAAATGACATCTATGCCTCTATGGACTCAGGCCTCCTGACAGGTGTGGTTTTCATCAATCTAATCAAGGCTTTTGACCTGGTAAACCATACCCTTCTTCTTGATAAACTACGCTCCCTAGGCTTCTCCTCTGATGTAGTAGCCTGGTTCAAAAGCTATTTATCTGACAGGAAACAGGCTGTAGTTTTCAACTCAGCCATATCAGATCTCTCCCCCATACATGTTGGAGTGCCCCAAGGCTCCATACTTGGCCCCTTGCTTTTCTCAATTTTCATTAATGACTTACCTACCTCTCCTTGCACCAAACTGCTAGTCTCTGCTCTACGCTGATGACCTAGTTATTTACCACAGTGCTAGAAATGCTGCTGACATAAACCACCCTCTTGCTTCGGACTTCGCTAATATCCAATCCTGGCTAACTAAGAACAAACTTGTTCTCAACACTACCAAGACATACTCCATGCTCTCTGGCTCACCTGCCAGGCTTAAGATGAATCATTATGCCCTAAATATCCTGTGAGCGGACGGCTCCCCTCTGGACAGCATCAGATCCTTCAAATATCTGGGAGTTACATTTGATGAATCTCTAGACTTTGACCTGCACATAACAATCTGCAAGTCTGTGAATGCCAAGCTAGGAAGTGCCTACAGAACTAGCTATGCCCTTACCCCCTCGGCCAGACTAGCAGTGGGTTTCCTGATCCCAGTCCTGGCCTATGGCTCAGTCACCTTCCAATCTGCCTCAAAATCCTCCCTCCATAAATGGGACACCACCTATAATAGCATGTGCCGCTATGCCTCTGCATCCCCATGTTACAAACACCACAGCCAGCTCTATGCTGACCTTAAATGGCCCGGTCCCTCTAACCACCGACTCCAGTCTTTTGGCACTCTAATTGACTGCATCACCAGATCAGGCCTCCCCCTATCCCTTGCCTCCCTGCTGCACTCACAACCTCTCTCCTATGGACTGCAATCTACAGACAAAGCACCTCTTCACATCCCTAGATGCAGAACAAACATGGGTGCATGTGCATTCTCTTACACGGCTCCAAAATACTGGAACTCCCTACCCCACACAATTCATCAAGCAACCTCCCATGCCAGTTTCAAGAAACTGCACCGTGAGCATCTGCGGGCTACCAGCCCCTGCACCTGCTTTAATCCACCTTAGACCATCCTTTCTCTGTCCTCTTCCAAGTTAATCCACTCCTCTGACACCTCCTTCCCACCTATCTTATACTCCCTCCTTTCATTGTCCTCTCTCTCTCTCTCTCTCTCTCCTCCCTCCCTCCTGTTTCAAACCCTTTTCTCCATGCTTCCCACCACTCTTCCTTCTTCTAGTCATGCTTCACCAACCACAACCTGGCACTTAAATTGTTTTATTGTTTATTGTTTTTATTGTTTTGTTTTATGTATGCTATCACTTTGCACTGCCTATATTTCTCAAAGTGTATTGAATTGCATTTAACAGTACAAACTGTATTGTAGCTGCATTACCTGTAAACTTGTGTACTTTGTTTGTGTACTATTACCACATGTGCTGCGTCACATGCACCCCTATGTATTTTTCAAACTGTTCTCTCCCGGGTCATGCCTGAAAATAGGCATTCTCATGCCTAGTGTACCCACCCACTTACTAAAACAAATAAGTAAATTAACAAAAGAAGAAAACACTAAAAAGGAAAAATAAGTGTGAAGATATTCAAACAGGAATATGCTGCTGTATAACTATTTTTCTTTCTTCTTCTCTTTTTCTCTCTCCGACAGATGGTGATGATGATAATGCTAAAATCCGAATAAGCTTTACTGTGAATAGTTAAACTACACTGTTGAAGGAAAATGATTTCCATGTAATAAATAAATGTACTGAATAATCTGTAATGTGTAGATATAGCCTATGAAAAACCTAATCAGGTAACTGTACGTATGTTTAACTTTTGGAAAAGTTTTTGAAACCAATTTGGTAGGTAATGTTCATAAGATATACTTTATATGTGATATTAGGTAACAGCATAATGCTTAGGCCACATTATCTTCTAGAAGTGGACCACTTTTAACATTTTTGTACTTACAGGCTAGTACTTTGGCTAATAGCCTATTTGTATGTGTAACTGATTTGCTGAAGAGTTTTTTGAAAATTAACATGGTGGGTAACATCCACAAATATCATCTTTATGGATGTATGGAAGTGCAATGCTTAAGCCATATCTCCCTATACAAACTAGTGGTACCATTTTTTGTATTTATAGGCTAGGAAATTGGGTAATAGCCCATTTTTTTTAAATGATTATTTTGAGAGCTAATTATATATAGATCAGGATTTGAGTGCTGGAAAAGAGGCACCCAAGACTCCGAAATTTGTAATATAGATTGCTGGTGCAGGCACTGTTTCTTTTTAATTTTGTGTGCATCACTTTCAACGGGTGCTATTAAATGAGTGTGGACATGTGGTGTAGCATCCTCCTGATGATGCACACATAGTGCAAAACTGGTCCGAGGTTGTTTCCCTGTGCTGTAAAGCGGCTGGATTGGATTGTGTATATTTTTGTATATTCAATTATCGCTCAATACCTACGGTGCCTTTGTGTTTTGTCTTCAAATGCCTACACACACAGTGTATCCCTCATTGTTTTATACAATGGCCTCCTCTCTTCCTCTTGCTACACCCCCCCCCAAACCAGAGGATAACACAGCAGCAAATGTTCAGTCAAGTAGACTTAGCTCTGCACACACACAGCATCATCATGCACCTCATCACACTCTCACCACTACTCACAGGGCAATGAACAGAGTCAGGTAGAGAAAGACACTCTCAGCTCCCATCCTGTGATCAACTGGAGCCTGGTACTTCTGGAAGATTTCATACAGTGTCAAGTGAGCCAGGAGCACATCTAGGATTTCTATGGAGAGGGACTACACAAACCTAAGGGGCTTGGCAAACAGAATATGTTATGACATTTTTTTAAGTATTGACTTTAACATGCTCTACACCAACAGTAACAGATTCTTTTAAAAAACATTCTCCCCTTCTTCAGGCCAGGGTAAACAGTACACAGACATGATACTATACCACCCCTGTTTCTATATAGGATGATCTATGCACCACAGGAATGCTTATTTTAACCTTTCAAATGATGTGTTTTATTAAGGTATTTTGTACCATACATGCTCCAAAGCTTTGTTTTTAGGATGAAGGGGCATGCTGAGTGGGATAGGGGTGGGACTGTAAGGATGGCGTTGGCTGGCATGATCCATTTAGAAGAGCTGGGGACCCCTACACTTGCCAGTAAAGGCAGCTATGGGTCTATAGACAATAATGTGAGAGTCTGGGTTGCAGTGGTGTCCAGGGAAAGTACTGTACAGAACTTGAAAGATTTAGAGGGGATAGGGAGCAGCTATGGCGAGGCTGGGATAAAACCAACCACCTGCAGAGCAGACCCTGTATACCTCTTAGCATTTTGTCAATGAAATGTTGGATACAGACACTCAAAATGTAGAAAAATGTAGGGGAAAGTACAGATCTGAGAGGTCTGAAGGGGACAGGGAGCAGTTATGGTTAGGCTGGGATAAAACCCACCACCTGCAGAGCAGACCCTGTATGCCTCTTAGTATTTTTTTATGGAAATGTTGGCTACAGACACTCAAAATGTAGAGAAATGAGGGGCACTGGTCATAATAATGTGGGACAAATTGTCAGATGGAGACACACTCAGAAAACTGGAAGCTAGTGACTTAAAGGGAAACACTGGAAAAGGCACAACTTTACCCAGGCGCTACAAAAATGCCTGATTAGTGTTTTCAGACAGCAGCATATATTTTTTAAAATTCCCTCTAATTGCTTTTTAGTGATTTAAACAGTGGCCTTCAACTTTCACTTTCAATTGCTGGCAGCCACCATCTCATGAGTAGCACTGAGCTTCCTGAGCTGGCCATGCAAGGGTGCCGGAGGACTGGAGGAGAGCTACATTTGTGACAATACACATGGGGGAGCAGAGAGGCAAGGGAGAACTATCATCCAGTCAGTCTCACCGCAGTGGTGGGAAAGGTCATGGAGGCACTCATCAGGGGAAAGGGTAACACAGTACCTGGAGGAGAATGGATTGCTGAACAACAATCAGCATGGGTTCACAAGCGGGAAATCCTGCCAGTCCAATATAATAGAATTCTTTGACTGGGTGATGCAGGTAATAGACTGGGGAGGGCAGTGGACATGGCCTACCTGGACTTCAGCAAGGCCTTTGACACCATCTCCCTCGGAAGGTTGGTCAATGAACTGGGAAGTATGGGGGTGAGGGGAAAGATAGCTAGATGGGTGGAAAATTGTCTAGCAGACAGGACCCAGAGGATGATAGTTAATGGGGTTCACTCTAGGATGGGGCAGGTGACAAGCGGGGGTATCCCAGAGGTCAGTGTTGGGACCGCTCCTCTTAAGTATCTACACATGCAACATAACAGATGGACTGAAGGGACGTAGGGTACTCTTTGCAGATGATATGAAAATCTGCAATAGGGTTGACACTGAAGGAGGGGTGGAAGACATGAGACAGGACCGAAGGGCGCTGTAGGAGTGAGCGGAGACCTGGCAACTAAAACTCAACATCAAGAAGTGTGCGGTTATGCACCTGGGAAACAGAAACCTGAGGACAGGATACAAAATGAAAGAGGAAGAAATCAGGACTACAGAGCAAGAGAGGTCCTAGATATAGTAGTCTCCAGTGACCTTAAGGTGGGGAAACAGTGTACTAGGGTGGTGGGAAAGGCATATGGGATGCTGGCAAGTATAGGCAGGGGAATCACTAGCAGGAGGAGAGAAGTCCTGGTGCCCCTGTACCAAGCAATGACGAGACCGCACCTAGAGTATTCAGTTCAGTTCTGGAGGCCTTACTTGCGCAAGGACATAGACCTAATTGAAAGGGTTTAGTGAAGAGTGACAAAGATGGTGCAAGGGATGAAGGGCAAACCATATGAAGAGAGATGCAAAGAGCTGGGGCTGTACATACTAGAGACCAGAAGGGCGTGAGGGAACATGATAGAGACCTTCAAATACATCAACAGGATAAATAAAGTAGGCCCAGGGAGTTTATTCTAAATGAAAAACAATACCATGGCAAAGGGGCATGTCCTGAGACTGCAGGGGGAACACTTCAGTGGGAACATGAGAGAGTGATTATTTACAGAGTGGATGGTAGATACCTGGAACAGGCTTCAGGGTGAGGTTGTGGGGGTGGAGACAGTGTTGGGGTTCAAAAGGGCTTGGGACAAGCATAAAGGGTTACTGGGGAGTGGGGTGGGCACTCAAGGAGGGAGGCAGATAGTTTAGCAAGGGGGGAAGGGGCAGACTCGATGGACCACGGAGTCCTTTTCTGCTGTCGAGTTCTATGATTTTGTGATTCTCACATTATGCTAATATGTCCTGCCAACCAATAGCAGAGGTCAAACAGACATATTAGCATAAAGTGAACTCAGAAAGCTCACTTCTGTTCATGAAATAGTTGCTGCCAGCAACAGAAAGTGGAAGTTGTGGGTAGCTGTTTTAAATCATTAAAAAAGTGGTTACTGCCTGAAAGCACTAACTGAGAGTTTCTGCAGTGTCTCAGGAAAGCTGAGTTTTTTTCCAGTGTCCCCCTCTAGCTCCGCCACTGCTTTAAAGGGAATATAAACAAGCATTTTTTTGCAATAAATTACTTCCTGTGCAGCTGCCCAGGTCCCAAATGTACCATTTCACAAGAGTGAAAAACAAAGTGTTAAAATGAGTTATTTTTGTTTTAAAAGCTGCAATTCCAGGACATGAGCTGTATGCATATTTGAATCCCAATGCCTGCGTTCACACAAGAGAACAGAAGCTGATGATGTCACTTTAGCAAGCTGTCTCTATATTGTCTCGGAGCATTATGTTGTGCTCCACTGCATTCCTGTAAATAGTTTGTTAATAAAAGGTGTTGTAAAAGAAAACTCAGTGTGTATTTTTGTCTTTCTGGTCTGCAACAGGCACAAATTCAGTGAAGGTCTATTCAAAGTTAATGACAGAGGAGCTCTGTGCTACTATATTACTTATTTTTTATGCTTGTGGAATTAGAAATGAGGGAGCCTGTTCTGTAAAGCGAGAGACTTGGTATGCCTTAATGAGCAATGGCAAATATCATACTGTAAATCTTAACTTTCCCAGTAGTTTTTTACAGCAGTGTAATAAATGGATTATTTTAATAACAAGCAATGTGTCTAGTCTTGTTTTTTTGTTCTGTCTAACAGCAAATGGGACCTCATTGTGACCGTCAGTACGGAGTGCTTGAATGACTTTTTTTGTAAACAAAACTGTTAAAATTAATATCATGTCAGAGTGGCTACTGTCAAAAACAGCTGTTCATACATACAGTAAAGCTGTCTTCCGATCATGTGTTGGGCATTCAAAGTATTTTGTTTTTTGTTTGGGGGGTGTTTGTCCTTCTAAACTACTGTATATGTGTGTAAGTCATAGGTCCTGCTACTGTGATGACTCATGTTAAATCAGTTATTTTATCTAATACTAGAAAAACAAGCATTTGCCAATGCCGAATGTTGTCTTGCTGGCATTGACATTGGTAGTGCAGGAGTTATAAAGATGCATAACAGGATGGGCAGTGAAGTATGGAACTGACAACAACAAACCCACCCGACCCTGCAGAGACTGAGCGGCATTAAGGTGTGCCTTTGGGTCGTCAGCCATAATGCTCATGCCATTTCACCTCACCCTACCCTGCAGACGCTCACCCCATTCCACAGGGAAATACATTGAGATGGGTGCAATACTGGAGAATGGGATGAACTTTGGGGCCGAAGACTCCAAGGCACACCTTGATGCCTGTCACTGGCAGCAGGGTGGGGGGTGGGGAGGAATGGCGTGAGCATTACAGTCGACAATCCAAAGTCACACCCCTGACGCCTTTCAGTGTCTACAGGGCAGGATGTTACGGTTAGAAACCCTAATTCCCCCAGGCGTTTGTTGGTATTTGCACTCCAAATTTTCAACATGGGCTTTTTGTGACCCCACTTCATGAAAGCATTTGGGACCGCTGCTTATGAACAGTGTCACTGTGATTTCCTTAATCTGTCCCGAACATTGATTTCCCACAGTGACTGCGCCATTGTGAGCCAGATGTGTGAAAACACATTTTGGGCAGAATGGGAAAAATGACAGCTGTACTGTTCATAAGGAGGTGTGAAAAAATGGTGATGTTGAAAGTCTGGAGTGACAAAATTAAAAATTCTCGAAGTTACGAGCGTGCATGGAAACTGCACAAAGCATGCTCATAACACAGTAATGTTTTGGAAATTTTCCACCAAATTTGCAACATAGGCTTTTTGGGAACCCTCCTCATGAACAGTGACACTGTCATTTCGTTACTCAGTCCCGAAAGGTGATTCCACGCAGTGATCACGAAATCACCTTTTGGGACCGTTTAACGAAATGACAGTGACTGAGATAATGAGGTGGGGTCCCAAGAGCCCCATGTTGAAAATTTGGAGCCAAAAGTTGCAAAAATGGCTGAGATATCCACCTAAGTTGAACCCCCACCATTGATGCCATTATACAGCTTACTGTGATTTTCGTCAGTTCGCGGTCGACTTTTGAAGAGTTCAGATGTCTCCCGCTCCACCAAAGATCATCACGCTGGGCTCTGGAGGTAAGTATAGGGTGAGGGTGTGGGAGGGTGGAGGCAGAGAGGGTGGGTTCAGGTTGGGGAAGGGGGGCGCCATGACCATGAGGGACTGTTTTCTGTTTTACAGGGAACAAAAAAAAGGGACATCACGGGAAGGTTTTTCATTTACAGGTTTGCTTCCAGTGTGCCACCTGTGTTTTTGGGGAGAGGGGACTGAAGCTGATGGAGATTGGGCTCCCCATTGGCAAACGACTGGGGAGTTGGCATGCTGACAGAGGGAGTGAGCACCCCCGATGTCGGCTTTGTGGGGACTGTGAGAGGCAGATGGCAGGAGTTGCTGCCATGTTTATCGATATGTTTCTCTAGGGGCACGTAATGGATGCATGAGATCTGCCACTGCAATGACAAGCCTGTCTCTCATTGCAGCAGGGGATATCTTTCAAGTTGGTGGCATGCTTCTGAAGTGCTGTCATAGACAGCATGCTCATTCACTGGTGCCACACAGACCAGCCCAAGAAAGCAGTGGTGCCATTGGCCACAACACAGCTGCACCTCCACAACCTGCTACTCCAGCAAGCATGTCACAAAATGTTGCTTGTGCTGCGCGCACAAGACAACATAAAAATGCTGCTTCTGCATCACTGCAGTAAACCTGATCGAATGACAGTAGCCTTGTAAACTTCATATTAAAACCTCTATGCTGCTCAGTGTGCACTTAGTTGCAATAAACAGGGAAGTATGAAGATATGCATTCCTAGTAGCAAAAAAAAAATGGACTGTATCTAGGAACTGTTTAATCTCATGCCCTCTTTTGCATACAGTTTATGAGGTTCGATTCCTGGTACTGAAATGTCCATCAGTGGCGCCTTAAAAAAAATCCAGTGAATAAAGGCTTTATTACAATATTTGGAAGTAAAAAAAATTAAAAACACAATAACCTGTGTAATATATAGACTGTGTGTGAGTTTGTTTTCCCCCCACATCAATCTAATACATGTCTAAAACTGAGAACTTGTATAAGTATGTCCCAGGTGCAGAACTGCACAATCTTGTAACCAGTCATTTAATGATATCTAAGTTTATTTTCTCTACACTTAGAAGGCTTTTTCTAATGCATTGTCAACTTTTTTAGCTGCCTGTCTTGATTGAAAATAGCCTTTCCCCCAGATATGCAACACATGAGCAGGCATATCTTGAACCTGCCAATTGGGACCTTAAGAGCAGCACACAGGGTAGGCTGGAGGTTCTGCTCTCATTCCAGAGACAAGTTCCATTTTTATGTACAGAGAAATTAAACGTAGCTATTATTAAATGACTGGCTACAAGATTATGCAGTTCTGCAACCTGCACATGTTTATACAAGTTCAAGGTTTCAGAAGTGCATTAGACTAACATGGGAAAAAACCTCTCACACACAACCACACACACACACACACACACACACACACATATATATATATATATATATATATATATATATATATATATTCACAGGTTATTATTATGTTTCTAATTATTTTTTTCTTTCAAATATCTTAATAATGCCTCTATTTGTTGGATTGTTTTTTAAGATGCCACCGACAGGTTAGACAAAAACATCAGTACCAGGAATCGAAGCAGATAAACTGTATGCTAAAGAGGTCATGAGATCAAACAATCCCTACATATATTCCATCTTTAATTTTATGCACATCATCATCTCTCCCCAACTAAGTGCACACTAAATGATCGGCATAGCGGCTTTCAAATGAAGTTAACGAGACTACTTTTATTAAAATCAGATTTACTATGGTGATGCAGAAGCACCATGTTGTTTTTGTATTCTTAACAGTATTAGATTAATTGTCTGATCTAAACTGTGTTGCCATAGTAGCAAAACAGACATACTACTCACACAGGTATACAGCAGTTTAGAAGGACAAACCCTTTATAACTACAAAGTATATTGAATCACCCCAAATGCAGAGTACCCAACATAATCCAGCTCAGGACCCTGCTGATTGTAATGCATGGACAGCACATCCCAGATTCAGTCCTGCTAGTAGCATACTAAAGAAGACATTTAACATGGGATGATGGTTCCATGCTATACGTCTTTCCAAACCTCAGTTATTCTATACGGCAATGCTGTAATGCAATTGACGAAGCTCTTGCTGCATTGCACTCCTTTGGAACAGCCCATACCCAGCAGTTAACAGCTAAACTAAGAGTTACCTACTTTGGCAATGTGTCTATTTTTAACCATCTGGTGGATACTGGCAAAAAATCTTGAAAGCATTAAGTGGACTTTGCTTCACAAGATGCTGGATAAACAGGTTTGGCTACTAGGAATTGATAGTGTATTACAGACTTTGCAAGCATAGGCATTATGTGAGCTGTAGTCACTTAAACAGTGAACAGCTGTTACCTATATGCCATATAAATGTGTATATGTTTTGAATTGCAGTTAATTTTACCACACATAATGATGGGCTCCCAGCCAGGTTTTGATCAGCATGTTTTACAATATAGTGCCATGTGTATAGCATGTGTGGCTTTCCACGGACGCTGACAAATTTTAAAATAATTAAGCCTCTCATATCTCGACAGCGGTGAGAACATCCCTTGCCATCAAAGGGAAAAGAAGAAGACAGTAATGATGGCACTTACTCTCCAGTTTGCATGCAATATGCGCTAGGCAATGAGTCCACACATACAAAGCCTTTAATCTATGTGAGGGACTGGGAGTATCACGATACTAATTCAGATTTATTCTATATGAGAAATTATAAATGCCAAATGATGCTGTATTTAATAGTTTGTGTTGTTAAAACTGACAGTTCAACCCATATTCAGGTAATTTAGGAGGGGGTTACAATTATTAACTATTACACTGAATTTTAGATAAGGTATAAACACTTTAGAAAGGTGTTGATGTAAATATTGGTGTTGGGATCTCAAACTGTTTATGATCAAAAAGTTTAAACATGCTAAAGACAGCCTATCTGCTTAATTGGGTTGCATTTTATAGCAGAATGTGATGATGCTACGTTAGAAAAGGGTGCATTTGGGGCCTCAGACAACTGTCACTTACTGTTTATCAGAAACGGATCTTCCAGTCTGTTTCTTACCAATTTTATAGCTCAGACTTTGTAATGCTACAGACAAGGTGGTGTATTGGTACTGGGTTCATTACCTGGAACATTTCTAGAAATTCTTATTGGAAAATAGTCCATGACATTGCTGCAAATGGCTAATAGTGTTTGATTAATTTTTGGTTTACAGTGTGAAGATGGAAGGTTTGACACCTTTTATTAGACCAACAAGTGTCCTGTACAAAGATGTAATTATACATAAGCTTCCGGAGCCACACAGGTCCCTTCTTCAGGTCCACACAGGTCCCTTCTTCAGGTTTGGCCAATGAGAACTTACAGAAAGACTTCATCACCCTCCAATACAACCTTATCACTCATAAGCTCCTCCTCAATGCCAAAAAGACTAAAGCAATGATTCTCTCACCAAAGTCTACTTCCAGATATCCACATATCATACAGATCAGAACACTCTTAGATGAACCCCTTGAAGTAGTTGATACCCTTAAATACCTAGGGTTCTGGCTGGATAACAAGCTAAACTTTCTGTGCCACTTAAATGAAACCTCGAAGAAACTAAGACAGTGATTAGGCTTATTCCATCGCATTAAACGCTGACTTACATTAGAAGCCAGAATGAGACTAGTACAAACTACATTCCTACCTATACTGGACTGTGCTGACTTCCTTCACAGTCATTGCCCATCAACGATGCTAAACAAACTGGACACCCTTTACCACCGGGCTTTAAGATTTATCCTAAATCTACCCCGTGGTACACATCACTGTCTATACCAGGTTTCGGGATGGACCTCACTCTCAACTAGGAGAAAAAGGAATGCTCTCCTCTGGTTTTTTAGAGCATTATTTGATAACCTCCCTTTATACATCTGGAACCTCTTCAAACAGGCTAAAGGTTCCTATGGCCTGAGATGCTTCTCCATAATCTGCTTCCAGATTCCTAGAGTGAAAACTACCCTTGGCTCGGCAGCAATCAACTTCTCACTTCCATCACTTTGGAATACTATGCAAGACTCATTAAAATTATCCTCACTTCCAAGCATTTTCACATTCAAAGCTCTATTAACAGATTATCTGAAGGAATCATGCAACTGTTTCAGACGCCTATGACCCCTAAGCCCCGGGTGCCACTCTCAAATCCTACGCCTAAGTATCTCATCCATCCCACATTCCTAACAACAGAAACCTAGGACCTACAAGCCTAGTTCCCTTAATCCGAGATGGCCCTGCCTATTCTCTACCTTTTATCTATTCTGGCCTGCCTCTTGGCTGCCTACTCTTTCACCCCAATTTCTACCCTATTCCTTAATACCTCCTTATTTTTTATCATTTAGGTATGAGGTCTTACTTAGCAGAGACTATATGGGATTGTTGTCTCTTCTCATTCCAGTAAAGCTTATCATTATGTACCTTTGCATGTTAATTATGTTGACCGGTATGTATAGGCCCATATTGACTGGCATCTTCACAGTGTTTTTTTTTTTTTTTTGCACCGCTGTCCACCATAATTGTAATCTTATGAAGTGTACTGTATTGTATTAATGCCCTGGACCACTTTGAAAGTGAGTTTGCTCAATGGTGTTTATGCCTGGTTAAATAAAGTGATCGATTGATTGATTGATTCACTGACTCACTGGTTGAATGTGGAGCACTCTTATTATCTTGTTGCTAATCTGATGTCATCTGGTTATGTGATCACCTCAGCTCATTACTGATAAACTGACTGTGAACTGCAGTGCTGCCAAGGGAAAAAGGTCATTTTTGTTGGGTAAAAATGCTGTTTTGTACATGTTCAAGTTCACAGCACTGTACAAAACATGTATGGGATATAAAGGATTGTTTTTCTTTTTTTTTTTATCCTCCTTCTCTGCCTTCGGTCCCCCCTCCTTCAGACCGCTCAATTCTTTCTCGGACCCCCCCCGGATCTGCCCCTAGAGTGCCTCTTCCCTCCTCTTCTGCACAGTGGGGTCTGTCCTGGAGAGCGGTGGTCCCTATTAGATGGAGTCGTCTTCATCTAGGGGCGCCGAAGGGTTTTTTCCATTTTCTGTCCTCCCCATAGCACCGCCCCCTGGGACGTTGGCACAAGGATGCAGAGCGTCCAGAGAGGCGACGCGCATACGCATGTCTCTCTCAAGCACATTCCAACGTCCCCCCTCCCCGGACTCTGCGAATGGAGCCACAAGCCCCCTCGAGTGCCAGTGCTCCCACTGGCATTTTCGGGGTTGGCATTTCCCCCTGAGGGAGGAGAGCATCCGTTGGGGCGCTCAATCCTCCCTTCCCCCTGCCAATGACCCGAGTCAGTTCCCGAACCCGCGCCGGGCGTGGCGCGAGGTGTGGCATCCAGCGCCTCAACCCTCAGTGCCACCGGGCCGGGTCGGATTGTTTTTGTTAATAAAGAAATACAGATCCTGTTTACGTTCCCTTTAGCAGCTTATACCTTTGATCACAACCTGGACACTAGCTGAAAGTTGTAACAGTGGAGTGATAATTACTCACATTGAGCCTTTTTTAGGATCCCCTTCTTGAACTGCAGCTCTTAATGAGGTGTTACTCACACTAGGCCATCTGCAACACAGAGAGAGAGAGAATAGCACAAGGACTAGTGCCTGCTAAAGTATGGACAATTTTAACTTCATTAACAGCCATGGAAAACCTACACTAGTCAAGATGGACAAGTAGAAGGTTAGCTGCAGTAGCGCTGGCCAATTTGCACTAGGATTAGAGCTAGTAAAATAATGCTAAAATCAAACCCTATCTCCTACAGCAACCAGATTCAGCGTATTATATTTCCACAGTATATGTTAACAGTGCTGCCAAGACCACTCTTATGGTTGTAGGACTGGTCTCATACACATTCTTATGGTATGAGAACTGCAAACCAAAGGTCAGCAGTTGTGATACTCTATGAAAGTAAGTCAGACTAGTTTTGCAACTGTAAGAGTAGTCTCAGTGGCTGTTTTTATATTTTAATGATCAAGCTTCATCAAAAATATGTTAATTTTTTAAAATCCTTAATCCAAACATGCCCATTTCCAGGGCAGCTACATGTGAGATACTTTTCACAGAATAAGAGTGTCTCACATGCAAAGGAAAGGAGCACTCCTTCAGGCTGTAATACTATTTATCACACTATTGCCATGCTTGAAGGGCTGGGCAGCTAACAGTCAATGACAACTATTGTGAGTCATCCTAGTTAGAGTCTGGCAATGGCTGCATCATGTTATCATCTGGCTTCTTCAAAGTAACATTCCACTGCCCTCTTTTCTCATGTCACTTCACAGATACCCTTACAATTCTTAATCCTCCAATACGTACAGTACTGGGAAATGCAAGAATGTGTACACCACCTGGTCGTATTACT
The DNA here is from genome assembly GCA_016271365.2 of Neoceratodus forsteri. NCBI lineage: Eukaryota > Metazoa > Chordata > Ceratodontiformes > Ceratodontidae > Neoceratodus > Neoceratodus forsteri. The sequence goes on from CM057452.1 coordinate 1,879,393,551, forward strand.
TTTCTTCCTCGCCTGTCTTAATTGTGGTGTCAGTGTAAGATGTGGCACTGCTATCAACAATCACGTCAACACTGTGTATCATTCATGCAAATGTATTCTACCTGATCACTTCACACCACTTAATGTCAGCAGTTTACTGCACCCTAACTTTCTGTCTTCTTCTCCTCCTTTTTACCATTAACCTCCTCTGTAACTATCAGTTGTCATGTTAGGTTCAACACATATAAAAATAATATAAATTTTATAAAATAATAATAGTAATATAAAGATAGCAATGGAAAATCTATTGGGCCACCAGGGATAATACAGTAACTGTCAAGGAAGTAACGCAGAGAAAACGTGGGGGATATAAATCTTGAGCCCAGCAATGAATATTAACTATTACTGGGGATTTGCTCTGGTCCTCAGTAGTCTTAGTGGGTTACAGATACTGTCACATCACCACAACCACAACAGTCCACAGCATTGCTATGTCAGCACCATCTACCATAAATAAGATATGGTAATTAATACTCATATGACAAGTTCACACAGGGAGTGTGGTGCTCTCAATAGAAACAATAGTGCAACTCAGAAAAACTGGGCACTTGTCACCTCCTCCTTTGATATGACGCCACTGAACAATGCATTTCAGCAAAAAACTGCAAATAGTGCCATTTTTATGTTGGCTCGCGCTTATGCACCAGCTAACATACTGCATTAACTAAGGAAAAGTCCACTGCAATGCGAGCAAAGCTCGCGTTATGCAGCAGTACCTCCCGGTGTGCCTTCTCTGGTGAAAATTACATGAAACATGGCAGCACACTACTCTGCCATAATGCTCACATCGGCAGTGCCCAATCCTGTCGGCATGCCCGACCTAATGGGCGTGCTTGATGGGGAGCCCACTCTCCGTTGGCATAATGCACCTCCCATTTTATGTGCCGAAGGTGCCCAATCCCCCTCGGCTCTTGCCTCCCCTTTGGTATGTGATGATGGGGGTGCCAATTCCCCCGTCAGCTACAGAATTCCCCCCAAAACACTTAGGTGGCACACTTGGAGCTCACCCCAGTGTTCCAAATCCCCTGAAAAGGAAAAACTGTCCCGCAATTTTTTTTTTTTTACCCTGTGAAAGAAGAAAACAGTCTCTCGCAGTCTCTCTGCCCCCTCCTACAACCCACACCCACCCTCTGCGCACCCTGCCTCCCCACACCCCATACTTACCTCTGATGTCTGGTGCGACGATCTTCAGTGGACCAGGAACACGTCTGCACTCTTCAAAGCCGACCGCTAACTGAAGAAATGCTGGTAAGTTGTATAATGGCATAAATAGGGTTTTTTCAACTTTGGTGCATATCTCAGGCATTTTTTTGGAATTTTTGCACCAAATTTTCCACATGTGGTTATTAGGACCCCTCCTCATGAATTCAGTCACTGCCATGGCGTTATTCGGTCCCAAAAGGTGATTTCTCAATCACTGCGCGGAATCATCTTTTGGGACCAAGTGATGAAACAACCGTGCCACTGTTCATGAGGGGGGGCTCTCAAAAAGCCTATATTGCAAATTTGGTGAAAAAAAATCCAAAAAATGGCTGTTTTACAAGCGTGCGTTGCGCTGTTTCCATGCACGCATGTAACTTCATGAATTTGTAATATTTTCACTCCAGATTTTCAAAATTGCCATTTTTCCACACCTCCTTATGAACAGTACAGCTGTCATTTTACATATCCTGGCCAAAATGTGTTTTTGCACGTCAGGCACAGAATAGCACGGTCGCTGTGCGAAATCAGTTTTCTCGACAGTTTGAGAAAATGACAGTGACACTGTTCATGAACAGAGGTAATAAAATGACTATGTTGAAAATTTGGTGCCAAAAGTCCATAAAATGACTGTGTTATAAGCGTGTATTGTGCAGTTCCATGCACCCTTGTAACTTTACAAATTTGCAATATTTTCATGCCAGATTTTCAACACCTCCCAGCTGTCATTTTTCACTGCCTGCCCAAAATGTGTTTCTGCACCCGTGGCACACAATGGCGTGCTAGTTGTGGGAAATCAACTTTTGGGACCGATTAACAAAATCAAAGTGCCACTGTTCATGAGGGGAGGTCCCAAGATGCCTATGTTGAAAATGTGGCTAAAAAACTCCCAATAATAATTGGGTTATGGACATGTGTTGTGCAGTTTCTATTCATGCTCATGACTTCACAAATGTTTCATATTTTCACTCCAGATTTTCAACGTTGCCAATTTTTTACGACTCCTCATGAACAATACAGTTGTCATTTTCCACATCCTGCCCCAAATATGTTTTCGTCCCTGTGTCGCCAAATGGCATAGCTGCTGTGCAAAACCACCTTTCAGCTAACAAACTGATTGTGCCGCTCTTTATAAGACAGGGTCACAAAAAGCCTATGTTGAAAATTTGGAGTGAAAATACCAACAATTACCTACAACATTAGGGTTTCCAACTGTAACACCCCACCCTGTAGAGACTGCCAGGTGTCAGGAGGGGGTGACTTGGGATCACTGGCTGTAATGCTCACGCCATTCCACCCCCACCCTGCAGCCAATGACAGGAATCAAGGTGTGCCTTGGACTGTTCGGCCCTAATGTTCATCCCATTCTCCTATACTGCACCCATCTCAGCGTATCTCCTTATGGAATGGGGTAAGTATAAGGCGCAAATACCCCAAAGCACACCATGACACTTGTCAGTGCCTACAGGGTAGGGCAAGGTAAAATGGCATGAGCATTATAGCTGATGCCCCAAAGGAATATCCTGTCAGTCTCTGCAGGGTGGGGGTGGGGTTGGCGTCAGTTCCATACTTCACTGCCATTCCTATTATGCATCTCTAACTCCTGCACTACCAATGCCAGTGCCAGTGAGACAACATTCGGCATTGACAAATGCTTGTTATTTTTGTTTCAAAACAGTTTCTAGACGGACAACCGACCATAGCCTGACACATGTCAGATCTGAGTAACTAGCTTTTGAAAAAGGATAATTTACTAAGATCCAAAATGCTTCAGGTGATGGTCAGGTGTCTGTCTGGAAACTGTTTTGTATGGAAATAAAAATGGCACTATTTGTACTTTTTTTGATGAACTATGTTCTCCAGTAGCATCATGTCAAAGGAGGCGGTGGTGAGTACCCAATTTTATGAGTTGCAGTAAATAATACTCATTGCTGACCTGAAGGCTTTTTACCCCCTCTACTAGCTGAAGTCTAACATACACTATTCCAGTTATTGCACAGGGATCAGGCACAAAGCCAACCCAGATTTACTGCTGGCCCACATTTTTCACCCTTACACCAGATCAAACATCTCCAACTGTTACATCTTGTTGATACCCCTGAATATGAAACAACTGAGATCACGTCCCCTCTCAGGTTCCCTTTTTCTCCAGGGTGAAAACGTTGAAGGGCTCTAGCCTCTCCTAATCGCTTTTGATCTATTCATTTGATGGCCATGCATTGTAGCTTCACAACTGCCACATTACCCTTTGTAGTGAGACCAGAACTTCATACAATACTCAATACTCTAGACCAAGGCCTTGTAAAGTGAAAAGATTATGTCCCCTGCTTGCTAATCACCCTCCTTTTATGCACCACAGTACTCTGCTGGCTGTCTTCTGGCTTTGTACTGCTTGTCCTACTTCTGCCCCTTGTTTATTATGACCCCCCCCGGTCCTTTTACTACTCTACTGAAGCAAACAGAGCCCCCACTCAGTGTATTGATCCTTCCTCTGTTCTTTTATCTCCAAGTGTAGAACCTTCAGTTTGGCTCAACTGTATGTGGGACTTTATGAGTCAGACCAGTCACCCGGTTTGTTCAGGTCCTCCTGAAGTTTGGCAGCCAGGAAAAATTATACTAAATCTTCCAGGACATGCACAGATTAGTGGCATATGACAACTCTGTTTTATAAATTATACTGGAAGTTTGCATTTTGCTCAGTAGTGCTAAACTTTGGGAAGACCAGCCCTGAAAAATTGATCAGCTAGGTCAGCCATGTCAGATGTAGTACTCAATAAGCAACACAGTGCAAAATACTACAGTGGCTAAAAATGCAACCACGTCAGGTTGAAATTTAATCCTACAATTACTAGATCTTGTCTGAGTCTGCAGGTTTTGACAGTCTGATCTGATTCTTGCACCCAGTTTAATGAGCATGGTCCTTATCAAATCTCTCTCTCTAAAAGCAGATATAGATACATACTTTAATAAGGTAATAAAACAGAACTGGCTTGTGCCATTATGATCTTGTACTATAAAAAAATACATGATAATGTACAAATTGTAATGCAAAATTATGTGAAGGATTTGTGAATAGTACCTTTAGTGTACAGTAGTATCAAGGAGATATTTTGATAATATCTCTGTGTCTCACAGTACTATATTTTGACTATGGAGACATGGTCTACAATTCCTAAAATCACTTTAAAACACATTTTTCAAAAGAAGGCAACCAGTCTTAGCATTCATAATGATTCCTACAAAGGGGTTCAGTTAATTTATTTTTAGCGGAAGTCTAAAACTTCCATGAGTCAAAATCTGGAAGTCATTCCAATTTTTTGGAAGTCAAAATACTTTCAGGATCCTACTTGTGAGAATTAATATTCTAGGAAGGATGGATTTACAGATGTTAATACAGCATATTAGTGGTAAAATACAATTTCTTTCAGAAAACTCCATAACTTCTTACTTCTGTGCCTATAATTTTGGAAGTCATCTACTTTTTTGTTTTACATTTGGAAGTCAATGACTTCCTCCCCCTTTATTTTGGAAGTTCCTGCCTTATTTTTGGAAGTCAAATACTCCAAAAATGGAGTTAACTGAACCCATTGTTCCTACATAATATGCCAGCCAGTTGCCTAATACTGAAACCTCTTCTGGGCCATTACAGGGAAAGCAAAATTAAAGGCCCACACTGCTGACTGCCAATGAAGATTTAATCTCTCAGTCAAAGCAATATCACTCAGTGCAAGTGCAGAACAGTCCCTTAGTATGGAGGACTGAATCCTAATGTTAAACTGTGCGCTGCAGCTTCATCATAGGATTGCACTTTTAACGTTATCTGACTGCAGATTTTTCAAAAGTACTGTGTGAGGGCCTGGGATAAAAAGACACAGCAACCAAAGATAAAGTGCATATAAGATGCACAAGTGCGTTCATCAATTTACTTTCAATAAATAGAAAAATAAAATAATACAGATATAAAAATAAAGATTGATTAGTTCAACACAATACGTCAGCCCTCTGCTTCCGTCAACAGAGGCTGCAGCTTTGCTTCATCCAAGATAGCCTAAGTGTAATACCTTCTTACACTTTTCAATGTTTCAGCGTGAAAACAGCACACTCCAAAAGTAGGCCTAACCCTGCTCACTGTCAGCACTAAGCTGACTTGACTATCTAATGTACCTCTAGTGGTGAGCACTTTTATACCCTCTAGGTTTGATATATCACTAGGGCTCTGCCCACATTTCCTTTCTCCCAGGGAAACAGATATTAAACATAGTACATCACTTTATTTGTACACTTTAAGGTAAGGCATAGTATCTACACATCATATAAGTCTTATGTAGCTAAAATGAGAGACAAAAATGTGGGTATCAGACTAAAGCTGTAATAAACTATTTTATTGTGCAAAAAAATGCAAAAACAATGAAACAACCTAGCTTGAGAAAGCCTTGCAGCGAAATCTGGTCGGGAGTTTTTCTGCATGTTTGCATGGTGAAGGCTATGTATGTATAGCTAAGTTATTTAATCATTTTTGTATTTTTTTCAATAATGAAATAATTTATTACAGCTTTAGCCTGGTGCCTGCATTTTTGTCTCTCAGTGTTCTGTATTTTGCATGGGAGCACAGGCATTAGAGAATGGAGCGGTTACTTTGATTACTTGTTATGTAGCTAAAATCCCTAATAATATAGGCATTCTGTTCCCTTGTAATGCCTAACAAGCTTATAATGAGGCTAAGCCCCTCCCCTCCCCTCAGCTGTGACATCACCCCTTCAGGATGCCGTAAAAGGTGCCAGATTGAGGGCAGCCAGCCCTTTAGGAACATCTCTGGCAACAGGCTCCTTACGGGTAATTACCCTTTTATTAACAGGTGTAATATCTCTTTTCAAGTGTCTCTAAACTGACAAGGGGAATGGGAGATTAAGGGCATGCTCCTCTTCTCCCTTCTCCTGCCAGCTCACGTCACCTGTAAATATTATATAATGCATTTATTTGCTAAAACAGTAGTTCTCTTTATTTAAACCCAAACAAACCTTACGGGCTTTATTCTGCAGCTTTCCCTTGCTGCAACATTAGGTGCCATGCCCGGGCTCTGCTCCATGCTTTCAGAGCCCCTGCCATAACCCACTTGTCCAGTTTTCATTTAGCTGATGGCTGAAAGCTCAGCCATCAGGCATACTTTTAATTTGGGCCTTTTCTTTGCCCTTTTTTTGGCTTTGGCCCCTAAGGTTAAATTTCTTTATTTATATAAGGCAGCCCCAGTTATAACACCTCTTGGGTTTCCACATCCCTCGAGAGTTTATTTGTTTGTTTATGGGACACTACAGCTCTTACTGACACTTGCCCACAGTGTCCCCTATACCGGCACTTCTCTTTCTTCTTTGCCACTCTTATAGCCTCTCCTACATGCCTTGAAACATGCCCTGGCTCCAAAGCAACCCTTCCTACATTTGCTCCAAACCAGGAGCTCTATATGAAATGCCACAATATGCGGCTCGGCTACGATTCACGGAGCATCTTGCTCCAATGTAGGGGTTCAGCTGCAGCCGCAGTGCTGGGTCAAACTGCACTTTGCAGCTGTGGGTCTGGTGCTTCGTTGCACTTGACAGTGGGTGCCATAGATTAATTAACCAGGCCACACTCCAAGTGGGGCCATAAAATGAAGGAGCACTAGTTATTTCTACAAAAAAGTGCGACATACGCTTACAATAAATTGCTCCTGCTAGGGAGTTTCTCAAACAGGGCTACTGATGATTACAGACACCACCTCCCATTCAGGTGTTAAAACAAAAGCACAACTTGCACTTACAGGGCACAGCTACTGGTAAACAGGGACGGCAAAGGGTTTAGAGGGGTCTGTCAGATTGGCCACCCGACAGAGAAAAATAGGAAAGACAGAAAAGGAATATGGCAGAAAAGAGTGAGAGAAAAAAAAAGGTAAACATATTTAATTTTATTCCTGGGGAACTTCATATTTTGTAACAGGTGACGCCCTGTTACACACACCCCTCACCAAGATGACAACAGTAACACTGTTGGCAAAACCCTCCCTGTACCCTAGGAGGATTGGAGCTTCCACTTGCCCACACTCAGAAGCTCTACCTTAGGAACCCACAAACAAAAAAAATTAAAACTGTATCAACATCCAGATACATCAATATCTCCAATACCGTTCAATTCCCTGAGGCATGTCAACATGGTTTATAAATAAACCCATACCACTCAAAATGCATAAACATTTCAACAGTACATCAGCAATCCATATACATCATAACCACATATTTCATCACGTTACATCAGCATGAGCTCCAAAGCGGGACAAGAAATTAGCATTTTGGTGTTCAGACCCTGTCCTGTTAAGGCTGCAATGGCAGGTACCACCTCATGATCCTGCCATTCTTGTCTTTCATTTGCTGCAGCCAGCACAAAGGGTTGTGGTCAGTGAGTACCTGAAATTCTGTTCCCCAGAGATAATATTTCAAGGCCTCAATGGCCCATTTCAGTGCTAGACACTCTTTTTCCACAGTCGAATACTTTTTCTCCCTTTCATGCAGCTTTTGACTCATAAAGATGACAAGATGCTCCACCCCTTTCTTCTTCTGGGAGAGAACTGCTCCAATGCCTCTATCAGAGGCATCAGTGTGCACTTCAAAAGGGAGAGAACAGTCTGGGCAAAGCAATACAGGGGAGGAACATAACGTAGCCTTTATGCTACGGAACTCTTTGTCACACTCCTGGGACCACTGGACTTTGGTAGGACATTTGTTTTTAGTCAGGTCTGTCAGTGGCATCGCTATAGTGGCAAAGTTTGATATAAACCGACGGTAGTAACTGGCCAGGCTTAAAAAGAAACGTACATGTTTCTTTGTCAGGGGGATGGGACTGTCAGCTACAGCTCTGACTTTACTTACATTGGGTTTAACTGTACCTTCCCCAATAACAAACACTAGGTACTTAGTTTCTGTCCTGGCAATTGTGCATTTAGCTGGAATGATTGTCAGTCTAGAGTCTTGAATGGACTGAATGACAGCACTAAGGTGTATAAGGTGCGTGTGCCAGTCAGGGCTAAAAACAACAACACTGTCCAGGTATGCAGTGCTACACTGGGTATGAGCACGCAATACCTGGTCCACATACCTTTGGAAGGTAGCGGGGGCACCATGAAGGCCAAAAGGCATGGTCATGAACTGGTAAAGGCCTATAGGGATGCTAAAGGCAGTCAGTTCCTGTGTATGAAAAGCTAGAGGGATTTACCAGTAACCTTTCATCAGGTCAAGCGTGCTAATATACCTGGCATTCCCGATTTTGTCTAGCAAATCATCTATGCGAGGCACAGGGTATCCATCAAATGCTGAAATGGCACTGATCTTTCTAAAGTTCAAACATATTAAGATACCCCCTTCCTTTTTTGGCACTACCACCACCACTGGTGAGGACCAAGCACTACAGGATGGTATTATGACCCCTAGATTCTCCATTTTCTGTACCTGTTCAGTGATCTCCTGTCTCACCCTTTCTGGCAACTGATAGGGTTTTTGGTGAATGGGTTTCGTTTGTGTTACCCTTATGGCATGTATTAACCCTTTTGCTCTCCCTGGGATGCTGGTAAATGTGTCCCTGTAGTACTCCAATAGTTGGCCTACCTCATGTTTCTGGTTAGCATCTAATGCTGGGTTAACATGTACCCCTGTACTCTCTTATGCTTTTCTCAAGTCTTTCATAGGCCTCCTCTAGTTCTGTTATATCCTGTTCAGAATGAATGAAACAACTGGGTACAGGGTCCTGTCTAGTAAACCATTTTCTTAAAAGGTTAGCATGATAGATTTTCTTTGGAGATCTTCGATCTGGCATTTCAGTTTCATAGTTCACTTTACTCACTTGTCTGCTAACTACAAAAGGGCCTTGCCATCTCATCGACAATAACTTATTTTCTAATGAAAGTAACAATGACAAAACTTTATCCCCTGGCTGGTATGTTTTATCTGTCAACCCTTCATCATAAAATTCTTTTTGTTCTACCTGTTGGTGAACCACATTTTGATGGGCCATGGTAATAAATTTCACTGTCTTCTTTCCCAGATTAGACATACAGTCTAAAACATTAGTATGGCCAACAGTCTTCCCTTCTTCCCAATGTTCCCTAACCATATCCAAAGGGCCGCTGGGGTTTCTCCCATACAAAAGGGTGAAGGGTGACAACCCTGTGGTGACTTGGGGCACCTCCTGACAGGCAAACAGGAGTCAAGGTAGATATTTATCCCAGTCATGTCCCTTGGCCTGTACATACTTTTGTAGCATATGTTTAAGGGTTTTATTAAAACACTCCACCAGACCATTAGTCTGGGGATGGTAAGGAGAAGTTTGGATGGCAGAGACCCCTAACAGGCAGTAAAACTCTTTAAGGAGTACTAAGGTAAAGTTGGTCCCTCCATCTGTCAAAATGACTTGAGGGATACCAAGGCGATTAAAAATTTTTGCCAATTCCTTGCAATCTGAGGGGCCGTTACAGTCCAAAGGGGTATTGCCTCAGGATACCTTGTGGCATAATCACAGACTACCAAGATAAACTGGTTACCTTTCAAGCTTTTTGTGAGGAGGTCCTACCACATCCATTGCTATTCTTTCAAAGGAGGACATTACTGCTGGTGTTGGCTGTAGGGGTACCTTATCCCTCTTCCCACCGTTTGCCACCAATGGGCACTCTGGGCAAGTGTGGCAGTATTCAGTCACACTCTCATGCATACCAGGCCAGAAGAACCAATTGGATAACCTGCCTAGGGTCCAATTTCAGCCTTCTTGGCCAGCCACGGGTATATCATGGGCCAGATATATCGACCTGTCCTGGTATTTCTGGTGCACCAACATTTGTTCCAGGCATTCCCCCATAGCAGGGATAGTACATTTTCTATACAATACATCTGTTGATATAACATATTGAGGTTGCCCTTCTGCAACCACTGATCCACCTGTAAAAATAAATGTTTCAAAGTCTCATCAAACTTTTGTTCTGTTTTTATATCAGTCCCAGCTAAATCAGATTCAATATCAGATATTTCTTCCTGATGGGTGTTCCTCCAGTTCTTTTTGTCGGCTTTATTTTTCTTCTTTGTTTTCCTTGTCTTCCCAGGACTCTCATATATGTTGTAATCAAAAGGGAAATGTTCTGGGACTGTTCTTGTTTCGCCTGGGCCCTGGTGGTAACTGCCTCAAGCTGGTCACACATTTCTTGACCTTTCATTAAACGATCAAAGTTTGGGAAGTCCTGACCAATAATAATGGGGACGGGCAGTCTGGGTGCTAGACCAACTGTAATTTGTTGTTTCTCTTGCTCCACTGTCATTTCTACAGTGGTTGTTGGGTACTGGTGGACATACCCATGCACACAGATCACTTCAGCATTTGGCCTTATTTTGTATGATTACTTTACACTGTCTGCCCTCATCAGGGTCTGCTTACTGCCTGAGTCTAGTAATCCCAACATTTGATTTTGTCCAATATTGACTGTTGTGACATACCCCCAATTTGCAGTGCTAGATGGGCAGGCTCATTTCTTCTATTTGGGCAGTTACAGGCTATGTGACCCTTCCCCAAACAACTATGGCAGATAACATCCACTGAGTAGTGCCTTTCCCCTCGATCACTTCTCCAATTGATTCCCCCAGGAGGTGACTGTCTCTGACAATTAAAGTCAAAGGATCTTTCCAGTGTTGTAGGTTGGGTGATGAGCCTTGGTATCCACAGGGTTTTGAAGATCTGACTGCCAGGCAATCTTCCGCCAGAGTGATGGTTTTCATGGCTATGTCCAACTTATGCTCCTTCACCCAAACCTGGACATCTGAAGGCAACACCTGGATAAATTGTTCAATTATTACAAGTTCCAAAATCTGGTCAAGTATTTTGACCATTGGTTGTAACCACTTGCAACAAAAGTCCCGAAATCTGGCATGAGTTTCCCTGGGAGTATCCTGTCCAGTCATCATCTGGGAATGAAACCTCTGCCTATATGTTTCGGTGTTGATGTCATACCTACGCAAAATGTCTTCCTTCACCCGATCATAGTTATTGGAGTCAGTGACACTAAGATGCCTATAGACTAGCTGGGCTGTTCCTGACAGTTAGGGGACAAGTTTGATGACCCACTGGTCTCTGGGCCAAGTGCATGTCTGAGCTACACTCAAATGTCATTAGATAGGCTTCAATATCATCAGCCTCAGTCAACTTCATTAATTTAATGTCCAGAGGAATATTTCGATCTGGCTGCCAGGGGTAAGGGCCTGGATATCCTGTAAGGCATCCCGCCACCTCTCATCCTGTCTCTTCTGATCCTCCTCTTCCAGTCTCCTGTCCTCATCTCATTTTCATCAGTCCTCTGCTTGCTTGTACTTTATCTCTAGCTGCTTTAAACACAGCCAGCACAGCAGGTTGCCGGGGTCCTCTGGTGCACTCTTCTCTGTCCGCTTTCTCTCCTCTTTTTCCAGTGGATCCTTATCTGTGGCTTCTTCCCCGTTCCTTCTTTGTCATCTTTGGCCAGGTGCCACGGTCCAACCTGGACAGGATTTTCAATCCATAGCTTGAATCCACTGGATTTATTTTGGCGCAGCACTTTTTCTTCAGTGCAAGTGTTGGGTACTGGACTATACCCATTGACAGCATCTCCCAAGCAGTCTAGATGAGTTAGTTACCCCCCCCTTCTAACACCAATGTGAGAGTGTAGGATAAAAGACACAGCAACCAAAGGTAAAGTGCATATAAAATGCGCAAGTGTGTTCATCAATTTACTTTCGATAAATAGAAAAATAACCAAATAATACAGAAATAAAAATAAAGATCGATTAGACCAACACAATACTTCAGCACTCTGCTTCCGTCAACAGAGACTGTGGCTTTGCTTCAGCCAAGATAGCCTAAGTGTAATATCTTCTCACACTTTTCAATGTTTCAGTGTGAAAACAGCATACTGCAAAAGTAGGTCATACCCTGCTCACTGTCAGCACTAGACTGACTTGACTATCTGAAGTACCTCTAGTGGTGAACCCTTTTATACCCTCTAGGTTTGACATATTCTTAGGGCGCTGCTCACATTTCCTTCCTCCCAGGGAAACAGACCTTAAATGTGGTACATCACTTTATTTGTACAGTTTAAGGGGATGCATAGTATTTACACATCATATAAACCTCATGTAGCTAAAATCCCTAATAATATAGGCATTCTGTTCCCTTGTAATGCCTAACAAGCTTATAATGAGGCTAAGCCCCTCCCTTCAGCTGTGACATCACTCCTTCAGGATGCCATAAAAGGTGCCAGATTGAGGGCAGCCAGTCCTATAGGAACATCTATGGCAACAGGCTCCTTACAGGTAATTACCCTTTTATTAACAGGTATAAGATCTCTTCTCAGGCATCTCTGAGTTGGCAAGGGGAATGGGAGACTGAGGGCACGCTCCTCATCTCCCTTCTCTTGCCAGCTCATGAGACCTGTAAATATTATATAATGCATTTATTTGCTGAAGCAGTAGTTCTCTTTATTTAAACCCAAACAAAATCTTATGGACTTTATTCTGCAGCTTTCCCTTGCTGCAACATTAGGTGCCATGCAGGGGCTCTGCTCTATGCTTCCTGAGCCCCTGCCACAACCCACTGATCCAGTTTTCATTTAGCTGGTGGCTGAAAGTTCAACTGTCGGGCATACTTTTCATTTGGTCCTTTTCTTTGCCCTTTTTTTGGCTTTGGCCCCAAAGGTTAAATTTCTTTATTTATATAAGGCAGCTCCAGTTACAACACCTCTAGGGCTGCCACATCCCTCAAGAGTTCATTTGTTTATTTATGGGACATTATGGAACTTATTGACACTTGCCCACAGTGTCCCATAAACCGCATTTTTCTTTCTTCTTTGCTGCTCTTGTGGCATCTCCTACATGCTTTGGAGCATGCCCTGGCTCCAAAACAACCCTCCCTATGTTTTCTCTGAACCAGGAGCTCTATATGAAATGCCACAATTGCAGCTCAGCTATGATTCACGGAGAATCTTGGTCCAATGTAGGGGTTCAGCTGGGGCCGCATTGCTGGGTCAAGCTGGACTTTGCAGCTGTGGGTCTGGCACTTGGTCACACTTGACAGTGGGTGCCATAGGATAATTAACCATGGCACACTCCAAGCGGGGCCATAAAATTAAGGGGCACTAGTTATTTCTACAAAAAGTGCGACATGCGCTTACAATAAATTGCTCCCACTAGGGGGTTTCTCAAACAGTACAACTCATGCTTACAGGCACCACCTCCCATTCCGGAGTTTAAACAAAAGCACAACTTGCACTTACGGGGCACAGCTGTCAGTAATCAGGGACAGCAAAGGGTTTAGAAGGATCTGTCAGGTTGATCACTCTGACAGAGAAAAAACAGAAAAGATAAAAGGAATAGGGCAGAAAAGAGTGACAGAAAAAAAGGGTATACATATATTTTATTTTATTCCTGAGGAGCTCTATATTTTATAACAGGTGACACCCTGTTACATACTGTAATGTCCTCAGTAAGCTAGTACATAACAGTGCTACCATATTATCTGCATGTGCCAACACTGGGCATTTTTTCCTTATAATAATTATAGAATGAAAATTCTTGCCTTAGAACTGGGTGGGGATCTCATTAGTTGATAAGTGGAAGAATAATGGTGCTACTTGGGTGTGGCCAAAGTCAGGGAAATTCACTTCACGAAGTGCTTCACGAATTTTGCCAAACTTTGATTTGCCATTGGCTGGAATTTGCATAGTTTTCACCATTGAAGTGCCCAACTTCCATGGTACACCTACAAGAACTGCTAGTTCACTAGCAAATTAGGCAATCCGCATAGTTTTTGCAAGATGACATAGGCACTACTCTAGCATAAACTACACAAATTACAATTGTCTGGCCACCTTTAGCATAAAAATGTCCTAAACTCCCCCACCAGACCAGATGCTGATGTCAACTCCCCATCTCTCACACAACCCTCCTCTGGCCCCACCACCCTGTTACCCAATCACACCAAAAAAAAACAACACTTTTTATGACCTGTAAAAGAAGGAAACCATTCCTGGTACAGAAAATTTTGCTTCAGCATAAATACAGGATGAGGAAAAACTTATTCAAACTAGTTTTCAGGAGGGAGATTTAAGAAATATGTTGTTAAACACTTCTTCGCTGAAAGAGTGGTGGACATATGAGGATGTGGTAAGAACCAAATTAGTACACAGTTTTGGGGGTGGAACAGGCATGTGGGCTTAGTCATAGAAGTGGGGGCAGAAACCATGTTATGTTCAACATATAAAATATTATAAATAATATTACTACAAAAATATAATTGGAAAGTCTATGAGACCACCAGAGAGAATGCTGACAGAGAGCCAGGATGGCAATTATGGCCAGAGTAGAGTAGTTGAGTAAGGCTGGCAGACTAGAATGGCCGGGATGCTTTTATCTGCTGTCATTGTTTGTGTATCTATAACGGTCCAAATGGATGGCTATATACAGGGCTGATAGTAGACTGGGGACAAAACAGAGAAAAGAGGAACATACTGCGTACAGAAGGAGAACATGAGTAATGAAATGTGAAGTGGGACTAAGCTGCGCTACCTATATGCCCTTTAAGTCACTCGTGCTATGTCAATCAAAACTTAGCAAGCAGAAGAACTGCAGTGTGGCTTCAGGCCAGTTTTAGCTTTCTGTCAGTCCTGAAGGGTAATAGCTCATCTTGTCATCACAAAAATAATTCCATGCACAGCTCCGTACTCAACATTTTAAAATGAACGTGTGAGGCATTTGGGTAGCAGTGGGAGTACGCAATTATAATGGTGAATGAACTCACATTGAGAATTTTAAAAGGTACTTTCTTCCTAAGGAAATGGGCATCGTAAAATGTTTTTCTTGAATGACACCAAAGAAACTGTATTAAATGACTGCCCTGCAATTTTCAGTTCCAGCTGTTTTTACATCTGATTAAAGCCCAGCACTTAGCGACTACTGTGTGTCTATACTGGATCTAGACAAAAACTAGAAGGATCCTGTGTATAAACTAACAAGCTTGTTTTAGAATGTATGAGTCTTAATAGAGTCTGAGTTTAAGGCATGTGTGAAAGTACTCTCCCTTATAGGCGCTGCAAGCTGCAAGTTATCATTTTTGCTCCTTTTCACCTCACCACCATGATTAAGAATAAAAAACACATTAGCTGTGATAAAGGAGGAGGTCTCCAAGACAGAAACAACAGCAGTGCAATCTCTCAGATTATGACTTCTTCCACCTGTGGTTTGACAAACACTTAGTGTTAATGACTGCAGTAACATTCCAGACTAATACCATGGATTGCAATAAATAATCAGAAATAGTTTAAAACCACTCTATAGTTCTAGTTAATGTTCTTTGCCTCATTAGGCTCCACAAGTCATGATGTCTCAGTCAACATGCATCATTGTTTACACGTGCCGCACTGCTGAAGAATTTAAGATTAATCAGTGTTCATCAGAAACATAAACAGCTTTCTTCACAGTTGCTACACGTCCAGAAATGTTAAAATCTCCCTTGGGTCTTTCAGGGAAAACATAGCACGTGAATGGCTTGAATACTACAGTGGAGCAACTAAAGCCAACAACCCTTTAAATGCTGACAAGAACTACAAGAAACTGAAACCCCAAAAACATTTTTTTTTATTTGAAAGGGTGACCAGATAGCACACATCATCATATTTTTAACATCATTTACATGTTTTTTTAATTTTTTTATTTAGTATTCATCAAGGCATTTGTGACCAGGCTGAGATGTAGTATAGCAATGCAATATTTGGCTTATGGGAACTAAACTTTGGCTCCACGTTAGAAGGCCTAAGAAGCATTGGGGATACCACCTGGTGTAGACTACACAGTCTCAGCTAAAGACCAGTTATTTTCTCATCACATTGTATATGACTTTCATGAAGTCTGTGTGGTCCATATTGAGGTACTGATGCCTCAGAGGAACATGGAACTGTGCATCTGTGCATGCATTTCTTGGCATTGTGCATGATGTGTGTAATCAGCTCCTTGCCAGCGGAGTCATTTGGAGGGGGGGACTTATTAAACTACATACAGCATTCCTCACACAAATAGATTATTCTTTGCTATGTAAACAGTACCCCCTTCCCCCCCATTTACAGGAAAGCAGCCTGCCTAACATAGAAACACAGAATGTGTTAGCGGAAAAGGATGGGTAGTGTGGCCTGTCTAGTCTGCCCTATTTTCTCTGTGTATTCTTACAACGTGGACTCTATTTGGCCACAGGTGTCCCTCCCTTCTCCTTTGCTTTTACTTATTATATATCCATGTGCCTATCCCATACATGCAGGAAGCTCACCACTATCTTCACCCCCACCACCTCTTCTGGCAGGCTGTTCCAGGCATCCACCACTCTTTCTGTGAAAAATTATCCCCTCACATCCCTCTTTAATGTTCCCCCTCGAGCTACAATGCACGCTCCATGTTCTGTTGCTCCCAACTGCACCTTGTTCACCCCTGTGAAGTACTGATAGGTATCAGTCATGTCCACCCTTGCTCTCCTCTCCACCAGGGAGTAACAGCTCCCACAACCTCTCCTCGTATGTTTTCTTGTGCAACCCCACAACATCTTGGTAGCCCTCCTCTGGACCACTTCCACCCTGTCAGTCTCCTTGCAGAGGTGCAGCATTCAGAACTGGATACAGTACTCCTGGTGGCATCTCAAAAGTAAGTGATACAGTGGCAAAACCACTTCCCTTCTCCTGCTAGAAATCCACCTCCCAATGCACCCCAGCATCTGGCTAGCCTTGCTTGCTGCCTTATTGCCCTGCCCTGCCACATTGAGATCATCAGACATGATCACCCCAAGGTCCCTCTCATGCTTGGTAACTGTAAGCACCCCACCCTCATCTTATACATTACCCCGGGTTTCTCTGCCTCAGCTGCATGATTTTGTATTTTTTGGCATTGAAACCCAGCTGCCACACCCTAGACCACTCTTCTAGTTTCCCCATATCCCTTTGCATTCTCTCAACCCCCACTTGGGTATTCACCCTGTTGCAGCTTTTTGTGTCATCCACAAAGAGACACACTATCCCCTCCATCCTAGGAAACAGCAGTGAACCTGGAGAACCAGGTTTGAATCACAGAATTGCCACTTATTGGCTGTGACCCCAAGAAGGTAATTTAACTTCCCTGTGCTAATGTTTGCAAAGTGATTAAGTTCATAACATGAATGAAAATTAAGTTAAAATGTACACAGCAATTAATGTGTAGTAATAGCAACATTCAGAAAAATCGTTTTGTTTTAAAAATGTCATATCATTTTATATATCAATATAAAACAATAGTATCAATAAAGTCAATGGTAACCCATGAGTTAGGGTGCTTGAGGAAGGGCACTGTCTGTAATGGCGATACCTTCCCAGCACAATTGCTCATGGCAATGGGAGGGTAGGGTGACCGGATGAGGGATCCAGCAAACTGGGTGACAGGATGTCACTATGTGTACGTGTGTGCAGGAGGGAGAGTGAGCATGGCGAGCGTGGGCTGGGAGGGGGTGGAAGGACTGTAGGGGGTGGTGGTGCGGTGGATGGCCGAGCTGCGTCGTGGCATCAGGGGTTAGCTAGTGACTAGGATGGGTGAGGTACCAGGTTTGGGTCCAGGCGCTGGTACGATTTTATTGCACCCAGCCCAAATCTTTATTTTTTAATGCTTTCATCCCCTGGAGTTGAGAATATTTAAGTAGGGGGTGGGAGCGGCCCCCAGCAGGGAGGGTGTGGTGGGGTGTAGCTCCCACAGAAAGAATGAAAAAATTCCTGGCACCGTTGTCCTGTGTGTTGGTTAGTCAGAGTGTCGAAGTTTTTCGCACTCTGACTGAAAGCGATAACAGAGATCGCCTTTAGGTGTTTGCCATTATCACATAGACCCAAAGTCAATCATTACAAAAATAGTATCAACATTATGTAGTTGCCATTTTTTGGCTGTGTCACAACTAAAAAAACATGTATTGATAATATACTGAAAAAGCAGGTTTAGATAGTACTGATACATATAGAATAGTATCAACATTAAAAAAAACAGTATTGTCAAAGATCATTCTTAACAACCAGACTCTAAGCTTTTATTTCCTAGTTTTAGTTCCTATTTTTTTTTAAGCTTCTAGCCCCAACAGTCCCAAAGTTAGACCTTTCAAAAGATAATTTCTTTAAAATGTGATAAGTTTGGAACTGTTAGGGCTAAAGATGTAATTTTTTTTCCCCACAAAGCTGTTTACCTCCCTCAGCACTCCAACCAGCCCCCTATGAGAGCCGGTATCCCTAGCACCATGACACAATTTCTCTGGGACTTTCCTTCTCCAGTGGTGCTGCCACAGGATGCTGGATCGGAGGTGCTCAGTCATCATTGTGGGACCTGTTGGAGACTGAGATGTCACTGTGTTATGATCAGAGGGGTTTTCCCTTCTCTTTTCTCCCCATTGAGTCAATGCATGTACAATAATGCATGTATGTACTCCTCCTCTGTGGAGACGTCCACAGCTTCTGGGTGTGGGGACCCTTCCCATGCTGCCCTGTGGTACTGCCAAGGTGGCAGGTAACCCATGGGGTGTGCAGTCTCCCCTCCCCCCAAGGGAGGAGAGCTATCCTATGAACACTCAATCCTCTCTTCCCAGCCAGCCCCCAAGAGACCCAGGTCTGGCTTAACTTTTGTAAAATGAAAACTTTGAGTCAGCTAAGTAGTTATATCAATAAAATATTACTAAACTGTCCTTTTACCAATATAAAAAAGTTTCAAGTCGATACAAAAAAAAAGCATAAAATAGTTTACTACATTTTTAAAGTGCTGCCATTTTTAACAACATGTTACTATATATCGACATGAGGAAACATGTGGCCACACAGGAGAACTGTATCACTGGACATCAGAGGGCCAGCTGGGGGGAGAAGGATTGAGCATCCTAGAGACGGCTCTCCTTCTCCAGGTGGGAGGGGGTAGAGTGTCTGACACATACCGTGGACCTTTGGCAGAGGCTAAGGGGACCCACTGTGTTGGCGCCATTACCTGCAGGGGGCAAGGCGGACACAGGATGTCATTGCTTGTCCCTGCCCCCAGGTACTGCTGCACAGCTAACAAAATCTCTGGTCCCCCGGCCATGATGCCTCTGCTCCACTACCGCTCCCACTGCCACCAGTGTCTGCTGGGGAGGGGTTCCCGTTCCCATGGCCCCACCCTGGGGGGTAAGCAAGGGCTAGCCTACATTGACCATGGGGATGGGTGCCCACCTGGTGGACCTGCCTGGGGGGTAAGCCTTGGCATAGTGGGTTGGCATGCGTATTAAATGGGCTCTGTTAGGGGGATTAAGGGGAAGACCAGAGGCAAAAAAAAGAAAGAAAGAAAAAAAGGACTGTATCTTTGGGATCTATACATGTTGATCAGACTCCAAGCTTTCATTAAAGAAAAAAAGATCTTAAGTTTCTATGACTAACAGTTCAAATGTTACAGCCGTCACAAAAGGATTTTAAAGTATTGTAAAATACCACAAAATATTATTTTTGGAAATGGTCAGAAATTAATAGTGTTTTTTCTGTCTAAGAATAAACACATTATTTTCTAGTTTCTAATTGAAAACCCATTCTATGATTGCTTACCATCTCTGAAATTTATTGATGTTGCTGGTTTTTATCTGCTTCCTTTCTTGGAATTGAACTGCTATAAATATACACGATCTTGTGTTGTTTCAGATCACTGATCTACTCTTATTGCCTACTTCCTGAACAGTAGGAACAACCCCAAACAGTGCAGACATATGATGCAATAGCCTCCTTTTCTCCCACTGCATCACAGAAATATAGAAACATCGAATATGACAGCAGAAAAGGACCAACCAGTCCACCTAGTCTGTCCATTTCCCGACTTGGTTTGGCAATCCCTACCTTTATCTGGACTGCCGTTCCCCTGTTCTGCTGCACAGCAGGGTGCCTTTATGCTTATCCCCCACCACTGCTGGTAGGCTGTTCCATGATCTACCACCTTCTCTGTGAAGAAATACTTCCTAGCATTCCCCCTAAACCTCTCTCCCTCCAGCCTCCTTATGTCTCCTTGTCCTTGTGCACTTTCTCCTCTGAAATATGCTCCCCTCCTCTACCCTGTTTATTCATCTAAGGTATTTGAATGTCTATCCCTCTCTCCCTTCTCTTTTACAGTGAATAGATGTTAACTTCCCTGCGTCTTTCCTCATAAGGCTTGTGGTTCAATGCATGTATCATCATTGTTGCTCTTCTCTGAACTGCTTTCATTCTGTCTATGTCCTTCATGAGATGCAGTCTCCAGAACTGGACACAGTATTTCAGATGAGGCCTCACCAGTGATCTCTACAGTTGCATCTCCACTTGGCTCCTCCTACTGGTTATGCCCCTTCCTATGCACCCCAGCATACTGTTTGCTTTCCCCACTGCTTTTTTGCATTGTTTGGACAACTTCAGGTCATCGAACATGATAACCCCCAGGCTTCTCTCCTCACTTGTGGTGGCTAGAACCTGCACCCCCCATCCTGTATTCCTCTCTTGGGTTTCTGTGTCCCAGGTGCATAATCTTGCACTTCTTAGTGTTGAAACCCAACTGCCAAACCCTTGACCATTCCTAAGGTAGTCTTAGGTCATTTCTCATTTTATCTAGCCCCTCCTGTGTGTCAGCTCTGTTGCAGATCTTGGTGTCATGTGTGAACAGGCACACTTTCCCCTCCAGTCCCTCTGCAATGTCGCTTATGAAGACATTGACTAGGACTGGACCCAGGACCAATCCCTGTGGCACCCTGCTGGTCACCTCCCCCTCTTTGGATTTTATGCCATTTACTATCACCCTCTGGGTCCTGCCTTTTAGCCAGTTTCCATCTCATTTTACCACTTTAGAGTCCACACCTAGACTCCCCAATTTGTTAAGCAACCTTCTATGCTGACCAGTGTCGAAGGCCTTGCTGAAATCCAGGTAGACTACATCCACCACCCCTCCCTGATCCACCACCCTGACCACCCAGTCAAAGAAATTGATAAGATTAGTCTAGCAGGACCTTCCCTCAGTGAATCCATGCTGCCTTGGGTCTTTTGCACTGCTCGACTCCAGGAACTTCAATGTCCTCTCCTTAAGGCAGGACTCCATCAGCTTCCCCACCACCAAGGTCAGGCTAACGGGTCTACTTCCACTCTTGTGTAGGAGGACCACCTCTGCCCTCCTTCAGCCCCCAGGTACCTCCCCTGTCTCTAGTGATTGGTTGAAAAGGGTTATCAGTGGTCCTGCTAGGACTTCCATGAGTTCCTTCAAAACTCTAGGGTGAGTCCTGTCTGGCCCCATTGCCTTGTCTATCTTTACTTTCCCTAGTTCCTCCAAGACTCTGTCCACTGTAAATGGGATGGTATCTACCTCTCCTCCCCCTCCCCAAGTAAACCTTTTCTCATGAATCTTAGCTCCTTCCCTGTCTCTTCCTTGGTAAATATTGAGTGAAAATATTTGTTCAGTATCTCAGCTTTTTCAAGTGTAACCCCCCCTGAAAATGGGGGTTCCCAAAAGTCTTCCAGGAGCTTGCCTGAATGCTTCAAGTCTGGGCGGTGTTCAGCGTCTGAGCTGTTTGAAAGTGGTTCCAGATGAGTGCTATTTGAGCCTCCACGTACTGTCTCTTTAAGAGCTGTCTGCTTGCAGACTTAATTGGTTTGTATGGGGGGACTGTGTGTTCTAGTGCCCAAATCCCACCCGGGCTGCTGTCAATTCACTCTGTTTCTGCCGTTGCTACATATGCAGAGGGAGCCTCGTTGAAAGATATAACTGTTTGCCAGAAATCATTTAGAGCGAGTGAGAAAATGTTAATTTGTCTAACCGGTCTTCATTTCAGCACAAACTGTTTCAGTGTAGCTCTTTCATTTTGGTTCTGAATAGCTGACTTGGACCAATCAGGATGATAGGAAGACCCTAAAATGGAGCCTGTGGATGAATCGGAACTTGGACTCTCAATTTTGAGCCAGCCACAAGAGGATTGTATGAGCAGTGACTCCGGGAAATGTAGTTTTAACCTTGGCACCTTTTTCTACCAACAGAGGGAGTCTTATTGTGAGTAACAGCTGAATCAGCCAACAGAATAGTGTGCAGCTAAAGGAAATGCCCTGCTCTGTGACTGGAAAGATCAGATCAGTTGTGGCAGTGAAGAGAGAAGGAGCTGTGTGCTTCTGCAGTGTGTAGTTTTCAAGGGAAGCGGTGGTGAGGCCCTGAGTTTTAGTCTGCAGTCTTTGTGAGTGCCAGTTTGGACTGAATCTGAGTTGTGAGGAGAAAGAAGCACCAGGAGTGTGGAAACCAGGCTCACCCTGTAGAAGACTGGAGAAATTGCTAAATCATGCTCGGTCTGTCAGGAACTGAAGCTGCTGTGTGTGTGCTCCCAGGTATCTTGCAGTAATTACGATTGGGATCGAGGAGCAGCCTGCCTGGTATAGTACTTTCCTTTTACATATGAATGCGCATAGTGCTTGTGGGGAATCGCTATTTCCAATCCCCTGTGCTGTGTGCTGTGTGTTGAAGCTGGAAGCAAACACCAGCTTGTCTCGAACTAAATCCGTTTGCTATAAACTGCAGTGGGGTCCAGTCACAAGGACCTTGTCTCCACGCCCTGCTGTTTCTGACAATCCAGAAGAACATCTACCATCCGGTTCTCAGCTAGAGTATTGTGAGTACAAATCAGGGTATTCCCCTGTAGCCTGTTTTTAATCACACGTGTGTCATCTAATTCTTGTTGTTTCTTTGCTTCATGGACTGAGCCATCAGGCTCCGGATTACAATTAGATGTTGTGCATATATTTTCTTCTAGAGGACCCTATCCATCTGCACCTGCCGGCCAACCCCAGGCAACGGACCTGGCTAGCCCCAACCTGGGTACCCAGAGTGTGACTTTTCAGACCCTGTATGTGTGCACAGTACTGTGATTTAATGCCACTAATTAACCTGATTTCCCCCTCCCGTGTTTCTGTTCCCTAAATAAATCAGATTTGTTGTTGTTGAACTTTAAACTGTCTGAAGTGTCAGTACCTTCATGCCAAGCACTCTATTGGTTTGTGTATGCTGCTTAACCTTATTTTTCAGGGGGTCCTCAGAGACGAACCTGCAAATCAGTCTTGAGGGTAAGTGGTACCTTATGAATGAACAGTGTGTACATGTGGGGTATTGGTACTGTAACTCCTGTGCATCATGTGGGCCATTAGAGGGATTAGAAGGGGGTCTTTGTGTCAGAGGGCTGTGACCAAACTAGACCAACCATTACAAACCCTGACCTCTAGGTGGAGGCACACGCCACAGAACCTAGGCCCCTCAACCTGTCAGTAGTCAAGCAGGCAGAGGTAGTAGCCCTTGGGATAGCGCCACCTGGGGGTTACACAAGGTCATAGAAACATGGAAACATAGAATTTGACAGCTGATAAGGACTGCTTGGCCCACCTAGTCTTCCCATTTCCCTACCCAATATCTTCATTCTCCATCCACCCACCCTCTCACTCTCTTCTTTAGCCTAACAACACTATTTCTAGTCTTCTTCCTCTCGCTAAGATAATGGAAAAAGATCTTGTCTCCCTTCTTAACAGCCTGTGCTATTCCTTCCTCCATTCTTGCCTTAGCCACTCTAACGGCTTTCTCAGCTCCTCTCTGCTTCTCCAGATATTTCACTCTGTCTTCTTCTTTCTGAGTCTCTGTATTTCCTAAATGCCTTACTTTTTTCTCGCACTTTCTCAACTACTGACTTAGAGAACCATAGTGGCCGCTTCTTTCTTTCTTTCGCTTTTGCTAAGCAGTTAGTGGCTAGACTGTGTTGGGGGTGTTCCCAAGTCTAGGAAAGATGCAGTAGGAATTGATCAAGGACTGTAAACAAACACGTTTTTGTGTGGTAACACCGGTATAGAGGGCAATCAGTTTCTCAGTTGCTAAAAGAAAACAGAAATCAGAATCAAACCACCAGCTACATCAGCAATCTCTACAGAATGTGACCAATCATGGCATGTGTTTGTTAAACTTAGAGATACAGTGGTCATTCTCTATAATGAACACCTCTGAAGCCAACTGATGAGTTCACTATAGCAAAGTGTTCAATATGTTGAGATGTTAATATGCCTACCTAGGAAACAATGGGAGCCGTCACAGGTGTTCATTGTAAGAGGGTTTTTGTTACACTGGGGTTCACTGTAGCTATGGAGCACTGTACTTTGAGGCCTAATGGGGTTGACAGTGTCCCTTAAAGCACTCTAATTTCTCTGTAGTCTATTTCAATAGTATTTGAATCTCTCTGTGCACTGGAAACAGCAGCAACATTGCATGCTCCAGGGGTGTAGTAAGCCATGAAGCTAAAGGCAGAGTGTCCTTATGTCCATGGGAAGTGCATTGTTAATTTTTTTTTAATGCACACCCCAGAGTGACTTATTGTGCTTATAAAATGGCTCACTGTAGGTAATGAGGTTTTCCAGTCTTCGTAATGGAATCCAGTATTTGACCATGCATCATTAGCATTTTAATACATGGTCATGTGAAGGCTGTCATCCAGTGAGGTCTTGGGATTTATCCTTGCCATTTTGTAAAGCACTTTAGGATACAGTTTAGTATATGAAAGGCACGGTGTAAAATTACATTTATTTCCTTCCTTACTGTAGCTATCTTTGTAATTAGCTATGCTCACATTGGAAGGATACCTTGGGCAATTCATGTCTCATCAGTGTGTTGGCTTATGGCAAAATTCAAACAGGGCTTGATTCTATTAGCCGCTTAACATAAAGGAGATGGGAGAGAAAAGTGGAGTTACAAATACCTCCAGAGACAACAGTTATAACAACTGATGCCTAATGTTCTAATTCAATAGGTTGTATTGTTCTATACAGCTAGCAGATTGATTAAAGCACATTCTTTTGCTCATGAGTCATACAGAAGATAAAACAGCATATTAATTTGTCCATTTAAGAAATATGAGAAATTGAACTGTTTTGCATTGCCCACCAACAGCTAATAAAGAAGACAATTTTAAGTTGTATTTGTCAATTTTATATGGATTGAAAAATACGCACATATTTAAAATAATTGGCTAAGTAAAAAAAAACTGCCAGTTGCCAACATGCAGTGCTAATACTGTGGCCAATGTCACTCGATTATTCTCAGCTCCCAGTGATGGAGGAAAGAACACAGACTACCCAGTGTTTCTGCAAGACCTGCTGGACAATCGTGAAGCAGCATTGAATTCTGCAGAAGAGGCAGTCATGGCACTTATCTACCCTCCTGGTAGGGGAACAGTGCATCCTTGGCAGTCCGGATTGTTGGGGATGGAGGGAAATGTATAACAAAAAGTGCATGTTCAGTGATATAACAGTCTTCATCTTCAAAGGCTTTTTAGCTTGAAAGATGACACTCTCCAGTTTTGTGCAGTTATTGCCAATAATCTATGAATTTTGCATTATTTCTTATTTTTGTAATGGTTTATATGTATATAGCAAATGCCTAGGGACCTCAGGGTCCACCACTCCCAAATCTCCAAGAGGGACAGCCTGGGTTGCAGAAGTTGTACTAAATGTGCCACTCAGATCTAACAGTGACATGGTGCTTCCACCTGGGCTAGCAGTAGGGAGTACCTGAATAATGCACACAAGGCTATCACTGCCCAGAAATGATAGTGTTACTTTTGCCCTCACGTCCCCTCCCCAAAACATGTAATATTGTACAGCAAAAACAACCCCAAACAAAGAAATGCAGTTCCAACAATTTATTAAAAAGAGAGGGTAAGGGAAAAATAATAGAGTTATAGGAAGATCAAGGGAAAGGGTAGGAAAAATTGGGACCAGTCAGATAGCAATAAAATTGTTATACTCTATGCTTTAAACAACAGCTCCACACAATCTGCCCACCCCTAGGAAGTCCCACAAATTCCAAGCAGCTGCAAGAGACTTTTTCCTCCCCAAAGGCCTTGGGAAAGAGCTGTTGTAGTTGCAGTAGGTACCTCACTGGGGAAGCAGTTGCTACTAGCAGGGCAGGTGACTAAGTGGAATGCTTAAACTTTGGCAGGCAAACAGTTGCAACAGCCCAAACTGTGTTGAACCAAATAAACTTTAAACTTTCTGACAAAGGGGACCCTACTTACTTGTAATCAAAAATGTGCCACTGGCTGACCTCCTCAGGTCTTCTGCCTGGGCCTAGCATTTTAAAACTCTCCACCCAAGGCTATTTCCTACTGTCCAAAGCATGCTTGCAATAGCCCCAGTTGCAGGGTCAAAACCCCAGTGGTTAAAAATGTTTTTTCTAACTCTTAGATACCTCAGGCTTTCTGATAGGTAAGCAGGCAAGATACTAGGCTTTCTCCTGACTGAAGGGCAGGCTTCTTTTGGGTCATTTGGTTGCTCTCTCTCCCTTTTTCTCTCTCTAGTCTCCTCGATTCTCTCTCAGGTTAGCCATTCAGCTACTGCTGCAAGGGTGTGGCAATAGGCCCTGTAGTAGGTAGTGGTGTCTGTTGGTCACAGAGAAGAACAATGAAATCTGGGCACTCACAGCAATGAAGTAACAAAGAAGTCTTGGATACAATTTCTTTAGTGTGTTCTTTATTTAAAGTGCTTTAAGGCTCCATATACACAATGTTTGACACAAATACTAGTTGGACAACACAACATCCAATGTTTAACTGCGATCCAGGGCTTTGTCAAGGACTGTGACCCCTTGGGCTCAACACCATTTATAGCAGTAATTAAAAAAATTCTAGCATGGGTGTATTTCATTACAGATACACACAGTAGCTAAAAAAAAAAACAGATACAATGGAAAGCTACTTTTCCTATTTATTTAATTAAAGGCTTAAGTATCATACTGAAAGATCCTACTCAGTCTGGAGAAAGCTGAGGAGTTGGAAACATTTCTTTGGGGTAGGACATAAAAAGGAATCTAGGAAACCTAAGAGAAAGTCTAAGGAAAGGGTGGGTGGATGGGGTGAACCATGAAACACTGGAGGCTGCTTCATCCCACTGGCGTTTGTGGCAAAGTCTGTGTGTATGGAGCATTAAAGCACCATAAATAAGGAATGAAATTAAACATAGAAGAACACACTAAGGAAATTATATCCAAGTCTTCTTTGTTATTTACTTGAGGCGAGCACTCAGATGTTCTTGTGTTTATCTATGGTGTAATTATGTTGTCTTGTGCATGTGCAAGCAACAACTTCTGGTAGTAACAGCACAGTAAGAGGTTGTGTCAGTGTTGGTGGATGCATGGCATACTTTAGTAGGTGCATTCCTCATTCCCCAATTAGCCAGCATGCTAGCACTGATGAAAGAATTATGCAAAGTGCCACCAACTTTAAAGAAATGTGTTGCTGCAATCAGAGACAAGCTCATCACACAGCGGCAGAGATGACACGTCTTTCGTATGTGCCTTTGTTGGTGAAACATTTCAATGAACATGGTGGTGGCAGCCCCAAACAAAGCCGACATCGGGGGTGCAATGCCCGTATTGGCATGCCCCCCCCACACTGTATGGCACACTGGGAGCCCACCCATTGTGCCACTGCTCACACAAAGCTGACCGCATTGGCATGTTCCCCCACCCCAATTGTCGGCATGTCCCCCACCCCCTCCACATTGTGGCACACTGGGAGCTCACCCCAGTGTGCTGCCACTCCACACAAAGCCGATTATGTCAGCATGTTCCCCACCCCCATCATGTGACACATTGGGAGCCCACCCCATTGTGCCTAACAAACCTTGCAATGTCCATTTTTTTTTTAACAGAAAAAAAGAAAACAGTCCCTCATTGTACACGGCACCCATCCCCCAACCTGCACCCACCCTCTGTGCGCCCCACCTCCCCAGACCAGTGCTGCAATCTTCGATGGAATGGGAACACATCTGGACTCTTCAAAGCAGAACTGCAAAATCAAGAAATGCCAGTAAGCTGTATAATGGCATCATTGGGGGGGAGGTTCAATTTAGGTGGATATCTAAGCCCTTGTTTTGAATTTTGGCTCCAAATTTTCAACATGGGGTTCTTGGGACCCCACCTCATGAACACATGTACTGTCATCTCATTATTTGGTCCTGAAAGATGATTTCAGGGTCACTGCGTGGAATCTCCTTTTGGGACCAATTAATGAAATGACAGTGCCACTGTTCATGAGGTGAGGTCCCAAAAAGCCTATATTGCAAATTTGGTGAAAAAACTTCAAAAAATTTACTGTGTTACAAGCGTGCATTGCGCTGTTTCCACACATGCTCATAATTTTGATATTTTTTTATATTTTCACTCCAGATTTTCAACATTGCCATTTTTTCACACCTCCTTATAAACAGTACAGCTATCATTTTCACATCCTGCCCGAAATGTGTTCTCACACATCTGGCGCCCAATGGCACAGTGGCTGTGGGAAATAAACTTTTGGGACAGATTAACAAAATCACAGTGCCAATGTTCATGAAAGGAGATCCCAAAATGCCTATGTTGAAAATTTGGTTAAAAAATCCCCAAAATAATTGCATTATGGGCATGCATTGCGCAGTTTCTACGCACGCTCATGACTTCACCAATTTTATATATTTTCATTCCAGATTTTCAACATTTCTATTTTTTTACACCTCCTCATGAACAGTACAGCTGTAATTTTTCACATCCTGCCTGAAGTATGTTTCCGCACTAGTGGCGCCAAATGGTGCAGTCACTGTGCAAAATCATCTTTCAGCCAATGGACTGATAGTGCCACTGTTCATGAGGTGGGGTCACAAAAAGCCCATGCTGAAAATTTGGTATGAAAATACCAACAAATGCCTAGGGCGTTAGGGTTTCTAACCATAATGCCCACTCTGTACAGACTAACAGGCGTCAGGGGTGTGACTAGGAATTGTCGACTGTAATGCTCACACCATTCCACCTCCACCCCCACCCTGCAGCCAGAGACAGGCATCAAAGTGTGCATTGGACTCTTCGGCCCCAAAGTTCACTCCATTCTCCTATACTGCACCCATCTCCACGTATTTCCTTATGGAATGGGATGAGCGTAAGACCCGAAGACCCCAGGCACACCGCAACACTTGACAGTGTCTGCAGGGTAGGCTGAGGTGAAGTGGCATGAGCGTTATGGCCGACGACCCAAAGGCACACCCCAATGCCGGTCAGTCTCTGCAGGGTGGAGGGTTGGCATCAGTTCAATACTTCACTGCCATTCCTATTATGCATCTCTCTAGCTCCTGCACTACCAATGCCAATTGCCAGCAAGGCAACATTCGACATTGACAAATGCTTGCTTCTATCCGGAGGCACTATGCTGAGTGGGGCAGCTTTTTCTGTGGACAAATGTCTGTTGCTGAGTTTCATCTCTGTGGAGTCTGCTTCCCAGTAGGGAAAAAGTCACTGATAGGGTGGGAAAGATCCCAGCTCCACTTCTTGCCCATCTTCTCTCAGCAGTGGCAAAAACTGCTTTCTTCAGTTCAAATCTGCTGTGTGCACACTCTGCACTGGCCTGCTAGCACTGCAGCTCTTGGCACCAGTGAATCTCTGGCTCATAGCTTTCTCCATCTCAGACACACAGACAGAGCTCAGATCCTTGGCTACAGACCCTTTTGTACTTTAGAAAATGGTCTAAGAAATGCCCGGGCTCTGACTGGCTGATAGCTCCGGCAAGATGGATGTCTATCACACAACAGAGCCTGGGTAAAAAAAAAAAAAAAGATGCCAGTCCCAACTGATCTGATTTCCCATATAAATGGGCACAGGGTAATCTCAAACTTCACATCTGCCTTTTCTTTTTCTTGCTAAGGGAGATGCCCTACAACTGATATTGGACATTCACTGCCCTCCTGCTTGCATCACAAAACCATCAAATCCGAAAAAACACAGACATTCATTACAAAACAAAGTACTTTCAACCACAGCAGAGTGAATACAATTCCATATAAATACTGCTGCTATTATTATGTGTCGTGGTCATGCCTCCCCTGCTCAGCCAGTGCTGAAGCATTCCAAATGACCAAGTGCATTCCCACGTCAGATCATCTGCACCATCTCCTGATCCATTTCGGCAAAAGTAGGTACAAAATAATACTGACACTCTGGGGGAAGGGGGTGTAAAAACACAAAAACAAAAAAGACAGTTGTACTTCCCGGTTTCCCAGGTAATTTTCCCATCAGATGGTCATGCACCTTGGGTAACCACAGTTTGCCCTGGCTCCACTCCCCTCGACCGAACATTTTAAACAAAAACATTGCTTTTCCTGACGTGGTACAAGCAATCTCTAAAGCCTTGCTCCTCTGTCTTTTTGCAGCTCTACTCTGTCAGCTTCCACTCCTACTGTATCCTAGTGCTGCAATGAATATCCAGAGCCAAACAGGTGCATCAGCACTAATTCTGTCACAGTGCAAACAGTGCTGTACCTCCTGATGGTTAAGTGCTCAGCTGCCATAGTTCTGTGTCAAGTGCTCAACTGCCATAGATTTTGAATAAAAAAATAACAGAAAAAAGGAGTTTCAACTGGACAGTGGATGGGAGAGAGGAAATAAAAATAAAAACTGAACTTCCACAAGCTGCATGTCATGACATGACATGACAGCACCCTCTACTGCCAGTTGCAGCAGTTGCAGCAATAGAGGGACTATTTTACAGAAATCTACTTTTTAAATTATTTTTGATTTGCTTTTTGTATTTGTCATTAATATTTTAAACAGTCAATATAAAATGTGACAGGAAAAAACATTTTCTAAGTGCGATAATACCCTCCAGGGTGGGTGGTATTGGGCTATACTGGACCTTCCAGGGGCTATAAGGACCTCCGCCTGTGGCATTGGGCCTCATTATGCCCCTTAGTGGTCTAGTATAGCCCAATACTGCCCACCCTGTCAGGTATTATTGCTTACATACTGAACTCAGCGTCCCATTGGTCACACTTTTCCCTGGCTCACTGGGCTTTAGAATGTCTTCCCAGTTGTGCAGATCTTGCATTCTTTATCTGGCACAGTGATGGCTTTTTATTGACCTAAATTCATGGGCAGAAATGTTGGTCACCTCTGACCACATCCCAGCAGTCAATGCAATGTCAGAGGGCTGCACAGCTACATGGCCACTGCTACGTTAGTTTAAATTTGCATCCTTGGTTCTTGATTGCTTATGCTGCTTTTATTATAGCCCCTCAAGGCTGCTGTGCTTCTGTCCTGGTTCCACTGCCATCCCTGAGGCCAGGATTATGCTGATTTGTTCAGCAATTCACTTATATCAGAGTCAGGGAATTTGTTGTGAGCAGCAGCCTTGGATCTGCGGTCTGCTGTGGGGCCTGGAAAGACACTGTTTTGGGCCCTATGGTGCTTTTAATCTTCATTCCCAGTTCTGTCACCAGCCCTGGAGTCCATAATCCTTTAGGGAGGGGATGCATGGCATGGGTTTATTTAATGGAACTTCTGCTCCTTTAACTACATGCTGCACATGTGCGGGCAAGATGGTGCCTCCACTCTTGGCTGTCTTTTTTCTGACCAGGCTGCCTGTCCTGGGGCTCAGACAACACATCTGATGCACCCAGTGGTGCTTTGGCATTTGTCCTGGTCCTGAATCTGATGCCAGTACTGTGGCCAGGATTGTGGGACCACATATGTGGCTCCAGCCACAAATATCAGTCCTGCTCGGGCTTCTGGATCAGATGTTGCCCTGTTGGTCCCTCGATGCAGAAGTTCAGTTCTTTAGGTGGGGAGGCCAGAGAGTGAAGCTGGCTGGCAGGTTCGGCTATAGAGGCAACAAGGGCCCATGAGCCCAACAACACAAACCACAATATTGGGGGCCGGGGGCTTACAATACATGCACACTGGTGCCAGAATGGTCTGAAAAGTGATAGGGCCAAGGATGCAAGGGGTGAATTCTTCCCTAATAATAAATTAACACAATAGCAAAAATCGATAGAACCCCTTATGAAAGTGGTAGGGCCATGGCCATAGTGCACCCCCCCCAATTCCAGCACCAACGTACGTGTAAATATGCGTTATGTTTTGATTTGTTAGCACTGTACAGCACTTGGAACTGTTTGTACTTTTTCTATTTTTTTTTTTTTACCAGGAGAGAGACACTACGCTGAAGCTTGTTTACAGGTGTGACCTGGGAGCATAAGGAAGTTAAGTCAGGGTCACACAGTATGCAATTGGGGGCTGTGGGATTCAAACCCAGGTCTCCAGGTTTGCAGCTCAGAGCCTTAAACCACTGCACTATACTGCCTCCACTTAAACCACATTAATGCAGTGTATTTAATCAAATAACATTGATTATTCTATTAGTAGTGATTCTTAATCCACTAATATCATCAACATATGAACATGAGTTTAAGAGAGCAAGAAGACTACTGGCCAATTGAGTTCTTTCCCCACCATGCAGAGCAACACTAGGCTTTGTTCTTGGTCATCTCTTTTCCATTAACCTCCAGTAGTATGCTTTCTCAGTCCATAATCAACTATCATTTCTATGCTAATGACACTAGTTTAGTTTTTCTTTATAACTACAGTAATGTCATCTTCAGCCACTCACCTTAGTTCACCTTTATCAAAACATGGCTCACTTCTAAGCTTTTTTATCTCATTGTGTCCCACTCAGAGGTACTGCTAATTGCGGAAACATGGACCAGGGTGGAACTGCCCAAATTTGCACCATGGTTGTACTCTGTTATAGCACACAGTCATCCAGTGCCTCCAAATGACACCTTGCTTTCTGTAATCCTGTGCTTCTCCATCCTCACATCCCTTTTGCCCAGTGATTCCTGATGTCCAGTGGTACCGCACCCACAACAGTTTACTTACCCCTACACAACCCCTGAGGCATCCACTGGATCCTCACCCTCTCCTTTCACCAAGCTTTCCCAGCATCCAGAGAGGTTCCCTCTCCTGCTCTCAGCCCCCGAGTCACCACTTTCTTTGAGCAGTTGTCCCTCTGTTTTGAGCAGTAAAGTCAACAGGCAACACCAATCTGCAGCGTCTGATTGTGTGGGGCCACAGTGTACTATGACTGTCTCTATGCTCCATTTGCATGACTGTGTATCCCCCTTTCTTGTACAGTTGGAAATGCTTTCACAGGTGCAGAAAAAGTGTCTCTGCGCCTCCCCCCCCCCCCGTATTGCTTATTGGGTTCCGGTGGACAATTGGTGCCAAGTGGTCTTTGCAACCAGTTAACACTGACCACTGTGGCTCATAATCCCTCCCAAGTCTGCTTGTTTGTTTGATTGCTTTCTAAAAAATATTTCTCTAATAACTTATGTGCTGAAATTGAATAAATACTTTAAGTCCCAAGCAAAGCCATCAACACAGTGCAAAACACCATGCGTATGCAAATCTTTTGGAGGGGGTAAGCTGAATAGGAAATACCTCACATTTATGGAAATTCTATAGTCTGTGCACTACCAATATTTAATCAAAGTACCAATAATACAAAGAGATGCCACAGCACTTTCTCACACTTCACAATATTTTTCAGTCTGCTCAGCTGTCTTTCCTTGCCTCGTCTTCCTAGATTATAAAACTATGAAGAGTGTTAACTCATCTAATATGAAACAGCCCAAAACATTACAGAACAGTCAGCAAGTGTAATCACTGCTATCCCAACATAAAACCAGAGCAAGGTAGCACAATGTGATCATTCCTATGGTAAACCACCCAGTTTACCGCAAAGCAATGTATAAGGCACATATTTAGTCAGACGTATCATAAAAGAGAAGCTGCATAACGGAGAGGCTGCCTTGAAGAAGAGCAATACAAGATGCATGAATATTACAAGAAGACAGACCAGTGCTCAATTTGTTTGCTTTTTGTTAATCTCTCCATGCCACATGTATGTCTGCACTGCCTATAATCTGGTGCAAAGCTCCATGGGTATGCAAATCTTTGAGAACTGGTAAACAGAATATGAAAATCCAAGCACTTCACAAGGAATCAGACATGACAGAGGTTGATTATGCTTCGTTAATGTACTGAGGGTGGGGTTGAAGTCACAAGCCCAAAGGGTGAGGGACTTCAATAACCCCCAAGATACATTACCAAGCAAAATTCCCCAATGGAATTGCCTTATTCCACTTTTAAAATGGGTTCAAAGGAAGAAAAAAGGGCAGGAGTCCCAAGTAATGTGGTGGTGCTCATTTTATTCACACAGTAGGCTGTACATGGAGACAGGGGAGAGGGGAAACATAGAAACATAGACTTTGATGGCAGATAAGGACTGCTTGACCCACCTAATCTGCCCATTTCCCTACCTATTGGATAAGCTGCAGATACTAGTTAACTAATAGCCTACTTCTTCCTAACCCCCACCAGAATTGCCTTATGTCTATCCCATGCATTAGTGAATTCCACCACTATTTTTGACCTACTCAGCAAGGTGATTCCATGTATCCACCACCCTCTCTGTGAAAAAAATACTTCCTCACATTGCCCCTGAGCTGTCCCCACTCTATCTTCAAATTGTGTCCCCTTGTTCTTGCACATCTCTTTTTCTGAAAGATGCTACCCTCCTGGACTTTGTTGATTCCCTTGAGGTACTTGAAAGTTTCTATCATGTCCACCTTCTCCCTCCTTTCCTCGAGGGTATACATATTACACTCCTTCAGTCTCTCTTCATGTAGCTTCTGGTGCAGACCCTGCACTATTTTAGTTGCCCTCCTCCAGACTGCGTCCATCCTGTCTATGCCCTTGCAGAGATGGGGTCTCCAGAACTGCATGCAGTACTCCAGATGAGGTCTCACCAACTGTCTGTACAGAGGGATGACAACTTCCTGTTTTCTACTAGTGATGCCTCTCCCCATACATCCCAGTATCCCCCCAGCCATCCTTACTGTCTTCTCACATTGCTTGCTTTCCTTTAGGTCATCTGGTATGACTACCACCAGGTCCTTTTCCATTCATGTGCATAATGACCTCCTCAGGGCTTGAGGTCGAGGAGAAGGGACAATTCTCATTCTCCTCAATCACTCCTCAGTATTTGACATGGTAGATCACTGTTTGTTACTTGACTGTGCGACGGAAGTTTGTGGGCTTACCAGCACTGTCATCTGCTGGTTTGAGTCCTATTTCACGAACAGGAGGCAATGGGTAGTGATGGGAAATTTCTCGTCACCAATGTTGTTTGCTGTGTGCATGCTGCCCCTGAGAGCACTCATTAAGAAGTACAGTTTGGGTTTTCATTGCTATGTCGATGATACTCAGCTGTATCTTTCCTTGGCCCCTGGGACATCAAATGCGGTGAAAGTGCTAAATAGATGCGTTGCCGAGATCAGTGATTGGATGGCCTCCAGCTGGTTGCAACTGAACCCTGATAAGATGGAGGTACTGGTGGTGGAGTTGAACAGAAGGCATGATAGGATGGCCTCTGGTGCATCACCAGGTTATTCCTGGGATCCATGCCATTAAAGTCTTCCTCTAGGGTACATGATCTGGGTGTGACCTTTGACAGTGTGCTGACATTTGAAATGCAGGTGTCATCCGTTGGCCAGACTAGCTTTTATCATCTTATCAACACTGCCAGGATCAAGCCCCTAGTTCCGTCTCTGGACCTCTTCACCTTGGTACATGCTTTTGTAGCATCTAGGCTTGATTACGGTAATACACTCTACTTCAGGGTCACAGGAGGGATCCTTCACAGGCTGCAGCTAGTGCAGAATGCAGCTGCCAGGTTGCTGATGGGGCAGCATAGATGTCCTTGTTCCAGTTCCCAGGGTTCATCTTGAGGCTTATCAAGGCTCCCCACTAGGATCTCAGATGCCTGGCCTAGTGGGTCGTGGAACCTGGTACTGGCGTCTTATCCCTGCGGTTGCACTCGCATGCAGCACGTCAGCTATGGATACCACAGCAGGTTCAGCCTCCAGTTCAGTACCGTTAGGCTAGCGCGGCTCAATTGCCTTTGGGATAAAGGTTCCCTGTCTGACCTACTATTATTTAGAGCAAGTGACTTAGTGGGGAAGCAACATGATCAGGCCATCAGCAGAGGTACAGTTAGAGTTTCCCAGTGGGACACATAGCGATGCAAGGATCCCTGTCTAACTCTGGATAAGAGGCTAATTATTAACTATAGTGCAGGGAGCCCTTTAAACCAGAACTTAGCTAGCAGCAGGGGTAGTTGGGATTTACACTATGCAATCACATTTCCTGTTATTAATTTATAGTAAACAGCAGATCAGTTGGCTAACTAATAAACTTCGAAAACACAGTTTTTTTGTTTGTTTTTTTTCTCAGCTTTTCAGTAGGCTAAACAGGCTTAGAACCAAATCCTATGTACCTGTAGAAGACAGGAGTGTCAGAGTGGAGGCAAAAGCTCTGGGTGTCAGAGACAGGGGTAATTGCCCAGTGTGGTAGGCTGTTGCAAGGTTGCCCTAGCAGTTGAGTCTGAAGATCTGCCCCAGGATGAGAGGGGCACTCTACGGTGAGAACAGCAGCTACAGATGGAGAGAGAGGCAGGCAGCAGTTCGGTAAATTTCTGGCTTCCGTAGGTCGTAGTTTTCGGGGGGGTGCTGGACTGCAGGCGTCACCGGGGAGCTCCTCCTAGGGTGGTGAGCCTCGGGACCGCAATTGGTGGATATCGAGAGATGGGCAGGGCTTCAGCCAAATTCAGCCTATTTAACATGCCACTACCTCAGGGTGGGTGCGCGGGAATTTAAAAAGCGAGTAGGGACCCCTGTAGCTCTCCGCTTGCTGGCTCGGGGGGATTCTTCATGGATATGCAGGCAGATGGCCTGAGGGAGGTCCGCCCAGCTGGAATAGCTGCCGGTGCCTCAACTCCGGGAGACAAGATCGTGGCTAGTTAGTTCGGGGGGACCCAAGTTAGGCAAGTCGCCCTCCCACCCCCAGTCCATTGTGGTCCGTGGATAACCTCTGTACAAAGGTGGTAGCCTTTTAAAGGCTCAGCTGCAGCACCGACGAATCCTTGCAGCCAGTCGCACCAGTGCTGCGTGAAAAGAGCACCAAATTTAAAAGCAAAAGCGAGTAGGGACCCCTGTAGCTCTCCGCTTGCTGGCTCGGGGGGATTCTTCATGGATACGCAGGCAGATGGCCCGAGGGAGGTCTGCCCAGCTGGAAGAGCTGCCAGCGCCTCAACTCCGGAGGCGAGATCATGGCTAGTTAGTTCGGGGGACCCGAGTTAGGCAAGTCGCCCTCCAGCCCCCAGTCCGTTGCGGTCCGTGGATAACCTCTGTACAAAGGTGGTAGCCTTTTAAAGGCTCAGCTGCAGCACCGACAAACCCTTGTGGCCAATTGCACCAGTCCTGCATGAAAGAGCACCAAATTTAAAAGCAAAAGCGAGTAGGGACCCCTGTAGCTCTCCGCTTGCTGGCTCAGGGGGATTCTTCGTGGATACGCAGGCAGATGGCCCCATCAACAAGTTAGACAACAAACAAGTCGACATGTCATTGTTTACTGACCTAACTTAACCCTTGAAACCGATGTTACCTGCTGCTGATTCAAAGACTTCATGCTTTTGGTATTAGCCCAAGGGCTCTGGGGTAACTGTAGACCTATAGCCAATTGTAATAAGAAGACTTTAACAAAGACAGACACCGGTTAAGCACATTTGATCTGATGGAAACCAAACTATTATCAGTTCAACTTTATTCAGAGAGATCAGTGAAGACATTTTTGAAAATGCCATAGCAATAGACTGTGAACCTGAAGACGGACCTGGGTTAGAAAGCAACAACCATCACTTGCATACATGTGGCCTGAAGCAAATCACTTGATCTCCCTGTGCTCCCAGGTCACACCTGAAAATGAGCTTCAAAACGGTGAAGCTTTCTCAGTTGAAAATTCTGAAATTAAGTTATTTGATCCCATGAGCATTGTGTCGACCATATTTGTTTGCCTGGACTCCCAAAATATAATATGTGTACTTTATTATGAAGACTTAACGTTTAACAAACTTAAAAAAACATTTCAACCACTTCAGGTTATAACAAGAATTTGTCAAAGGCAGCTGCTAGTCAGTCCCTTTTTAGTCATAGTTTGTTTAGCCAGGATAGCCCAGCTGAAACGCATATCTTATTTTTGGAAGGGTTGTGCTTTGACCTACGTTTTACAGCTTGGTGGACTTAAGCACTGAGAGGTCATACAATGAGTCACTGTAGGGGGTTCGAGTCCAGCTGTCCTGCTTGTGAAGCCTGTGTTGTAGTCAATAAACCATGTTGCTTTCCATATTGATTAAATTCACACCAGAATATAATAAGCTCACCAGCATGTGAGGCATCATTGTCCTGTAAAATGCAAATGACTATGAGGAACCCAATACACAGCTGTACTGTAGTCCGGGGAGGTGGACTTCGGGTTGCAAAGAAGGTCCCTGTGCCACCAGCCATAAAAACTGTGATACTCAAAAGGCTGGAGCTACATTCAGGAAGACAGATTCCACCTTGCAACAGTGTGACACAGCCTAATTATGAAAATGGACAATTGAGATGTTAGTAGTCATACAAAGGCTGTGCGACCACTAACATGGTAACTTGGGACACACATATGGAACAGGCCATGGCATGGCAGTTGGCTCAAAGTGCAATGCCGTGGTGTGTTTTATGGGTTCCTAGCACTATTGCTATAGTCTTCCCACACTATTGCCCAGAACCTTTGTTCCCGATGTGACCATCTAAGTTAATAATTTCCCAGTCCCATGCAGGTCTTCCTTGGTAGTCCAGTGGCCTGAAAACAACTCCTTGATGCCCAGTGGATCCCCTCCCTAGTCCTGGTCCTATTTTGTAGTCAGTTTGGAGCCACCTAAGTTGCCCCCTTACCAGAAGTTTCAGCATGCAAGGCAGCAACCACTTGAAGAACTGATTGTAACAGTCCTTCTGTCCTTGAGGTCACAGCACCTTGTGACTGGGGGTGAGGGTACCAGACATCCATTGTGCATGACACTGTGGCTCAGTGGATACCAACACCCTCATTAACTGCCAATCCCCTTACCCCTTTAACTGTTTGGTAACATTGACCTTTGTTTGTATTTATTAATTGCCGTGTTGTTTTTTTGTATATATAATTTACTGAGATGAAAGTATAAACTGATTTGGTAAGTCGAGTGTATAAACTGAGGACCTCCTTTGAAATGAGCGCAGCTCAATGGAGAATTGTAACAACTATCCTTTTCACAAACCTGAATAAAATTTTATGAATGACCTGTGGAATTGCACACATACAGGTGGTATCATTACAGCTTTGATAAAGAGCACAGCGTGAAACGCTGGCTGGCTTGTGTGGGGAATGCAATGCTGTGTGAACACTTTAATAAAACTTTTGAAATTATCTCACGACTCTGCTCTAGTTTTTCCATATCTGATGCTGTAAGCTGTACTTGATGGACTACGATTTAGTTGTGCATGATGGCCCCAGCAGTACCTCTTGAGCAACCTTACTGAAAAGCAATAGTGGCATAACAGTTTCCCAACATAGTACAGACAGTTTCTGTGACCTTTCAGAGGACTCACAGATAACTTAACATACCTGTCCACCCAGAGCCCAGGCAAGAGCTGGTGGATGTGGGCTTTGAACAGGGAACCAGGGGAAACATACCCACAAATGGTGGACATCAGAGAAATAGGTAACCACCCCACATACCTGTGGTGGGAACAGCATAAAATATTTCTTGTAAAGATGCAAAAAGCACAACAAACTAGACTGTATGGATTGATAATGTAACACATATATGAATTCATTAAAAAAAGACACCAACGACTTAATGGTTGCTTAAACAATGGCAGAAGCAGTGCTTGAGACCTATCAAAGTTAGCTTCAAAGGACTGTGCAGCTTAGTAATAACTTTCCTTTGTATAGGCTGTTCCATCAAATCACACTGGTGCAGGTTCATGAAATATCATTTGGCAGAGTCTTATGTAATGATTAACCCATGACAGAGGATGGGTTACTGGGGAATTAATCCATGACTGGGGGGGGTTGTCACACAAGGCCTCAGGCCAAGTGCTGATAACCACACGGGCATGGATTAATTCCACAGATAACCCACACTCTGGAGTGGGTTAATGCACTTATAACATGGGGATGAAAAATACAGGGTGTATGCCATGAAAGACAAATATGGCAGGCTAAGACATTGACATTTATTCAGGAACAGGAAGACACAACATTACATTGCAGACTGACTGCATCTTGCAGAACAGCAAGAGCAGACTGTTGATAACTCATAGAGCAAAGTTAACAGTATTAAATACCTGTAAAAATCACACAAGGTCATACATGTTTTGCTGCACACATAACTCAATTTCATTTGCAAAATACAGCACTGTAAAACCAATGGATCATGAATTCTGAAAGACAGAA
The DNA here is from genome assembly GCA_016271365.2 of Neoceratodus forsteri. Classification (NCBI taxonomy): domain Eukaryota; kingdom Metazoa; phylum Chordata; order Ceratodontiformes; family Ceratodontidae; genus Neoceratodus; species Neoceratodus forsteri. Next base: position 1,879,434,065 of record CM057452.1, read on the forward strand.
TCAATGTTCCAGACAGAGCAGGCAAATGTAATCCTTAAAAATGGAGCTAAACATCCAAGAATCTGCACCTTTCAAGTCAAAGTAGAAAAGAACAGTTACATAAGAACTTACTGTAACAGTAGATCTTCAAGGGGATCTCAGTCATCAGGTCACACCATAGGAACTTCACTGTTAATGAAGCAGGATCCACAAGAAGATTTTCAGCAGTACAACTGGGGCCGCCCACACGGACGTCATGTGACAACATCACCAATTGTATAAAGGCATGAGTGGCCCCACTCCCTCCTCAGTGCCCCCCTCCCCCGGAGACAAAGGAAGCATAACTCTAGCCATGAGGGACCGAGGAGAGAGAGAGGTGCCCAGGCCTGTATGAAAGGCTGGATATACCAGATAGCCAGTTCCAGGAAAAAGTCCCCCCCAAAGAATAGGGAGAGTGGTGGAAGGGAAGGCAGACCTGATGACTGAGATCTCCTTGAAGATCTACTGTTTGGAAAGTTCTTATGTAACTGTTCTATCTTCTTCGGTGGTATTTCAGTCATTAAATCACACCCTAGGAATGAGCCCCAAGAAGTTACAGGTGCAATAGCACAGTTTGGGAGGAAGGCCAACCTTAAGCTTAAGACAGGAGGTCCTGCAGGCCCAGTGGCGCTGAGGATTGAGGCACTGGATGCCACACCTCATGCCACATTGGTGACCCAGGTTCGAGAACAGACTCAGGCCATCAGGGGTAGGCAGAGGAGGAGAGGATCAAGCATCTGGAGGACTGCTCTCCTCTCCTGGGGTGGGATCCAGGGGTTCCCCCACCTTGCAGTGGTCTCCAGTGGAGATTGGGGGCTCTGCACTAGGTGGGGACATCAGTTGGGAGAGGCAGCAGCAGATGTCTTCGGGAGGCACCGTGCTGATGTCATTGCACATCAGCCACCTCAGGGGCAACCAAAAAAAAGATGGAAAAATCTCTCTGCCACCAGGATGTAGATGGCAGTCCCCAGGGGCAGGCGCACAGGCCCACTGCCGGTCCTTGCCCAGTCTACTCTCCCGGGTCCTTTACTTTCTACAGGGCCTTGGAGGGGAGGACCCTATCCCTGATTTCTCACTAGGTGAGGATTTAGGCAGGGTGGCAGTGCCTGTCGAGTGGGTCTCACCCAAAGGGGCCCTGGTGTCTGGGGTGCATAAATAAAGCTAAAAACAAACAAAAAGAAAAGACAGGAGATCCTACAGCACAGCCCTTCCAAAACCAGCATGGGCTCTTGAGGCAATGCTCAAACTGTAGTGCATAGTAAAAGTATGGACAGTACTCCAGGTGGCAGCCGCACAAATGTCAGCAGCTGAGACCCCTCGAAAACAAGCCACAGAGGTAGCCATGCATCTTGTGGAATGAGCTTTTATAGCTCCAGGCAACTCTTTGCCATACTTGTAGCAGAACACAATACAATTAGCCAACCACTTAAATAAACATTGTTTGGAAACCTGAATGTCCTTTCTACTCTACCTGGGGTGAAAGAAAGGAACAGCAGCTTCAACTTTCTACTTTCCTTAGTGCGCAGCAGGCAGAACTTCAAAGTTCTGTGCACATCTAACATATGGAGCAGTGCTACCTCTGGGTTGGCACACTTAGGAAGCTAAACAGGAAGGAGGATAGATTGATTGAGGGTAAACTCAGACCCCACTTGGGGAGAAACTTAGGATCCATATGCAAAAACACTGTCTTTGTGAAAAATCAAATAAGGCTGCTTGCACCAGAGGGACTGAAGTTCAAAAATCCTTTGATCAGAAGTAATAGCAACCAAAAATAATGCTTTCCAAGAAAGGAAGTGTTGCTGGCAAGTCATAGCTGGCTCAAATAGAGACAGAGTTAACGTCTCCAAAACAAAATTCAAATCCCAAGCTGGGGCAGGAGAATGGATTAGGGTTTTCAGATGCAGGATGCCCCCAGGAAAGTATGGGAAACTTCCTGCTGAGCTATGATGCAGTCACCCACAGGCTCATGAAAGGCCGAAATAGCCGAAAGGTGTACATTGAGGAAGGAGTACTGGAAGCCAAATCAGCCGGCGATAACAGGTAGTCCAGAATCAGGTTCACTGGACAAGTAAAAGGGTCCAGATTATGTTTGGTAGCCCAGATGGAAAACATCCTCCACTTCATGGCATAAGTGACTCAAGTGGGGGGTTTTCGAGCGGCCACTAGAATATCTGTTACCCTACTGGAAACTCCAAATCTGGTGATGGCTATGTTCTCAGGAGCCAAGCATGCAGATGGAGTAACTTGAGGTTGGAATGGAGCAGTCCCATAAGCATGGGTCAGCAGATTCCTGCAGAGAGGAAGAGGGACTGGAGGCTCCTCCGACAGCTGTTGTAGTAATGGGAACATATCTGGTGAGGCCAAAATGGAGCTACCAGAATCATGTTGTCCCCCTCCATAAGCAGCTTGACTCGCACCCACTGAATCAGAGGAAAAGGAGGGAAAGTGTAAAGGAATCTCCCACTCCAGGAGAGGGACAATGCGTCTTGCCAGCAAACTCCAGGCCCTGGACTGAGTGAGCAGAAATTGAGAAGTTTTATGTTGAGTGGGGATGCAAAAAAGGTCCAGCTATAGATGACCCCATCTGTCACACAGATCTTCTGCAATGGATGAGAGAAGCTTCCACTCGTGCATGTGGGACTGCGTCTGGCTGAAGCTGTCCACCAGGATGTTTAGCTCTCCTGGGACACGAATCGCTGAGAGCACCAGACAATGGTCTTGCACCCAGTACCACATTCTTGTGGCTTCCCTGCACAGGGGGATATGAATGTGTGTGTCCCTTGCTTATTGATGTAGTACACAACACTGAGGTTGTCCGACTGAATCAACAGCTGGCCTGGGAGGAGATTGTTCTGAAAGACCTGCATGGCATACAGAACTGCCCACATCTCCAGGACATTGAGGTGCAGGGAGGTTTTGATCTGGGACCAAGAGCCCCGAGTTTGAAAGGGGCCCAGATGAGCCCCCCAGCCCAAACAAGAGGAATCCATGGTGAGAATCTGCTGGGGGAGGAGATCTAGAAAGGGACCCCTTGCATCAGATTCAGGGGGTCCATCCACCACTGGAAAACCTAACAGACTAGGAGACTAGGAAGGAGACCAGCACCAACTGATACAATTCATCCATGCGCTGGTCCCACTGTACTCGGAGAGTCCACTGGAGGATGCGCATTTGGAGATTTGCCAGTGGAACAGTGAGGATGGCTACAGCCATCAGCCCCAATAGCCTTAAGTACAGCCTTGCAGGGACATAACAGCCCTGTATGACCTCCTGAGCCTGAACAATAAGGCACTCCACCCTGTTCTGAGGTAGGAAGGCCTTTCCCGGTACCGAGTCTAGAACTACCCCTATGTATTGCAGCCTTAGGGACAGGACTAGGACCAACCTGGGCAAATTGACTGCAATGCCCAGGGAGAGAAACAACTGAAGACTTCTCTCCAGAGTCTGCAGGAGCTGTTCGCTGGAGGGTCTTCAGTATCCAATCATTCAGATAAGGGAAAACGTACAGCCCCTTGCTTCTGAGAGCCACAGCTGCTGCTACTAAGCACTTAGTAAAGACCCATGGTGCAGAAGACCAGCCAAAGGGCAGCATTTCGAATTGGTAATCCTCGTTCTGGAAGAGAAACTGGAGGAACCTCCTGTGAGGAGGAAAACCGAGATGTGCAGGTAAGGGTCCTGCATGTCCAGAGAACACAGCCAGTTGCCTTCCTTGAGAAGGGGCAGTAGACCTGGCAAAGTAATCATCCTGAACTTTTTGTACTGGATGTACAGATTGAGGTCCTTTAGGTCTAAGATGGGACTCGAATCTCCAGAGCCAGGTGGGCAAGGGGGAAGTTGGAGGGCAGAAGAAGAGTTTCTGGGGTTGTTCGATGAGCTCCAGAGTGTGACCTCTTTCTACGATTTGAAGAATCCAGGCATCTGATATGATGGTTCTCCATTGATTGAAATGTAGAGGGAACCAACCTCTGACCACCACCTCTTGGAATAGAAGAAGGGATCCAGCAAAGAGTCAAGTGGAGGTGGTTCCAGTTGCCAGGGCTGGTCCATCACTTCTAGAGTGCTTGGGAGCAGCCCCTGCAGTGGAGGGGCTGGTAGGGAGGTGGGGGCTCTGCGTTTACCTTGGGCATGAGAGACTGCTCCCTGTCTTTTCGGTCCCTTATGAAAAGGAGGGTGCTGTTGGCTCTTCGGTTGTGTATGGTAGAGTGAGTGAACAGACTTGATAGCCCTGCCAGATGCTTGCAAACCATTAATGGTGTCTTGGACATCTGACCCAAACAGCTTTGAGACATTGAAAGGGGGCATTCAGCACCTTCTGCTGAACATCCACAGCAAAGCCTGAGACCCTCAGCCATGAGTGCCTATGTAGGCAAATGCCAGTGGCAGCAGCACTGGCAATGGTATCTGAGAGATCACAGAAGGCCCGTAGGAGGTGCTTGCTAGTGGCCTGCAAGCAAGTGAGAGCCTTCTCCTTCTGGGTACATTCTGAAAGGGCCTGGGCCTTGGTCTTGCCCTTCTTCCAGTTGGTATTCTGGTACTCTACCATGTGAGATTGGTAGTTAGCAATCCTGAACCCAAGGGTGGAGGAGGCATAAACCCTCCTGCCCCAAAGCTCAATTCTGCATGACTCTTTGTCCGGGGGACAGAACTAAGGTGCTTGGACCTGTCATGAGCTGCCTTTATGACCACAGAATCTGTTTCAGGCTGGGCAGCATATTGCAGAAACCCTTGCAGGGCATGATAAAGTTTGTCTGCCCTGCAGGGCATAGCTGGCACCATATCTGGCCTATGCCAGGCTGCAGTAGTAGCAATCCTCAAAACTGGCAGAACAGGAGGTGTGATCTTGGGTGGAGACTCTGGGATTTCAAGGAAGTCCACCAAATCTTTCCTGGTGGCATCCCCTTCCTCAGTATGGAAGCCCATGGCCAAGTACAACTGCTTACTGCTACTGAAGAAGATAGGGTCCTCAGGAGGAGATCTAGGAGTATGCTTGACAGAATCCTCACTCACTGAGGAAGCTGTGGATCTGTCTGAGGAGAGGGGATCTTCCTCCTCCTCTTTCTCCTCATCAGGAAGGATAAGGTCAGGATGGTACTCCTCCTTGATGTCAACCTATTCCAGACCAAGGTCTGATGTCTGCGGAACTGACAACGGTGCTCGGGAGGTGGCCCTCAACCACTGAGGTGGAGTAATGATGACAGTGCTGTCAATGGTGTAGGTGAAGTAGGCCTGTATGCACCTAACTGGTGGACTATCACCGAAGTGAATTTAGTCAAGATTTTGTTGAGGTGGATGACTGTCAAAAGCTGTGTCAACAGAGGAAGGGTCGATGGCACAGGGAGCGATGACCCGCCAGAGGGGCCCTGAGAGCCCTGTAGCCTTAAGGCCTGGGGAAACATCAGGTCTCAATGTAAGGGCCACTGATGATGACCCCATTGTCGACAAAAAACAGGCTGACAACCCAGAGGTCGATGTCTGGCTGCATTGAATGTCAGGCGGCAGCATTGTCAGTATGGGTCTCGTAGGGACAAAGACCTAGACAGATTTGTGTGTCAGTGCAGCTGCAGTCAATGGAGTACGCCCAGATGAAGAAGAAGAGACCGCCAGAAGGGGGACCACCACCGGGGTGAGCGGTCCCGATCTCAGTCTTTTTTATGACTCTTCCCCAAGGACTTGTCTCAGGCCTTAGCTGCCTGGGAGCTCTACGACCTTGCCAACGACTGAGAAGCAGGAACCCTGGAGGACCCCTTGCCTGGAACTGGCTACCTGTTGATCCATATGGACAATTTTAAGTGCCTTTCTGCATCACGTGAGGGTTGTCTGATTAAACTTCTGGCAGAGCTCACAGTCGGAGACTCTGTGGTCAAGCTTAAGACAGCAGACGCAGAGAGAGTGTTCATCTGTGGAGGCAATCTTCTTTCCACAGTGGCAGTGATGGAAGAGAGAAGTTGAAGGATTAACTCTCAACATAAACAAAATAAAGGAATCTCTTCTAAAAAGAGATTCTAATAAAATAGGTAAGAAAAAAAGTAGGTGAAAAATTGCATGAAACTGCATCAGAGTGTCTTTGGAGACCCATACGAACAAGATGACAGTGGGAAAGAACTGAGAAGGAAGCAGGACCACTCATGCTTTTATAGGGTTGGTGGCATCGGCGTGGGTAGCCCCAGTTGTACTACTGAAAATCTTCCATGTGGTCCTGCTTCACTGATGGTGAAGTTCCCATGGTGTGACCTGATGACAGAGATACCCCTGAAAAAGATTGTTACTTTTTTAAACAATGTAGAAAAAAAAAATGTCTGCAACATTAGAAATACAGAAGTTGATGGCAGAAGGAGACCACTAGATCCATCTAGTCTGCTCACTTGTTTTAGACCTATTTTGACACTCTAGTTGCCCTTTGTAGTTGATTTTGTCTCCCTCACAATTCCTCACAATTCCCAATCAACTGGTTTTACACTGCTCTGTTTTGCGAGTTAAATCAGGTTATGTGTGCCACAATGCATATATGACCTTGCGCTGATTTTACAGCTATGTAACACCATTGACTTCACTGTATGTATTCTTAACTGCAGTCCGCTCTTGAAACACAAACATTACATTGCGGAGTGACACTCAGAGAACAGCAAGATTGCAGTGCATGTTTTGCAGCACACATAACCCAATTTCACTTGAAACAGCAGCACTTGTGCTTCTTCAGATGCCTTTGGGGTACGACTATGGATTACTAGAGAATTAAACCATGGTCAGGTGACATGTCTTGATGAATCAGAGGGGAGCATTTTTCATTCCCATGTTATAAATCTAAATAATGTGCCAACTGGAGTGCAGTTGTGCAAGGATGCAGTTTCACAACTGCAAATGTTGCAAACTGACTCCTAGGTAGCAAAGTTCAATAGAAAGAGAAACTTAACTCAGTCTTACCTGCTGTATTTGAAAAATAGTGCACATAACTTCTATTTTCTGCAGAACAAGAGGACTCTTTTAAACAGAAAAGCAGTACAAAAATGACAGCAGCATTTTTCAGTACTGAGCTGAAGTTTCTTACATGGCACCATTTTGTCTCATTTCAGTTAGCTTAAAAAAATGATGCAATTTAAAAGGCCAAGGTACCTCATCGGACAACTCTTCCTCAATGTCCATTTAAATGGACACTGTATCCAGTGAGTCAACACCAAGCAGACCAGTTATGCTCCCATCGGATGGTAAATCCTCCCTCCCTCCCTTCCTTCCTTCCTCCCTCCCTCCCTGATTATACAGTGCTACTTTCACATAGCTCCAGGGCTGGAAAGAAGATGAGGATGCAACCCGTTTTGTTTTCCTTCTACATTTAACTCTAAACTCCACATGGCATGACAACTGCAAGGTCCAACAAGATGAAACCCTTGAGGAAGATCTGCCTACCTCCCACAACTTCCTACATCTTCCCCTCTCCACTGACTCCTCTTGACTTGCTTTGCACACATTTACTCCACCTTTATACAGAGATGAAGCTGTACTGTAGGGACAAGACTCTTCTGGGAGTTGTATGCAGGCCTCTGTCAGTTCACTCTGCATAGGTAACAGACAGATAGTTCTTCCCTCAGATAAAAAAAAAACTCTCTCTTTTAGCTCTGTCTGCACCATTTGAATAGTTTTGAGTCTCTCTTTGTAGACTAACTGAACACAGTAAATGAGGTCACCTGCCCTAGTTTAGTTATTTTGCAAAGCATACAAAACTGTAACTCAAATATTAAACCCTATAAATGCACATTGGGCCTTATTCACTAAGAGGTGTGGAGCTGGCGCCTAGAGCTGCGCGTAGCTCTGCACCCCTGGGACATCCGCACAGGGAACTCATTCACAAAGCAGCAGTCCCCCCGTCCATCTCCCTTTCCTCATCCCCGGTCCCTGGCGAGGAGGTTCGGGTAGTTAGGACCTGGGCCGCAGCCAATCAGCTGCCCTACCCAGGTCCACAGTAGATCACTTGGGCCGGTATAGTGCCATGTTGTAGGAGGCAGCACAGAGCACTGGTCATGCTGTCGGGGGGGCATTTGCTGGCCACTCAGCCCGACCACTGTCCCCCTGACTCCAGTGGCACCATCCTGTGCAGGTCCGATGACCCCCCGTGGTGTCCAGGAGCAACATCTGGAGAAGGCATGTATCTATTACGGTTGCCCTCCAGATGCGTAGCTGCCAGCCACCGCATACAGCACTCTGCACTTTCGTGAATGGTGTGGAGTACCAGCACACACCCCCATGGAGACCCCAGCCTGCCCACGCACAGAGCTCCATGCTCGGACAGGGATCTGGTGCATGGGGGGGGTACAACTTTTTGTGCATGCCACCGAGAGGGCGCAGTAGGCACAAACAGGTGTGGGGTAGCTACGCACCTGAATTACGAGGCACGTAGCCACCCCTGGCTATTTGTGAATAGGGCCCATTAATAGCAACACGAAAGTACAGCCCCACTTTCAGCTCCAAATTGCTATGGGTGCTACATACTCCATCATCTGAAAACCTAGCTTGTTGTTACATACGCCATCATCTGAAAACCAACTTGGTGTTACACACTCCATCATCTGAAAACCTACCTTGGTGTTACATACTCCATCATCTGAAAACCTAGCAGTCCTCAACAGGTCTAAAAATATGGGGTCACAACAGCTGACTCAAAAGCATACTGAGTTTGAGGTAAAGTCTGGGTTGCTGCCCATCATGGCTGATGACCCAGACCCACAAAGGCTAGCAGGCCTGCAGACTGGTTAAATCTCCCATTAGGAGGGACATCAAAATTGGACATATGGGGCTTGCAAAGCAAGGAACGTGCAAAACAAATCAAAACAGAAGCAATCCCTTCATTTATGAACCCCTTTCTAAAGGGTCTACTGGTTGTACAGAATAGTTACCCGGGTATCTCTCTAGCTCAAGAATTTGGGTCTGGGGGAATCAGGCTAGAGAGGAGGAGACTAGTCTAATTTTCACTTGAATTTAGCATGGGTATTCGACTAATTGCACTGTATTACTTTTGTATTGAGGGCTCCTCACAAATCGAAATATTTTGCATCTCATGGAACCATCCTATCATCTGCTAGATACACATGTCAATCAATCAATAAATAAACACATTAATGTTTAAAGCAGTTCCTTGCTGTGGTGGTGACCATAGGAATGAATCTAGAAGAAATGAAACCCAGGCAGAGAGAAAGACAAGACGAGGCAAGGCAATAGTATTTATGAAGCACCCTTTCCTGAAGGCTCAGGGTGCTGTCCATAATTTAACAAGTTTAAAACATGTATAACCTATAAACACAGCAAGGACTAAATACATCACAGTCATTAAAATAGATAAACCGCTATTCATCTGATACTAGCTAGCCTGAGAATGGCTGCTCAAATAAGTATGTTTTGCGTGATCTTTTAAAGGCCTCCACCATGTCAGCAAAGTGGATACTTCCTGTAACAGAGTTCCGCAGCACTGGAGCTGCTACTCCAAAGGCTCTGTCCCCGGGTCATCTCATGTGGGAAGAGGGAACAGCAAGGAAACCAGCATCAATGGAGTGGAGGGGTCAGCAAGTAGCAGATAGCAGATCCTTCAAGTAGTCAGGTCCTAGACCACATGGGGCCTTGTATTTTAACAAGCATGTCTCAAAGGTTATGCACCACCACAGAGGCAACCAGTGCAGTGCATGCGACACTGGCATGATGTGGTTTCTCTGAGAAGTTCCTGCCACCAGCTGAACTACAGCATTCTGGACCAGTTGCTGGCATTGAATTAAACCTCCAGATAGCCCTAGGTGCAGTTCATTACAGTAGTCCAACCTAGAGGAAACGAAAGCATGACAACCATCACCTGTTCAGCAGAAGTCAGATGTGGTTTAATTCTGGCAATGTTTCAAAGATGATAGAGGCCAGGCTGGACCACCGCTGACACCTGCTGGTCTAGTGTCAGCATGTAGTCCAAAATTACCCCAAGATTCTTAACTGCATCAACAGAAACAAGATATCGGGCAACTAACATAGGAAGGGCTACCACACCTCCCATTGTTGCTGCACCCCATCAACCCAGCTCCATGAACATGACCTCTTTTTTCCCTGGCTTGAGAAACAGTGTCAGCTGGGTTGAGAAACAATGACAGTTTTTCAAACTTCAGATTATGTAGCTGAATACAAAATGCCAACTAGATTAAAAGTACAACTTCAAATCTGTGGTGTGATTAACACAAAGTAGAAGCATAGTTTAAAACTGTATCCCGTGCATGAGTTTAGACAATCTGCTGAATGATTTTCAAACTTCAAATCAATATAGCAGTGATGTCAGTAAATTCTAGACAACTAACATATTCCGATTCTACTTGCCTTTTAAGTTAATTGGCACAAGATTATAATGAATGTTCACTCACTGAATGCTTACTGCTGTGCATAAAGTTCTTATTTGCTTGTGCCTGCTAAACTTTCCCTGGTGCAGTAATCTGCTGGCTCCAAGACCATGAGCGTTTTATACACTGACACTTTCAGTGTCATATACATCTCCAAATACAAGAACCACAGTTTCTATGAAATGCTATCCGCAGTTTTTGAATCATGAGGAAATAAGAAAAAGAAGAAATTAAGGTGGCTGTACAAAATAAAGGACAGAAACAAAGAGCATTTGTAAGGATGGTGGCATGGCAGGGTGCCCAAAAAGCAGGATTTAACTTTTACTCTTAATACCCTAGAATGTCTTTACGTGCTTGAGATGTATGGGTTCATTTGTTTCCAGCTTTGTCACTGTGGTGTAGTTCACATTACATATAAACAACATTCTGATTTTCTTAAGCTTTCTAGCAGTGCTGACTTACAAGAGGTTTCAAAGTCCAATACTTCCGTCTTTCAGGCAGCCTGAGACTTCAAAAACAAATTACCAAGCTATAACAATTTCCTACATTTACAGAAAAGTCTTTTTGGTATGTAGTTCTTACGGAAAAGTTAAAAGATGCAAGAAGAGATGTAATTTACTGTAGGGACTGTATTGTAAAAGTAATGCAGAGTACTACTTTATGCTTGCATAACTTGATTAAAGGACAAGTGAACAAGTAAAATTAGGGGGTAAATGAAATCATAAATGCTCCTGCATATTGATAAAGTAAGGGATGCTTAGTTACCTTGTGGTATTCTTTAGTTGATTTTTCTGCTTTATAAAGCTGTTGCCACTGTTTAAACATTTCCCCAAAATGTAAATTAACTCCCTGAGTAGCTCTGATGCCGAGCTGCCACTCAGCTCACAAAATGGCTACGATGTGCAAATGTGATGATGTCAATGGGGCGAGTCTGCTCCGATTCTTCTTTTGATACCTATGGGCACTGTTTTATAAAGCTGAATATTTGCAGTATATGTACTTATCAGCATATGTGTCGATACCTAGCTTGTGCACCAGACTCTGCACAAGCTAAGTATTGATAAATATGCTGATATGTACATATACTGCCAATATTCAGCATTATAAAACAGTGCCCATAGATTTCAATAGAAGAATCGGAGCAGACTCACTCCGATGACATCATCACGTTTGCAAGACATCGCCATTACGTGAGCCGAGAGACGGCTTGGTAGTGGAGCTACTCGGGGAGTTTGTTTACATTTCGTGGAAATGTTTATGTAACTCCCCTACAAATGGGGGTTCCTAAAAGCCATTTAAGAGCTGCCTAAGTATCCCCCCTGGTGTTGGCATTCGGCGCTTAAGCCATTTGAATGGCTCTGTGAGTGCTTGTAGAGCCTCCACGTACTGTCTGTCTTGTAAACTGGATTATGTCCAAATGACATGTATTACCTGTATAAAAATAAATTTTACCTACCTACCTGTCTCTTTAAGAGCGGTCTGCTTGCAGACACCATTATTGCTCATGAGGGGGACTGTGCGTTTCCCTGCTTGAGTCCCACTCGAGCTGCAATGTAATTGTCCCTTTTTGGTGTCGCTGGAAGCGCAAGGGGAGCCCACTTGAAGGATATAACTATTTTGCCTGCAATCATTTAGAGTAATAGTGAAAATGCAGTTGTTTAACCTGCCTTTGTTGCAGCTGGAACTCTATGTACTGTGCCCCTCCATTTTGGACCAGAACTGGCTGAGAGGTCCAATAGGAGCAAGGGGGCATCTAAAATGGAGTAAATAGCGACCAACCAGAATCAGGACTCTAAGTGGAGCTGGCTGACCAATGGGGATACAGCTAATAATTCTGGAAAGTGAAGTCTGGACTATGGCGCCTTTTTTGCACCAATGAGAGCAGTAAGGAGTAACTGGCATTTGTAGGACGCCAATGGGATCGGGTGGTGCCCGCACTAGATTACTCTGCCCAAACTGCCCAGAGACGGAGTCGCTGGTGATCGTGAAGGGAGAAGGAGCTCTGGCTCCTGCGCCGTGGAAGTCTTTGCGTGGGAAGCACGTGTGGCAGGCCAAGAAGTCGGGCGACAGCATTGCCAGAAGGAGCGGACAAGAACCGTGGAGGAGTGCAGGCAGAGGAGGCTGTATGTTTACAGCTACCTACCAGGCTCACCCTGTAGAGGACTGGATAATTTGCTTCAATCACGCTCGGTCTCTCAAGACAAGTGAAGCTGTGTCGTTTGGCCTGGTGTGTGCAGTGAAAGCGATCAGGAGTATACAGCAGCTGCCTGGTATGGTACCCCTCTGCTCTTCATATAAATGTGTGAAGAAGTGTTTGAATTCCAGGCTCGGTCCTGCGAGTGGTGTGAGAGCGATCTTTCTGCTGGAGTCGTGAGTACTAAATCAGGGTAGCTCCCTGTCAGATGTTCATAGTGAGGGCAAGATTTGTCTGGCTGCTTTACTGGCTACACGAACTGAGCCTGCTGGCTTTACTTAATCCTCTTAGGAATCAAATACTTGTTTTCTGCATCAGGGCCCCAACCAGCTGCATCGAGAGGCTAGCCTTCTATTGCCTGGGTACCCGGAGACAGTGATTTATAGGTTAGGCCTGTGCACAGTGCCCTAGATATATACATACATATATATATATATATATATATATATATATATATATATATATATATTTATATATATATATATACATATATTAGAGTGGTAAGCTAATTAACCTGATTTCCCCCAGTCCTTGTTATCTCCCCCTAAATAAATCAGATTGGTTGTTTTGCAAAGGTATACTGACTGAACTGTGTGTCTATGCTGAATTACTGTACAGTGGTTATTGTATAACTGCTTCTTACTTTACAGGGGGTCCCCAGAGCCAAGCTGATTGAACCAAGCCTGGGGGTAAGCGTATATGGCAAGGGTACTGTGGCTGACTTGTGTGGGCTACTAGGGGAAGAAAAGGGGGTTGCAGTGACCCAGAGGGCTGTAACCAAGTCATTTCAGACTGTTACAACCCCGACCGCTGGGTGGAGGCACCCGCCACTGGATCCAGGCCCCTCAACCTGTTATTAGCTGAGCAGGCAGGGGTAGTAACCTGCGGGATAGCGCCTCCTGGGGGTTACATTTAAATGGTGGCGACAGCTTGGTAAAGCAGGAAAATCAACTAAAGAGTACCACAAGGAAAATAAGCATCCGTTATTTTATCAATATGCAGGAGCATTTGTGATTTCATTTTCCCCCTAATTTTACTTGTTTACTTGTCCTTTAAGGTATTCTAATTACTAGCAAATTCAACTATGTAGCAAAGTAGCCCCCACAAGCCCCTGCCCATTTTGCTGGTGAGCCATAGCTTCAGTATCCAAATCTGAGACTTAAAAGGGAGCATTTCACATTTTTATGAGATACAACTACACACAGATGCAACAGATTTCAACTTCACCTGTAAAGTTGGTGCAAACTGGAAAACTTAGCATTTTAAAGTCATTAAGTTCAGCAGCCACAAAAACTTAGCCTGCCAAGTCTTTTTTGTTAAAAAATTCCAAAAGGGATACTATTGCCACTGTAAGGGGTAAACGTCATCATTCTTTCATTTCTACAGTGTCATTTGCCAGAAAAAGAGTGAGTCAGTCTCCCTCCTATGAGGGATCTTTTTTTTTTTTAGAAGAAAAACATTTTATTCGGGGGACATGGAAGAAGAAAAGAGGTGGATGCTAGAAGGTGGATACTATGGTTTTGGGTTAATAAGCCACTTAATTTTGCTTGTCGGGGATACTAAAATGTGGTGGGTGAGGTGGGTAATGTTAGATGCCTAATTATTCAGAAAGGGGAGTGGCGAATGTTAACCATTGTGATAAAGTAGCTAGCCTGCCAGAAACCAAGCGAGAAGGCCATGTATACAATATAGGTGAGGGCGGGAGTACTGAAGTGGATAGTATGGGTTAGAATCCAGTATGAACAATAGGGCCCAGGATTGTTAGGGTTTATAGGCAGACTGCATGGACCAATTTATTTATTATTGAATTTTGGTGACCAGGAAGGCCCACTGTCTTTTCTGCCATCACCTGTTTATCTTCCTATGTTTGCCTGTTTTTTGGTCACCCAGCTCTTGGACCCCGTTGGCCGCCTATTGCCCCTGCGGCTGGCTTCCTCTTAGCATAAATACCCTCCTCCCTGGCTCCCTTTTCCCCCTGTGGAAATCCTCCAGGAGGTCCACTCCATAGCAGGATTGCCCCTCCCCTCATGTGTTTGCCATCCTACTGTCTGCAATGTCTCCTTGCTTTCCTCTCCTCTCTCCCTCCTACAACTTCCTCTCCTTCCCACAGTAGTCCCCAAACCTACCGCAAGGGCCTGACTGTGCACCTGCACAGTCAGTATTCAACAATGTCTAGATATTGGTTGCAATTGTAATTTAAGAACTTGTCTGTTCCCTGTATGTTATGTTATCTTTGGACATTTATTGTAATGAATTTGTACTATATGTCCAGGACCATCTTGCAAATGAGCTTGCTCAACAATGTAAATGCCTGGTTAAATAAAGTTTGATTGATTGACATAGTCCAGCTTCATGGATTGCTTATTGGACAGCTTACCCACACCCCCCTTGGTAACCTGATTTACAAAAGACCAAATCTGAAACCAGGCCCTCCACAGAGGGGTGGTCCAAGAACCCAGAAAGGGTATCAGCAGGGATGTCATACTTGTGGACCATTCAGGTGTGGGCTCAAGGAAGGATGCTGGGTGCTGCCAAAGCTCCAGAGCCGGTCCCAAGATGGCCTCAGCCAATGAGAAGGTGACCCCCAGGGAATCGTCCCTGTCCAGTATATCGGTTAAGGGGTATTTAGCCTACATCTGAACTGGCTCCAATGGGACTTCAATGTAGTCAGGCGCAAGGTAGAACAAAGATGCAAATGAAATTGAGCCAGAAGAAGTTGATCAACCATCCGAAGAAACTCAGTCGAACAACTGGGTCCCGCTTAAAGTCACTGAGGACTCACCCTCTGAGTCTGATGACTCGTCAAAGGTATCCCCAGGCCTTTTCTCACTGTGGACCACCCTTGTATTTTCTTCAGTGATTTCCACTGAGAAGTGGCTAGGAAGTCCAGTCACATGGCAGGGATCTTTAGTGAGAGTCCCAAATCTCAGCTGAAGTAGAGAGGACTCCACCACCAGTGGAGAAAAAGTAGACACCCAGTCTGATCAGCTGTGGTCAGGGGAACAACCTGAGGAGGCCATGGGAGCACTGGCCTTGGGAATCAAGCCCTGCCCCTGCCACAGTAGACCACTACTGTTACATGAGGTCTTCACACTCTTCAATGTTGATCCTCTCTAGAGGATGAGGAAGTTAAAGAGCACTAAGATCAATGCTACCTGGTCCAGGGGGATTGAGAATAAGAATGGTGCCTAAACCTTGTCCTAATCCTCAGCCATCAACCTGAGGGTCAACAGTGGTGTGTGTCCACCCACGGCTCTGAGCAGACAACATTCTTTGGCAATGAGGCCACAAGGGGCCTCTGAGGAATGATCACCAGGGTAAGCAACTCCAGAGGCAGCTCACCTGGGGGTACTGACCAAACCGTGTCCTCCTGGGTGAGATCTGGGAGAACGAGGGTCTTGGAGATCGAGCACTCTTATCTCTCTCCTCTGACAGTTGGTCGACCATTTGAGAAAAATTTCGACCAGATGATCAACCAGAGTCGCGGTCAAGAGGTCTGGTGCAGTTACCATGGGAACCTCGACCTGCCCCTCAGCCAAAACCTAGAAATCGGGGTTACTGAGGGAATGAGAAGACCAATATCATTTCTGTACTCCCATGTCCTGCAGTGATGGTGCATCTTATGCCATTTGTGATGGAACAGACTTTCTCCAAAGATTTGGAGGGCCAAATACATTTCTCAGAACTCATCTATGAAAAGCACTCCGATGTTGGACCCACAAGGGAGCAGCACCAAGACCAATGAGATGCCTGCCCCAGCCACTGCTTCCTCCTCTTCCAGGACCATCAGCTGGACTGCCAATCTAGCCACAACCCAGTCCAGTTAGTGGTCCTTGGGCTCACCTAAGAGGAACTGAGCATTCTGTTCATGGAAAGTTGAGGGGAGCAGGCATGGCATTTAGAACATTTTTTAAGACCTGTCCCTCTCCCAGGCAGTAGATGCACATGTTGCGTGGATCTGTGACCGACATCTTCTGCCTGCACTGAATGCAGAACTAAAAGCTGGGCTTCTGCCTTTCCATGGCAACTGTCATCCACGGAGTGAAACCATAAGACTAAGGAGCAACAACTGAGTCCAGAGGTAAACTTTTAATTCTGAACTCAGCAATTAAAGTGCTTGAGTACAGAAATCCTTCCACTGCATGTAGATCTGCAAAGGATGAGCTCTGTCCCTATCAGCAGAAAAAAAGAAATACCTGACATCATGGACGGAGACAGAGAATATACCACCTGAGTGGTGGGAGAAGCATAGCTTGAAGACATTCCGATGACTCAGCTGTCTCCAACAGAACTGCCAGAGTGTGGATAATGAACTGAATCCACGGTTTTAGAACCTTACTTTCTCAGACAGTACATTCATTGTACAAAATCAACATTAATGTATATATTAAGGTAGCAAAAATGCAAAACGAACAAAGTAAGGAAATTAAAAAAATTAAGAGTTAAAATACCATGAGTCTTGGCAAATCAGTACTACTGCGGTGTTCCTTAGAGCTTTCAACCTTGATGCTCACTCCTTTCCGCCAGCCCCTAGCCTCATAACCCAAGGATAAGCTACAGGTCCATGGCATGCTGTCACTGTAAGCAGAATGTCCCCTGTGCAAAGCAAGTTAAAAATAGATAGATAGATAGATAGATAGATAGATAGATAGATAGATAGATAGATAGATATTTTATTTATGCAGTGCCCATTTCCATAGACTCTGGGCGCTGTACAATATAGGCACACATATCATACAAAAACATTTTAAAATACAAAATACAAAAAAAATTTAAAACAACAACATACATGGTACAACTGAAAGCAGCAGCTTAATTAACCTTTATAAAAACACTATTATTTTAAAAACACCTTCAATTAAAGGCTTGATTAAATAGATATGTCTTGAGACCCTTCTTAAAGGCTTCCACCGAGGGGGCCTCCCTAAGATCACCAGGCAGGGAGTTCCACAGGGTAGGTGCAGCCGCCAAAAATGCTCTGTCACCCGAATGCAGCAACCTGACCCTGGGAACTCCAAGGAGACCACCCCCCGGCAGAACAGAGAGCCCAGGTTGGGCGGTAAGGCACAAGGAGCTCTTGCAGATAGACTGAGCCCCTCTTATGCAGGGTCTTATAGGTCAAAAACCCTATCTTGAAGACAATCCTCCACCAGACCGACAGCCAGTGCAGTTCACAGAGCGCAGGGGTGATATGTTCACATCTTTTCACCCCCATTAATAATCTCACCGCCATGTTCTGCACCAGCTGTAGTCTGTGGAGGTTGCCTCCAGATATCCCCAGGTACAGATCATCGCAGTAGTCCAACCTGGAAGTGACGAAAGCATGTACCAGTGTAGGCAGGTCATCAGACGGGATCAGGGCATGAATTTGGGCAATATTCCTGAGATGGTAAAACTCACTTCTTACCACGTATGACACCTGTGCATCAAGTGTCAGACCGCTGTCCAGGATTACTCCCAAATTCCTCACCTGCCTAGAGGGGGCTACAGGCACACCTCACAGCACAAGACCAGGGGTAATATCACACCCCCCACCCTGATGACCCGGCTCTCCCACCAGTACCTCGGTCTTGTCTGGGTTGAGTCTAAGCCAACTGTGAGTCATCCATATCTGGATTTCCTCAAGGCAGCTGTTAAATACAGAGTCTCACACCTGGCTATTGGGAGCACAAGACAGGTACATCTGGGTATCATCTGCATAGCAGTAAAAAACCCAGCCCGTACCACCCGATAATGTCCCCCAGTGGCAGCATATACACCGTGAACAACAGAGTTGACAAGACCGATCCCTGTGGAACATCACAGCACAGAGGCTTTGGATTTGATGAGAAAATTCCCATGGTCATCCTCTGCACTCTGTCTGTCAGGTATGACCTGAACCAGTTGATGACATTTCCGGACAGGCCACACCAAAACCGCAGTTAGTCAAGCAGCACATCATGGTCCACGGTGTCAAATGCCACAGAGGTCTAGAAGGACCAAGATGGTATGGTTCCCCTCTATCCCTTGCCATCAGGAGGTCATTAAACATCCTCACCATGGCCGTCTCTGTACTATGCCCCACTCGGAACCCAGATTGGAAAGGCTCATAGATGGAGGAAGCAGCAAGATGTCTCTCCAGCTGAACGGCCACCACCTTTTCTACAACATTCCCTAGAAACGGGTCTGTAGTTGCTGAGGCAATCCGGGTCCAAAGATGTTTTTTTCAAAAGAGGTCTAACCAAAGCCTCTTTCAAGGCCAGAGGAAAGATCCCACTCCTTAATGAACTCAGATTAACCCAGTAATCACAGGGCCAATCAGGTCTAAACATTCCACCAAAAGGCGAGTTGGACCTAGGTCCAAATCACAATAGGTCGGCCACAGCTTAGAGATAATCTCTACCACCTCCCCAACCCCAATCAGCTCAAACTCATTCCACACAGGAGGAGTGCCCAGACCCAACTCAGGCCGGACCCTGCAGCCCTTTTGAGAGACGTTTGACGAGACCTCAGCCCTGATGGAGGACACTTTGTCAGTGAAAAACAGAGCTAGCTCTTCACACCTTGAGCTTGAACCTACCCCTCCAACACACAGACAGGCAGGATGAAAAAGCCTGTCCACTGTGTGGAAGAGCTGAGCTGGTCTGTTTCTCACTGTAGCAATCTCCCTAGACAGAAACTCTGCCTTTTTACTGGAAATCGCCCCCTGATAGTCCATATAAAGTGATCTCAGGGCCAATTTGTCCCCCATCAGACCAGATCTCCGCCAACGCCTCTCTAACCTCCAGCTCCTAGTCTTTAAACCTCAGAGATTCTCATCATACCAAGGAGATCTCCGACGAGTAGCCAGGGGTTGGACACGCAAGGGTGTGATTGAGTCAAAGGCCGCACCAACTGCCCCATTATAGGCTGCTACTGCCTCCTCCGACCAAATCGCACAAGCTGCCCCAACTACTGATAGGTCCAGGACTTCCAAAAGGTCCTCTGGGGATACTCCCCTTAATGACCGGTACTGGACCATTTCCATAGGGGCAGGACCATCTGGGAGGGGCCCTAAACATGAACCACATGGTGCTATGATCCGATCAAACCACCGAATCTACACTAAGGTCCATAATATCCAATTCTGAAGAAAAAAACAGATCCAGTGTGTGGCCGCCTGAGTGCATCGCTGTTGTTACCTTTTGTGTTAGGCCCAGTGCCCCCATGCTCCCAAGAAGGTCTATCCCAAATTTTGATAGCCCCCCGTCGAACCAGGCATTAAATTCCCCCATGATCGACCACCTGGGGATTCCAATACCAGGCCTCACATGAGCTCCTGACCTTTCACACTAAAAACCTGCACCCACGAGCAGCCACACTCCAAGAATCCTATAGGACCCATAGGCAGCACCATGAGGTTCAGGCTAGATTTAAAAAATGCCCCCCCGGCCGCTACAATCCTTCCTCGGGCTGTGTATCACAGAGTATCAGGCTGGTACTGCTGCCTCTAAAATTGGGGCGGCACTTTCATCCAGCCAGGTCTCCGTGATGCAAGCCAGATTGACAGAGGATATCAAGTCCACCATTATAGCCATCTTGTCCCTTATTGATCTGGCATTGCACATCACAACCCGAGTAGAATGAGGTGAAGCAGAGGACCAGTCATTTGCCCACCCTGTAAGGTGGAGCCCTTGGGTTTGGGGACCAGACAAGGCAAACCCTATTCAAGTCCCCATTTCACCCCAGGGCATCTCCTTGACCTCACCACCCGAATCCCGGACACTCCAACAGCCACTCGGGAGACACCCCGTCGGCCCACCCCAAGCTATCCCTAAAGCCCTACATCTAGAGTAGGCTTCCCACGGCAATACTGGAAGCTCAAAAGAAAAGGCCTTGGAGGTCATCACCTGAGTAGCTGTGCCTTATGGGCCCAAAACCCCAACACATTTCTTAAAACACAAAGAACCCACTCAATGATTCAAACTCCTCAAATACCACGCCCTCACCACCCACAACAGTACACTTTCTATAACACAATGACACCTCTTTCACACACCCTTCACATAAATTAAATTCTAAACAAATAACATAACACATTCATTCATGTCAAGCTATCAATAAAGAGCTAAATATAATTGGTACTTATGCAAAACAGTAATGCAGAAAAATTCAAAATTTCAGTCCATAGTAGTCCTCATACCACCAAAAAGGTGGCTAGTAGATAATGTAAATTAATTAAAAATATGTCCAAGCACTTCATAGTCTGGTACACTCCCACTGTATCAGAACTAAAAAGCTCACTACAACCTCTTAACTTTTTAGTGGAGAGGGAGCTCTCACCACCCCCCTCCATCTCAGAATAAAGCCAGATAGTGCAGCACTCCCACTGCCACAGCAATATGACAGTATATGAAATAATAATCAAACAAGGCCCTCTCACTGCCTCTCAATGTAAACAAAATTATTAAAGTACTTGCAGTCTTATAGAGTTCGCCCTCCTTCCAGATTTTTATCCACACTATTCCAGGCATCTTCATCTTCTGGTTCACATATTCTCTGAATGGACCAGTGTGAAGAAAGTAATGGATTATCTTCTACTTCATGCAAAGCCCACAGAGGCCTGTGGAAAAAAGTTATGAACGATTTTCTCCTTCGTGCAGTGCTGGCAGAGCCCTGCCAGAAGAAAGTTATAAAAGATCTCTGCTTTGCACAGGGCAGGAAGAAAAATAAGATCAATTCTATGGGCTCCATATGGAGAGCAATAGATGTCTAGCTTCAAGCACCAGACCCATGAGGCAAAAACTTGGACCTGTATCTTGTCCTTGGGTCATGAAGCGAAGGGTGGAGAGAGGGGGGGGTTAAGATTTAGGTTTCAAAATCCCGAGGAACAACACACTATCAATCTGAAAAGGCTTGGGAGACCTTCACCCATATTTTTTTTTTACATTTTCTTACTTTGCCTTTTTTGTATTTTTAGACCCTAATGTATGCATTAATGTCATTTTTACAATAAATATTTACACACACACACACACACACACACACACACAGACATATATTACACATGGTATCTGTACAGCAGCCTGTGATACATTACCTACCATGTTTATTTTTTAAAATATATTTTCTAATCAGTGTCACCGTCTGCCATTAAACACTGAACATTAGAATCGCCAGTCC
This sequence comes from Neoceratodus forsteri, assembly GCA_016271365.2. Taxonomy (NCBI): domain Eukaryota; kingdom Metazoa; phylum Chordata; order Ceratodontiformes; family Ceratodontidae; genus Neoceratodus; species Neoceratodus forsteri. Next base: position 1,879,455,773 of record CM057452.1, read on the forward strand.
TATTTTAGTATACTAGTTATTTTATTTCATAATCAAACTGGAAACAATGTGTTTAAAGTACCTTGGCTCCACGTGGCAGTACCCCTAGTTACAATTGTTGTAAATATGCTGTAACTGCCAGTGAAAAACAGAAATATGTATGGACTCATGTGCACCTGGATATTATTAGTATAATTCAGGCAATATGTTAGCCGATTTGGTTTTGAATTGCTCTGTGTTTACTCTATGAAATCACTAGAAAATGCTTCTACAGTTTATGGCAAAGAACTTGAAAGAAGATCATGACATTGAGAACAATTATATTCTTCTGTAGAAGATCATCTATATTTAAAGATGTTCACATTTTTACAGCTGCATATGCATAGTATTGTCAGGCTGGCAGTATAGCTTAGAGGTTAGAGGAACGAGGTGTGAACGAGCTTGATACATCCAGCAGACCAGACCTGAGTTTGATTCTCACAACCTCCACTTGCATACTGTGACTCTGAGCAAGCCACTTAACCACCCAGTGCTCCCAGGTCGCCCCTGAAAACAGGCACTTGTGCCTAGTGGACCTTACCCAGTTACCAAAAACAAAAATAAATAAATAAAATAAATAGTGTGACTGTGTAATAGCCATTTAGCTGTCTGTAGCTGGATTAAAACAGAACAGGAAAAGTCAAGATAGCCTTCTGACTGGAAAATCAAAGAACACAGATGAAAAAATAGTTTGTCTCAAATGTTTAGCAAAAGTGTGAGACAAAACTATTATTTTTCAGATTTGTGTGCTTTCTGTCATTCGGGGTTCTGAGGACATCACAATGAATGCTGCCTGATGTGTAGCAGTCTCCTGGTCCCTCGCCAGAGAGGGGACTATCACAACAAAACCTGTTGACTGCACTGCAGGCTCCTGGCATCCCTCCACAGAGGATGACATCTTAATAAAAACCACCAGTTATGTGGCAGTCTCCTGGACCCACTCCAGAAAGGGAGACATCACAATAAAATACACTAGCAGTGCAGCAGTCTCTCAGTTGCCCTTTGGAGAAGTGGACATCACAACGAAAACTGCCAGTTATGCAGCTGTCTCCTGAACTGTCTTTGGAAAGAAGACATAACAATGAAAGCTGCTAGCTCTGCAGCAGTCTCCCAGCCCCCTTCAGAGAAGGAGACATCACAGTGAAAGCTACTGACTATGCAGCAGATGCAGTAAACAATACAATTCACTGGGAAGGTTTTCTATTTGTTTGTTTTTTTCAATAGAATATAAGAAAAAAATTCCCCCATCTCCACCTTCTTAGCACCCAATGCCACCACCTTCCTCTCCAACAGCTGGGTGAAGTGTTGTCAACATAGAATACTAATACAGTAGTATTTTTTTATGCATCTGTCTATTCTCCTTGACTTCAGCTAGGGGATGTAACCCACATCAGTTGCCTGGGTCCAGACAAGGATCCCGGACTTCACGCTGTTCATCATCAAGGGATTTTTTTCCCTGCTGCATGGTTTCTCCTCTGACACCCCCCTCCCCCGATGGAGGTGAATATGTAATGACCTCAGTGCATGGCTGGATGTGCTCCAACACCTGATATGCCGACATCTGTTGCCTCCACCAGTCTGGCCGCCAGACTCGCTTATCCCTAGCCATCACTATTGGTCGGTATGTTCCCAAGCACCAGATCCCCTTCCCTCTCCAAAGAAGGTGAGCAGTCCGATGGACACTCCGCCTTCTCCCCTCAGCATATCCTCCAACACCGCTAATTTGTTCCCGAACTCATGTCTTCAGTGGCACAAGTGGTAGTGCTATTGCTGTGTTGGCAAGCTGGCATACCAATAGTATTTAATTTCAACTTGCAGCAGCATAAATGAATGAATGACCTTCCCCACACCCTTGCAGATCCACAGTCTTACCCTCCACCTGCAGCCATGACCAGAACAACATTTACATCACCTATCCCCCACCTTTGAGGCAACCAATATTCCTCCTCCCCCCTCATGTTACCCAAGAAAGGATATAAGTCAGTGTGGAGGAGACAGTGACTGGAGGGAGACAGTGACCATCAGAGACTTTCCTTTCACCACTTCCACCAGCCCCTGTTAGATATGTGAGAGCACTGTGTGACTACTAATCAGCTGTTTGCTGTTCATTCACATGCTCTAATTCATCAGACAACAGCAGAGATGGTGAGAGGAAGGTCTGTACTGATCACCATCTCCTACCCTGCCAATTCATGTTCTTTCATAGGTGACATGATGGTATGGTGGCACAGGGGAAGTGTGGGACTGAGTGCTTCAATAGTGTGGGGACAAGAGGTGAAAAGGCTAAAACTGATTGGGCTTGAAGCAGAAAGGGATGTGGGAATGGGTATCTATTATGAGGGTGGGAGGAAAAGTACATAGATACATAGACAGTGTCGGCAGATAAGGGCCTATGGCCCACCCAGTCTGCCCATTTGAGCTTGTAAGTTCAGTTTGTTTTCCTAGAAGTCTGTTGCCCCTTACCCCTGACCTCCAGAATTCCTTTATGTCTATCCCATGCATTCTTAAATCCCGTGATTGTTTCAGTCCCCACCACTTCCTCTGGCAGGGTGTTCCACTTGTCCACCACCCGTTCTGTGAAGAAATTCTTTCTCATGTTTCCTCTGAATCGTCCTCCCTCCAACTTCATCCCATGCCCTCTAGTCCTGGAACATATTTTTCACTTAAAAATAGTGTATTCCTGCACCCTGTTCCTCCCTGTAAGATACTTGTATGTCTCTATCATATCCCCTCTCTCCTCCTCTCCTCCAGGGAGTACAAGTTCAGTTCCTTCAACCTGTCTTCATAGGACTTGTGATGCAATCCATGCACATCTTTGTTGCCCTCCTCTGAACCTTCTCTACCCTGTCTATGTCCTTCGTGGGTATGGTCTCCAGAACTGTACACTGTACTCCAGGTGGGGGCCTCACTAGTGTCTTGTAAAGAATTATGACCTCCCTTTTCGTGCCTGGTGATGCCCTGCCTATACATCCCAGCATCCTATTTGCTTTACCTGCTGCCTTGTCACACTGTTTCCCTACCTTGAGGTCATCAGAGAGGATAACCCCAAGATCCCTTTCCTGCTTGTAGTGTATATATCCTCACCCCCAACTGATATAGTGTGCCTGGTTTTTGTGCCCCATATGCATTATCTTGCACTTCTTTGCATTGAATTTCAACTGCCAAACCCTGACCATTCTTCAAGTTTCTGCAGGTCGCTCATTCTGTCTACACCTCTGGTGTGTCTACTCTGTTACAGAGCTTTGTGTCATCAGCTAACAGTGAAATTCTGCCTTCTAGGTCCCATGCAATGTCACTGATGAAGATGTTGAATAGGACCGTCCCAGCACTGATCCCTGTGGTACCCACTGGTCACTCTTCCCTCTGTGGAGTGACAGCCATTTACCACCACCCTCTGTGTCCTGCCACCCAGCCAGTTACCTACTCACCACACTACTGTCCTGCCCACACCCATATTCCCCAGTTTGTGTAATAGTCTTCTATGTGGCACAGTGTCAAAGGCCTTGCTGAAGTCCAGATAGGCCATGTCCACTGCCCTCCCTGATCCACCTCCTAGTCGCCCAGTCAAAAATTTCAATGAGGTTGGTCTGACATGACCTCCCCTGGTGAAACCATGCTGCCTTGGGTCCTGAAGTCCATTGACAACCAGATGTTCCACCAATCTCTCCTTCAGTAGTGCTTCCATGATCTTCCCCACTACCGGGTGAGGCTGACTGGTCTGTAGTTCCCTGCTTCTCTTTGTTCCCACTTTTGTATAAGGGGACTACATCTGCTGTCCTCCAGTCTTTGGGTACCTCCCCTGTTTCCAGTGATCGGCTAAACAGGATAGCCAGAGGTTCAGCCACCACCTCTCTTAGTTCTCTAAGGACCCTGGGGTGCACCCCATCTGGCTCCATTGCTTTATCAACTCTTATTACTTCCAGTTCCTTCAGGACCCTTTCTCATGTAAAGGGACTTGTGTCCATTTCTGCACCATTCTCACCCCTTGTACTCCCTTCAGACCCATTATCCTCCTCTTCCTCAGTAAAGACTGAGCAGAAATACCTGTTCAATATGTCAGCTTTACTGTTGTCATCCTCCACACGCCCCCATCCTCCCCTTCAGTCTCACTATCCCTCCCTTTGTCTTTCTTTTTCACTTATGTACCTGTAAAAGGTTTTGTCCCTCTACCCACTGATTTTGCAATGTGCTCTTCTGTCTGAGCTTTGGCTTCCTTACTGACCTCCTGCCTCCCTTTGCTTCTCCTGGTACTTCTCCCTATCCCCTTCTGCCTGTGTCTTTTGTATTGCCTGAATGCAATCTTTTGGCTTTCACTTTCTTTGCTACCTCTTTGGAAAACCATAATGGTCTCCTCTTCCTTTTCCTCTTGCTAACCTGCTTAATGCATAATTCTGTTGTTCTTGTAATCCCCATTTTAAATACTGCCCACTGTTCCTCAACCCCTGATTCCTGTCCCATTCCCTTAATGCCTCTTTCAAGTATCTCCTCATTTTCCCAAAGTCTGCCCCCCTAAAATCCAGGATACGTGTTTTGTGTGGTTTGGTTCTGCTCTTTCTGTGATTTCAAACCACAATGACTGGTGGTCACCGCTTCCCAGGTGCTCCCCACTGTTACCCCCATCACACTGTCCCTGTTTGTGAGCACAAGGTCCAGTATTGCCTTCTGCGAGTTGGTTCCATGACCAGTTGCTTGAGGAAGGCACCCTGAAGGAGTCCAGGATAATCTGCTTCTAGTTGATGCTGCTGCTGAGATGCTCCAGTCCACGTCTGGAATACTGAAGTCTCCAACCAGTACTACCTCATCCTTGTCTGCCATCCTTTGGATGGCTAGCATCAGCTCCCTATCTGTTTCTTCCTCCTGGGCTGGTGGTCTATAGACCACACCTGTGCGGATGGCTGTCCCCATTTTCCTTTCCAGCTTAACCCACAGTATCTCTCCCCCATTTTGTTCCTCCTGGATCTCTGTGCCCTTATGTCATTTTTCACATACAGTGCCACTCCTCCTCCCTTCCTGCCTGCTCTGTCTCTTCTGAATATGTTGTAGCCAGGTATGGCCATCTCCCAGTCGTGGTTATCATTACACCAGGTTTCAGTGATGGCCACAATGTCCAGGTCTGACTGCACCATGACAGCCTCCAGATCTTCCATCTTGTTGCTAAGGCTCCTGGCATTTACACACATGGCTTTCCATGATTTGACCTCCCTAGACTGTTTCACTGTTCTACTCCAGCCCCTTCCTTGGTTGTCATTTATCCCTGGTTCTCCTTGCTGTCTGCCCTTCTGCTGAATTTTGCCCCTTTTCTGCTTATCCACCTCTTGGGCACTAACATACTATTTGCCAGCAGATTAGGCCTTACGGTCTATCGAGTCTGCTCGAACCTAGATCCTTAGTTGGGTGCCGAGACCCTCCCATCCCTTGTGCTCCAGAAACTCCTATCATCCCTCCCCACCCCCAGAAAGAATAGGATCCTATTTTTTTCTCTAATCTCCATCTTTTGCACACTGCTTTGCAGAGATAGCCACCCTCTGGTTCACTGGTTCCACTACTAGCTGTGGGGGTGAGCAAGTAGGTACCTCCTTGCTGGACTGCCACCCCTTTGCTAGTTTAAATGCTTGTCAATGTAGCATTTAAACTTATCATTGAGTGCATGGATTCTCTCCAGGATGGATGCAGGCCGTCAGGCTTGAACAAACCTCCATCCCTCCAGGTGGGTCCCCAGTCACCAATGAATCCAAACCCTTCCTCACAGCACCAGTTCTTCAACCATGAGTTAAAGTTCCTGGTGCATGCACTCCTATGCTCTCCCTTGCCTCTCACAGGTAGTACTTCTGAGAAAGTGACAGAAGTAGCTACTTGCTTGAGACCCTTCCCCAGTTTCCTAAACTCTTCCTGAACTCCACCACTATGTTTTAAATTGTCAACAGCCCAAAAACAAATATAAGTAAAGACAACAAAGAAAGTATAGTGTCACTAAAAGCCCACAATCTAAGTTTAAAAGAAAAATAGCAATTACCAGTTACTCTAAAGCACTGAATTGAATGTGTTTCCTGCCTTCCCCTTCTGGCTTCTTCTGAGAAAATAAACTCTACTTGCTACTTCAACTCTGACTAAGCCCCACCTCCAGTTATCACGTAGCTGAGGTCAGAGGCCAGACAATTAACACCCTTCACCCAACTACAGGGCAGTCAGACAAGCCAAGATAAAATTTGCAGCAATTAAAGACAGCACAGAATTACACCACCACTATGTTTTAAATTTTCAACAGCCCAAAAACAATTATAAGTAAAGACAACAAAGAAAGTATAGTGTCACTAAAAGCCCACAATCTAAGTTTAAAAGAAAAATAGCAATTACCAGTTACTCTAAAGCACTGAATTGAATGTGTTTCCTTCCTTCCCCTTCTGGCTTCTTCTGAGAAAATAAACTCTACTTGCTACTTCAACTCTGGCTAAGCCCCACCTCCAGTTATCACGTAGCTGAGGTCAGAGGTCAGACAATTAACACCCTTCACCCAACTACAGGGCAGTCAGACAAGCCAAGATAAAATTTGCAGCAATTAAAGACAGCACAGAATTACACCACCACTATGTTTTACATTTTCAACAGCCCAAAAACAATTATAAGTAAAGACAACAAAGAAAGTATAGTGTCACTAAAAGCCCACCATCTAAGTTTAAAAGAAAAATAGCAATTACCAGTTACTCTAAAGCACTGAGTTGAATATGTTTCCTTCCTTCCCCTTCTGGCTTCTCATTCACATGCTCAGTATTCATTCATGCTGTCGTGGTTTGGAAAGTAAATACTATTCTATGTGACAGCACTTCACTTTGCCATGGCTGGGGGGAGGATAGAGGGTAGAACTGGGTGCTATAAGGATAGTATAACTGTTTTTTCCTTTACATGGTCATGGCTGGGGAGGGAGGGTGGGTACAGAGGCTATGCTACAGCATGACTTAAAGAAGCTCTTCACAAGTGAAGCACTCTGCTGAATGAAGTGCTATGTGGAGGGAGGGACATATCAGTCATCTGGTGGTACCTCAAGGGTACAGGTCTGTCATTCTGGGCAAGTGGATCATTCCATGGTATTGGGGAATCAGTCAATATCTTGGTGGGGGAAAGTCACTCATTAATTGGGGGGGGCAGTTATCCTCCAATATATCAGGAGGGCAGGATCAAAAATTATAGGTAGAAAGGTGGGCAAATCTGTCATCCAAGGGTGCAGTGGAGAGTGAATGTCAGCCATCCCAGGGTACAGGGGAAGGTATAAGTCAGTCATCCTATGGTACAGAGGATGGTGCAAGTCAGGCACTCCAGGGTACAGGGCAGAGTGCAAGTTAGCCATACCATGTACAGGGGGAAGGTGTAAGTCAGTCATCCCAGGGTACTGGGGATGGTGCAAATCAGTCATACCAGGTACAGGGAACAGTGCAAGTCTGTCATACTAGGGTACAGGGCAGGGTGCAAGTCAGCCACACCAGAGCACTGGGGAGGGTGCAAGTCAGCCATACCAGGGTACAGCGGATGGTGCAAGTCTGACATCCTAGGGTACAGAGGTGGTGAGATAAGGGTGCATGTTAGTTATCCCAGGGTACAATGGACAATGCAAGTCCCTCATCTCAATCTGTGGAGCAGGGTGCAAGTCAGTAATCCCAGGGTACAGAAGATGGTGTAAGTTGATCATCACAGGGTACTGAGGAGGGAGGAAGTTAGTTATTCCATGGTACAGTTGAGAGTGCAAGTCAGTATCCCAGGGTTCAGAGAAGAGCATAAAATAATCATCACAGCATAGTGTGAAGTGGGAGGTCAATCATCCAATGGTATAGTGAAGGGTGCACATTAGTCATCCCATGGTACAATGGAGGGTGTAAGTCAGTCATCTCAAGGGTAATAGGGATGGTGCAACTCATTAATTGCAGGGTACGGGGAGGGTGTAAGTCAGTCATTCCAGGTTACAGGAGAGGGTACAAGTCAATTATCCCATGGTACAAGGGAGGGTGCAAGTCAATTATCCCAGGGCACAAGGGAGGGTGCAAGTCAGTCATCCTAGGGTCCAGTGAAGATGGCAAGTTGGTCATCCCCAGGTATGGAGAAGGATTCACGTTAGTCTTCCAAGGATACAATGGACAGTGCAAGTCTATCATCCCAGCTTACAGGGCAGGATGCAAGTCAGTCATCTGAGGTTACAAGGGGAAGGTGAAAGTCAGTCATCCCAGGGTGCAAGGGGACAGTGAAAGTCAGTCATCCCAGGGTACAAGGGGAAGGTGAAAGTCAGTCATCCCATGGTACAAGGTGGGGGTACAAGTCAGACATCCCAGGGTACAGGGGGATGTGAAAGTATGTCATCCCAGGGTACAGGAGAAGGTGAAAGTCGGCCATCCCAGGGCACAAGGAAAGAGTACAAGTCAGACATCCCAGAGTAGAGAGAAGGGGCAAGACAGTACATAATGAGTCACTGACACCTTAAACAGTGAAATACATCGATGATCCACTTGCTTTTTTTGGTATAATGTACCATTTATCTTGTTTACTTGAAAAAGCATTTAATGTCAGACATATTATATCAACACTATCACATTAACGGCTTTTATGGCTGTCCAAGCTTGTTTTCCTTAGAGACACAGGAACCAAAGAAAACCAATAGACTATTAAAAATCTGGGTCCTTATGCTCAGCCATTGTGGCTGGCAATAAGTGGTCACAAAGAACTTCTCGGTGCAGATGCTCACATGCAAGCTCATTACCTGTGCTCAGTGGTAGTCAAGACCCCTTGCCATGAACTTGTAATGGTAATATCTGGTGATCATAAATGGGGCATAGCTGTTACATAAATGGCTCAAAGTTATATTCACAAATGTATGGTGGTCCTTGCAGAGCTGGCTGCACCCACCGCAACCTCCACTATATATATCTATATCTATAGTCTGAATTGGGCGATAACAGAATAAACATTGTGCCCAGTCTGGAAGTTTGAATGTGTTAGTGGGAGGGGATGCATCATGCACCACAGAAAGAAAAATGACAGGCTGTGTAAAGGGTAATCTGCGAAAACACCAGGGAAGTAGACAACTAGGGTGTGGGCAGGGGTGTTCCAAGTTTGTTAGAGCAAACTGCCCATTCTGTACCACCCTTAGCTGCATCCAAGAATTGGGCTTTCAGTTACTTAGCCTGGCCTGGCAGATATTGGAGTGGTACACTGGGCTTCTATGCAAGAGACCAGGATTACATCTGAAGCCTAACTCTTAGCACCAGGTCTGTGTAATTAATGGTACGCCGTGGAGGTAATGCACTCGGACATTGGGTAGGGTTGGTGGAGGGGGAAGCAATAATCCTGCCACTGTAGTGCCTCCCTCAATGGGGTTAGAAAGTTGCACTCAATGTTATTTATGATCCCACAGCATCCTGACTCCTCCTCTCCCCGAAGGTGCAGTAACAGGCGAGGCCCCATGCAGAGGCAGGTGGGAGAAGAAAATAGGAAACTCGCTCAGTGAGGCATAACAGCTTGGTATCCTAACTGCTCACACCCTAGCATCCCATCTGTGTTGCTCCAAGAGGCCACTGAATCTGCATTGAATCCTATGACAAGAGGCGGGAGACCCACTGTAGTAGTGAAGCCTCAGGGTAGCACCAAGGATGTAGTAAGCAGTTGGGTATTTAAGAGGGCATCTGTCAGTGTCTGGTGGGAGTTTGAGCAAAAGGACTGAATTAGGGCAGCTTATTTAGGGGGAGGTGAAAGCTACAGTATATGTACAGTAAACTGGAAGTAAAAAAAAAATGTTTTTCATCCAGCCCCTTTGCCACACTGACCCATTCAGTCATAAGTCAATCATGTATTAATTATTACAGTATGTTCTTCCAATATCAGCACAAACAAGCAGGTCTGCTAAACATTGTGAGTCAAAGTCCCTTTTCCTGGCTTTGGTTGAGTTCTCCATGCCTAACGTTTTTACGCACTGTCTGGCCATTCAAGCATAACTAAAGTGAGAAGAAACAAGATCTTTGGCTTGGGCTGTTTCATTGGGTCTGTAAAGATGGGATCATCATAGAAGAAGACCATATTAATTACTGTATCATAAATGTCACAGCCGTGGAGCCAGTAGTTCCACCCTCAATGGGAACTTGGATTTAATTCCCCCCCAGGTACTTTAGCAGCTCACTTCAACTGAAACATCTTTCTCACATTTCAAGGGCATATAATATGAATTCCCTAACTCCCCATTGGAAATGAACTTCCCTACCCCGCCCCATCTGCTCAGCCCCCAAAATATACCATAAATCCCTTACCCATCTGCCCCACCCCCAGTTAATATCACTTTACCCCTCCGCTTTGCCTCTGGCTACCACCCACTAAAATGTACTTACTGCTCTGAAGGAAATGATTCGGGGATCATCCAAGTTCATTTTGTAGGGAGACTACAAAACAGTAGAAGAAAGAAAATTAACATTTCAAAACTAGCTCTTCATCAGCGAAAAAGTCAGGAAATAAATATTCTCTCCCAGGAAGAGTCTTGATACAACAACTTTAATTTTTCTATTTTGGAGCCTCCCTATAAATCAACCATGGGCCACCCCTTGGTCATTTCCAGTTATGTATAGTACCACACTGCCTACCCAGCTAGCCTTACTGTGGAGAGTTTGCATCATTCTACTCTGACAAAAAAGGCAGGGAATGTGGTGCACACAGCAGAAAATACTGCAGAACTGATTATCAAACTTAACACTTAGTGGACATGCTGAGGAAAAACAAACACTGGGGAGGCACCCCTATATTGCCTCAACACACGGCTTTTGATGTGAGGATATATAACATAGTGGTGCCTGCCTCAGCATTCATTTTGCACATTTCTAGTATTCTTTGCTTTTCTTGGTAGTCCACTTGTCCAGAGTGAGTAAGGCCCTGTCCATATTACAGCTTCAAAATCCATAAAATTTTCAAAACATTTTAAACAAGTAACGTTTTTGTGTGTCCGCTCTACCTGTTAACCATTTTTAAAAACGTTACTGCCCATCCAGACAGTCTTTACCTCAAGTGCAATGGTGTGTTCTGTGAGCACAATGTTCAGCTCCAGAGTGAAGTGGTATCCCAGAATGCAATTAGGGCTGCTGGGAACTATCCCATAAGCTGCAGGCAGTTGCCATGCTCACAGTAGACAATCATGGCAGCGGTGGTTTCAAGTATCCTGTCATTTCTTTAAAAAAAAAAAATCAACAAGTAGTCTGGTGGCTTCATCTGACCATCTTACACTATGATCAGACTTTTTTGTAATGCCATACTGCTGACCTTTTATTCAGTCTGGCCGTAGCTTCGCTCCTTCACTATGAGGGTGTGAGTAAGACTTATTCATTCATGCTGCTTTGGCATAGAAATTAAATTCTATTCTATGTGAAAGCACTTTACTTTGCTGGGGCTGGGAGGGAGAAGGATGCTACAAGGGTGATGTAACAGAGATTTTCCTTTATGTGGCTTCCTATCCATGATGTATACATTGTTATTTTTGTTTTATGAGTACTGTATTCTGCTCTGATAGTTTGCAAAATTTGTTTTGAAAATGACAAAGGCAGAATACTTAGAGAACCATTTAATGTTTTGTTTTCTTATTTTAAGCAAGGTGTCAGATAAGTGTGTTTTTTACCAGTAAGATGAATAATCACTTATCAAAATCTAAAAGTAGTGCTACATATAGACATTGAGTACTGTGCAAAGGTTAGAAGTTCAACATTTTAAAGTGGAAAATGAAAGTGAAACTATGTTTAATGTTTTTTTTCATACTTTTTGGACTTAAATATTTCCAAAGTCATGATAATGAAAGATGTGTTTTGGAGGCAAAAGGGTTCTTTCGGTGGTGGGGAAATTAACAGAATCACTACTCACTTTATCTTTTTATTGAAATTGAGTATATAAGAAAGCACACAAGGTGATGCAGTAGAAGAATATCCTTCATATGAGGTATAAAAAGATCACTTAAACACAGTATATAGGGTAAACATATTGGAGATGCCTTATATTCACCTATTGATGATAAGACTCAGACCAAGACAGGTTGTAAGTGGGGAGCAGAAAGGTTACAATCAGTGAGGTACTGTAAATTCAGAAAAGGCAACCACGCACTAAATAAATGCTAGGCCAGGCTATATCAAGGCACTCAGTAAATTACATAAAGTGATAAATATGGAAATACAGACAATGTTCAATAATTGAAGGATGGAGAAAAGTGAAAGTGAGCAAAGAAAAGTAAAGAGTAGCAGGGAAGAAAGGGAAGGGAGAGGGGGAGGATAGAAAAAGAGGGGAAAAAGGAGAGATATCTGTGCACAAAGTTTCAAAAACCCTAATCTGAGAGCAAAATAAGAAAAAAAAGGTTAAATAACCCTTAGGATTAGGGTCTAGAGGAACCAGGAGGTTCAATTTACTTGAAGTATTCCTGCCAACATCTGTCATATACAGTGAGTCGGTCATGAATAACATGAGATAATCAGTCTAGGGAGGCGTACTGAGAGAGGCTTTGAAGAACATCTGAAAGGGAAGGAACCACAGCTAATTTCCATTTCATAAGAATCAGATGTTTAACCAGAAGAGAAAGTATGTTTAGCCATCTAAAATGTGCATGTGAGAGGGGAGAGCTATTGGGTATAAGGATGCCTAGGAGGAATAGCTTGGGGCCAAAGGGTAGTTTCTATCCTGTTACTCTGGAAGCAAGTAAATAGACTTTATGCCAAAGCTTATTAATGGGAGCACATAACCACAAGATATGAAGTAGATCTCCACTGGCCAAATTACAGCACCAGCAGTTATTATTATTTAATAGGCCCATTCGTTGAAGAACAGAGGGAGTTCTTTACCATAGATGTAGGATTTTAGTTTGTATTAAAGAACTACGGGCATCTCTAAAGGTGTTATGTGCAAAATGCCAGCAATTACTCCATTGTACATCTGAAATATTGTAGTTAAGGAGAGTACTCCGTTTATTTTTGGCCGGTATAGACTGATCAGGTAGATTGTCAATAATGTCTTTGTAAATGGACCTATTCCGTTTTGCAGATAAATTAGTTCAGTGCACAATGTGTGGGTCGAGAAGAGTATGTTTGTACACAAAACTGGAAAGAGAGTTATAAGCTGAATGAATTTGTAAAAAGTTCCAGAAGTCCTGTTTAGGAAGTTTTCATGTGGCCTACAAGTCCAAGAACGATCTAAGAGTGAGCGAATTCTGGTCCAAGATATCACCAAGAAAAAAAATGCCTTTGTTCCGCCATGTATGACAAAAAATTGGGTGATTTTCTAGGGTGAGCAGTGGTTTGCCCCATAAGGGGGCATAAAACCAGGGTGTTGGATTAGATTTCAGGAATTTCTGGGTTAGTTTCCAATAAAGAACAGAGGATGATATAGTCGGGTGAGATTTTAGTTTAGAGGAAATGGGATTAAAGATGAAGGAAGTAGGAACTCCTCCAGAGCACAATGCGGATTCCACTGCAACCCATAGTGGTGAGTGAGAGGAGGGTTTCTGAAACTATTTAATGGTTTGGGCCACCCAAAAAGCCCAGAGGTAACCTTTGAACCAGGGAAGTTCGAATCCCCCTTTTTTCCACTGTGTTCGAAGCTTGTTGTGGTTAAATCTCAGTGGTTTCCCATCCCATATAAAGTTGCTTATTAATTTATCAATTTTAGTGAAAAAGCAGAATGGTAAGATTAAAAGGATATTGGCAAAGAAGTAAGGAATCTTGGAAGATATGGACATCTTGATGGCTGCGATTTTCCCCATGAAGGAAAGATTCTGAAGTTTCCACCTGTCCAGAACTGTTTTGATGTTATCTTATAAGGGGTTAAAGTTAAAGTTAATGTCCCATATCTTCCCTAAGTTACTAGTTATTTTTCCTAGATATGTCATACCCTGTGATGATCAGCGGAATCCAAGAGTTAGGTTCATAAAGGCTTTACAGTGGTCATCAAGAGGCAGAGTTTGTGATTTACCGTAATTCAAAGCAAGACCAGACATTTTTGTAAAATTATTAAGCAAATCAACCAACAGAGGTCCAGACTCTTCCACGTTTTCAAATAAAATTAAGAGGTCATCCACACAGGAGAGAGAGACATATCTTGAATTGCCCACAGGTATGCCCATAGTGCCAGTGGATTGACGTAAACAAGCAGTCAGGGGCTCCATGGCTAAAATAAACAAGAAAGGTGATAGGGGACAGCCCTGCCTAGTTCCCCTTGCCAGTTGAAAGTAAGAGGAGGGTGCAATTAGTAAGTACTTTAGCAACAGGGGAATTATATAATAGTTTGATCCAGGAGCAAAAGGTATGGGAGAGACTGAAATGAGATAAAACTTGATAAAGGTAGTCCCAGTTTAAGGAATCAAAAGTCTTCTCAAAATCAATAGCTATTGCTGCAGCTGGTGATTTGAGGGATTTGGCTTTGTAAATTAGATTAAATAGGGAACGTGAGTGATTAGAACCAGATCTATGTTTAACAAAACCGGCTTGCGAACAATGAGTTAGTCTGGGAATCAAGGATTCAAGTCAAGAAGTGAGTAGTTTAACAAATATCTTCCCATCTTTGTTTAATAGCGAGACTAGCCTATAACTTGCAGGGTGTGTGGAGTCTTAATCTTTCTTAGGGATTAGGGTTATGACCGCTTCAATACAAGAAGGGGGAAGTTTGCCAGTGTTGGAAGCTTCTTGATAAACATTAAGAAGAAGGGGGCATAAGGTGTTGGAGAACATTTTGTAGAAATCAACAGGGAATCCATCACCGCCAGGGGATTTACCAGATTTCAAGGAGGACAAGGCTTTCTGGATTTCTTGAAGCAAGAAGGGTTCATCTAAAGAATTAGTCTCAAGAGAAGAAAGATGAGGAAGATGTAAAGTTTTAAGAAACTGCTGAATTTGTAAGGTAGATGGAGGGTTTGTATTAGAATATCATTTTTGGTAAAAGGTTTCCAAGATACGGTTTATGGAGGGGTTGTCAGAATTAATTGTACCCTGATCATCTTTTAGACTTAGAATATGTTGTTCCATTTGTTGTGCTTTGAGCTGGTAAGAGAGGAGTTTCCCATTTTTATCACCATGTTCCCAAAACTTATGATTAAGTTTAAGCAAGGCCAAATCAGTTTTACAGGAAATGAATTAGTTTATTTTGACTCTAAGTTGAAGAATTTCAAGGTGAAGTTGAGAATCAGGACAATGCTTATTAGAGGAGAAGTATAAGGTTTCTTTAGCCTTAAGATATTTTTCCATATCAGCCAGTTGTTGCTCTCTTACCCTTGTTCTATCTGCAGCATAGCTGATAATTTTCCCTCGAATCGTAGCTTTAAGAGCTTCCCATACAGTGGACATAGAGGATTCAGTAGGGGTATTGGGAGAGAGGAAGTCCTGAATTTGTGCTTTAACCATGGGTAAACAGTCGGGGTCTTTGAGAAGGGAAGGGTCCAGCCCCCAGAAAGAAGATTTGGGTGCTACTGGACCCCACAAAAGTTGCAATTTGACAGGGGAATGGTCCGAGATTATGATGGGGGACATGAATGGGTCAATAGTTTTTTCCATTATAACAGGAGAGGGTAACCAACAGTCAATTCTACTGTATGTTTTATGTAGGGAGGAGTAAAAAGTAAAATCTCAATCCCGGGGGTGAAGGAGGCACCATACAGCAGCTAATCCAATATCCTTCATTAGTAATGAGAGAGCTTTAATACTTCTGGTGTGGGCATCTGTGGTGGGGCTACTTCTGTCAATGCTGGCTTCTAAAGCTAAGTTAAGATCCCCTCCAAGAATAACTGGTGTATTATCAGTGTTAAAGGATAGGCTCTGTTGAGCTAAATTGTGAAAAAACTCTGGGGAATCAGAGTTGAGTGCATAGACATTGACCAGCAGGAGAGAACCAGAGCTGGTATTCAATTTAACCATCACCCACCTGCCTTCAGTGTCGGAAAGGGAGTTTAAAAGGGACCATTTAAGACTCTTATGAATAAGAATGGCAACTCCTCTTCTTTTTGAAGTATAGGAAGATTCATAGATCTGACTGACCCAATCTTTCTTAAGTCTATGAACATCCTCTGCTAATAATTTTGTTTCTTGAAGGAAAGCAATTTGTGTTTTATGCTTTTTGAGGTGTGAGAGGATTTGCTTTCACTTACAAGAAGAATTAAGTCCCTTCACATTCCATGTGTATAAAAGAATATCACTCATACTGTCAGTATTAAGGAAAGGGAATGATCACAGGAATGGGAAGGGACAAGTGAATGAAGCAGAGGATGATCAGAGTATAATACAGAGAACATATGTATATGCGAAGAGTGGCAGGAACACTCAAGCCAAAAAAGTAAAATATATGGAGCATTAGCAGCACAGATATCTTACTAAAATTAGAATAGAAAAGGAGAAGGAGAAAAGTTATTAATAACAACAATTCTAATACACTAATTAACACAGAAAAAACTTTTTATGGGTGTGGGGAGATAGGAGTCGGCCAGCTAGATAAAAGACTCTCTTACCACACTCTGGGGCATCGAGGTAGGGAGAAGACTAAGGAGGACCAGTTATAAATGTCGACCCAAACCTAAGTCTGATCCCACTAATATAATAAAGTAAGTATTAATGATAAACTAAATTGAAAGGGAGTAATACTAAGAAAGGCAGGGGCCTGTAATAACCTCAGCTTAATTCTAAGCTAACAGGACAAGAAAGGATAAAGCTAAACACCAGAACTTGTTTATAGACATTAACAGTAATTACCAACTTGAAATAACAGTGAAATAAAGAACCATATACGAGATCCCAGTACGGCCTAGACATGGAGCAAGGGATTCAGGGGAGCCAGGTGTATTGCAAATGAACATATATAAAAGGGAAGGTAGATCATTACCACATTAGAGTTACTCAGAATATACTTCATAGTACTACAGAATAGGTACATAATAAATACAATAGTGAAGGAAAAAAGGGGAGGCCAATTTAAGTACCTACGCCATGAGTCGGATGTAAACCAGAGTTATATGGGGAGGTATAGACTTTGGTGGTAACTGTAGGCAAAGGGAATAGTCATAGCAAGGATCAGTTCTGACGACTCAAAAATCACCTAAATAGGTGTTATATGGGGTGACTAGGTCTAAAAATACTAGGCCCGGTAAGCCCCAAAATAGAAGAGACCACACAACTGTGGATCTCTATAGTATCTGTAGGCTTCGAGTAAAATAAGGAGCATAAGGAGGATGCAGATCATGAACCCTTTGCAACAGTACACCAAACATAGCCACCTCTTTGAGTGCTGGTGATAATTCTGTATTGTAAAAAGAAGATAATAAGAGTAATGGAGCATAGAGAAGGAGACAAATTAAATATAGTTGGCAACAGTACTTACAAACCTGTCATCAGGGAAGGGAAGGAGTATATTGCCTTGTAATATATAATAGTTCACTCACAAAAAAAGGGAAAATGCAAAAATCCAGATGCACACTGATTGATGATAAGCAGTTGAACCACCCAAAGACTGTAATCCTGATGCACTGCCAAACTGGAGAGTAAAAAAGGTTAGATGTGGAGAGCATGTCTAGTGAGGTAATGATGTAAGAACTAACAATAAAATCATGGGTTAAGAAAACTTTACTGATATACCAAAGTTCCTTTGAAGACCATTAAGCTAACAGTTTAAACATTACAACAAAGAGTAAATTAAGCACACCACAATATACAGCCTTTGCTTTTTGCACCACTGGGAGCGAAAGCAACCAGGCAGTACAGACTGTAGAGTGGGTGGCTAGGCAGAAGAAGTGTACTGGCACTCCCTTTAAGTATCCTGGTGGCAAACCTACCAGGATACAGCAAGTATGATCCATTTAACTAACTGTTTAAGATCATGTCACTTTAGATTTATTAGCAGAGTTGTGACTATTGAGGTTTCTGCTTTTGGCCTTTGCCTTACATTTCTTTTTTGGGCGGCTCTAAAGATTTGAAGGGGGAACTTGTAACAACTTCTGCCCATGAAGAACTGGCAGAAATACAACCCTGATTAGAGGGATGATCATCTGTAATTTGCTGGGAAAGATCCTCCTGCAAGGAGTGCATGTCAATCTCCAAGGGGGCAAACTTATTGCTTAGGGGACTAGAGGGGTCGATTTGCCAATGAAAGGCTGCAGCGTGGGATGCTTGGGGTGAGACCTCGCTAGTACAGCATGAATGTCTTGATGGTTAATGTCCAGACAAAAGCTTCTCTTATAGCTGTGTTGACTGCCTTGGAATAAAATCAGCTGTGGCATTTGCTGCTTGGGGCTGCAAGTTCTGCACCACCTTCCCCACACTACCGTGCATCACCATCCTCCCTCTGTGTAGATACCAGAGCTGTATTTGGGTTGTCGGCTGCAGCTGAGCCTTCCAAGATAGGATTACAAAGATAGACCTCCAAATAGTTGGCTAAGGCTTCAGGGGTTTCAAAATCCTTGAAGGAAGAGCCCAAAAAAAGGCATAATGTTGCGGGGTAACGTAGAGCGAATTTAATGCTTCTTTGGTGGAGGATTTGTTTTAGTGGGTTGTAGGTCTTCCTTCTAGTAGTTAAATCTTTCAATACGTCTCTATAGATGGATATATTAAACTCCTGCCACAGTAGTTTCCCCACTTCTCTGGCTTACTTCAGTATTAGCTCTGCATGGGAGTAGTTCAAGAAGCAGGCAATGATAGGCCTCAGTCGTTGGTTTGATGCTGGCCTGGGACCCAGAGTATGGTGAGACTGCTCAATGATTAATGTTAGATAGGGAGGCAGTTTAAGCATTGCTGGCAGCGCATGTAATAAAAACACAGTTGTGTCTCCTAATTCTGCAAGTTCAGGGAAGCAAAAAGAACGTAAACAGTTGCAACAATTACGATTTTCAATACCGTCAATTTTGGCTTGTAGGGATTTAATAGTTCTATTCTGATTGCGAACAGTAGCCTGAAGGTCATGAATAGTGGAAGTGTTACAAGCTGTTGCATTCTCATTAATCACTATTTTCTGGCCAAAGGTTTCAAGAATGGTCGCATTCTGTTGAGTGGAAGTTTTTAGGTCATTAATCTCTGCCATCAGTTTAGAAAACCTCACTTCCACTCTAGCAAGTGAGCTTTGTTGTGGTTGGAGATCTGCCATAGTGCTGAAGGGTGAGGCCTAGTATGTTACAGTGCAGTATAGAATAATTGAATATATAAGAAGATGATGGGTCAAAAATGACTTATAGTCTGTATCAGGAAGTAAGTTTACAGGATAGTCACAGGAGTTGGCACTGAAGAAAGGTCTGGTGAAGGCTGGATGAGGTTAGATTACAGTCATTCCTGCAGAGATTCTGAATTATACTGCCATCTTCTGCCTCAACAGAATTAGTACTGAATGAAAGGATTATAAAATATCTTGAATCTAGTGTCTTACATGATTCAAGGCAGCATGGACTCACTGGTGGGAGGTCATGTCAAGCAAATGTGATAGATTTCTTTGACTGAGTGCCCAGGGAATTAGATCAGGAGGGCGTAGTGGATGTGGCCTACCTAGATTTCAGTAAGGCCTTTGACACTGTTCCACATAGTAGACTCAAACAAGCTGGCCAGCCAAGAAGTGGGTCCAATGGTGGTAAACTGGGTAAGGAATTGGTTAAGGGGCCAAAGACAGAGGGTGGTGGTGAACAGAGTTCACCTCAAGGAAGGAAGCGTGACCAGTGGGGTGCCACAGGGATCAGAACTAGAGATACAGCGAAGTTTAAATTCACCTCCGAAGTGAACTCAAAGTGGGCAACTTCAAATTCATGTAGCACTCTGCGAAA
This sequence comes from Neoceratodus forsteri, assembly GCA_016271365.2. Classification (NCBI taxonomy): domain Eukaryota; kingdom Metazoa; phylum Chordata; order Ceratodontiformes; family Ceratodontidae; genus Neoceratodus; species Neoceratodus forsteri. The sequence goes on from CM057452.1 coordinate 1,879,475,556, forward strand.
TTTCTATTAAAAGGTCAAAATTTGCCTTAAATGGACTTTGCGTTGTTCATTTTGAGTTACAGTTTGAGAAGGTGAATTTGGTAAGAAACAGCCCACAGATCAGGTGTTTGACTGTCTGCAGGTCACACGATGCAGGCAGGCAGTTAATTAGGCAGGAAGTCAGTAAACTAGTTTCACTTTCTCTTGCAGAAGGAGCTGTTTAGTCAGCAGTGTTGGTGGATGGTGTGCTTTTTTGCAGTAAAGTCTACATATTGAGCGTTTTTTGTGCTTTAAAGTTTTTTGATTGTGTTGTTTAAGTTTTGCAGCCAGTTTGAGTTGATTTGAAAGCTTAGTTTAGTTAAAAAAAAAGTTTATTTTTGTAACTTAGTTTTAGTTACTGTAGTTTTAGTACCAGTAGTACTACTAGTATTTTTTTGTTTGATTTTTGATTTACGTTTACTTTTAGTTAATATGGAGAGAGGTGGCCAAAGCGGTGGGCAGCGGGGGGCCCGAATGCGCGGCGGCCTGGGGCGACCATTTCGCCTAAACCACGGTACTGTTTTGACCTCAAGTGCTCCCTCACAGGCTCAGCCCAATGTTGAAAGTGGCCATGTGGTGCCCGAAGATCGGTGATGAGTGTTGCAGCCACTGCCAGCCCTGCAGCAATTCAATAGCAGAAGCTTGTGGATCAGCAGCAGCAGCAGCTTGTGGATCATCACCAGCAGCAGCTTGTGGATCAGCAGCAGCAGAAGCTTGTAGATCATCACCAGCAGCAGCTTGTGGATCAGCAGCAGCAGCAGCTTGTGGATCAGCAGCAGCAGCAGCAGCTTGTGGATCATCACCAGCAGCAGCTTGTGGATCAGCAGCAGCAGCAGCTTGTGGATCAGCAGCAGCAGCAGCTTGTGGATCATCACCAGCAGCAGCTTGTGGATCAGCAGCAGCAGCAGCAGCTTGTGGATCAGCAGCAGCAGAAGCTTGTAGATCATCACCAGCAGCAGCTTGTGGATCAGCAGCAGCAGCAGCTTGTGGATCAGCAGCAGCAGAAGCTTGTGGATCAGCAGCAGCAGCAGCTTGTAAATCATCACCAGCAGCAGCTTGTGGATCAGCAGCAGCAGCTTGTAGATCAGCAGCAGCAGGAACCACAGCAGCAGCAGCAGCAGCTTGTGGATCAGCAGCAGCAGGAACCACAGCAGCAGCAGCAGCAGCTTGTAGAACAGCAGCAGCAGGAACCACAGCAGCAGCAGCAGCAGCTTGTAGATCAGCAGCAGCAGGAACCACAGCAGCAGCAGCAGCAGCAGCTTGTAGAACAGCAGCAGCAGGAACCACAGCAGCAGCAGCTTGTAGAACAGCAGCAGCAGGAACCACAGCAGCAGCAGCAGCAGCAGCTTGTAGAACAGCAGCAGCAGGAACCACAGCAGCAGCTTGTAGAACAGCAGCAGCAGGAACCACAGCAGCAGCAGCAGCAGCTTGTAGAACAGCAGCAGCAGAAACCACAGCAGCAGCAGCTTGTTGACCCTTCACCGACTGCAGGTAACTGTAGGCAGGCAGCATTATCTGTTGCCTCCCCGCAGCTCTCTGGCTGGCAATTTTTCATCTGCCTCCCGAGCAACCTCACAGCAGTGAAGTTCAGACTGTATGATGTGCTTGTACATGGGGGCTCAAGGGTGGCCCTCCTGGCACAGGTGGTCAGCAAACACACCTTTTAGTGCACAACCATGCCGAGTGGGAAGCAAAGCTGCAGGAGATACCAGCCACTCCTGCAGCTGAAGCTGCTGAAGAGGGAAAGCATCTACCTGTGTGGTGTCACCAATGAATGGCCAGTGCAGCAGAAGTGGCAGCTCCCGCAGATGCCCATGAGTGCAACTCCTCAGAACAGCCTGACACACAGTCTCACCTGGCTGTGCTGTGGTCTGAGGTGGAAGCCATCAAAAATGTAGTGGAGGGTGCAGTGCAGCAACTGAACAGGATCGAGTGTCAGAATGCTGTGATAATCAGCATGTTGAGACACATGACATCAGCTTCCTGTTTCCTATATAAGTGTGGGTGGTCCCTGGTATCCTTAGTTTCCCCCCAACGGATTAAGTTTGCTAAGCAAGGACCGAGGGGAAACTGAGGTACCGTAGGTATCCCAACTCATAAGTCATTGGACCAGAATTTGTTCTCCTAGAGAAGAAGGGGGAAGGAGGGTGGGAATGCACCTGCTGCAAGAGACACTCCTCAAAGACCTACTGTTATGATAAGGTCTTTTGTAACTGTACTGTCTTCCGTGGAGTGGTCTCATGCAGCAGGTAATATACTTGGGATGAGTCCCAAGCAGTAAACTCAAAAAGGGTGGTCATTATGACAGGAGGCCTTGTAGGACAGCTCAGCCAAAGACCAACATTCAGCATGAAGCAATGTCTAAGTTGTAATGCTTTGTGAAAGTATGACTCATGGATCAGGTAGCTGCATTGCAGATATCCATAATAGAGGCCTCTGTAAAGCAGGCCACAGTGGTGGCCATAGCTCTGGTAGAATGGGTTTGGACAGGTCCTGGTAATGGCTTCTTGTATTCTGAATAACAAAATGTTATACAGTGTGCTAGCCAATTGGAGAGGGTCCATTTAGTGACTGGGAGACCTTCCCTGCATGAGGCGAAGGTGACAAAAAGTTTAGAAGTCTTCCTAATCAATTTAGTTTCATTAGAATAGTATCGTGGTATACGATGGACATCTAGAGTATGTAAGAGATATTCACCTCAATTGGGAGTGTTCAGGACAATATGCTGGTAACTCCAGGAATTGGTTTAAGGTGTGTTCAGACACTATCTTAGGTAGGAAGGAAGGGGTGGTATGAAGTGCCATCCTGTCTTTGTAAGAAAATGGAGGTCACAAGTGGCCACCGGTTCAAAGGGTTCAAGAGTTATTTTCTCTATTAGAAGATTGAGATCCCACAGAGGAGTGGGTCTTCTGATAGGTAGCTTAATATGTAACATTTCTCTTAGAAACATTTTGGCTAGATGATGTTGATACAGCAATCTACCATCCAGAGGTTCATGGAAGGCCAAAATAGAGGCCACATGGACTTTGATGGTGGAATAGCTTAATCCTGTCTCGGTAATCAAGGCTAGGTAATCCAAGATTTTCATCAGTGAACAAGAGTAGGGATCCAGTGATCAGAAAGCAGCCCATATGGAAAAACGTTTCCATTTGGCATTATATGTTTCCCCTGGTTGCTGGTTTATGTGATGCCAGCAATATATTGGCAATAGGAGAGGACACTTTTAAACGTGCTATGAAAGCATCCTCAGGAGACAAACATGAAAGTGTAAGTGCCTTCAGTTTGGGATGTGAAAGGGTCCCTTGATTCTGAGTCAAGAGATCTGGTCTGACTGGCAACAGAACAGGTTCCTTTATTGAGAACTGCTGAAGTAGGGGAAACCACACCTGCTGAGGCCACAGAGGGGCTATGAGAATCATGGTGGCAGGTTCAAGTTGTAGTTTCAGTAGAGTTCTTTGCAGGAGTGGGATGGGGGGGAAGCATATAAGAAGAGTCCTGTCCATGCTTGGGACAGGGCATCTACAGACCCTCCCTTTTTGCTTGGGATAATGGAATAGTATCTTGGGAGACGGTGGTTTACTGGGGACACAAACAGATCCAGTTGCGGGGTCCCCCACAAATGAAAGATTTTCTGGAGCACTTCGTAATGAATTGTCCATGTGTGTGTGGATGACTGGCAACCAAGAAAGTCGTCCAGGAGGTTGTAACATCCTGGTAGATGGATGGCTATCAGTATGAAGTGTTGCCGAATGGCCTCCTGCCAGACTGCAAGTGTCTCTTTGCATAGAGTATGGGACTTCGTACCTCCTTGTTTGTTGAGGTCGAATACTATTGCGGTGTTGTCTGACTGAATCAGCAATGGTCCTGGAGACAGGAAAGACTGAAAAGCCTGGAGGGCTAAGCAAACTGCCCTCAGCTCCAGAAGACTGATGTGGGGATGAGGAATGAGCTCTTGATTTTGTCTTCGACATTTCCTGTTCTTTAAGACCACTGGTTCTGGAGAACCTACTGGACAGGTCTCATATGAAGATGGGCAAAAGTTACCATAGGGATGGTAGCAGCCATGTGTCCTAGGAGACATAACAATGCGTCTGGCTGTGACTACTTTCTGGGTTTGTATCTGAAAAGCCAGAGATAGAAGTTTGTCTTGTCTGTTGGCTGGGAGGTAGGCCCTGGTGGAGACAGTGTGTGTAGGAACTCTCCTGTATATTGGAACGAGTATGTAGGGGTTGCATTAGACTTCAGCCAAGAGACCGTAATCCCTAGAGCTTGAAACAAGAGTTAGGGTTGCTTCTAGGGAGAAATGCAGAGAGGCTTTGGACTCTGTCTTGATAAGCAAGTCATCCTGATATGGGAGTACAAAGTGCCCGTCCCGTTGAAGGGCTGCTGCTACTACCACTAGGCACTTGGTAAACACTCTTGGAGCAGATGAGAGGCTGAACGGGAGTGCTCAAAATTGGTAATGTTGACCCAACAGGTGAAAATTAAGGAACCTGTGGTGGGCAGGATGGATAGGGATATGTAGGTAGGCATCTTTCATGTCTAGGGCACATAGCCAATCCCCTTGTTTCAACATTGGCATGATGCAATTTAGGGTGACCATGCGGAACCTTCTGTACTGGACATATAGGTTCAATTGTCTGAAGTCCAGTATTGGTCTGAGATCTCCAGTTCGTTTAGGTACCAGGATGAAGTGGGAGTAAAACACCTTTTGGTGTTCTACAGGGGGTACTGGGTAAACAGCCTTCTTGGTTAGAAGAGCCTGCAGTTCCTCCTGGAGAATAGGAATATGGCCATTTGGTGGGTAATGGACAGAGCGTGGGGGATGAGGGGGAGGCCTGGAAAGTAATTCCAGAGTGTGACCCCTCTGAATGATCTTAAGTACCAACTCATCTGATGTGATCATTCTTCAGGCCTCTGAGTGGGGGGCAAAACAACCACCCACAGCTTCCAAGGCCTGATCGAGGAAGCATGGACAGAGTCCCAGTTGGTCACCAGGAGGCGAGCTGATCAAACCTGCCAAGAGGGTGGGAGTGGGGGCCCTTGGCAACAGAGGTGTTGGTTCTGGTAGACTGGGAATGACCTCGGAAGCTTCCTCTATGTGAGGCTCTGTATATTTCACCTCTTTTGGAATAAAAGAGGACTGAGGATAGTATGATGGTTGGGAGGTGTGGTGCATGTCATGCACTGTGCGTAGAGTTCTTCCTGAAAACTGGAGATCATCTATCAGTGTTTGGGTACTGGACCGAACAGTTTGGACCCATTAAAGGGGGCATTAACCACTCTATGCTGTACATCAGGTGTAAGACCTGAGATGCAAAGCCAAGAATGGCGACGCAAGGCAATGCCAGTTGCTGACATGTGTGCCAAAGTATCGACCGCATCAAATCCCAAATGAAGTAGGTGTCGGGAGATGGAGTTGCCAGTACATATTGTAACCAGTAATTGTTCCCTTTCTAGTGAAGGAAGGAGTTTATTGACTAATTACATGACCGAGGACTAAAGCGTACACTGGTATTTGACCATATGTCCCATATAATTTAGGATTCTGAGATTTATGGTACCTGCTTGGAATACCTTTTATCCTATGGGAATCTTTATCAGGAGGTAAGGAGCTCATGTGTTTTGGTCATTAAGTACGATCATGAGCAGCAGCAATCACCACCAAATCTGCTTCAGGAGTAGTGGATAGAAAAAGGTGATCCAGAGGAGCCTAGTAGAGACGATCCGCCATGCAGAGAATAGGTGTAACAGTGGAAGGCTAGTTCCAGGCTGCAAATATAGCATTTTGGTAGGTTTGGAGTAGTGGGAGTACCACTAAGACTGGGATCTCTGGTAATTCTAGATAGTCTGCCATATCCTTACATTGTTTGTCATGTTCGGTAGTGGAGAATCCCATGACTGTTTTGAATTTGGACCATCATCCCATGGAATGATGGGTCATGTGGAGGAGAGGCAGCTGCCAGCCTGGATAAGTCCTCATTTAGAAAGGAAAGCTCCAATAGCGGAGACTGGGGCTGGAAATCCATGTCCTGGAATCCCTCATCTTCCAAATTTCTGGTAAAATCTACCGGAAAGTCAGCCTCATCTGATAGGTAGTCATCCATGTACAAGGGAGGTGACCAGGGTGGTGAAGGGTCTCTGTCACCCTGGAAGCATCTAGGCAGAAGAGTAGGGCAACAGGATGGGTGGCTCAGCTCTCCTGGAGCAGAAGGCTGAGCATGCCGCATGGCATGCAAGACGTGCTATACTACTGAAGCAACGTCCAGTTTAGAAGTTAAGGGGGAGTGGGGGGGTTCTGGGAAACCAAGGGGATGGTGGTGGGGCTAGGATGCATAGCCTAAGCAGGTCTTGCCCCTGGGTGGAAAAGTCCAGGGTCCCGATCCCTGTCCATCTGACCCCTATGGGAACCCACCTGTGAGGGTGGAGGGGCAGTAAGCATTGCAAATGCAGTAGGTTTCCCCAGTGGAATGCGGTTCCTTGTTGACAGAACCTCTGGGGAAACAGTATTATGCAATTTAAATGACGGCCCAGTCGATGGGAGAGGAGCCCCCAGTGATGGAGCATTGATGGAACTCACAACAGGTTCATTATAAACTGCTATCAACATGCTGGAAAGTGCAGTCAGCGAGAAGGTGAAACTTCCCATCGACAAGGAGGCAGTATGTGAATGGACCATTGACAGTGGGGCACCTGTCACGATGGCCGTCGATGAGTATTTTAGGCACAGAGATTGAGGAGGGATTCTCCTTCTCTTTGGTGTACCATTGACGGAACCCACAAGGGGTTCATCATAGCCTGCTGTTGAAGCACTGGAAAGCGCCATCGACAAGAGGGAGTAACCTCCCATCGACAAGGAGGCAGAATGTGAATGTATAATTGACGGTGGGACACCTGTAAAGGTGGCAGTCAAGTGTGATAGGCACAGAGGTTGATGAGGGCTTCTCCTTCTCTTTTATGTGCCGGGTATGAGAATCAGTGGATGGGGAGCTCTTGGGACAAGCCCCTTGATTCTCCATGAGAGATCATTTCTTGCTTGTAGATTCTTCGATGTTGTTTTGCTCATATTCTCATCGATGACTGCTGCTGAAGTTGCTCTAGCTGCTGCATGTGAGCTAAAGATGGCGAAAAAATGAATTGAGGATACCAGGGACTGCCCACACCTATATAGGAAATAGGAAGCTGATGTCATGTGTGGCGGCCCCTGGAAAAGACTACTAGAAGAGCTGCTGTGCACCACAGTGACCTCTGGCAATGACCCAAGTGTATTACCTGCTGCAAGAGACCACTCCGTGGAAAATCTACTGTTACAGGTGAGTAATATGTGTTTCTAGGGACGTGGATATAATGTTCTAGCCACACTGTCTGGCAGACTCCTAGCAGTTCTCCGGGGGGAGGGAGGCAAGGCACACAACTCCCACTTAAGGAAAAGAGATTGGAGAAATGAGGCCCCAAAACCAGCATCCCAGCATGACTCTAGGTCAATGTAGTAATGGGAAATGAAGGTGTGTGCTGACTTCCAGGTAACAGCTATGCAGATTTCCTGGAGAGGGACGTCCCTAGAAGCAGCCACCAATGCAGTGGTATGGCTGGTGGAATGAGCCTTTAGCCCTCCGGGAGGCTCCCTACCTGCCAACCTACAGCAGAGATCAATACAGCATGTTATCCACCTGCCAATCGTCTACTTGGCTGGAGGTCTGCCAGGTGCAGCTTCAATGTATGTGACAAACAGCTGGCGAACCTCTCCCCGAACTCCATCTGTGCGCTCTTTATAATAAGCAAGCGCTCACCTCAGGTCCAAAGTATGTAGCCTGTGTTCGACCTCAGAGGTGTGACTGACAACCTTGTCCATGTGGAAGGCCAGGTAAGGAGACTTCACCGAGAGCACCTGGAATTCACTGATCTTTCTGGCTGACATGATAGCCACCAGGAAGGTGGTCTTCCATGACAGCTGAGACATCTCACACCTGTGCATCAGTTCAAATGGCTTATCCATGAGCTTTGCCAAAACCAGCAACAAGTCCCATGGTGGTGGTGGTTCACACACCGGAGGGAAAATGTGGTCAAGGCCTTTGAAAAAGTACCAGATCAACTTCTCCTGTACCACCGACTGCTGACTAGCCCACGCCTGGTAAGCAGAGATGGCTGCCAGGTGCACTTTAAGGGTTGTCGACTGAAGTCTCCCTTGGAGGGAGATCACAAACAATCCAAAATGCTGGCCACTGAACAGGATGAAGAGTCCAACCCTTGCCCTGACACCAAATGGAGAATATTTTCCATTTCAAGGCATAGCATTTTCTGGTCGATTCCTTTCTAGAGGCCTCAACAACAGTGAGGACATCTTCGGAAAAACCCAAAGACTGGAACTCTAGCCACTCAGGAACCAGGCTGTCAGGTGTAGGGATTGAAGGTTCAGGTGGAGTACCTTCCCCTGATTGATGGAGAGCAGGTCCGGGGATGTCGGAAGATGCCTTGGAAGCCTGTTACTGAGGCTGAGGAGATCGGGGTACCAAAACTTGTGGGGCCAGTCTGCAGCCACCAGGATCACCTGTACCTTGTCCCTCCTGACCTTGAGCAACACCTTGTGGATCAAGCGAAGCAGAGGGAAGGCATAGAAGAGGGAAGACATAGAAGAGGCCTGGGGTCCACAGCCTCGATAAGGCATCCCCCTGCAGTGTGCCCTGCTGGGGTGGGGGCGGGCACAAAACATCCTCAGCTTTGGGTTCTCCCTGGAGGTGAACAGGTCCACCTGTCAGTTGGCTGGGGGCTCCTGCTACAAGGATGGCTAGGAGATCTGCCTCTAGTCCACGCATGAGGGTCCAGATGCGGAGAGCTTCCTTGCACAGAGGCAAGGAGTGAGTCCCACCCTGCTTGTTGAGGTAGTACATGGTCGTGGTGTTGTCCATCTGGACTTGAACCACTTGATCCCGAACAAATGGAGAGAATGCGGTCAGGGCCGGTCAAACCACTCGGAGCTCCAGCAGGTTGATCTGGCAACGGGACTCCTAGGGAGTTCAGAGCCCATGGACTCTGTGTTCCCCCAGGTGGGCACCCCAGCCTGTGAGAGAGGTGTTGGTCATCAGGATGACCATTGGCTTGGGGCAAACAAACTGGATCCCTTCCTGCAGAGTCTCTGGGATAAGCTGCCATTGGAGGGTGTCTCACATCCTCTGGGTCACAGTGACCAGCTGGTCAAAATTACCTTTGCACTGAGACCACTGGATGGCCAGCTCCCATTGCCAGGAGCGCATATGCCAATGGGCTCATAGGATCATGCTGGTGCAGGCTGCCATGTAACTCAGAAGGCACAGGAAGTCCTGGGCAGGGCACAAGTGCCCCACCAGAAATAATCGGGTAAAGGAGGACAGAATCTCTGCCCTGTCCACCATGAGCCAGGCTCTGGCTCGGCAAGAGTCGAGCTCTGCCCCGATGAAGCTGTTCACCTGCGAGGGCATGATTTCTGACTTGGCCTCATTGACCAGGAGGCCAAGGTTGATACAGGTCTGAAGGGCCCAGTCCCTGAACCACTCCACCTCCTTCCTGGAGGGACCCACTATTAGTCAGCCATCCAGGTACGGGTACACCTGGACCCCTCTGTGCCTCAGGTAAGCTGTCACCACTGCTATGTTTTGGTGAAGACCCTGGGAGCCGAGGAGATGCTGAATGGCATGGCCTGGAACTGGCAGAGGGTTTCCTTGGCCCGAAAACAGAGGATCCTTCAGTGGAATGGATGGATCAGGACATGGAAAAATGCGTACTGTACATCCAGGGAGCAAAACCACATGTTCTGCTTGAGAAATTGTATAATCTGAAACAGAGTGACCATCCTGAAAGAGTGAGACCTGAGGAATTTGTTCAGGTCATGCAGATCTAGAATGGGGCACCAGCCCCCATCCACTTTTGTACCAGGAAGTACCTGGTGACAAACCCTGGGTGTTCTGGAGGATCCACTACCCTGGCCACAACCTCCTTGCAGAGCAGCTAGGCTATGTTATCTTGAAGAGTCAACTTAATGTCTGCGGATACCAAGTCCTCCCGTGGGGCACAGGCTCAACTAGGAGGGTACTGCTCAAACTGTAGATGCAGACCCTGACTGACTACTTCCAGAACTCTTCTGTCCATGGTAACAGCGGACCAGGTGGAAAGGAAGTCATGGAGCCAGTACCCCACAGGAGGACCCAGGGGAGGTGTGATGGGCATGAGGGGGACACCCCTCATTCCATCAGTGAGCAGACTTGGAGGAGGAGGAACTGGCAGAGCAGCCACCGGGTCCCTTACCTCCGGGCTTTCGGACCACCGAGACCACAGACTTGGCCCAAGGTCATCAGGACTGAGCCTGTTGACCAGACTGATGCTGGGCTGGTTTTGCCACTGGAGTAGAGGACCAAAAGGGATGGGGCTTCTGCTGCTTGGAGCCCTTGGGGTCCTTCTGGTTGGATGTCACAGAGTCCAGCGTGGCACTGAACTTCTCAATGTGCTGGAGGCGACCCTCCATACCAGGCTGAAATAGTCAATGCCTAAAAAGGGGACATCTGCCAGCTTGTGCTGGGTGTCTGCCATGAAGGTCGAGATCCGCAGTCAAGCCCTCCGGTGCATGGCAACCACGGCCACCACCGAGTAGGCACAATAATCACCAATATCCAGAGCTGTCTAGAGTTTCTGTTTTGCCCCCGCCCTACCCTGGTCTTGGACCTGTTTAACCATGGTCTGAAAGTCCGCAGGAAGGTGAGGAATCACCTCATCCAGAGAGCCTAACAGGGCACAGGAGAAGTGTGCCATCAGGACGGCCGAGCTCGCCTGGCAGCTGCCAAGCGAATAGGCAGCACAGACCTTGCTAGCCAAATGGTCCAATTTCTTGGATTCTTTGTCCAGCAGTTTATTGATGTCCCCAGTATTGCCAGAGTGCCGAAACACGGAGTCAGCCACCAACCCCTTGGCCAAAGGATGCTCCATTACCCCTAAAGGGTACTGGTGGGCACCACATATTTATGGGCCATCCGGGCCGAAGGTTCAGGACAAGAAGCTGGGCACTGCCAGAGCTTCAGAGCAGGGCCAACAGTGGCCTCAGCCACTGGGAATGCATACGTCGGAGAGTCCCTTTATCCAGAATTTCTGTAAGGGGATAGTGAGCCAACTTTTGGATGGGCTACAGTTTCGTCCCTGTGGACTCAGAGATGAGGAGGAGAATGCTCATGAACAAAGTTGGGCCTTTGTCCATAGAAAGATCCCCCATCAACTCCATATCCAATGGATGGGAGTACAACAAGGAATCCTCGGACTCTGAGGAGTCCGCTTAAGGCGGGCGACCACCCATGTCACCAGACCCGCCATGGGCAGTCAGGCATGAGAGTGACCGACAGCTGATGGGGAAGACCCTTAGCTGAATGAGACTCCTTGTTCAGAGCCCCCGGTTATCGGCTGCTTAGGTGGCAGCTCCACCATGATCAGTGGAGAAGTCTGCTTCAGCCGAGCTGACATGGTCTGGACTGGCTCCTCTGGGGGAGAACGGTGTCGACCGACCCTGTTAGGGGCATTAGGATTGGCCATTTGGGTGACAGCCAAGTAATGACCGGGGTGATAGCCGGTGTCGGCTTCAGCCCAGTCAGAACGAACTGTTGCCACATAAGGTCTTCGTAGCGTCTGCGCAATTTGCACCGAAGCCTCTCCTCACCCAAGGAGTACAAAATGAATAGCAGTGGCGCCACTTCCCATGGTGCTGAGAATGAGACCACTGATGTAGGTGGGATCTGCTCGACCCAAAGGATTAAGATGACCTTGACCGTTGGTGGTGCCGACGGGGGACCTCAGAGGGAGCCGGGGAGGTCCGCGGCTCCTCCTGGTCTGGGTCGATGACCGGAGGGTCTTGCTGAACTGGCTGGGCCAACCTGTCAGTGGTCACTGGCAGAACTGGGGTCCTGAAAAGAGAGTTGTCAGCCTTTTTAGATGACAACTGGCCAACAGATTCGAGAAAAATCTCGACCACATCGTCAACCGGTGTCTCAGCAGACTGGCTTGACGGCTCCATGAAGCCAGCTGCCATGGCCGCGGTTTTGACAGTAGTCAAAACTCAAGATTCCTGAGAGAGGGGAACATTCCCAGGCCTGGAATTGTTGATGATGAGTCTTCTCTTTATCCTTCTTGTGTGAGCGGGAGACTTGGTGGGGCCCTGCCCTCTGGTCAGGAGGGACTAGCACAGCTCCTTGAAGGAGGCCAAATAAGTGGAGCCAAACTGGAGTGGAATGAAAGCCAAGGCAGAAGAGGACTGTGTAGCAGCCTAGGCTCCTTGAAGGCCTTGAGTTGTTCCAACTGCTCAGCAGACCCCGCAGCTGTGGAGACCACCCAACAGGCATCCTTGGATTTGATCGGTGGATAATGTTTCTCCGGGCAACTCAACTTCAGGCGGGCAGTGTGATCCTCAAGGACCAATGGGTGAAACGATCGACAAATATCACAGGCCTGTGGATCGTGACTGTGGCCCAGACAGTAGACACACAAGGCGTGGGGTTGGGTACACAACATCTTCTTCCTGTATGGGCACTGGCAAATCTGGGAAAGGATTTGTCCTCCATCACGGTCACAATCAAAGACAGAGTGGAAGACGAAACTCGAACGAGTTTAAGTTTAGAAGTAAATTCGAACATTTGAGTGCCATGGCCTACTCAACACGGGAGCGGTAAGGAGGGAACCTGCTTTTTCCAGAGGAAATGAAGATCTGGCATCATGGGGCGGAGCCAAGGGAGTTACCACCCAGGTGGGTAGGAGGAGCCAGCTTGAAGACATTTCTGGCAAGTCTTAAAGGGAAAGGAAACTGCTAGACAGTGTGGACAGATCATATCCACGTCTCTAGAAACAACTATGTAACAAAATCTCCCCCCCAAAAAACTTATCCTCTGCTTTTCCTTTTTTCTTAAGCAATATTTTTTTATTACTAAGTATGTAATTTATGTTCAATTAATGTTTTCTTCCTTATGTTAATTTTGTTAATCCTGTATTTCTTGATGCTCATAATGATAAATTTGATTCCTAACCTCCCCCAGATGCCCCCCACCCCATTCTGCTTCTGCAATAGAATATTTTTGTTCTTACTCCTTACTTTATTTTATTTAATAAGTCATGTGGTCACCAATTTTGCGGACACTGCGTCCTTTCATTTCATTTGAAATTGTGGCGCCAAAATGCCCTCTTCAAGACACTTTTATTGTAGCATGCGTTGAGGCACCACAGTTTCACCTGTAATGAAAGCACGCAGCGTCCGCCATTTTGCCAACCCTCGGTCATGTAAAAAATAAACTAAATTAAGTAACAACTCCTAAAATACTTGTTAATTTTCTGAACATTTTTTCAGGGGATCATTCTTCACATGTGGACACTAATATAGCATGCTGAATGATGTATCAAGATATCAGTATAATCCAGTCACATTCATAATATAGTAAATTATAGTGAGTGGTTGCTTATCATGGTAGGTGACTTTATGGTATTTTGATTGTAGTTGTTGTGGGTATATATGCTATGAAAATGTATGTAACACATTAAACAGTAATCAGAAATTAAGACAGCATGACAATTAAAGCATCAGTGCAAGAATGGGTTACAATTTTGACCGACAACTTTTTATTCTATTTTACATTGCCCCTTTTTTAATAACTTGTGTATACATATGCTACCCTTCCTTCCACAATTTATGTTATTCTGCATTACTCCATTTTTTAAATGAGAAATAATAAAAGCAGTGCTCATTGTAATGGTACTCTGTGACCTAGTTTTCATCAGTATCCCCAGCTGTTTTTGAACAGATATTGTTCCATTATGTCATGTAGCACTGTCTGCTGCATGCGACTTCACTGTAGTCACAACAGAACTGAATTTAAATAGTTGCTGTCCTAAAGCATGTGAGAATACTGATCCAAACCTGGTGCATGGCCAATTAAAATGAGCACTCCATGTATTACTTCAGATTCCCAAAAAATGTAGTGCTGCATGCTTAAGTTTTGAAAGAAGGATATCGTTCATATACACAAGTTATTAGATTAGGTGGCAATGTAAAATAGAATAAAAAAGTATTGGTCAAAATTGTAAACACATTCTTGCACTGATGCTTTCATTGTTAAGCTGTATTACATTTTGGATACTGTTTACTGTATTAAAAGTTTCATAGTATACATACCCACAACAACTACAATCAAAATACGCTAAAGTCACCTACCATGGCAATCACCCCCCACCACCACCACCACCATAATTTCCTATCTTCTAAATGTTGCTGGCTTATAGTATCCATCATTTAACATGTGGTATTAGTGTTCCGATGTAAATAATAATCTCCTGAAAACATATTCATAAAATTAACAAGGATTTCTTGACGCTCATAATTATAAATCCCCAGCTCCTCCTAATGTTCCTCCCCCATTACAGTTCCTGCAATAGAAACTATTTTTTTCTTATTACTTTCTTTATTCTACTTTTTAAAATTCCCAAAGTCACCAACTTTTCGGACGCTGCGTGCTTTCATTTCCTTCGAAATCGTGGCACAGAAACGCACGCAGCAATACACTTTTATTGAAGTGGGTGGAGCGTCGAATTAGTGTCACCTATAGTGAAAGCATGCAGCATCTGCAATTTTGCAGACCCTACGACATTTAAAAAATAAATGAAAGTAAGAACTTTTAGAAACTGCCTTTCTATTGCAGAAAGCATAACGGTGGTGTAATACATTTGTGAGAGGTGTGATTTAGATTAGAATTATTACTTTTTTCCTTTCATTTGGTTAAAGCAGCAGTGCAATAATCACAATGCCATTAAATCACTTACCATGCCCCCCCCCACAAATGTGCTATCTTGTGAATGTCCCACTGTTTTAAATTTCATGAAAAGTCCAGATGAAGAATAAGGCCAGAAACGCATCACAGTGTCCCAAGTAAGAGCATTGTCTGGTGACGCCAGTTGCTGCTGCTGTTGTCTCGCTGATTTAATTTTATTAAAAGTCCAGATGAAGAATAAGGCCAGAAATGTGTCACAGTGTCCCAAGTGAGAGTACTGCCTGCATCGACACCAGCTGCATCACTGATACATGCTGCCATTTGTATGTGCCTTCATACCACAATGGTGCGTTATTGTTCGCCCCACTGTAACTTCTTTTGGCATAGACACAGTCATTTAATTTCTATTGAATCTTGATCTGTGTTGAAAGCAGTCCGTCATGTTGTTCCTTTTCAAGGAATCATAATACATATGGAATGTTTCCACTTTACTGTGATGGGCATGATGATCACATCCACATGCCAGACATATGTTACCAGTCCAACTCTTAATGCGGTACTGTAACATTTACATTTTATTCGGGGGATGGGAGTGGGGTTATTGCTGTGGTTGATTGAAACAGAATCATTTCTGATTACTTTTTTTTCCTCCGGTCGTAGGCACACTTGTGTTCCACATGTTTTGGGTCGTTGATGACTTTGGCTGTACCGGAAATGTCAAGTCATGTAAGGTAAGTATTTATTTATTTATTTTTGGGGGGCGCATCATTTGAAAACAAGTTTCATTAATATTTTTGTCTTCTTTTCAGGTCTTCAATATATCCTAGCTGTTGTCCATCTTCAGAGTGGAAGATACCACCGATGGCAGTCCACAGCACCGCAACGTTACCTGAAAACAGATGAAGAAATTATTAGGAGTTCATTGCATGACCACATTCAGTTCCCAGCGTGGCTGTTCCTGTCTTCTGGTATATCCAGCTTAAAATGCCAGGTTATTAAGTAAACCCCTTATCTAGCTTAAAAAACCAAGCTGTTAGCGAAGCACTTAAAAAAAATTAACACGTTTAGTGAGTGACACACACTGGCCCACAGTCTTGAGTTACATTACATCATGTGTTTTCAGGACCAGGATAACACATTGTACAACCCTGGTGCACTGAAAAACGCATGTCCCATCTGTGAAGAAAATAATACATTATCTGGCAGAAAAAATTAAAACAAAAAATGAAAGAGGAAATAAGAGTGATACTTACCTGTAGATGTTATCCCTTACGTGGTAGGAGTATTGTAGTCCTGCAAGTTTACACAGTCTGTAACCTGTGAAAACAAAATGAAAATCTCTATTGCCTGTATTTGGTGACAGTGGCACCTTTAAAATGGTAAAGGAAGTATTCACACCACAATTCAAGTCAGAACCGAAGTACATGACATTAGTACATACTTACTGTAAATTAGTGATAAGAAGCAGGGTGGCTGTGGCTGGTTGTGGCTTCAAAGATTGGGATCTGGAACAATGTTTCTCTTTTTCTCTCTCACTCCCAAGAAGCAGGGCGGTTGTGGCTGGCAGTGGATTCATAGCTTGGACATAGGTACAATGTCTCTGTGTGTCTCATAAGAAGCAGAGTGGCTAGCTGGGGTGCATTACTGTTTTTTAGTGTCAGGAGGATATCTGTCATTCAATCAACAGGATTTAAGTAGCTACACATTGACATTTGTGTTTAGAGGACTGCGGATAATAATGACTGCACACATTCTGTGAACTGTACTCTCAAAATCAAGAATGGGGAAGTTGAAATATAACACCATGTAATTATTTTTCAATTGTCATGTGCTAATCAAGGGCGCTGTTTTTCATTTTTAATGCAAAAAAATTGTAACATTACAGAACTGCGACAGCCTTTAGCCTGGTAATTTTGCCGTTATGCCCTCCCACCAACATCCTCCTCATCATCATCAAGGAAGAAGCAGCCCTCGCAATCATCAATGACGGAGTTGTACCCACTTGGAAATTCTTTTTCCATGACTGCATCATCAACCTCAGTGGTACACCATTTGATACTACCACCAGGATGGTCTGCTTCACCTGCATCATCAGCACAACTGTCATCGTGACTGAGTACAAACATAGATGTGGTTGTCCTACTTGGTATGTGACATTCATTCGTTTTGATAAATGTCAGCAAGCTGACATTTGTAGATGATAGGGTAGTATGACGGTCACACACTTTGGCCCCCGCAGAACTAAATACCCTCTTCACACTTACACTGGATGGTGGGCAGGTCAGGTTCTTCAGTGCTACTGAGGCAGCACTGGCCATTCATTCACCTTGCCACTCCAGTACACCATAGGTTCATCCAGTATTGTCAGATGCCCGTTTCCTGCCAAATAGGCCTCAACCATGACCTGTGATGCACACATTTCTGATGAATCGTCCATCTGTTCATGGATTCATCTAGGTCACAAACTCCTACTTGGGAAAGGCACCTCAAAGTGGATTAATGGACAACTGTGCAGCTGACACCACCCCCTTTCCCCTCAGCCACCTTACTGGATGTACTCGGTCCACAGTGACCTTCAGCCTTGTTATGCTGTGGTTTGCAGAACTTTGCAGATGATTTCTGTGCTCTATGAACCAATTGGACCTGCTGTCCAGTCAGATTTTGAACCTGATCATGCCCTCCCTCCAGTATGGATGCAATGCCACATTTGTAGTGTGGGTCCAGCATTGCAGCTATTCCAAATTCTGGAGATTGCTGAATAGTGGCGATGTGACAATTGCTAATATTGTAATCATGTGTTTCAGTAATGGCATAGCTTGACCTATCTCCAGCCACATCACGGCTAGGCTGCAGATTCAACAAAGTCTTCCTCAGCACCTGAAGTGGAATGGCTTGACTAACAGATGCAGTGTCGCCACTCACTGTCTGTGTGGCATGTTCAAATGGCCCCAAAATTATTATTACGGAGTCCATGAGTTGACATTGTTCAGTTGTCATAGACATTCATGCCCCGGAACTGTCACGGCTAGTGTGCATAACTAAGTACTCAGAGATTGCTTTGTACTGCTCGTACAACCGCTCTGCCATGTAAAGTGTTGAGTTCCACCTCGTGGCAACTTGAAGCTTGAGGTGGTGTTGAGAGAGGCTGTTTTGAATCTGCAGCTGCTAAGTTGATCATAGGCCTTTCCAGACCATGCAAAGTGGGCGCAGATGTGTCGTGCAACAGCCAACATTTGCTTTATTTCCGAGTACTGCAGAAGCACTCCTGTACCACCAGATTTAAACAGTGAAACATGCAGGGAACCCTCAGAAAGCCACCACAGCTAATATATTTATCAATGTTTGATCCATTATCACTAGCTATGAAGCCAGCTTTTAGGGACAGGGGGTACTGTCACTCATCAGTTTCTGTCAGTAGCAAGTCTAGAATGTTTTCGCCTTTATGCAACCCTGCTACTCTATGCATTGCAAGCATGGCATGCTGTCTAATGCCATGAAGGTTGCTATCACCACAGTCTGACTTATTACACTGCTTTCCCATCCCACCATCACAGACAACCCCAGGAAGCTGCACTCAATGTGCAGTAATACACAGATAGGAACTACCCGCCATTTGGCCCCTTGTCCACATATACATGCTTAAGTGAATGTAAGGTGATGCTGAATGTTGAAGGGCATGTCTTACAGACTCTGTCACTGTCTGATACAACTCAGGGACAGCACGAGTGGAAAAGTAAGTATGTCCAGGATGGAATCTTCCATTTAGGACATGTGCATACCATAAAGCGCCAGAATCCCACATTCTCCACAAAGGAGACTAGCAAAAGGTCAATTGCCAGCATTTTTGCTATGGCAGCACTGAGTTCACATGCAAAGACATGATTTGGTGGGTATTTACTGTTCCACACAAAAAGGCTATGCAACATGGGCTGCATTGTTTGGTGTTTTGCATATGGCAAGCCAAATGGCTCTCCTTTCCAAACTGACATGGATGGGGTACCTTTGATGTGTGATAGTGGGTGCACAGGTGACAAGCCAATAAATATAGTTACTTTCCCTGTTTTAAGCACAGGGGTTGATGCAGTAGAATTACTACATAGACCACCACTGCTACTCTGACCATTACCTGAACATTCAAAATCATCCTCCTCCTCATGTCTGTAGTAATTCTCTGATGTTATTTCACCACTTTTATCGACAAGGCTACTTATACTGAAGGAAGGGGAGACCACGTTCACTAAGGTGGATGAGGATGAATACCCCACTGTGGCATTAGTTCCCCTCTGGTGCCGAGTCCACAGTGCCATGTACCTGCTCTTCAGATGAGTATGCATCCCCCCAGTGCCCAGATGGATACCCTTTTTACCACGCTAAACACACACTTGGCAAAACTGGCAGACTGTCACTGTTTCATTGCTACCATCTTGTATGAAAAAATCCCAAACTAGGGATTTTGATGCCCTACTCTTCACATGTCACTGCTGGTGTTGCATATGGAAATGCAGTTTTGGTGGCAATGAAATGGGGGGGTACTGCACAATTTCTGGTGTTGAGCACACTTGGACTTTGTCTGAACATCACAATCTAGGACTATTACATCAGAGTCATCAACAGACACAGCTACATCAGAACTTTGGGGGGGGGGTTGAATAACACACTGTTTATAAACAGCCACTTTCACTTTCTTTTTGTCCGGTTCCCTAATGGGTTCACTAGCATCATCATCATAATCATCATCATCCAAAAAATTCACCTTGGATGCTGCCCTCCTGTGGAGATATTCCATCCACAGCCTCAGTATTATTATCCACACTTTTTTCATCAACATCTGAATGTTTGGATGGCCTACCCTCAAGATCAGTGGAAACATGAGACTGTGAGTCATTAGCATGTTCAGAATCATGTTCAACTACTGTGGAAAGTGGGACATCAACTACACTCAAGTCTGCGGATTCAACATTTTTCCCAACTGGTAACTTTGCCCAGGTTGAACTTGTAGCAATACTCATGCTGTTATCCACCATGCCATCATTAACTTTACTACCAGCAGGGACAACAGCATCTCCAACCAGCATTGAAGTGATTGATTTCACTGTGAAAAACAGTCAGAGAAATCCCTTTACTTACAGCAACTAATACCTTTCCCTTCTGCTGCGTACTACCATGGCCACAGCCTCAACCACTCTTAACACTGCTAGACTTACTAGCCCCTGATGAACTTGCCTCATCATCACAACTTCCACAGATAATAGTCTTCTTGGCAGCAGTGCCACAGCCAGAAACAGCTTTGCATGACCGTCTCTTCACGGACATTTTTTAAGATTATACAGAAAATGACAGCAACTTTATAGTTCTGCAGTTTTTGGGTCATGGAAAGCAAAAAACTAAAGAGATGGAGCTGCACAGGCACAACACCAGACCTTTACCAGTCTTCAAAAATCCCAAAGTCCAAAAACAATACCTTGTTTGGTGGGTTGGGGGGGGTACAGCAGTAGCTACACAGAAGCAGGGAAAAATACTGCAGACAGGATGAGAAATTCAGAGTACTGCTGTTGTGGTGTCACATTAAAAAATGCATCAATTGACAGCACGCACACAGATTAAAGGTCAGGCACAGAAGCTTTAACTGTTCAGTAAACTACAATCTAGTCTTTTAAAATGATTGAAAAAATGTCCAGCAACCAGAAAACACTTATAAAAAATTAAGTGAAGTTGTACTGTGTGTACCTGAACATACAAATAATAAAACACTAGCCAGCAACAATTGGAAAACTGCCTTTCTCACTAATCTCCTTCTACACTACAGCTCCATCCCTCCCCCGAAGCATACTTTTACAGTGTCTATCAGTACAGAGACTGAATGTACCAAATTAACATTCAATATTCACACAAAATCAATAAATGTTCGATGATATAAACACACAATGGTATACTACAATCGATGTACTAAATTTTGACACAACATTTTGTAGCAAAAATGCGTGTTTAAAGGGTTTTCAATGGTTTGATTCTCAGAGCTCTGAGAACAAACTGTCTCCAGCTTTCCGGTACACACACTATGCTGAACTAAGGCTATGCAAGACAATATAGAGCCCATGTGATCTTACATCCCATGAATCACTGCAAAATTCACCTTAAACAGCAAAACAAAAAGGGTAAAGTAATGCAAAGTCCATAGAAAACAATAGGAACTTTGTGTTACTTTGAGATGCAAAGTTATTAGCTTCGCTTTGCGGAGTATTACACAAAATACTACGAATAGCAAATTTTAGGCACTTTGCCTACGTCTAATCAGAACTGGGACTGATCTTCTTTAATGTCTTTATTAGCATTAGCAACATTTGTGAGGGGCTAGAAGGAAATGTATGCCTTTTTTGCTGATTACACTAAAATCTGCAATAGGGTAGACACTCTGGGGAGGGGGTGGAAAAAATGATTAGAGTTCTAAGAAAGTTAGAAAAGTGGTCAGTGGTATGGCAGCTAAGTTTCAATATGAAGAAGTGTAAAATCATTCACGTGGGACAAAGAAGCCAAGGGGCAGAATACAAAATGGGTGGTGTAGTACTAACAGTAAATAACAGGAAAGAGACCTGGGGGTAACCATATTTGATGACCTAAAGGTGGCCATACACTGTGACAAAGCAGTGAGAGAGCTAGTGGGATGCTAGGGTGCATGAGGAGAGGTATCACCAGCAAAGAGAGGATTGGTGTTACTGCTGTATAGATCACTGGTGAGACCTCACTTACATTACTGTGTCCAGTTCTGGAGACCACATCTCTGGAAGGACATGAGTAGAGGCAGTGCAGAGCAGGTCAACTAAAATGGTGCAGGTTCTCAAAAGACCTATGTGGAAAGACTTAAAGGACCTCAATATATGTACCTTGGAGAAAAGGAGGGAGGGGGATATCATAGAGACTTTCAAATACATCATGGGTATAAATAAGATTCAAGAGGGAAGCATTTTTCAGACAAAAAGATGCTCAAGAACAAGGGGACATGCTATGACGCTGGAGGGGAGTAGACTCAGGGAAGATGTGAGGAAGTACTTCTTAAAAGAGTGGTGGATGCCTGGAGCAGCCTCCCATCAGAAGTGGTGGGGCCAAAAATGGTAATGGGATTCAAGAATGCATGGGATAGGCATAAGGGAACCTTAGTGGTACGAAAGGAGGGGGTAAAGCTATAGATCAAGTAGGGTCTGCAGTGTTACAATTGGTAGGGAAAATGGGCAGACTGGTTGGGCCAAGTGGTCCTTATCTGCCATCAAATTCTATGTTTCTATGTTCAGTACAAGTGGCTTAAAATAATAGAAAGTAATGTTTGGCTTTTGGGAAGTCACATTGACCTGGTAGCCAGGTTTACCCAGAGTTCAGCCTGAAATCTGGAACCAAACATTGAATTTCAAGCCAGAGTAAGAAGATAAAAGTAAGAAACTGGATACATGTTTTAATTACTATGGACAAATCAATATTCAGTCAGATGATTAAATACTGTATATTCGTATGGTATGAGATGTTGCATATTGTAAACATACAGTCATTCAGATGACTAAATATATTATTATGGTATGAAGTGTTATATGTTGTAAATGTGCACTGCTGTACCTTTTTACTCCATAGCTTATCGCTTTTCTTCTATGTCAATCCTGTAATGCCTTTTTGGATCAAATCTATATGGACAACGTTATATCAGTGCAGACTGTAGTGTACTGAGAAGCCATTACATATTCAATTTGTCAGCTGATAGAAAAGCATACCCTGGAATGTACTATTTCTAAAAATTTATGAGAGAAAAGTGGTGTTATGTCATTGCATGGGCTGCAAATTGATAACTTGTGCTATGACATTGTATGGGCTGCAAACAGAAAACAAAGCCTATTTTAGATACAAGCTAAAAACAATGTTGCATATACTGTTTTGACCATGATCTCATCTTCAAGTATGTTCTGTACAGTAAAAGTTATTCTTAGTAGTCATTTTGAATTGCCCCTTTTACAGATCATTTCTGGAGAAGGCCTCATGGCCAACTGGTAGAACCTGGTTTTTGACTTCATTTTCTATTGTTAGAATGCACTGAAGATACTTATTTTTGTTCTGTTGCTACTCAAAGAACCCATGTGTGTATGTATATTTGTGTTACAAACTCAAGGTTTTAGGAATAATGTGGCAAACCAAAACCAGATGTAGTACTTGATGGCTAATGTTATTAGTAGGTTCATCAAGGTCTTTTTTGCCTGATTTAATTTTGGATAAAGGCCTGTATGAGTAATTACATTGGAAATGTGAGTTATGTTAGGACCCTGCACTTCTTTCTAAGCTTTATTCTAAACAGGAGGCGCAATATGGGTTTTCTTATGTATTGTGTGTATCCATTTCATTTTTCAACAGGTATAGTTGCAGTATATTGCAATTTGATGTTTCAGTATTGGGTTATTAAATCAAACAACCCAGGACACATACACACAGAAAACTCCTATATACAAGATATGGTTATTTAAAGTAGGGTTGCAAGTTTGGTTTTACAAAAGAATTGAACACCTCAAACTTCAAGTGCGCAATTCTTTCAGACTATGGCAAACTTTTAGGGCAAATAGGCAGCTTGTCCGCCAGGTCTAAATGGTGCAGACCAGATGAACCAGTCAAACCGCAAACTGCAGGTCGCATCTAAGTCTGTGTACACACTAGACTTTTTAAAACATTTTAAGTGGATTAGAATGTTTTAAAAAGAGCGAACACAGATTGCGTCCACACCTAACACGGTTTGAAACCGCGTTTAAAAATCATGCTCAAACCCTGCAAGGGACCTATGCTTAAAACCGGTTTTAAATACTGTTTCAAACCAAGCATAGTTTACCCTGCAGTGTGGATGGGGGAAATCAATCCGTGTTTCCACTGATCCCTGCTGCAAACCATGCTAGCTTACATCGTTACAGAGCTGCAATGTGGATGCGACGGCAGCATCGCGACTATACTTAAACACGGTCACAAAGCCTGAAGCAACAAATGTGGACAGGAGTCTGTGATGAGTTTAAAACCATTTAAAAAAAAACGGTTGTAAACCTGGACTGCTTAGTGTACATAGACTAAAACACTTAACTAAGCAGTGTGGGAGTCACAGCCTCATTTTGGTGCTAGACTCAGCTTGAAAATGTGAGTCAGAATGAAAGCTCAGTTGTGCACTCGCAGTCGGGCTATTAGGTAGCTCAGGCAGGGCTGTTATTCACTTCTAGGTAGATAGCTAGAAAATTCTTCATGAAACGCAACAAATCTTCAAAAGTCTGACCTACAGTCCTGCAACAGCAGTGCTGCTGAAGGGGGGATATTTTAAGGATAAAAATGAACAAAAAAAATGAAAGCAAAGAGGCAGGCTGAGCAATGTTTGCAAAGCAGCTGGCCGCTGGGACCAGGGGCATCCCTGAGAGAGAACTGAAAGAAGATAGACTGATTTCTGAAGGATTGCACTTAGGTCTAGGCAGTGGACAGATGGAGCATGAGGTGGCAGTCTGCCAGTGCCCACTTGTCTAATCTCACCAGCAGTGCTGCACACAGTTCTTCTTTCACTGTAGAACTAGCATTTAAGCAGGGCATACAGACAGACAGACTGACTGAAGCCCCTGCCTGAAGCCTGAGATGTAATTGTTTTCGTTGGGGGGGGGGTTACTTTTACTGAGCAGCAAAAGTGTGTCAGCTAGCAACAGGACAATGACTGGCCACAGGTAGTTGGCACCTTGGTGGCATCCCATAAGAGAAATACAAAATGAAAAAAAACATCTCTACATTCCCAACTAAGTCCTCGTGATGCTATTGCCGCTGCACCCCTCAGAAAGACAACCACTGTTAACAAGCCACTCTGGAAACAACGGACAGACTATGGCTTGATGAAAAAGCACGGCAAATCACTTTCTGACACAGTAGTGCCTGAGATGTCAGCAAACAAAATGATGCAGAATTATCTGGATGAGAATGTGCCACTAGCAGAGAGAAACAAGCAGTTATTGCACTGATACCAAAAAAATAGAAAAGACCACATGGCCCTCTTTGACACAGATAGCTGTTGAATATCTCCACTGCCCACCTGCTAATACATACCCAGACAGACTTTCAATCAATATTGTTACCCAACTTCTTCAGATTAATGTGTTGTGAATTTTTGGCAGGTTTTCACAGGCCCAATAAATGACATATATGGAGCAATGTTGCCCATGAAACCAGTGTGTACACACATATCCATGGCATAATAAGAAGCCTTCCCCATGTGTGGCACTGTTCATATGGGCACAACATTTTTGGAACCAGTAGCCCACAATATGGGATGCTAAACTGTTTTCTTTACTCAGTATTCTTCACATTAATGTTTGTTAATTTTTCTCAGGTCTACAAAAGATGAATAAATAATTGCTGAGGCAATGCTGCCAATGACACTAGTGTGCACAACATTTTTCCAAATATTCATGGCATAACGTGAAGTCTTGTCCATGTGGGGCACTAACCCAATGGACATGCAATTTTTGGAAGTCGTAGCCTACACTGTGGGAATCTGGACTGATATTTTATGGGCATACATGGGCTTTAGAAACCATTTTATGTAGAGTGCTGTTAGCCACATACTCTTGTTTACTTGCTGTCCATGTTTGGCACTGACTGACAGACACAATTCTTGGAATCCAGTAGCCCTCAGTGTGGACCATTGCCTCATCCTGCTGGTGCTTGTGACAGGGTTGAATAGGACCCTGTCCCAGTTGTTATGGAAAGAGTTTGAATACAGAGATCTGTTCTGTTCTCCCCTTTTCTGTCTCTTCTCTGTCTGGTTGAGCAACCAAATTTTCTTGAGAGACCAAGGATTTGATCACCCCAACATTTTCCCAATTATATGCCTCTCACTATCTCTCAGTCTTCCCTTGCTGTTTGTCTTTTCCTCCCTTGCATATCTGCTGATATAAAAATATATGCAAATCATTATGTGGAAATGTAATTTATTGAAATCCCTTTGTTTAGAAATGATAGAGTGTTAATTTTTGAAATTTATATAATTATATTTCAGATGATTGCAAAAAGCTATTGGAAAATCAAGAGGTTAACATAGTGCAATTTTTAACCCTTTTGCAGAAGAACTGTGGAAAAGGGGCCTCAGCTCAGGCACACTGTGTTCCTGCCAGCACCTGCCTGAAACATACAAGAACACTTTGGAAGATGCTTGTTAAGAATGGGGGGGTTGGAAGGACTTATAAGACAGAGCTGCAATTGCTTGCAGGATGGACACACAGAGATTGAAGGAAAACTCTGGTGGATCTTCACTATTTTATTCTGCCTTTGTAAACCGTTGAACAGAACAAGTTTTTTTTTTTTGTTACTGCTAGTACAAATAAAATACTTTTTGTGAATTCTACAACTGCTCCTGGTTTTACCTATGCTTCCTGACCTGTGCATCGACAACAGATGGTGTCAGCTTAAGTGGGATTTACGCCGTGCATACTCTAAACCAGGAGTTTTGTGCATGGGTACTGGACCTAGTACCAGGGAAGCATAGAGAAAGGTATGGATTCTGCAGCAGCAAGCCCAGGAGTGGTTACCAGGAGAATGGCAGCCAAACTAGCAGAGACAGAATTCCAAGCCGAGATTGTAAAGCCAGCACAAGTTGAAAGCCTGATGGACTTTTTCAAATGGTGGGCTATACAACAAAAAACAATGGAGAAGCAGAGAGAAAAAGAGATTCAACATTTAGAAGTGCAGAGAAGAGAAGAGATGCAATGACAAGAGCAGCAGAGGAGAGAAGAGATTCAGCAACAGAAGCAGTAGATGAGAGAAGAGATGCAGTGATAGGAGCAGCAATGGCTGGATGCCTTGCAAGCAATCAAAGGCAGAGAATCTGGCACAGATCCAGATGAGCAACAAAACAAAAGCAACTTAAAAGCCATTAAACTTACAAAGTTGTGTCCCTCTGATGATATAGAAGCATACCTGACAACTTATGAAAGAGTTGCCACAGCCTGCCAAGTGGCCAAAGCAGCAATGGACAATCAGACTGGTACCCTACCTGACAGGGAAAGTCCAACTTGCCTACAGAAGTAAGTACACTGCACAGTCCGAGAACTATGATCTGGTGAAAAGCAAAATCCTAAAAAGGTATGACATCTTGGGAGTGACCTACTATACAGGCAGAGATTTCGATCTCTGAAGTACAACTCAGTCGACAATCCTCGAGAAGCCTTCACCCGACTCAGAGAACTCCTGATAAAATGGCTCCAACCAGAGGGAAAAACAGTCCAACAGATCATCGACACATTTGCAATGGAGCAATTCATCAACATCCTGCCTACAGATGTGCAGCTTTGGGTAAAGGAACACCGATCAGAAAGTGGGGAAAGGGCTGTTTCTTTGGCTGAGGACTTCCAAATGGCCAGACAAATGCCACAGGAGCGAGGTAACAGCCAAGCACCAGTAAGACACTCTTTTTCCCATTTAAACTCCAAGCCTGATAAGAACTCTGGTGGGGGAAACAAATCTGTGCCCAAAGACATTATTTGCTATAGCTGTAATAAGCCAGACCATATTGCAAGAAACTGCGTAGTAAGGAGAGTGGTACTGGAACAGATTTGCCCTTAGGAAATTGGGGCAAGTACTTAATAGATGTGAAGGTGAGGGATAAGACTGTAAAGGGACTCATTGATTCGACAAGCAGAAAGACCCTAGTGCATGTTGAAATGCTGGGAAAACACTGTGCAAAAGGACCAGATACTGGTGTCATCTGCATTCACAGAGACACTTGATACTATCCCACCACCCAAGTGACTGTAACCATTAAGGGTGTGTTGCAACAAATGAAATTGGGGGTAGTACCCAAGTTACCTATAACTGTGATTATTGGAAATGACTTTCCAGGATTTCTTGAGTTAATCAAAGAAGGAATAAATCCTGATGTTTCAGCAGCTATGGTGACAAGAGTTCAGGCAAAAGACATACAGGTTATCAGAGTGGTTAAGAGCTGACATGGTAAAGAAAATATAAAAAATAAAAAATAAAAAATTGGATATCATAGAAGAGTCAAGGAGTGCTTGGTCATCTCCAATGGTAATTGTAAACAAAAAAAGAAGAGGATGTTAGAATCTGCCTTGATTTTAGGAAACTTAATCAAGTGTCAGAATTTGACAGTTATCCTATGCCCAGAATAGATGATTTGGGAGACAGACTGGGGAGTGCAAAGTATACCAGTACCCTCAATCTCACCAAGAATTACTGGCAAATACCTTTAGCTAAAGAATCCAGAGACAAAACTGCATTTGCCACTCCTGTTGGATTCTATCAGTTCACCACCATGCCATTTGGTTTAAATGGTGTGCCAGCTACATTTCAGTGGTACATGGATATAGTTTTATCACCTCACACTGGTTATTGTGCTGCGTACCTGGATGATGTTGTGGTGTACAGTTGAGACTGGAAAAGCCACCTGGAACACCTACAAGCAGTTATCCAAGCCATTAAAAATGCAGGTCTGACTATTAATCCTACCAAATGTGCACTGGGCATGCAGGAAACCAGATATTTGGGCAATGTGTTGAGAAATGGAGAAGTTAAGCCAGAGGTTTCTAAAATAGAAGCTGCAGCTAACAGCCCTGTCCCTAAAACAAACATGTCAGGTCATTTTTAGGGCTGGCTGGTTATTATCAGAGATTTATTCCCAACTTTGCTGAGTTAGCTATCCCCCTCACTGAACTCATGAAAAAACAGTACCCAAATAATGTGATACTACAACTTTCTGACATCAGTTTTGTGGTACAACAGCATCTGGAAGTGTACAGATTTCTGCATACATTATCATCATTGAACCATATACTATAAATGCTTTTTTTTATCTCAGCTAAAATGTTATGTTTATTCATTTTGTCATGAACAAGCCATTGATAGTACAGTTGATGGTAACAAGGACTCAAGTATCACATACAGCAATGACATGTAAACATTTGTTAGCATCAGGATAAATTCGGACCACTAAACGTTGATACCTCATACCGGGTACTTGTGTTAGTCCATAAATCCAGCTATAAGATGAGCTTACCCACTAAGTTCAGAAGGCTAGCCATGCTAAGACCTGCAGGAGAGAAACCTATCAACATGCAGACCATATAAAACTTAGACATGGCTGTAACAGCTATTATTCCCACAGCTACAAGGCATTGTGTAATTTAGGCATTGGATGGGTTTTGATTAGTACATAGAGCTTATTATTGTAAGAATAGTACAAAGAAAATATTCAAACAGCAACTCAAGTACAAATGTGACTGCAACAACAACCTGCTCACACTAACCTTATCAGTGGAGTGGTTAGGTTTAATATTAGAAACAGAAAGCAAGGAGGATAATTCGTATGTCCTGGATTCAATAGTGTTCATAAGTTCCCCCCAAAAAGTTTCCTCCTACAAACACAAACCTTACACTTCTCTCTGCCCACTGCACAAACTAGGCGCTTTGTGATCTGTACCATTTTAAACAAAAATCCTTCACCAACCACACCTATTATAATCACAATTATAATTATTTGATACAGGACACACGTGTGAAGAGTAAGGGATATAACATTAAAAAATATAACTAGAATGCATCCCTAACCCAGTTCAGCAGAAAAAAAAACATCGAAGCTGCAGATTTGTATTAACCCTCTTCTGGCTAGTTTGTATAGTCAAGTTTCAGTCTCCCTCCTCCGAGACTTCTTCTTGGTGCTGCTCTCAGGAAGAACCATTCCTGAATTCAGCTACAATCTTTTCAACTAATTTTTTGCTTCTGCTGGATCACTGAATTGAGACATTTCCCCCGTATATTATACAGAGTCTTGCAGCAGCCAGCAATGGATGTGCTACCCCAAGCCCTTAGAGCTGCTGCTGCTGCAATGAATTGAACATCTTGCAGTGGCTCCAAGTGGCAAAAGAGCAGTCTGGGAATATTTTAACTTCCTGCCAGTGTTCAGGGAATAGTGGGCTGTAGCTCACTGCAGGATAAAGTGCTGGGTTTCAGGACGTGACATAACAAGAAGGACTCTGCAGGAGGTTCCTTGCTCTCTCTACCTTCTGAAAATTCTCTCGATCAGTAAGTCCAGATCTGGTCTCAAATCCTCTGGCAACATTGATTGTAGCTACTGCTGAAGGAACCCCAACAAGTTTGCACCCTATGTGCCTTTTTGTAAACCCACCAGCTGAAGGTCCTGTTGAACTTTTCCATGGTTTCAATGCATTGATCGATTTACCTCAGGGATCATTTTAGCAAAGGCAGCCCATATCCTCTGTGTCCTCATGCCTGCCTCAGTAGCCATTTTCATGGCTTTATCGGTTTTGACATCCTGAGCACTTAATCTGTCCAGTACCTTTTGATGTTAGTGGTCCATTTTATGCATGGCTTTCAGTACTGTGTCCCAGGGTGGCAGACCACCCACCCTGCTGAATCCTGAACCATTAGCAGGGCTGACCGATACTTGTTGGACCTGCTGATGCTATATGTTTGTCTGTGTCCCAATCCTCCAGGTAGGATCCTGGGGTGTCCCATTGCAATTTTTCTATCAATCAACAGAGTAGGATGAGAGGTGTCAAACTCTGTTGGCAAACGTAAGCTAAGCTGTTGTTAAATGTTAAATGTGACTATTTAACTGGAGCCCAATGTAGAGTTTATCTAAAACATGTCCAGTCAGGAGCATGGCTTTCTAGCACCCCACCACCACCACCACCACCACCACTATAAATGTAGTAATCTGCCTCCCTCCTTAAGTTATAAGCAGAAAACCAGAAGTTTTTTTTTGGGGGGTTAGTGTTGGCATATCACTAGTATGTATATGTGTGTATATATATATATATATATATATATAGATAGATAGATATATATATATATATATATATATATATTATGGTAGCACGGTAGTGCTACCATAGTTAGGGTTGAGTAGCACTTTTAAGGTTAAAGGGTGAAATTTTGCACCTTAATAACTTTGCCATCATTCAACGGATTTGCCTGAAATTTGGCAGGCACGGTTGGGCATGGCAGATCTTGGGATGCCAACTTTTGTACCAGTCAGATATACGGCTGTGGAGTTATTAAGCAACAACCGAAAGTGCAATTACGCTTTTTTGTGAATTCTTTGCTCTCGCCTACAGGTTGCACGGTTTGCGCGACTGGTCCGAAAGCTTCAGGGAACATGCAGCGGGGATCTCCGATGTGCCTTTTGAAGATTTCGTGAAAAAATATTGAACAGTTCAAAAGTTATTCAAAAAACAAGTTCCCATTATAAGTCAATGGGAAAAGTTAACAAAAAGTTCAACACTTTCGCAATGCACATTTTAGTGTCGCAAATGGCCCTGGTAATGTCGCAAATACGCCATTTTTTTTTTAGTTACTGATCAGAAAAATGCTTGCCATTTAAAACTGGGACCCTCTAGGAACACAATTATTTTTGTGTTCACCTAGTCAGACCCTCAGGATGCTAGCCTTGCTTTATTTTGGGCTTATGCACCCCAGAAATATGTTTTTCAAGTTTCTGGAAAAAGTAGTGTTGCAAAGTAGTGTCGCACTTGTGACACTTCTGCAAAATTTTGCGAAAGCTTTTGCAAATTGCGATACTGCTTTTCCAGACTATGGCCAAAATGACAGGAGTTCTTTGCCACCCTGCTGCAAAAGAACGGTTTGGTCTTTTGGGCTCAAATTTGGAGGGAAGGCAGCCAATAACTCACAGATGTGCCTTGTGGTGGTTTGGTGAAAACATATTGCACAGATGGCAATTCACAGTACTCCAAAGTTGACATTTTCCGTAGACTAACATGGTAGTGTCGCCCTGGCGCCTTCGGGCTAAATGTTGGCTGATGCGGATATGGAATTTTGTCATGACAATGCATATGGCTACATTCAGTGGAAACGTAGCCAGGAAAATCATGAATCGTGAATTTATTTTTTCCTATGTCGTACAGTTACTGAGATATAAGCAATTTAGTATTCCAACACCTCATTTTCGGCTCCGAGGCCCATTATTATACATACATTCTTTGCACACACTGTGTTTCTCTATGCAGCTGTTGGGGAAAACAGGGTATGTGCTTCTGTTAATGTTACAGTTACTTTTCCCACTTGCGTTTATGTACCCGTTTGCATTACCGTTCCCGTGTACGTCACCGTGTGCGTTACGCTTTGTGTTCTCGTTTGCGCTTGCATGTGTGTTACTGTTACCATTTACATTTCCACTACTGTTTGCGTTTCAGTTTGCATCACAGTGTGCATTGGCAGTAGCATTTACAGCAGCCCTTTCCTTTGCATTTGGCTTTCATTTTGTGTCTTTGTTACTTTTACTGTTACCATTTGCATTTCCTATTGCGTTACTGTACCCATGCGCATTATGGTTTGCGCTTCCATATGTGCTTGCGTTTCCTTTCATGTTTATATTTCCTTTGGCATTACTGTTGCTGTCACCGTTACCATTTGTGTTTACAATTGCGGTAACGTGACCGTGCGTGTTACAGTTTGTGTTTTTGTATGCGATTCCATTCGCGTTTTCATTTCTGTTATGTTTGGCATTCTTGTTGCTGTAACACTTAACATTTGCATTTACAGTACCAGTGCCATCACTGTGCACGTTACCAGTTGCGTTTTCGTATGCGCTTGTGTGTCCGTTTACATCACTGTTCACTTTGGCGTCACTTTACGCTTGCGTTTCTATTAACATTTGCTTTACCATGTGCATAACCTCTGCTGCTTGTGTTTGCTTTGCAGGTCCTGTTACTATGTAACAGGACATCACATGGTGGGAGCGCATTCCATTCACTATTTATCATCTTCATTCTCAAAAAGAAGGGAAATCAGAGACAAAAAACTCAGTTTAATGCATCAGTTGGGGTTGTTCCACAGCGACAAAAGTGGGGAAATTCAGTGTGTTAGGGTTGAATGCCCCCTTGGACCCCGCCACCCCAACCAGCATCGAGTGCTGCGATTGGGTCATCGGTCATAACTCACCCCATTCTCCTATACCTCTGCTTATTCACATGTGATAGGGTGAGAGTTAGGGGCTGATGACCCCAATGCACACCCTGTTGGTGGTTGGGTTCGTTGTGCTAGGGGGCTTCCAAGCTCAACCTTTTCCTCGCTTTGTCACTGTGGAACAACCCTAACTGATGCATTAAACAGAGTTTTTGCCTTCTAATATATATATATATATATATATATATATATACATACATATAGATATAGATAGATATATCTATATCTATATATATGATAAACATAGATGAATATATATATCTATACATATATATATATATAGATATAGATATATCTTCTATATCTATATGTATATATGTGTATATATATATATATATATATGTATATATATATATATATATATATGTATATATATATATATATATATATTGGCATGGTAGTGCCACTATAGTTAGGGTTGAGGAGCCATTTAAGGTTAAAGGGTCAAACTTTGCACCTTAATAACTTTGCCACCATTCAACGGATTTGCCTGAAATTTGGTATGCAGGATTGGGCATGTTAGATCTGATCTTGGGATATTCCAAGTTTCATGCTGGTTGGATATATGGCTGCAGAGTTATTAAGCACCAACGAAATGTGCGTTTATGTTTTTTTGAGAATTCTTTGTTCTCACCTACAGGTCGCACAGTTTGTGCGACCGGTCCAAAAACTTCAGGGAACGTGCGGCCGGGGTGCCCGATGTGTCTTTTGAAGATCTCATGAAAAAAATATTAAACGGTTCAGAAGTTATTCAAAAAGCAAGTTCCCATTATAAGTCAATGGGAAAAGTTGACAAAAAGTTTGAAAGTGTCGCAAATGCAGTTTTTACTTTCGCAAATCCGCCATTTTGTTTTCAGTTGGTCATCAGAAAAATGCTTGGCATTTAAATTTGGGACCCTCTAGCAACCTAATTCTTTTTGTATTCACCTAGTCAGACCCTCAGGATGCTAGGCATGTCTTTATTTTGGGGTAAAACATCCCAGAAATATGTTTTTCAAATTTCTGGAAAAAGTACTTTCGCAAAGTACTTTGGCACTTGCGACACTGTCGAAAGAATTTTCGAAAGCTTTCACAAAGTTCGACAGTACTTTTCAAGGCTGTGACAAATTGACAGCAATTCTTTGCCACCCTGCTGCAAAAGAATGGTTTGGTCATTTGGGCTGAAATTTGGAGGGAATGCAGCCAACATCTCACATATGTGCCTTTCAGTGTTTTGGTGAAAAAATATTACAGGGCGGCAAAGTTACGGCACTCCAAAGTTGACGCTTTTTCCCATAGGATAACATTACAGTGTCCGCCGCATTACAGGAATCCTTTGCCGCCCTGCTGCAAAATAACGGTTTGGTCTTTTGGGCTGAAATTTGGAGGGAAAAAAGCCAACATCCCACAGATGTGCCTTTTTGTGGTTTGGTCAAAACATATTACAGGGAGGCAAAATTATGGCACTCCAAACTTCTCTTTTTTTACCATAGGATAACATTACGGCGTTTGCTGCGCCTTTCAGGGCCCATATCTCGGAAACGGTGCGAGATACAGACTTTTCATCAAAAAAACACTTAGCCCCCCAATAGGGAATAAAACTAGCCAGGAAAGTCATAAATGATATGACTTTAAAAATTTTTTCTTCGTTGTACGGTTCCTGAGATATAAGCAATTTAGTATTCCAACTCCTCATTTTCTGCTCCGAGACACATTATTATGCATACATTCTTTGTACTCAATGCCTTTCTCAATGCTGCTTTTGGGGAAAACAAGCCTGTGCGCTTATATTACTGTTACCCTTACCACTTCTGCTGGCGGTTCCGTACCCATTTCACTTACTGTTCCCGTCTACGCCACCATATGCGTTACCATTTGTGTTTTCATTTGCGCTTGCGTTTGTGTTATTTTAACCATTTGTGTCTACAGTACTGTTTATCTTTGTGTTTCACTTTGTGTCACCATGTGCATTACCATTTGCATTTGCGGGAACCGTGTTACTATGTGACAAGACACCACGTGGCAGAAGCGCGGGGCCCTCCGCATTACACTCACTATTTCTCGTTATCATTCACAAAAAGAAGAGAAATTAGAGACAAAAAAATCCATTTAATGCATTAGTTAGGGTTGTTCCACAGCGACAAAAGCGAGAAAATT
The DNA here is from genome assembly GCA_016271365.2 of Neoceratodus forsteri. Lineage (NCBI taxonomy): Eukaryota > Metazoa > Chordata > Ceratodontiformes > Ceratodontidae > Neoceratodus > Neoceratodus forsteri. The sequence goes on from CM057452.1 coordinate 1,879,510,466, forward strand.
CGGTGTTAGGGTTGAAAGTCCCCCTTGGACCCCCACCCACACCCCAACCCGGCATCGTTGTCGCGCAGGGGTTGTGGGTCCTAATTCTCACCCATTCTCTAAACCTCTGCTTCTTCACACATCTGTTGGGGTGAGAGTTAGGGTCAGCAACCCCAATCACGTACCCGATGCTAGTTGAGGTGTGGAGAAGGTCCAAGAGACTTTCAACTTACACACTCCTGCTTTCCGTGGACAACCCTAACAATGCATTAAACAACGTTTGCCTCTAATATATGTAATAGTTAAACCACTCTGAGGTGTGTGGTCACACTCTGTATATGCATGCCTTGGTATGTGTTGTTTTGCACGAGGCCACAGGCCGAATGCGTCAACCACCCAAGGTGTGCGTATATCAGAGTGCGACAGCACACCTCAGAGTGGTTTATCTATCTTATAAAATGTCAGAATTGTTTTGGAGGGGGGTAAAAGTGCAGGTGTGCAGTCATGCTCTGATATACGCATAGTCATGTGATGTGTTCCAACAAATCAGCAGACATCATTTTTCCTACCCATTTTATAAATTATATATTATGGTAGCATGGTAGTGCTACCATAGTTAGGGTTCAGTAGCCCTTTTAAGGTTAAATGGTGAAACTTTGCACCTTAATAAGTTTGCCACCGTTCAACGGATTTGCCTGAAATTTGGCAGGCACAGATTTGCAGCATAGATCCTGGGATCTGCCACTTTTGTACCAGTCGGATATACGGCTGCGGAGTTATTAAGTGACATTCGTGTGCTCAATCATGTTTTTTTGTGAATTCTTTGCTCGCACCTACAGGTTGCACGGTTTGCCGACTGGTCCGAAAACTTCAGGGTGCATGTGGCCGGGGTCCCCAGTGTGCCTTTTGAAGATTTCAGGAAAAAATATTACACAGTTCAAAAGTTATTCAAAAAACAAGTTCCCATTATAAGTCCATGGGAAAAGTTAACAAAAACTTTGACACTTTCGCAAATGCACTTTTTAGTGTCGCAAATGGCCCTAGTAGTGTCGCAAATCCGCCATTTTATTTTTAGTTGGTGATCAGAAAAATGTTTGGCATTTAAAGTTGGGACCATCTAGGAACACAATTAGTTTTGTGTTTACCTAGTCGAGCCCTGTGGATGCTAGGCATGTCTTTATTTTGGGGTTAAACACCCCAGAAAATGTTTTAAAAATTTCTGGAAAAAGTAGTGTTGCAAAGTAGTGTCACATCTGCAACACTTTTGCAAATTTTGTGAAAGCTTTCGCAAATCACAACACTACTTTTCCAGACTATGGCCAAAGTGATTGGAGTTCTTTGCCACCCTGCTGCAAAAGAACGGTTTGGTCTTTTGAGCTGAAATTTGGAGGGAAGGCAGCCAGCATGTCACAGATGTGCCTTTTGGTAGTTTGATGACAAAATGTTGCACAGATGCCAAGTTACGATACTCCGAAGTTGACATTTTTTTCCCATAGACTAACATTTCGGGGCTCATATCTTGGAAACGGTGAGAGATACGGAATTTTCATCACGACAATGCGTAGCATTTAGCAAAAACCTAGCCAGGAAAGTCATGAATCATGTGAAATTTACATTTTTTTTCCTATGTCGAACGGTTCCTCAGATATAAGCAATTTAGTATTCCAACAGCTCATTTTCTGCTCCGAGGCCCATTATTATGCATACATTCTTTGTACACACTGTGTTTCTCCATGCAGCTATTGGGCAAAAACAGGGTGTGCGCCTCCGTTACTGTTATAGTTAGCATTTCCACTTGAGTTTCCATACCCGTTTGCGTTACCATTTCCGTGTACGCCACCGTGTGTATCACCCTGTGCGTTATCGTTTGCGTATGTGCTTGCGTTTCTGTTTCTGTTTCCTTTGGCATTATTTCTGCTGTTAACATTACCATTTGCATTTACGATTGTGGTACCATTACCGTGTGCATCACAGTTTGCATTTCCTTACACGCTTGTGTATCCTTTTGCACCACTGTTCGCTTTGGCATCATTTTGCCCTTGCATTTCTAGTAACGTTTGCTTTTTCATTTACGTTTCAGTCACCATGTGCGCAACCATTAGCGGTTGCATTTCCCTTGCACTTACCATTACTATGTCACAAAAAAATCACGTGGTGGTAGCGCGGGGCCCACCACCACATTCCATTCACTATTTCTACTGCACATTCTCAAAAAGAAGGGAAATTAGAGGCATAAAACTCAGTTTAATGCATCAGTTAGGGTTGTTCCACAGCGACAAAAGTGAGGAAATTCAGTGTTAGGGTTGAAAGCCCTTGCCCCAGCCCACAGCACCAACCACCAGCAGGGGTGTGCACTGGGGTCGTCGGTCCTAACTCTCACCCCATTCTCCTATACCTCAGCTTGTTTACATGTGATGGGGTGAGAGTTAGGCCGATGACCCCAATGCACACCCATTGGTGGTTGGTTGTGGCTGGGGTGCAAGGAGCTGTCAACCCTAATTGAATTTCCTCACTTTTGTCACTGTGGAACAACCCTAACTGATGCATTAAATGGAGTTGTTTGAATATATATATATATATATATATATATATATACACACACACACACACATATATATATTTTATATATATGCATATATATATATATATATATATATATATATATATATATATATACATACATACATACATATATATATATATATACATATGGGTGTGTATATATATATGTATATATATATATATACACATAGAAACATAGACTTTGACGGCAGATAAGGACTGCTTGGCCCACCCAGTCTGCCCATTTCCCTATCTATTGGATAAGCTGCAGATTCTAGTTATCCAACAGCCTACTTCCTCCTACTCCCCACTATAATTGTCTTATGTCTGTCCTATGCATGTTTGAATTCCCCCACTGTTTTAGACCCCACAACCTCCTCAGGAAGGCCGTTCCATGAGTTCACCACTCTCTCCGTGAAAAAAAATTTCCTCACATTGCCCCTGAGCCGTCCCCCCTCTGTTTTTTAATTGTGCCCCCTTGTTCTTGCACATCTCTTTTTCTGAAAGATGCTACCCTCCTGGACTTTGTTGATTCCCTTGAGGTACTTGAAAGTTTCTATTATGCCCCCCGTCCCTCCTTTTGTCAAGGGTATACATATTAAGCTCTCTCAGTCTCTCTTCATATGGTTTTTGATGCAGACGCTGCACCACTTTAGTTGCCCTCCTCTGGACTGCCTCCATCCTGTCTATGTCCATGCAGAGATGGGGTCTCCAAAACTGCACACAGTACTCCAGATGGGGTCTTACCAACTGTCTGTACAGAGGGATAACCACTTCCCTTTTTCTACTTGTGATGCCTCTCCCTATGCATCCCGGTATCCCTTCCCCGGCTCTCCTTACTGACCTCTCACATTGCTTGCCCACCTTTAGGTCATCTGATATAATTACCCCTAGGGTCCTTTCCATTATTGTTGCTGTTAGTACCTCCCCTGCCATTGTGTACTCTTCTCCTGGGGTTTTGTTTCCCAGGTGCACTACTTTGCACTTCTTTGCATTGAATCTAAGTTGCCATACGTCTGACCATTCCTCAAGCCTTGCCAAGTCCCTTCTCATCCTTTCCATTCCCCCCTTGTGTATCAACTCTGTTACAGATCTTTGTGTCATCTGCAAAGAGGCATACCTTTCCTTCCAGATCCTCTGCAATGTCACCTATAAGACATTAAAGAGGACTGGACCCAGTATTGAACCCTGAGGTACTCAACTAGTAACCCCCCTTTCTTCAGAGTGAGTTCCATTTATTAGTACCTTCTGTGTCCTGTTGTGCAGCCAGTTTGGTACCCAGGCTACCACCCTGGGACTCACTCCCAGGCTGGCTAACTTGATTATTAATCTTTTGTGCAGGACTGTGTCAAATGCCTTGCTAAAGTCTAGGTAGGCCATATCCACAGCCCCTCCTTGGTCTATTACCTTGGTCACCCAGTCAAAGAACATGATTAGATTAGTCTGACATGACCTTCCTGCTGTGAATCGATGCTGCTTTGGGTCCTGTGCCCCGCTGGCCTCTAGGTACTCAAAAATTCTTTCTTTCAGAAGTGATTCCATCATTTTCCCTACCACTGAGGTCAAACTAACAGGTCTGTAGTTTTCTGCTTCTGCCTTCTCCTACCTTTGCGAAGGTGAATCACATCTGCCCTCCTCCAGTCCTCAGGTACCACCCCATCCTCCCATGATTTGTTAAAAAGATTGGTCAGTGGTGTCACTAGGTCCTCCCTTAGTTCTTTTAGGATTCTGGGGTGAAACCCGTCAGGCTCCATTGCTTTGTCCACCTTGAGTTTTAGGAGTTTTTTCAGGACTCTCTTCTGTAAATGGATTGCTGCCAACCCCCCTGCTCAGAGTGCTTCTATTGTTTGGTTTAGGTAACGCCTCTTCTTCTTTTGTGAATACTGAGCAAAAGTATTCATTCAGTGTCTCTGCCTTTTCACTGTCTCCCTCTGTCCACCTCCCCTCTCCTTTATTAATCTTCACTATCCCTCCCTTAACCTTTCTATGATCCCTAATGTACCTATAAAAGATTTTATCCCCCTTCTTAACTGAGTTGGCCATCTTTTCATCGGTTTGGGCCTTTGTTATTCTGACTGCCTTCCCCACTTCTTTCTGCTTTAACTGATACAGTTCACCTGTCGTACTCCTGTGATTCCTTATACTTTTCGAATGCTACCTTTTTCTCCCTAACCGTCCCTATATGTATAAAATGAGTAGGGAACTTGCTTGGAATTTATTGGATATTGAGCATCACATGACCATGCGTATAACAGAGCGTGACAGCACACCTGCACTTTTATTCCCCCCAAAACAATTTTGACATTTTATAAGATAGATAAACCACTCTGAGGTGTGCAGCCACGCTCTGATATACTCACGCCTTGGGTGGTTGACACACCCCAAGGCATGCATATATCAGAGCACGAGTGCACACCTCAGAGTGGTTTATCTATCATATATATACACACACACACACACACACACACACACACATATATATATATATATATTTTTTTTTGGCAAAAAGATGACCTCTAGGCTATACACATGACCTGTTTTCTTAATATAAAGAAAACTCTCTGATAGGAATGCTATTGAATGAAACTGTAATTCTAGCTCCTGGAGATTAGACACATTTCTTTGTGACAACAGTTATTTCATTAGCACTTTGTTAAAAGCTTGACTCATAGCAGCAATGTTAAAGTCCCTAACAATCAATGTTCCTGTGTAAATTACTTAAGGTGTGTAGTGATTCTGATAAGCAGCCAAATCACAACTGGCAGTGAATTCATCTAGAACAGCTGCTATCTCTTGTTAAAATGCTGCCAACCAGATAAGTGTTTTCTGTTAACTAAGGCTTCTGGAAAGGAGAGTTGGAAAGGGTGGGATGTCAAAATAAAATGTAATGTTTATCAGTATTTGCCAAGGGTGTTTAACATGGTACATCTGTGATGGGAAACCCATGCAGAATAACACAGCTTGTGACTGCAGGCAAGGAATACCTGCATAAATTAACACAAACTGCAGAGATTATGCTAGAATTTTTAGCCTACTTAAGATGCTGCCGGGGGTCTGAGCTGGAAAACATAGTTCAGCACCTGCAGTCCACAAACATTTTTTCATTAAACTCTAAAGGCAATCTCCACTCCCTGCCTGTATATAGAGAATGATGGAAGAGCCAGAATTTAAAATGTCTTCCCTAAAAAAATGTGGAAGTGATGAATAGTTGGAAAACATGTTTTCTTTTTATTTGAATCAATGAACCAAGGTTTATTGAAAGCCTGCAAGGAAGTAGAATTTTCACATGAATGGGATGGGGTGGGGTGGGGTTGTATGCCCCTAATTCAGAAAGTAACAATGCAGCACTGCCTCCAGCATAGTACAGCACCCATCTCGCCACAGCCCCCCGGTGCCACCACAGCACTATCCCTATAGCCCCCAGTAAAAAACTCTCCCCAAGCCCCCACAGCACTACTGCCCCATCATTGCACTGTACCCATCACCACAGCACAGTTTCCACCAGAGTACTGCATCCCTTGGGTGATCAAACTGGTGTACTGGGGTGCAACATGGAAAATTGTCTCTGTGGGCCACCTAGAACCCATGGCAGCATAGCAAAAACATATTCCTCTCTGTCCTTTAAATAGTTCTGCTTTTCCAGTTGATATATGTCCTTCGGATTAACCCCCCTGGACATTCGCAAACCTTTAATCTTGGACAGAAGAACCTGCCATCATATATGAACATACAACAAAAGCCAGCAGAAGAAGACCGCCCAGTCTATGACATCTGCTCGGTAAGTGATGCAGTGCCTGGCCTTACAATTTATGCCAATGACCATGTTCCCTCAACTGTCCCTGTCAATAGCTCTCTTCTACCAACCTCAACTGTCAAGCAAGTGTGGTATAGACCTCCCTTCCTATCCCAGTTGCACTCAGAGTCTTGTTTGTCAGCATCTGGAGGCACCTATAGTGGCACAAATGGAGATCATGTAGCTTGGGGTCCACCGGGGTTTACCTGGGTATCCCTATAAGCCAAGTAGAGTTGGCCATGCATACTCTACTGTCCTGGTATTGTCCCCTCACCCCATAGTAATCACAATCCTAATTCTTCAATAGTCAAAGTACTGCCACCCACCACCGAGCATGCTCCCCCATCCTCCAACAGTCACAGAACAGAACTCCACCCCCAGTAGTAACAACCCTGACCCCAACAGTTTCGGCACTGCTGCACTGCCATTCAGCAATCACAGATCTGCACTGCACCCCACCATCCAACAGTTACAGCACTACTCCATTCCTACCCCAACCCATCTCCCAACAATCACAACACTGACCCACACCCCCAACAGTCACAGCACTGACAGTCAAGCAGTGCACAATGCTTCCCCCACTGTTATGCTGCTGAACTTCTCATCCCACCTGTCACCACACAGACCTACAACCCTTTCATATATTCATAGCACTGTCCTGTCATGGCACCTGTCACACCCCAATAGTCATAACACTGACCAGACACTAGGGGAGCTCAGATTCTCTAGAATGTGTTCCAGTAGCATATACTTGGAATTTTTGCAGTTCCAATTCTGACTAATTCCACTCCAATTCCTAATGACCCAAAGGGGCAGAATCAGAGTCAGAACTGGAATTCTGAATCTGCCTCCAAATACTGAGATGGTATTCAAATCTCCCAGCACACAGTACCACAGCTGTATAACAATAAATGAAAAAAAAATATCTAAGAGAGTCGAGCTGGACCCCCACCTATCACAGTCCTCCAGCAGCTGGGTGATGTCTTACTTTACTGAATGCTGCAGTTATGTAGCACTGCTGTGGGGAGACCAGGGACAAGCAAGACTTCCATCCAACCTCTATCTAGCTAATGGTCTGGCACTTCTCTAAGTCTATGATGGCATGCCACTGTCAAATTGCCTGCCTAGTCTACTTGAGGTCCACCTTCTTTGTTTGCATGCTGGTCAGCTGGATAATCCTCCACTTTCTTGGTGACCCCCCATCCAGAAGATGCCACCTTGATGATGATGTCCATGCTTGCCAGTTACTTGCCCATGTCCAGCTCTCATCCCCAAGGTCAGCACCACACTAGCAGTGTAGCAGGCTGCAGCCTCTAGTAAGTGACCAGTCCACTCTCCATCAGTTCACAGCAGCACACTCACACACCAATGACTGAAGCCCTTTTCCTTAGCCCATTCTACAGTTTCTCTACCTGCCTTGATGATGATGACCTGCTTATGTGGCCACCAGCTGGAAATCCTGGGGTTTCAGCCACACCACACTCAGAGAGAGACGGAGAGATGAGTAAGGCATGATTACACAGGGTTTTATGATGGTGGGTCAGCTCCGCATCAGCACAGCCAATGAGACTGAATATTTCACAAGTTGGTGAAGGTCAGGTCTCCAAAGATACATGCAAAGACCATGGGAAACTGGGCTCATCTGTTTTTTTTAATGAGTATGACTGACTTACTGGTGTATAAAAACTGTCATAACTGCAGTGAGTGCACTACATAAAACTGTACTGGGCTGACTGACTGACAGCATTGTGAGTTACTGGTGGCTTGGCCTGCCAAACCTTGAATTCTAAAAAGTTACCTGGAGTCCTAAGAATCCAATTACACTGGATGGATTTCAAGCAACCTTACAAGACACCACCTCAATAACTACAGTACTGACAGTCAAGTAGTCCCCACTAAAATCACTGACCCACCCCAGCAGTCAAAGTACAGACCTTCATCAACCCCCCAACAGTCACAGCACTGTCTCCAACCCCACACCTTAAAACTATATTTTCTTTCCCAGACTCAAGTAATTAGCTGTCCTCCCAAGAAAGCATGCATGACAGAGCCCTGTTAACACATTATGTGTCTTTGCCCCACTCCCCCAGCCCTGTATAAGTGTGTTTCTTAGATTACTTGGCTGGAAGACTTGACCCATGGGCGGGTGACTTATGCAAGCAAAGGGACACACCTGCACAGAACACCAGATACTGTTCTGATGGGGGGGTGGAATAAAGCCACTGGGTGGCACAACAGAACCTGCTCTATGGGAGGGATCACAGTTACCACAAGACAGGAAAAGCCCCACTCAAGAGAACAAATTACAAGGGTGCACATCCGACTTCAGTCAGGACAGCAAACATGCTGGGCAGCACACCAAGCCTGCCCTGCAGAGATCAAAGCAACCGGAAAGCAAACCAGACCCCACCCAACAAAGAGGGATCAAGGCTACTGAGTGTCCCACTGTACCCTCCTCAATGGAGAAATTAATGCAGACAGGTTGCAAACTAGCCACTGCTTGGTGAGGTTGGGGGTAGATCAAAGTCACTAGGTGGAACACCAGACTCTGCTTAATGGGAGAGAGCAAAGACACTGGACAGCACACTGAACTAAGCTTGACAGGTAGATCAGAGCCACTGGGCAGCCATTGTAAAGAGTGGGACTCCCCTTTCCCAAAAACTCCTTGTAGTGCTATACCCAGCATCAGTTTTAAAATGATTTAATGAACTTAGGGTACCACTTCCGGGATATGGTACCGCCTTAAGTCTGCGATAGTCCCTCAGTGTAAGTTTCAATATTTATCTTCCAGCCATTTTTAAGTGGTAAGGGATCATATTTTGCCCTTGACAAGGTGGTCAGCCAATCCCTTCTACTTCCTGATTACTGAACATGCCCCCAAACTATGACGTCCAACAAGGGAGATCATGGGGGTGAACCCCATTGAAATGAATGGGACTGATTTTTACATGCTGTTTAATAAAATGTGATGGTGACTTGGAGATTAAGGGCCACCAATCGGCTGACAAGGACCTTGTTAGTTGATCGGTGGCCCTTATTAATCTCCAAGTCACCGTCATATTGTATTAAACGGCATGTAAAAATCAGACCTTTTCATTTCAATGGGGCTCGTCCCTGTGCTCTCCCTTGCTGGACATCATAGCATGGGGTTTGTTCAGCAATTGGGAACTGGAAGGGATCAGCTGGCCACCTTGCCAGGGCAAAATATGATCCCTTACCACTTAAAAATGGCTGGAAAATAAATATTAAAACTTACACTGAGGGTCTATCGCGGACTTAAGGTACCATATGCCAAAGTGGTACCTTAAGTCCAGAAAATGTACTAAATCACTTTAAGGTATCAGCAGGATGTTGGATAAATACACAGAACTCTGTAAATATGGCCAACATGCTGAGTGTGTGAAGATACGTACACAACATGCTTGCTGAGTACTATGGAGATTTTGTCACCAAGTAGTCCACTCCATGAAACAACAAACATTTGGTACCGAAAAAGTACATGTAATGGAAAGGAGAAAGGAACTTGTGAGGTGCATAATACAAGTTATCAATTCAATCAAAACTGAAAGGAGGAATTCAGTCTTAGGAGACAGGGAGAGATTGTAAGCAATCAACTTATTTAAACAAGAAAAGAGAGGAGGCATGATTATGGTGCCCTGAATACACAAGGGAACAGACAAGCCAAAATGTACACAGATGCTTGAGCTGGTAGGTGCAAGCATAGTTTAGTTTAGTTTTGTTATCCAGTTGAGTGCACTGTTGCCAAGACAGCCTTTTCAGGCATGTCCTGGTGTACGCAAAGGTACAAAACAATTCAATGTAGAACAAATTATATATAGTAAAAATAGATATATGAGACACTTGCGATAAGTACATAAAAGCATTATTATACAGTATAAATCAGAGTCATGTGCAAAATCCCAACAACAATTTTAAACAAAGCAAAAACAAACATTCAATTTACAATAGTGTTGTTTCACCACAGAACTGTAGACATTTAAAGAAGGTGAAGATCTAAATGATGTAGGTATATTGTTCCATTAACAACCTGCCCTATAGCTAAAGGAGTTTTTCCCCAATACAGTATGCATACGACAAATATTGATTTTGGTTATGTTTTTAAAATGAACATAAAGAACCGTGTCATTGGCATATATAAGGGATATACAATGGTGAACTGTCAGATAAATGATTTATCTACACAAATGAGGTTTTACCTCGTGTAACCTAACAAGTGACGTAAGCCACAAGTGAGGTGTCTGAGGTCAAACAGCACAAGTGGAGATAAATCATTTATCTGACAGCTCACAATTGTATATTTCATTTATGCAATAGGGATGCTTTCTGTCAGAGCAGGGACATTTGCTTTTGACCGTTTATCTTTTTTTTTTTTTAAATGATAATTTCTGGGACTTTTTGCTAACTTTCCTAGTGTATGTCTGCCTAGTGTAGTGGTTGTTCTTAAATGAAACACCACTCATTTTGTAGAAAACTTTGTGCTGAACAAATGGCATGCTCATGATACCATGCTACTTTTTCATTTTAAAGTTATTTGCATTTGTTTGTCGAAGAAGTGGATACAAAATTTAATTTTCTGCTGTTTTTTTTGCTAACTATAAAAATAACTAAAAGGTATTTATAAATGAAACCACTCATTTTGTATATATTTTTCCGCTGAACAACTTCTATGCCCACAGTACCATGCTATTATTTTTCATTTTAAAGTTATTTGCATTTGTTTGTCAAAACATGAACAAATAAATTGAATTTTCTGCTGTTTTTTGCGAATTATAAATACATCTATAAGGTATCTATAAATAAAACACCACTCATACTGTAGATACTTTTGCACTGAACAACTTTCATGCTCACAGCACTATGCTATCTTTTTTCATTATAAAGTTATTTGCATTTGAATTTAGTCAGTACTGGTACTGAGGCTGAACATTCTAAATGAGTTCTGGAGTGATTGTGACACATCTACTATGTGTATAAATCTGTGATGATGTGTCTACTATGTGTATAAATGTGAGATTTCAGATTTATCACATAGGATTTATGTCCACGCTTACTGCATATAATTAAATATTTGCCAAATATTTGCCAAATGACAGACTTTTGGAGCACCACTAATTAACAATGAGAAAAGCAAGGCCCTAAAAAGAATCCCTGCAGAACACCACAGGGAACCACCTGCTTATCTGAGAAAATGGAACCTAATTTTACAACCTGTGTTCTGTTTTGCAGATAGTCTGAAACCCAGTTTAAGGACAATGTATCAAAACCCCAAATTTTTAGTTTATGCAGTAATAGGCCATGATGAACCAAATCAAATGCCCTTAGACAAGTCCACAAACACCACACCTGTCAACATACCAGCACCTAGTGCTTCCTATACGGTGCTTGTGGACCTGATCAAGGCAAGGCAGTGTCAGTCCCATGGCCCCTATGTTGTTCATCACACAGAGGGCCATATTGTTTAAGATAGTCAGTTAACTGTGTGTGAACATTTTTCACTCATATTTTATAAAGCGTTGACAGAATGAATATTGGGCAATAGTTATCAACAGCTGATGTGGCACCTTTTTTATGCAAGGGAACCACATGAGTCAACTTCCATAAATCTGGTACAACATGCTGAGCATGTGAGGATGCACAAAGTCCACATCGAAATCCATAACTGTAAGGCAATCACTCAAACGAAGGGTCACGGGATAAGGGGGAAGCATCTGACAGCATTATTTCACACAGATGGTAGCTCACATATGAAACAGACTTCTTGTTGAGATGGTGGACGCCAGCAATGGTGAGGGTTTCAAAATAGGACAAGATCATTTCCTGGGAGAATGGCACTGAGGGTTACTCAGCCTATTCAGGGTTGGCATCTGGGCTGATAAGCATAGATGTATGTCCATACACAAATCAGGTAAAGTCACTACCATGCAGTAGATGGCCAGATAAGATGGACTTTAAGCCCCACCTGTCATCACAATACAAAGTTACTATGTAATATATTACCCTAATGGATTGAAAAACATTATTTTGACAACATAACAGCAAACAGCAGCCCTGGGTAAGTATTCAGTTGTGAATGCTCATTTTGCAGAATGATTCAGAATATAACATTCCTAAAAGGGGTAGGACTTTTTTTTTTTTGTGAAAAAAGCACCTCCTCACCTCTCCAGATTGCAGTTTGTTTAAATACTCTGCACAGGGCACAACAACTGTGAGTGATGCAGTCACGTCAACTATCAGTATACGGTATGGAAGGTAGAAGTCTGAGATGCCCTTTTAATACAGCCCTTGCTGTGACCACCAGAGTACTTTGGCCAGGTAAGGCACTGCAATCTGATGGAGACATGGCCATCAGAGCAGGCTTGTGTTCTTAATATTACACAAATCTGGAGCTCTGGGAAATGGATATTTTGGTACAGTAGACATAATCTTGGCAGCCTAATCCAATAATCAGCAGTTGGAGAAGGGGCACTGAAATGGTGCCCATAGCAAAATGACAAGTCAGCACATGTAATCAGCAGAATTCTACATATAATTCATCTATTGTGTAACAAGGATGCTGAAATGCAGTTCCACCACCTCCAGCTACCTCGATGACTTTAACCACTCGCTGAAAGAAATGTTCGGTTGATATAGTGAGGCTTGGGAGGTAATGGTGTGATGCTATCCATAAAATAACACCATCCATATCTATCAGATTTGAGCAACAAGAGAACAAGATTTCAACAACCAGAATTCAGCAGTCACATTGCTACATACATCAGATTCTCGTATTTTTATAAGGAATTTGGTATAGTTTGCAGGCTTAAAAAACATCAACAGTGAAAATATGAAATGGGAATATAGGGGGTCTCGTCCTTCCCAATATAACTGCATTATGTAGTCTTGTACTCTCATCTGAAAATCTCAGCCACCATTTTAAATTTGCTTTAGTGTTTCTTTGTGCAATGCTTCTATAGTGGTTTGCAGATTGGAGAATGTTATAAAAACACTGTATGAGTTCTGAATCACTGACCCCCATTTCAGTACCCCAACTGCAATAGTACCTCTACACACCAGAACTAGCATCTTCATTAAAATACTGCTGAGCCCAGCACTGGGTGATGAACCTGGGATGAACGTGGGAAAGAATATTTTTCCTATGTTTAATTTAGAAGTAGTTACATAAGCAATAAGACATGACAGTATGTGGATTGTTGTATAATAAACACACGCCCCAACAACACTTGCAGTGAGTGTTACACAGACATTATTATTATCTTCCAATACTTTCACAGGCTTCCCCGGTGAAAGCGAGGAAGAACTGGTACTGCTGTTGGGGGTAGTTAAATGTTAGCAATGTGATTTAAAGAGAACCTTTCTTGGTATTTTTTAATTTTAAAAACATGAAACAAGGCTCTCCCTTATCTCATGGGGAGCCCCTGCTGGCTGTTTTCCAGTTTTGTTCTATAGCCCCCCATCCCAATGGAAAGGAAAGGAAGGGATCATAATTTGCCTCCTATCCTCTCCCCCAGTGTTTAGTAACGTCTTTATAGGTCAAGCATGGGGGTGCGCTCCATTCACTTGAATGGATCGTCTTTTTCAAATGTAATTTCCCAACTGTAAATAGATTATATTGATGCTAGGCTCAACAAAACAAGGCTCTTGTTAGCTTGAACCCGGCATCAATAGGTACCAAAACTATTTACAATCGGGAAATTACATTTGAAAAAGACACTCCATTCAAGTGAATGGAGCACACCCCTGCACTTGAGCTATAACGATGTCACAATAGTGCAGTGGTAAATCAGTGAGTCAGGAAGTGGAGAGGTATCATAGAAGCACAGAAACATAGACTTTGACAGCAGATAAGGACCGCTTGGCCCACCTAGTCTGACCATTTCCCTACCTACAGGATAAGTTGCAGATCCTAGTTAACCAACAGCCTATTTCTTCTTACCCCCCCACAAGAATTGCCTTATGTCTGTCCCATGTATTCTTGAATTCTCCCACAATTTTAGACCCCACAACCTCCTCAGGAAGGCTGTTCCATGCATCCACCACCTTCTCTGTGAAAAAATACTTCCTCACATTGCCCCTGAACTGCCCCCCTCTATCTTTAAATGATGTCCCCTTGTTCTTGCACATCTCTTTTTCTGAAGGATGTTACCCTTTTGGATTTTGTTGATTCTGCTGAGGTACTTAAAAGTTTCTATCATGTCCCCCCTCGCCCTCCTTTCCTCAAGGGTATACATATTAAGCTCCTTTAGTCTCTCCTTGTATGGCTTCTCTTGCAGACCCTGCACCATTTTAGTTGCCCTCCTCTGGACTGCCTCTATCCTGTCTATGTCCTTGTGGAGATGGGGTCTCCGGAACTGGACAAAGTACTCCAGATGGGGTCTCACCAACTGTCTGTACAGGGGGATAACAACTTCCTGTTTTCTGCTGGTGATACCTCTCCTTATACATCTCAGTATCCCCCCAGCCCTCCCTACTGCCTTCTCACATTGCTTGCTAACCTTAAGGCCATCTGAAATGATTACCCCCAGGTCCCTTTCCATTGTTTTTGTTGTTACTACCTCTCCCCATTGTATAATCTTCCCCTGGGTTTTTGTTTCCCAGGTGCATTATTTTGCACTTCTTTGCATTGAATCCAAGCTGCCATACTTCTGACCATTCCTCCAATCTTGCCAAGTCCCTTCTTATCCTTTCCATGCCTCCTTGTGTATCAACCCTGTTGCAGATCTTTGTGTCATCTGCAAAGAGGCATAGTTTTCCTTCCAGTCCCTCTGCAATGTCACTTATAAAGACATTAAAAAGGACTGGACCCAGTACTGAACCCTGTGGTACCCCACTAGTAACCCCTCTTTCTTCAGAAAGGACTCCATTTACAATTGCCTTCTGTGTCCTGTTGTCCAGCCAATGTTTTATCCAAGCTACCACCCTCGGACCCACTCCCATGCTGGTTAATTTGACTAATATACTTTTGTGTGGGACTATGTCAAATGCCTTGCTAAAGTCTAGGTAGGCCATGTCCACAGCCCCTGGTCTACTACTTTGGTTACCCAGTCAAAGAAATCAATTAGATTCATCTGACATGACCTTCCCGCTTTGAACGCATGCTGCCTTGGGTCCTGTGCCCCACTGGCCTTTAGGTACTCAACAATTCTTTCCTTCAGAAGTGATTCTATCACTTCCCCTACCACAGAGGTCAAACTGACAGGTCTGTAGTTTCCTGCCTCTGTCTTGGTCCCACTTTTGTGAAGGGGAATCACGTCCACCTTCCTCCAGTCCTCAGGTACCACACCATCCTCCCATGATTTGCTAAAAAGAGTAGTCAGTGGTTTCACTAGTTCTTCCCTTAATTCTTTTAGAATTCTGGGGTGAATTCCATCAGGCCCCATTG
This sequence comes from Neoceratodus forsteri, assembly GCA_016271365.2. Lineage (NCBI taxonomy): Eukaryota > Metazoa > Chordata > Ceratodontiformes > Ceratodontidae > Neoceratodus > Neoceratodus forsteri. The sequence continues at coordinate 1,879,526,200 of CM057452.1, forward strand.
CTTTGTCCACCTTCAGTTTTAGGAGTTCTTTCAGAACCCTTTCTTCTGTGAAAGGACTGGGATTGGCCCCCCTATGAAGAGTGCTTCTGTTAACTGGATTAGGTACCTCCCCCTCCTCCTCTTTTGTGAATACTGAGCAGAAATATTAGTTCAGTATCCCTGCTTTTTCACTGTCTCTCTCTGCCCACCCACCGTCCAGTCTATTCAGCCTCACTATCCCTCCCTTTGTTTTTCTATGCTCCCTGATGTACCTATAAAAGGTTTTATCCCCCTTCTTAACTGAGTTGGCTGTCTTTTCCTCAGTTTGGGCCTTTGCTATTCTGACTTCCTTCCCTGCTTCCTTCTGCTTTAACTGGTACAGCTCTCTGTCCTGCTCCTTCTGTGTTTCCTTATACTTCCTGAATGCTATCTTTTCTCCCTGACTTTCCCCACCATCTCTTTTGAGAACCATAGTGGCTTTTTCTTTCGTTTTGTTTATTTGCTTCACACAAAGGCTTGTTGCCTCTGTGATGGCAGTTTTGATGTTTCCCCATTGTTGCTCGACCCCTCCTTCTAGTCTGTTTGCTAGTGCTCTTCTAAGGCACTCTCATCTTGCCAAAGTCAGCCCTCCTGAAGTCGGTACCCTCACTTTTGTATGGCTTGATTCTGTAGCTGAGTTTATCGTGAACCACACTGTTTGATGGTCACTAGTTCCCAGATGGCAACCCACTTCTAGATCTGAGATCCTCTCACTGTCCCCATTTGAGAGTCTGAGGTCTAAGATTGCTCCCTCCGCAGGTGGGTTCCGAAACTAGCTGTCTGAGGCATGCACCTGAGAGGCATCGAGAATGGCCCTGCTCTTGGATGTGGCTGCAGCAAATGTGCTCCAGTAAACATCTGGCATATTCAGGTCTCCCATCAACAGTATCTCCCTTTCTCTGCCATCCTAAGAATGCCTTCTATCATATCCTTGTCCATTCCCTCCCCCTGACATGGGGGTCTGTATACAACCCCTGTGCAGATTGTGGTGCCATTTTCAGTCTCTAAGGTGACCCACAGTGCCTCCTCTCCTCCCTGTTTATTCTTTTCTTCAGTAGTATTTATCCCTTCCTTTACATAGAGAGCTACTCCTCCCCCTCTTCTCCCCTCCCTGTCTCTCCTGTAGGTTATGTACCTGGTATGTTAACATCCCAGTCATAGTTCTCTGTGTACCATGTTTCTGTGACTGTCCGATATCCAGGCATCCCTCTTCCATCAAGGCCACCAGTTCAGGGAGCTTGTTGCCCAGACTACAGGCATTGGTACTCATTACCTCCATTTCCTGATGGCCTTACTCCTTTTTGCCCCATCCCTGTCCTCACTGCCTTTGTCACTTTCTCCATTTACCCCTTCCCTTCTCCCTATCGACATCTCTATCTTGGTGTTTACCTCACTTACTACCCTGACATTTTAAGGGGGGCTAGGATTTCCCTGCTCCTTTCCAATGTCTCCCTCCTTGGCTAGTTTAAATGCTTGCCAATGAAGCATTTAAACCTATCACCTAGGATCCTGGTTCCCCTCCTGGACAGATGCAGACCATCATGCTAGTATAGGCCTGCATCACTCCAGGTGGACCCCCAGTCCGCAATGAAGCCAAATCCTGAGCTCTGCATCAGTTTTCCAACCACTGATTGAATCCCATGGTGTGAAGCACCCCTAGCCTCACCATGTAGACAGGCAGCACCTCTGAGAAGGTTACACGTGCGTGCTACTTGTCTAAGGCCCTCTCCAACTCACAAACTCTTCCTGCACTACTCAGATCCCTTTCTTAGCCTGGTCATTTGTCCCTAGGTGGACAATGACATCCAGCTCCTCCTGTGCAACTGCTCCAGCGATCCTGAGGATTGGCTCCTGTCCCTCTAGCCATGGTGCCAGGCAGGCCACCTCCCCCTCCCCTTCCTCCCCCAGTTCTACCTTCCTAACAATGGAGTCCCCCACCAGGAGTTGTTTCCTTCCCCTGTGGGGTCCCATGCCACCCTCCTGTGGATCTCCCTTGTGGAGATTCCCAGCATCCTTCTTGGTCTCCACTGTGGGTGCCTCCATAGAGGAACCACACTTTGCAGAACGGCATAGGAATTGTGGAGCGGTCCAACTGGAGGGATGCACCTCTGTTCCACCACCCTCACCCTCTCTGAGCCCACTGTGGTCCAACCACTCCTCTTTCTTGGCAACCTCTGAGGTAATGGCAGTGACCCTGGTGGTCCCTGAATGGAAGAGGAGGTCCCACAAATCCTGGCCAACTCAGCCTGGAGATGAGCAACCTCCTCCCCTCAGCCCAGAGAGGTGCCTGCAGAGGGTACAACACCACATCCTCCAGAATATCTTCCGGAAGATTGCTACTCCACAGCCACTGCACTGCACCACTCCCATTATGTCTTATTTCTGGCCCCTTCACTGTTGTTTGAAATCCTTACTCTTTCCTTTTTTTTTTCCTTTTTTTCTTTTTCTTCTCTCCCTACTTATCTACTGCCTCTGTGCACTTTTAGCTCCTGATCATCCTGTTCTGAGACAAGAAGAGCCTATATTTCTCAGTACACCCCTTACTTGCTCAGAGGCAGACCTCCAGCAGCTAGCGGGGCCAGAGAGCTACTATTGCCCTTCTAGGATGGTGAGTCTTTGGTGACTCTGTGATCACTCACTTCCTTCTCCCAAACAGGAAGTTCCTGTTGTCAGTCAAATCCTGTGCCTATAAAAGTAGAACTAGCTTTGAGTGGGAGGGTGGAGGGAAGGAGGGCAATATAGTCCCAGTACAGAAGTCCAGTCACACAGCACTCCTTCCTCCTGGTGTTCTCTGCCAAGCCTCTGGCAGAATATTATCTAGGGCAGTGTTTAAATCTAGCTTCCTTCTAGCTAAGCCACTCTCCCTACTTAATAGATCTTTCTACATGTAATTAAATTTCACAGATAACAATCCCCTTCGGCCACCTGAGATTTACACCTAGATAACTGCTTCAGATAACCATTCACTTAAGCTAACTCAGACAAACACACTAACTTTATTTTTTTGTTTGTTTTTTTACCCTAAATTGAAGGTCCCAGTAGAAGAGTTCTACTTCTTTAGTCCCAGTAGAGAAGTCCAGTCACACAGCACTCCTTCCTCCTGGTGTTCTCTGCCAAGCCTCAATTCAATCTTATTGCAACAGAGCTGATGTTGTGCCCATTGCCATCTAAAAACATAGAATCTGATGGCAGACAGGGACCATTTGGCCCACCTAGTCTGCCCATTTCCCTACCTACTGGATAAGCTGTATACCCCAGTTAACCAACAGCCTACTTCCTCCTACCCCCCACTAGAATTGCCTTATGTCTGTCCCATGCATTCTTGAATTCCTCCACTGTTTTGACTCCAGAACCTCCTCAGGAAGGCTGTTCCATGTAGCCACAATCCTCTCCATGAAAAAATACTTCCTCACATTACCTCTGAGCCATCCCCCTTCTATCTTCAAACTGTGCCCCTTTGTTCTTGCACATCTTTTTCTGAAAGATGCTACCCTCTTGGACTTTGTTGATTCCCTTGAGGTACTTGAAAGTTTCTATCATGTCCCCCCTCTCCCTTCTTTCCTCGAGGGTATATATATTAAGCTCCTCTAGTCTCTCTTCGTATGGCTTCTGGTGCAGACTCTGCACCATTTTGGTTGCCCTCCTCTGGACAGCCTCCACCCTATTTCTTTGCAGAGATGGGGTCTCCAGAACTGCATACAGTACTCCAGATAGGGTCTCACCAACTATCTGTACAGAGGGATAACAACTTCCTGTTTTCTACTGGTGATGCCTTTCCCTACGCATCTCAGTATCCCCACAGCCCTCCTTACTGCCTTCTCACATTGCTTGCCCACCTTTAGGTCATCTGATATAACTACCCCAGGTCCCTTTCCATTTTTGTTGTCGTCAGTATCTCACCCCCCATAGTGTACTCTTCCCCTGGGCTTTTGTTTCCCAGGTGCATTACTTTGCACTTCTTTACATTGAATCTAAGCTGCGATACATTTGACCATTCCTCCAACCTTGCCAAGTCCCTTCTCATTCTTTCCACGCCAACTTGCATATCAACCCTGTTGCATATCTTTGTGTCATCTGCAGAGATACATACTTTTCCTTCCAGTCCCTCTCCAATGTCACTTATAAAGACATTAAAAAGGACCGGTCCCAGTACTGAACCCTGCAGTATCCCACTAGTAACCCCCCTTTCTTCACTCTGGACTCCATTTACTATTACCCTCTGCATCCTGTTGTCCAGCCAATGTTTTACCCAGGCTACCACCATGGGACCCACTCCCAGGCTGGCTAATTTGTTTATTAATCTTTTGTGTGGGACTGTGTCAAATGCCTTGCTAAAGTCTAGGCCATGTCCACAGCCCTTCCCTGATCTACATGGGAAGATCTTCCAGCCTCAGAGCATCTTGCCACAAAATGCCTAACACTCTGTTACATCTCTCATTCTGAAACAGTATTTTCACTAACGGGTGGCATTTATCCAGGAATAAATACACTTTGTACAACTTGCATTAGGCTGCAATAGCTGCTATGTTCTGGCTCACTGAGGTAGGAGGTGTTATTTCACATCTCACGATCCACTGATAAATAATCTGCAGATTTCGTATCTTTGGTTGGTTAACTTTGTTTTACAACATGAACATAAATCTAGGAACTTGCATTTGGGATAAAAATAAATGTCTCTGTATTAGCCTATTGTTTGTGACATATTACCTTCTATCAATGACCTGGTGTTCCGGACGTAAATATTTGAAAGCTGAGGTGCATAATGCATATACTGTAGTAGAGGGATTTGTGTTGTCACTTATTGACTGGTATCCAAATTGAGTACTGATGTCATGCAACAGCACTTTAAATACCCATTTACTTATTGGAGTGACAGTCCCCATTTTCCTCTACCTTACCCCTTGTACAACTACAAACCACCATCCACACTATGTTTGGGGTTAAATGGTCACAGCCATTTTTATTAATACCATTTTATGGCATTAGCAGTTTAGCATGACATACATATCTGAGAGTTTTATCTTTACCCCCTTCCCGGACACCGAGGTCTTTGGCCTCCTACTGAGCCCCTTCCCCTTCCAAGGGAAATCACCTGAGCAGACAAGCCAGCCCTCTGACTTGGGCTGGCCCCTTACAAGGGATACAGGTAAGTACTGGAGGAAACCATCCTCTGAGGGGCGACTCTTGGGTACAAAGAAGCTCACTTCCTCATGAGACAGCCAGATTCAGGGGAAGCAAGACCCATTCATGAAAAGCATGGGTCTTCTGGCTCATCCTCTCCATGTGACCTTTAAGGACCTGTCTGGACCTGCTGCAATTTCTCCTTCCATCATATCATGACCTTCCTGGACACTTCCAAGCAACAGCCACGTTAACAATGACTGTAACAAATATTTTCGTAAGCTCAGTTCCCTTACCTTCTGAGGAGGCAAAAAACCCAGGGAAAAACCTTCTTAATGGAAAAAAACATGAGCATTCCTCCCTGACCACTACTGTGGTCCCCTTTATCAGGATGAAGGATTCCCTACTCTAGTTTGGCCCTACGGTGTGCCCTGCTTTTATAAGGGTGGGTGATTGGCAAGGTGATCCCCATCTCACTCAGTCAGCAGCCTTTCCAGCTCCTTCCAAACCCAGCCTCCCCAAGCCAGACCCTCCCAGGCCCCTCCTCCAGGAGGTAGCTATCCAGTTCTGGCCAGCCAGGTAGGGAGGGAACTTTCCTCTAAACCTCAGGAGCAGGCAATGGAGAGGCCACTATCCATAATCCCTTCAGCTGCACTTCTTTGCTGAATGGCAGTCATTATGAAGATGCTGCTGAATATACTGTAGTGCTATGTATTTACACAGCCTGAAGGAATCCACTCAATTAATCTTATTTATTATGTTTTGTTAGTGGGTGGGTACACTGGGCCACATGGCATGTTGACAGGCATGACTCAGAAATGTACAGTACATATATTCTGTGATGTTGGCACTGTAAAGTCCCAAAGTCTTAAGTTTTGAAAGGCATGGTATTACTGCCTTGAAAGAGCAAAAACTTCACAATGGGACTTCAAATACTATTCAAGTCACGATTATAAGTTTATTAAGTATTGTGCACACTTCGATTCCATCACAAATTCCTTGGGTAGACAAAGCATGTTTTTAAATTTTTTTTTAACAAACTGATTAGATCTTGGCCACTCAGACCCTCTGGTATCCAAACAATTTGTTTACAAGAGAGAAATCTCAATGCATAATCACTGCAGTACATCATGGGTAATATATGGAAATCACAATGAAGAAATTTGGCCCGGCTATGTTTTAAGCAGGACTGCAAGGCACCAAAAGGCCCCATAAACAATCTACAAAAGCTGAGAACAGCAAACCACAGTCATGTGTTTTGTCCTTGTTGGTAGTCATCACTGTGATACTGACACTGTTTCACCCCTGGACATTTTTTTTATTTGTCATTTTGGAATTTTGTTTCAGCCCTTGATAGAAGATCAGCCTGACCAATGTTGACGATTGCTGGGATCATAGTGAGTTCAGAGCAGGAAATTAATGTAAAAGTCTACTTCACTGAGAGTGGTAGACACCTGGAATGGACTGCCAGCAGACGTGATGGAGGCAAAAACATCAGGGATCTTCAAACATGCGTGGAATAGCCACAGGGAAATATTAAGAAATTGGGTAGGGAGTACGGAGGGTCCCCAGTGACCAGTTGCGGTCTACGGAGACAGTCTAGGCAGGGACCATCTGAACAGACTGGGTGGGACAAGCAGTCATTTCCTTCCAACAAATTCTGTGTTTCAATGTTTCTAACACAAAACCTCAGTGCAAAAGCACTAAAGCACAACTCGTCGAATAACTGACATGTCAGAAACAGGGTATGTTACAGAGCTTCTCTGGAGATGGGCTTCAGGAGTCAGTTGTCCAGAGAGGGAAAACATAGAGATCTTCCTTGCAAAGGGATGCTGCAACTACTGCCAAGCATTTGGCAAGGATGCATGGTGTGGAAGACAAACCAAAGGGCAATAGTTTGAACTGATAATACTCCCCCTCTAACATAAAGCTGAGGTACTGTCCATGGGATTTTCTGATCTTTAATTGAAGTCATGCATCATTCATAACCAGAGAACAAACCAGTCCTATTTGCAGAAGGGGAATCTGAGCTTGCAGTGATACCATTTGAAACTTTTTGTATTTGATGTAAAAGTTGAGATCCCTGAGATCCAACACAGGATGCAGATCCTCTGTCCATTTTGGGACCTGGAAGTATCTGGAATAGAACCCTTTGTTTCTCTTCTGAGTAGGAACTGGTCCTGTGGCACATTTTGGGAATAAAGGCTGAACTTCTTCCTTCAGAAGGGACAAATGGCCTGGAGGACAAAAGGAAGGAGACGGAGGATGATCTGGAGGGATTTGTAACAGCTCCAGACATATTGAAAATGTAGTCAAGTTTTAATGAAACAAAAAATGACACAGATTTGGGGGTAAACTACAGGGGGACTGGCACACACTAGGGATGAGCTGAGAAACTGGGGTTTAAATTTAATGTGGGAAGTGCAAGGTACTGCACCTTGGGGTGAGACATCTAGGTCCTCAGGGACACGGGACGTAGGTACCAGCATCCTTTATGCACATTTTGTGCTTTGGGATGCTCTGGATTTTTTTTCGAAAGTCCCTGAGAGGCTCAGCCACCAAGCCCTGGGAGTCACTTTAGAGAGCCGTGCCCCCATGCCAGCACTACTTGTACTGTAATGTTCTGTAGAGCACAGAGAGCACGCTCCATTAGTTTCTATTGGGGCATTTTAAACTACATTTTTTTACATTTCAGAGGGTGATTGCAAACAAATTACGGCCACTGCTCAAATAACAAAGCCCTTGTTAGTTGAGCAGTGTCTGTATTTTTGGTCACCTCTGAAATATAAAAGTAGTTTAAATACCCCATAAAACTAATAAACGCACGCCTCCACCGCACTCTACAGAATATTACAGTACAAGCATACAGTACAAGCAGTGCTGGCGTAGAGGGCGCGGCTCCCATGTATTTGAATGGAGACCCTTGGAAATTTTCCGGGGACTCACACTTTTGAGCTGTGGACCCTCCTTTTTTTTTTTTTTTTTTTTTTTTAAGAGCCAGCCCCAGACCCCCAAACAAAAAAATCCTACTGAGAGCCCTGTAGGTCACAAGTACACACTGTGTTGTGCAACAGTGGACAGCACAACCAAGGAAGAGGATCTAGAAGTAACTGTGGACAGTACATTGAAGTCAAGAAAGCAGAGCCAATGCCGAACTGCATTAGACGAGGGGGGTAAGCAACACCTCAAGGAAGGTGATTCTCTTCCTCTGCACAAGTCTTGGTTCAACCACACCTGGAGCATTGAGTCCAGCTCTGGTTACCACAGGACAGAAAGCACATTGAAGCGATAACAGACCTTTGCACAGGGCCATGAACCTAAGTAGTGACTAAGGAGTCAAGCACTATAAGGAACTATTGGGCATACCATGCTCAAAATATTTAGCCTAGAAAACAGAAGGCTGAGAGGGGACCTGATCCCAATTTTTCAAATACTAAACAGGATATACAGAGTGCAGCATACATTACACAAATGTCTGAGCTGGTACGTGCAAGCAATACTAGAAGGCATGCCCTCAAATTAGGGAGGAGGGGCAAAAAAAAGGGAAACCTCAGAAAAAGGTTCTTCACACAGAGAGTGGTTACCATGTGGAATAGTCCACTTGGTGAACTCATGGAAGAAAGCACTGTTCCGACTTCCGAAGCAGGATTACACAGATTCCTGAGGGAGAATGGCATAGAGGGTTACACAGCATGAGTAGGGGTAACAGTGCTAGTTTCTAAGTGCAATTATATATAGTCATGTCTTGTTTTATGTATTCTGTATTGTTTTATTATGTGTTACTTTTTGTCGATTCATGATGTGCAACCTTTGAAAATGAACATGATTGCTCAAAGGTATTTTTTAAAAATAAAAAATGAAAATAAAATGAAAATGGAAAAAAAAAAAACATTCTGGGTGCTGGATGTTACACTTGAATGTGTGTCCATACTCAAAATGGATATAATCACTACTGGCATGTGGCAAGTAGGGCAGACAAGCTAGACTCATGCTATGTTACTATGTTACCCTAATGCAAGGCATCATAAGTAATGTACACAAATCAAAATAAAGAAATGTGGCTGCTGTGTTTTAAGAAGTACTGTAGGGTGCTAAAAGGCCTCAGAAACAATCAGAGTTTTTTTTTACACCAGGCCAAAACACAGGACTGATTTACTGTGAGGCCTTTTAGCACCTTGCAGTCCTGGTTGGCCTCAACAGACAATGACAGCCACAGCAAGTGGCCCAGAGAGGACACAGCAGGGGGTCAATCAGCATACCTTCCACACACTCTCTACACCAGAAGCCAAGCATACATGGGTGGCTTGGAGGATGCTGCAGAGCATAGCGTTTAATCTTGAAGCTCACCACCAAATATATTCTCATATCCCAGAATTTACATCTGTTAAGAAAATGTCACACCAGTCCCCATTGTGTCAGGTTAGGTAAAGTCACAACCTGTAGTACACAGTTCGTATTGAATAGCATTTGGTATTATCATTTATCGGGATCACAGTCCCACCATGGGTCATGTGGTTCAGCACTCATCATATTCATGTGCAAGGCATAACTCCGATACTCACCAGGCAGCTTCTGGCTCACAAAATAAAACAGTGCTTGTCGTGCTCAAGGAAAGACCTTGAGAAGTTCATGGCCAATAGGCCAGTGTTAGTCAGACAACGAGGTGTCTGCATTGGAACCAGTTTACTCTGCCAAGAGACCCATGACTGCACCAGGCCAACACCGCTGGAATCCAGGCCACAATGTCAATGGCAGCCAAGCAGTGCCAAGCCCTCTCCACAGGCTAATGGCGTTCTATTCCTGTTCCCTCTTCTTCAATCTCTCTTGGGGTTGGAATTCCATGCCATTCTCTGGCATTGTAGATTCACAGGAAATCCCTGAGCCTTCGCCATACTCTGCTTTTTTTTCTGAAAATGTGTCTTACCCACCATCCCCTGGAAGAGGAGGCCTTAAGGGAAGCCCAGAAACCTGGAGTTCCAGGCCTTTATATTCACTTGGGGGCCCCCCACATCCTGTATCAATAGATGGAATGGCCAGTCACCAAAACCTTTAAGTGCATCCCCAACTCAAGTTGGGTTGCAAAACTGAAAAAAAGGACCTAAGCTACAGCTATCTTGCTAAGCTTCTGCGCAGACTGAGCTCATGATATGGCTTGTCACAGCACATAATTAAAGTCTTAAAATGCATTCTTGTGGGACTTATCTCTGAGCAATTGTTTAACAAGACTGAAATTGATTTATTTTTATACTGAGCTCTATGTGACAAATAATCCCTGAGCCAACCCAGAGCACATGAACCAATTCCAGGGCCATAAAGCATCTCAATTAACAACAGATGAGCACTCATGTCAATGACTTCAGTTCAGTCTACTGGCAATAACTATTTTGTATTATTTTAATTGTTCTAATTTTACCAGGGGAATCAACTCATTAAGGTAAGAGTACTACATATGTTTTGAGTGCCCTGGTTTAGCAGTAGCATAGTTACAGAGTAGTCTAGTGGCTAAAACACAGGCCTGTAAATCAAAATACCCAGGTTCAATTCCCCCACAGCTACTGTCTCATGGTGAGAACCTGAGCAAGCTGCATAACCTCCCTGTACTCTAGTCTAGAAAGCTATACAACTGGGTAAATGCACAACCCCACTGAAAATAAGAAACACATCAGCTGAGCTATTCTGAGTAAATAAATTGTAGTGTGTTGCAAACAAGACATTTTTTTTTACCAGTTGACACACACTAAGCTGAAAGCTTGTTTACAGGTGCAACCTGGGAGCACAAGGAAGTTAAGTGACTTGCTCAGGGTCATATAGTATACGGGGGGGGGGAGGGGGGCTGTGGGATTCAAACCCAGGTCTCCAGGTTTGTAGCTCAGAGCCTTAAACCACTGCGTTATACTAAATCCTAAATTAATACATTAATAACTTAAAAGAACATCAATACCTTCAAGACAGTTACATCCATTTAAACATGCACAATCAAAACTACTTTGACCTGATAAAACTGAGAAGTCGTTACAGACATTTAAACTAGTGATGTGCCTGGGGCTTATTTTTGATATTTGTGTTTCTGTCTCTGGTTTCGTACAGTATTGGTACTGTACTGGTGCTGTATTTGTTTGCATGGCAGTGTTTACAAAATATGCTTTTACATTTCAGACTTTTTTCTGTCATTAATGAGGGTACAAGAGAAAAGGTTTCAAGCATTTGTGGGATAAACATTGTGGATTAGAAAACAGGCATGGTGAAAGGAGGGTCACGGGAAAGCAGTTAGGGTATGCAGAGACAGATTAAGCAGGGAACATCTGGGCAGACCCGGTGGGCCAAGCAGTCCGTCTCTGCTGACAAATTCTGTTTCTATGTTTGAGAGGTATCAATGAAACATGCAGAGTTGTCAATAAAATATGCAGTAATATCATGAGCAGAAGTCATATGTGTGTGTGTTACACAAGTCTCAGGCAAAGTCTAATGCTGCCACATGTGGTCTAACACAAATACAAATATTAAGGAGTGATATTTATATTTGCAAAAAGAGCAATATCTGAGTTTATAACATGGGCTTTTAAAGAAAACAATCTAATTGGATAATAGCTATCAGCTGACAATACATTAATCTCTGTTACATGCACGGTAAGGAAGAGTAGTCTCAGGTTCAGATCATTACCCGTGCGTGTCGGCACTTTTTCACACTGATGAATTCTGTAGTAAAAGGAACACCTATTCCTTGACATAGCCCCCTTTCTCCACTCCGTCTCCCAGAGCCTGTCCTCCGTTTCTGAAGTCCCAGACTCGTAGGTTGGCACAGATGCACAGACACAGGAAGTGTGCACAGACAGTAGAATGGGAGCCATTATGAATATTGAAATAAGACACCCACCCACCCTGATGGATCGTAGAGCAGAGAGCGTTCAGCGCTCTACAAAGCAATCCAAGAAGATGGGACCACTTCGCACCCAGATGGATCATGCAGCAGGGAGTGTACACTGAACAGAAAGACACACCCTCCCCTCCCAGAGCCAAACGGATTACTGATGTCATGAATTGTACTGTCAGTTATGAGTTTGGGGTTTGGGTATCTGAGTTGTTTGACAGAGATACCACCTCCCAACCCCCCTGCCTCATAGCGCCAAATGCATTAGCAATCTTACCATGCTGCAGATCAGTTGATTAATTCCACTGTCATTTGCCTCCCACCCACCCAGTTGAACTCGTAGTACCCAGACATGTATTAACTAGACAGCGGCTACTCTGTTGTGGTCATGTACTGTTTTTTTCTTCCTAGGACACAACTATTAACTGTACAGCAGCTAATGCGTTCTGCTCACAGAATAGAGCAGTTAGTGCCTTGTGCTCATCTGTATTCAGCACAAAAGTACAGGTACAATACTAAAATTGTGAATTGGAGAAATGTTTTAAAAGTTGACCTCAACGTACTGCAAATGTTATGTATAGTGGATCCCAATTGGAACTCCCATTTACTTCATGCTTACTGTGAGCATATATGACAGTAACACATCTGTGTCGATGGAGGAGCTCCAAAGTATTTTACTACAAATGCTCGTTATTATCATAAAACACTAGATAGATGTAAATATTGAAAACATTGTTTTTGTAGTGATACTAGCAGAAGTGTACTAGTAATAGACTGCAGTTTCCACTCTGAGAACATCAAAATGTTTTTGAAGCGATAACGCAGGAATGGTACATAGCATTGTTTCCTTTGCATACCAGATTACAGAGAAAATGTTATTTCGTAGAAAGCATGACTGTTTTGTATTTTTACACATACACAACTGTCTTGTTGCCAGTAAATAAAACATTTTTCCGTTGTGGTACAAGCATTGTAAGCATCAACCAAGTAAAACAGACTCAAACTATTTTATGAGGAGGAAGAACATCTTGCAAACAAAGCAATGTTTGCAACTTTAATTCCTTTTTGTAACCATTTTAAACAATCTAATCAGTCCATGTTATAAGCACAATATCCCCACTCCAGACTGTGTGGTTACTGGGGATTAATCAACACCCTTGGTGCTGTGAGGACACTCGGGCTTCACCCTCGTGCCTTACAACACACCCAGGGTATTGATTAATCCCCAGTAACCACACAGTCTATCGTGGGTTACTGCTTATATATTTGTTCCAAATAGTATTTGTTTTTCACAGTGCTAATTCAAACATATAAAACTGTAGACCAGATAAAATGGAAAAGCAGTTACAGACATTTGTCAGTGAGATAGAACATTTCTATTTTAATTTATCAGGTGAGTCATTTTAAATTTTGAGGGGACTGACTACAGCATTCAAAGCCACAAGTTTCCTGCGTGCTGAAGCACTATCATCAGTCAGTTTTGTTTTACCCTGTGAACTTGTAATGCAACATAACCTTCAGATCTTGGGATTGATAAAGAGGGAAAAGAATATAACAAAGTCTGTTGGATGTTCGCCAGTGGAGCTGCATAACACATACTGACTGACAAGGAGCAAGCACCTTTGGTTCAGAAGCATTCAGTTCAATGTTCTCAGGCAGTCACAGTGGTATAATTTGTGTTGTACAATGGGCACAAACCATGCTAGTGTATTTTGGTTACCAAAGACACATAGAAACATTGACAGTGTTGGCAGAAAAAGACCATTGACCAATCCAGCCTGCTCCGTTTTACCCTATCCTACCCAGTGACCTATTGTCTAGATGGGGTGTTTGCCTTTTCGTCCCCACCCTTGCTCCCAGCCTTGTGCTACCCCACTGAACATCTATTAAACCCCTTACTCTGTTCCAGTGGTGTTTCAATCCATTAATGGTTTATACACCAACCTCCTCAGCCACTAGGCTGTTCCATGGCCCAACCACATAAGGTTCCCTCACATCCCTCCTGAAACTCCCCTTTCCCCAATCAGTTTCCACTCTTGTTCCCATGTTTTTGACCCACTATTCCTGCTGAATAATTCCTTGCGGTTTACCTTGTTTATTCCTTTTAGGAACTTGAAGGTCTCTATCATGTTGACCCCTGTCCCTTCTGGCCTCCAGTGAGCTCATGTTCAGTGACCCGAGTTGATCCTCATAGGATCTTCCCAGTTGTCCCAGAGTCATTTTGGTTACCCTACACTGCACCATTTCCAGCATGTCTTCATCTTTCCTCCGATGGGGCCTCCAGAATATGGCACAGTATTTCAGACAGGGTCTCACCCAATACCAATAGAGAAATAGTATTACCTCTCCCTACTGCTATCGAAACCCCTCCCAATACATCCCAACATTCTGATTGCTTTGCTGCAAGTTTTCTTGCATTGGGTAGTATTGTTTTAGGGAATCACTTATGATGACTTCCAGGTCATTTTTCTCTGAAGTAGTGCCAGTATTAACCTCAGTCAGTCCCTCATCCCCCCCCTCGTAGTCTAAGTTATCACACAGATTAGTGTTATCTGTGCAGAGACACATATTGTCATGCATTCCTTCTCCTACAGTATGTCACTGATGAACATAATGAACAGGACCGGCCCCAGGACTGAACCCTGTGGCACCCCACTCGTAACCTCTCCCTCCCCTAATGTGACCCTGTTAACCAGAATTCTCTGCTGTCTCCCCCTAGCAAACTTCCCACCAATCTAACTAGGAGCTTCACTGCTCTCAAATCCTCTAACTTTTTTAGCAATCTTATGTGTGACACTGAATTGAATATCTTGCTGAAGTTGAAGTAAACTTACTGCTTGTCCCATATCCATTGCCCTTGTTACCCAGTTAAAGAATATTATTATTATTATGAGGTGGATCAGACAAGATCTCCTGGCCATGAACTCATGCTGCTTACTGTCCTAGAGCCCATTTTTCTCCCATTAATCTACCAGATCCTCTCTGACTAATGTCTCCATCAGTTTACACAACAGGAAGTAAGACTGATAGGTGTGTAATTTCCCATTTCTTCCATTTCCTTTCCCTTCTGGAGCAGACCCACATCAGCTATCCTCCAGTTTCTTGGAACCATCCCTGACCATACTGAGATATTGAAGAGCCTTGCCAGGGGTTCAGCCAGTTCTGATGCCAATTCCCTGAGTACACTCAGGAGCATCCCATCCTGCCCTGGGAGCTTATCTATTTTCAGGGCTGCAAGTTCTTTTCTAACCCTTTCTCCTGTAATTAGGATGAGGACTAGAAGAATGATGGTGCAGGGCCTGCACCAAAAGTCATATGAGGAAAGATTGGAGGACCTCAATATGCATACCCTGGAGGACAGGTGAGAGAGGGGGATATGACAGAGACACTCAAATATCTTAAGGGCATAACTAAGGTTCAGGAGGGTAACATCTTTCAGAAAATGAGATGTTCTAGAACAAGGGGACATGACATGAGGCTGGAAGGGGGAAGACCAAGAGCTAACATGAGGAAGTATTTCTTCATGGAAAGGGTGGTGGATGCATGAGACAGCCTCCCAGCGGAGGTAGTGGGGCTAACTTGGTAGGGGAATTCAACAATGAATGGGATAGGCATAGGGGAACCCTAGTGATAGGAAAGAGAATAAAGCCAGAGATCAAGTAGTGTCTGTGGTTTTTGCAGCAGGTAGGGAAAATGGGCAGACTGGGTGGGCCTAGCAGTCCTTATCTGTCATCAATTTCTATGTTTCCATGTTTCTAATAAGGATAGAAAAGGTCTATGAGTCCATCAGGTCTGTCCTGAATCCCTCTGATTAATTACTTCTTAACCCTTGCATGGCCGCAGACTGATATATCAGTCCAAAGTTCCTATATGTTCTAATTCTGTTCACAGCCTAAGGGTTAATAACCCCCTTAAAGATGTTCGATTCCATTTTGAACCCAGCTAAACCTCCAGCATAGACCACATTGCTTGATGGGCTATTCCAGCCATCTACCATACGCTCTGTGAAAAAAAAAGATTTCCTAACATCCATTTCAACCCCTTCCCAAGCTTGAGGTTGTGCTCCCGGTGCACAAACTGTTTCTCAACCTGAAAGCTTTGTAGAGTTCACCCTATTGTACCTCTATATGTATGTGAATGTAACTATATCCCCTTATTGATTTTGTTCTCCAGAGAGTACATATTACAACTCTTCAATTTCTCCTCATGGGATCTACCCTGCTGCCCATGGGTCATTTTTCCCTTCTCTGTATAGTTTCCAACCTATCACTGTTGTTCTTCAGGTGTGGACTTCACAACTGCACACAATTCTCCAGGCATGGTTAAACAAGTGAACTATACAGTGGCGGTATTGCCTCCCCTCTGTGATTGGTAAAGCCCCTCCATATGCATCCTCGTATCCTGTATTCCTTCCTACCTGCTTTACAGCATTTGGAAGAGGTTTTAGACTCATGCTAATTATCACCCCAGCTCCCTTTCCTCCTTTGAGTGCTCCACCCTTACTCCACTGATGCAATAAGTCAACATGTGGATTTCTGCTACCAAAGTGCACTATTTTATATTGTTTGGCATTGTGCTTCTATTGCCAAATACTAGATCACTTCCCCAGCCCATACAAACCTCTGTTAATGCTGTTAATCCCTCCCTCACTGTCCACTCTCCTACAGAGTTTTGTGTCATCTGCAGACTGTCATTCCCCTGTGTCACAACCCCTATATGGCCAACAGTAGCTCCACGACAACAGACTCCTGAGGCACCCTGCTAGTAAACCCATTTATATCAGATAACTTTCCATTCAGAACCATTCTCTGAATCCCATCTGTTAACTAGTCTCCAGTTCCTCTAGTCTACCCACCCCTGAGTCCTAGATCCTCCAACTTCTGTCTTAGTCTCTTAGCTGGCACAGAATGAAATGCTTTGCCAAAATCCAGGAGCAAGATGTCAGTTGCCTGGCTTCTATCCACCATTTGTGTCACCAAACTGAAAAAAAATAAATCAAGTTCCCTTGACACAGCCTGCTACTCATGAACCCATCATGATTGCTATTCATGGGTCTGTTTACTTCCAGCAATTCAAATATCCATTCCTTTATAACTGTCTCTAGTAGCTTGCCAACTATAGATGTCAGGCTCCCTGGCCTGTAATTTTTTGGATACTCCCTAGTCCCACTCTTATACAGAGGGCCACAGGCATCACCCTCCAGTCCCTTGACACCATGCCCCTTACTACTGAACGGATTTATTAACTAGGGTTGATAAGGTTGCTGCCAGTGCCTGCCTTGTCGCCCTCATCAGCACACTTGGCTGCATCCCATCTGGTCCAGAGGACTTGCTACATTTGGGACCCACTGACCCTTTAGAACTTTCTTCAGTGAAACTTGTCCCTTCCTAAACAAAATAAAAAAGACAAGAACTTCATAAGAATCTTAATGGTATAATAAGAATATATGCTGGCATACATAAGCCACATGTACGTTTTTACGTAGGTGTTTAATTATATGCAAGAATAGTGACCTTTCCATGCTTCATGCAAGAAAATTCCTTGCCAATATCCTGAGATGCAAGAAAAATTGTGTGTGGGGTTATTGTACTATAGTATTAGTTTTACATCTTGATGTGGGGATAGAACCTACAACCTTCAGGCTCCGGAGGATAGCATACAATCTACTTAGGCACTGGCACCAAGATGTTTAAGTATCATGCAAATAAGTATATAAACTGATATGCAAGCAATAATCTTGATTATTTCTTGCTATTTATAGAAGGAAATGTCTTCATTCTGCTCCCAATAATTTTGATTTCAATACACAAAACCACTCTTACAACTCTTTGAGTGGTGTCTGCAACAGTGTTAATATACACCAGAAGTCATAATACTATACTCTGCTTGTGGCATCACAATTAATACCATGGCTAATTATAATAGAGGGATATGAATTCAAGTGTGGAGTAAGAAACAAGGGTAGATAAACTGTAAAGGATGAAGACCCTGTTTTCATACAAAGTTCCTCAGTGATGACAGGAAGGGGAAATCTGTGAAAGAAACATGTAATAGCAGCTGAATGGTAACTAAGTAGTACATTTACATTTTTTTTGGTAAGGTGCATGCAGTTTTTACAGCTCAGATTGTACCTAAATATTTCTACCAGCACCATAAAGACATGCATTCTTACCTGTATGTATACAGAGCACAGCAATCCTCCTCACGCAATTCTTAAAAGGTGTCATTCATCCTTAAAGGCTACATTTTATACCTGCATGTTTCTTGACTAGTGTAAGCACAATATTTTTTTTCTGCACTATTTTTACAAACACGTATACATGTCTGTAATTTATGTATTTATTTATTTGAAAACTGGTGACGTGAAAAAGCACACTGAGCCAAGGCTCATTTCCAGGAGCAACCTAGGAGAAGGGAACAGGCCGGGGGTGCAAATATATAGCATAAACACAGTATAAAGTTACAGAAAAGTACAATAGAGTACTTGATTTAAAACAGGAGTAAGTGAAATAACAGAAAGAAACAAAACATCATGCTTTTCAGCCCCACCTACACCTGGGTAGGAAGCAAATGTAAGGGGAATAGTCAGGAAGGGGGAAACAGGAGTGGGGAAGGGAAGGCATTTCAGCGGTTACCTAAGGGAAATGGTTCCACATCAAGACAGCAACTCTGGAACAGCGAAGAGTGAAAACAGCACGGAAACACAGCATGACCACTTACAGCAAACTCTCTTATTGCAGGGAACTTCGCACCCCACACTTCCCGTTGTGGGGTGCTTTGCTCCCCCCCCACATACACACACCCTTCCTATATATAACAACTCGGGGAGGGGGAGAACCATCAGTCACCGATAAGCGGTCATGCTGTGTTTCAATGCTGTTTTCAATCCTCAATGTTCCGAACTCGCTATCTTGATAGGCTACAGAGGAAAACAGGGGAAGTAATGAAATGGAGAGAGGATAGGAGTAGGTTCCAGAGTGAATGAAGGTGATAGGAAATGGGGAGATGGAATGGTGAAAGTGTAAGGATCCCTGCAGTGGAGGGAGCAGGAGGCAAACTGGATGGAGGAGAGGGGGGAGGAGAGGTAAGAGGGAAGGGACCCAAAATTGTATTTGGATATGAATGAGGCACAGTGGTTCTGGTGATGTAAACGCAGAGGAAGACTGGATAACGAGGAGTAGAGTAAGCACTGGTGTGTATGAGAGGGGTAGTTGGTAGCAAAGCAACAGAAGGAGTTGCAGAGGGTATCTAGTCTGGCCAGGGAAGTGGAGGGAGCAGTACCACAGACCACATCCACGTGGTCAAACACCGGGGAACCATTTTGATGCCAAGATCATGGCATACTTGTGGAGACAGACAGTCTTTATTGGGGTACAAGGCACCAAGTTTATGGCACAGCATGGTGTAGATGGCTTCAGTGTGGACTTTGATGCCAGGTTTGCTGTCTGGCCGCACACTGAGGTACATGAATGAATGAAATGCTGCAAGAAGAGAGGTGCCATCCAAGGTGCAGAAGACAGGCAGAATTGGGAGTCTGGCCAACTTTTGGCCGGTCCCAAAGGTCATGGACACAGTTTTTTTTGTGTGTGTTGTCCCAGAATTGATTAGATTGAAACCAGCTCAGGACATTGTGGAAGTTTTGTTGTAGCACACCTTCCATGGCTGTGATAGCGGGACCAGAGGTGTAAATGACGGTGTCATCTGCATACATGTGGCTACCCAAGTTGGCACTACCTGTGGGGAGGTCATTAAGGAAGATGGAGAACAGAATAGGTCCCAGGATGGAGCCCTGTGGGACTCCGGGCTGGATAGGAAGTGGAAGTGACAGGGCACTAGCAACCTGTATTGACTGCAGATGGCCCAAGAGGCAAGAATGGAACCAGTTTACAGCAGGAGCTGACAGGCCATCAGAACCAGAAGAACTCAGCTTATCCGGGGGGAAAGGGTGGGACACTGAGTCAAAGGTCTTAGCATGATTGATGAAAATGGCAGCTGTGGTGTGTCCCTGATCCACCCCTGAGAAGACATAGTTAGTTACATGCAGTAGGGAGGAGATGGTGGAGTGATGCTTCCAGAGCCAGACTGGAATGGGGAGAGGATATTGGGGGAGGATAGAAAATTGGAGAGTCTAGTGTAGATAAGTTTTTCTTGTAGTTTATCAAAGGAAGGGAGGAGGGAGATTGGCTGGAAGTTAGATGGGGGAGGAAGGGTTCACTCCTTTGTGGAGTGGAAGAACATTGACCAACTTCCAGGACTGTGAGACAGCACCGAGAAAGAAGCAGAGGTTGAGTAGCTGTGTCGGTGGGTGTGCTATAGCAGGTGCAGAGATTTGGAGTGGTTTAGGATCTACTACATCAGGACTGGATTTGCACAGGTTAAGGGAATAGTGAATAAAGCGCAGTAATGGTTTCCTGGGTAGTAACGGGGAAAGAGGAAACCAGTGGAAGGGAGATGAGAGAGAATGTGAGGAGCAGCAGTAGAGGCTGAGGGATGAGTGGAGGGGTGTGCACAAGTGGTAAAGAACTAATTGAAATGAGCAGCAACTGTGAAAGAGTCAGACCCTTGTGAACCATTTACTAGAAGGACCAGAAGGACAGACTGGGTGGGAGGATCAAAAATTGAATTAATTACCTTCCAGAACTCTGAGGTGGTGTTAAGGTTTTTCTGAAGGTTGGCCTTGAAATACTGTGATTTTGCATCCCAGACAGCCTTAGTACAGGAGTTCCTGATAGTCTTGTATAAGAGGAGGTCAGGAAGGAAGTGAGGTCATTTGAAACATGCCCAGGTGAGATCATGGGACGTGCACTGATCAATGATTTCAGGGGTAATCCAGGAGTCATGGTGATTTTTTATTCTGGACTTTCAGAGCTGGGTGTGCTTCTCCCATACAGAGGAAAATTTGGAATGAAAAAAGGAGATGGCAATGTCGATATCCATATGTAACCCCCAGGTGGCGATATCCCAAGGGCTACTCCCCTGCCTGCATGCCTAGGTGCAGGTTAATGGGCCTGGGTACTGAAAATGGGTACCTCCACCCTGAGGACAGGTTATTGGTAGCGTAGCTGACCTGGATACAGCCCTCGGGGACACTGTAACCCCTCCCCTTTCCCCTCTAGTGGCCAAAGCAATGAACAACAGACACAATTACAATAACCCCTAATCAGCATACAAATCCCCACTCGGTTTGCACTTACCATCAAGGCTGATTCCACCAGTTCGACCCTGGAGACCCCTTGCAAAATAAGGTTAGACACAGCAGGTAACAACAGTACAGTGCTTCTTGTACCAAATGGAACCACAGTCAAGTTAAATGCAAAAAGAATTAGATCTGATTTATTCAGGGGAATGAATAAGGAAGGGGCGTAATTTGGCTGATTAGTTCTGTAACTGATTCAATCAGGCAATCATGCATGCACTTTTGAGTCCCTTCACAGTCACACACTCTGGGTACCCAGTTGGAAAAATAGTGATCTAGCCTGACACGTTACCTGGGGTAGGCCGGGGTTGCAGCTGGTCGGGGCCCTGTGATGGAAAGAAGGAGCATGCACAACCACACACAATTTGTAATCCGAAGCCTGGAGGCTCAGTTCGTGACAAAAAAATAACAACCGAATCAGATGACAACACTTTTGATTTAGCTGATGTTGCAGAGAGCTACCCTAGTATTTACTCATGCTGCCCAATACGAAACACAGCAGGGATGAAATGGAGACTGCAGGTCGACAAGCTGGTATGCCAGGAGAAGCAGGGCTCACACGATTCACCGAGGTGTCGTTCCTGTTCGAGATGATGAGCAGGGGGCTGATCATCGGGTGAGTCTCTCATCGATGGTGATCTCTGCGTCTGAAGTAGCTGACTGGGCCAAGGTGTCAGGGCCCAGGCTGGGTGAACAATTCAGATTCAGTTTGATAGGTGCTGGAGATAGCTTCCAGCAAGTGTGACACACTTATGTAGTGGGGAATCAAATCGCGACATACTGACAGCTTACAGGACATTTATAGTAAAGCAAAACACAATATCACAAGTTGGATGACAGTCCAGTTGCAAATTCAGTTTTCCTGAGCAAAACCGTGATCTCTGTGGTGATCCAGACGTCCTGACAGGCCGATCGCTTACAGCAAATCTTTGATCTTCTTCAGGTAACAGGGCAGTCACAATTTGGTATTTCTGGTCAAAAGCCGGTGTGGATTCAGTCCGATTAATTTCACTAGCAGATCCCTCAGAAGGGAAGATGAAGCAGGCAAGCCAGACACAGCCTTCCCACCAGTTTTCTGCACTACTACGCAGGAGCAGCTTCTCGAATGTCTTGAGCAGTTCACTCTCTCAACTCCAATCCAAACTCAGACTGACTCTCTGCTGCAGGCAGCACCGGGACTTCCTTCTGATCCAAAAAGGGTTTGGTTGGTTGTCTCTTCTGTCTATCAAAGCAAGGGCTCCCTCTCCAGGTACATTTAGGTGCCAAAATGAAAAAAACTACAACTCCTATAGAAATTCACTCCCACAAGACCCCTGGGGACAGACTCCATTTTTAGGTCCCCAAAAGGTACTGATTGGTGCACTACAGAAATGTCCATGCTGCAAAGAAAGGCAGGTTAGACAAATTATAATACCATTATTATTAGAGCAGCTAATCAGCAAACAATTAGCAGCTCTAACAGAGCTCCCCCTGCACCATTAGCGATGGCAGAACAGAGCAATATTATTGCAGCTCAGGTGGGACTCGAGCCTGGAAACACTCGGCCCCTACCCAGATTAATTATACACTACAAAAATAATGTTTCTTAAAGGGACAGGCATGGAGGCTAACAGGGCACACTCACATGCAAGCACTTTTACACCTGTAAAGATACAGAATGCCTGCCTGGCAGTGGGCATTTAAGCACACCCAAGGAAGAGTTTTGGGAACCCCCATTTATAGGGGGGTTACACCCTACCCAGCATGGAAAGAACTTGGTGTCCGCGTCAAGTACATGCTCACAACAACGTTATTTGAAGACATTATACATATACAAAATAGCTAATACATATGATTTTATATATATTATGGCAACAGTTGTGCAGTTTTCATACATTCGATAATGATTTTACTATGATTCACACAATAATATTACTGTACTCATTCATGTTATAGTTTCATGTATTCTAAATAACATAGATGGTGCCCCAACCCTATCAGCTAACTGGGGGCTAGACAGGGCAGGGGCACCATGTCCTGAAGGATGAACAATCAACTTGGAAGTAGTGGAAGGGCTCAGTTTGGGCAGTGAGCTCTTTGAAATGTAGATACCCTTCAGGACAACATTTAAAGGAAGATCTACTGGTCTTCCAGGGGAGTCACAGCTTAGACATATTATGGGTTTAACCGCTCTCCCAGACTTCCTTGGGGAAACAGGTACAGTTTCTGGAGTACTAGCATTTGCATCAGTCTCTTCTTCAGTAGAAAGGGGTACCTCTGTACTGGGCAAAGTTTCCAGTAGTGGAACATTATCGGCTCCTTGCATGGCAGATTCTGCTTCTACACTACTTTGTACATTATTCTCTCCTGAAGAGGGCCCAGGTTGCTCATCCTGAAGGAACTCTTGGATCACTGAATTCTGTGGCACTGAAGGGGTACTATCAACCCTGTCATATTGCTCTTCAGGTTCTGGTATGTCACCAGAGAGATTTTTCACAGCAGATTCCTCCTCAAGTAATTCAAACAGTTCCACTAGGCATAAGGAATCTGCTATTTCCGACGTACTTCTCTGCACCTCACTTTAATGGGGCATTGGTTCCAGGGAAGAAGCTGGGGGGTTAGGCAGCTCTGAAAGCCTAGCTTCATCCCCATGATTCTGCAGAGGATTGCCTCGAAACAACTGGCTCAGGTCATAAGAAGAATAGTAGTAGGCATTGTCACATTCACTTTCATCAAAAATGGACTGACAGTCATCATTTAGGGCCTGCCGGGGGAAGGCCTCAGGTCTGGAACAACAGGGTCAGGTTGGCTCTGTCTCTTTTTGGCAGCAGCACGAGTCACCAGCCCAGGAGAAGTTTCGGGTGTTGGTTCAACATCAATGATCACTTGACCAATGGGCAGTTGGTGATTGTGGTGCATGATCTTGACAGCTCTAGTGTTGTTCTTAGGGCGCACTTTGTACACAGGCAGTTCATCCAGTTTACCGATCACTATGTGCAGAAAGTGATGCCACCTGTCAGCAATTTTATGCTTTCCATGCAGTCCCAAATTGCACAACAATACACGGTCTCTGGGCAGTAGGTCTTCAGCCTTCGCTTTCTTGTCGTGCCGCTCTTTGTTGGCAAGGTTTCTCTTGGCGGCCATTGTTTGAGCCAGTTGATACGCACAGTTCACTTGAGCTTTCAGTTTCTGTACATATTGTAAATAGTTCTTAGCTCAGACCCCATCTGGGGAGACCCCAAAGCAAACATATACGGGCAGTCGGGCTTCCCTCTCAAACATGAGACGATAGGGAGAGAATCCAGTAGCATCACTTTTGGTGCAATTGTAAATGTGTACCAAGGTGCTAATCTGCTGACTCCACTTAGACTTGTCTTTAGGATGGCGAGAACCCAACATGTCCAGAAGGGTTCTGTTAAAGCGTTCTGGCTGGGGGCCCCCTTGAGGGTGATAGGGAGTGGTTCTGAACTTTCGCATCCCCAATAGAGAGAACATTTCTTTGATTAGTCTGCTTTCAAAGTTTCTTTCTTGGTTGGAATGGATACATTGGGGTGCACCATAGTTGACAAATAACTTTTCTAGCACCTTGGCCACCATAGAGGCCTCCTGATCCTTGGTCGAGAAAGCTTGTGCATATCGGGTAAAGTGATCAGTTACTACCAGTACATTGCCAATGTTCTTTTAATCAGGCTCCAGACACAAGAAGTCTATACAAACCAGTTCCATGGGGGCACTGGTAGTGATGCTGACAAGTGGGGCAGCTTTCTGGGGCAAAGCTTTCTGCTGGAGGCGGCGACTGAAAGTTTTGATGTGATTCTCAACATTTGTCCCCATTTTCGGCCAATAGAATCGGGATCGTACTAAGTCGAGAGTCCGGACAATACCGAGGTATCCCATGTGGTTATGGAGGGATCTCAGTACCAGCTGTTTGAAGGCTGTGGGTAGGACCAACTGCTGCTTGTCCACTTGACCTTGAAGAGCTACTGTCTCTCTATATAATAACTGATCTCGTAATTTTAGTCTGGGTCTTTCTTTGAATAACAGTGCAGTTTGTAAGTCAGTAGAACGTAATTTAGACACATCCTTCACCGCATGCAGGGCATCAAGTGCAGGCTGAATCACAGGGTCATGGGATTGAGCCCACTGAATGCTGTCACTATCAAACTGTGGCAAAGCACTGATATCTAATGCAGAAAATGACAATAAGCGAAAGGTAAACAAGTATCGGGAGGCCCCAAACAGTCCACCAGGCAGTCCATGATGTCTGCAGACAACTGCTCATCTTTGTCAAACTTTTGGAACAATGCTTTAATAGAAGGTTCAGACAGCCTCACCCAATTGTCTTTGGAACTTGGCCGCCGTGAAAGGGCATCAGCATCAATATGGGTCAGTCCAGTCTGGTATTTAACCGCATAATCATAAGTAGACAAGGCAGAAAGGCACCGATGCCCAGTGGCATCCAACTTGGCTGAAGTCTGTACATACATTAGAGAACTGTTATCAGTCTTTACTAATATCTTGGCCCCATAGAGGTACTCATGGAACTCATCGACTATGGCCCACTTCAGAGCGAGGAACTCTAACTTGTGCACAGGATAATTCTGCTCGGAGGGTGTCAGGCTGTGACTGACAAAGGCCACAGGTCTCAGGCCATCCTCATATTCTTGATATAGCACAGCCTCAGGCCCTTTCAGACTGGCATCTGTGTGCAGGACATATGGTTTGGTGGGATCAGCATATGCAAGGACTGGGGCGTGAGTAAGCTGATAGATGACTTTGAAGAATGCCACCTTGCACTCGGGGTCCAACGGGTTCCAAAAGGTTCACCTGTTTGAAAATTCACCTTGTCTTCTTCTCTGAGAGGCCCCTTCTTGTATCTGTGGTTGGTGGGAGGATAGCCTTGGGTAAGATTAAGGAGTGGCCAGATTACCTTCGAATAGTCCTTAATGAAATCGGTGATAGTAGCTGCAAAACCCCAGAAAACGCTGCAGCTCTTTCAGGTTGGTGGGCTGGGGCCATGTGGTCAGGGACTCTACTTTACTGGGGTCTGTTTGTATCCCCCTCAGCTGACACTATGTGTCCCACATATTTTACAGATGCTTGAAAGAACTGGCACTTGTCTATGGATAGCTTGAGGCCAATTGCTTCCAAGCGATCAAGGACTTTGAACAGTCTGGCCTCATGTTCTTTTAGCGTGCGACCAAAAACAATGACATCATCCAAGTACACTAAACATTCTAGCAGATTCATGTCTCCTACTGCATTTTCCATCAACCTCGGGAAGGTAGCAGGGGCACCTGAAATCCCCTGTGGCATCCTCACAAATTCGTAGAACCCCAAAGGACTGATTAAGGATGTTTTCTCACGGTCCTCCAGGGCATCGGGATTTGATAATATCCACTGCGGAGATCAAGTACTGAGAACCACTGACTCCCATTCAGGCAGTCCAGGGCATCCTGTATCCGGGGCATGGTGTATTGATCTGGGACAGCCTGTTCGTTAAGGGTCCGATAATCCACACACATCCTCATGGACCCATTTTTCTTGCACATAACTATGAAAGGGAGATGCGTAGGGGCTTCTTGACTCTTGAATAATTCCGGCAGTGAGCATCTCCTGTAGGTGCCACCGAACATCGTCTATATCAGCTGCAGCAAGGTGGTGGGACCGCTGTCGGAAAGGTCCGTCATCATGCAGCCAAATATTATGCTCGGCACCATGGGCGCACCACACATCCCATTCTTTGAGCGAAAACACTTGGTCGCACTGGGAAAGTTTACTACTGATCCAAGTCTTCCATTCAGCAGACAAGGGGGAATCAGCAAAGTCAAAGTCAAATAGGTTTGGGGTCACCTCCTCCTTCTCGCCAGAATATTTGTTGCTGGGTAATACTGCAGTGTCTATGCAGTGTACTGTAGCTAGTGTATACCCTCTGTTCACTCAGATTTCTCGAACTGACACATTTTGAATCTGGACCATCATTCACTGTGCTTAGACATGGACATGAGCAGGTAGGATACTGTGGTTAACCAATAGCCCCTCTGGCAACTTTCCTTCACCTGGTGCGTCCAACATTAATATTTTGTTTTTCACGTCTCTTCTAAGATGGACTTCTCCATGAACAGTATACTGAGTATTGGGTGGCAATATCAAGGAATCAGGGTCCTTCTTCCAGACAATTCCAACGGGCTCATCCTGGTCTTCTGCCACAGACTGCCTCTGCAGGTCATAAGCTTTCTTGATTAGAGCTGCTTTTCTCATTGCCTGACCAGTCTGTCGGTCTCGTTTCTCTTGGCACAACTGCGCTAACCTCCCAAACATGTGGGCGTTGGTTCCAGTGAGTAGGGGGACCCCATCATACATCCCTGTAGGAGGGCACACAAGGACCAGCATCTCTGCTTGTTCATCTACACCAGTTAAAGCCACAGGAAATGACAGCCAAAGCCGGACATATCCTAGGAAGGGATAAGACTTGTCACTCAGGCCCCACACATGTAGGCCTTCCAGAGATTGTAATGGCACATCAGATAAGTGTTTGTCATACCAGTCCTGGAATACAATGGTCACTTGCAACCCGCTTTCGAGCATAGCACAAGCATGGATACCACTGACTGTTACAGTAGTCTCCATTGAAGGGCCCACCAATTTGGACCAGTCTGGAAGGATGGTAGCAGGGACCTGGATAGACAATTTAGCCACAAAGAAATTTGAGTTAGTATTTCTTGAGCCCTCACTGCAGTCATTTGGGCACCCCTCAGCCATCGATTTGCTTTTCGGAGCTCCCCTTGGTGTCCGTTTACTGCTTTTTCTAAGCCTTTCTGAAACCGGCAGTCTCTCTTCATATGGCCATCCTTTCCACAGTTGTGACAAATGATAGACTTCTGGGTCATCCTTGAAGAGAACATTGCATGAGGGACTGAAGCAGTTGCAAGGGATCAGGGTCCAGTACCTGCTTGCAGCGGTGAGGGTGGTGCAACATGTCTTAACAGTTCCTTTAGGGTGGCAGTCAATTCTTTGATCTCAGCCTGGGAACCATCCTTGGTAGAGGATGCCTGAGGGTGCACCCCAGTCCCATGGCAGTCACGTCCTGAGAGGGACCAGGGTCTTTTTCTGCAATGGAGGCCTCCATAAAGCACCAGTTTGTACTTTTCTGACTTCCTACAGCAGCTCATCTCTTCACCGCTCAGCCCATGGCAGAATATTCTTAGTGGTCTCCATTTCAGAGAGGTCTTCCTGTGCCATGGTCACTTGGGCTGCGTCCACCGCATAATCACAATCTCTTTCTTCACCTTCAACCTCCCTCAGTTCTTTTATCAGATCGCAGTAGTCAGGTGGGTTATCTCTCCTATCCTGGAGCCTTAACTGGATAATCTGCAATTTAGAGTGCTTGGCATGTTGTAGTATGTGCCCAGTCTCACACGGTCCAAGTCACTGGCGGCTACCCCACCCTTTCGATAAGCTCTCTGTAGGACCCTCTCTAGGCAAGCAACATATGCAGACAAACTTTCCCCTCTTCATTATTTGGTACCTTTGAATTGCCACATCAAAGTCTCCCCTGACTCGATGCTTCCGAAATTGCCTTCGAATGCAGAGAGGTACTTTTGAGCAGACGCCTCAGGATTTGTGGACCTCAGAAATCTAATGGCTTCCAGGGCGGACCCCTCAAAATTTCCAGGATCCTTTCTCGCTTCTCGGCCTCTGCACACTGCCATTCAGGTAACAAGGGGGCAACATAGTCATTCCAGGTATCTCAGTCATCCTCCCTCTGTGGGGTGGGGAGGGTACCTGAGAACATCCTCAACTTGTGGTATGTGTCATGACTAACTGCAGGCACAGATGAGGGTGCTGGCACAGATGCAGGCACTGGAGCAGGTACTGGAGTGGGCAGGGGTGTGGGGGAAGGTACACCCCTAGGTGGCAGGAATAATTACTTAAAGTCCTCTACGGTCTTCCCTTCCTCCAGCAGCAACTTAGCAAATTTCTCCTCAAAAGTCTCAGATAATGGTGGTGGCTCATCCTCCCTGGGGTCTTTGCTGTCTTTTGTTATCACTCTCCAGGCAGCTGGGACCCCTTCTGGGGCAACAGTCTGTGGCACTTCAGAGCTGTCCGCGAGGTCACTACACTCTACCAAGGCCATGAAAGTTTGGACGATCAAATCAGCCTGTTGACCCACCACCACAGCGTTTTTTAAACATTCAACTTTGTAGAGTGCTTCCCCTACAGTGTCCTTACTGGTACCCAAGGGGATATCCGGTATAAGCACAGCATTTTGAAGGTCGATCTCCTGCCCTGTACACTACCCCACCAACTGGTGTACAACCATTTCTACTGAGGTAGCCATTAATCTTTAACAATAATTCTTGATTTTGGCCACTCAGGGGGTGCTAATCCCAGTGGTAGCCTCCAAGATATAACCCCTATGTGGCGCTTTCCCAAGGGCTACTCCCCCTGCCTGCATGATTAGGTGCAGGTTAAGGGGCCTGGTACTGAAAACAAGTGCCTTCACCTGGAGGACAGGGTTATTGGTAGCGTAGCTGACCTGGACACAGCCCTCTGGGACACTGTAACCCCAGTTTCCCCTCTAGTGGCATAAGCAATGAACAACAGACACAGTTACAATAACCTCTAATCAACATACAAATTCCCACTCGGTTTGCACTTACCCCCAGGGCTGATTCCACCAGTTTGACTCTGGAGACACCCTGCAAAATAAGGTTAGACACAGCAGGTAACAACAGTACAGTGCTTCTTGTACGAAATGGAACCACAGTCAAGATAAATGCAAAAAGAATTAGATCTGATTTCTTCAGGGGAAATAAACAAGGGAGGGGCATAATTTGGCTGATTAGTTCTGTAACCTATTCAATCAGGCAATCATGCATGCACTTTAGAGTCCCTTCACAGTCACACACTCTGGGTACCAAGTTGGAAAAAAGGTGGGCTAGCCCGACACGTTGCCCTGGGTAGGCCAGCATTGCAGCTGGTCAGGGCCCTGTGATGGAAAGAAGAAGCATGCTCAACCACACACAATTTGTAATCTGGAGCCTGGAGGCTCAGTTTGTGACAAGAAAACAACTGAATCAGATGACAACACTTTTGATTTAGCTGATGTTGCAGGGAACTACCCTGGTGTTTACTCATGCTACCCAATACGAAACACAGGAGGGACGAAATGGAGACTGCAGGTCGACAAGCTGGTATGCCATGAGAAGCACGGCCCACACGCTTCACCGTGGTGTCATTCCTGTTTGAGATGTTGAACAGGGGGCTGATCCCCAGGCGAGTCTCTTGTTGATGGTGATCTCTGCATCTGAAGTAGCTGACTGGGCCAAGGTGTCAGGGCCCAGGCCAGGTGAACAGTTTGGATTCAGTTCGATAGGTGCTGGAGACAGCTTCCAGCAAGTGTGACACACTTATGTAGTGGGGAACCAAACTGTGACCCACTGACACCTTACAGCACATTTATTGTAAAGCAAAACACAATACCACAGGTCAGATGACAGTCCAGTTGCAATTTCAGTTTTCCTGAGCAAAACCGTGATCTCTGTGGTGATTCAGATGTCCTGACAGGCCCGATCGCTTACAGCAAATCATCGGTCTTCTTCAGGTAACAGGGCAGTCACAATTCGGTATTTCTGGTCACAAGTCAGTTCGAATTCAGTCCGATTAATTTCACTAGCAGATCCCTCAGAAGGGAAGATGAAGCAGGCAAGCCAGACACAGCCTTCCCACCAGTTTCCCACACTACTACGCAGGAGCAGCTGCTTGAATGTCTTGAGCAGTTCACTCTCTCAACTCCAAACTCAGACTGACTCTCTGCTGCAGGCAGCACCGGGACTTCCTTCTGATCCAAAAAGGGTTTGGTTAGTTGTCTCATCTGTCTGTCAAAGCAAGGGCTCCCCCTCCAGGTATATTTAGGTGCCAAAATGAAAAAACTACAATTCCTATAGAAATTCACTTCCACAAGACCCTTGGGGACAGACTCCATTTTTAGGTCCCCAAAAGGTACTGATTGGTGCAATACAGAAATGTCCATGCTGCAAAGAAAGGCAGGTTAGACAAATTATAATACCATTATTATTAGAGCAGGTAATCAGCAAACAATTACCAGTTCTAACAGAGCTCCCTCTGCACCATTAGCGATGGCAGAACAGAGCAATATTATTGCAGCTTGGGTGGGACTCGAGCCTGGAAACACTCGGCCCCTACCCAGATTAATTATACACTACAAAAATAATGTCTCTTAAAGGGACAGGCACGGAGGCTAACAAGGCACTCACATACAAGAACTTTTACACCTGTAAAGACACAGAACGCCCGCCTGGCAGTGGGCATTTAAGCACACCCAAGGAAGACCTTTTACACATAGCAGAGGGGAAAGCTGTCCAATCTGCAGCAGAAAGGTCACTTAAAAGAGTGGAGGTGTTGAGTGACTGGAGGAATCTGGTCCAGTTGTATCTAGGGGAGAAGGGTGGATACTAAATCTTCCTGGCACAGAACATCATGCAGTGGTTGCTGAAAATATCCAGCAGGATTCCTGCTGCTACAGTAAGGTGGGGGTGGGAGGAGAGAACCCAGTCCAAGAGGGAGTGGTTATGCGAGTGTGGGGTTCAACTGGGAGGGGTCAGTGATAATCTGCATGAGATTTAGGGACTCAGCCTTATGGATGGTAGGCCTGGAGGCTGGCATGAGACAATTGACACCGAAGTCCTCCAGCAAGATTAGTTCATCAGTGGAGGATTCAGAAGTAACAACAGAAAAGGAATGAACTAGGGAGGAGGAGGATATTCTAGGTGAGGCATAGAAAACCCAAATGAAGATGGACACAGGCAAGGGGAATGACAGCTTAACCAGGAGGAATTAATTGGAGGAATGTAACCCCTAGGTGGCGCTATCCCAAGGGCTACTACCCCTGCCCGCTTGGCTAGTAGCAGGTTAAGGGCCTGAGTTCTGAAGTGCTTCCACCCGGAAGTCAGGGTTGGTAGTGGTCAAGCTAGCCTGGGCACAGCCCTCCGGGACACTGTAACCCCCCTCTTTCCTTACTAGTGGCCAGAACAATACACAATAATCACTTTCACAATACCCTAGATACACCACACAAGTACCCACACTGTTTGCACTTACCACCAGGGCTTTCCTCTAGCCCAGCCCTGGGGACCCCCTGTAAAACAAGGTTATACACAGCAAATATCAGCAGCAAAGTACTCTTGCACAAACTGGAACCACAGTCAGGGTAAATGGAAAAAAGAGTTAGATCTGATTTATTTAAGGGGCTTGAACAAGGGAGGGGTGTAATCAGGTTAATTTGCTTAAAGGCTCTATCAAACAGTTATGCATGCACTTCAGGGTCCATAAACAGTCACACACTCTGGGTACCCAGATGGAGAATGGTGGGCTAGCCAGGAATGTTGCATCTGGTTGGGGCCTTGTGATAGAAGAAAACAACATGCGAACACATGCTATTTGTAATCCGGAGCCGAAGGGCTCAATTCGTGAAAAGAAAACAACAAGACAATCAGATGACACACTTTTAGATTAGGCTGTTGTTGCAGGGAGCTACCCTGATGATTACTCATGATACCAAAGACTGGACACAGGCTGGACTAAAATTGAGACAGCAGGTGGTTAATCTGGAGTGCCAGGAGAAGCAGGACCCACACAATTGGCCGAGGCATCGTTCCTGTTCAAGCATGGAGCAGGGGGCTGATCCCAGGCAGGTCTCCCGTCAGTGGCTTTCTCTGTGCAGTGGGGTGGTCTGGCAGGGCCAGCATGACATGGCCCAGGTCGAATGGAGATGAACACAGATTCAGTCCGATTAAGCTGGATAAAGCTTCCAGCAAGCAGAACACAGTTCACACAGTGGGGAACCAAATCACGACCCACTTTCAATACACAGCACATTTACATGTAAAAGATTCTATGGTACCAGCAAGCAGAACACAGTTCACACAGTGGGGAACCAAATCACGACCCACTTTCAATACACAGCACATTTACATGTAAGGAAATTCTACTGTACCAGGCAAACCACTTTCCGGTCACGATCGCAAAGTCTCTGCACAAATCGGGGTTTCAAAAGCAGCTGGAAATCCTGATAGGCTGATTGCATTCAACAAATCTTCAGTCTTCTTCAGGTTAAAGCCTGGTCACAGTCCAGTGGCTTAAATAGTCCTCACAACTCTGATTCAGTCCAAATAAACTCTATTTTCCCTCTCAGGGACAGCAGGCAGACAGGCAGGCCAAAACTCAGCCCTTTCACAGTTCTCCAATGCAAAACTACACAGCACTGCTGCTCAAAATCACTCGAGCTGTTACTTCTTCACTTCTCAGCTCAAAAAAAAAAAACAAATAACTGCAGCAGCCTGGAAATTCCCCAAGATCCAAAAGGTTTGGTTGGCTGATCCTCCTGTCAGTCACAACAAAGGCTTCACCTTCAGGTGCAAAAAGGTGCAAAAAGCCCAAAACTACAATTCCTACAGATCTTGACTCCAGAAAGTTCCTGTAGTCCAGCTCCATTTTAGGTCCCACCTGTACTGATTGGTCCAATTCGCAGTCCCAGGCCAAAATAGTGGAAGTAAACAAAATAGCCCTTGCTGCAAAGAAGGCAGGTTAGACAAACTACATTATCATTATCACTCTAAATGATTTTCAGCAAATAGTTACATCTTTCAACAGAGCTCCCACTCAGATTACTTATGACTGCAATCCAGGCAGCTCCTAAAGAGACAGTACACAGAGGCTATACAGGCACTCTCTGGCAATCACATTGAAACTGCTAAAATGCAGGACACTAGCCTGGCAGTGAGCATTTAGGCAAGCTCGAGGAAGACTTTTCAGGAACCCCCATTTGTAGGGGGGTTTCAGAAAGATGTGACCTCACTGAAAGCAATGGTGCAAAAATAGTGCAAGAAAAAAAATCCTGTGTCTAAACTAGTCAAGAAACATGCAAGTATAATGATTTTGTACTACACTACATTTTAAACTTGCAGAGTTGTTGACCAGAGTTAAATATATATTGTGATCTTGCAAAAACCTTGTGTGCATTTGTTCATGCAAAAAAAAAAATGCTTTTGTGTATCTGATAAAATTCTTTCACAGTCAGCAAAGAGCTTACATTAATTTTGATAATAATTGCACTTTCTGAGGTTATTCTTACAAATCATGCAAGATCAGTCATAAACCTTAATTTTTTTTCATTAAGGGATATATTAAAGACACAGCATATGATTAAGGACGTTGTGGCATTAAGGACATTTCTTGTAGTCCACAATGCAGTTTCTTAAGTAATGAGAAAAAAGAACCCTAGCGCTCAAGCACTAAGGCAAGGGTTGCCCCAAAGGGTATTGGCCGGGAAGCCAAGTTTCAAAGAAATACAAATCACATACCCCCATGAATGCAAGCATTATGAGCTGTATATGCAAATCACCACAAAATATTATGCTGGTTCAGCTTTAAACTTCGGCACCACGCATTTCTGCTTAAAGTTGAACCAGCTTAATATTTTGTGGTGATCTTCATATACAGCCCATGAAGCTTTGCATTATGGGGGTATGTGTGAGTCTGTATTTCTTAAGTAATGTACAACCTGTATATTAAAGGCAAATTGATTTTAAGAACAGATTATTTGCTCCTAGAGAAATCCTTAAGAGACAAGTTCCACTGTATATTTCCAATCTCTTACTTGTGACTAGCCGTATCCAGTGTTGGAATTACAGGGAGGTTTGGCAGGGCTCAGCCACCTAGCTCTAAAGTAAGCCCTAGTAGCTCATGCATTACTGCCTTTGACTTATAATGGGAAGGGGTTGCTCAATTTAAAATATATGATCCTTATGGGCTCCCCAAGCTCACAAAGTGTAATTCCAACACTGGCCGTATCCCCAGCTTGTATCATACTGTCTAGTAATGGCTCTGTGGCTTCCACTCATTCAATTATGTTTTCTTCCCCTCCTCCTCCATCGTCTCTCCATCTTTCTTCATCTTTTGTACGCTACCCATTTGTCTTTTTCCCCAATGTACCAAATGAAGGTAATTTCCTTGACCCCTTCTGCTACCCATAGCTCTATGTTTGCCTTCACCTTCCTAATGAGTTGTCTGCTGTTCTTTAGTGATTCCTTTTTATACACTTCCCAAATGATCTCATTTTGCTCCCTTTTGCAGATCCAGAAAGCTCTCTCTTTATCCTGAACTGTGTCCTTTACCTTTCTGTCTAACCACATTGCTTTCCTGTACATCTTTGTCTTACTGATTAAGTAATGCAGTCATGGGCCACTTCTAATACTGCCCCTTTTCTTGCTGCCAGCTTTACTTCTGCCCCATCTGGCTTGTAAATATTCTCTAGCTGACCTTTGATTAAATCTGTTATTTTTTTTTCCAAAATCTGGGTTAATGGAACTCAACAGCTGAGCATCCAGAACACTTTTGAACTTCACAGTGTTTTAGTTGCTCTGTGCTATTGGGTCTTATACTGTGTTATCCCTAATATGTCCTGCTTGGATATTAAGTGATCTTACAGTGCTTCCTTCATGGTTGGTTCCTGCATCTATTGGGAAAGAATGCAAACATGCAAAAACCCCACGCACTTCTGGCCTGTTTGGCTCCTTGCCTCCTGTGTGCCCTAGTCAGTTTCTGGGAGGTTGAAGTCTATTATGACTAGAGCTCTTTCCTGGCTTGCTCCCATCCTAATTTCATTTTCTAACACATTGTCCCTGTTGGCCATCTGACTTGAGTCCTAAAGACTACTCCTGCCCTATGCCTTTTTCACCCTACTTCAACCTTAAGCCAGAACGACTTCACTTCCTGGCCTTTTGAGATAGATTTATACTTAGAGACCATTATGAACTGCAGAACCTGCAATCCCCTCGAGTCTCTATTTGGACTGCTGATCCAAATATTCTAAAGAAGCAGCTTTTCCTAGAACTAGAGGACATGATGGAACAAGAACCCGCTATTTCCCAGAGACAAATTAACAAATAGATCTGACTTATTGACTTTTCTCTAAATTAAATAATGACAATTGAAAAAATGCTTTACTTCTGCTTTTCCTAAATTAAATTAAATACATCCTTATTGCCAAGCATAATTCTGGTTAGCCAATAAATTGAGTGTGTCCTACTGTAAAATAGTTAAAAGATACATTTAAATCAAAAATGATTATAGCTTCTTTGCAATATTTGGTTGCAACATTAACATTTTACAGGTTAAAGAAAATGCCTTGTTTAAAACTAGCTGTAGAATGGGGAAAATGTATTGAAGAAGTGAAAAAGAAAGCAGCAGGCTGAACCAGTTTCCTATATAGCACATAAGTTATATCATTAGCATTTGTAAGTTGCAAGAATTATTATTAATATTATTGAGTGTGCCTTATAAACAGTTTGACGATACATTTAAAACAAGAATGATTATAGCTTTTTTCTGATATTAACAGTTTACAGTTTTAAAAGAAAAAATATATATGCATCTCTTGTTTGAAATTAACTATAAAATGAGGAGATTTTGTTTGAGGACGTGAAAGAAGAACACATTTTGTGCTAGACAAAATACTAGCTAAACCACAGTTTTCTCAGTAGCAAAAAACAGAGCTTACTAAACAATGTTCCAGTAAAGCAAGAATCTGACATGACATTCCATTTTTAAAATAAGATATTTTTGTTTCCACCTTGCATGATTCATGCACTTCTACAAGAAATGTGTCACAGTCACGGGGCATACTTCTACAGGAAGTGTGTCACGGGGTATACTTCTACAAGAAGTGCATCACGAGACGCACTTCTACCAGAAGTATGACACGAGGGACATCCAAAAAACATATAAATTTAGACTCATTTAAGCTAAAGGAGGGCAGAAGAGAGGAAGGAGCTGTGACAGTATGTCCTTCTGCCTAGGACTTCATTTGAGACAGCAAGGTGACGGCACTGTGTGTTTATAATTTGCTATTATCTCTGATTATGAGCAGAGAGGGACGACGCTTGCATTTTATTTTATTTTTACTTTTATATGATTGTATCTAAAAGTAGGAGAGAATTTCTCTCCAGTTAAAGACAGATTGTTTGCTTGCACTGCTGATCCAAATGATGTCAATTCTGTATACCACTTTTAAGTAAAGAATTAAGACAATATGACATTTCCCGGTATTTCTTTTCGGTTAAATATTTTTACTTATAAAGTTGTTGACTTACAATACAGGGGTAAAGCTTACTTGTGACTATTGGTATATATAATATTTGTACCAGAATATTAAAAGAAAAACAAATATAAAGGTTTAGGATAAGGCAATTTTAATCAGACAAATAGACTAGACCATGATTGAGGTAGTGCGGTTTTAACTGAACACGCAGCCAAGGGCATGCTATCATGCACACCCAGTTAGACTTCCCCATTCAAGCAAAATTTCTGAATGGGATGGTTGCTCCCAAAGGTCATGGGAGGTCAAAAGGCCATCCCATATACACAAAGTAAACCTAAGAAGGCAAGCTGGGGATCAGGTTTGAACCCCAGCCAGCACAGAACTCACTAACACACGCTGCCATTCCCCCTCCCTTAGCATTTTCCCTGTCCTTTCTAAATAGGGCATATCCTGGAACATTTAGGTCCCAGCTATTATTCTGTGTAGTCCATGTTTCTGGTATTGGTACTATGTCTATCTGCTATGCCATCCTTATCACATGCAGCTTATTCATCATATTCCTTAAACTCCTTGCATATATCACTACACTTTAGTGTAGCTTATTTCTAATTAGGCTATAGTATAACATTGAGAATACAAGGTTATTTTGGCCTCTATGATTAATGTGCCAGATGCAAGCATGCAGTGTCCACGGTCTACAGGTGGTAGTTGGCAAGGGTTGACTTTTATCAGATGCCACTTATTAAAGGACAGAAATAGGCCTAGTGGTGGTTTCTTATGGATTCCTTGCTGCAGTAGTGGGGGAACTGATTTAGGATGATTAATTTTAACATCCTGTCTTCTGCGAACAAGGTAATCTAACTTGACATTAGAAAGGCATTTGACAGTGTGGAGCATGAAATGTCTGGGCAAAGCACAACAGTTGCAGTATACATAAGGCATATACACAGCGGACTGATAATTTGCTTGTGAGCAGAAGCAGAGGGTCATGGTAGATGGGCACTATTCTGAGTGGGTACTCAGTAGCGCCATTCAGGGATCAGTGATATGGTTGCTGCTATTCAACCTTTCCATCAATGACCTGAAAGCTGGGGTCTCCAGTGGGCTGATTAAGTTTATTGATGACACTAAACCCACTAAGGGGACAAACTTCCTTGAGGATCAGGACACACTTTAAGGGGCCCTGAACAAGATGGTTGATTAGTAGAACTCCTGTCATCTGAGATTCTGTGTAGCCTAACACAAGATTCTAAAGTTGGGTAGGAAAAACAGAGGTGGGACATACATATTTTGTGGGGCTCCTCTTGCTGCCTTAAAGAGGAAAAGGACTTCGGGTCATGATAGACATAGGACTGAAGCAAGCAGTGTGCCTCTACTGTTAAGCAGGCTTGCAGACAGCTGAGATGCATCGAAAAGGGGGTAACCAGCAGGGCAGGGGAAGTAATGCTGCCTCTTTGTTTGCAGTTCTGGGCTATCCAATACATGACGGACACTGAGACAACTAATAAGGTGCAATGCAGGGTCAGGGTTATGGGGGGTAAGGCTAAGTAGAGAGGCTGGTGATCCTTAAAGGACACCTAAACCCTCTAATTTAACAGATTAAGTTAAACAAATGGCTTCCCAGCCTTTTAAAGGAAAGATTGTGGTACCTTGAACAGCCTGTCTCTGAAGCTGAAAGAAGGAAGGCTTTCTCTCTCTCTCTCTGGCGACTGCCAAACAGTCCAAATGAGACCCGTACCAGAGATGGCAATCATTGTGGAACACTACTGCTTTATGGTGTACTTCCCCACTAGGCCAGCACGTATATATTTTAAGGAGATAAGGGGCAATGGAAGGAGGCAGGCAGATGCAAGGAAGGCCACCGTTAGACAGATATTGGGACAGGGCAGGTTGTTTTGTTTCACAAAGAAAGTCAGATGTGCTGATTAGAAGATTCTGAGAAAGATATGCCATTAAAATAAAGTAAGTCTGGCTGAATTGAGTTCTGGACTGTTAACTTCGAACCCTTTTTGTTTATACAGAGTGAGTGATCGTAGGTGGATAAGAGTTGTTGTTTAGCATGTGACAGAGGAACTGGCAGACAGACACTGGTACACCACAATGCATCCCTGAAAAGATTGGTAGCAGTATCACATTTCTTGTAACAGCTTACCAGGTATTGATGGGCTCTTGGTAGTGGAATACCAATAACTTTGGAGGGTGGATTCCACTTACTATACTGCTATGTTGTGTGCACTTGTGCTCGGATGGAATCATCAGCCCCAGCTACAAGGATTTTAGTCAAGCAAAGCACTGATTTATTTATTTATCGAATTTTGTTGACCGGGTAGGCCCACTGAGATTAAAAGTCCCCTTTTCAGGGGCGACCCGGGGGGGGGGATACAGATGGTAACAAACTGAAATTGAACCAGATTAAGCTGTTGGTGGTATTTTTAGTGAATAGGGGGAAATTTGACCATAACACCAGGGAAATTCCTCTACTCTACCGGTAGGAGGAGCTGTTGCCCAACTTCCTGTTTCATTGGAACTATGCCACATCGAGAGGAGGACGTGGTGGGGAATGGTCCAGCCCCACTTGCTGAAGAGTTTATCGGATGTCCGGCTGTGGATTTATCATTGGGGCAGCCACTGCTGCCCAGATTTTGGTTCCCGGAGACATCGAGGGAGTGACTTCTGTACGAGACACCTCCACTTACTGGGAGGCAGATGGCAGATTGCAGGATGCTTTGCGGCAGAAGAGGGACTTTCTCCTGGCACTGTTGAGGGAAGAAGAAAGGGCTGTGAGAGTGGAGCAGGAGTGACTGTGGAGGCTGTGTGCCACTGGGGACAAGATCCCCTCAGGTACAGGGGACACCTTGACAATAGAGGGGTTTGGCTGAGATTGTGAATGGGCCAGCAGCTGATGTGGTATTCCTGCCATTGGCTCGGGCTTTTCAGTTGCTGAAGGCATTGTTGGGGCCTGATGGGCTGGCTAGGGACAGAACTGCATAAGTGAGAGCAGGGGGGAGGCTGGTTTTATTGCCTGCTATGTTACCTCCCCCCACACTGAAACTTGGGGAGCCTGGAGTTTCGTTTACTGTAGAGCCACCCCTGATGGAAAATGGTGGCCTGCAGCCTTGTATGGGGATTAGATCTGCACCAGCAGGGAGAAAGGGGGAGGGCGGCTTGCCACACCTTAGAATTGTTGGATCTCAAAGTCCTTGGCATGGTCAGCAAGCAGATCCTTACCGGCAAGCCTTCTATTACCCTGTCTGTGCTCTACAGGATGCAGGATGGACCCGGATGGAGTGGGACAGTGTCACCCCCCCCACCATATCTAATTTTTGAATCTAATGTGGTCTCGAGAAAGGTGTTGCCTGGAAGGTGGCTCCGGTCAATGGTTCTGTTCCTTCATTGGCCCCCCTCCTTCTGTCCCTGCTTTGTTAGCTCCCTTCCCTTCTTTTTTTGAGGGTGACTCCTTGGAACTGCACCATTTGAGTGCGGCTTCTTCTGGTGGGGTTTTGGATAGTGCGGAGTTGGAGGCTACAACACCTCAAACAGAACTCCAGACTTCTACAAAGGGGCTGACCCTCCTAATTATTGCCACACGTACCTCAAGAGGCCTCCCCTAGTGTCCAGCCACCCCCTCAATGACTTAGTTACCTCTTATGTGTGCGGAACGTGTAGAACATGTAGAAGAGAGACCACGGTTTTGCGGGTTTTGACTGCGACTGCCACTCCCCTCCTTCTTCAGCCCAGTGCTGGGCACAGTTTCAAATAACGGATACTTTCCCTGTAGCCCCCCCCCCAAGCACAACAACAGAATGTAGTCCAGCTCCTTTATAAGGGTGGGTTGGAGGACCCTCCCGATCAGTCTTATGTGGGTTGGGTCCTGTTGAAGGATTCCTTGCATGACAATCCTAATGAACTGTATGCTTTACTTTATGCCCCGGCCGATGGTTATTTTGACCTCAGCTTCCAGACTCTGGTCTTTTTGGATCGTTTTTGGGTACAATATAATCTTCT
Source organism: Neoceratodus forsteri (assembly GCA_016271365.2). Lineage (NCBI taxonomy): Eukaryota > Metazoa > Chordata > Ceratodontiformes > Ceratodontidae > Neoceratodus > Neoceratodus forsteri. The sequence continues at coordinate 1,879,567,510 of CM057452.1, forward strand.
GAAGGAGTCTCCACTTTGGCTTCCTTTCCAGGCGGGTTCCTCTGATGAAACTTGTTATCAGGTCCGTTACCATAATGTTGAAGACCGAAGGGGTACAAATACAGGACATTCATTACGGGCTAACCCAGAGAAGCAAGCTGATGGGGACCTTGTTCCCCTACTGGATCCAGAGGAATTCTGGACTGGACATTGGCATTTCAAGGTGAAGCTCTGGCATGCAGTCTCCAGGATTATACATCTGCCAAATGTCTTTTACATTGGCCAGGACCTGGCCCAATGTTTTTATCCCAGACAACTGAAGGACTTGTTTCCTATGTGGTTTAGAGTCTCACCTGGCTTCAGCCTGTGATATCCTAAGCCGTTTCCTCTGTCCGTCATTGGGCCACACCAGTACTCACTGTACGAATGACCTTCGGTGCAACTTGTGTGAGGACATTGGCCACACTTACTGTCAGTGTCAGTGAGTGATGCATAATCAGGAAGAGGATTTTACAATGGACTCTCTTCTGGACCAGGCACGGCAGCAGGCACAACAACACCTGTGTAAAACCTTGGCTGCATAGGTAGCACATCACATTGATCCTTTGGAGAACCCGAAGGGGACTGCTGATCCTCCCACACTGCTTGATACCTCAGAACCACCTTTGGTCGCTGTGGGACCAGTCCCCTTTCCTGTTGACCTGTCTTTGGACATTGTTTCAGACTTTCCTGCAGAGGAGGTTCAGTCTGCCGTAACCCGTTCAGTTTCAAAACCATGTTCCATGCCCTCCACCCCTCGACCCTTCCATCTCATACTCAGAAACGGCTGTTGCATTCTCATAAACTGCTGAAAGAGGTGCCAGCTTCTTTGGATGGGAGTCTTCCAACCCCCCTGGACAACCGATTTGAGGCTCTGTCTCAGGAGGGTGATACCGGTGCAGAACTGGATTATTCTTCCTGTTCTTCATCCAAGCCTGTGATTTCCATAGACACTGAAGGTGACACGGACATTGTCATTCCTAGTCCTTTGATGAAGACTCATACAAAGTGCAGAACGATTGTCAAGAAGACACCTGTTGCTCAAACTGATGCTATGGACGTGACTTGACCATGTCATGTTTCCTTGATTATGGCTGCACTTCATTTCCACCTAGCAACTGTTAACTTTAACAGTATGAAGGCTTCCTGTAGGTGCACATTTGTCTTTTCATTGTTGACTGGTCTAAATTTGGATTTTTTTTTTTTTTTTTACAGGAGACTAGATTGACTACTTACGGGAACCTACAATTAGCCGAGCGGCATTGATGGTGGGGACCTTCTAATTGGTCCATTGACACTGTTTCTTATGATGGGGTGGAGATATTGTTGCAGGGTTGTAATTTTATATCATCATCATTGGTGGATATAATCCTGGGACAGGCATTGTTGGTGGATGCATTTTTTCCAGGGTCTCTTTTGCGTTTGCTGAATGTATATGCCCCTTTGACCAAAAAGGCCTAGGTGGAGTTGTTTCAGGTGCTTCAGCCATACCTCCACACGTCCTGCCCGCTGATTTTTTTGGGGGGAGGATTTTAACGTGGGACTGGATCTGGTGAAGCCAGGGTCTAAGACTTATTGTGATACCTGTTCATTATAGAAGTTGGTCTCGGATGCTGTTAAAAAGGTAAAAATGTGATGCTAGACTTAGAGCACACTACAGGGGAAGATGTGTTCTTTGTTTCTGAAGTGTTGCTGTAGCAGTTGCTTCACTGATGTAATCACACTACACGTCAGCAGCCATTTCTTTCTTTATAAGTAAATGTTTAATACATTTGTATCAAAGTCACAAGTATATGAACAAAAAGACAAAACACATTGGCAGAGACTGTAAAAAATAAAAATATACAGGTATGCCACACTTAAACCTAACTATTGGATGAGTTGCATTGATATACCCCCAATAGTTCCACAGGTGCAAAGACAGTTAAGGTACAAAAGCTGAGTCAGCTTTTAATTTATAAAAGGACCCATCTTCTCCAAGTTCTATCAAACACTGACATAAGCAGGATCCGCCCCCGAGGTCCCCTGGAATGGACAGGGTTGCAGTCGTGGGTAGTCCCCAGTGAGCTAGCAGGACGTCACGGAGGTCAGTGAAGCAGAGGCATACAGTAGGTTCTGTCAGCATCAGGCTCTGCCATTTGGCCCCCTGGGCTGAAGAACTGGGGCCACTGGAACCACTCCCAGGCAACAGGTATCACCCCTGTAATGGGCCATGGAAACCCCAGAGACGAAGAAGGGGCCTGATGCCAAGAGTCTGCCCCTCTGGCATGGGATATGCATCTGTCAGATTAAGGTAGTCAGCCAAGTTGTAGAGGGGGGACTGGTCTAGCAGAGGAGCCACGCCACCATCTTCGTTCCCTCAACCCCTGGTGGAGTAGGCAGGGGGAGTCCCGAGCCTCCTAGGCCAGTGTCCAAAAAAAAGAAGAAGCAGGTTAGCCAAGCAGGCAGGTGCAAGGCAGGTGGGCAAGAGATCCCTGGGAATCTCCTTACCTGAGACCACTCAAGATCAGCCCCAAAGAGAGAAGAGGAAGCACCAGAACAACGATGGTGGACAGTCATGCAGGGTCCCCAGGCATCCGACTGGCAGCCGACCACAAAAGGCAGAGAGTGGAGTGAGGGGAACAGAGACCACCTTATGGGAAACCAGCATGCCGGGGTCAGCAAAGTGGGGCTGGGTGACAAGAGACCGGCAGACTTTCTACCAAGGCCGATTCAAAGGGAACCCAAGGCGGTCACCCAAGGCCCCCATGGTCCATGACATGAAGCAGAGGCACCAAGGGATGGCAATGGGGGGGAGAAGCACAGGTCCAACCTAAGCGGACTGCAGCCTAATCAATGAGAGCCTAAAGGATACACAGCCTGCCGGCCCTAAGGAGAAAACAGAGTCCAGGATGGCAAGATTCACATTGATGGCAGAGTTAGGAAAGAAACAGCCCAAATGTGGGCAGGATCAGCACCATCCAAGGAAGGGCTGGTGTAAGACCACTGCCTCACAACCTGGAGGGTAGAGAGGCCTGGGAGACAGGGACTTCGGGGCAGGGAAACCTGAGCCCCGACAGTGGAGGGCCAACACCGTCCAACAGGCCGGGCAGATGGAGGGTCCTCTGGAGTGAACAATGTTGGTGGCAGAGGGGGGGGGGAATGACACTGGACCATGATGGGCCTATGCCGGCTGTAAGAGGACTGGCGTGAAGAATTGCCAGAGCTATGCCTTAATAGGACAGAAGGCATGGGATGTCAAGAGCATTGCCACTCAGGTGGACAGTGATGGAGCCACTGTCAGCATCAACAGCTGAAGCACTGACCAGGAAACACCAGGGGGCCCCCCAGGCATGCCAAAGTCACACCTTGTAGAAAGGGAAGGTGTTGGATGGTATGAAATGTCATCACTAGGAGGACAACAACACAGTCAGCACCAAATTTCCAGAAGCAGTGTCCAGGCCTGAAGAAGAGGACAAAGGCCACACAGCGGGTTTTGCACCCCTGGAAGTTTTCAAAAGAGAGGTGGTGATCCAGGTGAACACAACTCCAGTCATGCGACCCCCCACCCCCAACAAAATACGACCTGCCCCTCGACAAAAAGAAGGGTAGGACAGAGTAAAATTCACTGCAGAGATTTTGCTTGCAGATCTGACAACAAGGAGCTGGCCTAATGGTCGAAAGTCCATCCAGGAAGGCCGCCCCATGCTCCATCATAAACTGCCGAAGTGGTGGCACACTCACCAGTCATGTATTTTCAAAGACAGGGCAGCAAAAAAGTAAAACACCGAGGAAAAGCAAAATGAAAGTGTAAAGAAACTGTAAAGATTGGTAGTCGACTAAAGCAGCAGAAGTTTCCGTGGAGTCTGATATGGGATGGTCCATAGCAGGAAAAGAACTGAGGAGGGCACAGGGCCACCCACGGTTATATAGGGAGGATGTCAGCATGATGACGTTGCCATTGGCGGTCCAGTAGACTGCCAGCTAAAACGTTTTCTGTGTAGTCCTGGTGCCATACATTATAGTTCCAAAGGTGTGACCTGCTGAAAGAGATATCCTCAAAGAAGATGTCATGGGTTCTAGCCCCACACCAAGTACTTGGGGTAATACCCATAACTGACACTGTAGTGCAGTACAAGGTGGGGTGCTGCATTGTTAAGGTGTCATCCTTCAGATGAGATGTTAAACTGAGGTCCCTTCTGCCCATCTCTGGTCAGTGTCCAGGTGGAAGTTAAGATCCCATGGCACTTATCAATGAAGAGTAGTGGAGCTCTCCCAGTGTCATGGCCAGCATTCTCCCTGTCAATAAAATACAGATCCATGAAGCTAACACACACACGGACACACGGACACACACACACACACACACACACACACACACACGGACACAGAGACACACCTGGAAACAAGCTATCATAGCTTAATGTGCCTCTCCTGCTCAAACAAAATTACAGATAGACAGCTAGATAAATAGGTGGACAGATAGACAAACAGGCAGATAGTTGGAGATAAATATACACCTTAATATGTTGTTACCACAGCTACAGAATCTTTCAGCCAGCTTTAAAACATCTGAAAGTTGAAAGAGGCACTTTTGACATGCTACCTGGATGAAAAGCACTTGGGTAGGGTAGTATGATTTGATGTGATGTGATGGCACAAAGTGTACAAGTTCAGTTCACTAAGATTATTGATCGACTCATTACAAGTCTTTAAAAATAGAACAAACATAAATCAATTCCTTTGACAAATAACTATAAAATGCAGTATTTTCCAAAGATACAAAAAATTAAAAAGTAGTACCACAGTTAGTCAGGGAGATCAGAGGGCTGTGGGTTCAGTTCCCACATCTGGCACTTGGGTTAATATCCTAGTACTGACACTGTAGTGCAGCATGAGAGGGGTGCTGCACTTCTGAGGTGCTGTCTTTCGGATGAGACGTTAAACCGAGGTCCCATCTGCCTGGATTGGTGGTAGTTCAGGTAGATGTTAAAGATCCCATGGCACTTATCGAAAAGAGTAGGGGAATTTCCCCGTGTTCTGGCCAAATTTCCCTCATTCACTAAAAATACCACCAACAGCTTAATCTGGTTCAAGGTCAATTGGCATTCATCTGTATCCCCCTCCCCCGGGTTGTGCGTGAAAATAGGCAGGATTTGTCTAGTGCACTTACCCAAAAAAAAAAAAAAAAAAAAAGTATATTGTACTACCTAGATTTCCATATCAGCAGGGGGTTCCCTAGAATTATACAGCACATGCATCAAGCATTCAGGAACTCATCCTTATGGAGTTGCTTTAGAAAACTCTGGGACAACCATCTGCCCCAAGTTTTAAACAGGGCAGACCTGATTTTCAAAGGGTTTAGAGGGATGCAAGGGACTTGCATCACAACTTGTGTCAAATGCAATTTTCTAAGGCAGCCTGCATCCACTCCAGATGCAGCTGCACCAAAGCCTCCTTGTGCCACAGGTTGCACCAAACATGTATGCTAGGTAGCAAGGGGGCTTGTACCATGGTGAGGCTGCAATATCCCCTTTTTTGTGACACATGAGGGGTCACCACTTAGATCAGCCAGGAGGTGGTCTAATTGGATTATGCCTCTGGGGTGCCATAGACCAGTGGCCAGCAGGGGCATACTAGGGGCATGGGACTGGAAGCAGTGGGGGTGCCTGGCCCTTTGGGCTTTGACAATGTGATGGGGGCACCTGCAGGGTGCCCCTTCATCGGTTGTGCATGACAAGTTATTAATGTACATCAAGCCCACACTGTATGTAGATACCCCAGGGGACGAAAGTGCCCCCAACCCCAATATTATATCGATTAGCCCTAGTAGGTGTAGTGACCTCCACACTGACCCTAGATCTCACTTGCCAATAATGAGAATTTGACCTTAACAAGAGCCCCTCCCCAAACTCAAAAGCAAAGTGTTCACATTTCTTGGTTGTCTAGTGAACCTCCCTTCCTCCCTGCCCTGTCAGGCACAGCTCAGCCACACTGCTCCACCTATTCCCACCCCGATGCTGCAATTGGCTCAGCACTCCGCTCACTTCCTCGGCTGGCCACAGAATGCGCTATCAAGGAGCGTGTACTATATACAATGCATGCTCCTTGATAGCACATTCAGCGGCCGACCGAGTTGGTCAGAGGTTGGCTGTGCCGGTCACAGCATTGGGGAGGAACGGGGAGGCGAAGGGTAGTTAGGCTGTGTCTGACAGGGTGGGAGGTGGGGGTCCACTAGACCACCAGGAAATACAAACACTTTGCTTTTGAGTAATATCGCAGATCAGGTTGGGGAGGAGCTATTGCACTGGGCCAGTTTTTACATTATAGGCAAATGAGATCGGGGATCACGGGGGTGCCCTACACCACCAGGACTAATCATTATAATATCAGGGTTCGGGGGGGGGGCACTAAACTACCTGTATACAGTATGGGCTGGCTGTGAATTAATAACTGTTCATGCAAAACACTGCAATGGCACCCTTTCAGGTGCCACATCAGTGCAGCTACTCCACTGCTTTGCCACAACACCCTACCTGCCTCTTCCCATGCACCTGTGACCCAAAGCCCCTCCTGGCACTACGTTTCTCCCTTCCCCCAAACATCCCAGCCCCTGTAGTGTTGTGCTGAGTGGGGTGGGGGTCTGCTCCCTGCGTCACTGTCAGAGGATGTGCCAAATGTTTGGCATATCTCCACACTTGTGGCAAACCCGGGGAGTTTGGCGCAAGGACCCTGCCTTTTACAAAATTGGGTGCAGGGTCCCTGGTACACCAGGGGTTTGCTGCAACCCTTACAGTGATGCAACTTGCGTTCCTCTAAGGGATCTTTGAAAAATCGGGCCAGACGACTCAGATACAGAAATCTGAGAAATGTGTAGTGCCTTGAGTCCCCAATAACACCCCTATCTGGGGAATTAAAAGCGTTAATCAACATCAAAAAAGTAAGTTATGTTAAGGATAAATATTTTGGTCTAAAAGTCCTAATATCCGAGAATCTCAATTATTTGATTTTATATTGTTTGAACAGAATTACATATATACATTGTAGGTATAGAATTACACCTCTTACTACAGTTTCTGAACTAGAATTCATAAGTGCAGTTAGAGCTATTCCACCTTTTTTCTGCTTTTGGCTCCAACAGAGTGGTAAACATTCTGTTCTTGGAGGTTCTTATTTCTTATAATACAGAAAAAAACATGCTCCAGTGTCTCACATTCATCCAAACCACAGTCACACTTCAGATCCAGAGAAAAAAGCTTTTTGTTCTATTTCTATATCTGTAAATTAATAACTTGTAGGGGAATTTTCAAGTCTAACGTGCAAATACACTCTCCTATCCTCAGGATTTGTCAAGAAAATGATATATGGCTCAATATAAACTGATACCTTATTTTCTGAATGCCAACTGTAACCTTTTAGCTTCTTTATACTGTATACTCGAAATCTTGATTTTCAGAGCAGTTTTGTAATCTGTATTTAATTACAGTCATATAATTTGGAGATATACTGATACCCTTCAACCAATCAGACCGTGTTTCAAATGAGCTCATGAGAAAATTTCATCAATTTCTTCAAACCAAGAGGAGGGATGTCTCTTGACAACCAGGCAACTTTCTTTAGGAGACACATTTTTATCAGTTTGGTTTCCTTTGTGTTCATACATTTTATCCAGTAAGCCAACTTCCTAACCTACATCAATGTTTCCATTTTACATCTCCCCAATTCAGCCTGCTCTATTTCTCCCGGTGTGGTGTGAGATGCCTGTAACACCGAGCTATAACATTGATTAAACGGCTGTTCAGTAATTCCAGAATTATGAATAAACCAAATGTCTGACACATGTAAGGCGATGCTATTCATTCTCATTTCTGCAGCTCTTAGAGCTGGTAGTAATGTAGATGCCCCATTATTTCCCATTAAACTGCACTAAAGCAGCATTCATTTGTATTACTTCATGTTTTGTATACAGTGAATGTTCTCCCCACAAACTGCTGGAAGAAAAAACATTAAACTGAGTAGTACCTGGCACTTCAGGGCTAGAGTGACCCTTCTTCAAGGGGCATAGGTCACACTAGACTGGAAGCGCCGGGGCGTTTTGTGCCACACTTTATCAAATAAATGGGAGTTTGAAATGTTACTTTACTATACAATTATCTTTATTTCAAATAGAAAGAATTCATTAGCAATATTCAAATACTGTCATTTATGTATTTTGAATCGATTTACCCAGGGAAAAAAGTCCACCTTAGAATCAGCATTTCATTAATAGTGGGGGTTTACTTCTACCAACTTTTAAAGCCAGGTCACACTGAGCTTACAGGCTATAAGGAAAATTTCTTGTGTGTCTTTAATTCTGAGGCTCATATATATGCTAAGATTTAAGACTGGCACTATCACTGACAAGGAGAGTGCTTAGTGTTACTTCTGTGATCTGTACAAGTACCATTATGTTACCAACAAGCATTTGACAATGCCAAATGTTTGCTTGCTGGCATTGGCATTGGTAGTGTATAAGTTACAGAGCTGCATAATAGGAATGGCAGTGAAGTACTGAACTGAGGCCAACCCCACCACAACCCTGCAGATACTAATAGGCATTAGGGTGTGCCTTTGGGTCATCAGGCATAACGGCCACGCCATTTCACCACACCCTACCCTGCAGACATCAACAAGTGTCACGGTGTGCCTTAGGGTCTTTAGCCCTTATGTTCACCCCATTTCATCAGGAAATACGGTGAAATGGGTGCAGTATAGGAGAATGGGGTGAACTTTAGGGCCGAAGAGTCCAAGGCACACCTCAATGCCTCTCACTGGCTGCAGGGTGTGGGTGGGGATGTAATGGTATGAGCATTACAGGCGACAATCCCAAGTCACACCCCTGATGCCTGTCAGTTTCTACAGGGTGGGGTGTTATGGTTGGTATTTTCACTCCACATGTTCAACACTTTTTTTTGTGACCCCCACCTTATGAACAGTGGCAATATCAGTTTGTTAGCCGAAAGCTGATTTTGCACAGCGACTACGTCATTTGGCACCACAGTTGCAAAAACACATTTCAAACAGGATGTCAAAAATGACAGCTGTACTCTTCATGGGGAGATGTAAAAAATGGCAATGCTGAAATCTGCAGTGAAAATATTAAAAAACTGATGAAGTCACGAGCATGCCTAGAAACTGCACTACGCACACCCGTAATGTAATTAGTTTGGGGATTTTTTTACAGCAGATTGTCAACACGGGCATTTTGGGACCTCTGCTCATGAACAATGTCACTGTGATTTTCTTAATCTGTCCCGAACAGTGATTTCCCACAGCGACCACGCATTTCTGCGGTGGAAGTGCGAAAACACATTTCGGCCATGGTGTGAAAAAATGATAGCTGTACTGTTCATAAGGAAGTGTGGAAAAATGCCAGTGGTGAAAATCTGGACTGAAAATATTACAAATTCATGAACTTACGAGGGTACGTGGAAACTGTGCAATACTCGCTTGTAACACAATCATTTTATGGACTTTTGTCACCAAATTTTTAACATAGCCATTTTAAGACCTCTGCTCATGAACAATGTCACTGTGATTTTCTTAATCTCTCCCAAACATTGATTTTGCACACTGACTGTGCAGTTGTGAGCTACATGCGCAGAAACACATTTTGGGTGAGATGTGAAAAATGACAGCTGTACTGCTCATAAGAAGGTGTGGTAAAATGGCAATGGTGAAAATCTGGAGTAAAAATATTAAAAATTCATGAACTTACGAGTGTGCACAGAAACTGCACAAAGCACACTCGTAAATCAGTCATTTTTGGAAATTTGTTCACCAAATTTTCAACATAGGGTTTTTGGGGGCCTACCTCATGAACTGTGACACTGTCATTTCGTAAATCGGTCCCGAAAGGTGGTTCCTCGCAGTGACTGTGAAATCACCTTTCAGGGCAAATTAATGCCATGACAGTGCGAGAATTCATGAGGAGGGGTCCCAAAAACCCCATGTTGAAAATTTGGTGCCAAAATTTCAAAAAATGCCTGAGATATGCATCAAAGTTGAAAAACCCTATTTATTCCATTATACAGCTTACAGGCATTTCCTCAGTTTGCGGTCGGCTTTGAAGAGTGCAGATGTGTTCCCGGTCCACCAAAGATCATCATGCTGGCTTCCGGAGGTAAGTATGAGGTGAGGTGAGGTGGGGGTGTGGGGAGGCAGGGTGCGCAGAGGGTGGGCGTGGGTAGGGGGTCAAGACAGTCAGCAAGGGTCTGTTTTTTCTTACAGGGTATTTTTTTTTTTCTTTTTAAAGACGATGCAGGACTTTTGCCACACTGGGGTGGGCTCCCAGCATGGCAGCTGGAAGGCTATTTCGGGGGGCAGTGGAGCCGATGGGGGATTGGGCACCCCATCAGCCATACGGACTGTTGCCATGCTGGGTAGACTCCCAGTGTGGCACCTGAAAGTCTGTTGGGGAATACAGTGGAGCCAATGGGGATTGGGCATTCCTGTCGGCCTTATGGAACTGTTGCCACACTGGGGTGAGCTCCCAGCGTGGCACCTGGAACTCTGTTGGGGGCGGGCAGACAGGGGATTAGGCTCCCCCGTTGGCCATACAGTGTTTGGGAGGGCGGGAGCGCATGAGCATGCTGGGGTGGGCTCCCAGTGTGCTACTTGTTACAGGATGGAGCTGTCTATCACAGCTGATTCAGTGCAGTGACGATGTGTAGGCACTTTGCATACTGCCGATGCAGCAGTATGCAAATTGCTTACACATTACCACTGCTGATTGCAGCGGTTTTTTGCCTTCAACTGTATGCCAGTGCATCTGAAGGGCTGTCATAGACAGCTCCGACATTCATTGGCAAGGTGTGGCCGCGCCTGCAAAAGGAAGCAGGGCATTGGAAGTGGGGGAGGCACACCTACGAATTCTTGTATGGTGGCACTATGTTTCTTGCACATGCATGCAAGCAAATGTAAAAATCACTATATTGCTAAACCATTTCTGATCCTATTCTCAGTTGCAGTCGGGGGTGGCACAAAATGAACACTTGACACCTACACCATTGCGCCACCACCCAAAACTGCAATACTCAGCCATCTGTGCATAAGTGCAGCAAAATACAAATCATCATTCCAGATGTTAGTGGGTGCAATCAAGGAATGTGGCCGCTGTATCCCAGCATGCACCCACAAATGTAGCATATCGTGGCACTCAGTGCTTGTTCCTTTTACAGAGGTCTGCTGTGTTTCTAGCACTGGACACTCATGTGTGCCAGTGATTATTTTATTGATTTCTTATCTCACAAAACTTTCACAGGCGAAAACTGTGAAAGCAAGGATGATCAGAGGTCAGCTGGGGGGGGGAGAGAGCAAATGTTCCTAACAAAGGTATACACAGTAAGTTTATGACGATAAAACCATGCTAGATATATGTAACATTGTCTAAATAGAGCCAAAGTTCCAAATATGTTTTACAAACACTTAATTTTTTTTAAACAATTGTGGTCCTTAAAACCATATAGGACAGCATTTTCTTTACCAATGCCACTACCTGCTACTGGCACGGTGCCAGGTGCCAACCTCTTTTTCAGTAAGCCCCCAGCCTAAAAACCCTAATCCATGACTTGTACTGGACCAGTAGTTCTCTAATTATAGGCAAACTCAGTGGATCCCCACTCCCTGTCCCACAGAGAGCTGTGCATATGTCCTATTGTTGTTGTGACATCAGCAGTGTATGCATCCAGGCTTGTGGAGGAGATGCAGTCTCATGTCGCTGATAACATCACTGATGACATTGCCTGGCATCATCAATAAAGCAAGACCACTCTTCCTACCTCACCCCTGGGTGTGCACACTTCTACTGACACATGACAATGTAACTTACAAATAGCATGCAGTCAGCTAAAAAAAAAAAAAAAAAAAAAAAAGGCCACCCACTTAGCATGGAATTGGACTAGTACTGCTGCAACAAAATCACTGCTCAGGAGTTAAATGGGGACTTGTTTCAGATAAATGTGCCTTTGGGGCATGGGGTGGGCAAGGGAGGGGGCTCAGTGAATATACAGCATCAGCTTCTGCCACTATGTCAGAACAGCACCTTCTTTTTTACAGAACCTCTGTACCAAAACACTGGGAGGGGATCTGAAGGTAAGAGATGACTGGTGCTATGGGGTATATTTCGCATATTGTGGAAGAATGTGCCCTCAGAAGATACTAGTTGTTTTCTAGTAAAGCAGAACCATTCCCATTTGCTATTTTATTACATATTTAGAAAAGTTTTTCACCAGGAGGGATATAATGAGTTAAGAGTCTTTGTAACATGGCTAAAAGCAACAGACCAAAATACAGAGCATTGATTGGAGTAGGAGCAGCATGTCTTGACTAAGCAACCATGGATTAATTCCCTTTATTAATCCATGGTTGCCATCAGTAGTACGCTTAAAGGGGAACTGTCATCAGCAGGATTTCTTAATGTCTCAAAGTCAATAGAAAGTTAATTTGAGTGAGCCATTGAGTGAATGTGTTAGTCTTTGCAGTCCAGAGTTATTCATATGTAAATCAGCCTATAATTGAAGGCTGGCGGCAGCCATATGTTTTAGGCTCCTGACAGGAAATTATTTCACCGAGGAACTTGGCCCTCCATTGACTGTAGATTAAATAGGAAATTATCTGTTTTATTAAGTGTGTACTAAGGTGTTATTACAATACTTTCTACATTTATAATAATTGTTTTGTATGTGCATTGAAACTAGTGAGTTATCATCTTTACATTTCAAACCATTAGTAAAAATAATCCATCCTTAGGATTGCTTTAAGCTCTAGGCTATACTGCCAGCTGATCATTAAAAACTACACATCTCAAGGCTTGCTCTGTGGTGTCAACAGGTATTGGGACCCCATATCAGCATTTCTAAACCCTGTCTGTGTTCATGTCAGTACAAATTTCTAAGGCTGCTCTAGCTGTGGTCTATTCCATTATCTATCTCTCTCTCTCTCTATCTCTCTCTCTTACAGCATTTTCTCTTACAATTTTGTGTGTGAACTCAGGTCTACAAGATGCAAATGTGGCTACGTACCTACTGGCCTGTCATCATGGGGCCAGCCTTGAAATGTGTCATTTTTGACTAACTGCTGGCAGTACAGCCTACAGGTTAAAACGAAGAGCTGTGAACAAGCTTCTTTCATCCAGCAGAATGAGTTTTGATTCCTACATGGTCTTCTTGTATATTGTGTGACCAGAGCAAATCACTTAACCTCCCTGTGGTCCCAAAACACACCCAGAAACAAGCTTTCATTGTGTGCCTTTCCTAGACAAAGACAATAAAAACTATCTGAGCATGTGTTATGATTCTGAAAATATTATACTCTTTCTATCCAGATTTGACTTGAAAAGAAAAACACAGGACACCATTAATTGTTTATTAATTGCAAAAACACATAGATGGACAACATTGTTAAAACATGCAGAATCTGAACTGCATTATTAAAATATAGAATAATATACGGGTGGGTGTGTGTAACCAGAATTTTATACACACACACACACACACACACACACACACACACACACACACACAGTAGGGGATGCTACATTAACCCTGAGGGCAAAGTCAGAGGGGTTTATAAAAACATCCCACACCAAGGGTGTGTGCAAAATCCTGGTTTTTACATGCACCCACCCATATATTATTTTAATTAATGATGATCATTTTTTTCTCTTTCAGCACAGTTCAGTTAGTGCAGCACTTCTCTCAGAGAGAGAGACACGTGCGCACACACACATGCACACACGTGTGCACACAGATGCACACACAGCCTGTCTCTCCCTTTTTTTTCTTTCTTTTTGTACATTACAGTGGGAATGGTATTCTGGAAAGTTGCAGTCCATTGGCATAGCTGCAGAGTGTAAGAAACGCTCAAAGGGCATGAGTGGCAGTATCAACTAGATTAATTTTTTTCCTTTACAGTAGACAATCCCATTCCATTAAAGTATCTCAGTAAGAAACTGTTATACTTTTAACTTCATAAAAAAAAAGTAAAATATTCTTTTAATAATACATTTAAGGTTATGTATATTTTTAAAATGTTGTCACGTCTATGTGTTTTTGCTATTAATAAACAATTAATGGTGTCCTACTTTTTTCTTTTCAGGTCAACATGATCAGATTGTTTTTATAGTCTTTGTCCGGGAAAGACACACGACTACATTACAGCTTGTTTCTGGGTGTGTTTTGGGACCACAGGGAGGATAAGTGACTTGCTCTGGTCACACAATATACAAGTAGAGCATGTTGGAATCAAACCCCTTTTTGCTGGATGAAAGAAACCTGTTCACAGCTCTTTGTTTAAACCTCTAGGCTATGCTGCCAGCTGTTAATCAAAAACTACACATTTCAAGGCTGGCCCCATGATGCCAGGCCAGTAGGTATGTAGCCACATTTGCATCTTGTAGACCTGAGTTCACACCTGAAATTGTAAGAGAAAAAGCTGTAAGAGAGAGGGAGAGAGAAAGAGAGAGAATGGAATAAGACATAAGTCAGAAATAATAATAATAAGAAATAAGATAATAAGTCAGTGCTGTGGCAGCCTCAGAAATCTGTACTGACGTGAACACAGCCAGGGTTTAGAAATGCTGATATGGGGTCACGATACCTGTTGACACCAGAGAGCCAGCCTTGAGATGTGTAGTTTTTAATGATCAGCTGGCAGTATAGCCTAGAGCTTAACGCAATCCTAAAGATGGATTATTTTTACTAACGGTTTGAAATGTAAAGGTGATAATCACTATTTTCAATGCACATACAAAACAATTATTATAGATGTAGAAAGTGTTATGACAACACCTTAAAACACACTTAATAAAACAAATGATTTCCTATTTAACCTACAGCACATGGAGGGCCAAGTTCCTTGGTGACATCATTTCCTGTCAGGAGTCTAAAACATATGGCTGCCCCAGCCCTTAATTACAGGCTGATTTACATATGAATAACTCTGGACTTCAAAGACTCACATGTAACCACAATGGCTCACTCAAATTAGCTTTTTATGGGATTTCAGACATTAAAAAACCCTGCTGATGACAGTTCCCCTAGAATTAGACCACAGCTAGAGCAGCATTTCTGTTTGCTGGTCTACCTACAGGTGGCGCAGGTCCATGTTTCTTCCCACCCACCCACCAGGTGGAAGTCGGAGCTCGCAGCACCCACAGCAACAGGCATGAGTATCTCCACTGAGGTAGGTCCAGTTTCTGGTCTGTCGGTCGACCTACAGGTGGTGCTACTGCATGTTTCTTCCCACCCTGGGGAACTCGGCGCTCAAAGTGGACACAGAAACCAGCAGGAGTAGCTGCAGTGAGGTAGCAGCAGGTTCTGGTGTGTTGGTCCACCTACAGGTGACGCAGCTCCGTGCATCTTCCCACCCAGTCATCCAGGGGAACTCAGAGATTGCAGCACATACCTGAGAATGGAGGCTTCTGTCAGGATCGGGCTCTGTGAAAATTGTGAATGGATGTGAACCGCTGCATAAATTCGGGCAGTCAGTGAACTCATTACCACTGTGAACAATTTCCTGCTTGTAAGGCAAAACAGTCTTACCTGTGAGTGAAGTGTTTTAAGGTCATTGAAACATTTGCATGGACGGAAAGTGCTGCATTCTGGGTTAACCATTAAAATTTGCATATGGACAGCAGCGAAGCAGAATGAACATTTTCAATGTTAAATAACGGTATCTAATATGTGTGCTGGACAGCATTGTTTAATATTGCAAATGTTAATAGCGTTTCTGTGCCTTAGGTATATCACCAGTAACAGTGGAAAAGGAGCTGAAAGTGGCATTGTTTCGGTGTTTAACATATGCAAATGTGTATCATTCACCCACAATGCAGCACCCTGGAGGAGTGAATGCTCTGTGCAAATAATAATAATAATAATAATTTTATTTATATAGCGCAATTCAAGTATCAAAGCACTTTATATATGTAACCCCTAGATGGCGCTATCCCAGGGGCTACTACCCCTGCCTGATTTGCCACCAACAGGTTGAGGGGCCTGGATCCAATGGCGGGTGCCTCCACCCAGAGGTCAGGGTTTGCAATAGTTAAACTAACTTGGTCACAGCCCTCTGGGACACTGCAACCCCCCTTTCTTCCCACTAGTGGCCCACACAATATATCAGAATTACCTTCACAGTATACACTTACCCCAGGTCTGGTTCCGCACTGGGACCTCCTGTGAAATGAGATACAGTGCAACAATCACAGTACAGTACTTTAACATAGACAAATACCTCAGGCAGTATAACTTTGCTGAAACAAGCAGCTCTGATTTATTTAGGGGGATATAACAAGGACAGGGAAATCAGGTTAATTAGCTTATCACTCTAATAATCTACCTATGGCTCTGTGCACAGGCCTATCCCTATCAGTTACTGTCCCTGGGTACCCAAGCCCTAGTGGCTAGTCCAAACCGTGGCAGCTGGTAGGGGCCCTTTCACCAGAGAAAAGGAGAATTAAACAGTCAGCAGTACAGTAATTCCATTTGGATTTAATGTGGCAATTCAACAGGGGCGACCCTGAATTAGTACTCACGACCTCCAAATAAGATAGGGTCCTTCAATGTCAGCAGGGCTCACTTGAGGTACAAACCTCTTCACACATCCATATAAAAGAAAGCACTATACCAGGCAGGCTGCATCTGTATCCCGATCGCAATTACTGCACAATACCCGGGAGAACACACAGCAGATTCAGTTCCTGACAGACAGAGTGCAATTCAACAATTTCTCCAGTCTTCTACAGGGTGAGCCTGGTTTCTACTCTTCAGAGATCCTTTGATTCTTTTCACAGGACGGATTCAGTCCTAACAAGCTGTTACACAAGCTGCAGACCGGAACTCTGGGCCTTACACACGTTTTTTGACTAAAACTGCACACTGAAAAAGCACAGGGCTCCTTCCTTTTTCACTGCCAAAGCTCAACTGAAACTCCAACCGACAAAACCGGGCACTTCCTTTGAGTTCCTCCCAGTTCTTGACTGGATTGGCTGTCACTCACAATAGACTGCTGCTGTTGGTCCAAAAAGGCACTGAAGTCTAAACTACATCTCCCAGAGTCACTGCCCATACAATCCTCTTGTGGCTGGCTCAGATTATGAGTCCAAGTTCTGATTCGTCCAAGGCACCATTTTAGAGCTAGCTTACCCCACACTGATTGGTCAAGTTCAGCAGTTCAAAACTAGAATGGGGAACTAGCAGACACAGTTCTGACTGCAAAGAAAGCAGGTTAGACAAACTGTAATTTCATTATTACTCTAAATAATTTCTGGCAAACAGTTACATCTTTCAGATAGGTTCCCTTTGCACTCCTAGTGACTGCAAAAATGAAGTGAATTGGCAGCAGCTCAAGTGGTACTCAGAGAAGCACACAGTCCCCCCATACAAACTAATTATGTCTGCAAGCAGACAGCTCTTAAAGAGACAGTACCAGAGGCTCTAAAAACACTCACTGATAAATGGCTTAAATGCCAAACACCATTCAGGCTTGGAGCATTCAAGCAAGCTCCTGGAAGTCTTTTGGGAACCCCCATTTGCAGGGGGGTTACATATACAACATTTTAAAACAGCTCAATATAATCACATAAAACATACACAACAACATCAATTAAAAACTTCCAAATTCATGGTATTTCAGATATTAAAAGCCTGTTTAAATAAATACATCTTTAATCTGGTCTTGAAACTCTCCACAGTCTCGCACTCTCTGATCTGACAAGGTAGAGAGTTCCACAGCGATGGCGCCGTGAACATAAAAGCCCTTGCACCATATGTTTTTAACCGTACCCTGGGAACCTCTAACAACCCCTCGTCAGTAGAGTGGAGAGGTCAGCCAGGGCCGTAAGGAACCAGGAGCTCTTGTAGATAACCCGGTCCCTGTCCATGTAGGGCTTTATAGGTCATAAGACCAACCTTAATGGTGGTCCGCCACTGTATATGCAGCCAGTGCAGATCATGTAGCACAGGCATAATATGACTGGTACAAGAAGTCCCAGTCAATAGTCGTGCCACTGCATTCTGCACCAGCTACAAGCGGCGGACATCAACACCCGGAAGCCCTAGGTATAGGGAGTTGCAGTAGTCAAGGCGTGAAGTCACAAAGGCATGGATCAACGTGGGCAAATCATCGGACGGAACAAGGTGCTTAATTCTGGTGATGTTCCTAAGATGATAAAAGTAGGATTTGATGACTGCCAACACCTCTGCCCGCAGTGTCAGCCCATCATCAAATACCAACCCCAGATTATGCACCTATACAGAGGTGGGTAGCTGTACACAGTCGATCCCAAAGCCCAGACGGTAACCCCACCACTGACCTCTCTATCCAGCGCCCCGGATCCACCACCAGCACCTCAGTCTTCCCAGAATGAATTGGAAGACAGTAGAAAGATCGATCTGTAGAAGCACCGACAGTTATTTTCCCTCAGAATGTGAAAATATGTGGTAGAAAAGCAAAACCTTCTTGAACTCAGAAGCAACGATATAAATGAATGTAGCCTGTGCAGTGTGCATGCACACAGCTTCTAAAGTAGCACTCCTGAAACAGCAGTGTAAATGAAGACTGTTATGTTCTCTTGATTTTAATATGTAGTACAGTTGAAGTCAGACATTCAGACACAGTACTTATCTTTACTTACCTTACACCTTGGCCATGTTACAAGTGTATTAAACCACTCCAGAGCATGGTTCTACTGCAGAATTAATACATGGTTGGGTGGTTGGAGGCACTCGGCCTATGACCTCATGCCCCAACCATGGATTAATTCCACAGTAGAACCATACTCTGTCATGGTTTAATGCTTACGTTATTTCCAGATGCATTCTGAAGAAAAGTTGTAAAAGGACTGGTGGTACAAACTATAAATATATAGTAAATAGTACATGCTACAATATACAATAATGTGCAAGAGGCCCAAAAAAGGTATATCACTATCAACAGGACAGGGTAAAAATACAATACTGTCAGCAATGACAACTATCATAATGTGAGCACTACTTAAAGTAAAAATCTTGCAAGGAAATGAAAGGGCCTGGTGCAGACTCTACAGGCATTATCACACATGTTTAGGATGTTAGGGATGGAGGTGGTGCTGGTGCAACTACAAGTCACAAACTGAAACTTGTCTATGACCACATCAGCGACCGATCGTTTTCTTAGATGTACTTATAAGGAAAGTCTGGGTGGGGCCGATTCCCAAGAGCATTGGTAGATTGATGCAATGCAGAAAGAAGGAAGAGGATATAGGAAAGGAGTTTTCCAGTCCAGAATGTGAGAAGAAAATCTGCTACCTGATTTATAGGACATCCTTCAAGTAAAGGACAGTTTAGGTCAGTGTACAGCAAGCAGTGCTGGATGGGGGGTGCTGTTGGGGGGCTATTGAGGGCAAAAGACGGAGTGACTAGGGCATCATGTTTGGTAAGAGAAGATTTACTGGCTTCCCTGTGTAGATTATACTTGCAATTGTATCTAACAAGCCGCAGTGCAGGGTTTTCAGATGATCTAGTGGTTCCTCCCAGCTTAAGCCCATGCACTTCCTGGTTATTCCATAGTCCTCCTCCTATCTTCCTGGAATGGACTGGCCTGGTGGTTCAGTAGATCGCTCCTTCCATCATCACTGGCCAAAGCGTTCCCTGGTTGTCCAGTATTCCCCTGTCCCCTGATCATGACTGCAGCAACCCAGCCACCAGCTGCATTGTCTGAACCTCTGTGGCCCAACAAAAGCAGAAAGCATCCACTGGAGGTTCATGCAGCATGTGTGCGGCCTGCTGTATGATGGAAGCAAAGCCATTGCAGGAGATGCTATGGATGATTTGCATGGCAGCTCAACCCTTTTCTTGAGTGCTCGCATTAGTCTGTGTAGCACAAGCGAAAGGTGTATGCAAACTCTGCAGCACATGGCTCAACAGGCCCAGAAGAAATGAAATAAACCAGCTCCTGTACTTTTAGGAATGTCCATGAATGGTTTATAAACGTTCATCAAAGCTTATCAACTGTTCATGAAAAGTCCAGCAAAACACAAAACGGCCTCTCACTCAGACCGTGATTTTTAACTTTATGAGTGAGGGGGAAGGATCAAAAGTCACAGTGGACAAGAGAGTTATGAAGGTTCTGCCCCCTCACAAATTATGATGAAAGGCATATTCAGAGCCAGTCCACTTCATGTCTGTTGTATATTGCACATTAAAATAAAAAAAACCTTTCAAATGACTTCCATTTTTGTTATTTTTACTTCACTACTCTTGCTACAATACTGAATATCTAGCTGCACTGTGATGTCACTAAACATTTTTTCAGAGGCTCTTTCATTGGTTAAGTTTAGCATTTTGACATACTTAACCTACATTAACTTTGTGACATGTCAAAACCTGTGTGACTTATTTTGATAGCAGGTACTGTATGTCATCAACAAAAACAGTATCATTTACTAGGCAACATGTATTCTCACTGCTGTGGTATGGGATATGCAGTAGCCTGACTCAAAATATGCTATTCATCCTTGTAAGTGAAGGGCAAGAACAACAACTCATCAGTGGTAGAGCCATAAGTCCTTTCCCCTCTCACCAGTAATAATAAGTGTCATATTCTGATTACACAATAAGACGTGTTAAAGTGCTGGTTGTACCAAGCTTACTACGCTCCCAGGGGTGAAGTAAGGCATGAGGCCACAGGTTGAAAGCCTTCAGCTTCTGGGTGTGTGGTAAACCTAGTACAACCAATGTTGAAGAAGAGTCTTATTGCCTATATGACGTGTTTTTTTTAGAGTAACTAAAAAATAACTCTTTTAGAAAATGATAAATAGTTAAAAAATTGGTTTAAAATATGATCAAAGACTTCTTCCACATCTGGGGCTATGGAGGAGGAGGCAATATGTGACTTGCTGCTTGTATGCTGATTACAGGTGCTGTTATCTTTGTTATGTTTCTTGCTGGAGTCTTTTACTGAGTACATACTTGAATAAGTGTTGTATGCCAGTTTTTTGGGTTTTTTTTAATTGGTGGTGCATGCTTTGCATTTTTTTTTTCCAATTACCAGAAAAGAACAGTAGGCTAGCAGTTTAGCAAGCTCTGGGATGTGGATCCGAAAGACAGTTTTGGACTACTTCTGGTTTTGAAAGTGAGCAAGCAGCAGTTATTGTAAGTCCCAAGTAGCTGCACCTAGAGTTGTGGTGTACATTTTGAATGACTCAGTGGTCATTGGTAGAACTATTTTATCTTGAAGTCAATTGGTGGACGAGTGAGTGTGTAACTGAACGAGGGAGTGAGTGGGGGGGGGGAGTGGAGACGGAGTAGCCCAGAGGGTGTCTGAACAGCCAATCAAGTTTGCAGGGAGAGTGAGTAAGCAGGGTGTTTGGCAGTTGAGCAGTCCATCAGTACCTATCAGAAACATTCTGCAGAGAGAAGAGATGTGGACTGGATTGGGGAGCCTTGCACTGCAGGTATATTGCACCAGTACTTTATGTGAAATTGTGAAAAAATGGCAGACATTTGAAAACGAACATCCCAGATGGCACAAAGATATGGAAAATGTTATGTCCAGGTTGGCAGGGACTTGTTTTTAGCCACAAGGTCATGTCTGGAATGAAGTCTCAGCAATCATGGCTCAGGGATTTCTTCACCCATTTTATAGGTCAGGCTACTGTGTGTCCAATCTATGCAATTTATTCTAAATTGTAAAGCTTTTAAATGTATTCTTTTTATGAAGATTTAATATTTTCTGTTTTATTTCATAGCTTTGTTCTGACTGCAGAAGAAGCCATTGTGATGTTATCAGGTATTACTCAAGCTGCTCTCCCATTAATGACCCACATAAAATGTAAATAAATTCCCAAAATGAAGATAAATGATTTATTTCCATTTAGAATGCTTCAATGACTAAAATACATCATTCATCTATAAGGTTAAACTCTTCCTATACTGTAAAAATGCACCGGAAATATCACCAACAGCAGTTTAATCTGGTTCAGTTTCACTTTGACTCAGTCTGTATTCCCCCCGCCCCCGGGAAGAGGTGGAAAATAAGTAGAATTGTCTAGTCCTCCTTTTATAGTCAACAATAAATACACACATACATACATAAATAATAATACTTAAAAACAATCTGGCTTGTATTACATATAATATCCAGTAGTCATCTTCTATATATTCCTTAACGCTAGGCAAAGCTGTTTGAAAGCAGAATCTTTGTCCTATGGCTTTCATCAGCTCCTGTTGCTTGTCTCCACATGACATCAAAATCCTCCATTTAGGACATCACAATATAATAATACGGAAATAATTAGGACATCAAAACTAGGATAATGCTGTCACCTGCAGACACGCAGTTGCAGTAGATAAAGTACAAGAGACACACAATCTTATTTTAGGTGAATTTTCTTACTAATAATGTATGTAAGAGAACTGTGAAGAACATAAATATAGGAAATACATAGGATATAAGCTGAATTGTGTGCAAATGCACATGCCCACCCCAGTTGTGCTAGTAGCGCTAACTATTTAAGCATACAAAAGGATTGACATTCCAACTCACCGCATAGGTTTAGATTTCGATGGTATAAATGGAAAGTTGGCTATTCTGTTTTATGAAAGTAAGGTGATTAGTGATTCTATTTGACAGGACAGTAACAGAAAAGTAAGTATAAAGTACAAAAATGTATTAGGCCTGCAGTGCAATGCAAGATAAAAAAAATCATTAGAAAACTTTATACACTGAGGTACTTGTCTTTTTCATTAGAAAATGTGCTTGTTTGCTGGCTCACGGGCACAGTGGTACCACTACTGCTTGCAGTGCCGACAACCAGAGTTTGGGAGCAAACTTGGGTCATCGGTGGGTTGGCCGGGAGAGGAGGAGAGCAGTCCTTTCTTCTCTTCTGGTGGGAGGGTCTACAGAACCTGGCATTCACCTGACCCCTAGTGGAAGCTGGGGGGAAAAAAGATCGGACTGCCAAAGCAAGGGGGCATGGCAGTCATTAATGCACATCACATGGAAACAGATGTCGTGATCACAACGTCTTTGGTTGGCAGGATAACCACCGACCCCTTGCAAGCCCCACACCAGCACCCTGGCACTGTATGAACTGGATCCATGTCAGGTGGGTTGAGAAGGACTCCCCACCACAGAGGGCAAGCTGTGGGGGTATCAGGCAGGCAAATCTAGGAGAAGCCAAGTGAAGGGGGCTGTGGGCATCAGTGAGAAGGGGCCAGTCAGGAGGTGAGGAAAAATGTGCGTGTTCAACAAATTTAGTTGCCATGGTTAATTGCTTAGGCTGTGTGGTGAAACAATATTGAAACTAAGTACTGACTCTTAATGGGTCTGCCTCTAAATAAAATTGTCTGAGAATAGGGGCCTCCATGCTCAGATGGGTTTGCCTTATGAATCATTCATCATTATAAAAGCAGTTGTATTCACGTGTCCATGAATAATTCACTGGAGGACTTTCTTGAGCATTTAAAAGCCATTTTTGTTTGTAACTAGAGTCCTCCAGGCAGTGTTCCTTTGTTGTGCGGAAGCTGGAAAGAGTCCTGTTCTATGTTAACACCCCCAGGAGCACCCTAACGAGTGTAAGTGTTGTCGCACATGCATGCTTAGGGTTTGAGAACTGCAAACTGAAGGAGAAATTTTCTGATACCCAAAAGATGTAAGTAAGACCACTCTATCAACCTAAGAGTAGTCTCACTGGTGGTATTAATAAATTATTGATCGAGACTGATCAATAATATATTAATATTTTAAATCTGTTCTCAGAACGTGCCCATTTGCAGGACAGCTGCGTGTGACACACTCTTTACGGAATAAGGGTGACTCATACAGAGGAAAGGAGCACTCTGGTTGGGAGCGCTTCCTCGATCTACAATAACTTTTCTTAAAGTCCCTAAGAGCTGCACAGGCTAGTTTTACTTCACATCATTCCGAGAGTTTCTTATCAACAACACTAGACTATCTGCTAAAAACATAAACCACAGCATTCTACAAGTTCAAGCAGTGATGCACTTTCATATGACAGAGCACAGACACTGCTCATTTCATTCAAGGCTTAGTAAGCAGCATATTTGGCTCCATTAGCAGTGCTCTAACACAGGACACAAACAGCAGACACATTCTCTGTAAACTTCATTACTCCCAGGGCTAAGGCCTGCTCTGTTTCATCTCAGACCTCATTTAGTCTTGGCTAGGATGTGCTGAATTCTTTTGAAAATCTTGCTTCATCTCTGAAATGGGGGTTGGGGGAAGGACATGCGGACCCCTTGCTTCAGTCAGACTGTAATCCCCAGACATTCCTCTGCTAACTTTCACTGTACCTTTCAAGGAGGCCCTGCTGTATTTTTTTTTAACCCCCAGTGATCAACCTTCACCTGCACCATCCTAACCCATCCTTCATACTTGTATATAGCAAAACAAAAACAAAACATACTATACTGTACTTCTCTTTTATTTTTCAAAATGATCTCTGTAATGCTGGTCCTAAGTACAGAAACCCAACATTTCTTTCTCTCTCCCTCCAGTTCCATAAACACAGTGGCAGCAATAGAAAAAAAAAAGACTGGATTTGTTGTTTTCCTTGCTTTCTGTTGTTTTACTTTTGTACACCATCTTCAGCACTGTCTCCCCTCCCTTCAAGTGTTGTCCTCCCAGTTGTAATTGTTGGTTTAGCCAGCTGTGGGCCACCACTCCATAGAACAGTGTTGCAACTTCTGCCCTCTGCAACCCAAGAAGCAAGTAGCATCTGGTCATGATCACGATGCGAGTCCACAACTTCTGCACCTGCCCCCTAGCTCCTTGTAACCAACTGGCAGTACATAGTATCACCCGAGACATTAAAGAAAAACTACAAAGAAACAATGGAGAAACACTGGCCTTTAAGACTGATAAAAAGAAATGTGGTCTCCTTTGTAGGAGTACTGTTGGCATTTCCTACATAATTTCAGTAAGCATGTTGGAGAAGAATTCAGAGCACAAAAATAAATTGTGCTAACCAGTGTCTTGAGGCTGCACCACAAAATACAACTAGTGTGATAATAAACAGTTCTACAGTAATTAAGCATATATTTGCTATATTCATCTCTCCTCATCCTTTATTACAGAGAATATTTGCATAAAACAGGGGGCTCGATTTTCAAAGCCCCCTGGATGCCGCAGCCCCTGATGCACCATCTGTTTAGTGCTTGAGGCTTGCGGCATTTTCCCAGCCAACGATCAGGATTTTCAATCACAAGCGCCAAATGCCACAAGTTAGACCAGCTTTCCCCTGGTCTGACTTACAACATTTGGGGGAGCCTTTTTTACAGGGCCTGTGTCAAATCTTTGGCGCAAGCTGCTGTAAACTGAAGAAACTGTTGCAGCTGCACTCTATGTACTAAAATTAGGTGCAGTTGCGCCAAAGGAGTTTGGAGCAGCTGCACCAACAAATGGCTGAGACTCAGCGCCACCCTTTGAAAATCAAGCCCAGATTTTTGCCCCGAGTCCTCTTGTTTTAGCCTCCAGTAATGTCACAATCCTCCACTTATGGCATCACACTGTTTTTTTTTTTTTCTGTGGAGTTATTATGCAAACAGAGATCTGTGACTTCACTTGAGGTTGAAGCAGGAGAACCAGGGACAAAGATCCTGGTTTTATGCAATTGTTCTCAGTAATAAAGAATGTGGGAGATAAATACAGAAAATGAATAACATACAAACTGATCCCCCCCTCAAAGTATCATATTTTAAACCTGTTCCATGACACTGGAGAATCACTTTAAACCCATTTGATGTACAGTCCCACAGTATACAGCACATACTGTTGTATTTCTGGGTCCCACTTAATGTTATCTTGCCAAATGATTACGGCATTCAGTGTTATATAGTTCAAGGCTACAGTCAATCCTCCTAGTCACTAGTCACCTTAGGCACCCCTTGCCCTAAAAATGGCTTCCTAAGACCCTGCAGTGCAAAGGTCCATGGGCACAGCATCCCGTGCTCAATCTATAGGGACCCCTAGTTGATAGAGTTGTTATGCACCTTCTCATGACATAATTTCTGTAAGGTACACCAGGTGCCTGGTTCAGATCCCATCTCCAAAATGATAATTTCTATGTATTCACATGTAGCTAAAAAAAAAAAATCATTAAAGATTTTAATAAGACTCCCTGAATCAGATGGAAAACAGTATGGATGATATGGGATAAAAAACTGAAATGAAAACAAATGTATTTCCCCGTAATTTGTAATATCTGAATAGATTATATTTATGAAAATCCATACTAAAGTGGATACTTCTCTTTATAGACAGAACATAACACTCAAACCACACAATTTGGTTTTAAACTCAAACATGTGCTGAGCGATAGGGGTTAGCCTGGTATGCTGGCAACCTGGATTCATGCCCAAGCCCGGGATGACAGAAGCAGAAGCCAGTGGGGAGGGCTCAGAGCATCCATTCAGTGCTCTTCTCCCAGGGATGGGGCATGGGAGTGAGCCTGCACTGCTCTGGAGCAGCTCCTGGCAGCCCATTGGGGCAATGCACGTTGTAGTGTGGGTGACCACACACCACTGTGCATCTGGCCAGGACACCATGTGTGTGCAGCCACACGGTGGGTGGAGGGTGAAAATATGGAAAAAAGGGCTGCCTGGTTGACCGGAAGCCGGCAACCAGTACCCCATGCACCACAAAACCCTGAGGTGTCCCACTGTTCCCCTGCCAAGCCTGGCGTAAGAGGCAAAAGTCCATTGGGTGAATCTCCTCTCCCAATTGCGCCACAGGAGGGCCCCTCCCCAACAAAGGGATACATCGGGTCAACCGGGCTGTGGCAATCATGGGGGCAGCAAGATGATAACATGGGGAGGGTCTGGTGGCGGAGTTCCTTGGCTACCTGAAGGAGTACCTGGCCACAAGGGCTTGGGGCAAAAAACAAACAAACTCCAACACATAACAGTAATTGCCATAACAATTCCTTAAATTATGAAGCTAGAATCTGTATTAGTTTTTAACAGAAATCATGTCATATAATGAGGTCTTGTGCACAAACTACAATACATACATGCATTAAAATGCCA
Source organism: Neoceratodus forsteri (assembly GCA_016271365.2). NCBI lineage: Eukaryota > Metazoa > Chordata > Ceratodontiformes > Ceratodontidae > Neoceratodus > Neoceratodus forsteri. The sequence goes on from CM057452.1 coordinate 1,879,594,572, forward strand.
CACAGTTCATGCTAAAGCAGCTGTAATTTTACAACCAGCAGGAGAAAAGACAAATTCTGAATAAAAGTTATAGAAGAGTAATATCTGTTGTGTATAACCAAAGAAAAATGGTTGCATGTGTCTCCATAATCCCCTGGGTACACATATTCTTATATTACAATTACTGAACATATGTTCTCAATTGCTTGTAATGCCTGGAATGTTGACAAATGACAATGTTATTTTTTCTGTGGAGGGAGAGGGAGAATTCCTTTCAGAGGCAACAGTCTTTCAACAGTTCTTGCCCAATAAAATTACTTAGTCACTTTAAGTGGTGCTCAAAACACACAAAGCAGGGTGCAATAAAACAAGCAATTCCAAATTTCTGCATTGACCTTTGAACCTAGAAACATATGGTCTACAGCTACCCACAAATTAGGCATGAGGGCAAAAGTGGTGTTTTACATGCTATCTTATGACAGTCTCCAGTGACGGACACACAGAAAGAAGCTCAATCAGATCAGGGTTTTATTTAGCTCTAAAAATTGATTAGCGTTTTGCTCATAAAAGTGATAAAACATTGTGAAAATGCACAGCACTTGCCTCACTGTGTTTAACAAACATAACACTTCAAGGAAACCTATACAAATGCTTTCTGTACAGTTAGCATTGTCCCAAGGAAAAAAATGCTAATCAATTATTTAAAACCCTGCAATCAGGAAGATGATACCCGTCATTGCTTCCATGCATCCCTTGTATGCACTTGGATACCATATCACTCCACATTCCTAAATTATTTCCTGAACCCAACAGAAAACAGCAACAGAGAAATAGCAAAATCTTGTGTCAGCTGAATTCCTTCTATACCACAACTGGAGGCACTGTCCTGGGTTTCCTGCCTCAGGCAATGCCCAAGCACGCATTTCCCTTGTGTGCTTCTGATCACAAATCTCAGCATTTAAAATCTCCCCCTGTACAATTTAAAGGACGACCTTTGGATTAGTGTTGAAAATCTGGGTTTTTGGTTCTGGCCTAGAATTTTTAAATAGTTCCAGTGTTCTAATCTACTTTTGAATACAAACTCTTTTGTAAATAGGACTAGAGAGGGAAAAAAAAAAAACAGAAACAGCTACCTACAGGAGAAAAGAAAACTACAAAAAGGGGGGAAAAAACTGCCATTACAGCACTGTGATAATATTCTGTTTCACTGCACAATGCACTTGCAAAATAGACACAAAGAACTTTGTGGCACTCAAACTGTAAGTGCCAGAGTCCCAACTGACGTTTTGTACTTTTGCGCAGCTACATATTCAGGTCTACGAGTGAGCATCACATTTTCGTATACATGCCTCATTAAAACATTTTATAACATGGCTATCTAACATACAATTATTTAATTGGTCAGAACACATCACCTGACCATTGATTAATCCCTGATATACCCACAGTTGCCTTGCCGGTCCACAATGTCCTGACTGACAGCAATGTAAACTGACTTAGAGAAATCACTCCACCATAGATACACTGAAAAAGAGAAGACGGATTCCGCCTTCAAAGGCAGATTCCACATCCTCATAACAATAAATCCACCTAGTGGACAACTACAAAGACAGCATCTTCTGTACACATTATTCATTTGGCGAAAGGACTATTTTAGTAGAAATCCATGTTTAAACACACATATTTTAATATTCCTTTACATAAACCTCTAATGTAATGTGGCTCATGTTATAACAGGATTAACTCACTCCAGGGTATGGGTTTACTGAGCATTAATCCATGCCTGGGTGGTTGAAATCATTCAGCCTGTGGCCTCATGATTCCAACCCCACCAACCCTGACGTGGATTAATGCTCAGTAAACCCATACCCTGTCATGGGTTAATCCCTTCTTAGAATGCAACTCCTGCTAATTAGTTTGATTTCCAGACTAGCATCTCTTGTTTTTGAAATGACCGAACAAAACAAAGCACTTTGTTTAGTATTTAGAACCTTTGAACAACTAGTGGCATCAAAATAACTGAGAAAACATGTTACTACAGTATAATAGTTTTTCTTCCTTTTTATTTCTAAAGTGTTTTTCTTTTTCCTTTTGCTCTGTAGAAAGTTAGACACCTAAGACTAATTTGTATGACATATGGAACATTATTTTTTTAAATGTTATTTTATTCTTTGGTAACCAGGTAAGACCTACTAGGCATAAGTACCTGTCTTCAGGGGCGACCTGGGAGCACCGGAGTGGTTAAGTGACTTGCTCAGAGTCACACAGTATACAAGTGGAGGTTGTGGGAATCTAACCCATGTCTATTAGATGTATCAGGTTTATTCACAGCTCACTACTCTAACATATAGGCTATACTGCCAGCAAATATTACTCTGCATGGAGGATTGCATATCTACAATTGCAGCCACTGACATTTCTCAATATTTCCTGAAATTTCTGTGATCACTCCAGAAAAATGTCCTTTCTGCAGAACCACTGTACTGTCACCAGAGAGATTTCCTTTAGAAGTATTGCACTGGGGTGTGACAAAAGAACCCACCACTGTCTGATGTACAGTTATCTTTGACTGTTACCTCCAGAATTTATGAGAAGAGAACTAGATGGGCTACACCTTGATACACAAGTGTGTACTCGGACAATACCCTGCCTAACTATGCAGGCTGGTAGCCTAACCCATCCAGACAGACACACTCCATTCTCAAGCTAAGGATCGCCATCACATAACCTGTGCTCACAAGTCAATTGGAATGAAAGCCTTTTCCTTTTCCATTTCATCTACTTGGATTCTCTTCCTAGTGGCGTGAAGACTGACACTACCCAGGGCTTCAAGCAAACCATCTATGCTTGTTTTCTCGTCTCCTGTCACTGCCAGAACCCCTAAGCCTGCTCAGCCCCAGTTTACTGACCCCTCTAAATCCACTGCCCTCCACAGCCATTGAGTTTATCTTCTGCACTTTATTGCATAATTGTGTCAGTGTATGCACTGTATCTATATGCCTTCATTTTATTAGTCTTGAAATTGTAGGAAATGCCCTCCTGCTGCAACAGTCTCCCTGAGACCCACTTCCTGGTGTGTCAGATTCAAAAAATAAAAATTATGAAATACCTGGAAGCATCCAGACAGCTTAGGCTCTGTACACACTAAAACACTTAAAGCAGTTTAAGTGCCTTAAATTGTTTTAGCCCTTCAAGCACGGTTGGCGTACACACTGTAGCACTGTTAAAACCATGCTACAGCTGTGTTCTAAAACCATGCTAAAACTCTGCTAGGGAGGTAGTCTTTAGCATGGTTATAGACAAACATAACAGCAGTGCAGATGTGATCCATGCTGTAATACAGGTTAAGACAACCATGTTTAAACAGAACTTGAATTTAGCCTGCAGTATAATAAAAACAATAATAATATTTAACATATGTGGCTATGCTTTTAACATGCTGAAGCTTCTGTCAGTCTATATTCCCTCTCCTCAATCTGTTAGGGTGCCCAGTCACAAGGATCTCATCATGCATTTCGATACATGCAATGCTTTGCGCTGGTACTGCAATCATGCTTCAGAGCTCACTCGGGCAAGCATGTTTGTCACAGAGCAGAGTGGACACTCTGACAACACTGCTAAGGACTGGTTTCGAAAACATTATTAAAAATGTTTTTAAGTGGTGACTAGTGTGTACAGGACCTCAATGGCTACAACTGTAGTTCTGTTCCTCTTCATTGCTCATCATCATTGTGACCTCACCCACTGTGACATCACTAGCAACTAATCTGGTAGTTGTTGAGTAGCTCTTCAGTTATGGCATAGTCAGTGTGGTCACAATGTTTACAAGGAATGAAGAGAACTATAAGTAGATATGCTAGCCTCCAGGTAGACTGATTTTCCACACACCATACCTAGTAGTGGCATAAAGAAAATCTTCTAATTAGGCAAAAGGGAAAAGTACTTCGGATATACAGTAAAAAGTAATAGCGGGCAACTTTTAAAAATGAATATCAGTTTGTGGTGGTGCACTGGCTCTTTAATACTATGAACTCATAAGTGTTCTAGTTTTAAATTGCAACTTGAACTCCTAAGCTCTAAAAGGGTTCAGAGAGTGCTTTCTACATGGAATACATTACCTGAAGATATTGTTGAAAGAAATTTATTAAATATATTTAAAAAAAGATTGGATGCATATATGGGATATTGCAAATACTCGTTCCACCAATAAGAGGTAATAATAATAATAATAATTTTATTTATATAGCACCTTTCAGTGTATCAAGGTGCTGAACAATTTTAAAAACAGTTCAAAACACTACATAAAAACAGAACATGTACATAAAATCAACATACAACGAAATAGAGTATTAATAATAAAATCCAAGCATTTATAAATAACTTAATTATCTAAAAAAGCCATATTCCACAAATAAGTTTTCAAATCCCTCTTGAAAAGTTCCACGGAGGTGCACTGTCGTAACCGACATGGTAGAAGTTCAAAGAGTGGGTGCAGCATGCAAGCGCTCTGCTGCCAGAAGATTTTAAACTCACTCTTGGGATCTCTAACAACCCCATGTCGCGGCAGATGTCGGTCAGGGCAGTAAGGAACTAGGAGGTCTTTCAGATATAGGCTGAACCCTGGTGCAGTGAAGGGCTTTAAAAGTCAGTAAAATGACTTTAAAGGTGATCCGCCACCTTTGGGGAAAAGCCAGTGCAGCTAAGCGCAGCAGGAGTGATATGACAGGACCGACTTGTCCCAGTCAAAACCGGGCTGCAGCGTTCTGCACCAGCTGTAGGCGACGGATTTCAACCCCAGAAAGCCCAAAGTACAGGGCGTTGCAGTAGTCCAAGCGTGAGGATACAAAAGCGTGAACCAAAGTAGGCAGGAAGTCGGACGGAACAAGATGCCTAACCCTGGCAATATTCCTAAGATGATAAAAGGAAATCTTGACAACGGCTGACACCTGAGCTTTAAGAGTCAGCCTCTCGTCAAGAATAAACCCAAGGCTACGTACCCATTCTGAGGACGGCAGAGATACTCACCAAGGACAATTCAGATGGAGCACCAATACCCAGCCTCACCATCCGACCACCTGGGTCCACTACCAGCACTTCTGTTTTCTCCGAGTTCAACTTTAGCCAACTAGAATCCATCCAGTCTTGGATCTCCCCAGACAGTTGTTAAACACGAGAGCTCCATCCTGGTGGTGCAAAGACAGATAGAGCTGGGTATCATCAGCATAGCAGTGAAACCTCAGCCCATATCGTCTAATGATACCTCCGAGGGGCAGCATATACACTGCAAACAACATGGGTGACAGCACGGATCCCTGGGGCACTCCACACAACAAAGTAATTGGGTCAGAGGAAAAATTCCCCGACACAACTCTCTGCAATCTCCCGGTAAGGAATGACGTGAACCATTGCAAAACGGTTCCAGACATTCCACAGATTTTCCCCAGGCGAGCTAACAACACCATGTGGTCCACTGTGTCAAAGGCTGCAGAGAGATCAAGAAGAACAAGAATGGAGCATCTCTTCTGATCCCCCATGCCATCAGAAGATCATTTAACACCCGAACCAGCGCAGTCTCGGTGCTATGTCTTTTCGAAGCCCGACTGGAAGGCTTCTAGAGACATTATGGATGGTTAAATGGTCATCCAATTGAACTCCACGACCTTCTCAATAACCTTCCCAATAAAGGGAGGTTAGAGATAGGCGATAATTAGAAAAACAGTCCAGGTCCAAGGAAGCTTTCTTCAAGAGAGGAGTCACCACTGCCTCTTTCAAGGGCAGGAAACTCACCTAATTCCAAGGAGCACCAGACTATTTGCCAGGACCGGACCGATGATATCAAAACAACCCAAAATGAGGGGAGTCGGACCGGGATCCAAACCACAACTTGTGGGACGCATAGAATGGATGATCCTCATAATGTCCACAAACTCAGGTCGTCGAAAGGAACTCCAGGAGAAATGAGGCACTGTCATCTCATGCTGTCCAAGAGCATCACCCATAGAGGTTACCGGACCCAGGTTCATCCTGATGTCGGCCACTTTAGTTGCAAAGTATAGAGCGAGCTCATCGCACTCTGCTTGCGAAAAAGCTTTCCGAACATGCAGGCAGGCTGGGCTGCACAGTCTGTCTACAGTTCGGAACAGCCTGAGCCGGTTGATTCTGAGCAACTGCAATCTCCCTGGACAGGAATTCTGCCTTCTCTGGGTGATTGCAGATTGATAGCTAACATAATGTTCCATCAATCTAGAGTGTAATTACGACATCGTGGGACCTGCGCCAGCCCGGCAACTCTAACCTTCGCCTCTGTCCGCGCATCTCCCTCAGGGTCCCATCAAACCATGGGGCTCGGCGAAGGGATAGGGGGCTCACGAACAGGAGCAATAGAATCAGAGCCGTCGTGGCCAGCCTTAATATAAACCAGCACCAATGCTACTGGGCTATTGCTCACCGAACCGAAAGATGAAGGTCAAGGACCACCACTAGACCTTGTGGAGTAACATTCCGTAATGGGCGGTACCTGACCATCTCCACAGGGGCTGGTCTTCTCAGGGGGGTGCAAAACTTGAACCTCACGATGTGGTGATCAGACCAGGCGACTGGTTCCACCCCCATGTCGGATACGTTGATCCCTAGAAGGAAGACTAAGTCTAAAGAGTGTCCAGATTTATGCGTAGCAGTGGAAACCACCTGTGTGAGGCCCAAAGAAGGCATCAATTGGAGGAAGTCATTGCCAAAATTTGAGAGTTCATCGTCGACCCAGGCGTTGAAATCACCCAGAACCATCAATCTGGGTGATTCAAATGACATGTCGGCGAGGAGATCTACTTACTTCCTGTAAGCGTCTCCATCTCCGGGTAGATGGTAGGTAGGGAAACGATTGAACGCCTACACCTACTACGACTGTACACTCAAAAGACCCAGCCTCACCTACTACCACATTCGTGAGACCCAATTCCGTCTTAAAACAGACTGCAACCCCCACCCCTGCGGTCAATCTCGGGCGGTGTATCACCGAGTACCCGGCTGGAATCATGGCCTCCAAAATAGGGCCAGAGTTTTCATCCAGCCAGGTCTCGGTGATGCAAGCCAAGTCAGCGAACCAACAAGATCGGCAATAATAGCGGTCTTATTCCTAACAGACCTGGCATTGCATAGCGCCGCCCAGTTGGGCAAACCCAGGGTTGTCAAGCCCATCTGCCCACTAATTTCCGTAGTGCCCTTGGTATGGATACCAGACAGGGAAAACCTCGATCTGGATTCCATTTAGCCCCAGGCGCCTTCTGAACCTGACTACCCTGATACGATGAACCAGGTCATTCATCCACCTGTTGACAACCCCCGAACAATGCCCAGTGCTCTACAGCGCTGGTAGGTGTCGAAATGAAGAGGAGGAGTGACAAAGGGGCGAAGGGCGCGAAGCGAGGAGGATGAATAGTGCACCACCGTGGGGGCTAAAGGCCAGCACATGTTGCTACTTAAATAAAATAAACCAAAACCCAAGACAAACTAATTAACAATCGGCTAACAAGAAACATAAATATAACCTTAGGGAAAAAGAAAAAAAAAGTCTACACCTGAACTATTACCCACCACCCCCAGATTGCTCTCACCACAGGGAAGAAGAGGGCAAGGCACTCTCACTGCCTAGCCCTTATGGGATATAGCAACAGAGGACAAAGAGACAAAAACTCCTCCCAAGTTCTCTCACAACAGGGAGGGTGGTGTTATTTGTTCATTCCCTCACAGGAAGGAAACAGAATAAATCAAAAACTAAATAAACATAAAAAAGCTGAAGGACATGAAGACCTCTCACCCCCAGTGTCCAAAAGCCATAATCATCAATCATCAATCACTCAAAAACAAAACAGAAAAAGAACAAAAAAAGGTTCCTTAGAATTAATATGTCCGTATCAGGCAGGAGACGGTTAGGTATGGTGCAGAAAAAGTCAAGGAATTTTGCCAAAGAAGTTCAGAAATCCATAAAATTTGGTCTGGAAGAAGTCAGCTCGACTCGTGCCCCGTTTTCTCCCAGACAGGTAATCTTTGGAGGAGTCCAAGCTACCCTTACCAAAGAATCACGAAAAGTACCACAGAAGTGGCAGTCCTCGTGGTTCAAGGGGGTGGGGTACTCCAGCCAGCTCCCCGACTAAGAAAATACCCCCAAACCCCCTGCAGCGTAGCAAAAGCTCCAAACCAGACACCTACCGGGCATTTAACAAACAGGGGCTGGCACCAAAATTTCACAGCCAGTTAATAAGAAGAAGTCTCTAAAAAACCTTACTCAAACGAGGCACCTCAGCACTCTAAATTTTCGAGCTGTTCAATGTTTTAAAAATTTAACCTTAACCAAGTCAAACAGCACCAAAAGACAGGATTCTGAAAAAGAAGAAAGGGCAAACTCAGCCAGTGTCACTCCATCACGAATCCACCACCAGGGTTCTGAGCAGCGTAGAAACAGCCGGGCTCTTCAAGCCCTATTCCCACAAGTGAGCAGCTTCTCCAGCCACGAAGAAATTGACTAAAAGCCCAAAACCACCCGCCCACAGGACAACATAAAAACTCCACGACCTCTTCAGTCCACCAAGAATCCCAGGAAGCAAGTCTTCACCTCCACACGGACCAAAGGGCTCCCGCTCTCTCCACGGACTCGTCCAACAGCTGAAAACTAAGGGGTGAGCAGAAACAAGAGAGCCCCTCAGCGTTCCTCCGCTAAACGGATCCTGCCGAAACTCCGAAAACACCACCACAGGTCCATGGCAACCAAAAAGCCCAACCGATGTTCTTCATTCAGTAAATCCTGCCGAAACACCGCAGACACCAACAAAAAGTCCATAAAATCCAGAAAAAGTAAATTAAATAGCGCAAACTAAAAATCGAACGAAACTCAAAACTCGAGTGACGGCAAGACGCCCAGGCTGGCGGCCATATTGAGCGAACTCATAAAAGGCATCACTGCCTACTGGGTCTGTAAATCACCTATGAACCTATACATAGATACATAGACAGTGTCGGCAGATAAGGGCCTATGGCCCACCCAGTCTGCCCATTTGAGCTTGTAAGTTCAGTTTATGTTTTCCAAGAAGTCTGTTGCCCCTTACCCCTGACCTCCAGAATTCCTTTATGTCTATCCCATGCATTCTTAAATCCTGTGATTGTTTCAGCCCCCACCACTTCCTCTGGCAGGGTGTTCCACTTGTCCACCATCGTTCTGTGAAGAAATTCTTCCTCATGTTTCTCTGAATCGTCCCTCCTCCAACTTCATCCCATGCCCTCTAGTCCTGGAACATCTTTTTCGCTTAAAAATAGTGTATTCCTGCACCCTGTTCCTCCCTGTAAGATACTTGTATGTCTCTATCATATCCCCTCTCTCCCTCCTCTCCTCTAGGGAGTACATGTTCAGTTCCTTCAACCTGTCTTCATAGGACTTGTGATGCAATCCATGCATCATCTTTGTTACCCTCCTCTGAACCTTCTCTACTCTGTCTATGTCCCTTACGTGGGTATGGTCTCCAGAACTGTACACTGTACTCCAGGTGGGGCCTCACTAGTGTCTTGTATAGGCCAGAATTATGACCTCCTTTTTCCTGCTGGTGATGCCCCTACCTATACATCCCAGCATCCTATTTGCTTTACCTACTGCCTTGTCACACTGTTTCCCTACCTTGAGGTCATCAGAGATGATAACCCAAGATCCCTTTCCTGCTTGGTGCATGCTATATCCTCACCCCCAACTGATATATTGTGCCAGGGTTTTGTTCCCATATGCATTATCTTGCACTTCCTTGCATTGAATTTCAACTGCCAAACCCTGACCATTCTTCAAGTTTCTGCAGGTCCCTTCTCATTCTGTCTACACCCTCTGGTGTGTCTACTCTGTTACAGAGCTTTGTGTCATCAGTGAACAGTGAAATTCTGCCTTCTAGGTCCTCATAATGTCACTGATGAAGATGTTGAATAGGACCGGTCCCAGCACTGATCCTGTGGTACCCCACTGGTCACTGTTCCCTCTGTGGAATGACAGCCATTTACCACCACCCTCTGTGTCCTGCCACCCAGCCAGTTACCTACCCACCACACTACTGTCCTGCCCACACCCATATTCCCAGTTTGTGTAATAGTCTTCTATGTGGCACAGTGTCAAAGGCCTTGCTGAAGTCCAGATGGCCATGTCCACTGCCCTCCCCTGATCCACCTCCCTAGTCACCCAGTCAAAAAATTCAACGAGGTTGGTCTGACATGACCTCCCCCTGGTGAAACCATGCTGCCTTGGGTCCTGTAGTCCATTGACAACCAGATGTTCCACCAATCTCTCCTTCAGTAGTGCTTCCATGATCTTCCTCACTACCGAGGTGAGGCTGACTGGTCTGTAGTTCCCTGCTTCCTCTTTGTTCCCACTTTTGTATAAGGGGACTACATCTGCTGTCCTCCAGTCTTTGGGTACCTCCCCTGTTTCCAGTGATTGGCTAAACAGGATAGCCAGAGGTTCAGCCACCACCTCTCTTAGTTCTTTAAGGACCCTGGGGTGCACCCATCTGGCCCCATTGCTTTATCAACTCTTTACTTCCAGTTCCTTCAGGACCCTTTCTCGTGTAAAGGGACTTGTGTCCATTCTGTACCATTCTCACCCTTGTATTCCCTTCAGACCCATTACCCTCCTCTTCCTCAGTAAAGACTGAGCAGAAATACCTGCTCAGTATGTCAGCTTACTGTTGTCATCCTCCCGTGACCCCATCCTCCCCTTCAGTCTCACTATCCCTCCCTTTGTCTTTCTTTTTCACTTATGTACCTGTAAAGGTTTTGTCCCTCTACCCACTGATTTTGCAATGTGTTCTTCTGTCTGAGCTTTGGCTTCCTTACTGACCTCCCTGCCTCCTTTGCTTCTCCTGGTACTTCTCCCTATCCCCTCTGCCTGTGTCTTTTGTATTGCCTGAATGCAATCTTTTTGGCTTTCACTTTCTCTGCTACCTCTTTGGAAAACCATAATGGTCTCCTCTTCCTTTTCCTCTTGCTAGCCTGCTTAATGCATAATTCTGTTGTTCTTGTAATCCCCATTTAAATACTGCCACTGTTCCTCAACCCTTGATTCCTGTCCCATTCCCCTTAATGCCTCTTTCAAGTATCTCCCCATTTTCCCAAAGTCTGCCCCCCCAAAATCCAGGATACGTGTTTTTGTGTGGTTTGGTTCTGCTCTTTCTGTGATTTCAAACCACAATGACTGGTGGTCACTGTTCCCCAGGTGCTCCCCCACTGTTACTCCATCACACTGTCCCTGTTTGTGAGCACAAGGTCCAGTATTGCCTTCTGCCGAAGGCTGTCAGAGCTAGTCATTCAAAAACTAGCTCTGACAAGTAGCAACCTTTCTTTGGATTAATACTACTAGTATAGTATTTGACAACTTTATTTAAAGCCTAGAATACATAGGCCAGGTTTCAGGCCTCTTGCGTGTCACAGCAGACCGTCAATATAAATGTCAGTTCACACTGTCATAATTTAAAGCATTTTATTAAAGAAACTTGAAACCTTACCTTACATTTATCACAGACGGCATTAATTGAAATCTGTAAGCAGTACATAACTCAAACTAGTTAAACAAAAGTACAGCTTAAGAAGCAGTCTACAAAACTATTTAATTCAGTTTGTGGTGGCCATTTTGAATAGGGTTGAGCAGAGAATGGTTTGACTTGTAAATATGCTGCTCCTAGAGGGAACAAGTTGACGGTAGCTCACAGCTTTTATCCCTTAAAGAGAAGCATGCATTACTAGAAGCAACTCACTGTGTACTACTTCAGTACAGTAGAAGTGCCTTAGCTCATTTATTTGTTAGGGACTATTTTGCAAGGTGGCAGGATACAGTTACTTTCTTTCTGTTTAAACAGGGGAAATCTCCTTTGTGTGAGTTTTCTCTTGTTTTGCACATACCCAATGTTATAAGCACAATAACCCACTCCAGGGTATGGGATTATAGGCATTTAATCTATGCAGTGGGTGCTGTGAGGACACTCAGCCTGCGGCCTCATGCCTCACAATGCACTTGAGGCATGGATTAAATGCCTATAAGCCTATATCTTGTCATGGATTATTGCTAATTTATTTGCAATGTGCCTTATGCACTACATCAGTACAGTAGAAGTGCCTTAGCTCATTTTATTTACAATGTGTCTCATGCTTACAGAACAAGTAATAATTCCACTCATTTCTTCATTAAGCCCACTGCAACCTGTGCCATAGATCAACAGTGTAGTACCAAACTTTAATGAGCTGCCAAATTACAAAATGTAAAGTCTTTATGATTTTTAAATAGGGAGGTGGTAAAGTTTTACTTCACCGGCAAAGTTGTGAGATTCGCCTTCGTGAAAAGCTTTGCGAGTTGCCCACTTTGCAATGAATTATTCTGGGGAAGTGACACTTTTCAGGCAAAGTCAGACAAAATCAGAAAGGCCACTTCACCTGCCAAAAACGTTGCAAAGTCGTCACTTTGCACATTTGGCAAACTCTCTGAATTAGTTCTTGAAGAGTCCCAACATCACACGTCTCTGTTTCTGAGACAATTGTAGCTACTTTTTTTTGTTGAGAAAAGCAGGAGGAAGGGTTGGTTTTGGCACTTCAATTTTCACAAATTACTCAGCCAATTTTCATTACATTTACAAAAGCATGAAACACTCCAGCACAAAACACAGTCCTTTTTTCTCTCATCCAAAAGACTGCCGAGTTATAAGCACTGGAAAAATTGGGATAAAGGCCAGTAAAACTGCTGGAAGCACTTCAGGACACATTAGTAGGCACACATCTTATCTGACGCTTTATCACTGTTTAGTGTTAGAGACATGCCAGAAACCAGATACTGTTTCTAATTAAAAGTTGTTGCTTGCAGGCCCCCTCCCCCATGTTTCTACCCAAAATTACAAAAACATACTAATGACTCTGGAATACTTTAAATCCTTCAAGAGCTGGATGTAGGTGGTCTTGCTGACAATCATAATGCAAACAGGGAAAAGGGGCATTTCTTGATTAAGAAACCATGCAAAGATTTAGTCAGCAAGAAAAACGTACACTACAGTTATAGCATTTGTAGACAAAAACATACACTGGAATATAAATTGTGTAGCCCGCAAACGACACCACTGTGGAATAAAATAAAACAACAATGGAGGGAGGGAGCGTCAGCCACTGCTGTTTTTATTTTCAGTAAAGTTTACATTATCCTGCAACACATCGTTGGTGTCCTGTGAACTGAACTGGTGCCTGAAGAGCCGAGCTGTTCTGCAATTGTTAAACAACAATACATCCTGAAATGGAAGTAGAAACAGTGTGTAAGCAATAACCCACAACACGGTGTGCAGTTACTGAGGATTAATCAACACCCCGGGTGCGTTGTGAGGCACGAGGCCACAGGCCGAGTGTCCTCACAGCACCCAAGGTGTTGATTAATCCCCAATAACTGCACACCCTGGAGTAGGTTAGTGTGCTTATAACATGGGCCACATGTAGAGAGAAATTGACAAAAAACACTGGAATAACAGATCAGAAAAGTGGGAACTCTTGTGTTCTTCCACTGTTTATGCTTGCAGTACCACAGTTTTCTGTGTCCTGCCACAGCAAAAATAGTGCCAGACACAGAAGTTTGTGGTAAACAGGCCTGTACAATAGAATCAAGTAGCTGCCTGAACTTGATGCACACACTGTGCTGTCTCTGTCCTCTTCTAACAGAGATTGTCTGGGGAAATGAACAGAAGACTGTGTGTCTGTGACTATGACTGCACAGACTGTTGGTCTGACAGCTTCTGTCTGTCTCTGAAGTTAAGCAGGAAGTGAAAGTGTCACACTGTCTCTTCGTGGAAAAAAAAAAAATTACATAACTGCTGCCGGTGATTTCAGATTCATTATGTGGAGTTCTAAACAGAGTATTGCAATATTTCCAGTGTGCGTCTGCCACTCACCTGCAACACTGTGCTCGCGCTATTTTTTTTTGGGGGGGGGGTTCAGTAACCACAACGAAGAAGTGCATGTCTAGTCATTTCTTTAGTGGCATGTCCTGCGGTCTCTGACTGCTGCTCTGCCATGGGGAAACATCGAGTCCTGCTGAGCGGGTAGGAAGTGACTGCAGTATCAGAATGGCTGGCTTGGCGTACGGGCGAGGGGAATCTACTGTCTCTTCATGTCTCGCTCCATGCTCCTGTATGGATTGCAGATGGTGCGGGACAGGGGAAGACCAGCGACCTTGTACTGGGCTACACAGTGACTGGCCAGGTGGCAACAGCAACCGGAGCTCTGCAGGGTGGGTCAGTGACAGAAGTATACCAAGGAAGGGAGACTTGAGAAACAGAGAGCACATTGCAGGACTTCCCATTCCTACCCATTTTACAATGAGCAAGGTGCTTTTCTCTGTTTCTCTGTGTGCAGGTCATGATCTGACAGCGACAGTGACCTGGCAAAGGACTCTCTCTCTCTCTCTGACTGTCCTCACAGAGGTGTCAGCAGGATGGATAACTTGCCAGCATTAGGGGGAACTCTGTGCTTGGTTAGGGGACTTCCCTAGATCTACTGAGATTTGAAAGCATTGTATTCTGTGGGGAACTCTGTCTCGCTTGGCAAGACTTTTAAATGGCTGCCGCTAAGGAATGAAATCGGTGAGAAATAACAAGTGCGGCTTGCCCCCTAATGTGGCTTTCTATGCAGGAAATTGATCACAACAAGCAAACAACCTGACTGATTAACAGAGATTAATCAACAGTTACATGATCAATCTCTGCCAATAGGATCACATAAACATCCTTGCCCATGTTATAAGTTGCATTTAAAATAAACATTCTATACATGTGGAACAGTTTTTTTTTTGTTTTGCTTTTTTGTTTTATTAGTTTATTCAACCAGAAAAGCCCAACTGTAACTCAAGGGGCTCAATTCTCAAAGGAGTTTAAATATCGCAAGCCCTGGGTGTGCCAAACACGTGGCGCATGGGGCTCGCGGCATTCCCTGGCTGGCAATCAGGACTGTCAAGTCTATGCACCACATGCCATGAGTTAGACCAGCTTTTGCTGGTCTAACTTTGCAGATCTTTTTAAGGGACTTGCACCAAATATTTGGCACAAGATACCATAAAGGGGGTAAAGTGTCACAAATGCGCATGACCTCTGTGAATCTGGCGCATGGTGCGGCAATGTGTTCGGGGCAGCGCATCGGGGCAGCGCAGAGGTTGACACAGGGCTTGTGAAAGCCCTTCATCAACCTTTGAGACCTGCTTGGGCTATATATGAGAGAAAGCCTTCCGTGAAAGCATCACCATCTAGATGTGAATACCTGAGGACCAGTAACAGCAGAGATACCTCTAGTGGGGGGGTAGGGGCATTCAGATTGCAACATATAAAAGTCAAAGGAGCACTCTCACCTTTCAGTTAGGGATATTTCTCTTTAGCAGACTTGTTAGACAAAAGCAAGACAAATGAGTTACATATGTGCAAGGAGATGGAGACAGAAATACCACTGCTATTGGAACACTCCAAAAGCAATTGTAAATCACAACATTTTGGGGGCAGTGTAAACCCTCAAAAAGTTTTCTGTCTGCCTCCAAGTGTAGTAGAATACTAAAAGTTTCAGTAAATGTAAAAGAAATCCAGAATATTTCCACTGCAATTTGAAATGCAGACCATGTCTTCTTCGTGAAAACTGCTTCAGTATCTCTCAATAAGTAGCAACATAATTTTACCAGCACTATTATAATCTTCTGATCATTCGTGTACTTCTGCTAGCTCTGGAGTTTAACTTTGTTCCTGAAAATGTTAACTATTATCCTTTGTAGGATTAAAAACATCATTATCACAAGGCAGTGTATTTGCAATGAGAAACCACGAAGCCAGTGTGGCTTTATGGAGCTCTTACAGCCTTCAACAGCATACTGTTCTGATCACAGAGTTTGGCTTTCCCCAGCAAGTATGTAGTTACATAAGGATTAAAGCCATTCTAACTGATAATACAGTATTTCAATTTTCTCAAGTTAAATGTCTTGTGTAATGGTTGAAACATTTTATTGAAGGACTCCTATGTAGGCATATTGCAATTTTACAGTTATTTTATTTACTGAACTCAAAATGTAATTGCCACTGGTTACAGCCACTAATTTCTGTTTAGGGGTAGACTGCTTCTTAATGTAAGCACCGTTCAGGCAATACTGAACAATGGCAGCTATGTCAGAAAATAGGATATCTAGTTTGAACAAATGCAAGCCAGACTTACTGATGCCCTGTGTGAAAGTCAGAATATAAGAACAATGTGCCCAAAGAGTTCTTTACATAAGGAAATGTCAAAAATCTGATCACCTCCAGAGCTGCAGGAAGGAGCTCATGAGATTACCCTTGGGGATGTGATCTCTTTCGTCTCATGCCTTACTAGATGTTACTTATACAGTACTAAGGGCCCGCTCCACAAAACTGACCCAGGTACATGCCAAAAGGCATGTACAGTATCTGGGGCGCTCCACCATCATGAAGAAGAAGAAGAAAAAGAAGAATCAGCATTTATATAATGCTTTTTATACACAATATCCCAAAGCGCTTTACAAGCAATACTAGACTGGTAGTGAAGTGACTGAATGTGTGGTGGCAGCCATATCGCACATCATCACCCACACACAGCCTGGATAATTGCATGAACCCGGTTTATGGGAAAGGGAATGTTGGCCAGGACACTGGGAATGTTCCCTGCTCTTTGCGAAGAGTGCCCTGGGTTCTTTTACTTCCACCTGGACACCCACAAGGACAACACCAGGATGGGCAGAAGGGACCTCGGTTTAACATCTCATCCGAAGAATGGCACACCCCAGCAATACAGCACCCCCCAATACTGCACTCGGATGCCAGTGATTTTTTAGGTGCAAGTCCAATCTCGGTGTGGGAAGAGAACCCATGACCTTCTGGTCCAGAGGCGGATGTGCTACCAACTGAGCCACACTGAATCATGGATTGTCATACCACAGGCATAATTCACAGCCCCAAGCCTCCCGTCCCCAGTCCTGCCCAATAGAAACATAAAAACATAGAAATTGTTGGCAGATAAGGACTGCTAGGCCCATCCTGTCTACCCATAGGCCCTATACATTTTATGTGGCCACTGACCCTATATGATCAATGGCTTTTCATCACTCCCTCTCCTCTCAATCTTCCCCTGTGCCTGTCCCAGGCATGCTTAAACCCCTCCACTGTGCTTGCCCCACTACCTCCTGTGGCAGACTATTCCAAGCATCGACTACCTTTTCTATGTAGAAAAACTTACTCACATTACCTCTTAATCTACCCCTTCCAATTTCATATTGTGCCCCCTTGTTCTAGTACTTTTTCTACATTGGAAAAGGTCCCCCACTTGCACCTTGTTTATGCCCTTGAGGTACTTGAAAGGTTCAATTATGTCCCCCCCACTGTCTCCTCTCTTCTTCTCCAGTGAGCACATGTCGAGGTCCCTTAGTCTCTCCTCATATGTTTTGTGATGCCAGCCCTGCACCATCTTTGTTGCCCTTCTCTGGATAGTCTCCACCTTATCTATGTACTTGCACAGGTGTGGCCTCCAGAACTGCATGCAATACTCCAGGTGAGGCCTTACCAATGTTTTATACAATGGCATCACCACCTCCTTCCTCCTGATAGTGATACCCCTGCCTATGCACCCCAGCATGCCGCTGGTCCTCCCTGCTGCCTTTGTGCACTGCTTCGATGCCTTAAGGTCATCAGAGATTATAACCCCTAGGTGTCCTTTCCTCTTTGGTGACAGTCAGCTCCCCCCCAGCCTGTAGCTCTCCCCAGGGTTCCCTCTACCCAAGTGCATTATTTTGCACTTCTTTGCATTGAACCTCAGTTGCCACGCCTCTGACCATTTTTCAAGCTTCTCCAGGTCCCTCTTCATTTTCTGCACCCCTTCGGGAGTATCCACCCTGTTGCAGATCTTGGTGTCATCTGCAAACAGGCAGACCTTTCCTTCCAGCCCCTCTGCCATGTCACTAATGAAGACATTGAACAGGACTGGTCCTAGTAATGATCCCTGTGGTACCCCACTGGTCACCCCCCTCCCCAGATTGTACCCCATTTACCACCATCCTCTGTTTCCTGTCTGTTAACCAGTTTCTAACCCAGCTTTCCACTTTGTCTCCCATGCCCAGACTACCTATCTTGTTAATCAGCCTTCTATGTGGGACGGTGTTAAAGGCTTTGCTGAAATCAAGGTAGGCGATGTCTACCGCCCCTTCCTGATTTATTTCCCTAGTCACCCAATCAAAAACACTTATTAGATTCATTTGACATGATCTTCCTGCTGTGAATCTGTGTTGTCTCAGATCCTAAGCACCGCTGGATTCCATATGTGCCACTATCCTTTCTTTCAGCAGTGTCTCCATGATCTTACCCACCACTGAGGTGAGGCTGGCTGGCCTGTAGTTCCCTGTCTCCTCCCTACTGCTGCTTCTGTGCAATGGGAGTACATGTGTCATCCTCCAGTCCTCTGGAATGACACCCGTGTTGAGTGACTGTAAACAGGGCCACCAGAGGCGCTGCTAGTTCCCTTCACAGCTCCTTTAATATCCTCGGGTGGATGCCATCTGGCCCCATGGCCTTCTCCACTTTCAGCTTTGTGAGTTCTTCCAGAACTCTCTCCACTGTGAATGGACTGGTGTCCACTTCTCTCTCCCCCATTGCCTCTGCACCCCAACTATGGTCCTTGACCTTCCCCCTCCTTAGTGAATACTGAGCAGAAATATTTGTTCAGTATTTCTGCCTTGTCCAGATCCCCCTCCTTACACTCTCCCTTCTCCCCTTTGAGCCTCACAATCCCCCCCCCAGGCTTTCTTCTTTTACTGATGTACCTATGAAATGCCTTATCCCCTTTGTTTACAGACCGTGCTAAGCTCTCTTCTGTCTGTGCCTTCACCCTCCTAACAGCCTTCCCTGCTTCCCTCAGACATTCAAGGTACACCTCCCTGTCCTCTTCCCTTTGGCTCCCCTTATATTTCCTGAAACTCAGCCTTTTAGCCCTGACTTTGTCCTCCACCTCTTTGGAGAATCATAGTGGTTTCCTTCTTCTTTTCCCTTTGGCCACTATTTAAGGCATTGGTTTGTTATATCCACTATGGCTCCTTTCAGTTTCTCCCATTGTTCTTCCACCCCCTCTATTACCTCTCCCTTCCTCAGGAGTGCTTGTATACATCTACCCATTTCAGTGAAATCCACCCTCCTGAAATCTAATACTCTTGCCCTTGTGTGGCTTAATTGAGTCCATGTCTCCATACTGAACCACACTAAGTGGTGATCACTGGACCCCAGCTGCCCTTCCACTTGTATTTCTTTGACTTTGTTCCCATTGGTCCATACCAGGTCCAGAACTGACTTGTCCCTGGTTGGCTCATGCACCAGCTGCCTGAGCCCTACCCCCTGCAGGGATTCCATGATGACTGTGCCTCTGGCTGATGCAGCCACCTGGGTGACCCAATCCAAGTCCGGCATATTGAAATCCCCTAGTAGCAGGATTTCACCTTTAGCTGCCATGTCATGTCTGCTCTCCACTAGTTCCCCGTCTACTTCCTCCCTCTGTGCCGGAGGCCTGTAGATCACCCCTGTGTGTACTGCTGTTCCATTCCCTAGCTCCAGGGTGGCCCACATTACCTCAGCCCCCCCCGTCTTCCCTGAACTTCTGTAGCCTTTATACCATCTCTGATGTACAGGGATGCTCCCCCACCCTTTTTACCCTTCCTGTCTCTCCTGAACAGTGTATTGCCTGGTACATTGACTTCCGAGCCATGATTAGCAGAGTACTACATCTCTGTTGTTGCTGCTGTGTCAAGGTCTGCATCTGCCAACAAAACCTCCAGGTCTGGAACCTTATTTCCTAGGCTACTGGCCCTTTTGTTAGTATAACCTTCCATGTTTTACAGTCTGCTCTCCCTCTGCTCTTGTTCTACCTCTACAGCATCTTCCCCCCACCCCGGTTTCCTTTCTTATATGCTCTTGGCCCCCCATAACACTTGTTATACATTCTTCACCTGCCTGCCCCTCCTTGCCTGCGTTAGCTGTTTCTGTAGTTAACTTATATTCCTGCATGTTCCCATGGAGGGTGTTCCTAAGCCTCTTGACTCTCCTGGCTCTCCCCCCCTTGGCCAGTTTAAATTATCACAGCTCAAGCATTTAAACTTTTCACCATGGACCAAGGTCTCTTTCTCGGACAGATGCAGGCCATCCTCCTTTTATCAGCTCACATCTGCCCAAGTCAGGCCCCAGTCCCCTATGAAGCCAAAACCCTCCCTTCCACATCAATCCTTCAACCAGGAGTTGAAGGTACGGATGTGGAATGCCCTAGATTCCCCCTGTGCCCTGGACAGGTAGCACCTCCGAGAATGAGATGGAGCATGCTATCTGTTTCAGGTCCCCCGCCCGTTTCCTGAAATTCTCCTGGACTCTGGCTAACTCCACCTTTCTCCTGGCCAGGTCATTTGTCCCCAGGTGGACAATGACATCCAGCTACCTCCTAGCTATTGCTATAGTGATCCTATGGATCCACTTCCCATCCCTCCACGCAGTGCTTCCAGGGAGGCACATGACCTCCCTCTCTCCCCTGCTAGCAGTTCCTAACTCCACTCCCTGAACAGTAGAGCCCCCACTAGGAGAAACTTCCCCACCTCTGGGGTCCCCTGCCTCCTTTCCCTGGGGCTCCATACTGGAGGACCCTCCCATCCTCCCTGGTCCCAGCCTCAGGTTGCTGAGTGGGGCTTTCCCATTCCTCCAAAATTGTGTAGGAGTTACTAAGTGGGACCAGTTGGGGGATATGCTTTCAACCCCCTCCCTCACCCTCCCTGACCCACTGTCGCCCAATCACTCCTCTTACCTGGCATCCTTTGGGGTACAGTTTGGGGATCCAGTGGTCTCTGGGTGGGGTTGGATGTCACCTTCAGCTTAGCCAACTCTGCTTAGAGACGGGCAACCTCCTCCCTCACCCCAGAGAGGTGTCTGCAGATAGGGCAGCATTGCAGCCTCCAGAATGTCTCCCTGAAGACAGCTGTTCCACAACCACTGCACTGCACCACTCCCATCATGCCAGTTTCTCTCCTCAATCAACTGCCTGCTTAAAACTCATTGAGGCCTAGATACACCTGTAGGTGGCATGTGAAAGCATAGCTATGAGGCCAATAATGCCTGCAGACGTTCAGAGCCGATTTTCACTCAGGCCTGGAAACATCTGAGGAAGTCAGCATTTTTTATCTAAATATTAAACAAACCAAATTGCTTAGAATTGATTGCATAGCACCGTTAGGAAGGTAATTTTGTGCTGAACAATTTTGCTGCTGATACTTTGTGTCTATCATGTATCCTTTAAGAGTTATTCGCGTTTGTTTAAAGTATGGTTTGCATGACTGACACTTGTCTCTCAAGCCTCACCCAAGCACCTTGAATAAATCTGAAAAAAAAAAACAGTTTGGTATTTCAGCTAGTACAAAATAAAAACCAAATTGATTACAATTGATTGCATAGCACCATTTGAAAGGTAATGTTGTGCTGAACAACTTTGCCACTCATATTTTGTGTGTCACACTTATGGTTCAAGAGGTATTCACATTTATTTGTGGCATGCTGATTATGGCTTGATTTTGCTTAGAAAGGCCCAGGATGCAGTGGTAAGAGTATACATAGCACAAGTGGTGAAAATCTCAAGGAGCTCGTGAGGTGTGAATGAGTTAAGAAGGGTATTTGTTATCACTCAAATATTTGTTGTTTTTTTCTTTTGCTTATTGTTATGCTTTCTCACTTTGCTACATCCTTTATGGATGCAGGATGCCGCAAGGCCCTATGGGACCCACCCTATAAATATAGGGCAAGCCCTGGGGTGGGTGGGTTGTGGGATGGGAGGTGGGAACACACCACAGTCTGTGTCTAAAAACAATCAGCCAAGAAGTCCTCTGGTAGTGGCTCCTCATTCCACTCACTGTGGTCCAGACACAGCCAATTACAAACACAGAGTCACAAACTTATCAGCTAGAATCCCTCACCCCTGCCCAAACTAAATGGAAAAGCACACAGAAATTGCAGTTAAGAAAAGCTCTCAAATTCAACTACAAACACACAGCAACAAACTCACTAGCTAGGATCCCTCAGTCCTGCCCCAACTAAATGAAGAATCAAACTGAAATAGCAGTTAAGAGCTCACATTCAAACTACACTAATCCCTATAATATGATGTCTGCACTTACTGTAAAATTCAGACACAGACAATTTCAAACATAGAGTTGCACACTTATCAGCTAGAATCCCTCAGTCCTGCCCAAACTAAATGAAAAAGCACACAGAAATTGCAGTTAAGAAAAGCTCTCAAATTCAACTACAAACACACAGTCACAAACTCACTAGCTAGAATTCCTCAGTCCTGCCCCAACTAAATGAAGAATCAAACTGCGTGGACACCAGCATGGAAAGACCAGGGATATGTTGAAGCAGAGCAGGAATGGCTGGAGGCAATCAGATGCTTGTTCCAGAGCTGGTGTGGATGGGGCAGGGGACTGTGGGATACAACAGCCCTCCAAGGACTGCCACTTCCCCAATGATTCGATTAAAAAAAAAAAAAAAAAAACAACAATTCATATAATTGCACTGAGGACCAATAGTCCTGCATGCTGGCTTGAAGGGATATGGAACAAATGGAGAGAGGGGCAATCATGCTGCAACAATGTATCATTTGGTATGGTGGGAGACTTAGTCACCAGGCCAGCTGACACTACTGCAGCCCCCTGGATTTGTGTAATGCCACCTGTCCCTGTGCAGCATCCCTGTTGTTGAAATGCTGTTAAGTAACCATGTGCATACCTGCCACTGCCCCCCAACCTGACCACCCACATACACATGCAGATGGCTACAGATGGGAAAAACATCCAGTGCTGTGTATTCCTCAGGCTGCCCTGCAGGTGTACAGCATGCATGGATAGGGCACAAAACAGCCTGTCCTGGATCTCTCCACATGCAAAAAGGCCACAACTTGCCACTTGGGAATTTAGCCCTATGACTGTAAAGTACTTTGAGGTTGCCTTCTAAGTAACAAGAAGGGATTTCAGCAGGTGGCTGATCACTAGCACCAGTAACTACACAGTCAGTGGGTCAGTATAGCGGGGGGCAAGGCCACAATAGCAATGCTATACAGAACTGCGCCACGCTCTAAAAGAACAAAGACCAGTGCTTCACATTGCTAGTTATGCACACTCTCTCTATAATGCTGGTTGGATTTGGCTTGCCAGTACCTGCTTACATCTAGATAAATTATTTGCCTTGTGCTGCACTCCCAGGAAATTGTTTAAAATAGGCAATTTATTATTAATTCCAGGATAACATTTATTTTGCCTCTTACCATCAGCCTCTGCACAAAGTTCACACAGACAGTAATGACTGCCATTTCAGATTTTTAAGTTTCAGCCACCAGCAGAATGTTGCAGCTGAGTGCAGACCTTACTGTTCCATGTGTGCCAGCAGAATTACTGAGAGTTCTAAAACTTATCTACCTGATTTCTTAGCATCCAGGACCGCTTTTTAAAATATTTTTTTTCGGACACAATTCAGTTTAGTGTTTATTTCATTAATGTTTTGTATTTCTCTTGCCTCGTTTTTTATTAAAGATATTTGCAGGAAGTCAAGATATTTGTCCCCAGACCTAATCCGCTATGCCTGTTCTTGCCTCCACTTAGAAGGAAAATAAATTTTGCAAATGATTACAGTACTTGGGCCATGAGGCCCCTGATTATCAAAGTCTGCCTACGCAAATCTTTTTACTCCATTACTTTGCCATACTCAAGGGCTTCAAGCCCTTTATCTGGATGATTCCCCCTCCATGCCTGCCATGCTGATGTAAACATTCCTTCCTTCCTTCTAGAATGACATACTGAGCTGGTAACAGCTCATTTCCAGATGTGGCATGGGGAAGGGGGAGAGGGAGAATGTAAGTAGAAACAATGAGGTACAAAAGTACAAACAATACAAAAAGAACAGGTACATAAGCATTAAAAAGTAACAAATGTGCAATGGCAAAAGATTCTGTGACAGTACATACACTGCAATGCATAAAGGGCTGAGGGAGAAGGACAACAATTCTCAGACCCCCCTATGGCTCACATTAGTGACTGGATCAGTCACAGCAGGGTTGGGGGTATCAAAATACAGATGGGCAGGGACTGAATTGCAGCCCACTATTATGTATACAACAATATGCAGTGCTGCTGGCAGAGCCAGTACCTCTCTCACAGAAACAGAGAACACAGAATGTGTCTGCAAACCATTTAGTTTGTCCTGTTTTACTGCTCTCTCCTTCCCAATGCCCATGTGTCCTGTCAACTCCACTCCACTTCAAGTTGAGAGATCACAGAAACTGTCTCCGATGGGAAGACAAGAATACATCTTTAGCCGACAAGAATGCCAGGGGAGAATCACTTAAGCAAGGGTTTTCACAAAACATACACTGGCAATAATGCCAGATTTAAAAAAAAAAAGACAAAATGACACATACCCCTGTCATGCAAGACATCCTGTGTAGTATATAAAACTGAAATGAAGGAATTTAGACTGGTTTTATGATGGACTGTAAGATGACAAAAAGGCCTCATAAACAGTCCACAAAGACTTAAAACAGCAAACCACAGACATGGATTTTGTCCTTGTTAGGACTCTTCTGTGTGCAATAATGGCTGCTTCAGCTAAGAATAAGGGGGAACCCAGATGTTGACAATGGTTTGTGTCACAGTTATCCCAAAGCAGGAAAGTAATTTAAACAACACAAACCTCAGTGCAGGGCTTTAATGCCAGGGCAACTGTTGCATAACTCTTACTTCAGTGGTTTTGAACTGACTTTCTTGTCTAGAGCCCTTCATAGATACAAAGGCACAAGTAACACACAGCATGAAAACAACATCCTAACTGTGCTATAATAAAATCATACTGAATGCATCCAATCTGAATGTTCCATGTGCTTTCGGCACCTGATGTTATTTATTAGCCAATGCACTATGTGATGTCTATGTTTGCCATTTGCCAGCTGAAGCCTGCCATCTCCAGGACACCACTGTAGACTCGTTCTGCTCAAAGGTCTTTATCCTAAATAAGTCATTTGAATATGAAGCCATGCTGTTTTACATGTTGACTTAGCTTAACTGGCAGAAGGAAGGAAAGGAAAGAAAAGGAAAGGAATTTAGTTTTCTGTAGCACCACTCCTACAGGCTGTATCCCAAAAAAAGTACTTTACAAGCCATGAACAGTTGCATCATCTGTAAGGTGAAAATAGTGAGGCTAAGATAAAATATAGTATAGGGAGGTTAAGCAAAGTGGAAAGTGAGCAGAGAGGGAAGAGAAAGAGAAAGCAAAACTCAAGCACGCTGAGGTTAGTGAATTGCTTTAGATCATGCAATGTGTCCGTGGTACTGAGGATTCAAACCTAAATCTCCAGGTTCACAACTTCATCCTCGAGCTATGATGCTATACTGCCACAAAGTAAAAATTACTATGAAACTAAAACAGTTACTCCTAAACAGTGGGCACTTGAACAGAACTTGGGAATCTGAGCCGTGAACAGACTATGGATCATTATACAAGTTAACGTAGGCACCATCACATTCTGTGGCAAATAAAGGGGATGATGTCTATTTATTCATATGAATTATACATGGAAGCAAACAATAATCAAATTCACTGCCAAATAAGTGAGGAAAGAGACAAAAAAGGTAGCAGTTTTAAAAATGAATTTATGTAAGAACAACATTTATATACCCACCCTCGCACGCACACACACACACACACACACACACACACACACACGATCTGTATAAGAGCAGCATTTATATACACACTGTCACACGTGTGTGCACACACACTTATGTAACAGCAGTATTTATACACACACACACACACACACACACATTTATGTAAAAGCAGCATTTATATACACACTCTCACACGTGTGTACACACACACACACACACATCATGTACATGCACATTCACTGAAACAAAAACTTAAGCAGGAAGTAATATACAGTACAGGATACAGGGCACTAGTTTGCTCCTGCAACAGGTACTGTACCATCATGCTGGATTTAAGTATCTGCAGCAGTGTCTTTCAAGTATTATTGTCCTGGCTCTTTGAGGGGAAGATGGAAAGTTATGCTGTTATGCGCAGCCACTGCAGATGTGATCATTCAAACCAGACCAAAGCTGCTGTGGGAGCGTGAAGAGACTCTTCAGTTTCAGTCTGCTGAATGAGAGAGCAAGTTCTGTAGCTGCCAGGGGAAGGCGGAGAGAGCAATGGCATACACACACACACACACACACACACGCACAGCCATACAGAAACACAAACCAGGAGACAGAGGTAGACAAGCAATCAAAGAAAAAAAACATACACACAAATCAGGTGAAAGAAAGAAAGGAAGGATAAAAAAGAGGCAAAAAAAAGCAGGAAGCATGGAAAGGAACAGAAAAGAAAGAGACAAAAGCAAACACAAATGCACACAAAACTTTGTGAGAAAGAAACTGAAGAAGGAAATAACTGGGTATTGGAATGGCACGAAAGTGAGAGACAAGAATGAAACACAAACTAGGAATAAATGAATCATGTCAGACAAATATTGACATGTGCTTTCACTGCATTAGTTCAATTAAAACTAGGGATAATTAAAAAAAAGAACATGAGAGAATTAAAATACAAAACGAACAAGGCAAGAAACATCAGATACTTGTAAATGTATTCCATTAAATGTTTTAATTGTCAAACATCAGTGTAAAAAATTTAATAAACTTCTCTGAAAACTGTGTCCGCACTGTGCCATGCAAGTAGCTTCTGGGTTGGCCCTTGTTGTTACTGGTGGTGAGACAAATACTACTACCCAGTTACTGTATTTGTCACTCATACTCCTATCCACAAAATTATTACAGCCCCTGCACTTATGTAATCCCCACTCAGGCACCTTTATCAAGCTTTTGAATGAGCTAATTAGATAATGCATTTCTCTCGTTTTAAAGGTCTCCTCCCTCCCACACACTTCATGTCAGAAGCACACACTACAACTGTTGATCCTCAATGACCTACTGCACCTGCCTTTTGCCATACCCTCTCCTGTCTCTCTGCGCCCCCCACACTGACATTTTCTTACATTATACCTACTGTATAATATTTTCCCCTGGGACTGTGGCCCTCTTAAGCCTGATCACTTGTCCCATGCTTCAGCAATGGAGAACTGCCCCCCGCCCCATCTGCTGCACACATCTAAACTGACAGGAAACAGAGTTTATATGGGACCCACGTTGCAAATGGAATAACTCAGCTAGCCGGGAGAGATGGAGAGAGGTTCCAATTATTTTCATGTGTTTTCCTTCCTCTTACTAGTGGTACTGGTGGACAGTGGCTGACCAGTATTTTCATCACAATAGAGGAGAGAGACACCTTACTATCCCGCTATTGCCCCTCGCATACTATACTAAGCCGGGTACTGCTGTTTTGGTATTACTCTTTATTTGTAGACCATGCTTACCTCTTTTAGCACTCATGTATCTATTCTACTGGATCTGTATAGTTTTAACCCCTACTTAATTTCTCTCACTGTTCCTGCGTGCACTTTTTCTCCAGGTCACAACGGGAAAGGAAACGTTATCACTCCTGAAGTTGCTGATTTCCATCGATAAGTCGACGTACTTAGCTTCATGCCTGAGTGGCTGAAATCAAATGATGAAATAGTAAATACTGTCTAACCAGCTGTAAGGTCCCCGAAGTGGCGAGTTGTACATCCTTCCCATTCCCTTGCCCCTCTGGTAAATCATTATGGATATTTAAACTCGCAACTTACAGTAACCAAGAAGAGTACCAGTCTCGGACACTTTCTCATTTCATCTTCTGCAACCCCTCCCACCCACTCAACAGTGGCAACCGAGGAACAATTCTGCATTGCCTAATGCCTCAATGTCAAAACTGACGGTCCAGGTCTGAGCGCTCGATACCCTAGGTAGGGGCGCCGCACATGCGGTAATCGCAACAGGTATGCAGTATGTACTTAACATTTAGTGAGGGGAAAAAGGAGAAATGCAGGTCTGTGGTACTTGAGTATACACCGGAAAACGGCAGCTGTTTGTTACCTGAAGTGCAACATAAAGTATGTTTTTGATATCACCTACCTTTATGTCCACAGACTCCGGATAGTCATCGTAATAACCCTGTCCTGATTCAAAAGCAGTGTGTTTTCGAAGTAAAACAGTATAAATAAGAATACGATATAACTCCAGCACGTGCATTTTAGAATACTGTAGTTTTCCTTTTCCAAACGCAGCTAAAGCGCTGAGCAAGTAAATAAATCCCTCAAAAAGTTCCGGGGAGTCCTGCTGCTTTTAGTCTTCGTGCTGTTGCAGGGTTTGCCGGCCAGTAAAACAGAACGGGAGTAAAGACATCCAAACGCTCACAATCTGTGATCATTCAAGGATGAGGTAACTTCACCGATAAGTGTGTGTTTCTTGTTTCCAGGAAAAAAAAAAGGAAAAAAGTAAAAAGTTTGAAGACAACCTTTTACTCATGGGTCGGCAGAAATGCAAATTTTACCGGGAGCTCATTGCAGATCCAGTTCTCAGGAACGTTAGCCCGTGGTAAAATGCAGAGAGAGGGGAATGGCATGTTTAATAATGTAGTGGCAGTAAGCAGCCTGCCTTTCGCCTTCTCCTCCCCTGCCCTCACAAGCAGCTCACTTTCTCTTTCTTTCAAAGACCCCGAGTGCTACAAAAAGGCCGATGTGCTACTATTTATACAAAGCAGGAGCCCCAGCGCGGAAACTTGAGATGGGACGCGTGCGCCTTCTCCAGGAAGCTTCTACCAGACACCCTGAAGTGGTTACACAAATATCAACTAGCTGCAGAAAGATTGTGCTTAAAACTTCTGATCCAGGATCACATTACCAAAACTGCAGAAGGCAGAACAAACTCCACCCACTTACATCATTATACCAGCCCCTCACTGTGAGATTATCTACCCGCCTGTTGATTCTACCGAACTTTTGCAGACACAATGCACCTATAGCACCTCCTCCTCCTCGTCCTCCTCTGACAAAGCTAGCACTGCAGCCAACAGGCTCTTTGAGGATAAAACTCCCCTCTTTTGAACAACCAGTGAAGTGCAAATGCAGCATAGCAAGCAAGCAAGCTGTCAAAAGCAGCAGGGAAGCATGTATGTGCCATAACATTCTGAATCCAATTTTTTTTTCTACTTCATTTTTCAAAAGAGGCTTCTTAAATCTTAGTAGCATGGCATACCCCAAGCTGTAGAAACGGGTTACTAGCCTCCACACAGTATATTTTTGTTCTAGTTTCTTTTTTTGTAGTACATTTAAGCAATATACTACTCCATGGTGTGGGTTATGTTAGGATTTACCACACCTGGTGTGTTGTTTGC
The DNA here is from genome assembly GCA_016271365.2 of Neoceratodus forsteri. Taxonomy (NCBI): domain Eukaryota; kingdom Metazoa; phylum Chordata; order Ceratodontiformes; family Ceratodontidae; genus Neoceratodus; species Neoceratodus forsteri. Next base: position 1,879,623,968 of record CM057452.1, read on the forward strand.
GAGCAAAACACACCAGCATGGTAAATACTAGCATTATCCACACCCTGGATTGGTATATTGCGATCATACAATGTCCATCTTTAGTTTTTGTAAAAGAAAAAAATACCTTATGCCACTTTAAATGATTGTTTTTTACAATTTTGTTGTTATGTCTGAAAAAAAAATAGTTCCCTGCTGCTAGGTTCAATGTTTGGGTGAACAGAGTATGGGATTAGTAGTGCTTATGCAACTAGTTTACTTTTGGCTTTTCTCTATTCCGGCCCTTGGTAGGTAAACTGGGTAGTGAGTAGGGAAAAGAAAGCCCAGCACCAAGGTTAAGTAGAGTGCCAGAGAAGGAGGAGGCAGGGGTGGACGGTGGGTGTGATTCACAACGCGCTAAGTGGAGCATTGCCAAGGGAGGCTGGCCTTTGTAGGTGATGTGGGAGGAGTTATTCCCCCACATTGAACCTCGGACTATAGCCCTCCCATTCAATATTTGGGTGATTACAGTATGGGGTTAGTAGTGCTTATATAACTGTAGTTTACTTTTGGCTTTTCTCTAGTCCTGCCCTTGGTAGGTAAGCTATGTAGTGAGTAGGGAATAGAAAGCCCAAAAGAATTACCAAGGAATGTTCAAAATAGTATGATTACCTCCTCCAAGTCACGGAGCGTATGACCAGTAGCACGCAGGAGAGGGAAAAAAAACTGGTGGAAACCTCTGAGGACCCATGGCTACTGCCCTGCCCATCCTCTGGCTAACTAAGAGGAGACAAACCTAGGTTCTAGCAACCATAAGCTAATTTTCCAAGGAAGGTGAACTGCTTGGAGAGATGAGGGTCCATCTTCAAATCCATGGATGATGCATTCTGGAAGGATGATTCTGAAGTTGAAGAGGTAGATCTAGTCTAAAGAATCATCTGAATCCTGAGAGTGGAGTAGGTCCAGTCGAAAAAGGGTGAATGTAGTCCAGGTTTCCAAGGTGATGATGAATGTTGTACAATGGGATTACAGAGACTAATGAGGAGGAAGAGCATGGTTTGATAAATTTGATACCAGACTTTGAACAGTGGGAAATATGATGGGTTATGAAGTCATATGGTAAACAATCTAACTTTGTAGAAGATATTCAAGTTAGAGTCTGGTGGTGAGGAGATAAGAGGTGAGCGATAAGTTGCAATGTAGGCATCCAGGAGCAGATGAAGGAGTTGGACGGAATCTTTATGTGCCTAGTAAGAGTAGTGACGTGGAAGATTTTAGATCAATGAAGGAAGATTGGTATATGCAGTAGAGATGGTAGCTGAATATATATGGAATAATTAGAAGTTCAGTATGAGGAATTCGAGAGTTGATTTGGGTATTGATGTCGTAATGAAACTTGTATAGGCTCTTGCTGGTCTGGCAGTAGAAAAAATAGATATGGGCATTTCTGTGGTGTAATTTGCCATGACATGCTCTGAGGTGGCCATGACTATTTTGCCTTACAGGTGATCCAATGTCTAAATACTGTTAGAAGCCCAGAAACGGTATATGAAAGAGTCTATAGACTGATGTGGCAATGGGAAATTGAGAGCGGTATAGAATGCTAGGGGTGCCTAGCATTTTAGTCGAATATAGATCTGTTGAGAGGCAAGGCTGGGATTGTGAGACAGCCAGATCGATTGCGGACATGCAGATTGAGGAATCAATGGAAGCCATGCTCTTAGTGAAAGTCTTTGCTGGAGGAAGTATGGGAGGTGAACATGAGGGATGAGCTAGAATGACTGCTGGATGGGAAGCTCACCTGCCTGATGGTAATATGATGAAGAAATGTAAATGATTGTATGAAGTATGGTGACATCTACTTACTAGCAAGTTACATGTCTCATGTACTTGTCGCTGCTTATAGTCTGGCACAATTTAGATGTCTGACACTGCATTCCCCTGTATAAGCGAACTTCTCCTCTCTATGTTCCCTCCCCCATCACCCACCCCTGTAAGCCTCCAGGTCTCTGCTCTTTTTTTCCGCCCACCCCTTCCCATTGCTCTCATCTCCCTCTTATCCTGCTCGCTGCTCTCTATGCCTTACCTAGCTCTGTCTTCCGCATACTGTTAATTACCCAAACTCCACTGTCCTGATCTCTTCTTTCCTGAACCCTGCCTATCCTGGTAGACTCCTGGTCTACTTGTAACCCTACTACATACTGTCAGTACTTCCCTGATCACCTCACTTACCCTGATATTGTTCCCTTATCAGCTGCAGTGTCCTACATTCTGCACATATGCACACTATGCCAAGCCTTTCCTCTCCTGGAATTCTCCTCTGTACAAATGTGCATGTGTGCATGTACATATGTATATATTTTCTACATGTGTATATTATGGTAGTGCAGTAGTGCTACCATAGTTAGGGTTAAGGAGCCATTTACATGTTAAACCCAAAATTTTGCACCTTAATAACTTTGCAACTGTTTGATGGATTTGTCTGAAATTTGGAATACACAATCAAGACCCATACACCTTGGGATCTGTCAAGTTTCGTATTGGTCGGATATATGGCTACAGAGTTATTAAGCGTGATCTGCATGTGCATTTATGCTTTTTTGGAATTCTACGATCGCGCCTACAGGTCACACGGTTTGGACAACCGGTTCAAAATCTTCTGGGAATGTGCCTTTTGAAGATTTCGTGAAAAAATATTAAATGGTTCAAAAGTTATTCAAAAAACAATTTCCCAATTTAAGTCAATGGGAAAAGTTAACAAAAAGTTTGGCGGTGTCGCTAATGCAGTTTTTACTTTCGCAAATGGCCCTTTTACTGTCACAAATCCGCCATTTTGTTTTCAGTTGGTGATCAGAAAAATGCTAGGCATTTAAATTTGGGACCCTCTAGCAACCTAATTCTTTTTGTATTCACCTAGTCGGACCCTGAGGATGCTAGCCATGTCTTTATTTTGGGGTAAAACAGCCCAGAAATATGTTTTCAAATTTCTGGAAAACTTTATGAAATACTTTCGCACTTGCGACACTGTCAGTAATTGCAAAGCTAATTCTTTAGCACCGCTGCAAAAAGAAGCAGTTTTAGTGTTTTAGGTTGAAATTTGGAGGGTACGCAGCCGACATCTCACAGATGTGCCTTTCAGTGTTTCATTGAAAAAATATTACATGGTGGCAAAGTTACGGCACTCCAAAGTTGACACTTTTTACCATAGGATAACATTATGGCATCTGACGCATTGCAGCAATCCTTTAGCGCCCTGCTGCAAAATTATGGTTCTGTCTTTTGGGCTGAAATTTGGAGGGAAGACAGCCAACATCGCACATATGTGCCTTTCAGTGGTTTGGTGAAAAAAATATTACAGGGAGGCAAAGTTATGGCACTCTGAACTTCTTTTTTTTCCCATAGGATAACATTACGGAGTTCACCGCGCCTTTCAGGGCCCGTATCTCAGAAACGGTGCGAGATACGGACTTTTCATTGTAGAAATGCTTAGCCCCCCAAAGGCTAGGTACAAAACTAGCCAGGAAAGTGATAAATCATATTACTTTTACATTTTTTTCCTACGTCGTACGGTTCCTGAGATATAAGCAATTTAGTATTCCAACTCGTCATTTTCTGCTCCGAGACCCATTCTTATGCATACATTCTTTGTACTCACTGTCTTTCTCTATGCAGCTTTTGGGGAAAACCAGCCTGTGCTCTTACATTACTATTACCGTTACCACTTCCGCTTGCGGTTCTGTACCTGTTTCACTTACCATTCCCATCTACGCCACCATGTGCGTTACCCTTTGTGTTTTCATTTGCACTTGTGTTTGCGTTATTTTTACCATTTCTGTGTACAGTACTGTTTCTCTTTCTGTTTTGCTTTGTGTCAACATGCACATTGCCATTTACATTTGCGGGCACCATGTTACTATGTGACAAGCCATCACGTGGCAGGAGCGTGGGGCCTTCCCGCTGCTGCATTACATTCACTATTTCTCATTATCATTCTCAAAAAGAAGGGAAATTAGAGGCAAAAAACTCAGTTTAATGCATTAGTTAGGGTTGTTCCACAGTGACAAAAGCGAGGAATTCGGTGTTAGGGTTGAAAGCCCCTTATACCCCCTGCCCACCCCCCAACCGGCATCGGGTGCGATTGGAGTTATGTAGCCTAACTCTCACCCCATTCTCCTATACTCTGCTTCTTCACATCTGATGGGGTGAGATTTGGGGCCCAGCAACTAGCGTGCACTCCGATGCGGTTGAAATGGGTGGAATCATGCAGACTTTCAGCCTAACACTGAATTCCTCACTTTTGTCGCTGTGGAACAACCCAATAATGCATTAAATAGAGTTTTTTGCCTCATATATATAGATATATATATATATATATATATATAAATATGTTGTCTTTTTGCTGTTATTGCTGATTTTGTTCATCACCATGTTATTCTGTGCTACAACTGTATTTGCTCTTTGTGTATATTGTTTTGTAAGTGTATTGCACATCTTTGCCTCAGGACCTCTTTGTAAATGAGCCTGTTCAATGCAGTTAATTACTGCCAATAAACTTTGATTTGACTTGACATTCAGGGATTAGAAAACAGTGGTTTGGATAGAATAACTGTAGTAAGGTAACTTAGGCACTGGAGATCCAATGATGGGAGTTCTGGGAAGGTAGCTGGGAAAGCCTTAGGACATCCAATGGCTATTGAGGAAGTAGGAGTCGAGTAACATGATCAACAGAGTCAGTGCTCATAGGAGAAGCTAAGGAAAGGTAAAATGGGTGATGTCAGTACTGCTGTGAGGTATCTTGTGGTTCCCATTATCTGTAGCAGCGATGATAGTTACGGTGTTATTGCACGGCAAAAGGAATTAGGTCACTTTTCTATGTAAAAGATATCCTGTGATACATGGTAGATAGGGAAGCTACAGTGCTTGAATTGACAGGATGCATGGGGAGCATCCAGTAGAGTTGGATGAGGAATGACATCTTTCTATATTCTAGTCGAATGGGATTCCGGAACTGATCCTGGTGAGAAGATTGGAAAGTATTGGCAACACTATGGTGATGTTAGTGTCTATAAGGCATATAGCTCAAGGGATGTTGCTAGAAGAAGTTGCCCTTGTGACACAGACAGCCAGTTCTGAGTGCTGCATTATATTTTTTTTATATACAATGTATTAATGTATCTGTTGAAAATTCAAATGCTCTAGGGATGACCTCTCTCATCCCCCGATTTCAGCTGACAGATGCAGGCCAAGAAAACTGCTGACAGTTACTAAAAGACTTTTATTAAGGATCCTGTTTCTCTGAGCTAATTACAGACTTGTTTAAGTTAATTTTGTTAAGAAAGAAATCATAAACTAGGTTTATGATGTTAAAATAAGGGAAGCTAGGATGTTACATAGAGGTGTAAGATTGACGTTATAAAGCCTGTGTGAAGAGGGTACAGCATGAGATCAAAAGAGGTGTCATTGAAACTGGAGTTATGCTAAGGCTGCAGAATTAATACTTTGAAATTACATCCTGTGGTTGTATAAAAATATATTTTTGTTAGATATTTGACCAGAGGAGGGGCTGGATAACTTCATCCAAAAGGGGTTGGCCAATACTGCTTGAAAAGATTATTCTTTTTCACAATAGAGGTGCATTTTGTATCTCACACTGACCAAGAAAACATTTGAGCACTGAAAAGAGGTATTTAGAAAGCTAGACAAATTTAAATATAGTTGTAGGAATTGCACTGTTTTAAACCTTGTTTTGTTTAAAGATCTGTATGTCTTGTGATATAAGAGTTCTGTATTGTATGTTTGACATATTATTATATATTTTAGTAAAAACTCTAATTTTAGAGAAAACCTGGTCTGTCTTTGAATTGCTTTATTTTGCTAAGAAATATTTATGGTTCAGCAGACATATAGCTTGTATGGCGGTATCAAACTGGAAAGAGAAGAGTTTTAAATCTGAGGTCTTTATAAAAGTTTTAAAGGGTTCATCTCTGAATACCTGGTAAGGTGCCCGTAGGCAAAGATATCTGGCCCTCCAAAGACAGATATATCTGAGCCTGTGCATTGGGTATGCTAGCAAGAGGTTAACAGTTTAAATCCCTCCAGAACTGAGACCAAAGGTTGATCCAAACTCACAAAAACAGACAAGAGGGTTACCTTGTCTGTTACACTGTTCACAAGGCTGCACTCAGAGGTTGGCACTTTGGGAGTAGAGGGCCTTACCTGCTGAGTGAATCTGTGACAGTCCTCAGGTGAAATGATCAAGTACTCAGTCAAGTAGTGGATGGAGCTGTTAGGACAGCCAAGGTAGGAGTATGAAATAGATGAACAGGGAGTAGCTGACCAGGTAGGAATGCTGGCCAAAGATAGGTATAAATGCCCAAAAAGAGTCACGGCAGACAGGACAAAGACCCGAGCCATCAGAGTGACTAGGAAAAGGCAGCTGACCAAGGAAGGAGGGGAACGTCCAGAATGGACATCCACACACTGGAGGAAGTAGTCCTAGAAGACCACATAGGCCAAGCCGTACTGACATCGCAGGTGCAGGAAGGAATAGGAGCAGGTCAGCACCACAGTAAACTGAAGTAGGATGTAGCAAAGCCATTGCAGGCCATGAGTGGTGGATCCAACTAAGACCAGAAGTGAATCCAGGTACTAAGTGCTACGGAGTTGGGGTATGAAAGTCCCACGTTCACAGAAGATGGTGAACAGCAAGTGGAGAGAACAGAAGGGACTGCAGTAATGAGGCACGAGGATCCCACCGTTGAAGCAGAATGCAGTTTCTCATGGCAGACAGCAGTGAGTGACCATGAGCAAGGAAGTCCAGGAGGCAATCAAACTAAATGGAGGTAGAGGCTGAACAAGCTGGTGGAGTCCTAGTCCAGAGCGTGAGGAAGCCAAGGTGGGGATGAGTACAATGAGTCTATGGAAGTGCAGGATGCAGACTGGTGAGGTAGAATGTGGAAGGCAAATGGGGTACAGAGGTCCGGTTCCTGAAGGGAAGTGGCAACCGGGTATCAGGTAGAGAATGTATGAGGATGAACCAGTCGATTGCAGAAAAAGGCTTCCATCCCTGGTATTCAAGGTGAGATGATCTTCAAGCAATGCTGCCAGACAAAGGTCAGATGGTGGAGGCAAATGGATACAGTGATCCCGGTCCCGGAGGGAAGCAGTAAACTGTATTCAGGTAGAGAATGCATAAAGGTAAAACAGTGGGTTGCAGACGCAGGTTCTCATCTAAGGGAGATGGTGCAAGACTATCTTCATTCAAAGCCAGTGGGCAGAGGAATTATGTTAAATGCAAATGAGGCATAGTGGTCCCGTTCCCAAAGGAAGCAGCAACAGGGTAGCAGAGAGAAAATGCAGGAAGATGAAACAGTGGATCACAGACAGAGGCTCCCAGCCCTGGTAGGCAAGGTGAGACAATCTTCAGTCGATGCCACCAGGCAGAGGTAGGTTGTTGAAAGCAAATGAGATAGTGGCTCCGTTCCCATAGGGAAGTGGCAACCAGGTATCAGGTAGAGAATGCAGAAGGTGGAAATGGTCAAATGTAGACTCAGGCTCCCATCCCTGGTAGTTGAGGTGAGACGACCTTGACTCGAGGCCGCCAGGCTTGTTGAAGGCACATTGGGTAAAGAGATCCCATTCCTGAAGGGTAGAGAATGAATAACTATGAAACAGTAGAATGCAGACATGGCTCCCATCCCTGGTAGTCGGGGCGTGCTAACCTTCACTCGATGCCACCAGGCAGAGTTAGGGACGGAGGATGTCAGGTTTGTAAGTAGTAGATAGTAATTGGAACAGAATCCCATCCCCGGTTGACAAGGCAAGCCTACCTTCACTCAGTACCTCAGAAGGTACGAGTTAGGGACAGAGTTGTCAGGAAATGCCAGTAAAGGGGAAATAGAGTGAGCCAGGAAGGAGCATGGTGGTGGTGATGGAATGCAACAATGACTGAAAGCTCAGCAGGCTGCAACAGCAGTGATCCATGCAATGGCAGCAGAAGCCAAGAAGACTGGAAGGCAGGATGTATCAGGAATGCGAGAGATGCTTCAAGACAGGCAGGGCCTAGGGAAGGAGAAGCCATGGCAAGTCAGTGAATGGAAGCAAACATTGTGGGAATAACAGAGAATGTATAATGCCTGAGGAGTGAATGTATGAAGAGAGTTAGTAATGCAGGCTTAGAGGGTGCCGCAAGGGGCATGGAAAAGGAAGTATGTGTGAATGGTGTAAGTAACTGGCAAACTGGAAGGTAAAGAGCACCAGGAGTAGGACAAGGAAACATAATTCTTGAAGCAGAATGGGGTATAGGTGATGGGGCAGAATGGTAAGGGGTATAAACGCCTGACTAGGGTTAGAGGGAGCATGGTCTGGATGGTTGAAAGGGCATAAATGGAGATGGAATACAGGTGTGAGGAGCGAAAGACCCAAAAAGGAGAACCAGGGGAGCAAAGAACAAGGGCAGGAATGGTGGTGGAGGGGAGACAACTGGGGCAGACAAGGAGCCAGGGGAGAAAAGAAGGGAGGGCAGGGCTGGAAAAGGGCAACAGGCTTTGCCAAATCTGGTAGACTGGCAGTGCACTGCATGGACTTTGAGGAATTTGGCCATGAAATAGGGAGGAGAAATGACGAGTACAGCCATACAGGAGGAAAGCAATGTGAAGGTGGTATGATTGTTCCAGTGGGGGCTATCCACAGTCAGGAAGGTGAGGTGCATTCGCAGGGGACAGCGAAGGAAGGAGCAGCGACGTAGATCAGTGATTGTAGTCCAACAAACTGTAACACACTAGAGAACCACTGAGGCAGATCACCTGCAAAACTGATCAGGTTGAAGTATGGTATGAATAGTCTGCAATCATATGTCATTATACCTGGAGGAGAAACTCATTGAGGCAGGAAGCCAGATCATAGGAGTGCTCCAGGGGACAGAGAATGCGTAGAGCACAATCGCACAATAAACCCTGGTCAGTAGAAGTAACATATACAAGTCCCCATAAATACAGATTGTCGAGTAATGAATATGATGGGAAATGTAGAACAAAAGGGAAAATGAAGACAAGGAGGAGACAGTACCATTGGCATAGATTAGTACAGCAGTGTTTCAGGTTACTTGCTTGGGAGTCAGTGGGGAAATGGGAGTGAGGATTCCAGCACACGATGACCACAGAGAGGTCTGGATGCTGAGACAGTTAAAAGCGTCTCACAAGTGATGCTCCCAACAGTGAACAAGAAGCAGGCAGAGAAGCAGTCCAGAGGAGGGCAGGTCATGTGCCATACAGTTTGGTGGACTGGGAATACGGGGAGCAGAGGATGTGAATGGGACATCCCATCTCCTAAGGGACAGAGCCAGTTAGCAGCATGGTGGGGAGGCCAAGTAGGCACAGGGGGATGACGTCGCGCCCAAGGGGAAGTAAACATGGAGCAGCGGCTCCAGAGCAGAGAAAGAGCAGCAAGGGGGGAGGCAGAGGGGAGATGGGGAAATGGAGTCCAACAGGAGGAGCAGACACACAGGGGGGGCAAAGGTAAACAAGGGACAAAGAGGACGGGAAGGGGGGCAAGCAAGGGAGGAAGAAAAAGAAAAGGAATGGGAGGGAGCTGGAGAAATCAGATGAGGATCAGAAGGGAAAGGAGGCTCAGCCCACAAGCCACACGGGAGCCCAGGTGCTGCGTGTAATTCACAACGCACTAAGCAGAACACTGCCAAGGGAGGCTGGCCTTTGTAGGTGATGTGGAAGGAGCTATTCCACCACATTGAACCCCGGGCTAAAGCCCTCCCATAGAATTAATAGGCAGTAGCATGTGAACTCCATTTTGTAATACCACAGCTGGCACCTAATGTGAAAATATGTATTTTATTTTAATGTATTACTTTAGTAAGAGTCTGGTTATTATTCGGTGGGATGGCGAGTCTACTTTAAGCTGCAGCTTTAAATGTCAGTGGGACAGTGGGTCTGCTTTAAGCTGCAGCTTTAAATGACCACGGGACACCTGAGAGACTTTGCATAGCTGACAGTCTGTGTGGAGCGAGCACTATCAGGCCGCCTTTTCGGTTTGTGCTTCCGGGTTTAAAGTTTGCCGTGAATTGGGGGAATTTCTCAAGTCATTTTAGGTGGAGCAATGGTCGCAGATTTAAAATGTGATGTGGAACTTGTGACCAGCTTACTGGTCCCCGTCTTTGGCTCTTTTGGGACTGGAGGGTGAAGCGATGTTAATACGGGGGAGCAGGATGTAAAGATTTTTTTTAAATGAAATTTAATGGAAACCTTTTTTTCCCCTTACAGGTAGCTTTGAGGATTTTTATAGTGTTCAGGGGTTGCAACTCTGCTTAACGAGTAGCTAATCTTGTCGTGGTCACCATCTTTGCTAGTGTTGGGTTTGACATCATCGAAGTGATTTCAGGGGAAGTTCCTAATGCTGCTGACTGGCAGCTGCCACCTTTTCCCATTGGTATATTGCAGGATTTGCCATGGATAAAAGGTGCCAGCTAGCCAAGCAGCATCCAGGAGTTTTCCCTTGCCATTGTATAATTCCAACTGGAGAACTGAGCCCCATGCACAGTCACAGTGTAAAATGGGGTAGCAAGCAGGTGTGTGCAATTGTAAGTACATGAAAAAGTCTAGTAACTTTTTAAATCATAATGGCATACCTCAGTAGGAATGGGGTCAGCAGCCTGCTCACTGGGTATATTTTTTTTACCTGTTTTTTTTTTCTAGTACCTTTCCAACTGGAGAACTGACAGCCCCATTCACAGCCATAGGTGCCGGAACCTACTGGCGAGAGGTGGTGGTACCGCCCCCACACACACTCACTTTTTCTCACAAGCATTTAAAGGGCCCCTTAATGCATACAAGGTCAGAAGGAAAGCAATCATGGTCTTTTTTGTAATTACTATAGCCCCCCCCCACACACATACTTTTCCTTATGTTGTGGCACCTATGTACACAGGCACAATGTACAACAGGGTAGCTAATAGGGGTGTATGAGTACAGTAACTCTTCTTGAACATTTTGCCAGCCTTGGCTAGGAAAAGGTGGTTTGGGGGAAAAACAGTAAAATATGCAGTAGCTTATGCTGAGGACTCTGCAATTTGAGCACACTAGATAGACCTGATGGCCTTATTATGCTGGTAGCATCATACATTCGAAGGTAAACTCCCCTATTTCACACTTTTTACATAGTATAGTGTGTTTACCCCTTCATTTCCCCTACCCCACCCCAGCAAGTGACTAGCACAACAACTACTCCTGTAATTGAGGATCCACAGCAGTGACTGCATCAACACACCAGCAGCTCAGCTCTGGTCATGGCCAGTGTTACACAGATCTTAGCAGAGAGGATGGATGGCAGTATAATTCATTTAAGGTTTGATGGAACTCTAAGACCACAATCCCCCCAGCAGGGAACATAATACATATGCTGTGCAAATTTGTACCAATTTATAGGGATTCCCTACCCACCCTAGAATCCCACGGTACCTAGCAATTCCCTTGGTAAGCAGAAATTTGTCCAGACTCACCTTAAAGGCCCATGCTGTCTTTATGTGAATTGTCTCTGCCAGTAGGCAATGCTATAAGTTTAGCATCCTCTGGAAGGAAATGTGCTTGCTAACGTTACTCCAGAATTTACCACCCCTGAGGTTTAAGGTTTGTCACCATGTCTAGGAAACACATAGGTGGAAGTGAACTCATACATAACGACACTCATGACTTCCTTGGATGGCTGAAATGCAAAACACACAAAAAGGTCAGAGCACAAGGAGTTTCAGAGCTAACATGCAGTTCTTTTACACTACATAATTGCCAACAAGCCCCCTGGCCCTTTAAGGCTTGGTGCTAGTTCTTCATTCGGTACCCATGTCCTGCTGCAAGACATAAGGAGGAAACATCTCTTGACTAGTCAATCTTATTAGCTTCTTTTACACTGGCCATTTCTACCCCAGTGTAGATGGGTCGGAGAGCCACACTGGTGTACATCTGTGTGTGTAAACTGCATAGACATCAAGCATGTGTATCTCTTCTGCTCCTCTCTAAAACTCTCTTTACACTGACCAAGCTGTTACACACTGGTGTGACTCACACTTGAGTCAGTCTGCATGTCATCGTTTATGAAACCAGTGGTGTACTAATGGGTAACACAATGTTTGGCCTAACGACTTTTAGCTCAACAACATTTTGCATATGCCATTTAGCTGAACAACCTTTTTTTTCACAATACAGTGCGGTAGATATCAAGGTTCTTTAGGCCACTTGTCGCATTAGACAAAACATCTTTAGGCTAAATGACACAGGCAAAATGGCATTCGGCCAAAAGTTGTTAGGCCAAATGTCATGAAGCTGTGCTAATGGTGATGCTAAATTACCTTCAGACAGTGAGGTGAAAAGTGGCAACAGTTTACGCAGTACTTGAAACCACCTACACCAGCTCTCTATCTGGGATAGGAGCAGAAGAGCCACACTGGTTTGATGCCTGAGTATTTTACATATGCAAATTTACACTGGTGTGACTCTCCAAACCATCTACAATGATGTCAGAATGGTACATGGTTTCAAGTGCTGTGTAAAGGGTGACCCTTTTTCACCTCACTGCCTGAGGGTAACTTAACATCACAACATGCAAGGAACTCCTTGCAGGATGGATCCCACAATGCAGTTCCAATGACATTGGTGTGGAAGCCTATATCCTTAAGTGGTGCACACCACTGGCTTCATAAACGACCAGGTGCAGACACTGATATGAGGCACACCAGTGTGCAACAGCTTGGTCAGTGTAAACAAGGCTATTGATCCCCCTGAGTGGGTGAAAGAGATCATGTCCCCTCTTAGCCTCTTTTTCTCCAGAGTGAATATGTTAAGGAGCTCCAGCCTCTCTTTGTGGCTTTTGTCCCCCACACCGCTAATCATTTTGGTGGTCCTCTTTTGCACCCTTTTGACTGTTTAATATCCTTTTTGTGCTGAGAAGACCAAACTTGCACCCAGTTCTCACGTGAGGCCTTACCAGGACCTTGTAAAGTAGCAAGATTACCTTCCCTGTTCTACTGGTCACCCCCTTTAGATGCACTCCAACAGTCTACTGGCCCTCTTGGCGGTGGTCATGCACTGATGGTTCTGCGTTAGCCTCTAGTCTAGTTTGACTACCAGGTCCTTTTTTCTTCTCATTTGTAGCAAGATAAAGCCCCACACAATGTTTATCTCTTACCTCTGTTTTTTCCTACCCAGATGTTGCACCTTACATTTGATTACTACATTGATTCATGGACTCCAGCAGCCTGGCCAATACCCCAGCTGATTTAGATCCTCCTGAAATTTGTTCTGGTCCTCTGGGGAGTCCTCCACTCTCGCCATATTAGTGTCATCAGTGAACATAGGCAGCTTGCTGGAGAAGCCAGCTTCCAGTTTATTAATGAAGATGATAAACAACAGTGGCCCCCAACACTGATCCCTGAGGGATGTCACTTAGTGCTTCTTTACAACCAAAGAAGTGCCCATCCATCATCACACTGCTTCCTACCCCCATGCCAGTTAGTAATTCACCTTGAGTGTCATTTATAGCACACTGGTGAACATTGCCCAGAAGTTTGAGTAGCCCCATCTCCTATATCTAGGGGCATGCTGATAGAATGGATGGGGAAGGGAGCAGATAACATCTTAAAACCTTACTTGACCTTCTAGGACTGCATGACCTCCCAGGTGCACAGACACTCTTTGGGCCAGTGCAGGGCTACAAACAAAGGGTGTTAGCAAACAAACATTTCCACAGCAATCATTCTATTTATTGACCGGCTCAACACAGAAACATAGAATTTGACAACAGATAAGGGTCACTTGGCCAACCCAATTTGTCCCTTTTTTCCCTGCCTGTACTGTCAGTGCAGACCCCACTTCATCTCCACCCCCCTTGCTTCCCACCAAGATTCCCTTGTGCCTATCCCATGCATGCTAGAAGCCCACTACTGTTTTTGCCCCACCACCTCCTCTGGAAGGCTGTTCTGGGCAGGAACTACTCTTTCAGTGAAGAAGTAATTCCTCACATCTTTCTTGAATTTACCCCCTTCCAGCTTCTTTACATGTCCCCTTGTTCTCATGCATCTTTTCCTCTGAACCATACTCCCCTCATGTACCTTATTTACTCCTATGAGGTATTTATAGGTCTCAATCATATCCCCCCTTACTCTTCTCTCTTCCAGGGTGTACGTATTGAGGTCTTTCAGTCTCTCCTCGTAGGGCTTCTGATGTACACCCTGCACTACTTTAGTTGCCTCGCCTGGACTGCCTCCTTCTTGAGATGTGATCACCATGGCATCCAGTGAAAATGGCAACTGCATGACAGCAAAGCGTGAAAACGGCGACTGAAACACAGTGCTGACACTGCTGGGCAAACACCGTTTCCCTCCCACCCCCGACTTTATCCCCACCCTCGGAGTTAGTGTCTATAATAAGGGGTGTCTGGGAAAACACTTTGCTCAGATGTGGTTGTGATGCAGGTTCAGCGCCATTATCATGCATTACCATTCCACAGTCGCTATTATGACATGGAACAGGTCACCAGAAATGGACACAGTACTACAGATGTGGTCTCGCTAAAGAGCTATACAGTGGGAACACCATTTCAGCAACTACTGTATTTCAGTTCAGTACACCAAACAGAAAATTGCACATAAAATCATACATTATCAAATACACAAGAAGAGAATATAAATGCACCATACCTCCCTTTTAAGGCAGCAGTGCAATGAAATTGGGCAGACAATTTGACCCTACATTTTTTCACTCTAAAAGATTACAGGCATCTCCCCATTTAATTTGGTGGTCACATTTTGTAGTTCTGCCATAATCTTAGAATGTTGTTATAGTTTATGGTAAAATGTGATTCATTATCAAATTTGGTTACTGGACACGTTGTTGTATAGCAGTAGTGAAGTAAAAATGTTATTGTGTTGCAGTAGCTATGTCACTGCTGCAGCACAACTTAGAATGTCTTTGCACATGCATGAGGAAGCAGCCGCAGTGGAGAGAGCAGACCAGGAAGTTAATGGCACTTGAAAGAACCGTGCCACAGTAAGGTACTTTTTAGTGCTGGAGGGCCTTTTTGGGGGGGAAACACGATCAAAATAATGGTCGCCCATACACCATAAACTATTGTGTATGAGAAACTATACAGTAACAAGGCAGTTTTTCATCTTTTGATTTCTGTGGCAACTGGTCTCAAGGTCTCTTGTTACTAGGGAAACCACTCAATCCAGAAACAGACTTGTTGTGCATGATTGCTCATACACAATCCTCCATATTGTTTTCTTCTGTGTTTTCACAAGAAAAAAAGATGGCCACCACATTTGGCTTAGAGAATTAATTGTAAATCTGGTAAGAGTAGGGCTGAACAAAAAAAAATCTCATGGTGTGCAGCATACAAGGTACCTAGAGATATAGGTTTCACAGGTATGTTAATGTTTGCATTACTTGTAGCTGTGTAACCCCCCTGCAAATGGGGGTTCCCAAAAGACTTCCAGGAGCTTGCTTGAATGCTCCAAGCCTGAATGGTGTTTGGCATTTAAGCCATTTATCAGTGAGTGTTTTTAGAACCTCTGGTACTGTCTCTTTAAGAGCTGTCTGCTTGCAGACATAATTAGTTGTATGGGGACTGTGTGTTTCTTTGATTGAGTACCACTCAAGCTGCTGCCAATTCACTTCATTTTTGCAGTCACTAGGAGTGCAAAGGGAACCTATCTGAAAGATGTAACTGTTTGCCAGAAATTATTTAGAGTAATAATGAAATTACAGTTTGTCTAACCTGCTTTCTTTGCAGTCAGAACTGTGTCTGCTAGTTCCCATTCTAGTTTTGAACTGCTGAACTGGACCAATCAGTGTGGGTAAGCTAGCTCTAAAATGGTGCCTTGGACTTAATCAGAACTTGGACTCATAATCTGAGCCAGCCACAAGAGGATTGTATGGGCAGTGACTCTGGAGATGTAGTTTAGACTTCAGTGCCTTTTTGGACCAACAGCAGCAGTCTATTGTGGTGACAGCCAATCCAGTCAAGAACTGGGAGGAACTCAAAGGAAGTGCCCGTTTTGTCAGTTGGAGTTTCAGTTGAGCTTTGGCAGTGAAGAAGGAAGGAGCCCTGTGCTTTTCAGTGTGCAGTTTTAGTCAAAAAACGTGTGTAAGGCCCAGAGTTCCGGTCTGCAGCTTGTGTAACAGCTTGTTAGGACTGAATCTGTCCTGTGAAAAGAATCAAAGGATCTCTGAAGAGTAGAAACCAGGCTCACCCTGTAGAAGACTGGAGGAATTGCTGAAAATTGCACTCTGTCTGTCAGGAACTGAATCTGCTGTGTGTTCTCCCGGGTATTGTGCAGTAATTGCGATCGGGATACAGATGCAGCCTGCCTGGTATAGTGCTTTCTTTTATATGGATGTGTGAAGAGGTTTGTGTACCTCAAGTGAGCCCTGCTGACATTGAAGGACCCTATCTTATTTGGAGGTCGTGAGTACTAATTCAGGGTTGCTCCCTGTTGAATTGCCACATTAAATCCAAATGGAATTACTGTACTGCTGACTGTTTAATTCTCCTTTTCTCTGTGTGAAAGGGCCCCTACCAGCTGCCACGGTTTGGACTAGCCACTAGGGCTTGGGTACCCAGGGACAGTAACTGATAGGGATAGGCCTGTGCACAGAGCCATAGGTAGATTATTAGAGTGATAAGCTAATTAACCTGATTTCCCCCTGTCCTTGTTATATCCCCCTAAATAAATCAGAGCTGCTTGTTTCAGCAAAGTTATACTGCCTGAGGTATTTGTCTATGTTAAAGTACTGTGCTGTGATTGTTGCACTGTATCTCATTTCACAGGAGGTCCCAGTGCGGAACCAGACCTGGGGTAAGTGTATACTGTGAAGGTAATTCTGATATATTGTGTGGGCCACTAGTGGGAAGAAAGGGGTTGCAGTGTCCCAGAGGGCTGTGACCAAGTTAGTTTAACTATTGCAAACCCTGACCTCTGGGTGGAGGCACCCGCCATTGGATCCAGGCCCCTCAACCTGTTAGTGGCAAATCAGGCAGGGGTAGTAGCCCCTGGGATAGCGCCATCTAGGGGTTACAGCTGAAACTAGCTTTTTGATTAAACATTTTTCTTTGCACTGTTTCTTTAAAGTGAAAAAGACAAAAATAAAGCAATATATTTTTTGTTTGTTTCTGTAAATTTTTTTTATTCTTAACACATTTTTAAAACTTTTTATAACTTGGTATGCAATTTCCCTATGATGTGGGTCAAGAACATTCTTTACAGCCTCCACTCTATACTGTCTTGATTCCTGGCCATTATGTTATATAAGTATTTCTCCCTGGCCTTAGTGTAGCAGAGGCACCTCAATATGGTGTGATCTATATCCTTCAGTTCATTTAAAGTGCAGCTACGGTTCAGATCAGGTGAATCTACCAGCCTCCTAGACATTCTGTACTCCAGTGTCTTTGAAGTAAATAAACCAAACCATGAGTTAAAATATGCATATCATTGCTATTTTCCAGAAGATTAAACAAACATTCAAATGAATGGTATGCTTTAGTATGGACATACCACAAATAACATTTTGAAATATTGATTCCTGTCAGGTCTTTTATATTACTGTCATAGATAAGTTTCGATTTAAACACTCTTGCATAATTTTTACTCATCATCACTCCCTTTTGCACAATATTCCATACATATGATTGATGTATAATTTTCAGGTATTCTTGAGTACCAGGGGCCAAACATTCAAACATTAGTCCCAACGCTAACGTGTTTTGCGCCGGTGCCAGCTGGGTATGTGACTTGCACTTGGGGCAAGGCCATATTCAGAGGCCCAGTTAGCATGCCCTAAATCCAGCTGCACCCAGGCACTAACATACCACTGTGCCCATGCAAATCAGGGATCTCCTCCTGCGTACAGATAAAATGTATTTAAACTAACTAAATAACTAACTTACTAAATGCAGGTGCAGTGGCATTTTTAAAGGTTTGCAATGGCAGTAAACAGCCCCACGAGTGGTGCTATTTACCACCACCAAAAAACACTGCTTAACTGGGCGCTAAGCATGCACCCCTACACCATCAAAGGCAGATTGGCTATACTGCAGCTCCCACCCATGATCATCCATCATACCTTCAAACATGCAGTTCCTGGTGTTTGGGGCACCCCAACCACCTGTACCATGTACTGCCCCATATTCTTGGTGTCTAGTGCCCCCCACCCCCTGAGCACCTGTACCATGTACTTTCAGATATCCCCTGGTGTCTAAGTGGCACCCTCCACCCCCGATCATGCTTACCATGTACTGTCCCAATATCCCTGGTGTCTACTGGCACCCCAATCCCAGAGCACCTGTACCATGTACTGTCTGATATCCCTGGTATCTAGTGGCACCTCCCACCCTCCGATCACCCACACTTTTTACTGTCTGATATCCCTGGTGTCTAGTGGCACCCCCTAACCCCTGGTCACCTGTGTACAATGATACAGAACACCCTGGTATCTAGTGGTTCCCCATGTCCCTCTCGAATGCCCATTGACATAAGAAAGGTAAACATTGGCAATCTAGCATTCCCCCACCCACCCCACCTGCTAACAGAACATCACCCATCACACATACCCCTTACCAGGGTGTCTGAGGATTTCCAGGGAATCCTGCTACAGTGACTGCCACAGCCCTCCTCTCATCTCCTTTGCCGGCTGCCATATCAGCTGTCAGTAGCATGCATACAGTATAAATAGCGTACATGCACCACTGACACCTCATACAATGGCTGGCCAAGAAGGTTAGAGGAGGGCTATGCCAGTCACCGTATGAGGATTCCCTGTATATCCAGGAACACCTACAGTAGTAAAGGGAGGGGGTGTGATGCATGGTGTTCTGTGAGCCAGGAGGGCAGGTGAGGGATGCTAGACCACCAATGCTTACCTTTACTTATGTCAGTGGGCATTCGGGGGGGGCAGAGGAACTACTGGACACCAGGGCATTCTGTATCAATGTACACAGGTGACTGGGTGATGGGATGTGCCACTAGAAACCAGATATATCAGACAATACATGGTAGGGCTGCTCAAGGAGGAGAGTGCCACTAGACACCAGGGAATATGTAAACATACTGTCAGGATGGGTGATACTGGGCTGCTGCGCACCATGCAAAGGAGCCCATAATGGGCATGCAGATGGCAATTTAGTACCTTGCATGCCAGTGGACTCATTTGCATATTGTGGCTGAATATAGCCCATAGGGGTCCTGACACTATCCTTTCTGGGGAGCGGTATTTCCTGTGGGCTATATACAACCCAGGTCTGTGTCAGGGCAGCACAGTTTCACATAGCACTGCACTGACGTGAACCAATATTCAGTCAGATAGTGCTAGTCCGCTATCCTACTGAATATAGCAGCCACTAGGTCTGGTGCTAGCATAAGCATGGCCAAAGCCTTTGCACTGTGCTTGCACCACATCCTTTGAATGTCCAGCCCCCAATGACCATTTAGATCTAAAATCTTTACTATCAGAAATTATTTTTTCTTGAAGGCACATATATGGTTGTATCTCCCTATCTAGGCCAGTAAGTTTTGGGAAAAAAAACCTCATGATCGTATTAGTAGTACTGATTGAAATCACAACATGTAGGTGTTTGGCAAAAGTCCATTGTTTGTCAGTTTATTGTCCCAAAGAGGGTAAAGTAGGTGTCTTCATTCAGGAGACCTTTCACCCAGATGATTTCAAAAGTCCAGCACTAATTTCAAGGCTGTGTACAACCCAATGGGTACAGGACACAAAGTCCCAATTCATTTAAACTCTAAAGCTAGCAACCAAGCCCTCTGCTGGCAGATTTACAATTCCCATAGACTCTTACAGTTGTAGAATTTTTACTGCAGTAACTTTTGACCACAGCGAGTATCTCTTATTTTCTAAGCAGGTTGCGCTAGGGCACTAAGCATGGGGCACAGGGGAATTTGGTCCATTGAGATGACTGCCCTGAAAACGCACTTTGCAGTCCCACAGACATCTAATACAATGGCTATATCTAATTAGAAATATAGAAAGATACAATTTGCTGGCAGATAAGGGCTATTTCACCCACCTAGTCTGCCCATTTTTCCCTGCCTACAGTATGACTGCAGATCCTACTTGATTTTCGGCCCATTCATCCATGCCCCCTTCCCTTTTCCTAAGATAACCTTATGCCTGTCCCATGCACTCTTGAACCCCACCACTGTTTTCACCCCCCCACCACCACCACCTCCGCTGGAAGACTGTTCCAGGAATCCACCACTTTTTCTGTGAAGAAGTACTTCCTTACATCTCTCCTAAATTTACCCCCCCCAGCTTTTTGTCATGCCCCTTGTCCTTGAGCACCTTTAGTTCTGCAAAATGCTTCCCTTTTGTACCTTATTTACCCTGTGAGGTATTCAAAGGTCTCTATCATATCCCCCCTTTCCTTCCTGTCTTCTAGTGTGTACATATGTAGGTCCTTAAGTCTCTCCTCACAGGGCTTGTGATATAGACCCTACACCATTTTGCTTGGCCTCCTGTGGACCACCTTCACTCTGTCTATGTCTTTCCAGAGATGTGGTCTCCAGAACTGGACACAGTACTCTAGGTGAGGACTTACTAGTGTTCTATATGAGGCAATACCCTCTTCCCTCCTTCTGCTGGTCATATAAATCCCTATGCACCACAGCATCCCTCTAATCTTCTTGACTGTCTTGTTGCACTGCCTGGACACCTTTAGGTTATCCAGTATGATCATGCCCAGGTCTCTTTCCTGCTTGGTGGTCGTCAGTACTACTCCTCCCATTTTGTACTCTGCCCCTGATTTTCCATGCCCCAAGTGCATTACTTTGTACTTTTTCACATTTAAATTTAGCTGACATACCCTTGATCACTCCTTAAGTTTTCTCAGGTCTCTGCTCATCCTTTCCACCCCTGCCCCCTTGGAGTGTCCACCCTATTGTGGATTTTGGGCGTCATTTGCAAAGAGGTAGACCTTTCCTTCCAGCTCCTCTGCAATATCTCTTATAAAGACATTAAAGAGGACCAGTCCCAGCACTGATCCCTGAGGCACCCAACTGGTCACCCTCCCTTCCTCAGAGTGAAATGCATTTATTACAACCCTCTGCCACTTCTCCACTAACCAATTTCTTACCCACTTTGGACCCACTCCTAAGCTACCCAGTGTGCTTACTATTCTTCTATGTTTATTTTTTGTATTTATTTAAAAGTTGGTAACCAGGTAAGGCACACTGAGCCAAGGCTCATTTCCAGGTGTGACCCGGGATCGAACAGTATTGAAAGCCTTACTGAAATCTAGGTAGACCACATCCACCGCTCCACCCTCATCTAATTCCTTGGTCACTCAGTCAAAGAAATCTATCAGATTTGTTTGACATGACCTCGCCCCTGTGAATCGATGCTGCCTCAGGTCTTACAACCCATTGAGTTCAAGATATTTCACAATCCTTTCCTTCAGCAGTGACTCCATTAACTTTCCAACTGCCGACATCAGGCTGACTGGCTTATATTTCCAGCCTCCTTCCTGCTACCACTTTTGTGAAGTGGGACTATATCTACCCTCCTCCAGTCCTCTGAAACCACTCCTGCTTCCAATGAGCTGTTACTGTAAATAGACAGTTAGTGGTGCAGTCAGTACCTCCCTGACCTCCCTCAATACCCTTGTGTAACCCCTAGGTGGCGCTATCCCGAGGGCTACTACCCCTGCCTGCTTGACTAGTAGTAGGTTAAGGGGCCTGAGTTCTGAAACGGATGCCTCCACCTGGAGGTCAGGGTTGGTAGTGGTCAAGCTAACCTGGGCACAGCCCTCCGGGACACTGTAACCCCCCTCTTTCCCCTCTAGTGGCCTGAACACTGTACAATAATCACTTTCACAATACCTCTGGTACACCACACAAGTACCCAAACTGTTTGCACTTACCACCAGGGTTGGTTCCTCTGGCTTGACCCTGGGGACCCCCTATAAAACAAGGTTATGCACAGCAAATAGCAACAGTACAGTACTTTGAGCACAAACTGGAACCACAGTCAGACTACATGCAGAAAAAGTTAGATCTGATTTATTCAGGTGACTTGAACTGGGGGGGCAAAATCAGGTTAATTAGCTTAAAGGTTATATCAATCAAGCAGTTATGCATACGCTTTGAGTCTTCCCACACAGTCCATCTCTGGGTACCCAGGTGGAGAAGAGATGAGCTAGACAGGACCATTGCCTGGGGTTGCAGCTGGTTGGGCACCTGTGATGGAAAACACAACATGCACAGTACACAATATTTGTAATCCGGAGCCCAAGGGCTCAGCTCGTAAAGGAAACGAAACAACAAGACAATCAGATGACACACTCAGATTAGGCTGTAGTTGCACACACCGGGAGCTTAAGCATAGCTGGAACTCCTGACAGGCCAATCGCATTCAGCAAAATCTTCGGTCTTCTTCAGGTTGAGCCTGGCCCAGTTCAGTAGCTTACTTTAGTCACACAGACTTGGATTTAGTCAAACATAATTCTCTTCTCTTCCTCTCAGGAGCAGCAGGCAGACATGTAAGCCAAATCTCAGCCTTTTCACGGTTCTCCCATATGAATCCACTCAGGATTGCTGCTCAGAATCACTTCAGCTCCTCTCATTTCACTTTCCAGCTCAGAACTAACTGAAAACTGCAAGCAGCTTGGGACTTCCCCAAGATCCAAAAGATTTGTGTTGGCTAATTTGGCTGTCAGTCAAAGCAAGAGCTGCCCATTCAGTTGCAAAAAAGACTCAAAAAACTCCAAACTTCAGTTCCTACAGATTTTGAATTCAGACAGCTCCTGTAGTCCGGCTACATTTTAGGTCCCACCGGTACTGTTTGGTCCAATTTGCAGTCCAGGACCAAGATGGTGGAGACAAACAAAACAGTCCTTGCTACAAAGAAAGCAGGTTAGACAAACTACATTATCATTATCACTCTAAATGATTTTCAGCAAATAGTTATATCTTTCAACAGAGCTCCTTCTCAGATTACTTAAGCTGCAATCAGGCAGCTCTTAAAGAGACAGTACATAGAGGCTATACAGGCTCCGGTAATCACATTTAAACTGCTAAAACACAGGACACCAGCCTGGCAGTGAGCATTTAGGCAAGCTCAAGGAAGATGTTTTGGGAATCCCCATTTGTAGGGGGGTTACACCCTTCCCTGCCTGGGAAAACATGGCATCTGTGTCAAGTCTATACCATCATAACATTGAAAATGCAACATATACAAGATATTTATACCATTAGCATGCTATACAAGTACTATCTGATTCTTCAATTGGCATAACTTGTCACTTTACTATACATTTCAATGTACTTCACTATATCATTCCATTCTGACAATACATTATGCATATTTCACACAGGTAAATTGAACATTACTATACAGAATCATGTAATAACTTCTTGTACTCTAAACAATGCAAGAAGGGGCCTTTCCCTATCAGCTAACTTGGGACTGGATGGGGCAGGGGCACCATGGTGAGAGGGCAGAACAAGTAACCTGGAATGGGCCGTCAAGCTCAATTTGGGCAGTGAGCTCTGAGAGACATAAACACCTTTGTGGACTACATTGAGAGGCAAATCCACTGGCCTCCCAGGGGAATCGTAACTGGAGTTCACCACTGACTTGACAGCTCGGCCAGTCTTTCTGGGGTGAACAACCACAGTCTCTGTACTTTCAGCAATGGTCTTGGAGCTTTCATCACTTGTGAGGGGTGCCTCTTCATGAAGGGGAATATCCAAGCTGGGAGCACTGTCAGCCCCTTGCTCTGTAGTCTCTGTTTCTACAACACGTGGCTCATTTTTGAAGACATTCTGGCACTGAAGGGTTGCTGTCAGCACTCTCATAGTGTTCCTCAGGCTCTGGCATGTCACCAGAAAGACTCATACCATCAGCCTCTCCTTCAGGCAAATCTTACAGTTCCACAATACACAAAGACTCAGTATCCTCAGACGTGATACTTTGTACTTCACCTTCAGGGAGCATTGGCTCCAAGGATGATGCTGGGGCATTAGGCAGTCCAGAAGGCCCAGCTTCATCCCCATAATTCAACATAAGATTTCCACGAAACAACTGACTTAGTTCATATGAGGGGTAATATGCATTATCACACTCACTGCCATCCGAGTTAGACTGGCAGTCACTATCATTCTGGACCTGCTGCGGGGGAAGTCTTAAATCGGCAACCACGGGGGCAGGCTGACTTTGTTTCTTTCTTGCAGCAGCACGAGTCACTGGTCCAGGGGAATCAATCTCTGCGGGTTCAGCCTCAATTATAACTTGATCAATAGGTAGCAAGTGGTTACAGTGCATGGTCTTGACAGCTTTGGAGTTATTCACTGGGCGCACTTTGTACACTGGCAAATCATCCAACTTTCCAACTATGACATGGGGAAGATGGAGCCATTGATCGGCAATTTTGTGTTTACCATGCAGTCCTAAATTTTGCAACAACACACAATCTCCAGGCCTAAGCTCTTGAGCCTTTATTTTTCTATCATGTCTCTCTTTGTTGGCTAGATTTCTTTTGGTAGCCATTGTATGGGCCAGTTACTAGGCATGGTTCAATTGAGCTTTCAGTTTTTGTACATATTGCAAGTAATCTTTGGCTCAGACCCATCGGGAGAAACCCCAAAACAGATATCAACAGGCAGCTGGGCCTCTCTCCCGAACATGAGGAGGTAGGGAGAGAACCAGGTAGCATCATTCTTCGTGCAATTGTATGCGTGTACCAAGGTGCTAATCTGCTGGCTCCATTTATGCTTATTTTTTGGGTGGAGGGTGCCTAGCATGTCTAGCAAGGTGCGGTTGAAGCGTTCTGGTTGAGGATCCCTCTGCGTGTGATAAGGGATGGTTCTTGACTTTCGCACCACCCCATAGAGAGAGCATGTCTTTGATTAGTCGACTCTCAAAGTCCCGGCCCTGATCAGAGTGAATTCACTGGGGGGCACCATAGTGGACAAAGACATTTTCCACTAGCAGCTTGGCCACAGTAGATGCTTTTTGATCTTTGGTGGGAAAAGCTTGTGCATAGCATGTGAAATGGTCTGTAACCACTAACACATTGCCAGTGTTTCGCTGATCAGGCTCTAAACTCAAGAAGTCTATGCAGACTAGTTCTATTGGGGTGCTGGTAGTAATGTTGACAAGGGAGGCAGCCCTCTGAGGCAGGGCTTTTCTCTGCAGGTAGTGACTACAAGTCCTTACATGGTGCTCAACATTGGCCCCCCTCTCGGGCCAGCAGAATTGAGATCGTACTAGGTCAAGGGTCCAGTCGATACCGAGGTGGCTCATATGACTGTGGAGGGATCTCAGTACTAAATCTTTGAAGGCTGTGGGTAGGACCAATTGTTGCTTGTCTATTTGGCCACCTCGATCTACAGTCTTCCTATACAAAAAATGATTAAGCAGCTTCAACCTGGGGCCTTCTTTAAACAATAAAGTGGTTCGCAGATCAGAGGAACGCAACTTGGACACATCTTTTCCTGCACGAATGGCGTCAAGGGCTGACTGAATCATAAGATCTCGGGATTGAGCCCACTGAATGCTCTCATTGTCAAACTGAGGTAATGCACTAATATCTAGAGCAGAGAAGTGGCAATATACAGCCGGTATGCAGGTGTCAGAGGGGCTCAGGAAATCTACTAAGCTGTCCGCTGTGTCCGTAGACATCTGTTCATTTCTATCAAACTTTTGGCACAATGCTCGGATGTCAGGTTCAGACAGCCTGACCCAGTTGTTCTTGGAAATGGGCCTCTGGGATAGGGTGTCAGCATCAATATGATTCAGGCTTGGTCTGCATTTGACAGCATAATCATATGTTGACAATGCAGAAAGCCACCAGTGCCCCGTGGTGTCTAACTTAACTGAAGTCTGTACATAGGTCAACGGGTTATTGTCAGTCCTCACCAATATTTTTGCCCCATAGAGGTAATCATGAAACTGGTCGACAATGACCCATTTTAACTCAAGAAACTCCAACTTGTGCACATGGTAGTTTCACTCTGATGGGGTCAAGCTCCTACTGGCGAATGCCACTGGTCTCAAACCATCCTCATGGTCTTGATACAGTACAGCTCCTAGACCCTGCAGACTGGCGTCAGTATGCAGCACATAGGGTTTGGTGGGATCAGCATAAGCAAGGATGGGGGCATGGGTGAGCTGGTATATGACTTCGTGGAAAGCTGATTCACAGTCAGGCATCCAACTGGACCCGAAAAGTTCACCTGGATGGAAATATGCTTTATCTGGTTCTTTGATGGACCTTTTTTTGTATTTCCCATTGGTAGGAGGGTAACCCTGGGTAAGATTCAAGAGTGGCCGAATCATTTTGAAATAGTCCTTTATGAACCAATGGTAGTAGCCACAGAATACCAGGAAACGTTGTAGTTCTTTCAAATTGTGGGGCTCAAGCCAAGTAGTTAAGGCTTCGACTTTACTAGGGTCAGTCTCTAACACCTCTGTAGACACTATGTGCCCCACATACTTCACAGAGGTTTGGAAAAACTGGCACTTGTCAATGGACAGCTTGAGGCCGAAATCTTCCAGTCAGTCTAGTACTTTGAACAGTCGACTCTCATGTTCCTCTAGGGAGCT
This sequence comes from Neoceratodus forsteri, assembly GCA_016271365.2. Taxonomy (NCBI): domain Eukaryota; kingdom Metazoa; phylum Chordata; order Ceratodontiformes; family Ceratodontidae; genus Neoceratodus; species Neoceratodus forsteri. Next base: position 1,879,650,541 of record CM057452.1, read on the forward strand.
CCCGAACACAATGACATCATCCAAGTATACCAGGCATTCTAGCAAATTCATGTCTCCCACTGCTCGTTCCATCAGTCTCTGGAAGGTGGCTGGGGTGCCCGATATCCCCTGTGGCATTCTTAGGAATTGGTAGAACCCCAAAGGACAGATGAAGGCTGTCTTCTCATGGTCCTCCAGAGCTGTTGGGATCTGGATATATCCACTGCGAAAATCCAACACCAAGAATCATTTGCTCCCATTCAGACAATCCAGAGCATCTTGTATACAGGGCATGGTGTATTGATCAGGGATGGTCCGCCGATTCAGAGTTCGATAATCAACACACATTCTCACAGATCCATTCTTCTTATGCACAACCATAACGGGAGAAGCATATGGGCTCCTGGATTCTTGTATCACACCAGCTGCGAGCATTTTCTGAAAGTGTCTTCTCACATCGTCTATGTCTGCAGGGGCTAGGCGTTGAGACCTCTCTCGAAATGGCCGTTCATTGTGCAGGCATATGTGATGCTCCGCACCCTGGACACATCCCACATCCCATTCCTTCAACGAAAACACTTGATCTCTCTAGGCAAGTTTCTGGCTAATTCTAGTCTTCCATTCAGTTGGCAATGGGGAGTCACCAAAATCAAACAAGTCGGGAGTGACTCTATCTGTCTTGCCAGGGTGCTTGTTGCTGGGCAACACTGCAGTGTCTGTGCAGTGTACCATAGCTAGGGTGCATCCTCTGTTCCCCCAGATGTCCTGATCTGACACATTACGAATCTGGACCATCACTCGTCGTGCATAGGCATGAGCATGAGCTGGCAAGACGCTGGGCTTAACCCATAATCCTTCTGGCAATTTTCCATTGCCTGGCGCGTCCAACATCAGTATTTTGTTCTTGACATCTTTGCGGAGGCGGACCTCCCCTTGAATGGTACACTGGGCGTTAGGGGCCAGTAACATTGAATTGGGATCCTTCTTCCACACGACCCCTACCGGTTCATCCTGGTCCACTCCCTTGGGGTTCTGCTGCAAATCATAGGCCCTCTTGATCAGAGCGGAAATTCTTAGGGCCCTCCCAGTCCATCGAACTTGTTTCTCATGACAGAGTTGTGCCAGTCTCCCAAGCATATGGGCATTGGTCCCAGTTAACAGGGGAACCCCATCATACAGTCCAGTAGGGGGACACACTAAGGCCAGTGCCTCGACTTGCTCCTCTATACCAGTTACAGCTGCATTAAATGACAACCAGAGGCAGACATATCCTAGATAGGGATAAGACTTGTTGCTCAGCCCCCATGCATGTAGGCCTTCCAGGGATTGTAAGGGCACAGCAGATACAGTAACTGTTTGCCATACCAGTCCTTAAATACAGTGGTCACTTGCGACCCACTGTCCAGCACAGCCCAAGTAGGAATACCATTCACAGCCTTGGTAGTCTCCATTGAAGGGCCTAATATTTTGACTAGTCTGGAGGGACAGCAGTAGGGGCCTGGATGGATAATTTAGCCACAAACGGGTTTGAGTTAGGATGTCTGAAGCCTTCACTGTGGTCATTTTGTGCACCCCTTGACCACTGATTCATTTTCCAAATCTCTCCTTGAAGCTAGTTCACCACTTTCTCTAAGTCTTTCTGAGACCAGCATTCCCTCTTCATATGGCCATCCTTTCCACAGCGGTGATAAATGATAGACTCCTGGGTCATCCTTGGAGAGAACATTGCATGAGGAACTGAAGTAGTAGCAAGGGATCGGGGTCCAATATCTGCTTGCAGCAGTGAGAGGGTGCAACATGTCTCAATAGTTCCTTTGGGGTGGCAGTCAATTCTTTGATTTCAGCCTGGGAGCTATCCTCGGTAGAGGATGCCTGAGGGTGCACATCCACTCCCATGGCAGTCACGTCCTGAGAGGAACCAGAATCTTGTTTCATGGGGGGAACCCTTGCAGAGGCACCAGCCTTCAACTCTTGGACTTCCTTTAATAGCTTGACTTTCAAAAACTGGGCCCAGGGCAGAAAGTCCTTTGCATTCTCAGAGTGCATGTTAGGTGCCGACGTTTGCCCCTGAACCCCACTTGGATGATCACTCTCTCACTTGCGCAGTAGCAGCAGATATTGGTGAAATTCCACCCCCTGGGGTCACCTTTGCTCAACCCCCCAAATTTCTTTCATTAGATCATCATAAGAGGGGGCGATTCCAGTCGGTTGGCTAAGTGCAACTGAAGCAGTAACAATTCTGAAAATTGAGCAGACTTAAGGATCCGGTCCAGCCTAGTTCAATCTAATCCATTTGACAGCAAACTACCCTTTCTGAGGCACTCTTGTAGCAGCTTTTCAAGCCGAGGTACATACACACATAATGGCTCCCCTGAGTACTGCTGGGCATTTCTTACTCTCCACCACAGATCCTCATCTGAATCTGGGCTCCCATACACATTCTCCAATGCATCAAGATTGTCCTGTGCTGTAGCCTCGGAGTTATTGGCCCACTTGGCACGGATGGTAGCCATGGCAGGACCTCGAAGGCTCTCACTCAACCTGTTTCATTTCTCTGCTTCTGAGCATTGCCATTCAAGTACTAGAGGAGCAACATAGTCTAGCCAGGTCTCCTAGTCATCCTCCCCTTGGGGGGTGGGGAGGGTGCCCGAGAAGATTCTCAGCCTTCGGTAGGAGTTGTGACTAATGACAAGTACAGATATAGGGGCCAGCATTGTCATGGGCACAGAAGGTGGGGCAGTAACAGGTGCTGGAGTGGGAGGGGGTGTTGGGAAGGGAACACCCCCCATGTGGCAGAAAAAGTTTCTTAAACTCCTCTATGGTTTTCCCTTCCTCCAGCAACAACGTAGCAAATTTCTCCTCAAAAGTCTCAGACTATAGCAGGAGCTCATCCTCCCTGGGGTTTTTACTGTCTCTAGTTATCACTCTCCAGGCGGCTGGGGTCCCTTGTGGGGCAATAGTCCGTGGCACTTTGGAACTGTCCACTGGGTCACTACACTCTACTAACGCCATGAAAGTTTGGGCAGTCAAATCAGCCTGTTGCCCCACCACCACAGCGTTTGTTAAACATTCAACTGTGGAAAGTAGTTCTTCTATGGTGTCTTTAGAAGAAGAATCAGCATTTATATAGCACTTTTCATACACAGTGTATCCCAAAGCACTTTACAAGCAATGCTAGACTGGTAGTGAAGTGACTGAATGTGTGGTGGCGGCCATATCGCACATCATCACCCACACACAGCCTGGATAATTGCATGAACCAGTTTATGGGAAGTGGAATGTTGGCCAGGACACCCGGGAATGTTCCCTACTCTTTCCAAAGAGTGCCCTGGGTTCTTTTACTTCCACCTGGACACCCACCAGGACAACACCAGGATGGGCAGAAGGGACCTCGGTTTAACGACGTCAATGTGTAGGGGAATATCCAATACAAGTAGGGCATTGTGAGGGTCAATCTCCTGCCCTGTACACCACCCCATCAACTGGTGCACAGCCACTTCTGTTGGGGTAGCCATTTATGTTTGACAATAATTCGTAGTTTCGGCCACTAGAAGACACAAAATCCCAGTGGTGAGCCTCCAAAATATAACCCCTAGGTGGCGCTATCCCAAGGGCTACTTCCTCTGCCTACTTGGCTAGTAGTAGGTTAAGGGGCCTGAGTTCTGAAACGGGTGCCTCCACATGGAGGTCAGAGTTGGTAGTGGTCAAGCTAACCTGGGCACTGCCCTCCGGGACACTGTAACCCCCCTCTTTCCCCCTCTAGTGGCCTGAACACTGTACAATAATCACTTTCACAATACCCCTCGTACACCACAGATGTACCCACACTTTCTGCACTTACCACCAGGGCTGGTTCCTCTGGCTCGACCCTGGGGAACCCCCTGTAAAACAAGGTTATGCACAGCAAATAGCAACAGTACAGTACTTTGAGCACAAACTGGAACCACATTCAGATTACATGCAGAAAAAGTTAGATCTGATTTATTCAGGGGACTTGAACAAGGGAAGGGCAAAATCAGGTTAATTAGCTTATAGGTTATATCAATCAAGCAGTTATGCATGCTCTTTGAGTCCCCCCACACAGTCCACCTCTGGGTACCCAGGTGGAGAAGAGATGGGCTAGCCAGGACTGTTGCCTGGGGTTGCAGCTGCTTGGGGACCTGTGATGAAAAACACAACATGCACAGTACACAATATTTGTAATCCGGAGCCAGAGGGCTCAGTTCGTAAAGGAAATGAAACAACAAGACAATCAGATGACACACTCAGATTAAACTGTCATAGTAGGGAGCTACCCTGGTATTTACTCATGATACCCAAGACTGGACACAGGCTGGACAAAAATCGAGACTCCAGGTAGTTGATCTGGAATGCCAGGAGAAGCAGGGCCCACACGAGTCGCAGAGGCGTTGTTCCTCTTCAGGCGTGGAGCAGGGGGCTGATCCCTAGGCAGGTCTCTCTTCGATGGCTTCTCTGTGCAGTGGGTAGCCTGGCTGGGCCAGTTTGGCAAGGCCCAGACCGCATGGAGACAAATTCAGATGCAGAGTCCGTTTTGGGCTGGATACAGCTTCCAGCAAGTAGAACACAGTTCACTCAGTGGGGAACTAACTCACAACCCACTATCAGCTCATTGCACATTTACATGTACAGAAATTTTACTGTACCAGGCAAAGTGCTCACCAGTCACAATCGCAAAGTCTCTGCACACACTGGGAGCTCAGGGGTAGCTGGAACTCCTGACAGGCAGATCGCATTCAACAAAATCTTCGGTCTTCTCCAGGTTGAGCCTGGCCCACTTCAGTAGCTTACTTTAGTCACACAAACTTGGATTTAGTCAAAAATAATTTTCTTCTCTCCCTCTCAGGAGCAACAAACAGACATGTAAGCCAAAAACTCAGCCTTTTCACGATTCTCCCATACGAATCCACTCAGGATTGCTTCTCAGAATCACTTCAGCTCCTCTCATTTCACTTCCCAGCTTAGAACTAACTGAAAACTGCAAGCAGCTCGGAACTTCCCCAAGATCCAAAAGATCTGGTTGGCTGATTTGGCTGTCAGTCAAAGCAAGGACTCCCCCTTCAGTTGCAAAAAAGGTGCAAAAAACTCCAAACTTCAGTTCCTACAGATTTTGAATTCAGACAGCTCCTGTAGTCTGGCTACATTTTAGGTTCCACCAATAATGTTTGATCCGATTTGTAGTCCAGGACCAAGATAGTGGAGACAAACAAAACAGTCCTTGCTACAAAGAAAGCAGGTTAGACAAACTACATTATCATTATCACTCTAAATGATTTTCAACAAATAGTTACATCTTTCAACAGAGCTCCCTCTCAGATTACTTAAGCTGCAATCAGGCAGATCTTAAATTGACAGTACACAGAGGCTATATAGGCTCTGGTAATCACATTTAAACTGCTAAAATGCAGGACAACAGCCTGGCAGTGAGCATTTAGGCAAGCTCAAGGAAGACTTTTTGGGAACACCCATTTGTAGGGGGGTTACACTTGGATGCACTCCACCTGGCCTCATTCCTTTGTGCACTTTCAGGTTAGCAAGTCCCTTCAGGACTCTCTCCTCTGAAAACGTACTAGTGTCCACCTCCCTATCTCCAATGCTCTTGTTACTTTTTTGTCTCCCCTTCCCTTCTCCTTCCTCTGTGAACACTGAACAAAAGTATTTGTTCTGGATGTCTGCCTTTCCCTGATCCTCCTCTGCACAGTCCCTTCCTCCTTTTTTAACCTTACAATCCAACCCCTGGTCTGCCTCCTTTCACTTACATACAGTACCTAAAAAATATCTTGTCCCCTGTCATCACCACCTGCACTATGCTCTCTTCAGTTTGCACCTTTGTGCTCCTTACTGCTTTCCCTGCTTCCCTCTGTTTCCCCTGATACATCTTCTTATCCTCCTTCCTCTGTGTCTCCTTATACCTTCTAAATGGTACCCGTTTAGCCTTTATGTTTTCTGCCTCCTCTTTTGAGAACAATAGCGGTCTCTTTTTCCTCTTGCTTTTGCTCACTTGCTTGACGCAGGGGTTTGTTGCTTTCACTATGGCACTTTTTAGCTTTGCCCACTGTTTCTCTGCCCAGTCAGGTCATCCCTCCACTAAATCATCCCTGAGACATTCACCCATCTTTCTAAAATCTGCCCTCCAGAAGTCTAGGACTCTCACCCTTGTGTAGTTTGATTCTACAGCCATCCTAATCACACTGTATGGTGATTGCTGTTCCCCAGGTAGCCTCCCACCTTGACTTCTACAACACTGTCCCTGTTAGTAAGTACCAGTTCCAGTATTGTCCCATCATGAGTGAGTTCACTGACTAGTTGCCTGAGTAACTCCCCCTGCAAGACGTCCAGAATATCCTCCTTCTAGCTGAAGCCACAGCTGGGAGGTCCCAGTCTACATCTGGCAGACTGAAGTCCCCCACCAGCAGCATCTTTCTCTTTTCTGCCATCTTACTAATGACTTCCAGTGGTACCATATCAAACTCCTGTAGATCACGCCAGAAGCACTCATCGAATCAGTGTGTACCTTTTACCCACAGTGACCTGGGGCATGCTAAATGGTCTCTCCACCTCCAGCTCACATTTAGGCAGGCAGCATGCGCCCTGGAGTCTACACTACCAAACCCATCCAGGTCTCTGCTCCAGTTCCCTCCTTAAAAATACTTTTCTGACTGGCAAATTTAGTTTTAGGATGAGCTATGAGGGGCAAAAATCCATCAATGGACTGTAGCTGATGCAGGCCCTTCCTCTTCACCCTATCCCATACCAGTCTAAATGTGTCAGAAGGGCCCCTAAGCTGCACATACCTGTCTGGCAGCAGGAAGAGATGGCACTGTGTAGGTACCCAGAACAGTTCTGCTCTCAGGTAAATTTTTACCAAGTCCAGCATTCATATATTTTGTACTTACTGCACTTTTAATGTGTAATGTCATATTTAAATTGCACTTTATTGTAGGACCTTTCTGAACTGGCACTGAATGAGTTTTGATGTCATATGTAACTCATAAATATGAATTGGGGAGCACTACTTAAACTCACATGGTACTTTGTAACACTGCCCCCCCAATGAAGCACTATCCAGACGATATGTAGAGGTGTTTGCTACCGGGTCAAAATGTTGTACGCTTAATAGCATACGAGAAAATTCTGAAAAGGAAACAGCGCAGTACACAACAGCGAGAGGGTGCAATACCATGAATGAGTCTGTGTGTGGTACTGCACCCTCTCAATGTCCCAGGCAGAGGATAAGACCTCTGTTGGGACAAGATTCCACCAAGCAGCTGCAGTGGCTCAGTGAGATGAGTCACTGGCAGCAAGGAATGCAGGTGGAGCAGTTGGGACCAGGTTTGATTCCTGGTCCCAGATGCATAGAATTTTTCTTTTTTTCCCACTTTGTGTGATATTTACTGTAACGCCCCAGTTAGTTATTTCAGTTGGGGGGTGCGAGATGACAGAAGTCCCTGCAAAAAAGACTTGTGCCGCATGCAAGAAATTGTGCTGTATTGGCAGTGTAGTATTTGCATGCGGCATAATGTCTTGCAACATTATGACCCCATGCCGAGATGTTCCAACTCTGCAAACCGGGAGGGTAGTCCAACATGGTAAATAAAAGTATTTTTTATATCTCAACCTCGTTATGTGCCAGACGTCCTGGCGAATTACCGTCCAATCTCCAGCCTGCCTTTTTTGAACAAGGTTGTCAAGAAATTGGTGGCACAAGACAAGGCAAGGCAAGGCAAATTTATTTAAAAGACTCCCAATCCTGGAGGCTCTGGGCGCCGTACAAAATTTTAAATAACATTATATACAAAAGACATTTATACAAAATAAAATATAATAAATTACAAAACTATAAAATAAATCCTACTCTAAACATCAAATACTTGTGAAAATAGGAGTGTCTTCAGGCGGGCCTTAAAAATATCTACAGTGGGGGCCTCTCTGACCAAGACTGGTAAAGAATTCCATAGAACGGGAGCCGCAACACTAAAGGCTCTGTTGCCAGCTGATTTAAGCCTTGTTTTAGGAACGGTCAGGAAGCCACCACTGGAGGATCGAAGAGGGCGGATAGAGGGAGTAGGTGTCAGGAGGACTGACAGGTAACCAGGGCCCTGTCCGTGTAGGGCCTTATAGGTCAGAAGACCCACCTTAAAGAGGATTCTCCACCTGACTGGCAGCCAGTGCAATTCGCACAGTACCGGTGTAATATGACAACAGTTTTGCTGCCCAGTCAATAACCGGGCAGCAGCATTTTGCACCAGTTGCAGTCTGTGGAGAGATACCACTGTGACCCCGAGATAGAGCGCATTACAGTAGTCCAGCCTAGATGTGACTAAGGCGTGTATCAAGGTAGGGAGGTCCAGAGGCAGAACAAGGGGCTTAATCCTGGCAATGTTTCTGAGATGGAAAAAACAGGTACGAACCACGGAAGATATTTGAGCCTCCATGGTCAAGTTCCTGTCCAGAATCACTCCAAGATTTCACACCCAGGAGGAGGCCTTCAATGACACAGCTCCAAGAACAAGTCCAGTTGCTGAGTCAGAGGCCATCCTATCATGGACTCTGTTTGACTCCACTACCAGTACCTCCATCTTGTCAGAGTTCAGTCACAACCAGCTGGAAGCCATCCAGTCATTAATCTCGGTCAGACAGATATTTAGCACATCCACTGCGTTGGATGTTCCTGGGTCAAAGGACAGATATAGCTGAGTATCATCGGCATAGCAATGAAAACTCAAGCCATACTTCCTAATAATCCCCCCCAGGGGCAGCTTGTACACTGCGAACAACATTGGGGCTAGTACCGAACCCTGAGGGACTCCACAGGTAAGGAGATAGGGAGTAGATGAGAAATTGCCCATCATAACCGGTTGCCTCCTGTTGGTAGAAAGGACTTAAACCAGTTGATGACGGTACCGGTGAGTCCACACAACTCCCTGAGGCGGACAAGCTACACACAATGGTCCACAGTGTCAAATGCAGAAAAGAGATCGAGGAGAACAAGAATTGTCCTGTCCCCCTGATCTCTAGCCCTGAGGAGATCATTCTGCACCCAAACAAGCACAGTTTCTGTATTATGTCTGGCCCGAAAGGCCGAATGGAAGGGGTCATACAACTCGTGAGTCATGAGGTGCTCTTCCAATTGCAGCGCTACCACCTTCTCCACCATTTTCCCCCAAAATGGAAGGTTGGAGATAGGACAGTAATTTGCCTTGATCTCCGGGTCCAAAGATGATTTCTTTAGAAGGGGTCTCACCAAAGCCTCCTTCAAGGCATCTGGAAAGACTCCCTCAAATAAGGAACACTGTACAAACTGTACAATCACGGCAAACACCGGGCCAACAGAGTCAACACATCTCATTAAGAAATGCTTTGGCACCGGGTCCAGCTCACAAAAGGTATGCTTCAAATTGACTGCCACCTCGATAACCTAACTAACCTCCACTAGTCTAAACTCCCCCCAACTCGTCGGAGTGCACTCAGAGCACATTGGGCGACCACTGTCAGCTATAGGACAGTCTTGCTCCCCAACCCAAGCAACATAAAAGCACAGGCAAAGGGACAAAGAGGAAGAGGAAAACAAGAAAGGGAAGGGAAGGGGAGGCAGAGGTGGTGGACGTACACAAACCATACCCAGGAGGTTGGCAAGCAGTTGTTAACAGGGACACCTGTTCTAAACATCTCTTCGCAGGAATTATCAACAGATAAATTGTAGTCTTTGTGAAAGGTCTATCTTTTGTCCCCGACGAAAAAAAAAACAGACAGATTTGCCTTAGTCTGATGTATTTAAATTATTGTAGAAATTACTGTAGATTTAAAGCATCATTTTAAAAGCTAGAATTACCAGTATACTAGCTGGCACAGTGGTAGTGCCACCACCTGCAGTGCTGATGACCTGTGTTTGGGAACAAGTGCAGTGCATCAGAGGGTCAGCCGAGGGGGTAGAATGAGCATCCCAAGGACAGCTCTCCTCGGGGGCAGGGTTGTGGCTTCCCAGCAAGATAGTGACACCTGGTGGAGGCTGGGCGCACAACAGCCAGGGCCACTCATCAGTGGGGTCGGCGGATGTTTGTAGGTCGGGTGCAGGAATGCTCCCAGCCCATGCTGATGGCACTGCACATCCGCACCTCCAGGGACCTTAAAGGGAAAAACCCTCTGGGCTGGCCACACTGTGACACCCTCACACCTTTGCCTGAATGATGCCACATGTGCATGTCTTGGCTTGATCTGGGTCTATCCTCTCAGGGAGCCCTGGTGCAGGGGGCAAGCTGTGGGCCTCCCCAGTCCAAGCTATCTGGGGGGGTGCCGGTTGTGAGGGGTGGGCATTGAGAAGGGGTAAATCCTCTGCCCATACCAAGGAGAAAAAAATAGAGTTAAAAAAAAAGAATTACCAGTGTACTGACAATATGGGATTCATAACACCAGACCAATAAATCTCTGGGGGATTTGGGGACCTGGAAACAAATCTAGGCTTGGCAGTGCAAATTCTGGAGAAAGAACAAAATACCAGAACATCATACAGTAAGTACTGTATGGGGCCAGTAAGTACAAAACAGGGCTTGGTTGAAGGGGTTGTTAATATTGTGAATAATGAATTTGTAAATGCATTGGATGACTTGAATCAGTTTGAATTACCGGGGCAATAAATGCGTTACAAGAAAAACATGAGTGTGTTATCAGATGTAAATGCATTTAAGAATAGACACTTATTTTCATGCTAAAAGTACCTTTCACCGTGACACACCCAGGAATGATTTTATTAATCTGAATGTCTGAGTAAACAAGGCACAGGAAATGTGTCCAGTGTGTCTGCACCAAATAATTTCCACAATTTGTCATCTGCCAAGAGGCAAGCCATGAAGGAATTTTAAAATGTGTACCATATTCCTATCAAAAATGCAGACAGAGGTAGAACACGTCCCTGAGTTGGACAGACTCAAAAAATTGCTACAGAACGAGACTGAATGGAATCACAAACTAAACCTGATGATTCCCCATAGACTAAATGATGAAACTGACTTTAAACCTTACCTGTAATGATCTTCTGTGTCTCGATTTTTTGCATCAGTCCAGTGAGCAAGTGCACACTGTATAAAATATAATTGGGATTATTTTACTAACCAGCCATTATAGGTGTTATGTATATATTTAGAATTAGAGCCTGGCTGCGTCTTGTTTGTCCAGCAGTTATATGCTGGTAAGTAGCACTATGAGTACCAGAAAAACACTTGTTGTATTTTGTCTGTGATAGTCTTTAACAGTTGTATTTTTGCATGAATATTTTAAAACATGACAATTCCTTTTCTGGAAATTTTTTTCCGTCTAAGTATCATTACAAATGTCCAGGGCTCAGTTGTTTCATATCCTGTGCTATAAAGCAAGCTCACATGGGATTCAGCAGCAGTAGTATAGTTTGCACACTCTAACTTATACCTCTAAGTTGCATTAAAAAGAAACAAAAAAAAACAAAGTTGTGTATACCCTTTGCCCCCCAAGATCTAGTTTATGTAATTACAGGTACTTTGTTCCCATTAGTAAGGGTGTTTGCTAGGTTTTCAATTGTTGTACTTGATTGAGCACCTACCTTTTGTTGCTTTAGGGACATATAAGTGGCCCGGGTGGGAGCCGAACAATGGCAATAACACTTTCAAACATAGTTTTTGTACTATATTTTTCTGTTGCTTTCTTATAGATTGTTTCTAACACACAGGATAAAAAGTTTTTTTATTGGTGATAATTAATGTTGGTTTACTCTACATGTGATTGAGCAATGAAACTACTGAGCATGTGCAATTGCTTTTTAAAAAACAGTATGCTGCTATCACGTTAATGTTTGCCTGGTCCACTGTTCATGTATTTTTGCACTTACCAGATTTTTAATGGGTGATGTTGAATTTAAAGGGGAACAGTCAGCACTAGGAGTCCCACACACAAGTAATGGTCTTGTTGCAGTTTGCACTTTGTGTGTGAAAACATTGTTTTAACTTGCTGTTTTACTGTAGTGTAGAAGATTGTTATCAGGCTAATGTTTTTGACTGCCAGGCTGACATTTGCTGTAACCAGAAATCCCAGAATCCTCTGCAGCTGACATCAGAGCAGTGCTGCGGTAAGGAGAGATTCAACAGTCTGCAGTGCATGCTAGAGTTTTTATAAGCTTTGATGTTTTGTTTGCTGGCCCTGTTGTCCTCCTGGGCTAAGTACAGTCACACAGTCATACTTAGCCTTGTGAGAACAGTGGGACTGGCAGACATCTGATCTGAGCTTATAAAATCTCTAACATGACCTACAGGCTATTGAATCTCCCATCTGATCTAAGCTGCAGGGGCTTCTGGAATTACTGGGTACAGCAAATGCCAATGACACCTACCAGCCAGTGTGGTTCCTGTTATTGTGACATCACTGTGCCAGTTCCAGTCTGGTGGCGTCTTGCTTTAAAAGGCCCAAAATTTGGCTGCATACTTCCCTTAGCCTCAAAGCAGAATGGACCTCTGGGAATACATTAGTGAAAAGAGAAAGTCCAGAGAGGGTATTGCTGAGATCAAAGGGGATAAGGGGACATGTGAGGAGGAGGGCCATGTAAAAGCATCTATCCTAAATAGATACTTCTGCTCAGTATTTACTGAAGAGAAGGTAGGGCAGGGCCCACAGCTCTGCACCATGGACACAGGGGGGGAGGGAGGTGTGCACTAGTCCCTTTACAAAAGAAATGGTCCTAAAAGAGCTCGATAAGCTCAGGATGGACAAGGCAATGGGACCTGATGGCATACATCCCAGAGTACTAAAGGAGCTAAGGGTGGAACTAGCAGAGCCATTATCAGAACTGTTTAGTGAGTCTTGGAGAAGGGCTCATGTGATCCTGCTCCACAAGAGTGGTAGCAGGGAGGAGGCAGAGAACTACAGATCAGTCAGTCTTACCTCAGTAGTGGGCAAGATTATGGAGACACTCCTTAAGGAAAGGATAGTGCAACACCTGGAATCCATAGGAGCACAGGATCCAAGACAGCATGGGTTTACAAAAGGAAGGTCCTGTCAAACTAATCTCATAGATTTCTTTGACTGGGTAACCAGAGTGGTGGACCAAGGGGGAGCAGTTGATGTTGCCTACCTTGACTTCAGCAAAGCTTTCGATACTGTTCCACATAGAAGATTGATTAATAAGCTGGGTAGACTCGAGGTGGGTCAGACGTTGGTCAACTGGGTGGCAAACTGCTTGACGGGCAGAAAACAGAGAGTGGTGGTAAACGGTATACAGTCAGAAAAGATGCAAGTCACAAGTGGGGTGCCTCAGGGATCAGTCCTGGGGCTAGTCCTCTTCAATATTTTTATCAGTGACATTGCAGATGGACTAGAGGGTAAGGTTTGTCTGTTTGCAGATGACACCAAGATCTGCAACAGAGTAGATGATCCAGAAGGTGTGTGCAGAATGAGAAGAGATCTGGATAAACTAGCAAAATGGTCAGAAGAGTGGCAACTGGGGTTTAATGCAGAGAAGTGCAAGAGCATGCACATAGGGAAGAGAAACCCTGAAGCAACCTATAGGCTGGGAGGGAAGATGCTGGCAGTCACAAGGGAAGAAAGAGACTTGGACGTCATCATCACCGATGACCTGAAATCATCCAAGCAGACCTCCAAAGCAGTAGGCAAGGCTAGAGGGATGTTGGGGTGTATTAGTAGGTGTATCACAAGTCAGAAGAGGGAGGTAATAATCCCTCTTTACAAGACACTGGTTAGGCCCCATCTGGAGTACTGCCTGCAGTACTGGAGGCCACACCTTCACAAGGACATTAACCAGATTGAGGCAGTCCAGAGAAGGGCAACCAAAATGGTGCAGGGACTGCATCAGAAAACATATGAGGACAGATTAACTGAACTCAATATGTATACCCTAGAGCAAAGGAGGGAGAGAGGTGATATGATTGAAACATTCATACTCCTTAAGGGCATTAACAAGGTGAAAGAGTCTAACATGTTTCAATATAAGAAAAATAACAGGACAAGAGGACATAGCATAAGATTAGAGAGAGGCCGATTAAGGGTTGATGTGAGGAAGTTCTTTTTCATGGAAAGGGCGGTGGATGCATGGAACGGCCTACCTCAGGAAGTGGTGGATATGAATACAGTGCAGGGCTTCAAAAAAGCATGGGATAGGCATAAGGGAGCAACACAGATGAGTATGAATAGATAGGCCATTGACAGAGCAAAGGCTGATGGCACATTCATAAGGTAGAAAAAGAAATGGGCAGACTGGATGGGCCTTGCGGTCCTTATCTGTTGTCAGCTTCTATGTTTCTATGAAGTGCAGCATGCCATTTTGGTATGTACCTAAGAAGTTCTTAAAGATTCCCTAAGCTTTATTTTTATGTAAATGAAACACTGAATCTTTGTCATTTATGCTTTATCTTTCAGATGCACCAAAGTAGTGCTGGCTCGCAGAAGCCGCCCTGATACAAACAGGAGTAAGTGCTTTGACATTGAAATATGATTTTTTTAATTAGAAAGAGGTGTGCTTGAGTTTCCATCTCCAGTGGAAATATTAGTTTTAAATAAATTGTTTATTGCATGTTTTTTCACAGCAATAAGGTGCTGAAAGAGGCTATGACACATTGCACTAATAGGCAAGCAATAAATTAAAATAAATGGACAAAAAGTGATCTCTATAAAGAATCTTACATTCTAATAGCAGAATAGAATCATTGTTTAGTAACATTAAATGTATGTTTTATTTGGTTAACAGCACCAAAGAGTAGCAATTAAATCATTACCAGTATTCAATACCAATTACCCATGACCATGAGGTATACTGTAAGTGAATGCACAGTGTATATGGGTAAGAAGCACTTCAGCAAATGAGCACACTTAATGAAATAATTATATGATGACTGGTGTAGAATTGTGGGAATTAATACTGGCCTTCAGTGGCGTACCAGTTGGTGGAGGTGGCACTTCTGTAGACTGGGGGAATGATTGGCAGCACACTCAGCCTCCCTGACCTTTTCTGAAGTCCTCCTGTGTGGGGCCGGGAGAAAAGCAGGATAGGACAAGGGGTCATTTGATACAGGAGTTTAATGGTTGGCTTAAGTGATGGTGTCAGGAAAAGGGGTACCACTTTGTGGGGGATTGGGAGACTTCTGAGACAGGAGACTCTTCAGGGGTGACATACTTCACCTGATGAGAGAAGGGGCCTCTGCCTTGGGGCAGAAGTTTGACATCTATATCACCCATTTAACCTGACTGTGGGGGTGACTAGGGCTAGGAGAACCATGGAGACAGGTGAGAAAAAGGGGATCCTAGCTAGTACTCCCCCACATCTGGGGGCTAGCAACAGCTCAGCAGGTATAAAAAGGAATGAGGTAAAATCTAGGCTATGTGAGAGGACATTACCAAGGGGAAACATTAAGTGTGTAAAAACAAGAAAAAAGAACCAAGAGGTTAAGAGAGCATGGGAAACAAAAGGGTCATAGTCAGGAGAATAGCAAAGTGGCTGCAGGGGTCAGATAGAAGGGAGTATGCCTTAATGCCAGGAACCTTGGTAATAAAATCAGTGAGCTACAGGCACTGACAACACTGGGATGGAACTTGTGGCCATTATGGAAACGTGGACAACAAAAAATAACAACCGGGACCTGATGGTGCCTGGGTACTCATTGTTCAGGAGGGATAGAGGAACAGCTAGAGGGGGAGGAGTAACCTCTGTGTCAGGGATGGTTCTGAGATGGTGGAGGATGGGTACATCAGGAGTATTAATAGTGAGTCAGAGTCACTATGAGTGCATCTCACCATAGCTTTGGGCAAAAAACTGTGCTTGGGGGAGGTCTGTAGACCCCCAGAGCAAGAGGAAGAGAGGGACAGAGAATTCAGAAGAGTTTGAAAGAGTGGTATCAAAGGGGGAAGTAGTGACAGTGGGTGATCTGATCCTGCTGGACATTGACTGGGGTGTTCCAGTGGCCAGGAGCACCAGGCGTCATCAGGCCCTACTGGATGCAACCCAGGACCGTCTCCTGGTACAGCTCATTAAGGAACCCCCCAGGCAGACTGCCACTCTCGAGGTGGTGCTTATCAACTTGGAGGTGGTAGGAGCGGTGAGAGTAGGGGAGCCACTAGGGAGCAGTGACCATAGCTCCATTTTGTTTGAACTGGCCCTAGGGGCTGGAAAGCCTCTATCAAGAACCAAAGTCCTAGATTTTAGAAGTGCAGATTTCAGCAGACTGAGGGAACTGGTCAGGGAAAAGTTAGTTGGGTAGACAGTTTGGATGGGATGGAAAAGAGTTGGGGGATAATAAAGATAACACTCTTGAGGCATCTAAATTATGATTGAGACTGGTAACCAAAAGGAATACGTTCAAGAGACCGTTATGGTTCTCAGCAAAAGTCAGGGAGGAGGTGGTGGATAAGAAAAATGTCTTCTACAGGTACAAGGAGAAGCAAGGGGAGGAAGAATAGAGACAGTATATACTGAGAAGCAAGGAAGTAAAGAGGGCAGTTAGGCAGGCTAAAGCAGACACAGAGCTGCATATTGCTGAAGGCGCCAAGGGTGGAGAAAAAATTTCTTCCGCTATATTAGGGAAAAAAGAAAGAAAGGAAGGTGAAGGAATAAGTTCAAGAGACCATTATGGTTCTCAGCAAAAGTCAGGGAGGTGGTGGATAAGAAAAAAGCCTTCTACAAGTACAAGGAGAAGCAAGGGGAGGAAGAATAGGGACAGTATATACTGAGAAGCAAGGAAGTAAAGAGGGCAGTTAGGCAGGCTAAAGCAGACACAGAGCTGCATATTGCTGAAGGGGTCAAGGGTGGAGAAAAACACTTCTTCCGCTATATTAGGGAAAAAAGAAAGAAAGGAAGGTGATTAGTTAGGTTTTCTTGGGGGTGTAGTGTGACAGAACAGGATGGTCAAAAGGGTGCCGTCTTTAATAATTATTTCAGCTCAGTTTTGAACAAGGAGGAGGGAGATTGGCCTTTGTTTGACAGTGGCATCAAAGCAGTTAATAAGGGGGTCCCAGTGATGAGAAAGTCAATATTTACAAGAGACAGGGTCCAGAAAGGACTGGCAGCCCTAAAAATAGAAAAGGCACTGGTTCCAGATGGGCTGCATCTGCGGATTCTCAGAGAACTGGCAGCAGAGTCAACTGATCTCATGGTAGGACTATTCAAACATTCACTGTGGACAGGAATACTTCTGAAAGACTGGAGGGTGTCAGATGTTGTTCAACTCCATGGGGAGGGATAGGGAACAAGGAGGGAACTACAGTCCTGTGAGACTGACCTCCATTGTAGGGAAGAGCTGATTGAGTCACTGATTAAGGAAGGCCTCAAGAACTACATGTAGATCAACAGTCTCCAAGATAGTAAACAGCACGGGTTCATGTCAGGTAGGTTTGGTCAGACAAATCAGTTTTTTTTGACTGGATGACAAAAAAATTGAATAGGGTCACACTGTGGATCTGCTCTATTTTGACTTCAGCAAGGTTTTCGACTCAGTGTCCTACAGACGCTTGCTGAAGAAGATGGAGGATCTGGGTAAGGTTAAGGACATAGTGAACTGGGTGGAAACTGGTTAAAGGGTAGGCTGCAGGGGTTGTGGTCAATGGGATCAAATCAGAAGAGAGGGAGGTCATGAATGGGGTGCCTCAGGGATCTGTCCTGGGTCCGGTCCTCTTCAAGAAGTCCATTAGTGACATTGGAGAGAATATCTGCGGCAGGCTGTGTCTCTGCACAGATGACACTAAACTCTGTAGGATGGTGGATAGTGATGGGAGAATCAGAGAAATGCAGAGTGACTAACAAAAGCTAGAGAGGAGGTCTAAGGTTTGGCAGTTGAAATTCAACACCAACAAGTGCAAAATAATTCACCTAGGGAATAGGAACCCAAGGACAGAGTACTGGATGGGTGGGGTGAAACTAAACACTTCGGCTGAGGAATGTGACCTGGGAGTTATCTCCAGTGACACCTTCAAGCAATCAAGCCAGTGTAACATGGCCTATGGTAAGGCATGTAGGATGCTGGGGTGAATAGGGAGTGGTATGGACACTAGAAGGAAAGTGGTAATATTACCCCTTTACAGATCTTTAGTGATGCTGCCTTTGGAGTACTGCATCCAGTTCTGGAGCCCTCACCTCAGGAAGGATAGGGACAGATGAGAGATGATGCAGTGCAGGGTGACAACAATGATCCAGAGCCAACAGGACAAGTCTTAAGAGGAGCGCCTCAAGGCACGGAACATGTTCTCACTGGAGGCCAGAAGGGAGAGGAGGATACGATAGAGACCTTCAAGTTCCTAAAGATAATCAACAAGGTGAACTGTGAGGAACTTTTTAGTTTGAATGCTTGTTCAAGGTCACGGGGCTGTGAATAGAAACAGACAAGAGGGAGGTTCAGGAGGGACATGAGGAAGTATTATTTTACAGAAAGGGTGGTGGAGCCATGGAACACTCTACCAGCCAAAGTGGTGGGTGCTAATACAGTTATTGGTTTCAAGCATGGTTGAGACAGAGTGAAGGGTATAGTAGTCACCCGGGGCGACAGATTTTGGATGGAGGGGAAGGACTAGGACCCTGCATGGACAGTGGGGCTCAGGGTTAGATAGGGAACTCGGGCAGACTGGATGGTCCATTGGTCTTTTTCTGCCATTATTTTCTATGTTTCTATTCATGTTTCCACTTTCACAGGTGCCCAAATGTATGTGTGCAATAGGAGACATAGAAGCTAGATACTGAGTGATTGTATAAAGAGGTATAATTTACAGTTTTTGTTATTTAAGGTTATAAGATATAATGCATTAAGATTTGGTAAATTGGTCATATAATTGACCTTTTGGAGATCTATGATCAGCTAGTTACCAGTTTTTCCAATATGATATTGAAATGTTATGAAATATTTATGAAAATGTATATTATATGTTAGTGATGGATAAAAGAAATAATAGAAGAGAATCATCTTGATTATTCCAAGTTGCAGGATATGCAGTACCAGAGAAAGGAAGTGTGTCTGGGAACCACAGGTCCATCCACGTGAGCCTGTAGCTGATTTGTTAGAGCACTGGGACAGTATTACAGGGGCCTGGATTCAATTCCCAGTAGGTCAAATTATTTCTCACTACAGTTTAAGAAATAATAAACATACACAGGCCAGCCCTTTCCAATAAAATTAACTGAATAAATTTGGATTTCTGCCCCAAGTGTAAGGCCCACACAGGCACCCTTTTCCATATGATGTGGGAGTGTGCAAAGGTGAGACTCTATTGGCAGGAGATTGTCTCGCTGCTGTGCAAGACCCATAACAGCATTCTAGCTATGGACCCCACTCATATCCTGCTAGGTTTACTGGAAGGGGAGTGTGGGAGAGGGGGAGTGGAGCACCCGCTGTGGAAATTGGGCATTGTAGAGGCAAAACAGGCATTAGCTCAGCAGTGGGGTTCAGATGTGGTCCCAACGGTTTCGTAGTAGGCAAAGCTTCTAATAGAATGCTTGAAACTGGAACATACACAATATAAGGCAAACAACCAAGAGGGCAAATAACAAACTTGGGGCCCCCTGGAGGCGGTACTGCTGGCCTCCTGGTTTCTGGCCTTTTAGAGCTAGCTTAAGGGATGACACTTCCCTTATTCCCTTGTAACCCCCCTATGAATGGGGGTTCCCAAAAGTCTTCCTTGGGTGTGCTTAAATGGCCACTGCCAGGCAGGCGTTCTGTGTCTTTACAGGTGTAAAAGTGCTTGCATGTTAGCCTCTGTGCCTGTCCCGTTAAGAGACACTATTTTTGTAGTGTACAATTAATCTGGATAGGGGCCGAGTGTTTCCAGGCTCGAGTCCCGCCTGAGCTGCAATAATATTGCTCTGTTCTGCCATCGCTAATGGTGCAGAGGGAGCTCTGTTAGAACTGGTAATTGTTTGCTGGTTAGCTGCTCTAATAATAATGGTATTATAGTCTGTCTAACCTGCCTTTCTTTGCAGCATGGACATTTCTGTATTGCACCAATCAGTACCTTTTGGGGACCTTAAAATGGAGTGTGTCCCCACGGCTCTTGTGGGAGTGAATTTCTGTAGGAATTGTAGTTTTTTTTTTTCATTTTGGTGCCTAAATGGACCTGGAGGGGGAGCCCTTGCTTTGAAAGACAGATGAAACAAAACCCTTTTTGGATCAGAAGGAAGTCCCAGTGCTGCCTGCAGTGGAGAGTCAGTCTGAGTTAGGAGTTGAGAGAGTGAACTACTCAAGACATTCGAGCAGCTGCTCCTGCGTAGTAGCACAGGAAACTGGTGGGAAGGCTGTGTCTGTCCTGCCTGCTTCATCTTCCTTTCTGAGGGATCTGCTAGTGAAATTAATTGGACTGAATCCGAACTGGCTTGTGACCAGAAATACTGAATTGTGAATGTCCTGTTACCTGAAGAAGACCAAAGATTTGCTGTAAGCGATTGGCCTGTCAGGACATCTGCTCAGGAAAACTGAAATTGCAACTGAACTGTCATCCGACCTCTGGTATTGTGTTTTGCTTTACTATAAATGTGCTGTAAGCTGTCAGTGGGTCACGATTTGGTTCCCCTCTACTTAAGTGTGTCACGCTTGCTGGAAGCTGTCTCCAGCAACTATCGAATGGAATCAGAACTGTTCACCTGGCCTGGGCCCTGCCACCTTGGCCCAGTCAGCTACTTGAGATGCAGAGATCACCATCGACGAGAGACTCACCCAGGGATCAGCCCCCAGCTCAACATCTCGAACAGGAATGACACCTCGGTGAATCGTGTGGGCCCTGCTTCTCATGGCATACCAGCTTGTTGACCTGCAGTCTCCATTTTGTCCCCCTGTGTTTCATATTGTGTAGCACGAGTAAACACCAGGGTAGCTCCCTGCAACATGAGCTAAATCAAAAGTGTTGTCATCTGATTTAATTGTTGTTTTCTTGTCACTAACTGAGCCTCCAGGCTCCAGATTACAAATTGTGTGTGGTTGTGTATGCTCCTTCTTTCCATCACAGGGCCCCGACCAGCTGCAATGCCGACCTACCCAGGGCTACGTGTCAGGCTAGCCCACCTTTTTTCCAACTGGGTACCCAGAGTGTGTGACTGTGAAGGGACTCTAAAGTGCATGCATGATTGCCTGACTGAATCAGTTACAAAACTAATCAGCCAAATTACTCCCCTCCCTTGTTCATTCCCCCTGAATGAATCAGATCTAATTCTTTTGGCGTTTAACTTGACTGTGGTTTCATTTTGTACAAGAAGCATTGTACTGTTGTTACTTGCTGTGTCTAACCTTATTTTGCAGGGTGTCTCCAGGGTCGAACTGGTGGAATCAGCCCTGGGGTAAGTGCAAACAGAGTGAGGATTTGTATGCTGATTAGGGGTTATTGTAACTGTGTTTGTTGTTCATTGCTTTGGCCACTAGAGGGGAAAGAGGGGGGTTACAGTGTCCCGGAAGGCTGTACCCAAGTCAGCTACGTTACCAGTAACCCTGTCCTCTGGGTGGAGGCACCCATTTTCAGTACCCAGGCCCCTTAACCTGTGCCTAGTCAGGCAGGCAGGGGGAGTAGCCCTTGGGATGCGCCACCTAGGGGTTACACTCTTATCCCCTTGAAGTCTTGGTCTGGAGACAATCGTTGACATTACAAAATACAAGCTACAAATTCCACAATATAATTTTCTGTCTGGCTCGGAACAGTGGGTTAAACAAGCAACTTTTCTTGGACCAATGTACAAGACACCGCATTTGTAGGAAGAATGACTTTATTTTATTTTGCACATATGTTGTATCTCTACTCTTCTGTGAGAAATGTCAATATTTGATGATACTATGTATTTGAATGTACTGCTGATTGTTTTAAATAAATAAAGGTTACAAAAAAAATCCATCTACAGGCCATGAGTAGGTTCTTTACATTTAGACTGTATGGCAGAGTCCCAAAAATGGACCTTTGAGGGACCCCTACATTGACAGACCTGACACTGGAGAGTGCATTCCAGCATTTTATAGCTTGTGCTCTACAGGACAGGTAGTCCTTAAACCAGCAGCCTGTGTAATCAGGGAGACCCAGGTGGAGTAGCTTCCAACATAGGAGGGCATGGTTGACAAGGTCAAATGCCTTAATGAGATATAGGAATGTAGATGCAGCTGGTTCCTAACGGCTAAGCACACAATGTATTGCATCTGTAAACTCCCAGAGTGCAGTCATGGTGCTGAAGTTCTTCCTGAATTCATGCTGCTCTTTGGCCTAAAGTTCCTGCTGGCTGAGGTAGTCTACAAGCTGGACATTCACAACCCTTTCAAGCATTTTGGATAAGGGGAGGGTAACAGAGATTGGCATGTAATTTGAGTGTAGGTTGGCATCCCCCACCCTTTAACACAGCACCACATAGGTCTTTTTCTATTTACCAAAACCTGTACCAGTTTATGAAAACCTGTACCCATTTACCGGATTTCAAACATTTCATGCATTTCAAATTTCTGTCGTGACAGACTATTCCTTCCCAGACTCAGCCTCTATCACTGTAACCAGCTTTCACAATACTCCGGTAACTGCCATCACTCAGCTTAGACACTCTTTTGGGGAGTCTCCAGGTTCGTGTCCCTTCAAAGCCGCTGTTCACAGAGCACAGTGCTCCTTGCTCCAGGTCACATGACCACCCATCTGTCACAGCTGAGAACATCTTACTTTGGAAATAGTATCTGATAATGGTAGCCTTCTCCTTAGTGGCAGAAAAACAGTTCTTGTCAATTGTAAGTTGGTTAGCTGTATCTCAAAAACTTCAATCATAGACCGTGAGATATAAAAATAATATTTTTAATATTTCAAGATACAGGGACACTGGTTTACCATGACTGAGAAAGAGCGAATTCCGTTTTGCAGATTGGAAAAAAATGGTATTGTCAATGGTTTCTACAAAGTCAAAATCTGTTTTTACTGGTGTTTTGTGTATTTTATTTAACAGTTTTTTACTCTGCTAGCATGCATTTTAGCAATTTTGACTTCCACTTTTGTACATCCATTCATCTTTATATGTACTAAAAGTTACTTTAATGGTAAAAGGTGTGATGGCAGCAGCAGCAGCACTACGGCCCCAATCCCTCAGGTGTGTTGGTAGCAGCAGCAGCACTATGGCCCCAGTCCCTCAGGTGTGATGGCAGCAGCAGCACTATGGCCCCAATCCCTCAGGTGTGATGGCAGCAGCAGTAGCACTATGGCCCCAATCCCTCAGGTGTGATGGCAGCAGCAGCAGCACCACTACAGCCCTAATCCCTCAGGTGTGATGGCAGCAGCAGCAGCAGCAGCAGCAGCACTATGGCCCCAATCCCTCAGGTGTGATGGCAGCAGCAGCAGCACTACAGCCCCAATCCCTCAGGTGTGATGGCAGCAGCAATAGCACTATGGCCCCAATCCCTCAGGTATGATGGCAGCAGCAGCAGCAGCATGACAGCCCTAATCCCTCAGGTGTGATGGCAGCAGCAATAGCACTATGGCCCCAATCCCTCAGGTGTGATGGCAGCAGCAACAGCACTATGGTCCCCATCCCTCAGGTGTGATGACTGCAGCAACAGCACCATGGCCCCCATCCCTCAGGTCTGACGGCCACAATAATAGCACTATGGCCCCCGTCCCTTAGGTATGACAGCAGCAACACTACAGCCCCAAAACCACAGGTGTGGCATCCACAGCAACAGCACTACAGCCCCCATCCCTCAGGTGTGATGGAGCAGCACTATGGTCCCCATCCTTCAGGTGTGATGGCAGCAGGACTACAGCCCCCATGTCTCAGGAGTGATGATGCAGCACTGTAGTCTCCAACCCTCAAGTGTGATGGCAGCAGCAGCAACAGTATGGCCCACATTCCTCTGGTGTGACAACAGCAGCAACAGCAATATGGCCCCCATCTCTCAGGTGTGATGGCAGCAGTAGCACTACAGCACCCATCCTTTGGGTGTGATGGCAGCAGCAGCACTATAGCCCCCATCTCTTGGGTGTGATGACAGCAGCACTACCACCCCAAACCCTCAGGTGTGATGGTAGCAGCACGATGGCCCCATCCCTCAGATGTGATAGCAGCAGCACTATGGTCCCCATCCCTCAAGTGTGGTGGCAGCAACACTAACGCCCCCCATCCCTCAGGTGTGATGGCAGCAGCACTACGGCCCCTATCCCTCAAGTGTGATGGCAGCAGCACTACCTTCCCAAACTCTCAGGTGTGATGGCAATAGCACTATGGCCCCATCCCTCAGATGTGATGGCAGCAGCACTATGGTCGCCATCCCTCAGGTGTGATGGCAGCAGCACCATGACCCCCCCCATCAATCGGGTGTGATGGCAGCAGCACTACAGCCCTCATCCCCCAGGTGTGATGGTAGTGGTACTTCAGCCTCTATCCCTAAGGTGTGATGGCAGTAGCAGCAGCAGCACTACAGCCCCTATTCCTTGTGTGTGATGGCAGCAGCAGCACTACAGCCCCCATCCCGCAGGTGTAATGACAGGAGCACTACCACCACAAACCCTCAGGTGTGATGGCAGCAGCACTATGGCCCCTATCCCTCAGGTGTGATGGCAGCAGCACTACAGCCCCCATTCTTCAGGTGTGATGGCAGCAGCACTACCACCCCAAACCCTCAGGTGTGATGGTAGCAGCACTATGGCTCCATCCCTCAGATGTGATGGTAGCAGCACTACGGCCCCCAACCCTCAATTGTGATGGCAGCAGCACTACCATCACAAACCCTCAGGTGTGATGGAGCAGCACTATGGCCCCATCCCTCAGGTGTGATGGCAGCAGTAGCACTATGACCCCATCCCTCAGATGTGATGGCAGCAGCGCAATGGTCCCCATCCCTCAGGAGTGACAGCAGCACTAGGGCCCCCATCCCTCAGGTGTGATGACAGCAGCACTACAGCCCTCCATCCCTCAGGTGTAATGGCAGCAGCACCATGACCCCCCCATCACTTGGGTGTGGTGGCAGAAGCACTATGGCCCTCATCCACCAGGTGTGATGGTAGTGGTTCTTCAGCCTCTATCCCTCAGGTGTGATGGCAGCAGTAGCACTACAACCCCATCTCTCGGATTTGATTGCAGCAGTAGCACTATGACCCCATCCCTCAGATGTGATGGCAGCAGCACAATGGTCCCCATCCCTCAGGAGTGACAGCAGCACTAGGGCCCCCATCCCTCAGGTGTGATGACAGCAGCACTACAGCCGTCCATCCCTCAGGTGTGATGGCAGCAACACCATGACCCCCCCATCACTCGGGTGTGATGGCAGCAGCACTACGGCCCTCATCCCCCAGGTGTAATGTTAGTGGTTCTTCAGCCTCTATCCCTCAGGTGTGATGGCAACAACACTATGGCCCCTATCCCTCAGGTGTGATGGTAGCAGCAGAAGCAGCACTACAGCCCCTATTCCTTGGGTGTGATGGCAGCAGCAGCACTACAGCCCCCATCCCTCAGGTGTAATGACAGGAGCACTATCACCACAAACCCTCAGGTGTGATGGCAGCAGCACTATGGCCCCTATACCTCAGATGTGATGGCAGCAGCAGCAGTACAGCCACCATCCTTCAGGTGTGATGGCAGCAGCACTATGGCCCCCATCCCACAGGTGTGTTGACAGCAGCAGTACCTAGCCCCCCCATCCCTCAGGTGTGATGGCAGCAGCACTACGGTCCCCATTCTTCAGGTGTGATGGCAGTACCAGCACTATGGTCCCCATCCCTCAGGTGTGATGGCAGCAGCACTACCACCCCAAACCCCAAGGTGCAATGGTAGCAGCACTATGGCCCCATCCCTCAGATGTGATGGCAGCAGCACTATGGTCCCCATCCATCAGGTGTGATGGCAGCAGCACTATGGTCGCCATCCCTCAGGTGTGATGGCAGCAGCACTATGGCCCCTCTACCTCAGATGTGATGGCAGCAGCAGCAGTACAGCCACCATCCCTCAGGTGTGATGGCAGCAGCACTATGGCCCCTATACCTCAGATGTGATGGCAGCAGCAGCAGTACAGCCACCATCCCTCAGGTGTGATGGCAGCAGCACTATGGCCCCCATCCCTCAGGTGTGTCGACAGCAGCAGTACCTAGCCCCCATCCCTCAGGTGTGATGGTAGCAGCACTACAGTCCCCATTCTTCGGGTGTGATGGCAGTACCAGCACTATGGCCCCCATCCCTCAGGTGTGATGGAGCAGCACTATGGCCCCATCCCTCAGGTGTGATGGCAGCAGTAGCACTATGACCCCATCCCTCAGATGTGATGGCAGCAGCGCAATGGTCCCCATCCCTCAGGAGTGACAGCAGCACTAGGGCCCCCATCCCTCAGGTGTGATGACAGCAGCACTACAGCCCTCCATCCCTCAGGTGTGATGGCAGCAGCACCATGACCCCCCCATCACTCGGGTGTAATGGCAGAAGCACTATGGCCCTCATCCCCCAGGTGTGATGGTAGTGGTTCTTCAGCCTCTGTCCCTCAGGTGTGATGGCAGTAGTAGCACTACGACCCCATCTCTCGGATGTGATTGCAGCAGTAGCACTATGACCCCATCCCTCAGGTGCGATGGCAGCAGCAGAAGCAGCACTACAGCCCCTATTCATTGGGTGTGATGGTAGCAGCAGCACTACGACCCCATCTCTCGGATGTGATTGCAGCAGTAGCACTATGACCCCATCCCTCAGATGTGATGGCAGCAGCACAATGGTCCCCATCCCTCAGGAGTGACAGCAGCACTAGGGTCCCCATTCCTCAGGTGTGATGACAGCAGCACTACAGCTCTCCATCCCTCAGGTGTGATGGCAGCAGCACCATGACCCCCCCATCACTCGGGTGTGATGGCAGCAGCACTACGGCCCTCATCCCCCAGGTGTGATGGTAGAGGTTCTTCAGCATCTAGCCCTCAGGTGTGATGGCAACAACACTATGGCTCCTGTCCCTCAGGTGTGATGGCAGCAGCAGAAGCAGCACTACAGCCCCTATTCCTTGGGTGTGATGGCAGCAGCAGCACTACAGCCCCTATCCCTCAGGTGTAATGACAGGAGCACTACCACCACAAACCCTCTGGTGTGATGGCAGCAGCACTATGGCCCCTATACCTCAGATGTGATGGCAGCAGCAGCAGTACAGCCACCATCCCTCAGGTGTGATGGCAGCAGCACTATGGCCCCCATCCCTCAGGTGTGTTGACAGCAGCAGTACCTAGCCCCCCCATCCCTCAGGTGTGATGACAGCAGCACTACAGTCCCCATTCTTCAGGTGTGATGGCAGTACCAACACTATGGCCCCCATCCCTCAGGTGTGTTGGCAGCAGCACTATGGCCCCCATCCCTCAGGTGTGATGGCAGAAGCACTATGGCCCCATCCCTCAAGTGTGATGGCAGCAGCACTACGGCCCCATCTCTCAAGTATGATGGAAGCAGCACTACCATCCCAAACCCTCAGGTCTGATGGCAGCAGCACTATGGCCCCATCCCTCAGATGTGATGGCAGCAGTAGCACTACGACCCCATCTCTCGGATGTGATGGCAGCAGTAGCACTATGATCCCATCCTCAGATGTGATGGCAGCAGCACAATGGTCCCCATCCCTCAGAACTGACAGCAGCACAATGGTCCCCATCCCTCAGGTGTGATGACAGCAGCACCATGACCCCCCATCACTCAGGTGTGATGGCAGCAGCACTACGGCCCTCATCCCCCAGGTGTGATGGTAGTGGTTCTTCAGCCTTTATCCCTCAGGTGTGATGGCAGCAGCAGCACTACGACCCCATCACTCGGATGTGATTGCAGCAGTAGCACTATGACCCCATCCCTCAGATGTGATGGCAGTAGCACAATGGTCCCCATCCCTCAGAAGTGACAGCAGCACTAGGGCTCCCATCCCTCAGGTGTGATGACAGCAGCACTACAGCCCTCCATCCCTCAGGTGTGATGGCAGCAGCACCATGACCCCCCCATCACTCGGGTGTGATGGCAGCAGCACTACGGCCCTCATCCCCCAGGTGTGATGGTAGTGGTTCTTCAGCCGCTATCCCTCAGGTATGATGGCAACACCACTATGGCCCCTATCCCTCAGGTGCGATGGCAGCAGCAGAAGCAGCACTACAGCCCCTATTCATTGGGTGTGATGGCAGCAGCAGCACTACGACCCCATCTCTCGGATGTGATTGCAGCAGTAGCACTATGACCCCATCCCTCAGATGTGATGGCAGCAGCGCAATGGTCCCCATCCCTCAGGAGTGACAGCAGCACTAGGGCCCCCATCCCTCAGGTGTGATGACAGCAGCACTACAGTCCTCCATCCCTCAGGTGTGATGGTAGCAGCACCATGACCCCCCCATCACTCGGGTGTGATGACAGCAGCACTACGGCCCCCATCCCTCAGGTGTGTTGACAGCAGCAGTACCTAGCCCCCTCATCCCTCAGATGTGATGGCAGCAGCACTACAGTCCCCATTCTTCAGGTGTGATGGCAGTACCAGCACTATGGTCCCCATCCCTCAGATGTGATGGCAGCAGCACTATGGTACCCATCCCTCAGGTGTGATGGCAGCAGCACTAAGGGCCCCCTATCCCTCAGGTGTGATGGCAGCAACACTACGGCCCCATCCCTCAAGTATGATGGTAGCAGCACTACCATCCCAAACCCTCAGGTCCGATGGCAGCAGCACTATGGCCCCATCCCTCACATGTGATGGCAGCAGTAGCACTACGACCCCATCTTTCGGATGTGATGGCAGCAGTAGAACTATGACCCCATCCCTCAGATGTGATGGCAGCAGCACAATGGTCCCCATCCCTCAGAACTGACAGCAACACAATGGTCCCCATCCCTCAGGTGTGATGACAGCAGCACCATGACCCCCCCCATCACTCAGGTGTGATGGCAGCAGCACTACGACCCTCATCCCCCAGGTGTGATGGTAGTGGTTCTTCAGCCTTTATCCCTCAGGTGTGATGGCAGCAGCAGCACTACGACCCCATCACTCGGATGTGATTGCAGCAGTAGCACTATGACCCCATCCCTCAGATGTGATGGCAGCAGCACAATGGTCCCCATCCCTCAGAAGTGACAGCAGCACTAGGGCCCCCATCCCTCAGGTGTGATGACAGCAGCACTACAGCCCTCCATCCCTCAGGTGTGATGGCAGCAGCACCATGACCCCCCCATCACTCGGGTGTGATGGCAGCAGCACTACGGCCCTCATCCCCCAGGTGTGATGGTAGTGGTTCTTCAGCCTCTATCCCTCAGGTGTGATGGCAACACCACTATGGCCCCTATCCCTCAGGTGTGATGGCAGCAGCAGAGCAGTACTACAGCCCCTATTCATTGGGTGTGATGGCAGCAGCAGCACTCGACCCCATCTCTCGGATGTGAGTGCAGCAGTAACTATGACCCCATCCTCAGATGTGATGGCAGCAGCGCAATGGTCCCCATCCCTCAGGAGTGACAGCAGCACTAGGCCCCCATCCCTCAGGTGTGATGACAGCAGCACTACAGCCCTCCATCCCTCAGGTGTGATGGCAGCAGCACCATGACCCCCCCCATCACTGGTGTGATGACAGCAGCACTCGGCCCTCATCCCCCAGCTGTGATGGTAGCGGTTCTTCAGCCTCTATCCCTCAGGTGTGATGGCAGCAGCAGAAGCAGCACTACAGCCCCTATTCATTGGGTGTGATGGCAGCAGCAGCACTACAGCCCCTATCCCTCAGGTGTAATGACAGGAGCATTACCACCACAAACCCTCAGGTGTGATGGCAGCAGCACTATGGCCCCTGTACCTCAGATGTGATGGCAGCAGCACCAGTACAGCCACCATCCTTCAGGTGTAATGGCAGCAGCACTATGGCCCCATCCCTCAGGTGTGATGGCATCAGCACTACGGGTCCCCATTCTTCAGGTGTGATGGCAGTACCAGCACTATGGCCCCATCCCTCAGGTGTGATGGCAGCACTACCACTCCAAACCCCAGGTGCGATGGTAGCAGCACTATGGCCCCATCCCTCAGATGTGATGGCAGCAGCACTATGGTCCCACATCCCTCAGGTGTGATGGCAGCAGCACTAAGGGCCCCCTATCCCTCAGGTGTGATGGCAGCAGCACTATGGCCCCTATACCTCAGATGTGATGGCAGCAGTACAGCCACCATCTCTCAGGTGTGATGGCAGCAGCACTATGGCCCCCATCCCTCAGGTGTGTTGACAGCAGCAGTACCTAGCCCCCACCATCCCTCAGGTGTGATGGTAGCAGCACTACAGTCCCCATTCTTCAGGTGTGATGGCAGTACCAGCACTATGGCTCCCATCCCTCTGGTGTGATGGAGCAGCACTATGGCTCCATCCCTCAGTTGTGATGGCAGCAGCACTATGGCCCCTATACCTCAGATGTGATGGCAGCAGTACAGCCACCATCTCTCAGGTGTGATGGCAGCAGCACTATGGCCCCCATCCCTCAGGTGTGTTGACAGCAGCAGTACCTAGCCCCCACCATCCCTCAGGTGTGATGGTAGCAGCACTACAGTCCCCATTCTTCAGGTGTGATGGCAGTACCAGCACTATGGCTCCCATCCCTCTGGTGTGATGGAGCAGCACTATGGCTCCATCCCTCAATTGTGATGGCAGCAGCACTATGGCCCCCATCCCTCAGGTGTGATGGAGCAGCACTATGGCCCCATCCCTCAGGTGTGATGGCAGCAGTAGCACTATGACCCCATCCCTCAGGTGTGATGGAGCAGCACTATGGCCCCATCCCTCAGATGTGATGGCAGCAGCGCAATGGTCCCCATCCCTCAGGAGTGACAGCAGCACTAGGCCCCCCATCCCTCAGGTGTGATGACAGCAGCACTACAGCCCTCCATCCCTCAGGTGTGATGGCAGCAGCACCATGACCCCCCCATCACTCGGGTGTGATGACAGCAGCACTACGGCCCTCATCCCCCAGCTGTGATGGTAGTGGTTCTTCAGCCTCTATCCCTCAGGTGTGATGGCAGCAGCAGAAGCAGCACTACAGCCCCTATTCATTGGGTGTGATGGCAGCAGCAGCACTACAGCCCCTATCCCTCAGGTGTAATGACAGGAGCATTACCACCACAAACCCTCAGGTGTGATGGCAGCAGCACTATGGCCCCTATACCTCAGATGTGATGGCAGCAGCACCAGTACAGCCACCATCCTTCAGGTGTAATGGCAGCAGCACTATGGCCCCCATCCCTCAGGTGTGATGGCATCAGCACTACGGTCCCCATTCTTCAGGTGTGATGGCAGTACCAGCACTATGGCCCCCATCCCTCAGGTGTGATGGCAGCAGCACTACCACTCCAAACCCCAAGGTGCGATGGTAGCAGCACTATGGCCCCATCCCTCAGATGTGATGGCAGCAGCACTATGGTCCACATCCCTCAGGTGTGATGGCAGCAGCACTAAGGGCCCCCTATCCCTCAGGTGTGATGGCAGCAGCACTATGGCCCCTATACCTCAGATGTGATGGCAGCAGTACAGCCACCATCTCTCAGGTGTGATGGCAGCAGCACTATGGCCCCCATCCCTCAGGTGTGTTGACAGCAGCAGTACCTAGCCCCCACCATCCCTCAGGTGTGATGGTAGCAGCACTACAGTCCCCATTCTTCAGGTGTGATGGCAGTACCAGCACTATGGCTCCCATCCCTCTGGTGTGATGGAGCAGCACTATGGCTCCATCCCTCAGTTGTGATGGCAGCAGCACTATGGCCCCTATATCTCAGACGTGATGGCAGCAGTACAGCCACCATCTCTCAGGTGTGATGGCAGCAGCACTATGGCCCCCATCCCTCAGGTGTGTTGACAGCAGCAGTACCTAGCCCCCACCATCCCTCAGGTGTGATGGTAGCAGCACTACAGTCCCCATTCTTCAGGTGTGATGGCAGTACCAGCACTATGGCTCCCATCCCTCTGGTGTGATGGAGCAGCACTATGGCTCCATCCCTCAGTTGTGATGGCAGCAGCACTATGGCCCCCATCCCTCAGGTGTGATGGAGCAGCACTATGGCCCCACCCTCAGGTGTGATGGCAGCAGTAGCACTATGACCCCATCCCTCAGGTGTGATGGAGCAGCACTATGGCCCCATCCCTCAGATGTGATGGCAGCAGCGCAATGGTCCCCATGCCTCAGGAGTGACAGCAGCACTAGGGCCCCCATCCCTCAGGTGTGATGACAGCAGCACTACAGCCCTCCATCCCTCAGGTGTGATGGCAGCAGCACCATGACCCCCCCATCACTCGGGTGTGATGGCAGCAGCACTACGGCCCTCATCCCCCAGGTGTGATGGTAGAGGTTCTTCAGCCTCTATCCCTCAGGTGTGATGGCAACAACACTATGGCCCCTATCCCTCAGGTGTGATGGCAGCAGCAGAAGCAGCACTACAGCCCCTATTCCTTGGGTGTGATGGCAGCAGCAGTACTACAGCCCCTATCCCTCAGATGTAATGACAGGAGCACTACCACCACATACCCTCAGGTGTGATGGCAGCAGCACTATGGCCCCTATACCTCAGATGTGATGGCAGCAGCAGCAGTATAGCCACCATCCCTCAGGTGTGATGGCAGCAGCACTATGGCCCCCATCCCTCAGGTGTGTTGACAGCAGCAGTACCTAGCCCCCCCCATCCCTCAGGTGTGATGGCAGCAGCACTACAGTCCCCATTCTTCAGGTGTGATGGCAGTACCAGCACTATGGTCCCCATCCCTCAGGTGTGATGGCAGAAGCACTAAGGCCCCCCATCCCTCAAGTGTGATGGCAGCAGCACTACGGCCCCATCCCTCAAGTATGATGGTAGCAGCACTACCATCCCAAACCCTCAGGTCTGATGGCAGCAGCACTATGGCCCCATCCCTCAGATGTGATGGCAGCAGTAGCACTACGACCTCATCTCTCGGATGTGATGGCAGCAGTAGCACTATGACCCCATCCCTCAGATGTGATGGCAGCAGCACAATGGTCCCCATCCCTCAGAACTGACAGCAGCACAATGGTCCCCATCCCTCAGGTGTGATGACAGCAGCACCATGACCCCCATCACTCAGGTGTGATGGCAGCAGCACTACGGCCCTCATCCCCCAGGTGTGATGGTAGTGGTTCTTCAGCCTTTATCCCTCAGGTGATGGCAGCAGCAGTACCACGACCCCATCACCTCGATGTGATTGCAGCAGTAGCACTATGACCCCATCCTCAGATGGATGGCAGTAGACAATGGTCCCCATCCTCAGAAGTGACAGCAGCATTAGGCCCCATCCCTCAGGTGTGATGACAGCAGCACTACAGCCTCCATCCTCAGGTGTGATGGCAGCAGCACCATGACCCCCATCACTCGGGTGTGATGGCAGCAGCACTGACCCCTCATCCCCAGGTGTGATGGTAGTGGTTCTTCAGCCGCCATCCCCTCAGGTGTGATGGCAACACCACTATGGCCCCTATCCCTCAGGTGCGATGGCAGCAGCAGAAGCAGCACTACAGCCCCTATTCATTGGGTGTGATGGCAGCAGCAGCACTACAATCCCATCTCTCGGATGTGATTGCAGCAGTAGCACTATGACCCCATCCCTCAGATGTGATGGCAGCAGCGCAATGGTCCCCATCCCTCAGGAGTGACAGCAGCACTAGGGCCCCCATCCCTCAGGTGTGATGACAGCAGCACTACAGCCCTCCATCCCTCAGGTGTGATGGTAGCAGCACCATGACCCCCCCATCACTCGGGTGTGATGACAGCAGCACTATGGCCCCATCCCTCAGGTGTGTTGACAGCAGCAGTACCTAGCCCCCCCATCCCTCAGGTGTGATGGCAGCAGCACTACAGTCCCCATTTTTCAGGTGTGATGGCAGTACCAGCACTATGGTCCCCATCCCTCGGATGTGATGGCAGCAGCACTACGGTCCCCATTCTTCAGGTGTGATGGCAGTACCAGCACTATGGTCCCCATCCCTCAGGTGTGATGGCAGCAGCACTACCACCCTAAACCCCAAGGTGCGATGGTAGCAGCACTATGGCCCCCTCCCTCAAGTGTGATGGCAGCAGCACTACGGCCCCATCCCTCAAGTATGATGGCAGCAGCACTGCCATCCCAAACCCTCAGGTCTGATGGCAGCAGCACTATGGCCCCATCCCTCAGATGTGATGGCAGCAGTAGCACTATGACCCCATCCCTCAGATGTGATGGCAGCAGAACAATGGTCCCCATCCCTCAGAACTGACAGCAGCACAATGGTCCCCATCCCTCAGGTGTGATGACAGCAGCACCATGACCCCCCCATCACTCAGGTGTGATGGCAGCAACACTACGGCCCTCATCCCCCAGGTGTGATGGTAGTGGTTCTTCAGCCTTTATCCCTCAGGTGTGATGGCAGCAGCAGCACTACGACCCCATCACTTGGATGTGATTGCAGCAGTAGCACTATGACCCCATCCCTCAGATGTGATGGCAGCAGCGCAATGGTCCCCATCCCTCAGGAGTGACAGCAGCACTAGGGCCCCCATCCCTCAGGTGTGATGACAGCAGCACTACAGCCCTCCATCCCTCAGGTGTGATGGCAGCAGCACCATGACCCCCCCATCACTCGGGTGTGATGACAGCAGCACTACGGCCCTCATCCCCCAGGTGTGATGGTAGTGGTTCTTCAGCCTCTATCCCTCAGGTGTGATGGCAACAACACTATGGCCCCTATCCCTCAGGTGTGATGGCAGCAGCAGAAGCAGCACTACAGCCCCTATTCATTGGGTGTGATGGCAGCAGCAGCACTACGGCCCCTATCCCTCAGGTGTAATGACAGGAGCATTACCACCACAAACCCTCAGGTGTGATGGCAGCAGCACTATGGCCCCTATACCTCAGATGTGATGGCAGAAGCACCAGTACAGCCACCATCCTTCAGGTGTAATGGCAGCAGCACTATGGCCCCCATCCCTCAGGTGTGATGGCAGCAGCACTAAGGTCCCCCATCCCTCAGGTGTGATGGCAGCAGCACTACGGTCCCCATTCTTCAGGTGTGATGGCAGTACCAGCACTATGGCCCCAATCCCTCAGGTGTGATGGCAGCAGCACTACCACCCCAAACCCCAAGGTGCGATGGTAGCAGCACTATGGCCCCCCATCCCTCAGATGTGATGGCAGCAGCACTATGGTCCCTATACCTCAGATGTGATGGCAGCAGTACAGCCACCATCCCTCAGGTGTGATGGCAGCAGCACTATGGCCCCCATCCCTCAGGTGTGTTGACAGCAGCAGTACCTAGCCCCCCCATCCCTCAGGTGTGATGGTAGCAGCACTACAGTCCCCATTCTTTAGGTGTGATGGCAGTACCAGCACTACGGCCCTCATCCCCCAGCTGTGATGGTAGTGGTTCTTCAGCCTCTATCCCTCAGGTGTGATGGGAACAACACTATGGCCCCAATCCCTCAGGTGTGATGGCAGAAGCAGCACTACAGCCCCTATTCCTTGTGTGTGATGGCAGCAGCAGCACTACAGCCCCTATCCCTCAGGTGTAATGACAGGCGCACTACCACCACAAACCCTCAGGTGTGATGGCAGCAGCACTATGGCCCCTATACCTCAGATGTGATGGCAGCAGCAGCAGTACATCCACCATCCCTCAGGTGTGATGGCAGCAGCACTATGGCCCCCATCCCTCAGGTGTGTTGACAGCAGCAGTACCTAGCCCCCCCATCCCTCAGGTGTGATGGCAGCAGCACTACCACCCCAAACCCTAAGGTGTGATGGTAGCAGCACTATGGTCCCATCCCTCAGATGTGATGGAAACAGCACTAAGGCCCCCCATCCCTCAGGTGTGATGGCAGCAGTAGCACTACGACCCCATCTCTCGGATGTGATGGCAGCAGTAGCACTATGACCCTATCCTTCAGATGTGATGGCAGCAGCACAATGGTCCCCATCCCTCAAAAGTGAGCAGCAGCACAATGGTCCCCATCCCTCAGGTGTGATGACAGCAGCACCATGACCCCCCCCCATCACTCAGGTGTGATGGCAGCAGCACTAAGGCCCCCCATCCCTCAAGTGTGATGGCAGCAGCACTACGGCCCCATCCCTCAAGTATGATGGTAGCAGCACTACCATCCCAAACCCTCAGGTGTGATGGGAGCAGCACTATGGCCTCATCCCTCAGATGTGATGGCAGCAGTAGCACTACGACCCCATCTCTCGGATGTGATGGCAGCAGTAGCACTATGACCCCATCCTTCAGATGTGATGGCAGCAGCACAATGGTCCCCATCCCTCAAAAGTGACAGCAGCACAATGGTCCCCATCCCTCAGGTGTAATGACAGCAGCACTACAGGCCCCCATCCCTCAGGTGTGATGACAGCAGCACCATGACCCCCCCCCATCACTCGGGTGTGATGGCAGCAGCACTACGGCCCTCATCCCCCAGGTGTGATGGTAGTGGTACTTCAGCCTCTATCCCTCAGGTGTGATGGCAGCAGCAGTAGCACTATGGCCCCAGTTCCTCAGGTGTGATGGCAGCAGCAGCAGCAGCAGCACTATGGCCCCAATCCCTCAGGTGTGATGGCAGCAGCAGCACTACAGCCCCCATCCCTCAGGTGTAATGACAGGAGCACTATCACCACAAACCCTCAGGTGTGATGGCAGCAGCACTATGTATGGCTCTTATCCCTCAGATGTGATGGCAGCAGCAGCAGTACAGCACCCATCCGTCAGGTATGTTGGCAGCAGCACTATGGCCCCCATCCCTCAGGTGTGTTGACAGCAGCAGTACCTAGCCCCCCATCCCTCAGGTGTGTTGGCAGCAGCACTATGGTCCCCATCCCTCAAGTGAGATGGCAGCAGCACTATGGTCCCCATCCCTCAAGTGAGATGGCAGCAGCACTATGGTCCCCATCCCTCAAGTGAGATGGCAGCAGCACTAAGGCCCCCCATCCCTCAGGTGTGATGGCAGCAGCACTACGGCCCCCCATCCCTCAGGTGTGATGGCAGCAGCACTACGGCCCCTATCCCTCAGATGTGATGGCAGCAGCACTACAGCCACCATCCCTCAGGTGAGTTGGCAGCAGCACTATGGCCCCCATCCCTCAGGTGTGATGACAGTAGCAGTACCTAGGCCCCCCTATCCCTCAGGTGTGATGGCAGCAGCACTACGGCCCCCATTCTTCAGGTGTGATGGCAGTACCAGCACTATGCCCCCATCCCTCAGGTGTGATGGCAGCAACACTACAGTCCCCATCCCTCAGGTGTGATGGCAGCAGCACTACCACCCCAAACCCTTGGGTTAATGGCAGAAGAAGAAGCAGTAACAGCAGCACTACGGCCCCATCCCTCAGGTGCAGTGGCAACAGCACTACCTCCTTAAACCTATCCCCCACTCTCCCCTCTCCTGATCACATTCATCAACTACTTTTTTCCACTCTTTTATCTATTTCCACCTATTTTATGCTATTATTTTGTCCCCTAATCCTTTCCTATTTGCTCCCCCCCGCCATTCCCCTTGTGGGGTTTACATCCCAGAGGGGTGCAGTCTCAAAGTCATCCCTTATTTGTTCCCCTTTGCCAGTTCCCCTCCCGGAGTTTACATCCCGGAGGGGTGCAGACCTAATCCACCCTTTATTTTGCTCCCCCCCGCCATTCCCCTTGCAGGGTTTACATCCCAGAGGGGTGAAGGTAAGTCTGCTATCCAACTGTCTCTCCCCCATCCCTCTATTAAGACGTAGTCTTCACTTTCTTCCCTCAAGTGTTCAAAGCAAATATGTCTGTTGAAGTATTTGTGGGTATGTTTATGTTTATGTATATTAGCACTAAAAAATAATAATATGTTTGTTGTTGCTTCAATGTTTTATAAACAGACTTGCTCTATGTACATTTTTACTTAGGTCTGTATCATACTGTATCCCCTTCCCCTTTCCCCTAGAACACATCTGGAAGTGAGCTACTGTAGCTCAGTATGTCTTTCCTGGTGAAACTTTTCAAATAAATAAATAAACCCTCAGGTGTGATGATGGCAGCAGCAGCACTACAGCCCCCATCCCTCAGGTGTGATGGCAACTGCACTACTGCCCCCATCCCTCGGGTGTGATGGCAGCAGCACTACACCCCCCCCATCCCTTGGGTGTGATGGCAACTGCACTACTGCCCCCATCCCTTGGGTGTGATGGCAGCAGCACTACACCCCCCATCCCTTGGATGTGATGGCAGCAGCACTACGGCCCCCATCTCTCGGGTGTGATGGTAGCAGCGCTACAGCCCCCATCCCTTTGGTGTGATGGCAGCAGTACTACAGCCCCATCCCTAGGGTGTGATGGTAGCAACACTACAGCCCCCATCCCTTGGGTGTGATGGCAGCAGCACTACAGCCCCCATCTCTCGGGTGTGATGGAAGCAGCACTACAGCCCCCATCCCTCGGGTGTGATGGCAGCAGCACTGCCACCCCAAACCATCAGGTGTGATGGAAGCAGCAGCACTATGGCCCCCATCCCTCAGGTGTGATGGCAGCAGCACTACAGTCCACATCCCACAGGTGTGATGGCAGCAACACTACAGCTCCCGTCCCTTAGGTGTGATGGCAGCAACAATATGGCCCTCATCACTCAGGTGTGATGGTAGCAACACTACGGCCCCCATCCTTCAGATGTGACAGCAGCAGCATAGCTATGGCTCCCACTCCCTCAGATGTGATGGCAGCAGCATAACTATGGCCCCCATTCATCAGATATGATGGAAGCAGCAATAGCACTACAGCACTACAGCCCCCAGAATCCCAGAGGCAGATGTAAGATGGCTGATTCAGTCGGATGTGGTCAAATACATTTTTTTCCTGCTGTGAGTGAGTGTGTCTTTATTTACTTTTACAATTTACTCTGGATAGCCCAGCTGAGAAGCACTATACATCTCATTTTCAGTGGGGTCCTGATTCTACTCATTTCTACAGCTTTGACTGCAGCTCCCCATCACACCAACTAGCCATACCCATCCCCAAAATACCAACACAGCACCCCCAAATGTTGCAGACAGCCACAGCAGCAATACAGCCAATCCCCTCCCCAAAAGTGAACAGTCAGCTCCCTCCCCACTACCAATATAGCCAGTGTCCCCCTTCCCATTATGGTCCCCAAACAAACAGCACCCTCACCACAGCATCCCCAACCCCTCTAACACAGACAGTGTCCACCCCTCCACCCCACACTGCATGCACTTCACCCTTCCAGACACATGCTCATCAACCCACCCACCCCCACATGACAGGGTCAGCACCTCCCCCAAAAGACACAGGGCCAGCAACACCCTCCCAACTCACTGATGGGCTCATCTCATTTGAAAAGAACACAGCCAGCTCCCACCCCTGCAGCAACATAAACAGCCCCTGCACCAACACAGTCAGTCCCCACACTTCAACAGCATGATTAGAGAGTCCCCAAAACCCCCAAGTGAACCTAGCCAGCATCCCCCAACTAACACAGGTCTATCTGGACCCAGCAGTCATCTACCCCACCACCAGACAGCTCCTGTAACTACTGCACGTCTGCCTCCCCCTGCATCTACCAGACCAGTCAAACCACTCCCATATTATGGCCACACACTCTTCTACCCCACACAGAAGCTAGTAATGCCAGTCCACCCACCCCACCCAAGTGAACATGGCTAGTCCCTCCACACCACCAACCTGGCCAGACCATCCCTAGTGTGGAAGAGACAGCTCCCCCCCCCAGCAACACAGCTAGTCATCAATACCAATCAAAATCATAGCCACTCCCCACCCCTCCCAGAAACACCACCAGCAGCCCACCCACCAACAAGGCCAGCCGCACTGCTCCCACAAAATGAACACAGTGAGCACCCATAACACAGACAGCCCTTGCACCAACAATGTCAGCCTCCAACCCACACTATCCAAACAAACACAGTCAACTGCCAGACCCACCACCAGC
This sequence comes from Neoceratodus forsteri, assembly GCA_016271365.2. Taxonomy (NCBI): domain Eukaryota; kingdom Metazoa; phylum Chordata; order Ceratodontiformes; family Ceratodontidae; genus Neoceratodus; species Neoceratodus forsteri. The sequence continues at coordinate 1,879,690,394 of CM057452.1, forward strand.
CACCAGCCACCATCTCTCCTCTCCACCCACCACCAGTCACTGTCTGTCTGTTCCCCTGCCACCCACCCACCACCAGCCACCATCTCTCTCCATCCCCACCCACCACCAGCCACTGTCCGTTCCACCCCACCACCACCAGCCACTGTTCACTCCCCCGCTCACCACCAGCCACTGTCTGCTTTCATTCCCACTCACTTCTAGACACCGCTTCACCTCCATCCACCACCAGCCACCATCCACTCCACCCCACCCACCACCAGCCACCACCTGCTCCCTCCCACCCACCACCAGCCATCATCTGGTCCCTCCACCCACCCCCAACCACAGTCCTCTCCACCCCACCCACCACCAGCCACCATCTGCTACCCCACCCACCACCAACCACTGTCCGCTCCCTCCCTCCCACCCACCACCAGCCACTGTCTGTCCCCTCCACCCACCACCAGCAATCGTCTGCTCCCTCCCTCCCACCACCAGCCACCTTCTACTCCACCCTCACCCACCACCAGCCACTGTCCGTTCCCACCAGCCACCATCCGCTCCACCCACCCACCTACCACCAGCCACTGTTCCACATCCCTCACGACCAGCCACTGTCCACTCCACCCCACCAACCTCCAGTCACCGTCCACTCCCTCCCACCCACCACTACCTACCATCTGCTCCCCTCCCACCCACCATCCTCTCCACCCCACCCACCACCAGCCACAGTCTGCTCCACCCTCACCCACCTCCAGCCACCATTCGCTCCTTCCCACCCACCACCAGCCACCATCTGCTCCTCTCCCACCCACCACAAGCCACAGTCCGCTCCACCGCCACCCATGACCAGCCACTGCTCCACCCCATCCACCACCAGCCATGATCCTCTCCACCAAACCCACCCCCAGCCACAGTCCTCTCCACCCCACCCACCACCAGCCACCATTTGCTACCCCCACCCACCACCAACCACTGTCCATGCCCCTACCACCCACAACCTGCTCCCCTCCCACTCACCACCAGCAACCATCCGCTCCACTCTCACTCGCCACCAGCCACTGTCCATTCCCATCACCTGGAGGGACAGCATCTCTTTGATCTCCCCCTCTATGGCATCTTACCCTTTCTGGGACTCTATAGGGTGGCTGTCTCAGTGGAACCTGGACCCCTGTATCCTCATGGTGTTCTGCCAGTGTGGTATACCCAAGCTTCCCTGTGAACGTATCACCAAATGTACTCAACATCCTCCTCATTTTGGCATCTTGGGTTGATGTCAGCCGTATCGAGAATGTGACAGCATCCCCTGAGGATTCTCCCTTCACCTCTCCCAGGAGATCTACCAATGGATCTATTTCTTCCCCTCCTCCAGAGAGCTGCACACAGCTGGGACCATCTTGTTCTGGTCATGGTAGGGTTTCATCATGTTTATATGGAAAACCCACTGTATATGCCTTCTGTTGGGTAGCTCCACCACATAATTGACATCTTTCACCCTCTTGACCACTGAGTAAGGCCCATCCCATGCCACCTGCAATTTGTTCTGCCAGACGGGGACAAGCACCATCACCCATTGCCCGACTTCGTACTCAAGGAATCTGGCTCCATGGTCGTACCATGTCTTTTGCTTTGTTGTGCAGCAGCTAGGTGCTTCTGGGTGAACCCCATAAGGTCCTTGAGCCATGACCTGAAATTTAGGATATGCTCCACAACAGATTCCCCTTGGGGAGCAAGCTCACCCTCCCATTCATCCCTTACCAAATCAAGGGGGACACATACCCTATGGCCAAACTGGAGCTCGAAGGGTGAGAACCCTGTAGACTTCTGTGGGACTTCTCTATATGAGAATAGGAGGTGGGGTAGGTACTCGTCTCACTCTCTGGCATGCTGATCAGTGAATGCCCTTAACATTTTCTTAAGAGATCCATTGAATCGCTTAACCAGACCATTAGTCTGAGGGTAGTATGGCAAGGCCCTGAGCTGCCTTACCCCACACTTCTTCGAGAGACTAACCATCAAATCAGACATGAAATTGGTGTTTTGATCCAACAGAATATCTTGGGGAAACCCACCTGGCTAAATATCCCAAGCAGTTCATCAGCCACCTTCTCAGCCTCGATGGAGGACATGGACACTGCTTCTGTGTACCTTATGGTGTAATCTATAACCATCAAGATGTACCGCTTGCCAGTGTGACTTGAGGTGCTCAGGGGTCCAACGATGTCCATGGCAACTGCAGAAATGGCTCTTCAATAATGGTTAGGGGAATCAAGGCCACTTTAGCCTTGTCCCTTACCTTTCCTACCCTCTGGCACTGTGGACAAGTCTGGCAGTAGTTTGCCATGTCTTTGAAAATACTGGTCCAAGAAACATTTTTCAATAGCCGACTTTCTGTGCGGCTTACCCCCAAGTGTCCTGAAAAGGTATGTCATCTGCTAACGCCGAAGCTGCTTCCTGTATTGCTTGGGCACCACTATCTGCTAGAGCACCCCTTCTTTCAGTCCCCCCTTAGGAACCCACTCATGATACAGAAGCCAATTCTTCCAGTACACTTTCCTTTCCCCCACACCCAGTGAGTTACCTTCCCCACTGGTGGCTAACTCCAAGAACGTGAGCAGGCATATGCAGGGTAAGCAACTATGTAAACAATTTTCAGAAGAGGGTAGCATTTTATAAATTTCCTGCCTGCCCAGCCTGCTTCTTTTGTCTGCTGTGATGGTACCTGGTAAGCTGGACCAAAAAGTAATGGTCTGTTTCCGGGCTGCTGGGGGGTAGGCGATCATACTGCTGTGGGAGCATGACTGGGCTCAGCTCGCAACTTTTTGAAGCTGATTGGCTGTGAGCCAAGCCCAGTGTCTGTCAGCTGTAAGTACTGCTGCAATTGGTTGAAGCAGGAGGAGGTGGATCCGCAAGCTCTTTAAAGCGTGCACAAAAACTCAAGTTTTCTTGCGGCTCCATTCCCATAGTTGTTTTTTCACTACTAGGATGACCAGCAGCTATTTAGAATCAATTGATGGTGGCAGCTGCAGCATATCCACTTTGAGGACAGAGCATTGGCGATGGTGGTCAGCCAGCGCAGCAGCAGACGGAAGAATTTTCAGTGGACCCTCACTTGGCACGCCCTAAAATAAAGCAGAAACTCAACTGCTGTTTTTTTACAAAACTTAAAAAGAGAGCAGCGTGCTGACCGTGCATGTTCACTTCAACACAGGCTAGCAGATCGAGAGGGAACGAGAGCGGATCCAGGCTACTACTAGTATACAGCAATACTGAAATCATTACTTTTACAATCAAACAGGGTGGCATCCTTTTCTCACCCTCAGCTGAATATGGATATTAAGATAAGAAGTATATTTAATACCACTATTTAATGCACTGTGGATGTTGAAATATAAGAGGCTCCCCATTTGCTCGACTGTTGGTTTATACAGTATTTGCTATCTAATAAAGTGGTCTGTGATAGTTTACTGTCCCACACAAAAAAAAATTTGACTTGGTATGTGCTTGTTCTCTTGTAGTTTGGATCCTTCATTGCTATGGGCTTTGAGATGTGCATCAGCCATCATTATGCTGCAGTCACAAGAAAGAATGCATGAGTCCAAAATGTAATAGGAGACTAGAAGGCTATACTGAGACTGCGTGAACCATCTACTGACCACTGACTCATCTAGATTGTTTTTAACTTTTTTGCAGTTTATCTTTATGTTTAATCTATTTTATTTTGCACAATTGTTTAGCACTTATGCACGTTATGTTCAAGTCACTTTGTCTTTTATAATTGAAAAGTACATGTGGAACAGAACAGTGACATCATTACCGAAACATCATGTGATCTTGGAAGGAGGGTAATAAAAACCCATTCTAAGGCCCATAGTATCACTCAAACTATTTACAAGTTAATTATTCTGGTCCCAGCTCCTCACAGAGGCTGTCCCATGGGTTCCTGTTTTAACTTTTGCATGAAAGCACACTCCACCTCCAGGTTCCTCCTTGCTGGCTTGTGCCGCTTCTCAGCATGAGTTTTGGACGTTCTGCTTCTCTCCATAACCACCTCTCTTTCTCAGGTTAGTGTCCCCCTTTCCTGGCTACGTGGATCACTGCAGCCATTTTGATTTGATAGAACACCATTCTAACCATAAACCCACCATGTTTGGTGCAGTATCTAGAAACAAACTGTGCACAAAATCTGCAGTTTAAAATCTCCACCATTTTGTTTCACTCTTGTCTGATTTAACTGGTTGTTTTTATAATTGCACATTTCTGGGTTACAGTAAACTAGGGCTGCATAAATTGGCAAAAGCCAAGAGAGTGCATACGAACATATGAAATTTGCCAGCAGAAAAAGGCCATACGGTCTAGTTAATCTACTCGATTTTACAGCTAGCAGCCCTATTCTGCAGCTGCCCCTCCCCCACACCCCTCCCCTTATCCTCCCCTTGCTCTGTCCCAGTCCCTTTTGAAGCTGCCCACTGTTTTAAAGGCTACCACCTCTGCTAGTAACATGTTCCACCTTGCCACCACCCTCTCCGTAAAAAAGGGTCTCCTCATTTCCCTCCTAAATCTTCCCCCCTCCAATTTCATGTCATGGCCTCGAGTGCCCCTCCCCACCCTTACCGTGAAAAGCTCTTCCGTACCAGTCTTGTTTATCCCTCTCATGTACTTGAATATCTGGATCATATCCCCTCTGTCCTTCCTCTCCTCCAGTGAGTACATGTTCAACTCCCTTAGCCTATTCTCATACGATAAGTACCCCAGCCCCTGGATCATCTTAGTTGCTTTGCGCTGCACCCCCTCCATTTATTTAATGTCCCTTTTCAGGTATGGGCACCAGTACTGCATGCAGCTTTCAAGATGAGGTCTAACCAGTGATCTGTACAGCGGCAGAATCACCTCCCCCCTCCTCGACTTTATTCCTCTTGCGATACAACCCAGCATTTTGCTGGCCCTTGCCACCACCTTCCTACACTGTGCCGAGTCGTTCATTGATCCCATGATGACCACCCCCAGATCCTTCTTCTTCTCAGTCTCTGCCAGCTGCACACACCCAGGTTTATAGTTTCTTCTTGGATTTTTTCATCCAAAATGCAGGACATTACACTTTTTGGCATTGAACCCTAGGTGCCAAGTGTCCGACCAAGTCTCCAGCTTATTCAGATCTTCCTGCAGATCCCTCCACCCCTCTACGTCATCCACCATCACCCCATCTTGGTGTCATTGGCAAACAGGACTGATCCTGCTCTAGATTCCCATGGAAATGTCTACAATAAATACCCCAAATAACACTGGTTCCAGCATCAAGCCCTGTGGGACCTCGTGCATCACCTCCCTTGGGGATGAGAGTTCCCCTTCCACCACCACCCTCTGCTGTCTTCCCTGTAGCCAGTTTCTCACCCATCCCACCATTTTTGGTCCCTCCCCTGTGCCTTCAAGTTTTGTTCCAAGTATCCCATGTGGCATCGAATTGAATGCCTTGCTGAAGTCCAGGTACAGGACATCCACTGCATGGCCCTTATCCATCTGCCTAGTTACGCAGTCATAGTACTCTACCAGGTTGGTTTGGCACGATTTTCCTGTGACTAAACCATGGTGTCTACGATCCTGCAACCAACTGGACTCCAGCAGGACCACCACCCTCTCCTTCAGGATCATCTCCATTAGCTTCCCCACGATGGACATGAGGCTCACCAGTGTATAGTTCCCTGGTTCATCTTTGGGGCCACTCTTATGCAGGGGGAACCACGTGCACTAACCTCTAGTCCCTGGTTATGCATCCCGAATTTGGTGTGGCATTGCATAGGCCAGCCAAGGGTGTCTCTGCCAGCTTGCTCAGCACCCTGGGGTGAATGCCATCAGACCCTGGTGCCTTATCCATGTTCAGCACTCTCAAGCCCTCCAGCATGCTACCTTCTATGATCCCTCCATCTGTTACTCCCCCTCCGCCTCTACAGCCACCCCACCCCCCCATGGGTAGCACTCCCCCTCTCTCTTTTGTAAATATCAAGCAGAAGTAGTCATTGAGTGCCTCTGCCTCCCCGTTCAACCCATCCCCATCCTTCTTAACCCTTACTATCTGTTCCTTACTGCTCCTTTTCTCCCTGATGTACTGGAAGAAGCTCTTCTCCCGCTCCCTTATGTCTTGTGCCATCCATGGCTGAAGAAGCAATGACATCATCAGAAAATAAGATCTAGTGGAAATGCATTGTCACCATTCTCACTGGGTCTGCTAAGTTAAAGTACAGCATACCACAGGGTACCTGGGAGTGGTGACTAGCCCAGCCACCATCCCAGGGTGGCATTGGCTGAAGCCTGACATCCAATTCCATCTCTGCTAGTTAGGGTCCCTGTAACTAGGACTTAGTGTAAACCTTGCAGGCAGCAAGCAAGAGTGAAGTGTGGATGCGCTGCCCACTTGAGGACTGGTCTCCTGAGGTGTGTGTCTCTCAAGAGGAAGCTGATCAGATTTAATCCAGGGTGAATACTGATCAGTATGTTATTTATGAAGCTCCTGTGTTACAGCTAGCAATATTTGTCAAATGTCCATGACTGGGAGCAGTCAGGGAGCACACAGAAACACAGAAACATAGAATTTGACGGCAGATAAGGACCGCTTGGCCCACCCAGTCTGCCCATTTTCCTACCTAATGGATAAGCTGCAGATCCTAGTTAACCAGCAGCCTACTTCTTCCATATTAAAATTTAAATAATCCTCCACTGCTACAGTAGGCTGAATATGCTTCTGTAGACAGTTAGTTACTGTGCTGGTGTTCAAAATGTTTAAAGTCACACTTTAGCACCTCATGCTCCATTTACTCACCAGTAGCTTAACAGAACCTTTGTCTTCCCTCTCCCAGTGCCAGGGGCCCTGCATGACCACACTACTGGGGGTGGGGTGGAGGTGTTGGCTACACAAATGTCAACTGGCACCCTAAACCTTGGTAAACACCCTCCTGCCATTGCACCACTGTGCAGTGTACCCGGCAACAGTGATATGGGATAGACCACCACACTGTTTATGTTCACTACTGTCTCTTTCCAAGTCCAGCTCCAAGTCACTTCCTATTCCCCTATGTGACCACGTCCAGCTCAATAACTTATTTCTAGTTCCTCTGTGCATGATATGTTGTAACAAACAAACAGAAACTGCCCATATTACTCGAGGTAGAATGACCAATGAGTAAGGAGGAATTCCTGGTTTGAAGTCTCGGCTCAATCACTGGTTCCTTGTTGGACCAAAGGCACAACCCATGGCCTCTTCATGCTTTGATAAATCCATATGTAAAACCAGGCAGGAAGAGGACTCAAATGAAATAAGATTTTGTTTGTCAACTAGGCTACCCAGGCTAAAAATATTTAACAAATTAGAGATGAGCTATCAGATAAGTGCCCGTGCTGTGCAGGTAAACCTTGTTAGACTGGTATGGTAGTTATGGTAAAATATTACCTATTTAGGATAAAATATTACCTTATCTGGCTGTGCAGCTCAGGCATCTAGACCATTTAGTATCTTCCCCCAGTAGAATTGCTCTCTAGCAGTAAAACTGCACTCAGGAAAAGGCTGTAGAAGGGCACCTGCAATAATGTGTAACACGGCATGCTCCATTATGCATCACATGACATTATTTCATGATCCCCACCATGTACTGCATGACAGTGGTGTAGCAACTTCCCATAGGGCCTGGGTTCAAGGGTATGTTATAGGGCCCTCCCTCCCAGGGCCCCTTATCCCCATTTTGAGATCTAGGAGCTTGCTAAGCTTATGTTAACCAGTTTGAACAAATCATAAATGAACTAAAAGTTCTGTTTCCGAGCCTTTTGATCAGCAAACATGTCAATTGTCTTGGATACATCAATTTTTATTGCTCTTTCATTCTCCATTGAAAGAATTGCCAAGCAAGATAGTCGATCCTGCCTCATTGTAGTACGAAGATAATTTTTTATAAGTCTTAACTTCAAAAAAGACTGTTCAGCAATAGAAACTGTTACAGGAATCATTAGAAACAGCAGACATGTAGTGCAAACATCAGGAAAACTGGATAAAAGCGCGTCATTTTCGACAATCAGCAGCGTTGGTCCAGACCACTTGGCCCACCATGTCCACGCTCCATCAAGAAAGTAAATAAACAAAAAAAATCACTATTACAAGCACTAGGAAAATAAAGTACAGTGCCTAAAAAGAACTACACACAAAAAAATACTTTTTTAACAAAAAAAAAGTCTAATTAAATAAAACTTTCCTAAAGGACTACAACAACTAAATACACAAAGGTTTAACACACAAAGAAAGAGCTATAGCTTTTGTGAGCTCCGAAACACACAGAACAGAGTAAGACTGCAAACTCTTTCCACTAAAGAAAGTGAAAGTAAAACACTGACTTCCTGCCTATTGAACTGCCTCCCTGAATCATGTGACCTGCAGACCTGCAGAGACAGTCAGGCATGTGATCACTGATCAGTGGGCTGTTTGTTTCTTAATAACTTTGCCTTGCCAAACTGTAACATGAAGTAAACGCAAAGTCATTAAAGGAGAAGTGGCTCATTTCAGTGGGGACTTCGCGTAGCCTCAAATGAATGTGAAGTGGGCAAACTCCGTGGCCTCTAAAACTACACCTGCATGAATAAAACATCCAGTCTTATGGTTGTGACACTACAAAACGGATGCTGTTCCTGCACTTGTCACTGTGAGGTGTCAGATACCTTTTGCATACATGTTAGAAAAGACAGTTTATGTCAGATCAGGGACCATTCCAATGGTATACGTTTCATCCTGCTATATAAGTAGCAAGGCCATGCTAAATGCATTCCTTTATTTTAATAGCTTGACTTTTTTGTTCACAAACCAACCAAGAACCAACTGGATCCTTCCCCTACCTGTAACGACTCTGTTTTCTGTCAGAAACTGCCCAGTTTGAGTGTAGTATACTGGCCCCAAAAGTCCCTCAGCACTCCAACACCAAATAGTCCAAGTAGAAGGAATATTAAAATACAACATATGTTTTTATGTTTCTATGAGTCAGACGCACTGGGAATGGACAGGAGTCAGAAAGGGGTGGGAAGGGGAGGCCTTATTGCATTCATCCCTGAAAATACTATTTAATGATTTAGGTGGACTGTTAGATGTTGTTGCTGGAGTGCTGATGGACTTATAGGGCCAGTATCATTCAGCCCTAATCCTGGGCTGTCTGCTGCAAATGGGAGCAGAGGGAACTGTTCCTTCCCTGACTCACATCCATTTAGCTACCCATCCCCAAGCCCCATCAAAGACATAAATCCCTCTTGCATGTCTTCCCAGTTATTAAAATCTTCTTTCTGCCTCCAAACCACAATAAGGTGCAAAATTCCCCCTCCACTACCAAACCTCACTAAGTCTCATGCCACTTGGAAAATTAAAATATAGCTCTTGATGCCCTGACCGCCATCATTCAAACTACCATGCTACCATACTGAAGCTTCCATAGTTTCTAGCTGACATAATTATTAGTTGATAGTAAGAGCAGCAGTAGACCCCCCTTTCTTTGATCATGACCAGCTTCACCATACAGCAGGGTCATAGCTAGAATGGTGCAGGGGGTGCATTCGCACCCGGGCCCAGAGTGTTTAGTGGGCCCTAGGTCAGAATTTGTTTGCTCATATTGCACTAATGCAGCCGTTTATTGTTTTTTTTCTGCCTTTTTTCCCACAGAAGCCTTGTCTTCCTCTGAGTGGGGGGGGGGCAGTTGCTAGGCGACGTAAAGGTACTAGGCACTACTGTACCACATGACTCTGTAGCATGGAGTGAGTGGAGTCTTGTGGTACAAGAAGGAGGAGGAAGCAAGTATGGCAATGCCTGAGAAGAAACTGCACACCTTGCACACAGCAGCAGTTAGCAGTTGTAGTGTGTGGAGGGATGTTATGGACGGTGTAGTTTTGGGAGAAAGTCAGATAAAAATAAATAGAAATTAAATACTTACAGTAGTTTTTAAACTACTTACTGTAGGAGAAAGAGAGACAGGGAGAGTTAGAGACAGGAGTTGTGTTGTTGGGAGATTGTTGAGCCGAGGTCATGGATCTTGACTGAGAGTAACAGCCTGGCCTACAGTGAGAGAGAGAGAGAGACAAGGTGGTGATGGACGGTTGCAGGCAGGCCGCAGTAGGGCAGCAACTAGGCAGGGTTAAGGGTTATATACTGGCCTGGGTTAGGGGTAAATGAATGAAACCTGAATTGAAAAAATAAAAATTCAAATTATTCAATAAATTCTCTCTGGCGCTCCTCCTGTGTCCCCTCCTGTCTATCTATGTGTGGAGGAGGACCGAGTCACCAGCCGCAGCACCGACGGGTGCCCACCAAGGAGCCGACCGAGCCTGCAGCCTTCTTAGCCAGGGCATGGGCGAGTAGTACTCTGACAGAGTTCAGGGGGGTAGTTTAACAGGGAGGGGGGCCCAGGGGGATGATGATGATGATCTGCCCTGCTCCTGTGTGTGCCTCATTTTTCTTTTGTTTTCTGAGAATCTCTAAGCAAGGTATGGGGGGGGGGACAAGAACAACAACAACTGTGTGCCTCATTTTTCTTTTATTTTCTGAATGTAAGGAAGGCTTGAGGCCTGTGGGGGAACAATTCTAGATTATACCCTGTTGTGCCTCGTTTTTCTTTTGTTTTCCAAGCAAGGCATGAGGGCAGGGCTCACTCACTAAAAGTAAAGTGTGGTCTCTTCTTGGTATTGTTGTATGTGACAGATCTCTCCATCCCGACCCTGATCAGGACTGAAGTCAGGACATTTTGCACCATAACCACTCCTGCTTTTTACAAGGGTTGTGGTGGAGTGGGAGGCACAGTTCTCCAAACCAAAACTAGGACTGCACTGACAAGGTCTGGACAGGAGGTGACCCTACAGTGCAAATGTAGTCTGTGCAGTGTTCCTCTCCTGGTCAAAAGTTACAGTTTTAATTAACTCATTAATTAAATAGATAAATAAAATATTCCATGCTAAAGTAAAGTTCTCATGAGCTGAGCCTTCAGAGAATGGATATCCTTTTTTCAGCCGTGCATCCCATTCCCATCCCATGAGTCTGCTACCTGCTAGACTGCTTGTGGCTTGAGAATTTTATCTAACAATAAGGCCAGCAGTCATTCCTTTTCCTCCATTATGGACTTAGAGTTTGACTGTTTTATAGTATCCCTGCCACTGTTACACCATGACATGTGTAGCCAGCCACCCCCCAATACTGGTCTAGGGCAAGTGGTGGGGGTAAATCCCGGAGAATCTGGGTGGTGGCCATACATATGTACTTTGGAAGGTGCAGCACAGGGACAGGTTTAAATAGAGCCTGCGGGAGCTCACATCTCTACCCTTTTACTTCTCAGCAGTTACAGCCTCAGGTAGTCAATCCCTATGGCTCACTGAATGACCTATCATCATCTGATCTTCTGTGTTAAATGTGGCAACCTGAGTGAGCCTGCCAATCTGGATTGATCATCTGGGCAGCCGTGGCAGCGCTGGGCCCGTCCACTGGTGGATTCTCATCCTGACCTACACTACCCATTAGTCTTCTTGTCAGTCAAGAAGAATCTGTCTCTGATACTAGTGAAAGTGAATGCCAGAGAGAGACGAGTGCCTGCATGTTGCTGTTGCTTGCCTGACCTCCTCCCTCCTCTTGTTCCAAATCCAGCCAGCTAATTACTATTACTTAATTGATTGAATATTTTATTTTTGGTGGGGGCTGTGGGTAGTGGGGGGGGGGCCTCTCCTCTCCTCCTTTTTTCTGTGTGTATTGTCTCTGAAGCTTTTTAACCAAGAGGCTGAAATTCTGAAAAGGGACAACACTCACTAAGTCTGGAGGAGTTAAAAAAAACAAACACAGCAAAAAAAAAATACTAATTTTTGTTTTCATTGATCCACTCCACTGATGCTATGTCTGACTTGACTGTAACTGTAAAAGAAAGAAGGCAAAGAATTTTTTTTGGGGGGGCATGTGGGTCATCTCATGATCTCAGCCGTGGGGGGGGTACAGGAGTCAGAAGAATTCCATTGTTATTATAGTATATACAGTGAAGCACTCTAGGATGAAGCACAGCACTGCAGAATTGTGCAGTACAGTAAGAGTTACTGCAGCAAACAATGTAATTTCAATAGGAGTTAATCCCTTTTGTCATGCAGTAAACCTGTGACACTGCTCTTCATCCTGGTGGGCTTCACTGAATGACTGTTGTTACAGAAGAACTAGAGCAAAGAAGCTGTAGTATCTTCATGCAGCAATGGAAAAGATAGACAACAGTCATGATGAGTAAAGAGAAACAAAGAAAAATAGACACATAAAAATACAAAGAGGAAAGAGCATTATTTATCCAGAACCAGATTAGAACTTTTTAAGGTCATTGTGCAATATGCCACATGAAATGTCAAGGTTGCAAGAATGATTATACAGAGAGTCTGATGACTGGAGATATGAGATTCTAGACTAGAACCAGTGTGGTAGGGTTCATAATAACCATCTGAGTGTGTACTCTAGCTAGTAGGTTCATGTTGAAAGACCAAAAAAAGAGGTATGGAGGAAACTGCCCTGCAAGTATATGAAACAAGTGCAGTCTGGGCCCTTAGGGTCCAAGAGCTGGGGTTGGGAGAATTTTTCCCGGGGTCCAGCACTAAAGAGGGGCCCAGGATGTCCGGCATGCTACTGTATGCAGCTACATAGGGTCTAGGCCAGCGGGCCAGGGGCCCCAGAATCTAAACTTTCCCAGGGCCCAGAATTCCTCTCAAGGGGCCTGAGTCTGAGTGCAGTTGTTATGGTTATATTTATAGAAATCTGTTTCTTTAGGGAATTGGCTATGGCTTGCAGCTGCTTGGCAGGCTGCTGCACGCCACCAGTACCTTGGCTTGGCACTGGCAGGAGGTTTTTTTTGTCCGCGGTTTTTGGGATTATTTCCATTTTTGTCTGCAGGCAAGGGTGTACTTAGGCTGCTGAACCCATGATGTAATGTTTTTAAGTCACACTGCAATAAGGAGGTTTGGTTAATGGCTTGATTAAGAACACACTTAGGGAAAAAAAAACTCCTGCCAAGAGCCAATTATAATACCCTATAAAAACAGATCTTCTGTATACCCACAGCTGCACTTATTGCTAGCCATATTTGCAGGACAGTTCCCTCCTTACCTCTTTTTTTTGTTTTGTTTTGTGTAGTAAACTACTATAGTACTCAGATGGTTATTGTGAACCACTGGTTCTAGAACCTCTGTTCCATCCAGTCCATATAATGGCTCGCAACCTTCCATGTAGCAGCAGTGGCACTGGCACAGTGACAGTGAAACATAGACTCTGTCGACAGATAAAAGGACCAGATATGGCCCACCTAGTAGTCTGTCCAGTTCCCTACTCACTTCACTGCTGCAGGCCCCGGTCCTATTTGATCTGTGGCTGTTCTGCTCTGCACATCTCCAGGGTACCCGTATGTCTATTCCATGCACTCTTGAAATTCTGTATTGTTTTCACACTCACCACTTCTGCTGGAAGGCTGTTCCATGGCTCCACCACCCTTTCAGTAAATAAGTGGTTCTTATCTTTATGCCCGAGCCTTCCAGCAGAATTTTCTCTGATGAAATGTGCTTTCCACTTGTACCCTGTTTAGTTCCCTAAGGTACCTGAAAGTATATATAGAGAAAACTGGATGGGCAACTATGCAGAACCAGTGTGTTCTGCCACAGAGGGGTTCTGGGCCATGAATGCGGGGGCGGCCTCCTAGTTAGATTAAATTGGCAGGCTTTGGGGACCCCACCTACAGCCTCAGTGAGCCTGGCAGCTGTGGTTGTCATCCAGGAGCAGCAGCAGGAGCAGCTGGAGCAGCAGCCACCGGAGGATCAGCAGGAGGCGCTGCATCAAGAGCAGAAGGAACTGCAGCAGGTTGTCGGCCCTCAACCACCGCCGGTGCCAGCTCAGCAGCAGGTGTATCCTGGTGCCACTCCACCTCTTATACTGGGCCTTGCCTGCAGCTCCCCTGCGTGGGCCTTTTTTTCTTCCCTCCCTGGCGACTCCAGCATGGTGCATTGCAATCTTTGTAATGTGGTGGTCCGCTGGGGGCCCAAGGCAGCCATCTCAGCATGGGTGGTTAGTGCACCCATCTATCTGTGCACCATTGTGCCTTGTGGGAAGTAAAGCTGCAGGAGGTAGGGGCCCCTTCTGCAGCTGTGGTGGCACAACCAGCTTGTCTGCCAGTGCATTGCCGTAGTTGATGAGAAATGGCATCAGGTGAGGTGGTGGCAGGTCCCAGAGCTGCCCATGATGAAGACTGGTCACATCAGCCGGTGACACAGGGGGACCTTGCTGAACTACGTGCCCAGCTACAGGGGCTGAAAACATTGGTGGAGGCAGCAATGCAGTGGCTGATACGTGTTGAGAGACAGAATGATGAGATACTATGATTGCTGCATAGTAACAGTGGTGGTGATGAGTAGCAACAACCCCCACAGGCCCATTAAAAAAGTTATATTGATTTCCAAATTGAACCCACCAAAAAACGTCTCCCTCCTCTTGTTTTAATTTTTTTTTCTTAATTAATATTTTTCTTTTTCTGTATGAAATTTTTGTTCAGGTAATGTTTTGTTTGTGATTTTTTTGTACTTGTTACTTAATTTGCTTTATTTGGAATTGTTATTTTTGTTACATGAGTGATGGTCGGCAAAATGGCAGATGCTGCATACTTTCATTCCAGGTGAAACTGTCGTGCTGTCATGCACACTGCAATAAAAGTGTCTTGAAGATAGCTTTTTAGCGGCACAATTTTAACTGCAATGAAAGTACACAGTGTCTGCACAGTTGGCAACCACATGACTTATTACATAAAATTAAGTAAAGATGATGATGATGATAGACGAGATGAATAAGAAGATAGGGACAAAACAATTTGTATTGCAGAAAGCAAAATGGCATGGAGGGGGGAACATTTGGGGGAGATGGGATGTTGAATCGGATTTACAAGCATGAGGGACAAGAAAGATCAAGAAAGCCAGTATTAGCAACATTTCCACCCCCCAAAAAAAATAATCTCTGCTTTTATTTATTTTCTTAAGCCCATATTTTTTTCTTACTTATAACATTTATGCTCAGTTAATGTTTTCTTAGCTATGTTAATTTTGTTAATACTGTATTTTTTCAGCCTCATTCTGGTAAATCACATTCCCCACCTCCCCCCAATGCCCCCCCTCCACCATTATGCTTTCAGCAATAGAAACTGTTTTGTTCTTAGTTTCATTTTATGTAATGTCATGTTGCCGCCCACTTTGCAGACACTGCGTGCTTTCCTTTAATTTAATATTGTATCTCCAAAATGCCCTCTTCAAGACACTTTTATTGCAGCCTGCATAGTGGCACTAGAGTTTTACCTGTACTGAAAGCACGTAACATTCGTTATTTGGCCGGCCATCAGTCATGTAAGAAATAAAGTAAGTTAAGTAACAACTACGAAAATACTTGTTAATTTTCTGAACATTTACTTAAAAGGAAACTAACATGTAGGACTACATTTATCAGTATTGTTAGCAAGGGAAATCTGCTTTACACGAGCTATTGACCAAACCCGTAACACTTTTTTTGTTTGCATCATGTTCAGTCATTTGTAGGAGTGTGATCTAATGGCTAGAGCAGGAGTTTGAAGCCCATGAATGGGTTATAAATAATCCTGGCCCTAAAAGTGTTATGGGTTCAGTCAAAATAGCTCATGTAAAGCAGATTTCCATTGGTAACAAAAAGATTAATAAATGTAGTCCTACATGTTACTTTCCCTTTAAAGCACCAGCACAATTTTCACAAACAATATCAGTACCACACCTACCATACTCCCCACAAATGTACTATCTTTTGTGCTTTTGTCCCACTGTTTTAATGCCATGATGAAAAGCCCAGATTAAAAATGAAATGCCAGAAATGCATCGCATAGTGTTGTGACCCCAGAGGGAAAATGTTTCCATTAAGTCAAGTACTTTTGCTGCACACACCTGAGAAGGCGATGCAAAGCACATGTGAAGCTTGCCAGAGAACTGAAAGTTGGGCCTGCCACCCCATGCCACCACCACCAGCACTTTGCCAGAAATGTGAAGTTGTGTCCACAGAGAGAAAATGCTTCCCTTCAGTCAAATACTTTTGCTGCACATACCTGACAAGCAGTGCAAAGTACACGTGAAGCTTGCCAGAGAACTTAAACATATTTATCGGACTAAGCATTTTTGGGCCTGCCACCCCACTGCTAAGTGACATCATTGCCTAGGTTTTGACACCACCTGCTGCTGCTGCTGTTCTCCTGCTGATGTAACTGAAAGAAAAATTTAGATGAAGATTAAAATGCCAGAAATGCATCTCTTTGTCCCAAGGGAGAGCGTTGCCTGTGTTGATAGCTGCTGCATTACCAATACAAGCTGCCCTTTGTGTGTGCCTTGCCTTCATACCACGATGCTGAGTTATTGTGCATGCCACTGTAATTTGTTTCTAGAGACACAGCTATTTAATTTCTATCTATATAATCTTGTTCTGTGTTGTAAGCAGTCCATCATATTGCTCCTTTTCAGGGAATCTTCACATTTTACCATGGTGGGCATGATGATCAAATCACATGAACATGTGAGCAACACATATGTTACTACTAGAGCCTGACAAGTAATGTGGTATTGTATTTGTAAAATTAAAATGCTCTTCTTTTTTGGGGCTGTGTATACCGAAGACAATCATTTATGGTTACTTTTTTCAGGTCACCGTAGGCACAGCATTGGTAATCCACCACAAGTTTCGGATGTCTGCTGCTGAGTTTGGCTGCATGGAAACTGTCAACCCCTGAAAAGTAAGTATTTTTTTTGGGAGGGGGCATTATTTCAAAAAAAGTAAAAAAAAAATGGTTCATTAATGTTTTGGTCATCTTTACAGGTCTTCAGTGTATCATCAGAACTGAAAAAAAAAATTTAACTGCTGTGATTCGTGAAGAACATGATTTGTCTCGTGATGAGTGACTGGTGGTGTGACATGACTAATGAATTGTATGCAGATACCTATGGCTGTACTTCCCTGACCTGTACAACATTCATACTAGGATATTATCTATGGGATTAAATAAAGCCTACTTCCTGCTGTGAGGACAAAGATTCAAATCCATCTGCTGTGACGTGACATGATAACTGGGTGTCCCCCAGTCATTTTCCTGATTCATGATGAAACTGAAGACTTCAAAAAAGCAGGGTAACACCCCAAAGACTTAAAGTTGTGCAATTCGTGAATCGTGATCATGCAGATGAAGAAAGTGATCTGTCTCGTGACTCGTGAAGATTGCCCTGACTTAAAAACACACATAAATGAGTACAATGGTCATGATGAGATAATATCTACAGGATTCAATAGGGCCAGCTTCTCATGAGCACAAAGATTCAGGTGGGGTATCCTACTGAATGTGAACACAAACAGAAGCATTGGAGTAGACCAAGGATCTTGAGTGACATGACATGATATAACTGGGTGTCTCCCAGTCATTTTCCTGATTCGTGATGAAACCGAAGATTTAAAAAAAACAAGGTTGGGTCAGCCCACTGGCACAGTGGTTGGAATTCCACTTGCAGCACCGGCGACCTGGGTTCGGGAACGGACCAGGGTCATTGGAGAGCCGGCCGGGGGAGAAGGATGGAGCATCCCATGGATGGCTCTCCTTCCCCGGGGAGTGGTTGGGGAAGTATCCAGTGCACTGAGGACTTCTGGCAGAGGCCAGGAGACACTCACACTACCGGAGCTTGTCATGCAGGAAGGCGGGGTGGACTCTGGCATCATTGCATGTCCCCACCTCCAAAAGTGAACACAGAAAAAAGAGCAGGTGGGGCAGGATCCACTGTCTATGTGAAGCCCTCCTCGGGGCTTCGATTAGCCGCTACTGCTGCAGTCCCCCGACCAGTTACTAGTCTCACAGCATGGATAGGGGACTGTTGCCATGGCCCCACCCTCTGGGGGGTAAGCCGGGGATAACTAGGGAACAACACAGCAATAGTTGGTGGGGACCATGACCAGGGCAGATGATGACAGTGAACCTGCCAGGAAAAAAAAAAAAAACAAGGTTACAACTTACACCCCAAAAAGATGTATAATTCATGAATTGTGATCGTGAAGATGAAGATCGTGATTTGTCTCGTGACTCATGAAGATCGCCCTGACTTAAAAACGCACATAAATGAGTACAATGTTCACAGCAAGATATGCACCATACCCGTACTCTGAAGAGAAGCCTAACAAACAACTGTGACTTACAGATTGAGACTGAGCCCTAAAGAGATGCAAACACACAGACAGATGGAGATTGCACACATAACAGATGCGGCCGCACAGGCTCAATACCACTATAACCAGTGGTCACAGTCACAAATCCAAAACTGGAGCAATAATACCTTTTGTAGGGGGAGAGGGACAGCTGCAGTAACAGTCCATTACTGAGATAGAACAAAGCAGTACAAAGTACCGCAGACGGATAAGAGATTCAAATCAGAGTCCTGTGATTATGGTGTGGCACAATAAAATGTGCGTGACTTAATGGCATGCATACACACACACACACTACAGATAATGCACAGAACATTTTAAAGTTCAGTGCAGTACAACCAAATCTTTCAAACCAACTAAAACAAGCATTTGTCAATGCAGAATGTTTGCTTGCTGGCATTGGCATTGGTAGTGTAGAAGTTACAGAGCTGCATAATAGAAATGGCAGTGAAGTATTGAACTGAAGCCAACCCCACCACCGCCCTGCAGAGAGTGACAGGCATTGGGGTGTGCCTTTGGGTCATCAGGCATAACGGCCACACCATTTCACCACACCCTACCCTGCAGACACTGACAAGTGTCATGGTGGCGTTAGTCTTTGGTTCTTTATGCACACCCCATTCCATCAGGAAATACGGCGAGATGGGTGTGGTATAGAAGAATGGGGTGAACTTTGGGGCCGAAGAGTCCATGGTATACCTCGATGCCTCTCACTGGCTGCAGGTTGTGGAATGGTATGAGCATTACAGGCAAGAATCCCAAGTCACACCCCTGATGCCTGTCATTCTCTACAGGGTGGGCGTTGTGGTTGGAAACACTAACAATTCAGACATTCGTTGGTATTTTCTACTCCAAATTTTCAACATGTTTTTTGTGACCCCACCTCATGAACAGTGGCAATATCAGTTTGTTAGCCGAAGCTGCTTATGCACAGCGATACGGGCGGCTTAACTAATTACAGGTGCAAAAATATCGCTCCAATAGGATGTGAAAATGACAGCTGTACTGTTCATGGGAGGTGTAAAAAATGGCAATGTTGCAAATCTGCAGTAAAAATATAAAAAAGAACTGGTGAAGTCACGAGCGTGCATAGAAACTGTGCAACGCACACCCGTAATGTAATTAGTTTGGGGATTTTTTTACAGCAGATTGTCAACATAGGCATTTTGGGACCTCCGATCATGAAAAGTGTCACTGTGATTTTCTTTATCTGTCCCGAACAATAATTTCCCACAGCGACCACGCATCTCTGCGCTGAAAGTGTGAAAACACATTTCGGTCATATTGTGAAAAATGACAGCTGTCCTGTTCATAAGGAAGTGTGGAAAAATGCTACTGGTGAAAATCTGGACTGAGAATATTACAAAGTCATGAACTTACGAGGGTGTGTGGAAACTGTGCAATGCTCACTCGTAACACAGTCATTTTATGGACTTTTGTCTCCAAATTTTCAACATACCCATTTTAAGACCTCTGCTCATGAATGGTGCAACTGTGATTTTCTTAATCTGTCCCAAACATTGCTTTCGCACACCAACTGTACCATTGTGCGCTACATGGGCGGAAACACATTTTGGGCAACATGTGAAAAATGGCAGCTGTACTGTTCATAAGGAAGTGTAATAAATGGCAATGTGGAAAATCTGGAGTGAAAATATTGAAAATTGCGCAAACTTCACGAAAGGTGTGTAAGAACTCGCGCAACGACGCCAGAAACAGTCATTTTAGGAATTTTTCACCAGATTTTCAATGTAGCCATTTTAAGACCTCTGCTCATGAACAGTGTCACTGTGATTTTCTTAATGTGTCCCAAAAAATTGATTTAGCACATCAACTGCGCCATTGTGCGCTACATGGGCGGAAACACATTTTGGGCAAGATGTGAAAAATGACAGCTATACTGCTCATAACGAGGTGTGGTAAAATGGCAATGTTGAAAAATCTGGAGTGAAAAATTGAAAATTCTAAACTTACAAATGCATAGGAACTGCTAATGCCGTCAGAAACAGTCATTTTTAGGAATTTTTTCACCAAATCTTCAACATAGCCATTTTAAGACCTCTGCTCATTAACAGTGTCACTGTGATTTTCTTAATGCGTCCTATACATTGATTTCGCACACCAACTGTGCCACTGTGCACTACCTGGGCGGAAACACGTTTTGGGCAAGATGTGAAAAATGACAGCTATACTGCTCATAACGAGGTGTGGTAAAATGGCAATGTTGAAAATCTGGAGTGAAAAAATTGAAAATCCGAACTTACGTAGGGTGCGGAACTGCACAATGCACGCCAGAAACAGTCATTTTTAGGAATTTTTCCACCAAATTTTCAAAATAGGCTTTTTGAGAGCCCACCTTATGAACAGTGGCAGTGTTGTTTCATTACTCAGTCCCAAAAGGTGATTTCGTGCATTGACTGCGATATCACCCTTCGGGGCCAATTAACGCTATGACAGTGAGAGCATTCACGAGAAGGGGTCCCAAAAACTCCATGTTGAAAATTTGGTGCAAAAATTCCAAAAAATGCCTGAGATATGCTTCAAAGTTGAAAAAACCCTATCTATCCCATTACACAGCTTACCGGCATTTCCTCAGTTCATGGTCAGCTTTGAAGAGTGCAGAGTTGTTCCTGGTCCACCGAAGATCGTCCGCGAGGTCGGAGGCAAGTATGGGGTGAGGGGGTGGGGAGGGGCGTGAAGGTGAGCGGGTGGGGCAGACACAGCGAGGGACCGCTTTTGCATTTCAGTTTTTTTTAAATGAGACGACATTAGGACATTTGCCACGCTGGGTGGGCTCCCAGCATGGCACCCTGTACTTGGGGGAGAACCAGTGGAGTTGATGGGGGACTGGGCACCCCTGTCAGCTATACCATGTGTAGCCTCGCTGGGGTGGGCACCCAGCGTGGCATAAGGAACTCTGTTTTGTTGGGGGTTGCAGCACAGCCAACGGGGATTGGGCACCCCAGTCGGCTACACAGTGTGTGCGTGGGGGGGCGAGTATGCAGTACGCGTGCCTCTGTGTCTGTGTGTGTTTAGGGGGAGCGCACATGAGCAGGTGATATCTTATCGCTGCTCACTGAAGCGTAGCTCCTCCTTTCAACTGTACACCACTGCATTTTGGAGCTGTCATAGACAACTCCAGCAGGCATTGGAGAACTGCGGCCGTGCCTGCAAACACACTGCCAGAATTGGAAGAGGACTGCTACACCTCCGAAAACTCGGATGATGGCACTATGTTTCTTGCACATGCCTGCAAGCAAACATAAAAATGCACAGCACCACAGCAAACACCAAAAAATTATCAAAACTTACTAAAAGTATTACTGTGTGTTCATGAACACACACAAATACTAACACACTAGCTAGTGCTACCCAAAAACAATTAGAAAGACTGCCTTTCTCACTGTGAATCTCCCTTCACCACAGATACGCCCCCCCAAGTCACTTTTTTTTTCTTTTTTTTATTTAGTTGTTTAACCAGGTATAGCACACTAAGCTGAAAGCTTTTTTACAGGAGCGACCTGGGAGCACAAAGAGGTTAAGTGACTTGCTCAGGGTCACACAGTATGCAAGTGGAAGCTGTGGGATTCAAACTCAGGTCTGATCTGCTGGATGTCACCAGATTTGCAGCTCAGAGCCTTAGACCACTGCGACATTTCTATAGTGTCAGTCAGTACACAGACTGAATCTTACAAATTAACATTCAAAATGCACACAAAACCAATAAGCACTCAATGATATAAGCACAGGAGAGTTTCCTACAATCAGTGTACTAAATTTTTACCCCCAAAATTGGCTCAAACATACTTTTTAAAAGGTTTTTCAATGGTCTGATTCTCAGAGCTCTGACAGCAAACTGTCTCCAGCTTTCCACTATACACACTACGCAGAACTGAAGCTGTGCAAGACAGTCTAGAGCCTGTGACCTATCATTCCCCATGATTAAGTACAAACTTAAGGTGAAATCAACGCAAAGTCCATTAAAAACAATGGCACTTTGTGATAGTAATTATGGTAATGTACTTTGCTCCTGCTGCAGAGTACTTTTGTGTAATTTTCTGTATATGTGAAGTGCTCCCAAGAAGCGAAGTGCATGGACTTCACCCTCCACTAATCCTGACAACGCATCCATACCAATAGCTATGGCAACCAGGATGGGAGAATGTGCAAAACCACTAGTTCACAAAATAAACCCACAAACATGTATAAGTAATGTTTAAAAAAAAACAACTAAAAAACATATATCACACACGGTCCTATCCTATTACATAAATGAAATATACAAAGGGGACCTTGTGTGATAAGTGATGTATCTATACTCATGCTGTTTACACCACTTCATAAGTTTAGCCTGGTCAAACAGCATTTGTCTGTTTGTCTGTCTGTCTATCTGTCTGCCTGCCTGTCTGTCTGTCTGTCTATCTATCTATCTATCTATCTATCTATCTATCTATCTATCTATCTATCTATCTATCTATCTTATTGCATGGCTATGGCCAATAACCCATGTTCATGACAGATAATGCGATAATCCATGTTTTTTGATTGGTAGGCAATGATAATCCATTTCAAAGCATGCATTATCACTAGCTATCAATTACAAACAGTGGATTATCACAAGCCAACAGTCAAGTGCTCTTGCTCTGCACTTTCAAGCTCCAGACTACTTATCTTCCTTGTAATTTCTGTGTATGCCTGACTGCATCAAGTTTCAAAAGTTGCTGACTTGCCACAACTAGAAATCGCTCTCAGACCAAAGGAGGTTTCAGTGGCCCATAATTATATGTGCCACCATGAGGTAAGTCAGTCCTGCTTCTCGGGACCACAAGTTAGTTCGGGTGTTTCTAAGCCTGCATTAAGTTTGGGGACTTTGGTGGACTGTAAGGAGCAAATTTTCAACTGCCTATGAATCAGACAGGTTTTGTCCATATTTGCATATCGAATCAAGGAGGCTGCACTATCCCGAGGCCTCAGCCGGCCAGGTGGTCATCTTTTCTGATCCTGCTTTGATGGAAAGCAACTTTCTGAGGAATTCAGAAGTCAGGGCCTCTCTTTGTCCCAGAGGAGATGCCTGTTTCTAACAGCAAAGCAACAGGTGAAAAATAAACATTTGGAACCCAGTAATGAGGGCCCCCCTAAAATTGTCCCTATAATATAAAAAATAGGGAAGTGTGAGCTGCAAGGTGACAATTGTCTCAAGGTTTACGGACCATCACGATCCACTCGGCCTTCAGCCTTGTGGATTATAATTTTCCATAAACCTGTGATGGAATTATCACCTTGTAACTCACACTCACCCATGATTTATTGTCATTGAGATGCAGGTCAGGAAGCAAAGGAAAACCAGGAGCAGTTGTAAAATTCACAGGTAACCGTTTATTATTATCAGTAACAATAAAATAAAAAAAATAAAAATTGTTTAGTATAACTACTTACAAAGTCAGTACAAGCAGAAAAAACAAGATCCCTCATCAGAGAATATCTCTAATTCCAAGTTTCAGTCCCTCTCCCTCTCCAGCAAAATCATTGATGCTTTTTTTATAAGTCTTTGCCAGGGAACTCTTTAAGAGACATCCTGTTTTTCACAAAATGTTCTTGTCAGTTTCCTTGCAGGTGCAACAAATAGAACAGTGTCCCAAGCTGTCCCCCTGCTGACAGCTCTGCAAAAGTTTGTGCTTTATGGCAAGTTTAACCCTTTGAGTTCCAAATAGTTTTTGCAGTCATTTCAACAGTATAACTATATACAATTTCAAAACAAGGGATTCTAGTTTCACATAAAGATTCACATATATTTTTATAACTGGAGATATGCAAGGGGGAAGAAAAGACAGAAACAGCAAGTGAAAGTAGAAATAGTGAGATGTGGAGAATCGCAAGACCGTCAGAGTGATCAGTTCCTAAGTCTCAAGAGAAAATTTGGTTGCGCAACCAGACAAATAAGAGACTGAAAAGGAGAGGATAGAACAGATCCTTGCATTTAACTCTCCCTGCATAACAAATGGGACAGGGCTTATTACAACCATGTCACATTTATTACATATATTCATTGCAAAAATTTCATTATTGCAACATTTAGGGTTGAAGCTAAAACAACCAAAGTAGGGAAATGTGGCTTTAGGGTCTCCTACCCTTAAAATCTCAACCCCACCCCTAAAGCAAATAAGGGGTGGGGTCTTCCTATGGGTTGTCATCCCTAAAGCTCACTCCATTAGGTATGTATGTTTCTGGAGTGTATAGAATGTAGTGAGCTTTAGGATTGACAACCCCTAGGAAGACTGAACCCCTGATTTGCTTTAGGGGTGGGCATAATTAGAAACATAGAAATGTGATGGCAGAAAAGGCCCACCTGGCCCACCCAGTCTGCCCAAGGTGCCTAGCTGATGGCTAGGGCTTTATCTGGTGCCCATTCCTCCCCCCCGATACCAGACCCATGTAGCCATCCCATGCTCTCTTAAAGCCCCTTATGGTGGCTTCCCCTATCACCACCTCTGGGAGCCTATTCCATTTCTCCACCACCTTTTCTGTGAAAAAGTTCTTTCTGATGTTCCCTCAGAACCTGCCTCCCTCTACATGTAATGCATGCCCCCTGATCCTCTTCCACCCCCGTAAGTTAAAAAGTTTCTCTACTGGCTCTCTGCTGATACCCTTAACATACCTAAAGGTCTCAATCATATCCCCCCATCCCTCCTCTGCTCAAGGGAGTACATTTACAGGTCACTCACTCTCTCTTCATATGGCAAGTGACTAAGCCCTGCACCATCTTGGTTGCTCTCCTCTAGACACGCTCAAGTCTGTCCATGTCCCTTCTTAGGAACAGTCTCCAGAACTGCACTCCATACTCCAAATGTGGTCCAACCAGCTGCTTGTATAGTGGGATGAAGATCTCTCTCCTTCTGCTAGTGATTCCCCTCCTGATGCAGCCCAACATCCTGCTAGCCTTGGCCACTGCCCTCACACTGTTTAGTTACTGTGAGGTCCCCTGAAACAATAATTCCCAGGTCCCTCTCCTCTTCAGTTACTTCCAGGTTTTTTCTCCTTAAGTGCATGATTTTGCACTTTTTTATGTTAAAGGCCAATTTCCATTCCCTAAACCAAACCTCTAACAACCTCAGGTCCCTCTGCATATTCTCCACCCCCTCTTGGCTATCCACCCTATTACAGACCGTAGTATCATCCACAAAGAGGCACACCCTTCCCCTCAGTCCTTCTGTTATATCTACCATGAATATGTTAAAGAGCAGTGGTCCCAGCACCGACCTCTGGGGAATCCCGCTGTGACCATTCCCTACCCTGAGGTGACCCCATTTACTATTACCTTCTGGCTTCTACCATTTAGCCAGTTCCGCACCCACCCTACCATCCCCCCAGGCCCAGACCATCCAGTTTATAAAGTAGTCCCCCATGTGGTACGGAATCAAACGCCTTCCGGAAATCAAGATATGTAATTGCCACCAAGCCCCCCTGATCCACCTCCCTAGTGACCCAGTCAAAGAACTCTATTAAGTTCATTTGATAGGACCTCCTGCCTTTTAGTAACTTCTCCATAATTTTACCTACTATGGAGGTTAAGCTCACAGGCCTATAGTTGCCCACCTACTCCCTATTCCCCCCTTTGTGGAGAGGGACCACGTCTACTCTCTTCCAGTTCTCTAGGACCTCCCCTGTTTCTAGGGACCTACTAAACAGAGTTGCCAAGGGAGCTGCCAGAATATCCCTAAGTTCCCTCAACATCCTAGGGTGCACCCCATCTGGCCCCATGGCCTTATCCACCCTCAATTGCTCCAGCTCTCTCAAGATGGCACTCTCCATGAATGGGCTCGTATCAACCCCTATCTCTACCCCATCCTCAGTACTGATGTCCCTAAACTTTCCCCCCACCATGAATACTGAGCAAAAATAGTCATTTAATAACTGCGTCTTCTCTCTATCCTCCTCCAGCAAAACTCCCTCATTGTTTTAAGTCTGGTAATCCCCCTTCCAGTTTTCCTCCTTTCACTGACATACCTAAGAAAGCTTTGTCCCCGTTCTTGACTGATTTGGCAGTATCTTCTTCTGCCCTGGCCTTTGCCCTCTGCACCTCTCTGCTCGCCTCCTTTTGCCTCTTCTGGTATGTTTCCCAGTCCTCGCCTCTTTGCGTTGTCTTGAACCTCCTGAACACCCTCCTCTTCTCCCTAACCCTATCCGCTACCTCACTGCTGAACCAAAGAGGCTTCCTCTTCCTCCTGGTCTTATTAACCCTCCTGACATAGAGGTTTGTCGCTCCAATTATGGCTCCTTTTAAGCAATCCCACATGTCCTCTACCCTCTTTCTGCTTTCCACCCCCCTTATTACCTCCTGCACATAGGCCTCTATTTTGTTATAATCAACCTTCCTGAAGTCTAGGACTTTCGCCTTGGTTCAGATAACCTCAGCTGATGTTTGTAATGTGAACCAGACAGCACTGTGGTCACTTGATCCAAGGTGTTCCCCCACTGTGACTTCACCCACCCTGTCAACCATTTGTCAGGACTAAGTCCAGTAATGCCCTCTCCTTGGTGGGTTCCCTAATCAACTGCATAAGGAGGGCTGCCTGCAGATAATCCACTACAGCCTTACTTCTCCCTGATTTTGCCAATGAGGTTTTCCATCTCACATCAGGTAGATTTAGATCCCCCATCAACTGCACCTTGCCTTTATTAGCCATTTTCAATATCTCCTCCATCATTACCTCGTTTTCTGAGTTCAGTTGTGAGGGTGGCCTGTAGATCACCCTGATATGCACTACCTCCCCCTTCCCAATGGGCATAGCTACTCAAATGGACTCTGCACCTCCCATCCTACACTGTAATTCCACTGCCCTGATGCCTTCCCTCACATACAGTGCTACCCCCCCTTCTATCCTCCCTGCTCCTTCTGAACAATATGTACCCGGGTATTTCCATGTCCCAGTCCTGGTCCCCATGATACCATGTTTCTGTTATTCCCACCAGATCCAGGTTAGGTCTAGAACTTTATTGCCTAGACTCCTTGCATTTGCGCACAGTACTCTTCACTCCACAACCCAGTATTTCCTTGATCCCTGCTGCCCTCTTTCCTTCTCCCCGCGCAGTGTGTTTATTCTTTTTCTGTGCCTATACTGGTTTCAGGTTACACTTTGGGGGGAGCTGTCTTCCCCGCCGAACCTCTCTCAGAGGCTTGCAAAATCCTGACAGCCCCCAAGCTAGTTTAAATTTAGCTTTCACTCCAGGAACTCCGCAATCTTGCATCTAAGTACAGATGCTCCCTCTAGATTCAAGTGAAGTCTGTCAGAAGCAAAGAGACTTTCATCCCTCCATGTATCACCCCAGTCCCCCAGGAATCCAAACCCTTTCTCAGCACACCAGCCTTTTAGCCAACCATTAAACTCCTCTATTTATTGCTTTTTGTCATAACTCGTTCTCAGAACTGGCAGCACCTCCGAAAACATTAGCGACTAAGTCCCAACCCACTACAGAACCTGGCCAATGCCGTGAACCTAGCCTGTACCTCCATTGCACTGTTTCCTGCTAGGCCGTTTGTCCCTAGGTGGAACAATGGGTGCGTCTTCTCATCCAGGGGTTCCCCCCGGGATGGTATGCAGTGAATAACATCCCCTGCCATCATTCCTGGTAAGCATTCAGCCCAGACACCCCTGTTCTTGTTTGCCTTCCCACCCCATCTCATGCCCTTTATTGCTGAGTCCCCCATTATTACTACCTTCTCCTCAATAGGGCATAGCTACTCAAGATAGGAGGCATACCAAACTGCCCTAAGGGAAGCAGGGAAGGCAGTAAGGCAGGCAAAGTCCCAAACTGAGGAAACACTAGCACGAACAGTAAAAGAAGGTGACAAGACTTTCTATAGATACATTAGTGAAAGGAGAAAGTCTAGAGGGGGTATTGCTAAGCTTAATGGAGAAAAGGGAGCATGTGAGGAGGAGGACCCTGTAAAGGCATCTATCCTAAATAGATACTTTTGCTCAGTATTTACTGAAGAGAAGGTAGGGCAGGGCCCACAGCTCAGCATCATGGACACAGGGGAGGGAGGTGAGCACTACTCCCTTCACAAAGAAAGGGTCCTACAAGAGCTTGCTAAGCTCAGGGTGGATAAGGCAATGGGACCTGATGGCATACATCCCAGGGTATAAGGAGCTAAAGGAGGAACTAGCAGAGCCATTAGCAGAATTGTTTAGTGAGTCTCTGAGCACAGGAGGTCCCAGAGACTGGAGAAGGGCTCATGTGATCCTGCTCCACAAGAGTGGTAGCAGGGAGGAGAGCGAGGAACTACAGACCAGTCAGTCTTACCTCAGTAGTGGGCAAGATTATGGAGGCCTCCTTAAAGGAAAGGATAGTGCAACACCTGGAATCCATAGGGGCACAGGATCCAAGACAGCATGGGTTTACAAAGGAAGGTCCTGTCAAACTAATCTCATAGATTTCTTTGACTGGGTAACCAGAGTGGTGGACCAAGGTGGAGCAGTTGATGTAGCCTACCTTGACTTCAGCAAAGCTTTGACACTGTTCCACATAGAAGATTGATAAATAAGCTAGGTAGGCTCGGGGTGGGTCAGAAGTTGGTCAGCTGGGTGGCAAACTGGTTGACTGGCAGAAAACAGAGAGTGGTGGTAAAATGGTATACAGTCAGAAGAGATGCAAGTCACAAATGGGGTACCTCAGGGATCAGTCCTGGGGACCAGTCCTATTCAACATCTTCATTAGTGACCTTGTAGATGGACTAGAGGTAAGGCTTGTCTGTTTGCAGATGACACCAAGATCTGCAACAGAGTAGATGATCCAGATGGGGTGGGCAGAATGAGAAGATCTGGATAAACTAGCAAAATGGTCAGAAGAGTGGCAACTGGGATTTAATGCAAAGGTAAAATCATGCACATAGGAAGAGAAACTCTGAAGCCACTTATAGGCTGGGAGGGAGTTGCTAGCAGTCACAAAGGAGAAAAGAGACTTGGGCATCATCATCACTGATGACTAAAATCATCCAACCAGACCTCTAAAGAAACAGTTAGGTAAGGCTAGGGAATTGTTAGGGTGTATTAGTAGGAGTATCACAAAGTAAGTAAGAGGGGAGGTAATAATCCCTCTGTACAAGACATTAGTTAGGCCCCATCTGAGATACTGCATGCAGTATTGGAGGCCACACCTTCACAAGGACATTAACCAAATTGAGGGCAGTCCAGAAGAGGCAGCCAAAATGGTGCAGGGACTGCATCAGAAGACATATGAGGACAGATTAGCAGACTCCAATATGTATACCCTTGAGCAAAGGGGAGAGAGGGTGATATGATCGAGACATTTAAACACCTTAAGGGCATAAACAAAGGAGAAAGAGTCTAACATGTTTAAATATAAGAAAAATAGCAGGACAAGAGGACACAGCATGAGATTGAGGAGGCCGATTAAGGGGGAATGTAGGGAAATTCTTTTTCACAGAAAGGGTGGTAGATGCATGGAATGGCTTACCACAAGAAGTGAGTGGCTATGAATACAGTGCAGGGCTTCAAACAGGCATGGGATAGGCATAAGGGAGCAATACAAATGACTATGAATAGATAGGTCACTGACAGAGCAAAGGCCGATGGCACATTTATAAGGTAGAAAAAGAAATGGGCAGACTGGATGGGCCTTGCGGTCCTTATCTGCCGTCAACTTCTATGTTTCTATGTTCTATGTTTCAACAATCTTCTGCTGTGTTATCCTTCCCCTTTGCCTTCCTTCCTCATTCCTCCTAGACCAGCTTTCTTCATCATTGTTTTCCCCATTTTTGTCCCACCTGAGCATTTCCCCCTTACAGAGTTACGCCCCCACCTTGCCTTGTCCTCTGCCTTTCACCACTGCATTCCCCCTTCCTATCTCCCTCAACCTCTTTCCTTTTTCTCTCCCCTACTGCCCTTCCCACTTCACCCCTTGTCCTTGGGGATCCTGTAACTACAAGCTTCCCTTCCGCCACCTGCTCAGGTCCCTCCATCACCTTGACAGCTGTTTTCTCTCCGTCTAAGATATGACCAACCTGGAGTGTTTCTTCATCCCCTTCAACCCCTTGCCTTTTGCACCTCTCCCTTTCCTCCCTATCCTCTCGTCCCTGTCTTTGGAGGATTCTGTAGCCTCAAGCTTCCCTCCTCCTCCTGGCTTGTTCCCCAGCACCTTGACAGCTGTTCTCTCATTTTGAAGCCTGTTCAGCCTTGAGTGGTTCTACCCTCCTGTCTGGGTCTTGAATTCCTTGGTGTACACCCCACACTGTTTTTCCCACACCCTCAGTCCTTGGGCTCCTGCTGATGGTGGAAAGCATCCCCAATGGCCTTTCGTTTACTCCTACCCTCTGCTCCCAATCCCCTTCCTTCTCCATCTTCTAACTCTTCCATCTCCTTGACTACCAGAGTTGCAAGTGGAGCAAACCTGTTGATAAGTTCCGTGACCCTTTCCTGCCTATTTCCAACCCTAGCTTTCTTGGTGATCTCCTTCCCTCTCATACATACATACATACCTGTGGTTCTATTTCTAACTTTCACCAACTCCCAGATTCCTCACCCTGTCCTAGGTCTCCTCGTGATGTCCCCATAGCTCCTCCCCTATTTCTTCACCTCCTCCCCTTTTAGCCCCAAGCTGTCCCTTCCTAGTTCTGTCCTCTCTGCTTCTGCCACCCCATTGCCCCAACTGTCTTGCCCCTACAGAGCCTCATCTCCCCTGCCCCATATCCAAGAGAATCTCCATTCTATCTCCAAACCTGCCCCCTGAGCTGTCCCTGCCCACATCTTCAGCATTTCCCATACTTCCCCCCTCAGATGCTCCAGTTTCCTGCACATCATACAACCCCCATCCTCCAGGCTATATCCAACACCATGGCCAACCCACACCCAGTGCACCTTACAATTCTACTAAATATGATCCCATCCAGGTAGTGTGAGGCCCTTGCCCCATTCCATTCACCCATTTAGGCCTGCTACCCCCATCCCTGAACCATCCCCTGTCATGGTCCTTCCTCTCCCATGCAAACGCCCCTTGGCAAACAGAACCCTCTTTCCCTGTATCATGTATACTGCCCTCTCAAGTCTTGTTTTGTGGGAGGTGAATTCCCTTCTCCTGCAGTGTCCTAGTTAGAACCTGGAGGTGCCAGAAAGCACTGACCCCAACAGGGGTGACTAGATGGCCTAGTGACTAGCGTCCTCACCTTTAATGCCAGGGGTCGAGGGTCAATTCCTGTCCAGGGTGTCCTCTCAAAGATTAGGGAAGACACCTAGATACTGCCAGGTTAGCTGATTAACCAGATATGGCAACATAGGTTAGGGTATGGAAAACTAGGACAGATACAGCCAGGACTAGGGCTCAGCAGCACCTCCTATTGGCAGGGTTAGTCCCTTGATCCTTGTAAGGGTTCAGCAGGTTATTGACTCTTTTGCACCACCCTATAGTCAGCCAGTATAACCTGCAAATGAGGAAATGGGGACTTAGAAATGTAACTATGCATGCAGTCATGTGACTTGGGTGTGACTTGCCCTTCCCATAAATTAGAGGCCAGATCTGGGTGAACGAGGAGTCAACACAAAGTGTTGTTGGGAAAACACTATTCCCTAACAGCTGCTCTGCCACTGGCTTCTGTACCTGCTTGTGCTGCAGGCCAACCACCGGGATACGTTCCTCTTTCTCGTGGGGGGGCTTCACCACCGCATCTCTCCTACATGCCAGCTACCTATGAATTAAATGGAGAGAAACCCACATCAGTCTCCCAGTTTAACAAGCAACACTCCCCCTCTAGTATCAGCGTACCATCCCGACTCTCCTGCTGCAAGAACAAAGGACTGACTGCTCGGTGGGAATTCTTCATGGGGGAAGGTAAGTCACACTCTGATGCTCTGCAGCTAGTCACCCCCAGGTGAACTCTGGTACATTGCTTGCAAATTCACTGCTTGCAACTGTAAGTAAATTGCCTGAACTTTAGCAGCTCTTCAGATACCCCTGATATCCCTCAGCTGCAGTGAAAAACACTGCAGTAGAGGGATATGCCCCCCCATCAGTCTGAGCTTTCCTCCTGTTTTACCTACCCTGGACCCCCACCTGCCATCTCTTGCCACCCCCGTCTAGCTCCTCAACTCCCTCCCTTCCATACTCCCCAACACCTCCCCTTTCCACACACTCTCTCTCTAAATATTCTCCTTCTCCCTTTCTCTCTCTCTCTCTTGCTCCCTCTCTCTCTCACCTCCTCTCTTTTTCTCTCTCTCTCACTAATCTACCCCTCATTCACACTCTCCCCCCTTTTTCTCTCTCTCCTACCCTTTCCGATACTCTACCTTGACAGGCCTCACCGGGGCAGCTATGCCGTATGTTGCTAATTAGGAATCTCCTCCCGCTGTTTAATTTCAGTTGCCTAGGTTACTCAAATGTATTATTTATCTATTTTCTGTATTGCATAGCAATCTTGTGTTTTGTGTTAACTGTCAAGTTTTTGTTATGTCTCTGCTGTTTTACATCCAGATGTGGAACCTTTGTAAAAGTGTGTATACTCAAAGGTTGTTTCCGAATATACAAATAAATAAAAATACAAAAACAACACCTCTCCTGGTCCCTTAAAATTCCCCTCCTCAATGCCCCAAAATAGCTGAGATTCCCTGAGCCTTGGTGGCCAGAGTCAATCAGTAGGGCTTGGCCAACAGAAATTCCCAGTACAAGCAGTTTCAGTTGTACTCAGCAATGCCATACAGAGTCCACAAATGTCTGTTTCAGTTAACAGTCTGTTTTAGAAACACTATTCCCCCAGCCACTCCAACACTGGTTCCTGTACCTGCTTGTGCTGCAGGCCAACCTTCAGGATGCGGTCCTCTTTCTGAGAGGGAGAAGCTTCACCACCACACTTCTCCTGCATGCCAGCTACTGTACCTGCTTGTGCTGCAGGCCAACCTCCTGGACACATTCCTCTTTCTGGGAGGGGGAAGCTTCACCACCACACCTCTCCTACATGCTAGCTACCTGCTTGTGCTGCAGGCCAACCTCCGGGATCATTCCTCTTTCTGGGGGGGGGGGCGCTTCACCACCACACCTCTCCTGTGTGCCAGCTACCTGCTTGTGCTGCAGGCCGACCTCTGGGACATGTTCCTCTTTCTGGGGGGGCTTCACCACTGCACCTCTCCTGCACGCCAGCTACCTATTCTTGTTCATGATCATTTTCAGTATTAAGTCATTTATTAGGTAAAAGATCTCACACAGACAACTTTTACTCAGTGGTGGCAATGATGGTGGTATACACAAATTGTACTCCTTACGTGGTGGGATTCCAAACACACAATGGTGAACTGAAAATGCGATCCACAGGATTAACAACATGATGATGATACATAAAGCAAGAGTACGCTATTTGAGAACAGCTACTGTCATGAGCCGTCTGATCACAGAGATGCATCAATACTTCCTGTCTGGATTCCATCATCAAGCAATGCAAAAAGACTAGAACAATGCACAGTGAAGCAGCAGGTGGATAGAATACTTTATATTAAAAAAAAAATACCATCTCAATAATGGAAAGAGTAAAAAAATGCACACTTCTGTCTTATCTTGTGCAATATTTTTTTACAATACCAGTAAGAAACTACAGTGTATTGCATTAGTAGTCAGTTAATCATGCATATGGACAATATCACAATTGGATGCATCTCATGCCACATTACACTTGTTGGTGGTGATTGACTACTACTGTCACTCCTGTTAATGCCAAACATACTAAGAATTTAAAGAGCTAGTGTACTGCCTAAATCTACTCCTGTAGGAACCACCACTCTAAGTGAGTGCACCGGCCTCTGTAGCAGAGTGGTTCGGCCATTCCTTCGGCCACCGACCGCTACTCTCTGCCTCCCCTGACCACCCTCCTAAAGCTATGGCTCGGGCCCACAATCCAGGAACCCACTGCTCTGAGTGAGCACACCGGCCTCTGTAGTGGAGCGGTTCGGCTATTGCTTCGGCCACTGCCCGCTACCCTCTGCCTCCCTGACCGCCCTCCTGGAAGACTGCTCCGCCCACGATCAGGTAGCAAGCCGCTAACACCCTGAAGATCAGGTGCCTTTCTCTCTGCTCTCCAATTGGTGCGGTGGTCCTGATAGCAGCTGCTGATTGGTCCACTCGACTGCCTGGCCTCTTCTCATTGGAGCACCTTTCTGGCTGTCTCCTGGGCTCCATGGACTGAATTTTTCTTTATTTCTTGAACTCCTCTGTTTACTGCTGCCTTATTTTTCCGCTCCAATTGTTTAACAGCAATTGTTTTCCATTTTACTGAATTTAGACTAGGAAGATGTTTCACTGCTAGCCTGTACTGCATTGTGAAGCTACTTCCCAGCCTGCTATGGCCATAGTGCTTAGATTTTTGAACCAGCATTTTAGTTATAGCTGCCTGTGCCTGTGTTTATACACTGTGGTGTTTCGATTTAAAACTGCATTTTAGTTATAACTGCCTGTGTTTTAAACTCTGTATGCACCCCCTGTATGCTAAACTCTACCTTAGCCCAAGTGCTGTAGTGCTGAGTTTTCCTGAACCTCTACCTGCATCTGCTGCCTAACTTTTCTCTAGCCCTATTATTTCCCATCTCAGTCTATCTTGATTTATTCTTCATTTTACATTCGTTGATCTCCTTGCTGCCTGGCTCACTTGACTTCGGACCCTCACCCCACCCCCCCTTCCTTCTAACTACCTCTTGCATATCCCACCTTATTTTGCCACTCTGATTGTTCTTCCCGCACCCCACCCCGCCTCCTTTAAAATATGCTTCGCCCTCCCTCTTTCTCTGTCTAGCTTATCCCATTTGTTAAACCTCAGTAGACTTACCCTGACCGCAATCGAGATAGAAATAGCAGCATACTTAGTGCTTTGAGATCACCTCTCCTTGACTCCCTCTGACCTGTTTACTGCTTCAACCCCCTGCCCCCTTATACAAGTCTGCTCACTGTCAGTCATGCTACTGTTGGCATCTACCCACCAACAATACATCCCTATACATTTTTACACTGCTCCTGCTTCTTTTACTCATCCCCCTTAACTGTCCTGGCATTGCTACCACTTTCCGGTGCCACTATAACCACCTCCTGTTTGGTTATATCCCATGGAGTACTCTACAGTACCTCACAATAAAACACACTACTGCTCACTCACTCATGCCACCCTGTTCAATAACCGGGTAAACCACCATCCCAATCCAGATTACCTCCAACTCCTTCAGGTTCTTACACCTTGTGGGAGGGGAGGTAGTAACAACAACAAAAATGGAAAGAAACCAAGGAGTAATCATATCAGATGACCTTAAGGTTGGCAAGCAGTGCGAGAATGCGGTAGGGAGGGCTGGGGGGATACTGGGATGTATAGGGAGAGGTATCACCAGCAGAAAACAGGAAGTTCTTATCCCCCTGTACAGACAGTTGGTGAGACCCCATCTGGGGTACTGCGTCCAGTTCTGGAGACCCTATCTCCGCAAGGACATAGACAGGATGGAGACAGTTCAGAGGAGGGCAACTAAAGTGGTGCAGGGTCTGCAAGAGAAGCCATACGAGGAGAGACTAAAGGAGCTTAATATACCCTTGAGGAAAGGAGGGAGAGGGGGGACAAGATAGAAACATTTAATTACCTCAGTGGAATCAACAAAGTCCAGGAGGGTAGCATCTTTCAGAAAAAGAGATGGGCAAGAACAGGGGGACACAATTTGAAGATAGAGGGGGGACGGCTCAGGGGCAATGCGAGGAAGTATTTTTTTAACAGAGACGGTGGTGGACGCATGGAACAGCCTTCCTGAGGAGGTTGTGGGGTCTAAAACTGTGGAAGAATTCAAGAATGCATGGGACAGACATAAGGCAATTTTTGTGGGGGGTAAGAAGAAATAGGCTGTTGGTTAAATAGGATCTGCAGCTTATCCTGTAGGTAGGGAAATGGGCAGACTAGGTGGACCAAGCGGTCCTTATCTGCCATCAAAGTCTATGTTTCTATGTTTCTTGTAGTAATACTTCCTTAAAAAAAGCCCTCCAGAAGGAGACAGCATAAGGCTGCCCATCTTCTTGCCCATTATCTTGCAAGGATTGCACTCCTCCTACTACTTCTCCCTGGGAACGTTCACCCAAACCCCTGCCCCTCACAGCATCCAACTCTCAGTGCAGCAAACGAGGCTCCCTCATGCTGGCCTCCGTCAACATTTGTAGCCTGCTATCTACGCTCGATGCCCACCAAGACATGATGATTCAGCATAAACCTGATATTGTAGCCCTGAATGAAATCTGGCTCTCACCGAAGGTCCCCGACAGTGCTGTATCCATTCCTGGCTGTGACCTCTTCAGACTCAACCGAATAGGTAAGCGCGGTGGTGGCTGTGCCATCTATTTGAGAGAGACTCTTAAAGGTCGAGTCCTCCTGCTATCCTCCCTGCTAACAACTCTCAGCTGCTGGCAGTAAAAACAATTCTTGGCTGTCATGGTATATCCCTCATAGTTGGATTTGTGTATATCCCCCCGCGTGATCGAGCAGCAAGCTTTCAAATGATCACCAGCTTCCTTGACAACAATCCTTACTGTGGCGAGACAATTGTAATGAGTGACCTTAATGCAAACTGGCTGGCACCTGAAGCTGTCTTGTTTAAGGATGCCATTGCTGCCATAGATATCACTCAAATGGTCACTACCCCATTAGAATCAATTAAAAGACTGGTAGTAGCTCTCTGCTTGATCTGATCCTCACCACTCACCCTAGCAGAATCGCTAGCATGGAGGTACTGCCTGTCACACTCAGTGACCACTCCCCGGTTATCTGCCAATGGTCAAACAAGGCACCTAGATCAAAGACTGCATTCTGCTACAAATGAACTCTAAAAAAATGGAAGCTTCCCTAATTCCTTGCCACCCTGTCAATAATCGACTGGGCACTCCTTGACTCCATAAATAACATTGACTTTGCCCTTAATTGCTTCATTACCCGGTTTAATGAAGTCTGCAACAACTTTGCCCCACTTAAAAGAAGAAAATTAAGATCCACAATACATTCCTGGATTATCCCAGAGCTAGTCACCTTGATGAGGAACAGGGACAATCTCTGGCACCGTGCCATTGACTCTGGGAAACAACTGGACATGCAGCACTACAAAGAGGCCAGGAACCAATGCACCCATGCAATAAGCAGTGCCAAACAAGCCTACTATAACCAGGAACTTACAAACTCCTGGGGTAACAGTAAATCTTTCTGTGAGAACTTCAAGAGCCTAATGGGGAAACCCAACAAATCCTCCCACTCTATGCTTGAGGTAAACAGCACTATAATTCAGGACCACAAAGCAATAGCTGACACTTTTAATCTCACGTTCACTGATCTTAGCAGTGTCCTTCCCCCAAACTTCATTGATGGCTCCGCTTTGCCTTGCCCGTTGATAGAACAGACCTCCCCAGGAATGCCCTCCCTTTCTACTTTAGGTAGGTATCCACTGCAGAAGCTAGGAAATACCTTCAAAAGGTTCTATACAAAGCTAGCTTCAGCAGCAACACCCTGGATCTCAAGCTTCTTCTCTCTCTCTCCATAGATGTCATCTTACTCCTTCTCACTAAACTCTTGAATCTCTCGCTCTCCCTTAGACAGTTACCCCCACTCTGGAAATCAGCCGTTGTCACTCCCATGCTTAAAAGTGGAGACAGGTCCATTCACTCCAATTACTGCCCCATATCAATCCTGCCTCCACTCTCCAAGGCACTGGAACATATTGTTGCTGATCAGCTGTCTGATCACCTCAACAAATATAATCTACAGTGTATACAACAACATGGATTTCGCAAAGCCCATAGTACTACCACTGCCCTGCTATATTTTACTAACCACATACACAAGGCCCTTAACACAGGCAACCTAATAGGTGTGGTGTTCATCGACCTTACCAAGGCCTTTGACACCGTGAATCACCAGCTCCTATTGAACTCCCTCGCTGCCCTTGGCCTGCCAGATGACATTACTAAATGGATTGAAAGCTACCTTATGGTTATGAATCAAAAAGTAAAAATCGCTGACTCTCTTTCTCATGTAGCCTTCCCGTGTGCATGGGTGTTCCCCAAGGATGCATGCTTGGTCCACTTCTTTTCAGCCTGTTCATCAACAATCTTCCCGCAGCATGCAATAATAATAAGATACTGTATGCTGATGATGCAGTCCTCTTTTTTTTTCCATACTGACCCTGTCCCTCTGTCCCAGGACCTTCAGATGAATTTCAGCCTGGCTGAGTCCTGGTTTGAACATCATGAACTGCTGATGAATTACAAAAGAACTAAGGCCATGATGTTTTGCAACTCACACAGCAAATCAAGATCTGCCAACCTCATTATCCAAAACAAACTACAACAACCACTTGATCAAGTACAGGAGTTTACTGTAAATACCATGGTACCACCCTTTACTGCACACTGTCCTACAGCTCGCATGTTCATCACATCTCAAAAGCCTAAACTCAGGAATAGAGGTCCTCTACCACCGTCAATGCTTGACAAATGATGCCATGTGCACAGCTGTATCTAGTTCCATATTGTCTATTACTGACTATGTGGGCTAGTCTTCTATGGTACCGCTGCTGATACCACCCTAAAATGAATCAGGACTGCCCTTAACAAGTGCTGTAGACTTGTCACAGGAGCAGGTAAGCTTACACACTCCTGTGACCTCTACAAGCACTCTAATTGGCTCAATCTTCCTGGTAGACTTGCATATCAGTCGTGTCTTTTGGCAAAGAAAATCTGCCTTAGCCTTACACCCCCTGTAACGCATGCATTAATGATACCTACAGCTAACTCACACTTCATGCGCAGTTCCCTCAGACCATCATATATTGAACCTTTCTGCCATACCTCCCAGGCCAGTGTATCTTCTATACCAGGGCCCCACCGCTTATAAATAGCCTTCCTCCTTAAATCGCAGATGAGAACAAGCTGGGCCCATACAAACGTAAACTTCTCCAGCACCTTTCTGAGCTTAGCAAATGTGACTGTTCCACTTAGGTCAGTGGTTCTCCACCACCCTCTCCCTCCCATGGCCCTGTCACTCCTTAATTTTTCTTCCCACTCCACCCTCCTACCACACTCCCCATTCTACTCTCATCCCCTTCTCCTGTGTCTCTCCTGCCTCCCCCTCACTCCTACATTTTTCTTCCCACTCCACCCTCCCACCACATTCACCATTCCACTCTCCCCCCTCTCCTGTGCCTCCCTGCCTCCCCCTCTAGGCCTCCTCCTTTTCCCCATCCCCCACCCTCCTTCCCTCTCTGTCCCTCTCACTCCCTTTTCTCTCTAACTCCCACCCCATAGGCACCTCCTTTGTTTCCTCCCTATTCCTCCCCTCCCTTTGAACCCCTCCTGCTCACACCCCCTTCTCAAGTCCCCTCTGCTGCTCCCTCTAGTCCCCCTAGCACTTTTGTGGTCATAGCACTTTTGGCAATGTCATTACCTGACTGCCTAACTCCTCTCCCTCCTCTTCTTTCACTATTAGTGTATCTCCTCATCTCACACCCGTGTTGTATCTTCTTTATGCAAGGCTTATGTATACTCGAACCATATTGCCTGTACCACACACATTTGCTGTTAGTGTATTTTTATGCCAGTTTATCCTTGTATTATATTCTCAACTGTTTGTTTGTAATGCTGTGCTGATGCAGAATCTTTGTAAATGAACATCTGGTTCAAAGGTATTTGTAATCCTAGTACTCAATAAATAAATAAAATAAAAGTATTAGTTTTTAAGCAGTCAACTATTACCTTTTATATCTGAGGCATTTTTTCTTTTGGTTAATTAGAAGATTGTTTACCTGATGTTAGTAGGTGTGATGTGTGGGTGGGACAGCACTCTGTCTGACAGCTGACATATCTATCTCTAGTCCTTCCCACTACATCATCAGCATTGTGACCTCAGTGACTGCAACATCACTACTGCTTAGGAACAGCCTCTCAGTAGTTGCCAGGTTAGTTACCTGTGATGTCACTGTCCGTGAGATCCCAACGCTGATGATGTAGTGGTGGGGGGATATAGAGCTAGATATGTCAGCTGCGGGGCTGAGAGCTGTTCCTCACATCCAACACAATAATATTACATAGAATATGCTCTAATGAACAAAGGGAAAAAGTCAAATCCTTCAGAAATAAAAAGTTAAAACTGACTGCTTATTAAAATCTGCATTGTTCTCCTGTCTGCCTGTTTTGGTTCCACTAGCTCTTTAATTGATCAGGTCATTATACTGCACATTATAGTCCATCTTTCGCATGAGACGTTAAACCAAGATCCCATATGCTTGTTCTGGTGGTAGTTCATATGAATGTTAAAGATTCCATGGCACTTAACGAAAAGAGCAGGGGTGATTTTATTATAATAAGAATAAGAGCAAGAAAACAAAATACATTTGATATTGACTATGAAAATCAACAAAAATTATACATATACTAAATCATATCATTCAGGCTATACATGTCTCAATGAAAATTGTCGTCAATATTCAGTCTACAACCATTCTCTATTTATATTTTATAATGTGTGAAAACCCCTTCCACCACATTTTAACAGTTTCTACAGTATATATTTGTGATTCACGTAAATATACTTTTTGTAATTCATTGGTTACATAAAGAAAAAATACTTCCTCTGAAGTCAGTTTTTGAAACAATACCCAGTGGCATCTAGTTTGCCATAAACAGAACCGTAAAACGGCCAGTAATAGCCACACCGTATTCTTCTCATATTTTTTTAAATTTCGAGGGAGTTCACCAATTTTTAAGAGTTGATAAGAAGGGTTCAATAACCACGGGAATTACCATTTTTTTGCTAGGTAGGCCCATAATGGAACTGAATTTGAGCAATCTAAAAAAAATGTTCCATGGTTTCTTCTTTGTTAATACATTTTAAATATGGGCAATTTCTTTCCTCCTTTGCTTTGTACTTTGCCATCCCTCTAATATTTAACTGGCCGTACATAAACAACCATTGAGTTTCCCACATATAAGGTGGCAGCCTTGGGTTATTTAATTGATCTAGTACTGTCTGGTTTGAGGATGATGGACAGTTCTTAAAAGCTGGACTTGTGGGATATCTAGAAGCTATTATTTCCTTATATAATGTTGTAGCTGTACTTCCACAAATTTGAGTTTTTGTTAATTTCCATTTATACAATTTTTGAGCTACTGGCCTAAAAAAAACTGGAAGGGGAAGATGGTAGCTCAATTTTGGAGCACACTGTGTCCAAGTTTTTAAATACCGGCCTATTACTGACCTGAACCATTGATCTTCACTTCTATTTGTAATACCTATAGAAGATTTTAATGAATTTATGAAAAACAGTGAGAAACAAAAAAACACCGGGTCAATCATACCCACACCCCCTTTCTTTTTATCTAAATATGTATAAACTATTTTAATTGGATTAAGTCTATTTCCCCACAGTAATTGAAAACAGAGACTATACAGTTTAGTTTCTAAATGGGAAGGTAAAGGATAAATCACCGCAATGTATTGAAGACATGGTAAAATAAATTGTTTCAAAATTTGCACTCTTTTAATTTTACTGAATCTAAATCGCTTCCATCTATTTATTATTTTTTACTTTCATCCAATTCTTGGTAGGTAGATTCTGAGGACCAAAAAGTACTCCCAAAACAGTAATTGGATCCTGCGTTATTTTAATAGCTTTATACAATATTGGCATCTGATAACTGCACCCCATCAATAAGCCTTTTGATTTTGCTTAATTTAGTTTAGTATTAGAGAACCTAGCATAAAGTTGAAACTCTTGAAAAAAAATTCTATTTGTGCTAAATTCTTAAAAAACAAACATACATCATCTGCATATGCTAGTATATTTAACACCATCGTTGTGCCTGGGATTATGAAGCCCTCCCATAACATTTTTAAACTGACTGCTCTAATCAAAGGCTCTAATGTGAAATTGTACATCAAAGGACTCAATGGACAGCCATGTCGTATCCCTGTAGCAATCTCTAGGTGATGTCCTAATATCCCTTTAATAATAGAGAAGACCTTCATTTTTGTATACAATCCTTTTATCATATCAAGAATTTGTACTGGAATCCCAAAAAACCTTAAAGTTTGAAAAAGAAACACATGATTTACCCTATTGAAGGCTTTTTCGAAGTCTAATGAAATTAAGCCACCTCTCGTACCCATATCAGACATATGTTCAATCACATCTCTTATTGTAGTCATTATCAACTGAATTCTCCTATTTGCAATCCCACAGTGCTGTAATGGTAAAATTACTATAGCTGCCATTTGTTTCAATCTATTATTAATCAGGGCTGCCAAAATTTTATAGTCAGAGTTTAATAAAGTAATCGGTCTCCAAAATTCTAGATTTCCCCTTTTCCCCTGATTTAAAGAGATAGGTTTGTACACCTTGTGAAAAATAACTTGGAATAGAATTTCCGGTCAAAAAGAAATTAAATACTAGTAATAAGCCAGCTATTAATTCCGTTTGAAAAGTTTTATAAAACGAGTTTGATAAACCATCTATTCCCGGAGAGGTATGATCGTTCAGATGACCTATGACTTCCTCAATTTCCTGAACTGAAAAGGGTCTTATCATGTCATCAATCATATTTTGCTCTAACCTTGGGGGAGGAAAAAGACTTAAATATTCCTGAATTTCCTGATCAGACGGAGACTCTTTAGTCCACATGTTTTGAAAATAATTATTAATATTTTGACTAATTTCTGTCACATCTGTTATCCTACTTGAATCAGTATTCAAAAACTCTAGAGAAGTGGAGTCTTCAAGTTTTTTACATAATGAGTAAGGGTCACAGATAACTGATTTCCCCATATGATTATTTAAAAGGGCTTGCAAAGATTTGGCCCTATCATATTGTAACCTTCTCATTTC
The DNA here is from genome assembly GCA_016271365.2 of Neoceratodus forsteri. Classification (NCBI taxonomy): domain Eukaryota; kingdom Metazoa; phylum Chordata; order Ceratodontiformes; family Ceratodontidae; genus Neoceratodus; species Neoceratodus forsteri. Next base: position 1,879,733,495 of record CM057452.1, read on the forward strand.
TAACCTAATATTATTAATCTGAGAGGATAAGTCCTGTTTTGAAACATTCACTATGGAATACAAATATTGCAAATGAGCTCTAAGTTTTAAATAAGAGCCAAACTGTGATTTCCTCTTGTGAATCCCATAACTCTTGAACCATTGAATACAATCTGCCTTTGTCTCCTCCTACCAGATTCCTAGATCGGAATATAAAAAACTTTCCAAAGTCTGGCCTTCAGAATTAGTTTAATTGAGTTTTTAACCCTCTGAACCTGTAGACAATCGGAATTTAATTTCCATCTATTTGTCCTAGGACACTGACAATTCATATCAACTATTTCTACCTGTAAGAGCTGATGGTCCAAAAATTCTATGGCTATTGTACAAAAGTTTTGAACTAGAAGACAGTTAGAGACCAATAAATAATCAATGGTGGAGCCTTTTGTCCTCTTATAAAAAGTATATCCAAAATTTTCCCCCTTATTGTGATTACAATTGACTAGATTTGCTTTTGCCATCATTGTTTTCAAACAATTAGAGTCACAATAATTTTTTTTCATAGTCATCCCTTTAATTAGCAAGGTGCAATTAAAATCCCTCCCCATAATATGGGTAAAGTTGTGACTAAATATGGTTGAATCTCTTTCAAACACGCTATTCTAGCTGCCTTAGTTTGGGGGTTATTAAGAGTAATCAACCTATACTGAGTACCCAACCATGCACCATCAAGTATCAATACTCTCCCTGGGATCAGATCCACCAGTTTATATAATGAAAATTGATAACCATTAAAGAGAATCCCAATACCATCAGCCTTTTCCCTACCAATAAACCAATACGAAGGTCCCCATGGCCAATGATTTTTGAAAGAGTGAATTTGGTCTTTTGAAAACATCCAAGTCTCCTGTACAAAACAGAGAGAAATCTTTCTATCATGAAGTAAATGAAAAAGTGCTTTACGTTTTACTGTATTCAGTAAACTGTGTGTGTTTAAGGACGCCCAAAGAAACCCCATCGACCAAACAACAAGTAGTGAAACCAAACTTTATTTTTTTCTCCGTTTCTTTTTCTTTTCTTTATAATCACTTAAGGGCTCACCAAGATTGCCCTGTACTGACTTTTGTGAGTCTGAGTCTCCCTGGTCCATTTCAGAATCACCCCAAGCAGGAAAAAGAGCTGCATATGTATTATGTGTTTCTACTTCGACTTTCACAGGGGGTGGAATTGGTTTAAAGTTCCTACTAGACCATCTAGGAGGCAAGGACATTTGATTAGCTGAATCCTCACCTGATTTATCCTCTGGATCTTTATAACAAACTGGTTGCAATAAGCCCACCTGCTGAACTTGTTTCTCCTTTTTACTAGATGTCAACTTCCTCTCAGATGGGGGGGGGACCGATAAAGATACTGTTAGTGCTGGAACTATTGGTATAAAGGGTTTATCCAACTGCTTCGGAAGGGAAGGGGTGATTGCTAAATCCTGCACCTCAGACTCTGCTGTTTGTACTGCCTCCTGGGCCTGTTGCAAGATTAAGTCAATACTACCACATGAGGCCTTGTTCTTAACAGCCCACCTACAATCTTTAAGGGCATGCCCATATTCTTCACACAGATCACATTTTGTGTGGTTAGCACATTGCAATGATACATGTCCAATTTCCCCACAATTATTGCACCTTGGGCAATCACAGGTACTGGATAAATGAGTTTTTGAACCACATTTGTAACATGCACGGGGTTGGCCACTATAAAAACAAACTCCTCTATCCCTGCCCAACAAAATGGAGTTTGGGATATGCTCTATCCCTTTTTCTGATTGCCTTAGTTTGACTTTAAATTTCCATCCCCCCGTCCAAAATTGTTCTGAATCCAAGATTGGCTCTGGGTCTCCTTGAAGCTCGCATTTTAGAGACAACCAGTGCGTAATATCTTCTACATGGACTCCTTCATTTCTAAACATAACAGTAATATGTTTAATTAATGGTGTAGAAAGTGGAATAACCAAGAAAGGAGTCCACATGGGGGAGAACTTTACTTGGTTATATCTTTCCAGAACAGTTCTAATAAATATGCAGAATGAAAACTAATGTCATAATTGTCTGCACCCGAGATGTTGATAAAGACAAAGACGTTCCTTGCAGAAAACCCAAGAGAATCTTTTATTAGGAATCTACCCACATGGTACCTGTCTGGCCTTTCTGGTAAACCACCTTTATATCTAATACGTACTGCATTACATCGAGGAGCAGCCTCCCTGTTTGCATTATTAAATAGTGAAGACATTTATGGTTTTTCAGAGTTCTGAACATTACCAGGATCAAGCAAAACTGTTTTGTCACCAACCTCTTTCAGTTCCCCATTAGAACAGACTGTATCACTGCGATTGGGTTGCACAGACTCAAGTATAACTCTCTTGTCCTTAGCTACTCCCTCCCACAGACTCTGAGGTTTCCACTCAGGGGAACCCTTAGTTAAATCAAAAACTGGGTCCCAAGCTTGGTTAGGAGTCCATATCCCATTACCAGTCTTTCCCCATCCAGCAGCCCTTAAAGCACCTTGTGGAGACCAGGTGTCATCATGGGCTTGAGGAACCTTAAATTGTTGAGATGCAACCTCCAAAACTGTTAAATGCATCTCCTTCTGGTCGTGACACTTTTGTGTAGTGCCCTGCAAAGTCTCATTGTCCACCTGCTGTAATTTCCGTGATTGAAAACAGAATTCAGTAACCCCCTCCTGATTACCAGTATCTGCTTGGTAATGTACATATCCTGGAAAGTTAGTGTTCAAGCTGCCCCCCTCCAAAGGCTTGAAAACAAACCCTGACTCTTTACTCAAATGCACTGGTGTTCTGTCTGAAGACCCCGTAGTGCTACTCACCGACATCTTCCCTCTATTCTCTGGCTCTGTGCCAGAAATAACTGATTCCTTCGTCCCATTCGGTGATGACCGTTGGTTTTCTAACACCATTTCCAACTCAGACCCAGGCATGTTCCCAATTCCATCTGGCGGCTCATTCTGTGCAACTTGGTTCTTCGCAGACAATCCGCTCTGGAGCACTTCCATGTTCCGACGCACATTCTGGTCCTCTCGCGATGTCAAATCCTCCACTCCCGTAGTAACTGCAACCCTGTCCTCCTCAACTAAAGCTGCAGGGACCTCCGCTGAATCAGCCTGTAAGGTAATGCCTGTAGAGAACGTAGTTGCAGTGGTCTTAGAAGTTAACCCAAATCCTTCATTCGTTGTCCTTGCTTCATGAAAAACCTCCTCGGTTTCCCCATCTGAAAACGATATTAACTGAGATCCAGTATTGAAAAGACATTCCAAATCTTCTTCTGCCTCCTCCACAGCCACCTCCTCTGAGCACACTAACGCAGTGGCCATCTTGCCTCCAGCCAGTCTAGCCCCCTACTGACCAACAGTAGGGGAATTTCCCCGGTGTCTTGGCCAAATTCCCCCCCCCCGGGATGATGCTGAAACTAGGCAGAATTGTCTAGTCCTCCTTTCCTGGTCAACAAAAACTAAATAAATAGTACTGTATATTACTGCCATTGTCACTGAATGCTGACTGCCAATCTCACTGCGCCTTTTCTGAGATAATTTTTGTAATTTGTAATTGCACTAGGTTCAAACAATTTATGAATAAACATACTTACTGAATGTAGTTGTTGTTTTGACCAGTTCAACAACTACGTTCTGGCCCTTTTTCATCTTGTGGAATCACAGCTTATAGCTCTGTTTTTCTTCAGTAGTTATTGTTTGCATTCGGAAGCAGTTTTCATTAAAATGTAGTGCCACAAGCGTTTGTCTGAAAAATAAAACATACTGTGAAGCATGCAAGAAACAAAACAGTTATGTATGTGTGAAGTCATTTACAATTTTATACACTGATGTAGAAAACTGCATACAATACTTTGTGTGCATAGAGTTGTAAGTGAAGTAGGAGAATGTTGTCACTAAATGGCAAATTAGACTGTGAAACACCTCCAGTCCATAAATTTGATATGCTGAAACACCTGCTTTTAGGTCTTTCAGCAGATACGGGCTGAACACTACCTCTGCTATTAGTTTGTGATATGTACTCTGTTATTAACAACAGTATTATATTACATCATAGAGTAACTGAATGAAGGTTAATATTTCTAATAAACACAGGTTACTCACCTGTAACAGTAAATCTTCTATTGGGATAATCGCTTGCAGCAGGTAATCCACTTGAGTCCTCACCAGAGGGCGCTCTTCTGCATGGCAGGTTTCTTCCAGCAGTCTTTGCCAAGGGGTCACCCACACATGACATCATCACTCTGCTCCGATATAAGTGTGGGCGGCCCCAGGTATCCTCAGTTCTTTTTTCTGCCATCTTCAGTTCGCACGCAGCAGTTTACTCTTCCTGGTGCCTGAAGTTCTCCACCGGCGAGACCTGGAACTGGGAACAGTGTTTTTTCTCACTGTTCCCAACGTCAGCAATGACACGAACACAGGATTCTTTCTTTGTCAATGAAGCTGCCTACCCGGTTGTTGACGCTGTTTGTACTTAACAATAATTTACAAACTTTTTAATTGATGAGGAAATCCATCAAATTCGTTGTCAACAGTGCATGAACTAACAATCCTTTACATATTTTCGAGGCCTGCAGCAATACTCCTTGTCCTCCTCATTATTGATCTCAGTGATGCCCACTACTTCCAGTGTACACTGTCAATGGTGCACCATAAGATGACTTCCTCATCGACGAGGCTTTAACCCTCATTGACGGACACTGATCCAGGTGTCTCCCCGTCAACTTCTTCATTGATGGTGCTTGACCTAACAATCATTTACATATCAGTGAGACATGGAGCAATACTCCTCATTCTTCTTAAGGTTGATCTCATTGATGGCCACTGCTACTAGTGCAAACCATTGACGGGGCACCATAACATGACTTTCTTATCAATGGGGATTCAACCCTTGTTGACGGTTACTGCTCCCAGTGTCTCACCCTCAACTTCTTCATCGACAGTGCTTGACATAACAAACATTCATGTTTCAGCAGGACTTGGAACAATAGTCTTCATCCTCCTCAAGGTTGCTCTCCTAGATGGCCACTGCTACCTGTGCACACCATCGACGGTACATCATACGTTGGCGTGTTTGTTGACGAGGTTGCATCCTCGTCGAAGACCATCAACAGTGTACCACATGATGGCTTCTTTTCTCAACACAGCTGTCTACCCTGTTGTTGATAATGCTTTTGGATACTCTTTGGCCACTGAAACTTATGTGGCTTTATTGGCTCCATCATCAATGATCACCTGTACACCCATGGGCTTGTCAGAAATGATTGCCTTCTTGTTTTTCTCTCATCTTCCTTTTCAGTCCAGGACACAGGATTTGCTTCCTCAGCCACTATGGTTCACACAGTGTTTTAGGTAATGCAAGGCTCTCAACCTCCAAACCCTAGGGACAGCATTCACCTCTCACACTCTCCCATTCCTCCTCCACTCAAGTTTTTTAGGCCGACAGGAACCTTCCACATATGGCTTTACCTGGTCTCTCAAGACAATGGGGAAGAGTCAGAGGTTCCCTCCCCTTTTTTCCTCCCCATTTCATATCTTATCCAGAGAATCATATACCCATTTTCGGAAAGGAACTTTTTTCCTTAATCCTGCAGAAGGTGGTCACCACAATACCCCTATCAGAACCAATATTACCACTTTTGTGACCCTAACTTTGGACTTTCGTCCACCGTAAAGGTCTTTACCACATGTCTGGTACATGTGACAGTGGCACTGTGCTGATCCAGACTCTTCATATCCCCTTGCCTACATGAATGGCAAATCAATGCAGACTCCAGGGGTTCTCTGCTCTCCTCCCTGTTTGCCAACCCAATCTATTCCAACACTTCTAAATAATGACTCACTGGCCCCCATCAAGTCAGGACCCAGCTTAACGGCCCCAGTACATAGGAGAAGTACTGGACAGTGCTGTGGGAAGAGCATTTTTTTGCTGGACTATGGTGAAAATGAACTTCGGTCCCTGACATTTCCTGTTCCTATGGACACAAACTCTGGCCTGTCACTTCCTGTGTCTTCTATGACATATAGCCACCACCATCCCTATGATCTTCCAAGCAAGGCTACATATGCAGCCTGTCCAGTAGACCCTGTCTACCCAATAGAGACAAAGAACAGATACCTTCGAGGCCCACATTTCGGTCACTCCCCATGTTTCCTTTGTCCTCCACTGGTGGACCCATCATTCCCACTTCATTCAAGGCATGCCCTTTCAATTCCCACCTCCACACACCGAAGCCATGGGGACCCAGACTCTGCCCTCTCCACATAATCCTGCTGGACATAAGATTGGTGTATCTCGCCCTCCAGGCTTTTCTTCCTTCCCTTCAGCTGAGATCGGTCCTACTTCAGATGGACAACACCTCCGTTGTATATTTCCTACACAGTCAAAAGGGGGACCAAAGTCTTTCAGCCTCTATAAGAAGACTATGAGGGTCTGGCTCACAGTTCTTCCACCAGATCTGCCTTTGGCAGCCTTCCATCTCCCTGGCCATCATAACATTGTATCCAATACCCCCTTTCTTGCAACAAACCCTGCAGAAGTTACAGCTCAAACTCACCACCATGAATCTTGTAGCCCTCTTCAGGCCACGACAGATATGGTTTCCCCTGCTTCAACAACTATCAGTTGCGGAACCACTCCCATTACCCATCAGGCCAGACATGCTAACACAGGATCAGGGCACACCCCTTCACCCCAACCTGAAATCTCTACATCTACATGCTTGGCTCCTGAGGACACTTCCATAGCCCATCTCCAAGACTCCTCTCTGCTGACCAAAATCCTTTTAGCTTCTCGCAAACCAGCTGCCAGACAAACTTACAATACCAAATGGAAATGTTTTTCCCTCTGGGCCACTTCCCACTCTTTGGACCCTTTCTAGTGACCACTGACCAAAGTCTTGGACTATCTCTCTTCACTCACCTTGACAGGCTTGAGCTATTCCTCTATTAAAGTCCATCTAGCCTCTTTTTTGGCCTTTCATGAATCAGGGAAAGGGAGATTGCTTTACCAACACCATCTTGCCAAGATGTTCCTAAGAGGCATATTACACCCCAGCTCTCCTATTAGGTGACCTGCTTCTCCCTGGGACTTAAATCTTTTATTGGAAAAGCTAACCCCTGCAACTTTGAACCGGTGGCTACTTGTGACCTCCGTTTCTTACCCTGAAAAACCTTATTCTTAGTAGCTGTCTCTTCAGCTCGATGTATCTCTGAACTTCATGCTCTGTTGTGTAGAGAACCTTACTTGGTCTTTCATAAAGGCAGAGTGTCTCTTCATACCTATCCCTCCATTTTACCCAAGGTAGTTTCAGAGCATATGTTAAATCAGTTGATAGCCTTGCCAGTCTAGTTTCTGATTATTCTAATTTGGGGAATTCCTCCTGCATACTTTAGATGTCCATAGCATTCTGAGATATTATACAATGCAAATCAAATCCTTTAGAAAGACTTCTCCATTATTTGTTTCCTTTGACTCATCCAGGGACAGTTTCCCAGTTAACAAGCAAACTCTCTCCAAATGGTTATCACATTGCATAACCTTCTGTTACAAGAAATATAACAAACCATTACCAGGACCTGTTCAAGCCCATTCTACCCAAACCATGGCCATTACTGCAGCCTACTTCAAAGGAGCTTATATCACAGATAGTTGCAATGCAGCCACATGGTCCATAATACATACTTTCATGAAGCACTACAATTTAGACGTTGCTTCTTGCTGTAGGATGGCCTTTGACTGCACTGTCCTACAAGGCATGCTATCAAAATATTTTCCACCCTTGCTGGGTTTACTACTTGGGAGTCATCCCAAGTGTATTACCTGCTGCAAGAGATTATCCCCATGGAAGATAGTACAGTTGCGTACTTACCGTAATGGTAAATCTTCGAGGGGTATCTCTTGCAGCAGATATGATCCCTCCCTCCATTCCCCTCCTTCTCTAAGAGAACAACTTCTGATCCAAATACATATATATCTATATACATGAGAGGATACCTAAGGTACCTCAGCTCTCGCTCAGTCCTCGCTTAGCGAGCTGAATCTGGCAAGGAACTGAGGATGCCTGGGGCCACCCACACTTATATAGGAGTAGAGTGATGATGTCATGTGTGGGCAGCCCCTAGGCAAAGACTGCTGGAAGAAAGCTGCCATGCAGAACAGCGCCCTCTGGTGAGGACCAAAGTGTATTACCTGCTGCAAAAGATACCCCTTGAAGATCTACCATTATGGTAAATATACAGCTGTACCTTCTAGGAGTAGTATATGTTGTTCATCCACACTTCTTGGCATGTCCTTTCCCTTAAATATCTTGCCAAAAGGTCTAAAAGCTGGCTTCTCCCACCCACCCACCCACCTGGGTGGTATATCCCTGGCTCTGCCCTTTGATGCTAGATCATGCCTGCTGGAAGCAGTGGTTTGTGTATGAAAAGCCAGGGAGGTTGGGTGGGTCAATGTGGATGAGTAACATATACCACTCTTAGAACTACTGTTACAGGCAAGTAAACCTGTGTTTCTAGGGATGTGGGTATGTTTTCCTTATCCACACTTCTTGGCAGACTCCTAGCAGTTCTCCAGGAAGAGGGAGGCAAGGTGCACACCTCCTACTTAGGGAACAGAGACGGAGAACTGAGGCCCTAAAACCAGCATCCCGGCATGACTCTAGGTCAATGTAGTAATGGGGAAATGAAGGTGTTTGCTGACTTCCAGGTAGCAGCCCTGCAGATTTCCTGGATAGGGACATCCTTAGAAGCATCCACTGTTGCAGTGGTATGGTGGGTGGAATGAGCCCTTAGCCCTATGGGAGGCTCCCTACCCACCAACCTATAGCAGAGATCAATGCATGATGTAATCCATCTGCAAATCGTCCGCTTGGCTGCAGGTCTGGCATGTGCAATTTTAGCATAGGTGACAAACAGCTGGTGAACTTCTCCCCAAACTCCAGCTGTGCACTCTTTATAATAGAGAGCACTCATCTCAGGTCCAAAGTATGGAGCCTGTATTCTGCCTCTGAGGTGTGACTGGGGTAATATGCCAGCAAAGTCATCACCTGTTTCAGGTGAAACTCTGACATGACCGTCGGAAGGAACTTCGGGGTTGGGGCATAGGACAACCCTGTCCCTGTGCAAGACCATATAAGAAGACCCAATAAAGAGCACCTGGAGCTCCCCAATCCTTCTGGCTGGATAGATAACCACTAGGAGGGTGGTTTTCCATGACAGGTGAGACAGCTCACTCCTGTGCATCATTTTGAATGGCTTGCCCATGAGCTTTGCCAGTACCAGCAGTAGATTCCACGGTGGTGGTTGTTCATGCACTGGAGGGGGAAATATGGTCAAGACCTTTGAAGAAACACCAGACCACCTTCTCCTGTGCCAATGTCTGCTGACTGTTCTGTGCCCGGTAAGCAAAGATGGCTGCCAGGTGCACCTTAAGGGTTTTATACCGAAGACCCACTTTGGAGACAGACCAAGGTAGTCGAGAATGCTAGCCACTGGACAGGACAAAGGGTCCAGGCCCTTGCCTTGACACCAAATGGAGAATCTCTTCCACTTTACAACATAGGACTTTCTAGTTGATTCCTTCCTAGATGCCTCAAATACAATGAGGACATCTTCAGAGAGTCCCAAAGCCTGGAACTTTAGCCACTCAGGAACCAGGCTGTCAGGTGCAGAGATTGAAGGTCTGGGTGGAGGACCTTCCTCTGCTAGACAGAGAGCAGGTCTGAGCATGCTGGAAGACCCCCCGGGAGCCTGATGCTGAGGCTGAGGAGATTGAGGTATCAAAACTGGTAGGGCCAGTATGGAGCCACCAGGATCACCTGTGCCTTGTCCCTCCTGACCTTGAGGAGCACCTTGTGGATCAAGGTAAGTGGAGGGAAGGCATAAAAGAGGCCTGGGGTCCATGGCCTCAAGAAGGAATCCCCCTGCAGTGAGCCCTGCTGAGGGGAGTGGGCACAGAACAGCCTCAGCTTTGCTTTCTCCCTGGAGGCAAACAGGTCTACCTGAGGGGTGCCCACTGGGAGAACAGGTTGTGTACTACCTCAATATGGAGAGACCACTCATGGGATGCCTTGCCCATATGGCTGAGGGTGTCCGCCAGCTGATTTGAGGCTTCTTCCTCATAAATGGCTAGAAGATCCACCTCCAGTTGGCTCATCAGGGTCCAGATGTGGAAATCTTCCCTGTACAGAGGCCAGGAGTGTGTGCTGCCCTGTTTATTGAGATAGTACATGGTTGGGGTGCTGTTCATCTGGACCTGAACCACTTGACCCCAAAGGAATGGAGCAAATGCAGTCACCACCAGCCGAACTGCTTGGAGCTCCAGCAGGTTGATGTGGCACTGGGATTCCTCGGGGGTCCAGAGCCTGTGGACTCTGTGGTCCCCCATGTGGGCACCCCAGCCTGTGAGAGAGGTGTCGGTCATCAAGATGACTGTCAGCTAGGGACAGGCAAACAAGATCCTCTCCTGCAGATTGTCTAGTACCGTCCACCATTGGAGAGCATCCCACATCTTCTGAGTCACAGTGACCAGCTGATCAAAATGACCTAGTCACTGAGTCCACTGGCTGGCCAACTCCCATTGAAGGGGCACATATGCCACCGGGCCCATCGGACTATGGAGGTGCAGGCCGCCATGTAACCCAGAAGTCGCAGGAAGTCCCAGGCATAGTGCAAGTGCCCAACCAGAAATGATCGGCAAAGGAGGTGAGAACCTCAGCTCTGTCAGCTGGGAGCCTGACTTTAGCTCAGTAAGAGTTGAGCTCTGCCCCGATGAAGCAGATCACCTGCGAAGGCATGAGTTCTGACTTGGCCTCATTGACCAGGAGGCTAAGGTTGATGTAGGTCTGGAGGGCCTGATCCTTGGACCTCTCCACCTCCAGTCTGAAGGGACCCACTATAAGCCAATCATCCATAAAGGGGTACACTCTGATCCCTTGATGCCAAAGATGGGCCACCACCACTGCAATGCATTGGGTGAAGACCCTGGGGGCTGATGACAGGCCGAACAGCATGGCTTGAAACTCATATAGGGTGCCCTCTGCCCTGAAGTGGAGGAACTTTCAGTGTGATGGATGGATCGGGATGTGGAAGAATGCATCCTGCAGATCCAGGAAGCAAAACCACATGTTCTGCTCAAGAGAGGGTATGATCTAAGACAGTGTTAACAACTTGAAGGTGTGAGACCTGAGAAACTGGTTCAGGTCATGCAGATCTAGAATGGGGCACCAGTCCCCCATCCATTTTGGTACCAGGATGTACCTGGAAATGAACCCTGTGTTGACAGGGGGATCCACTACTCTGACCACTACCTTCTTGAGGAGAAGTTGGGTGATATCATCTTGGAGAGCCGACTGAGTGTGCATGGATAGCTTCTCCTCCCATAAGGCACAGACTTGGCTTGGTGGGTACTGCTTGAATTCCAGAGGCAGCCCCTGGCCAACCACTTTCAAGACCCACCTGTTCATTGTGACATTGAACCAGGCAGAAAGGAAGTGGTGGAGCTGGCCCCCCACAGGAGGACCCAGAGTGGACGTGATGGGCATGGTGTGGCAACCCTGTCCCATCACTGTGCAGGCTTGGAAGAGGAGGAGGATCCAGCTAAGAGGCCACTGGGACCTTTCACTCTGGCTTACGGGCCACTGAAGCCCCTGACTTGGGCCAAGGGCTCCAAGATTGAGCTTGCTGCTGCTGCTACTGCCCCGATTGGTACTGGGGCTGCTTGACCACAGGAGCAGAAGGCCAAAAGGGCTTATGCTCCTGCTTTTTGGAACCCTGAGATTCATTCTTGGTGGAAGCAATGGAATCCAAGGTGGTATTGGACTTCTCGATGTGTTGAAGGTGACCATCAACCCCTGGACCGAGCAAGTTGGTGCCCAGGAGGTGAACATCTGCCAGTTTGTGCTAGGTGTCTGCTGTAAAGGTCGAGACCCTCAGCCTGGCCCTGTGATGCATGCCAACTGTAGCCACCACTGAACTGGCACAGGAATCTCCAAAGTCCAGAGCAGTTTGGAGTTGCTGTTTTGCCACAGCCTTACCCTGATCCTGGACCTGCTTGACCATAGTCTGAAAGTCCATGGGGAGATGAGGAAGCACCTCATTTAGAGAGCTCAGGAGGACATTGGAGAAGTGTGCCATGATGACAGCTGAGCTTGCCTGATGGAGACCAAGCGAAGAGGCAGCATAGACTTTTCTGGCAGAGTGATCCAGTTGTTTGGACTCTTTGTCTTGAGGTCTATCAGTGTCTCCTGAATTGCCTGAGCACCAAAACACAGATTCAGTCACCAACCCCTCAGCCAAGGGGTGCTCTGTGAACCCAGAAAGGGAGGCGATGGGAACCGCATACTTGCGGGCCATCTGGGCTGATGGTACAGGGCAGGAAGCAGGGTGCTGCCAAAGCTCCAGGGCTGGGCCAACAATGGCTTCTGCCACTGGAAAGGCCTCTTCAGAGAATCTCTTTTCCAGAATGTCTGTCAGAGGTTATCAAGCCCATTTCTGAACAGGCTCCAATGGCATCCCCATGGATTCAGAGATGAGATGGAGAATGCCCATGAAGGACGTGGGACCTTCTTCCAATGAGAGACCCCCAAGCGAAACCTCATTGAATGGATGAGATTGCAAAGAGGAGTCCTTGGACTCTGAGCAGTCTGGATAGATCGGCTGACCTCCTGAATCACCTTTAACCTGCCGCAGACTGTCAGGAGTGAGGTTGACGAACAGCCTATGTGGGAGGCCCTTAGCGAGCCACGATTCCTTGACAAGAGCCCCAGAGGGAAGCTGTTTAGGTGGAGGCTCCACTGCAATTGGCAGAGAGGCCGGTTCCGGCCAAGCCAGGAGGGCTTTCACCAGCTCTGTGGGCAGAGGGATGGTGCCAGCAGGCTCCAGAGGAGTTGGCATCAGCCTAGAGCATGACAGCCATGTGATGGCTGGCATGGATGCTGGGGTCAACTTTGGACTGGCCAACACCAGCTGTTGCCACATAAGATTTTCATAGCATCGACGCAGCTTGCGCTGAAGTCTCTCCTCTTCCAAGGAGGGTGAGGATGAATTGCAGTGGCGCCATTTCTTGGAATGCCCAGAATGGCATTTGTGAGTTCTCCTCAACCTGTCAGTCGAGGTTGACTGAGACCTATACCTTGATCATTGGGGGGATCGACGGGGGCATTCAGAAGGAGCCAGGGAGACCCGAGGCTCCTTCAGGTGAGGGACAGAGACCATGAAGAGGTTTCCAGCAGGCTGGGTTTCTTCCTCGGTAGGTCCAGTATGGACTGGAGTCCTGAACAAAGAACTGTTGACCTCATCCCTTGACAATGGGTCGACAGGGTTGATAATTTTGACCGGGTCATTGTCCTGCGTCTTAATTTCTACCAAAGTTAAAACTGGAGATTCCTGGGAATGAGACCTCTATTGATCTCAGGAATGACATTGATGAAACTTCTCCTTTTCTCTCAACTCCTTGCAATCCTTTTTATGGGAATGGGAGCTATGCAAAGCCAACAGGCCCTCCCTCTTGGTCGGGTGAGACTGGCACAACTCCTTGAAGGAGCCAGTAAAGGTAGAGCCCAGTTTCAGTGGTACAAAGACCAATGCTGAAGAGTACTAATCAGCAGCCTGAGCCACCTCCTCCTTGAAAGCCTTCATTGGCTCGAGTTGTTCAGCGGACCCTGCAGCCATGGAGACCACCCAACAGGCCGCTTTAGATTTGACCTTCTGGGTTCTGTTTCTCCAGTCAGCCAAGCTGTAATCATGTGAGGCTATCATACAACACATTCAGCTGGAACAAGCTGCAAAAGTCACAGGCCTGGATATTGTGATCATGGCCCAGGCAGTAGATGCACATGGTAGGCGGGTCAGTGCAAGACATCTTCTGCCCACAGGGGCACCGACGGAACCCAAGCAAGGACTTGTTCTCCATTGCTGTTGCGATCAAAAAACAATGCAGTGAAACTCTAATGAGTTTAAGTTTTGGTAAGTAATCTGAAGATTTAAGCACCAGAGCCTATTCAACATGGGAGCAATAAGGAGGGAACCTGAATCTTCCAGCAGAAAGGAAGATCTGACATCAAGGGGAAGAGCTGAGGGATATACCTCTCAGTTGGGTGGGAGGAGTCAGCCTTTAGACCATATGGCAAGATATTTAAAGGGAAAGCACATGCAAAGAAATTTGGATAAGAACAACATATCCACATCCCTAGAAATCAATGTTTTCAAACACCTTTTTGTAACTAGCCCCTCTCCTTGATAATCTCTGAGTGGATGCATTCTGGAAATAAATTACCATGGCCAGTATGTATATTGGAGATATGGTTCAACAAACTGAACCATTTCTGTGTGATGGCTTCACAGTACTCGGCTGTTGAACCAACAACCCAGAATATATGGTTATTGATTGATTTAATCCAGTTGCAAATCTGTTCAGTCTTCTTACTAACACCTTTGTAAAGAAAGTGCTTACCATAAAATTGCAATCAATGGTAAGTGAAGTATATATGTTTGCGTTACATTTACCCTTGGCTAGATGCCAGACATCAAAATAATGTGCCTTATCCATATGGGTACTGCGTGTTTCATATGTGCCTTAACGTGTATGCGTCAGTTTGTGACCAGCTCTTTCACATTACAGCCTTTTTCTTGCAACAATTCCAGACAATTTGTAAGTCCTGCAAGCATACTTCTCAGCCTTTTGTCCCTCAAATGTGGAACATTGCCTCTCAAAATGTGGAACAAATCAGCAAAATGTGTAACACTTATTCAAATATTTACCTAAGAAGATCAGAACACTGTTAAAATGATTGCATTTATGTTCAGAAAGTCTGTTATTAATTGAATAATATATTTTTTGCATCATTTACTATAGATTTTTGCTTTAAAATGTTAACACTGAATGTGGGACAAGTTCTCACAATGTAGAACGGAGTTTTTGTGAAGTAAAATGAGGAACGTTCCTTGTAATGTGGTACAGTTGAGAGGTATGCTTGCGAGCTTCATGGCTTTGGAGTTCTTTACTTGGGAATATTAAATAACAGATGAAAACAATGTTTTGCAATTCAGTCATAACATTATATATTATATTTTGACAAAGTATAAATTGTACTTGACAAGAGTCAAAAAGGGTAGATGCACTACATGTCACACCGGCAGTCATGCACACAACACGGTTTCATGTCCTATCTGTACAGTATATGTAAAATGTTGAAGTCAGCATGTGATCTGTAGAAATGTCCAAGGTACTGTAGAGGCAAGGTCACTAGAAATATCCATGCCCATGACACTTTCAGAATCAATTTCTTTTGACTGATCTATATCTCTGGAATTCTTATGCTCATCTGTTATTGACTGGAGAAGCTGCAATGTCAAAAAATATAATTGTAATATTAAATTTGGCTATTGCACAACATCCAGATATCTGTAAACAATCATAAAACCTTACATATCCTGCATCATACATGAAGGTGAGAGATGCCAAAGGTGTAGCTGCTTGATGACTGCCAATGAGTGTCTGCAAATGGGAATGAAGATATGGGAAAAGTCATTCTTTCAATATATCACACCTGAAGCATGCATTAACATCTATTACAGACACACTAAGGAGCAATGAGTTATGTGAAGAGGGTGACTATGGGAAGGGATAGGTATTGGAAATTTTTTTTTTTTTTAGCATTTACAGATGAGATGGGTGTTTTCAGTGTGCACACTTCTCACTTTTCACTCATTCTTCACTTGTAGCCCACTCTCCCCATACAAAGTTCTGGCAGCACACATGGGTACTTTCAGTGGGCACCCTTCTCACTTTTCCCTCATTCTCTACATGGGGAATCCCTTGTGCTGGCAGCACACATGGGTGCTTACATAGGGCACACTTCTTACTATCCCCACATTCTCTTCACATTGCCCACCTTCCCTATCCCATATGCCAGTGGCACATGAATGCTTTCAGTGGGTACACTCCTACTTTCCATCATTTTTCACATGTATCCCACCCTTCCCATCCCAGGTTTTAGCAGCACACATGGGTGCTTTCAGTGAACGTGAGTGTAAAGCCAGCATTTACTCTGTATACAGTCAGATGCATTCCTCTTCATTGACTTCATCGAAAATGGCTGAGTCCAGCGTATGCATGGGGCTGATCTGGATTATGCATACCAAATGTGGTTAGGATGAACTTATCTTTTTTAACATTTTTGGCTAAATGATTCCACGATGATATTCTGGTGATTAAATAACCTCTGTTTACTGGGAATCAAATGTAAACATTACTTTGATTTATAGTTTAGGTGTTCTTTAATTCATCAGGTCTTCCATAAAGCACATATCAAGGACTGCACTACACTCCTCAGACCTAAACCTAAGACTGACTCTTTAGATACCTCTGTAAAATTTATTGTGGAACACAATTCTGAGATTCCTAGAATAGCTACTACTGTGAAATTCAGTGGCATGTCTAATCCACAGACCCTAATCTTGCACCAGTTAGTGGTCCACATCCTACAGTTATCTATAAGAAAGACTGCAATATCAAAGATACAGTTTTCAGTCATTATTTTCTCTCTCATTTGAACAGTGGGAGGATGACATTTCGACTTTTCTTGTCACGTCCAACTGGTTTTCACCACAGTGGGCCTTGCAATGTTTGTAGTCATACCTCATAAGTCTTTAAAATACAAGACTTAATCACATGTGATACAGAAGCTGTAATATATATGGCAAACTGTACCTGTGGTAAGTTTTATATTGATAAGACTAACTGAAATTTTAAATTGAGAGTTGGTGAGCGTGTTAGGGATATTGCCAATGAAGAAAACAAAAATGTGTTGGCAATGCATACTACATATGCTAACAGAGACAGCCAGCACACTTGAGCCCTGTCCACATTACCGGCAGTTTTTCAAAACATTCTGAAAACCATTTTGTGTAATTGTTTTCAGAATGGTTGTTGGTGCGTCCACACTAGCATCCGACACCGAGGTTGCCCACTAGAGTTCCCAAGCATACTTGTGGCAATACTGCAAAGCATTGCGGGCACCCAAAGCATGCTGGGATACTCACAAATGGGTAAGCCAACCGATCGGAGTAAAAAAAAAAGCACCAATCGATTCAGCATGTGTTGGCAAGGTCAGGGATGTAAAAAAAAATATTGCCTTTTCTTTTGGGTGGCTAAAACTTGCCTCGGAAAGTCCTCGGAGGTTGCCTTAAACCATTTTACATTATGGTTTGCTTCCACACTACTGTTAAAATGGCTTAAGGCAACTGTACTTGGTTGAAACCATGTTAGAAACCTTCTTCAATCAGGTTTCGAGTACAGTTTCTGAAAATGGTTCAGAGCTTGGTAAAACTGTGTTGTGGATGTGAACAGTGTTTGCAGTTTTTGTAACGTTACAGGCTACCTGTAACATTACAGAATGGCTAGTGTGGACAGGGCCTTGGATGTACACTGGTATAGAAAAAGTAAGATTAGGTATGGGGGGGCTAAAGATAATTTGCTTCTACAAAAAAGAGACATGATGGATCTGTAATCTAAATGCATTGCACACCCCACCCACCCCACCCCCACCCCCACCCCTGGTCTGAATGGGGGTTTGAAGTAAAACCTTGTTTATGAATGTGATCTTGAGAGAGATTTATATGTATTGTTAAACATATGTTTATTGTTGTGCTTTCTTTCTTTTTTAGTATGAGATTGCTATGCTTGGAGAACAAATATATTTTTAGGCTCCTGAAAATCCCACCTTCTGATCCAACAAGCAATTATAGGCAACAATGGATATGAAGCAATACGTGCTCGAAGAAGAACCAATTCAGTTATGGACACTTTATCTGATTATAATGAGATCAATGAACATTAAGTAGATTATAATCTAAAAGGACCATTTGGTAGAGAACTAATGTGTGTTTATGGGAACATGTTAATATTGATTGAAGATGGAAAGAGAATGGTTAAGGGAGAATAACTAATTTTGTGATCTACTTAACCTTTTTTGTAAATATGTGTGATAAATTGGAATAGTTTTAACCATTATGTGAATGGGACAACACTGTCATGTTTTTTTGGGACAAGATAAGTGGTATAAATATAGATGTATTTGCTTGAAGAACAGATCCCTTGAAAAGCACCTGCAAAGGTGCAAACTAATCGCAGGTGTTCTTTGACTTTTTCACCCTTGGGGGTAGTGTACCTGTTTTTATGTGAAGATAAATAAAAGATGCTTTTAAATTACTGAACACTATGGGCAGGATTGACAAAGAACACCAAAATCCCCACAGATACAGGAAATAGATTTGCAGCACTGCAGAAAGGCAGTTACGCGATATTCTTAAAGAAAACTTGCGCAGGTGCAGAATCCCTCAAAAAGCTCTGCAGGTGCGTAAATTCAGCAGCTGTGGAAATTGTGCAAGTGCTGAAAATCTGCAACTGGGGATCCACAGCTGCGGAAATGGCTTAGGAGGCACAACAACAGTAATCTAATTAGCTGGAGCAGCAGACTTACACAGTTCTGCCACAACATGTAGCTGTAAGCACCCACAGAGAGACCAGCAACCAGTTCCTCAACTGGGACCACTGCAGCACCACAGGTACCAAAAATACCATGGTACCACAGCAGCTGTCTGTCACTGCTGGTCATCCCCCCCATGGAGTGTCCCTGTTGCCAGCAGGAGTAGCACTCACTGCAGGCTGTTCAGGCTCTTCTGCCTGTGGGGCTCCATCATGGGCTGCACTGGATCTGGATGTTGTTTTTTGTTGCCATTCTGTGGCAATGTGTGCTGTTGTTGCTGTAACTTCAGCCACTGATATACCCACTGGGATGCTAATACCT
This sequence comes from Neoceratodus forsteri, assembly GCA_016271365.2. NCBI lineage: Eukaryota > Metazoa > Chordata > Ceratodontiformes > Ceratodontidae > Neoceratodus > Neoceratodus forsteri. Next base: position 1,879,752,343 of record CM057452.1, read on the forward strand.
GTGCCTGACCTCCACTTTAATTGTATGTCAACTGTTGGGGCACTACTGCAGTTTGCTGAGGGAGTGTTACGCCTCACTCCAATGTGTGTACCATTTATTCTGCAACTGTGGGAAAAACCTGGCTGAGAATTGCTTTTGAGGGGATGTGCCATACTTATCAATTATCTTTTTTCCTCAGGAATTTCTGCAGCTGCACTGTTTTCCACAGTCCATAGTGTATTTTTTCTGTAGCTGCAGAGGTTTTGTGAATAGCACTCAGAGCAATTTCCCCTTTTTTTCCGTAGCTACAGAAGTTTTGGGGACTTAGGGAAGGTTTTGCACCTTCAGAAAGCTTTGTGAATCCTGCCCTATATGTTTGGCAGCCTACTTTTTTGAGGCATCGAGTGGGGTACCTTCCCATGTTTAGCGTGATACTTGTTTTGACTCAGTGCATGCCGGATCCTAGGGAGTGGCTCTTTTGTATTTTACATACCTCACATGGGCTCAGATATTTAGAAATGAATGCAAGTGCAATGATGGTGCTGTCCTTCTGCTGGTACATGCGCCAGGCTCTGACTGTGCCATATTTGGAGGCATTGTGCAGGCACTAAACCCTATGAATATAGGGTGGTTTGTGTGTCACACAAATGGCAAGCACTTGTACAGCACAATGAAGCAGCACAGCTCTGAATATAGAACTCAGGATAACGCTGAACACTGGGGGTCATATAGTGGTGCAGCCATGACTAGCACACTAGGTACTGAGCTGATCAATGTGGGTTGCTCTGGGCAGGAGAGGAGGGCACTAATAACAGACACATGACACAGCAGCATATGTAGCAAAAATCTACTTTAATGTAAGAAATAGACAACGGGCCATACAAAACAAAAGTAAATATCAATAACACTGGAGTGGGGGTGAGGAAACAAAAATACAGTAGCAATTGCCCATAAACAAAGGGAGGGGAACAATGCCAAGGGGGACACCCATTCCCTTTCTGGTGTCAGTCCCACATCAGGGTTCTGCTGCTGATGGTGGTGGTGTTGGTAGCGGATGTTGGTGCTGTAGCGCCATGGCAAGGTCCCTGATGGCAGCTGTATTATCCTCTTCCTGCCTCACCAGCAGCCTGAGGTCGTCCCTTTCCTCCCTGTCTGCCACATCTGGATGGTGGCCTATCACTAGAAAGACAGCAGTGGAAAACAAGACACAGAACTCATCCAGTGGGATACACAGGGCAATGAACACAAGACTGGCATGATGTTTGTAAGACTGGTACAATCGGTTGACTCTTGGCCTGCCATATAACACATCAGTGGGCGGGATCAGGCAGCCACAGAAGAATGGGAGTGGCATACCAGAGATAGAATGTCGAACACCACAGTAGAGGACTGCACATACAGTGGGTGTGTTGTGTTGCTACATAGAAAGACACAGCTGTGCAAAGTACAAGCAACAGAGGCAGGCATGACTGATGTGGAACTGCAGCACAAGCAACAGTTGCACTAAACCAGGGCACCATAGGCTGTCGAATGCCCAGAGATGTGGAGGGACACACACACACACACACACACACACATATATACACACACACACACACATGCACGCCATGCACCACATAGCCCATGACAGGTATGTAAGATGAATGATAGCCAGGAGCCACCCTTCTCAACTGCAGGGTCTGGGCCAACCATATACGTGTGACATACAGCTCAGCTGTCTATAGACAGCACCAGTATGCCACACTGTGTGCAGCTGGCAGAGTACCATGTGGGTCCTGTGAATACATACACAGTTGGTGTGCTATATACATACCCCTCAGTGGCACAGCACTGGTGTAGGATGCAGACCTGCCTGGAGGCACTCTCTCCACCCTGAAGACAGTGACACTACCCTAGGTATAGAGCTGCCACTCATAAAGTGCCAGTGCATGACACTGGCCCTGCAAAGAACCAGTTGAGCCCGAATGTATGTATGCCCCCCACGAGCACAGTGGAGTAATCATACTCTAGTCATCACTGTGTTGGTTAGACACCACTGCTTCTGCATAACAATGACAATCTTATATGGTACACTACATGCACCACCCACTAATGGCCCCACCTTTTGCTGATGCCATAACATAGAAACATAGAAACATAGAATTTGATGGCAGATAAGGACCGCTTGGCCCACTCAGTCTACCCATTTCCTTACCTAGTGGATAAGCTGCAGATCCTAGTTAACCAGCAGCCTACTTCTTCCTACCCACACCCCATAGAATTGCCTTATGACTGTCCCTTGCATGCTTGAATTCCACCACTGTTTTTGACTCCACAACCTCCTCCGGAAGGCCGTTCCATGCATCCACAACCCTCTCTGTGAAAAAATACTTCCTTAAATTACCTCTGAGCTGCCTCCCCATCTTCAAAATGTGCCCCCTTGTTCTTGCACACCTCTTTTTTTGAAAGATGCTACCCTCTTGGACTTTGTTGATTCCCTTGAGGTACTTGAAAGTTTCTATCATGTCCCCCCTCTCCCTCCTTTCCTCGAGGCTATACATATTAAGCTCCTTAAATCTCTCTTGATATGTCTTCCGGTGCAGACCCTGCACCATTTTAGTTGCCCTCCTCTGGACAGCTTCCATCCTGTTATGTATTTGCGGAGATTGGGTCTCCAGAACTGCACACAGTACTCCAGATGGGGTCTCACCAGCTGTCTGTACAGAGGGATAATAACTTCCTGTTTTCTACTGGTGATGCCTCTCCCTATGCATCCCTGTATCCCCCCAGCCCTCCTTGCTGCCCTCTCACATTGCTTGCCCACCTTTAGGTCATCTGATATGACTACCCCCAGGTCTCTTTCCATTTTTGTTGTTGTTAGTATCTCACCCCCATTGTGTACTCTTCCCCTGGGTTTTTGTTTCCCAGGTGCATTACCTTGCACTTCTTAGCACTGAATCTAAGCTGCCATACATTTGACCATTCCTCTAATCTTGCCAAGTCCCTTCTCATCCTTTCCACCCCACCTTGTGCATCAACTCTGTTGCAGATCTTTGTGTCATCTGCAAAGAGACATACTCTTCCTTCCAGTCCCTCTGCAATGACGCTTATAAAGACATTGAAGAGGACCGACCTAATACTGAACTCCCGCGGTACCCCACACTAGTAACCCCCCTTTCTTCAGAGTGGACTCCATTTACTATTACTCTCTGTCTCCTATTCTCCAGCCAATTCTTTACCCAGGCTGTCATCTCGGGACTCCCAGACTGAATAACTTGTATATTAATCTTTTGTGTGGGACTGTGTCAAATGCCTTGCTAAAGTCTAGGTAGGTCATGTCCACAGCCCTTCCCTGATCTACTACTTTGGTCACCCAGTCAAAGAAATCTATCAGATTTGTCTGGCATGACCTTCCCACTGAGAATCCATGCTGCCTTGGGTCCTGTGCACCTCTGGCCTCTAGATACTCGACAATTCTTTCCTTCAGAAGTGATTCCATCATTTTCCCTACCACTGAGGTTAAACTAACAGGTCTGTAGTTTCCTGGTGGACTGGAAAGGTTGCGACTGTGGCAGAAACTGCCTCTTGGCCACCTCACTTATGGGGCTGTCCCTCTGTGAAGGACTTCTAATCCTTTGCCACAACCTGATTTTTACCAAGAATCAGGAAACCTGTCTTTGCCTCCTACTCAAGGTCAGGGAGGTCACCACAATAACTGTTGGTAGAATGTCTGTCGGAGATGGACTGCAAACAGAGCCCAGCAGAAATAGTAAACTTACCGTTTTAAATAAAACAAGCAGACACCGATCCTAGACAAAATGGATTCTTTACTAGAACTACAAGTATTTACAAACAAGACATATTTGCAGTAAAATAAGTGGATTACCAGTTTACTAAGAAACAGAAAAAAAAGCAAGTTACACAGATATTTGATATACATAAAAAAATCTGAGCTTTCCTCACCTAAACTCTATACGTGCCCACTAGCTACAGAAACATTGTCTCTAACTGTGCTGTCTCACCCTTTAGCTAGTTCTGGCAGGGCCCTCTTGCCTTCAGATGTTGAGTGTTACAGAGAAAGAGAGGGTGTGTTGTCTATTATTACACCAACTTATACCCTTCTTACTGTGGGGAGTGGCTACACCCCTTTGAGTGACAGTTCCTCACCGTCCCCCCAAAAATGTTTATATGTGTGTGTGTGTGTGTGTGTGTGTGTGTGTGTGTGTGTGTGTGTGTGTATGACATCATCTGAGCCAGCAGGTCTCCTTCTCACCTAGACATCCTCTGTCCAGTTTTATGATCCTGTTTTGCAGGTTGCCTGAGGTATCAAAATCACACCCTCACATCTGCCAGGATGTGCAGCTTCGATGAGCTTGTGGGAAACCCACACTAAGTAGTTGCCAGTATTTTTCAAAAGATCTGCCTGCTCATGTGACTTGGAAGCCATATTTTCATCCACTTTCAAATAACAGAACTTATAAAAGAAAAACAGAACTGCACTAACAAAAGAAATTAACAGATCAATCTGGTCATATGCCCATCACAACTCCCCCTCTCCAGGAAATGAAGGCATGTTTCTTTTGGGTGACCCCCAAGAGACACTGTCATTCATGTGAAGATGGGGGAGTGCCTCAAGGACATGTCATGCACTTAGCCCTGCCTTGACAGTCCATCTGCACTGACATTCTGTGTTCCGCTTCAATGCTGAATGGTCAGATTATGAGACTATAGTACCAAACTCCAGTGCAATAATTTTGTGTTTTGTCCACTAGTCCTATGGGGCCATGTCAGGGGATTATGATTTGTGACTACATTGAACTCCCTCCCATACAAATACAGCTGCAGCTTTTGAAGGGCTCACACTGTCCTCAGACACTCCCTCTCAATTGTGGCATGTACCTTCTCCTGGGCAGAAGTTTCCAGCTCAGATACACTATGGGATGCTCATCCCCCGGTGGTGTAATCTGGCTCAGGACAGCACCCAGCCCATGGTCTGAGGCATCCATATGCACTATGAACCTTAGGTCATTGTTGGGCTAGCAAGCATGAATGACCCACACAATGCCTCCTTCAGCTGTTGGAAGGCAGACTCACAGTTCTCTGTCCAGAGAACTTTCTCTGGCATTTTCTTTTGGTCAGTTCTGTCAGGGGTTTGGCCAAATCACTATAGTGAGGGATAAATCTCCTGTAGTAGCTGGCTGTTCCCAGAAATGCCCTTACCTGTTTCTTTGTGGCAGGGGTTAGCTGGGCCTAGATGGTATCAACCTTCTCAGGCTCTGGACGGATACATCCACTGCCCACCCGGTGCTCAAGTTAGGACACTTCAGCCATGCCTACTTGGCATTTTTCCACCTTAACTGTCAGCCCTGCAGCTTTCAGTTGGCAGAACACCTCCCTCATGTGCCTGACATGATCCTCCCATGTCCATCTGCAAATGGCAGTCGTCCATGTAGGCTGGTGCATATTCACCTGCCCGAGCTAGAATGCCATCCACAAGCCACTGGAAGGTTGCGGGTGCATTCTTCATCTCAAATGACATTACAAGGAATTGGAATAGGCCAAATGGGGTGACAAAAGCAGACCTCTCCTGATGGCAGGGTTTAGAGGTACCTGCCAGTAGTCCTGTCAGATCTATCATCATCAGGAACCAGGCTCCCCCCAGCCATTCCAGGTCACATCCATTCTGGGCATGGGGTAGGCATCTGACTCAGTAGAGCTGTTGAACCTCTGGTAGTTGACACAGAACCATGTGTACTGTCCTTTTGGGGATCAGGACCATGGGTGAGGCCCAGGGGCTAATGGGCTGCTAGATCATTCCAAGGGCCAGCATCTCCCTGAGCTCCTCTAGCATGGTTTGCTTAACCCCTTCTGGTGCGCTGTAGGGGGACTGTCTCAATGACCCTTCGTTCAGCCATCATGGTGTACCCCAGTTTTCCTGTGAACATGTCCCCAAATGCTCGCAGAACCCCTCTCTTCTCCTCTGCCTAGGCTGGTATCAGCCGCCCTGAGAGGGTGAGATTATCCACTGAGGATCCACTGAGGATCCCTCCCCACGCTTCCCCCAGAGGGTCCACCAGTGAATCCTCCTCATTTCCCTCTTCTTGTGCACTGCACACAGTGAGGACCATCTCTTCCCTATCGTAGTGGGGCTTCATCATGTTTACATGATATACTCTCTGCCTGCTCCTTCTGTCAGGCAGCCCTAATACGTAATTAACCTCACTCACTTTCCTGATTATGGTGAATGGGTCCTCCCATGTTGCTTGCAGTTTATTGTGTTGGACTGGGACAAGTACTATCACCCAGTGTCCGACTTTGTACTCCCGGGCTCTGACCCCACAGTTGTACCAGGTTTTCTACTACTGTTGTGCAGTGGCTAGGTGCTCCTGGGTGAGCCCCATGAGCTCCTTTAGTCTGGTTCCCAAAATTCAGAATGTACTCCACAACAGACTCCTCTTGGGAGGCAAGGTCACCTCCCCATTCATCACTGACTAAATCTAGGGGCCCCCTCACCCTGTGACCAAACAGGAGCTCGAAAGGTGAGAACTCTGTAGACTCCAGTAGGACTTCCCTGTATGCAAACAGGAGGTGGGGCAAATATTTGTCCCACTCCCTCTTATGTTGGTCAGCAAATGTCCTGAGCATAGCTTTGAGAGTCCCATTGAACTGCTCTACTAGGACAGTTGTCTTGGGGTAATAGGGTGAGGCATGGAGCTATTCACCTCGCACTTCTCCCACAGATTAATTATTAGTGACAACATGAAATTCGTCCCCTGGTCTGACAAAATCTCCTTGGAAAATCCCACTTGGCTGAACTTTCCCAGGATCTCATCAGTCACCTTTTCTGCCTCAATGGAGGACGTGGTCACTGCCTCAGGGTACCTGGTAGCATAGTCCATGACAGCCATTATGCATCTCTTGCCTGTGCAGCTTGGGGTACTCAGGGACCCCACTGTGCCTATGGCTACCCTCTTAATGGGTTCTTCAATAATAGGCAGGAGCACCAAATCTGCCTTAGCCTTGTCCCCAACCTTTCCCACCCTCTGGCACTGTGGACATGTCCTACAGTAAGCTGCCAAATTTATGTATGTGTTTGGCCAAAAGAAGTTGTTGGTGAGCCACCTTTTTGTGTGGTTAATACCCAGGTGGCCTAAAAAAGGGATGTCATGGGCCAGGGCTAAAAGCTGCTTGTGGTAGTCCCAGGGGACTACAAGCTGCCAGAGTATCTCTCCTTCTAGCCCCCTCTGTGGTGTACTCTCCCTGTACAACAGCCCATTTTTCCAGTAAACTGACTTTATGCTCCCCTGAGAGTCCTCAGCACTATCTGCTATCTCTTTCAGTTTTTGGAATATAGGATCAGCTAGCTCAGCTCTACCCAGCACCTCCCATCAGACCCTCTGCAACTCCCCTTCTGAAGGAAGTTTGTCCCCAGCTTGGACCTCCTCTTTTTGCAGTTGGGACAAAGGGCTGCTACTCCTAGCTAGCACCTCACCCACACTAGCTGCCCCTTTAGCTTCTGAGGGATGGGAGAGCACAGGTTGTGTTCCCCCCTCCTCACCCTCAGAAGCTTGATGCTTTACCTGGCTATGGGTAGTAACACATACTAGGTTTCCCTGTGGTCAAAATCATTCCCATGATCACATTCACAGGGAGATCAGGTACAACTCCCACCTCCCTTACCTCATGGTCACCCTCCCAGCTCAGGAAGACCAGAGCCATGGGCACTTGAACCACTGGTGCGTGACTCCCTGAATCTTGGAAAACTGCCCTGGAAGAATCTGCTCCGCTTAGATCAGATCCTGCCTCAACAAGGAGATGGAGGCGCCAGTGTCCTCAATCCCTGGGTTACTGTCCCATTGACTAGAATAGGGTGCATATGTTTGGAGGAGTTTAGTTGCAGTACAGTGTGGGCATAGCCTACCAACAGCTGAGTACTGCCTTTGTCACCCTCTCCTCCAGGCTTTTGCCCTTTGCTCCTGTTTTTATGGCAGACAAAGGAAAGATACCCCCTTTCTGTCAAATCCAGCATTTTTTTGTTCTATAGAAACATACTGTAGAAGTTGATGGCAGATAAGGACCGCAAGACCCATCCAGTCTGCCCATTTCTTTTTCTAACATATAAATGTGCCATCATCCTTTGTTGTCAGTGGCCTATTTATTCATACTCATCTGTATTGCTCCCTTATGCCTAGCCCATGCCTGTTTGAAGCCCTGCACTGTATTCATAGCCACCACTTCCTGAGGTAGGCTGTTCCATACATCCACCACCCATTCTGTGAAAAATAACTTCCTCACATTACCCCTTAATCGGCCTCTCTCTAATCTCATGCTGTGTCCTCTTGTCCTGCTATTTTTCTTACACTGAAACATGTTAAGACTCTTTCACCTTGTTAATGCCCTTAAGGTGTTTGAATGTTTCAATCATATCACCTCTCTTCCTCCTTTGCTCTATGGTATACATGTTGAGCTCTGTTAATCTGTTCTCATATGTCTTCTGATGCAGTCCCTGCAGAATTTTGGTTGCCCTTCTCTGGACTGCCTCAATTTGGTTAATTTCCTTGTGAAGGTGTGGCCTCCAGTACTGCACGCAGTACTCCAGATGGGGTCTAACCAGTGTCTTGTGAAGAGGGATTATTACCTCCCTCTTATGACTTGTGATACCCCTACTAATACACTGTAACATCCCCCTAGCCTTACCTACTGCTTCAGAGGTCTGCTTGGATGATTTCAGGTCATCAGTGATGATGATGACCAAGTCTCTTTCTTCCTTTGTGACTGCCAGCAACTCCCTTCCCAGCCTATAGGTGGCTTCAGTATTTCTCTTCCCTATGTACATGATCTTGCACTTCTTTGCATTAAATCCCAGGTGCCACTTTTTTGACCATTTTGCTAGTTTATCCACATCTCTTCTCATTCTGCCCACTCAATCTAGATCGTCTACTTTGTTGCAGATCTTGGTGTCATCTGCAAACAGACAAGCCTTACCCTCTAGTCCATCTGCAATGTCACCGATGAAGATATTGAAGAGGACTGGCCCCAGGACTAATCCCTGAGGTACCCCACTTGTGAATTGCATCTCTTCCTTGTTCCCCTTAGAACGGGTAGGTTCTGTTTTGGTCTTAGATGCAGGGTGGTTTCCTTTAGGCTGCTCTCCCTGGATCTGTTTAAAACCATGTGCAATCCCACCCCCATTGTTCTTACACTGTGAGTGTGGTCTACTGGCCATATACAAATCAACACATTCTGCTGCCATCCTTGCAGAGTTGAATACACGGTCCAGTAGCCATATGTGTAGGACATCAAGTAATATTTTAAGAAGCTGTTCCCTTACAATCAGATCTTTAATTTGCTCTACAATCCTAATTTTAGACCCATCCACCCAGGAGTCTAGATAGGTGCACATTTTGACATGCAGTTCTACATAGCTGTCTCCTGGGCCTTTTCTTAGTTCTCTGAATTTTTGCCTGTAAGCATCAGGAATCAGTTCAAAGCATTTCAATAACACCCGTTTTACTTTCTCATAGTCCATACAATCCCTATCATTCATTCTAGCAAATGCATGCAAAGCACTGCAAGTAAGCAATGTTGTGAGGTGAGCCATCCACTTAGCCCTGTCCAATTTAAACTGCCCACACACCATCTCAAATGATTTTAAAAACAAATTAATATACTCTCCCTCCCGGTATTGTGGGAACATATTTGAATTAATTATGGCTTCATAGGTTGAACCCTTTTGCCATTACTTACTGTTTGCCATGGTGTTTGCTGGTGCAGCTTCACCATCTCTTTCTTGTGCTGTTGGTTCTTCTCTCTTTCTGCCTGCATCAGGATTTTATGCTGGCAAGCCTTCTCTCTTTCCTTCATCTTCCACCTTGCTCTCTCCTCCTGTATCAGGATTTCATGTTGGCAAGCCTTCTCTTTTTCCTCCACCTTCTGCCTTGCTCTCTCCTCCTGTATCAGGATTTCATGTTGGCAAGCCTTCTCTTTTTCCTCCACCTTCCACCTTGCTCTCTCCTCCTGTATCAGGATTTCATGTTGGCAAGCCTTCTCTTTTTCCTCCACCTTCCACCTTGCTCTCTCCTCCTGTATCAGGATTTCATGTTGGTGAGCCTGCTCTGTTTCCTCCACCTCCAGCTGGTGAGCCTTCTGTCTTTCCTCAGACGCCAGCCTCACTCTCTCCCTTTCAGACTCAGGCTTTGTGCTCTGTAGTTCAGACTCCTTCAGCACAAGCTGTATCCTCAGTACCTCAAGCAGAGTTTGAGCCCCTGCTACACAAGCTCTTGGCTCAAATTTGGGCTGTACTGCTTCACCAGATCTTGGCTTGAGGTGCCTCTCTGACACAACCACTGTGACCACTGTCTCGCTACCTTGGACACCTTCCTCAGCAACTGCCTGCTGCACAGGTATTTGGTCAGGCACCCCTGAGACCACCTGCCCTGCATTCTGTCATGCAATGACACAGCTTCCATGAGCCCATTCTTTGCCAGGCCGTCATAGATTATCTCCTGTCTGCACACAGCTCACGAAGCTGCTGTACATTAAATCTATTATAGGTACAGTAGCTCATCTTTTCTCACTATGCTACACTAAGCTGTCTAGAAATAAATAAAAACAGTAATAAACAGTATAACCTTTTGCATATCCTGATTTGTGACTGTTAAGGTATATTTCTGCTGGCACTCTGTCACCCAGTGTGCTAGGTAAGGCTTTAACCCCTCACTCCCAGTATTCCTGCCTCACAGGATAGTACACTGTGCACAAATTCTAGATTTAAATCTGTGCACTGATCCACACTGCACTGCCCCCAGTCACAGCAATGATCCCATCACTCTGCTACCCGTTGTGAAGGAAACTGCCCCTTGGCCCCCTTACTTACAGGGCAGTTCCTCTGTTGGGGACTTCTAATACTTTGCTACCATCTGATTTTTACCAGGAAACAGTAAACATGTCTTTGCCTCCTGCTGAAGGTCAGGGAGGTCACAACAATAGCTATTGTTAGATTGCCCTTCAGAGACAGACTGCAAACAGAGCCCAGCAGAAATAGTAAAATTACCTTTTTATTTATTTATTTTTTTGTATATTCTTTTTTTGCCCTCCTCATGCTTGCAGGCCTCCACTCCTTCAGGCTCTGCACGTCTCCCGATAGCCCCTCCTGTCCTAACCTGGCCCTCCTTTTACTCTTCACATTGCAGCTGATCCTCGGGATATCCCGGCATATCCCTTCACTGGGCGGGCCCCTCTCCTCCGAGGAGGACAGCACTGGGGAGAGAGGGATAACTCCAGCATACTCTTCTTAGGGCCTGGGGATACTCCCATGGAGAAGAAGGCCTTGGGAAGGCACTAGAGGCAACCGGGGACAGAGAGCCATTATCCCGCAGACAGTGAGTGGTATTTCCATTTTTCTGGTGTTCCCCTTCATGCAGTCCTTCTGTTGTGCCCCTGGTCTCCACCAGGGGCCACTGCAGAGTGATCATGCATCCCTAACCCTCCCCAGGGGAGGAGAGCAGTCCTATGGATACTCAATCCTACCCCTTCCCCTGCCGACCTCAGGCACCCGAGTTCATTCCCAAACCCAGGTCGCTGGCGTGGTTCGAGGTGTGGTGTCCAGTGCCTCAGCCCTCTGCGCCACCGGGCCGGCTAAAATTACCTTTTTCAAATAAAACAAGCAGTCACTGAGTCTATAAAAAATGGATTATTTACTAGAAGAATTACAAGTATTTACAAACAAGATACATTTACAGTACACAACAGGTTTATCATTTTACTAAGCAATAGAACATAAAGCAAGTTACATAGACAGTTGATGTATAGGAGAACTCTGAGCTTTCCTCCCCCAAACTCTATATCTGCCCACTAGCTCCAGAAACACTGTCCTTAACTGTGCTGTCCTACTCTTTAGCTAGTCCTGGCAGGGTCCTCTTGCCTTCAGATGTTGCATATTCCAGAGAGAGAGGGCATACTGTCTACCAGCACACCAATCTATACCCTTCTCACTGTGGGGAGTGGCTTCACTCCTTTGAGTGACAGTTCCTCACCGCCACCCTCCCTAAAATGTGTGTGTGCATATGTGTATGTGTGTGTGTGTGACATCATCCGAGCCAACAGGCCTCCTTCACACCTGAAACATCCTCTGTCTAGTTTTACAATCCTGTTTTGACTGAGGTGTTCAAAATCACACCCTCACATCTGCTAGGATGTGCAGCTTAGATGAGCTCTTGGGAAACCCACTCTAAGCAGTAGCCAGTATTTCCTATAAGATCTGCCTGGACATGTGACATGGAGGACATGTTTTCATCCACTTTCAAATAACATAACTTATAAAAGAAAAACAGAACTGCACTAACAAAAGAACTTAACAGATCAGTCTGGTTATATGCCCATCACAGTGACATACAGTGCACATGGCACGGGACATGGCACCTCTGCAGGACATGATGGTGTACCAGTACTACAGAGGCCAATGCCAACCACCTCATGAGATCCACGCATACATAGTCATGAGCATATGGCAGTGTAGACCTGACTGACACTGACAGGGTCACAACTGAGGCTGTGAACACTACTACCAGCCCCTTATGGAGCCTGTTCGGTGACACAGGGGGCATGAACTGTTTGGTGGAAGGCATGCCAGATCATCATAGACTGACACAGTGCACTATGCCAGCAGCACTGTGGTGCACAGTAGTAGACTGCACAGACCACGACACACCACAGTGTCATTGGTGGGCTCATACTCGAAGTGTAGGGTGAATGCCCACTATAGCCCCAGAAGTGATACCCTCACAGGCATGCATCCTACAAGGCGGGCCACACTAGGGCATCTGTCACCAGCCACAGAGGCATGTGGCATTGTGTAGACATGGGTGGCAGACGGGTTAAAACAGTGGCATGGTCAAGAATGTTAGAGGTGCGATCCCCCTTGAGCAGGTTCACCCACACCCATATTGCTGCTTCGATCAGGTATAAAATATTGGTGTACTACCATCCACTGACCAACAATGGCACCCCAGCCTTATTCCCCCCAGCCAGGCCTGTCTTGTACATTAGTGAAGTCTGCCCACTGTGCCAGAACCCAAGAAGCCATGACCCCTGCCCACCCCCATCAACAATACCAAGGTCTGCACTGTCCACAAATCTGCTGGCAACCTGCATGCCATACAGAGGGTGATTAGTCAGTAACACTGTGAACAGCTCATGCTGCAGTGTCAAGGCACACTACACCAGAATAATAAATTGTCAAGAGTACAACAACAGATACAGCCAGGCCCTAATACCTGTGACAGTGTTAGGGCCATGGCCATAGTGGCCCCACCTGGTCCAGCACCTATAGGTATAAACATGCAACCTCAGGTGCGAAACACAATGCAGGGTACTTACGTAGACACCCCTCCTGTGAACAGCTTCTTTGGGTCTCGTCATGGCCTGTGATCTGGAGCAGTTCTCCACATAGCTTAGCTGGTCCTGCTGACCCATGCCCCTGGCTGGGGCTGGCTGTCCACTGATGTCTGTAGTGGAGAGGAAGCAAAATGTGATCACTATTTTGCAGTGGAAAGCAGTTCACCATTCAATACACACTACACAGTGTAAATACCTATATGACTGTACCATGCACTAGCTGCCACATGTGTATGATGCTGATGGACAGGGCCATGAGGGTCTGCAATGTACTTGTAAGACTACCTGTGGCACCACACACATTTGTGCAAAGGCCCAGGTGCAGCAGGTATGATACCCCCGGTAGGTATGGCCTTGCACAGTGTGCACTGCCCCATGCAGTACCTACATCGTGCTAGCCCCCAGCCCCTGTACAACAGACCTATACATGTCAACTCCAGACCCTTTCAAGGCATGGTATGCATGGTGCACCACATCACACATGACAAGAAAAAGCAAGGCATACCTACACAATAGCTGGGGGGGGCAAGGTTCAGAAAGTGTGGCTCCACACAGTGGCTTGTACATGTACCTGGCATATGCATACAGTGCCCATGATGTGCAGTATGAACAGTGCACCTGACACAGATGGTGGCCTCATCCTCATCCTGCTGGAGGCACATACCAGCACAGTGTCATGTAGTACATGTTACCCCCTCCTGGCTCATACCCAGCAATGGGCAGTGACATGTTCGGACCACCATACACAGGAAACAAATCCTGAATAATATGCTATGACACTATACATGAGCTTGTCATGCACCCTGACACTGGAGGTCAGGCAGTGGGGCATGTTCCACAGTGCACAGGGGAACAACATGGATTCACAGGTAATGTGCACAGTACTTCAGGGACATTAACCCTGTCACATACAACCATGACACAGGCCTGCACACAGGTCATTACACACGCAATACATACAACAATCTGTACTCACCTTGCTTGGGCACTTTGCCATTGTTCATCACCTGCTGCTGCTGGAGGTGGCACGCCTCCCTCCTCTAGAGGTCATTATACTGGTGCCTACACTGGTCATCGGTGTGGGTGACCCCAGTTCTGCATGTGAGGCACCACCCCACATATACGCCCACACCTCACTCAGGGGTCTGTCTCCCCTGTCACCTTCCCAGGGGCTGGTCCTCTCTGGCTACTGCAAGGTTAACCAGATTGGCTTACTTGGTGGTGGTGGATCACCTCTGGTCCTTCTGCTGTATGACCTTGCATCATCTGCCTGACATTTTTATCCTGCTACTAGGCCTAGCACTTATACCACACTGCAGCCTGGTTCTGGGCTGTCTGGGTGTGCCCTGTAGTGTTGCACAAAATGTTGTCATGGTAGTGTTGCACTACATCATGTTATACTGTGCAACATACATGTCCAGGGATAGGGGCTGGACCAGGAGCATGTGCCCAGCATCGTGTGGCACATGCGGGGAACTCACATGTGCAACTGTGCACAGTGTAGGGCTTTGCAGACTGATAACATCATAGGCAGCAGGTGATGTCATGCCCATGCCGTGTTTTGACATCATACAAGCACAGGCATAGTACAACGCAATGTGCTAGCTCAAATGCGGTTTGCTCAGTGGGCAAAATGGCAATATTCAGCCAGGGTATGCAAATGTGGTAATTTTGCAGTTCTTGGGCAAACAACCATCTTTGCATGTCATTACTAGTAGGTATGCATGCATTATCATTCCTGATTGCACCTGGGGAATATAAAGGAGCACAGTGCACCACCTAGACACCACAGTTAAACTGCAGGTGAACAGAGGCTGATGTCCTGTGGAATGGCCTAGAAAGGGATGGTTGAGTATTGGACTGTGTGTTTGCAGTGGCTACAGTTTGACTCCAGGATTGCATTGGCACTTTCCATGTACCTCCAGGGAGAGTTTCTGAGTGTCCCTGAAGCTTCCATTACATACCATGGAGGACAAAGTCAGTTGTACTGTGTAGCAAATGTATCGTCCATGAGAACAATTTCCCTGTATATGTCTCAATTGCTCTGAATAATACAGGAGGCCCTGTACATCTGGGGGCCCTGCTACATTGGAAATACTGAGGTGGGGGAACCCTCACATTCAGATTTCTTGGTGGTGGACGTGTCATATGTAGGTGGTGGAGCTTACCTATAGTCAAGGCCTCTAGAATTCTGCAGCCGCAGAATTTTGTGCAGAACTTGCAGTCTACCGCAGAACTTCTGCGGTGCCGCAGAATTCACTCTTCTTAGTGATTTTTTATTAATTTTTCTGTTTATACATAGAATCTGCTTCCTTTCCCCTCTTTTTATATCCAAAACCCTCCTATATGTTCAGAATGTGATGTTATCATTGCTATAACATCATACATTAGCTAATGAAATTGCTGCATTCTGCAACAGAAATCAACAGTCACTTATCTACCACAGTTCCCACTACCTGAGACGGTGGCACAGCCCATCATGCATGGTGATATTTGCTCAACGTGCAGTACAGCCTAATACAATTTTCAGTCTTACATTGTTGCACTAGGGCCAACTTAAACAAAACCTTGTCAATAGCACAGACCTGTTAAGTCCATACCTCACTTTGTAAAGACCTATTTGTGCCTTTAAGGTATAGAGGCACTATTTGAAATGAATAACTGGTAAAATGAATTTAACTGTCTAAATTTTTAAGAAAAATAAAGTAATTATGCCCGGAAAAGTGAAATATAATAATGTGTAGACCTGTTGAAAGAATAGACCTGTTAAATAAATAATTGCACTGTACGTATTTTTGCCAGGGTTATTGATTACATATTGTCATTGGTTGATAGAATCACCTAAAAGTTATTGAGAAATGTAGTGTGTAGGGACAGCTGTTGGGCCAGAGGGTAGCATGCTGTGTTTCTGTGCTGGCAACTCAGGTTCAGAGATTAGCTCTGGGAGCTGGCTGGGCAGCACAAGGATTGGTGGAACACATCACCGCTCGGAGCCTGGGAAGGTATGGTGCAGTGTTCTGTCACATGGTGGACACATTGTGATAAGCCGGAGAGCTGTATCTCACAACTGGTTCACATGCATGTCATGGTCTGATGGTGTTACGCAGTGTGTCAGGGAAAGCAGGTTGACATGAAAAATGAGTTTTGCAATAACTCCTCTATTCCATTTCCAATGGGACCTGTATGAATGAGGATGCAAGTTCATGGAAATTAAAAAAATATATATGTACATACACACACACATACAGTATCTCTGTCTCTCTCACCACACACACACACACACACACACACACACACACACACACACACACACACACACATACCCATACTGTATTTGTATGTTACAGATTGCATATAAATATATAAGTGATACTCAGTGGGAACCTCATGAGTGGTGTAGAAAGCACATACAAATATATAATTGATAGACAGTGGAAACCTTATTAGTGGGATAGATAGCATGCATATAGAAATACCTTATTTATCACATAAGATCCCCTCTGCATATGTCATTTATGCAACAGGCTAGGACCTTAAGGGAGAGACATTTGTTTTGCTTTTTTAGGCATAGAATTATTTTTATAAGCCTGTTATTTTTTGAACTAGTGTTACTGTGCTTTCCACCATCCTGATTGCTATTACCACTGCCATGAAAGTGAAGTCAGGATGACAAGCTGACACTGTGATGTGGTAGTTTGTTAGTGCTGCAGAACTTCTGCAGAAATTACAAACCACCGATGCAGAAGTTCTGGGGCAAATGGTAGTCTTGCCGCAGAACTTGGTCCCACTGTGCCGCAGAAAAGTAGGGGCCCTGCCTATAGTACTCAATGGGGGAGGCTGACTGAGGTGAGGGCACTGTCAGACATGTTTCAGTAGGTGGTGGAACAGAGTTCCTGTGACTCCTTCCCAATGTTACCCCTGTGTGTATGCTGTGTGCAGTGGTACCCTGGATATGTGGCAGTCATGGCCATTGGCATCTACATCTAGTGGTGGTGGTGTAATCATGGAGGCACCCTCCTGCCATAGTCCACATTGCACACTGACAGTGGAGTCACCCCCTCACATGCATGCATGTTTATGTCTGTGGCCACTGCATACACACAGTTCAATGCTCAGGTACAGGTGGTCGCCCTAGGTTCCTGTGGGCCCATGACCACGTTCCAACCCTGTTTGTCTGTGACCTTGACAATGGCTGTGTCTGCACATGGGCAGGCCTGTATCAGGCAGTCGATGGCTATGTTAGGACATGCATGACCAGGGCACCTAAGGTGGTAGTGGTGGGCTACAACACAGTCCAGTTCAGCTGTGTGCCACTGTGTATGCTCCATGGTCACCTGTATTACACTCCAATATCCAGCAGGTACCATGGAGGACACCCACTGCTTCACAGTGGAGGAGTTACAAGTGCTGGCACAAGCCTACATGACCATGGAGGCAGTGTTATCCCGAAGGCCTGGGAGATTACCGACATGGTCTATGCCATCAGTGGCTGCAACGGGCTCATGGAAGCAATACAGAAGTGCTTTGGGGATATGCAGAGGCAGATGAAGACTTTCATGGTAACACACTGCAGGAAGCTACATGCCACAGATGGGAGCCCACGTGCATCGGCAGCTGCACGTACCCTGGATCTCGCAGAGGAGGCCATAGCATCCACCCCATAGCCCATGGAGGTGATGAGCATGCTGGGTGGTGTCCAGCCAAGTGGGACCCCACCTAACCACGTGAGTGACAGCCACTGTGACTTACCATCAGTCATGTGTGTGTATATGTGTGTGTACATACATATTGGTGCATGCATACACCAGTGCTGGGTGATGCATTGGGTGTAGGCCACACTACTGTTTCCATGTCACTCAGTGTGTAGCCATCTGTGTGCAGATCCACCAATGTGCCTCATGTGTTGTTGTCTGTGTTTTCACCAGTTCTGGGATGTGTGGTCCCTTGTTATGGGGTGTGTACACACACTGCTGTTATGGGGTGTGTACACACACTGCTGCTGTGGTGTGTGCCCACTGGCGCTGGGTGTGTGTTCACTGGTGGCGGCATGCACACTTATAGTTGTTGGGAGTGTAATCACAGGTATTGGGGTGTGTGCACACTGGTGCTGGGGCATGTGCTCACTGGTGCTGGGTTGTGTGCCCCAAGGTGATGGGGTATATGCTCACCGGTGTTGGGTGTGTAGACACTCAGGCAATGCACTGCACATGCAGCATTGGTGAAGAGTTACTGTACACAGGACATACATACTGCCTCAGCCAGTGCACAGTTCTGTATGTAACATTGTTATATAACCATCCTCTCCTCTCCCATCAACACACCATGTCATACCGGACATGTTGAAGGATGCCTGAGGACCATCTCAGTGTTAGCTGCCCCTGCCACTTACCCATCTGTGGCAGCCATAAGACAGCAGCAAAGAGGATGTAGAAGAAGAGGATGATGAGACCTACATCAGGAGTTGGGTCTGCCCAAGACCAGGAGAGGTTGTCCCATCCACCAGCCCCCATACCAGTTGGGCCCAGCCACTGTCTCCACAAGGCCAAGCAGTCACAGCAGTGCAGCCAGCCACTGCCTCTGGCACAGCCACCACTGAGCCACCCCATGACCCCTACTGCAGCATGACCACTGCACTGCTGCCACTTGCCAATACTGCAGGGTCAACCACTGCTGTGCTTCCCCATGATCCATCCCCTGGGATGACTACAGTCCTTCCATCCCATGTCCATCCCACAAGGCCGGCCACAGCCAGCCCGCAGCACCCACAATGGAGTGCAGCATGTAATATGGTGCAGCCTCAGCCCATACAATGGCTAAGGGTGCAACCTGACCCTGTCCCAATGGACAGTCCCCGGTGACAGTGGAATGTGGCTGACAACCAGCAGCTGCTGTGGTCAGCTGTGGAGGCACTGAGTGTCATGCAGCAGAAACTGACACTCCTCCGCCACATGCTGCACAAGGATTTGCAGCATGCTGAGGAGCAAGTGGAGGCATGTTATGTGGAGCACATGGCGGCCCTACGTGACCTGTGCCAGAATCTGCCTACCAGCATGAAGCTAGAGCACCGTGACATTACTATATGCATGGATGGCCTGTGTGCCAGTGTGCTGGAGGCTGCAGCCATGGTGGCAGGCACTGCAAGGGCCAGCCATAGACCTGGCCTGTCCAGCAGGAGTGGTGCCATCCCACAGTGGACACCACAGCGTATGTCCACACCACACAGCACCAGAACAAGAATGCTCAGAACACCAAGGACTCCCAGGTCACCAAGGATACTTCACACACTAGGTCACGACTTGCTCCTCCCTGGGGTCAGTTCTCCATGAGGCCGTTGCCAGGGGCAGGTTACACTGTCTCCAGGCTCATCCACATACCATGGATGAGGTGCCCCCAACTATACCGGGTAGAGCACATACATGCTGTCCGTGCCTGGGGAGGTGGTAGGTGATGCACGTATTTTGCTCATGCCACTTCTCAATTACATGTTCCCCCTCCTTCCCCCCAGTACTATGTGACACCACCATCTGCCCCTGTGACCTTGCCCAGTCAGTCCTGCCCCTGGCAGGGATGGTCAGCTCTACCACAACCCCCCCCAGGCTGGTGGGTATCTATGTGCACAGCCCTGTGGTCCCCCAACATGGCCCACCTTTGTGTATACCCCATTTTCTTCCTTCACCAGGAAGGCCAGTATTTGCATCAACCATCCCTTGTGCCCACCCACCAGGCTGGCACGTATCTATGTTGACACCCCTTTAGGACCTCCTGGTGACAGGGACTTGATATGTGTGCGCACTCTATTTGCTACCCTCCCTGCTTGGCAGCAGTGCATTTCCTTTTTTTTTTGTGTAATATTTTTATTAACGTTTCAGTAAAATAGAATAACAAATACATACATGGTCAGCTTGCTTTTAGACTTGTTATACACTTTACCATGTAAGTATACCAATAAATCAAACTAAGATAACTTAAATAAGTAACAGTTCATTCTATGAATGTTCAGTACCATCCTAGGATATCTGCAGGTCCTATTTCATTTACTTCTTCAGACCTTTATACATAGTTTGTTCTTTATAGTACTATCAGGCCATGGGCCCTTCTGGAGCTACTCCCCCCCCCCATTTGTTATGCCTTGATCACACAACCCCATCCCTTATGAGTTGGGCCTCTGTTGGCATCAGGGAGCTCAGAAATTTTTCCCACTCTAATAAGAATCGCTCTTCTCTCCCTTTCAGCACGTATGTGCAATGGTCAAGGGCCAAAGCTTGTATGGTCATATTTTTCTCTTGGTCCACAGTGTGCATCACACATGACAGCCATGTATTTTGGATACCCTGCCTCACTGTGGTCAGTGTAATCCTAATCCATCTGGGGTATGGGGCTCACCTTTCTTCCTCCATGTCTTCCATACCAAACAGAAGTGACAAGGGTGTGTTTGTGTCAGGGTTTCCCGAGACAGTAGTCAGATCCTGTGCCACTGCTCTCCAGTGTGATCTAAGAGTGCTGCTCTCTCAGAAATAGTGATAATATGTTCCCTGCACCATTCCACATCTCCCGCACATAGGTGAAACCTGGGGGTGAAATGTATGTACTGCAATTGGTGGGCAGTATAAACAGTGCAGAAACTTGTACTGAGACTCTTTGAATTTGTTGCAGAGCAATAGTCCTGTAGGAGGAGCAGACGGTTGGAGACATGAAACGTTCGGAAGCTTGATGATGGATGGTGGATGGGACGCTGTACACTGCCATCTTGTGGAAAATTTAGTAGCAGGCTCTATTTTTGCTAGTACTCTACCTAGAACAGGTATGCCACCTATGTCAAAATAGCGCTTTCCAGTATAACTTGTGGGTTCCATCGACTTGGTTGGCCGTCTCAATATACGTTCTCCTTACCCCCTAGGAGGAACACTGATGGTGGAGGCAGGATCAGGCAGTATGGAGAGGCCCTTCGGGAAGGCCTGAGTATATGAGACACTCCTAGAAAGACACGACGAAAGGAAGGGAAGTCACAGTCAAATGTTGCCAAACGCTGCTAATATTGATATCGCTGGTTTTTCTTTCTGTTTTTAACTTTGGATTCGGCGTTTAACAGGGGGATGATTGTGTGAGACTGTGAAATACTGAGGGTAGTTTACGAGTATTTTCTGCTAGCCCCTCGTTAAATGTGTATTTGTGTAGTTTCCTTTTTTGTATTTGTTTATTCACTTTTTTATAGTGGATAAGTGGGTATATAGTTTTTTTAATTATTAATTCTTTTTTTTTGAGAATCTTTTAAATGTAAGAGTTAATCTCCTGCATCCTCTGCTATGATTGGCTTTTTTGGTCACATGCTTTTTTAGTATATAGGCGCATGCGTGGCATCTTTCATTAGATCTGCCATTCGGTGAGTGGGTGCAGCAGCATGGTCTTATCTGCATAGGTTTTGCCGTGCGTTTTTATTCAGAGGATTTAAGTTTTTACCTTATTCGCCATGAGTGCTAAGGTGCTAAGATAGTGTAATTCTTATCTTTATCTTGCTGTATTATTGTTATTTTAATGCCAGCAGTTTCTTTTTATCTTGCCAGTTTTTTTTTTGTATCTGACTGATTTGTTGTTCCCTGAGGCTTGATAGTGTGTCTTTTTTTTTTGTCTTTTCCCCCAGACCTCGTTTTTGGCCCTTCTTCTCTGTAATTATTTGACTTCCATTTGGTATATCCTCGGCGCTGGCCTACTGTGCATACCGGGAGGAGCAAATTTTGAATAGAGTCATTTTAATGGACAACTGACTTGTGCATGAAACGGAATAACAAGCTGTATCAGCTGTTTGTTTTTCTCATCAAGTTTTGCCGATTTGATCAAACTGGATTTGATTTGAACTGCTCGAGTATAAAGGGATTCTTAGTGTTAGTGTTAAAATTTGTGACCCTTGTGTGCTCTGTGTGTTTTGTGCCTAGATTTTCAACAAAATGGTATTTACCAGGAAACAGGCCTTGCAGGCCCAGGCTATTTCATCCGATATCTCTTATGTGCCTAAATTAGATATAAAAAAGCAGCACAGAAGATCTAAATTAAATGCTGTATTCTTGAGACAATCCAAAATTACAGATCATCTGAAATTTATTAATAACAATGAGAAAATTTCTACTCCTACAATTCAACCTAATACCCAATTGACGACCTCATGGGACTCTTTTGCTGCTGTTATGGAATCTAATACTCCTATTAAAACCACTAAAGTTAGCTATCTGTCTTCTAGTAATAATGAATTGTTATTGTCATCTTCATTTAATTCTCCTGAGATTCAGAATGTTCAGAGTGCTCCCAATGCCTCTAATATTCTTAATATTGTTAATGATTCTAATGATAAATGTGATGATATAAACATGAGCAGTACTGTTAGCACTGTTAGCGCTGCTACTAATAACAAAGATATTATGAATTTGAACAATCATGTGAATGACTATAACAGGAGAAATAGGTATTGTGAGTTGGATGTTTTGGGTTCTCCTTCTGATATTTCTTTAACAGCCTCTGTATCTAATAGTCTCTTAGGAAGTTTATTGGGCCCTGACATTCTGGATTCTCTAGAATTTTCTGGAAATATAGGAGCTCCTGAAAGCAAATCTGATTTGGTTCACATAACTCCCAGCCCTTTACCTGGGATACCTGATAAGCTTAAAGCTATTTCAGTAGACCTTCAAACCACAATTAAGGGCTTGAAATGCTTGACACGCCCAACATATATTCTCAAGGTATAATTAATGACTCAGTAGCAAGTCTAGATTTTGTTGACTCCCCTGTAAGGGCATCTGGGAGTGAACTCCCTTTAAATAATAACTTGATTGATTTGGGTAATAACAATAAATACCCCACATCTTTGAGTAATGATTTATTACACATGCTTAAATCTACTTTCTCAGCGAATGTACTTATAATGGAGCAATTAATAGCAATTAAAGAAGACTTAGAGATGGTTAAAGTCAGTTTATTTAATAACCAGATCTCTATTGAAGATAAGAATAATAAGATAGAAAATTTAAATCAACCTGTGAAAAAATCATTCTCTATCTATCTTTGATGAAGAAGGGATTGCTCCTAAGGATATACGGGAACAGTTTTCCATATTGATTATTCCATATACCCCCAAATTAACAAAATAAAAAAGTGGGGAAAAAAAGAAAAAAGGAGGGAAAATGGGGAAAACCAAAAATTCACAAGATGATGGTAGTACTGGAGGTAGTGATGGTGGCAGTCCTTCAGTACCCGGTAATAACCATCGGGATAAAGGAGATAAACTAAAGGACAATAAAGTTCATACTGATATAGTAAATTTAATATATAGGAATAACCAGATGGATAATTTTGTCATGGAGGGAAAAATCTCCCGGTTACAGCCAGGACTCCCAAGTGGAATTAAGCAAAATCTTCTAATTAATACTAATAAATTAGGAGATAATCTGGAGGCTAATTTAAATAAATAAAAAAAAAGAAATTGGAAATTTCCTGGCTGAATGTTCAGTGGCAGTAAAGGGCACAGATGGGATATTAGACAGGAATAATGTTTATCCAATGCAAGCAATCAGACAGAATGATATTGATTTGGGATCCGTTGATTTGGGAAATATAGCCCAAACTGGGGCTGACTATCTGCAAACAAGAGTAGAGACAAATAAGGGAAATAAGGGAATAATATACCCTGAAGGTAATTTGCCGAGAATCAGTTTAAAAGGATCCCCTTTTTGGATACAAGGATCTGTTTCAGAACTTAAAAAGCAATTGGTTACATCATTTAGGGTTAATATGGGGATTTCCATGACTGAATTGGATACACAAAGTGTTAAATGCTGTGATGATGAACTTAATGATCTTGTTTGTAAAATTGTTCTATTTTCACCGAGACTAGCCAATGATATTTGGTATAATGGTAAAACCTTGCAGATCTTTGGACTATTTGTGAATTTTGAAAACAGAAGCCTTTTTACTAAAGAGGTTGTGGGGGGAAAAATCCTGCACTGTATGGCTCAGCATCTCTGATATCCCTGAAACTCAAAATGAAACTAATAGAAAACTAAAGGGAGTGTTATGCAATTATTTCAACAATCTGTTAGGAATACCCTTAGGTAGAGATGGGATAATGGAAGTGTGTAGAAGTTTAAATGGAAGTCAGATAGACTTATTAATAAGGAACCCGCAAATGGCTGATCTGATTGAAGCAAAAAAAGGCATTTTGGATGATATGGGCTTCCATATGGTAAGGTGGGAGGATATTTGGACGGACTCTGTATTAAATAAGCTGGGAGAATCCAACACCCTAGCAAATTGCCAAATTATAACAACTAATAAATTCCAAAGCCTGGCTGATGCCTCGGAATGACTTTGGTTAGGATCATGTGAGTCTTCTAATGTGAGTGCTTCTACACAAATAATCGAGAGTAATCCCCTAGTTCTTTCTTGGAATATTGCCGGATGGCATACTAAAGTAGTAGATCATTCTTGGATTAATTTTGTAATACAGTTTGAAATTTTATGTTTTCAAGAAACATGGCATGGCCCCGATGACTTAATTAATATAAATGGGTATATTACATTTGCCCATTATGGCCATAAGAAGGCAAACTGTGGTAGGAATTCATCCCGGAATTGCAACACTATGTAGAATTTGTCCTGATTTAATGGTAAAGGCTTTATGTATTATGCCAAATTTCATTTCTCTTTATATTAAAAAATGAGAACAGATTATGATAGTTGTGAATGTGTATTTTCCACACGTGGTTCTGTACATCACAATGATGGACTATGGCTTACATTAAAAAATGAGATAACTAGATACAATCAAACTTTCCCCAATGCAAACATTTTAGTCATAGGGGACTTTAATGCCAGAATAGGTATTTTTGATGGATATACAGACAACTCTTTATTTATACATAACGCTAATTATCTTCCTTTAATTAGGGCCTCTAAGGATCTAGTTGTTAATAAATCAGGTAAGATCCTAATTTAATTAATCTCTGAATTGGATTTATATCCTTTAAATGGTTGAATTCATGGAGATGGAATAGGAAACTATACTTATGTCAAAGCCAATCATAAAACAGTACTAGATCTGACCCTCTGCTCAGGTGATATGAAATTTTGGTCTTCTCTGTGTATCCTGAGTAGAGCTGAAAGTGACCATTTCCCTCTATTGTTATGCACAGAACAGTGGGGTAATATGAATAATAATGTCTCTCCTGTGGTTCCACTTGAAATAAGAATTATGAAATTAGTTATATGGAATGGTTATCTAGAAGGGAATGTAAGGGAACAGATTTCTTTATATGATAATGTACTGTTCAAAAGTAAAGATTTAACTCCAGATGTAGAAGCACTGTGAGATTCGGTGGAACAATTGTTTAAAGACCTGAGGATAAAACTATATAAGGAGGCAATGATGTGCCAGCATAGAAAAATACAAACCTGGTTTGACCAGGAATGTCTTTTATTTAAAAGAGATCTAAGGAAAATAATAAGACAGGCAAGATTTCAAAAAAATGCACAATTATTGGATCAGGTTAAAATGAAGAAAAAGGAATATAAACAATTGCTAAAAAACAAGAGGGGGGAATTTCAAAAATTAAAATGGTCACTAATGCTTGAGACTATTAGAAGGAAAAATGATAAAAGGCTTTTGGCAAATTGTTGCTCAGGGTTCCCTAAATAGCAGAACCAACATAGACTGCTATATATCAGAATTACAATGGATTGATCACTTTGGAAAGACATTTTGTGATCCAGATATACATGAGTCAAAAATGACTGTTCAAAATATAAATTGCCAGTTTAAAATTACTATTAAAGATGTATATTTTGCGATAAATGCTGTGAAATCTAATAAGGCCCCCAGGATAGATAAAATACTAGCAGAAGTTTATAAATGTAATCCCACTTTTTGAAGTAGAATATTATGTTTCTGTTTTAATAAATGGATTGAATTTCTTTCTTTTCCCCATTCATGGAAAGGAGCGGTAATTATACCCATACGTAAAAGGGGAGAAGCGGGTGATCCTGCCATGTACTGTCCTATTAGTTTATTAGATGTAAGTCTTAAAATTTTTACACACATTATTTTGGATCATCTCAAGTTTCAAATACAATTAACAGGAGGATTCAGTAAGGCGCAACTGGGTTTCTGCAATGGGTCATCAGCTATAGACAGTTGTTTTATCCTGAATCATTTAATTCATAAATATGTTAAAATTAGAAAGCAAAAAATATACACAGTATTTATTGATTTATCTGCTGCCTTTGATATGATCTGTAGATCACAACTTTGGGCCACCATGTATGAAAGAAGAATAGATAAGGCATTAATTTCAATAATACTTGAACTCTATAATAATACCTGGGTACAGATTAGATATGGTAGTACAGGAGAAACATCTATTCCTTTTCAAATGAATGGTGGGGTAAGACAATGATGCCTTTTAGCCCCCACCTTGTTTAATTTGTATATAGACTCTCTTATTAGGGAATTAGAAGATAATGACCCAGATGGTCCAAAGGTTAACCAGAGGTGCATTTCTATCTTAGCCCATGCAGATGACCTAGTAATGATTTCTCAGACTAAAAAAGGTCTTCAAAGACAATTAAATGTTTTACAAAGGATCATTAAGGATTTGAAATTAAAAATAAACTTAACCAAAACAAAAACTATAACTTTTGGTACGAATATTACTGAATCTTACTTTAAATTTGGTAACCATAACCTGGAAGCAGTAAAACAATACACATATTTGGGCTTAATTCTTACAAATAAAAATAAATGGAAACAACAAATAGAGTTGATAAATAATAAAATAAAAAAAAAACATGAATGGGTTAACGAACTTTAAATATTCCTTTGGGGGTCTCTCAGTTAATCCATTACTGAGAGCTATTAAAGCTAAAAGTTGGACACAAATGTCTTATGCATCTGAAATTTGGAACTGTAAGGATGCAGAACAATGGATGGCTCCAGTGTATAAGGTGCTACGAGCAGAATTACAAATCCCCCAGTCTTGCCCATCCGTATATTTACATGCAGAATTTGGATTGATTAACGTAAATGCACTTACAGAAGGTAGAAAATTAAAATACTGGTTATATTTGACAAGAGCTGATAAAGACAAATTAGTCAAACAGTGTTTTTTAGAACAACTTTTTTGGATCAAAAACGATTGTGGGGAGAAGTGTTGGCTGCAGGATATTTATAAGAAATTAGAGCAATATGGGTTGACACTCTTAAAAATATGTTTTGTAAAGAATATAACAATTAGTAATAACTATACATCCTTTAGTCAACATAAGGTGAATGAACACTGGAAAAAACAGGATTTAAACAAAATTCATTTATCCAGATTCTCCAGATGGTATGCTTCCAATACTGATGATATATTGTATAGGATTTATTGGGATATATTAGAAAATAAAACAGACAGGATTATTTTCTTCAAAGCCAGATTAGAACTGCTTGACAATAATATTCTGAGAACTAGATATTGTAAACTCTCAAAGGAACATGACTTATGTGACTGTAATATGGGTGTGAAGGAGGATCTCATGCATGTTCTATGGCAATGTCCTTGGTATATTAGAATCCAACAGTACTGGCTAGAATCATACTTTAACTGGCCTGAAATAACAAAAAGTGAAGTTACATACATTGTCATGAACACAAGCGATGAAATTACTGTAAAGAGAATTGTAAATTATCTCAAATATGCATTCAAAATTCGGAAAAAAAAAGAAAGATGATGCTGTTAACTTAACAAATTAGAAATTTTTTTAACCAAGTTATTTTAGTGTAGAATTATGTGAAACTGCTGGGACATTTGCACTTTTGTATGTGACTATACAATGAAAAATATATTGTGAATATCTTCATTATGATATTTATACATACTTAATATCCAAACATAGAGACTGTCAAATTTAAAGAAATTTTACTATGTTTGTAATTTATACTGTATGTTTGTATTGCCTTCTTGTAATGGCCTTGTATGGCTAAACAATAAATGCAATATTGATTGATAGTCCTGTAGGAGAGCTCAGCACTGTATGCCAGTTTTCCTCCGATATTTCTTTTCCTAAGCCTACCTCCCATTGTTGTCCCACTCTACCAGAGAGGTCTGGAAAGAAATTCCTATCTTGTTGTGCTGCTCTTCCTATTAATCCCTTTTCCTTCTGTCTTGCTCTGTATACCTCCTACTCTATTTCTACCAGGCCAGAAGCCTCTACCAGCTCCCTGCATAATCCCCTGCTAAAGGCACGAATTTGAAAATATCTGTATTGGTGGGATCGTGGAATCCCCAGGCTGCTCTGAATATCAGCAAATGAACATAACCCATCTTTATTGTATAGGTCTCCCAGGCATCTCACTGTCTTCTCCTGCTACAGGTGGAACCCCAGACCATCTAATCCAGGCAGAAACTCAGGATTGTGAACTATTAGGATCAGTAGAGTCTGGTCCTCCTCCACCTCCTTCTCCTTTTAATCAATTCCCATGCTTCTAAGACCCACATTACTAGTGGGTTTGGGGTCATTAATTGTTTATAGGCTCACATCCTCCAGTAGTCAGATACACTGACACTTTACTTGGTCATCCCTCCTCCTCCAAATCTACCCAACTTGCCGCTGTTCCCCTATTTACCCAGTCTTGCATATACTGGTGTTATACTGCCAGACAATATCCTCGGATATACGGGAAACCCATATTCCCATGATCTCTTGTGGCTTTGAGCCAATGTAGGCTCATCCTCTGCCATTTTCCTTGCCATTTGAAAGCAGAGAATCCCTTCTTTAATCTTTTAATCTGCACTAGTTGGGCTCATGTGCGCCATCTGCATCACATACAGTATTCTGGGAAGCACATTCATTTTGAATAGATTTATGTGCATAAGCTATGATAAGGGGAGGGTCCTCCATCTGTCCATATCTTTGAGAATGCTCTCAAACAGTGGGTTGTAGTTAAACCAGTACAAACTTCCCACATCTTTTCCTACCTTTATTCCCAAGTATGTGATTGATTCCCTTACCTTCTGTAGTTCCCATGTGCCAACCTCTGCACGGTTTCCTCCTCCTCCTAAGCACATCATCTCTGACTTGTGTATATTTAATTGGTAGCCTGAGAAGAAGGCAAAGGAATCAATTACTTGTAGCAGGGCCGGCACTAATTTCTCTGGTACAGTAATAAAAATTAGCAGATTGTCTGCATATAGGGTAATTTTGTCACCCACTCCCCTGTCTCTCGTAATCTCCTCAATATTTCCATCCTCCCATAGTTTGATCGCTAATGGCTCAATAGCCAGTGCAAACAGTGGGGGGGGGGAGCAACCTTGCCTCATGCCCTGGAAAAGATGGATCTCCTCTGATGATGCTCCATTCACCAACACCCTTGCCACCAGTTCTTGGTACAACATTTGTACCAGCTCCACAAACCCATCTCCTAAACCAAAGTGTTTCAGCAATTCAAACAGGTACCCCATTAAGCCTTTTCAATATCCACAGACAACACAGAGACCCATCCAGGACACCTAGAGCCCCAGTGGATAACATTTAACTACCTTCTCATATTGTGGTATGACAATCTCCCCTGCATGAATCCAGTCTGATCAGCATGCACCACTTGGGGTAGTACTCCCTCCAGGCACCGTGCCATCACTTTTGCCATAATTTTAATGTTGCAGTTTAGTAGGGAGATGGGTCTGTAGGAAGCACAGTTGTAGGTGTCCTTCCCTAGTTTGGGTATGAAAAAATTGTTTGTTTCACAACACAATCTGGGAAGACCCCTCTCCCCCTGAGCCTCCTCCATAAGCATTCTAAGCAGTGACACTGAGCTCCTTGTAATATTTTATTGTCAATCTATCTGGGCCTCCTGCCTTCCCTCTCTGTAGCCCCCAATTGCACGTGGAATCTCCTTTGTGGTCACCACTGCCCCAGTACCTTTCCCTGTGCATCTGTAAAGGTTGGGATATTTATCCCAACTAGAAAGGCCCTAGCATGTTCTTCTGTACCCTTACACTCTGAAGTATACAGCTTCTGGTAGAATTCCCTGAAACTTTGCCTAATTAAGGGGTTTTCATGTACTAAATGTCCATATTTATCTCTACCTGCTGTAATATCGCTGGAGATCTTCCTTTTGTTTATCAATCTGGCCAATAAATGGCAAGATCTGTTTCCCCACTTGAAAAACCACTGTCTGGCAAACAAGAGTTTTGTTTTGGCCTCCCCAGTGAGCAAAAGATTCAGTGCTGCTCATGCCACCATCAGTTCTCTCAGTATTCTGTTCCCTCCATCCCCAGCTGCCTTTTTCTCCAAATCTTTAATAGTCTTTTTCATTGCATCCAGTTTCTCACTCCATTCCCACTTTACCCGAGCTACATACAGTAACTAATGATTGCTCCCCTTATAAAAGCTTTCTCTGCCTCCCAGTAAACCCCTTGCAAAGATACTGAGCTCTCATTCCGACTGGCATACAACTCCCATTGGGAGTTTAGGTATTCTAGTGCATTTCTGTTCCCCCATTTTGTTACCCCCTACCTGGCATGATGTTCTGTATGTACCATTATTGGTGTGTGATAATACATTGAGTAAACATATTGCAGTGTCCTGTGTGGTCTGCACTTATCCTACATGTCCAAAGATGTCTCTTATGAGTTGGGCTGTGTACTCCGGGGCCCTCCTGACCATTCTGGCTACTCCTGTATTCCCTGGTCCTCTGGCTCCAAATTCACTGCAGGTTGGTCAGCTGGGGCCATCATGCATATCCCATGGTTGAGTGCCATGTTGTTAAGTATACAAGAGGCAAGGATATGGCACAGACCTTCTGAAAGGTGTACTGTAGAACACCACTGGAATGATCAAGGCACCAGAACCACATCTTGAACATTCCAAAACATGCTTGATGATGCTGCATGCGACACTGTGTGTCACATTGTACCTCTCCTCTCCAATGGATGCGTGTCATAGGACAGGAGCCAAGGGTGCAGGGACTAGGCACTGTTCCCTATGTAGGTAAAGGGCATTGGTTAATGTCATCATGTACAACATGGGGAAGGAGGGAGGGGCCTTCAGGGGATACTCACCAACAAGGTGGCAACTAGGGATGTCCTCACTTTCAAACCTCTGGCACAGGATGGAGTTGTGCCACATGAAGATTTCGTGGGTGCTGTTGGGGTACCATGCCAGGACATTGATGATGAGACCTGTTGCATCACACACCACCTGGCAATTGATGGAGTGATTCCCCTTCCTGCTGACATAGGCATCCACTCCACTACTGGTGGGTGTCTGGATGGCAACATGGGTGCAGTCAATGGCATGGAGTACAGATGGTAGGTGCACAACCCAATAAAACTGCTACATGGCTACTGTTCATTCTGCTGGTATGCTGGGGAAGATGACAAACTCCCCAGTATGGGCCAGCAGGGCATTTAGGGACTGTCCTGACAAGCACAAGGTGGCTAACTGCACGATACCAATGGCATCCCTCACTGGTATCTGGCAAGTTCTGATGGCCAGGAAACACAGTGCAGCCATCACATTGAGATCTATGGACAGTGCATGGCTGTGCTGGGTTTCTGTCCTGAGCCGGTCATAGGGCAGCTCACACAGCTGCCTGAGCAAGGGCCTGTTGAGCCTGTACAGATGTATGATCTGTTCGTCACAGAGGACTTCAAAAGTGACTGCTGGATGGTACTGTCTGTGTGCATCATAACACCTCAGTGGCCTATGTCTGGGCCTAGAGTGGTCACTGGTCCTCTCCCCATCTTCCAGGACCTGCTGCATGAGGCAGATGTTGTGTGCTCACATGAGCACCATCTTGGAGTGTAGCCTGCAGTGTCTCCACCCACCTCTAGGGTTTCCTCCATGTAAAGATGGCCATTTTATAGGTGGTAATTACGCAGTGCTAAGTGACCTGCACAAATGTATTGTGAAGCACAAACATGCTGAATATCATGGAGCACTGACATGTATAGTACAGCTCCCACCTTTGTGCACTCCATGCATTATCTCTGGGCTAGGGCACTAGCTCTCTTAGGATGTGCAAATGTACCCTTTGAATATGGGATTTCAGTGCAAACCCATGCACAACGTGAGTGGAATCACTTTGTGTCTGGCACAAAGCTTTGAATATCTGGGCCCAGCTGTTTTGTTTACTAGTCCAATCAATTCAAAGAGTTACAAAACTAGGCCGTTAATCACGTCATAACCCTTTGTGGTATACGTACTGTGGTGTGACTGCCTTTTACTGTACATGACTCTGCATACTGTCAGATCGGTCAAGGAAAGAATTCAGCAACACCTTCATTCCTTTACCAGTGAAAAAAATGTGAGACACCAGTTTGTATACATTGCTGTTTAATCCACAAAAGTGATTTGAAACGTTTTCACTTTATGGGTCTTGATCATATTGTTGCCCATCCCAGAGGCAGAGTCCAAGTTCATACTTTACTCCAAAGGGAGAGTAGATTGATCTTTTCTGTTATTCTCCTTTGAACATTAATGAAGAATGGGATGTTGTTCAATTTTTGTAATCATGCTTTGTTTGCCATGACTTGTCTAACATTTTGTTATGTTTTCTCTCTTTTCCTACAGATATTCATAGAATGCTGGAATCAAAATTGGAATTTTTTTAGTGCTGTTTCTCCCCTGGGCTCCAGCAGCCCACCAGACACCAGCCTCTCCAGCCCCATCTCCGCAATTTTCTTCCTGGACTTACATTTGCATGAAGCAGTGTGGCCTTGGTATTTATCGGGTGCAGGGCTACCAGATGGCTGGATGTCAATGGCCACCCAGGTGCCCATTTTGCATTTTTCTGCCCCCAAGGTGTTTGCATGCAATACCACTTAGATGCCCCATGAAACATAGAAACACAGAAGCTGTCAGCAGAAAAGGACCTCTTGGCCCACCTTGTCTACCCTAAAGTTCCTTCCTACTGTGCTACCATAGATTCTAATTAATCTCCAGCCTTCTTCCCCAGCCGTGTTACTAAGGTCCCCCTGTGTTTATCCCATGCATGTTTGAAACCTGTTACCTTTTCGGTACCCACCACCTCTGCTGGGAGGCTGTTCCAGGTGTCTTCAAACCTTCTGTGAAGGAGATAGTTCCTCACATACCCTCTAAGTCTCCCCCCTCCAGCTTCATATCATGCCCCTCATCCTTGAGCATCTCTTTCTGTGCAATATGCCACCCTCCTGTACCTTATCGATACTCTTGATTTATTTGAGTGATTCTATCATGTCTCCCCTTTCTTTCCTTTCCTCCAGTGGGTACATGTTTAATTCTCTGAGTAGTTCCTCATAAGGCTTCTGATGCAGGTCAAGCACCAATTTGGTTCACCTTCTCTGTACTGCCTCCACCCGGTCTATGTCTTTCCTGAGATGGGGCCTCCAGAACTGGACACAGTACTCCAGGTGTGGTCTCACCATTACAGGGGTAACACTACCTCCCTTTTCTGCTGATGATACCCCTCCCTATGCACCCCAGCATCCTACTAGCCTTTCCTACTGCCTTATCACACTGCTTTACTACCTTCAGGTCATCAGATATGATGACCCCCGATCTCTTTCCTCTTTTGTTGTTTTTAACATCTCCATCCCTAAATGAAATGTTGCCCTTGGGTTTCGGTGCCCCATGTGCATAATTTTACAATAATAACTGGGGAGCATTTTCTCCCATAGGGAAACCGGGAAATAATTTTGTCTTTATAATCAGCTGGTTATAATGACAAACACGTGCCAGGATTCCCTAGTTCGGTGCATGCCCCTACCGTGCTCTTCCTCATCTCTGCATCATTCCCCATGGTCCCCACTCCTCGGCGCTGCAAACTTCCCTGACAGAAGTCATTGGTGAGTTCTTTTTTTTAAAATACAAAAATATCACTGGGCACAGCAAACCATTATCAGAGTGGGCAAAAAATACACTGCCTCAGTTTACAAGCCACCACAGACGTCGCTGAAACTCCAGTGGTCCGCGTCTCGACTCCATAGATAAATCCAGTTATTTTGTATAATTGCTGTGGCAAAAAATTATCCCCAGCAATTATACAAAATACAAAATAATACTTATACAAAACAAAGGATGGGTACGTGTGTAAAACTCGGATATGGGTAGGTGGTTATAATGAGGATTTTACACACACACACCCTCAGGGTCAGATGCCTTAATAAACCCTTCGATCTTCACTCTCGGGGTTTATGTGGCATCCCACCCCTCGGGGTGTGTGTAAAATCCTTGTTATTACCACTTACTTATCCATTGTTCTCTATTTTTTGGCACTGAAGCCCAGTTCCCAAACTCTTGACCTGTCTTCCAGTTTTTTTAGATCTTCCTTCATTTTTGTCCCCCCCCCCAACCCGGTGTTGCAGATTTCTGTGTCACCCATGAAAAGTCATACCTTTCCTTCCAGCCTATCTACAAAGTCACTAATAAGGGCATTGAAGAGGAACGGTCCCAGTACTGACCCCTGTGGTACCCTGCTGGTTACCTTTCCTTCCTCCGAGTGAACTCCATTGACCATCATCTTCTGAGTTCTGTTACTTATCCAACTTTGTACTCATTTCACTATCTTTAGACCCACTCCCATGCTGCCTAGCTTGTTTACCAGTCTTCTGTGTGGAATGGTGTTGAAGGCCTTACAGAAATCCAGGTAGGCCACATCCACTGCTCCTTCCTGATCCAACTCCCTGGTAACTCAGTCAGAAACCTCTATCCATGCATGCTGTTGTACATCAGACATCATCAGCCACCACTTCTGCTCTCTATCTTGGCATTCCTTACTACCTTACCCCAGCTGATGCAAGGGGCCAGGCAAATGCTGGACGATGTAACCATCCCTCCCCGGGAGAGCAGAGCAGAGCAGTCCTCCAGACACTCCATCCTCTCCTGTCCTGGCTGACCCCCCAGCAACACGAGACTGCAAACAAACCCGGGTTGCTGGTGTGGTGCCAAGTGTGGCATCCAGCACCTCAACCCTCAGTGCTACCAGGCCAGCTGAAACTTGATTTTTTTTCAGCAATTTATCTACTAATTTTAGTAGTTTAAATCTCATCACTTCCTCTACATTGTTTTTCTCTAGTTTAACAAATCTTCCTTGTAATGTCTGCAGTATGACAAAATTTGATTCATATTTTTTTCACTTGGGGTATACTTTTAAATTGGAGAGTTATACTTTCTAAGATTGTTCAATTGTGTTTGTGATGCTGCCTATCGGGGGGGGGGTATAGTTTTAGGATCTGTATTTTGCATGCCTGGGTATATTTATGCATTTGTACCTTTGAATGTTTTTAATACATCTATGTCTCTGTACCTTTAAATGTTTCCTAGATACAGTAAGTGGATCCAAATGCATAGAGCCCCCAGCCACTGACAAACCAGCAGGGACTCAAAGCGCTGGGGTTTCCTGGTATATTCTCTCATCTGGTGCCCTTGTTTAATAATAAATGACAAGATTTTGCAGTTCTTTTGTGCACGTCTTTCTTTTCATGCCACTTTTATGCTTCCTTCAGATCCTCTTCTGGAGTTGTTTTGTGGCTGCAGCAGCATACCCCAGCACCTGCTCAGTTTTTGCATGTAGTATTACCTCTATGTTATACAATGGCAAGAAAGAATCCTGGCTCCTGATTGGTCAGTTGGCCATCACAGCAGGGATGTTATCCTGGCATAACATCCCTGCTGATCATTTGGATGATCACCCCATAGATTGTTTGCATCTTTTCTTAAAAAAATATTTTTAAAAACACTAAAAAAAAATTCTTTAAAATAATTTTTTTCTGTATAAAGCAATGAGCCATTGTATAATAGGAATTATGCCCTCCAGAGTGGGTGTTATACTGGGATAACATCCCTTCTCGAGAGTTGGATGCCCTCGGCCGGTGGCCTTGAGCCCAACCACCCGAGGTGGGATGTTATCCCAGCATAATACCCACCCTGTCAGGCATTATTACTAGTACAGCAAGCCAACACTTTCCTTTACAGGATCACTGTACCATTCAGAGACCAGAGTTCTAGGTGGGAGGAGTCAGGTTTCCCAATGTTGAGTGCAAGTTCTAGAATACAGTTTTGTGTAGCCACAGAGATCATTACAGCCCCAATTGAATAGGTTACAGAACAGAAATTTTCTTATCTTTAAACAAACAAAGGAGATATATAAAAAGTAAATTTGTATCAGAGACTTGATTTAATGCACAGTATACTGTGTGAAATATGGTATGTTGGGGGGTGGTTCAGTATATCAGTGGGTTTGAGGAAAAAAATAAAGGAGTGAGGTCACCAGTAAGTTCTGATGTCTGCACATTGAGGCCCTTTGAGGCCAGCAGTTATTTCTTTGGCCTGAGAACCACTGTTCTAGAGACAGTTCAGCTGGTTAAGAGAAAAAATGAGGTTAGGAGGCTGATACAGAAGCCCCTTCAAGGGACATGCTGAGGGGCTTTTAGGCTAACATTTCAGGGACAGGGATGACATCACATGGGTGGAGGAAGGTCAAGTTTGGTGGTTCAACCACTAAAGTTGAAATTTCTTTTAGCTCTGGCTGGTCTCAAGCCTGTGTAAAAGCAGAACTGGGACCAAGATCTAATAAAGGCAATGTTTGGAACCTCCCACGTAAGACTCATGACTTGGAACACCAGAGGGCAGGGAAGACCAACAAGCCTATGGGCTGGGCCTGGTCTCAGGAGGACCCTGGAGGTTTTGTGGGTACAAGGCAGGACTGAGAAGCTGCAGTAAATGTGTCAAGGTAGCCATGCCATGCCTGTGGGCTGGTATGCTGAACATTCAGACACCCCTGGGGGTGGGGAAGAGAGAGAGAGAGAGGGAGGGATGGGGGGGAGAGAGAGAGAGAGAGAGAGAGAGAGAGAGAGAGAGATTTGTTTGTGAAAAGGAAAGGATTCCTAAGCCAGACAGTCATGTCTGCATCAAATATTTTCAAAGGGAGTGTGTCTCTTCAGAGTCTCCAGGCCCCCTAAGAGAGTCAGTGTGTGTTTCAAATCAGAAGGTCACCTCCTCTCAGACCTGAGGGCCAGAATCTGTGCATGGTTATAATCTGGATTGCTGTGACAAACATCATAAGTAGCCACCTGTACCTGTTAATAAACATATAAACAGAGATCCTGCTGGAAGATAAAAAACAATGGTCAGTTCAGTCTGCTCATATTGTTTATTCTTGCCTCTTATATTTATTTATTTTTTATTTATTTGACATAATCAGAAAGACCTTTGAGTCAAAGACTCATTTACAAAGGTTCCACGTCGTACATAATGAACAGGGAAACAATACAGGTTTTACAGGATATTAGTACCTAACAAGAATCATACACAGTAATGGAAAACAATTTTTTCTTAACAACACATGGTGTTACATTTGTTTCAGGGGGTGAGCTAGCCTTCTAGGTTAGGGATGTTTTAGCACCAGAGTCGCACAGCCATAGAGGAGCAGAGAGTTTCCGTGGTGGCTGCTTGTTAAAGTAGATTTTGGGCGGTTTGGGCCATTATGATATCGGGGGTCAGAGAAATTGGGGGGTGAGGGTCAGTTGCAGTCACATGGGTTTGAGGCTTGTAGGCAATTCCTTAGTCCAGTTTTGAAGGGGCCGAGCCTGGTTTCTTCCGCGATTAGGCTGGGGAGGGCATTCATCCAGGTTGGGGCTTTGTAGCAGAAAGTTCGCTGGAATTGGGCGGTCCAGCCACGTGGTACCCATAGCAATAGTTTGTTCGAGCTGTGGGTTGTTCTGCCTGGTGATGTTGTGAGGATAAAGTGGCTTAGGGCGGGGGGTGAGGCCAAGGCCAATTGTTTTGGTCATTAGGCAAGTGTGATACCTAATTCTATTGTCAAGGTTTAGCCAGTTTGCTGTGCTATAGAGGGAGCATGTGTGTGTGAGGTGGTCACATCCTATGAGGAGCCAGCAGGCTTTGTTAAGCACCAGCCGGAGATGATTTAGGGCTGTAGAAGCTGCCACACTGTAGACGAAGATGCCGTAGTCCAGCAGGGAGAGGATAGAGGAGTTTATGGTGAGTTGTAATGCTTCAGTGGTGAGGCAGTGTTTGTATCGGTAGAGAACTCCTAGTCTGGAGCTAAGGGCATTAGATAGGTGTTGGATATGGAGGTTAAAGTTGAGGGCAGGGTC
This sequence comes from Neoceratodus forsteri, assembly GCA_016271365.2. Taxonomy (NCBI): domain Eukaryota; kingdom Metazoa; phylum Chordata; order Ceratodontiformes; family Ceratodontidae; genus Neoceratodus; species Neoceratodus forsteri. The sequence goes on from CM057452.1 coordinate 1,879,790,811, forward strand.
TAGTGTGATCCCTGGATATTTAAAGTTGCTTCCTTGTTCTAGGGGTGTCAGTTTAGTGGTGAGAAATTTGGGGCAGAGGTTTTTGAGGGGGTTCTGAGGATGAGAGAAAATCATGACTTTTGTTTTATTGTAATTTATTGTAAGTTGTTGGGTGGTCCGCCATTGTTTGATTTCTCGGAAAGAATGTTGGAGAGTTTCATGGAGTTTGGAAGGTGCCGGATCAGAGGCATATGGGACGGCATCATCCGCATACAGTAGCAGATTGCCGGTGCAGGCAGATAGGAGGGAGTTAAGGTATAGACTGAAAAGCCAGGGGCGCAGTATGGAGCCTTGTGGGACACAGGAGTAGATTGGGAGGCAGGGGGATAGGACAGTGCCAACCTTGACCATCTGTTTTCTATCCGCGAGGTAGCTGGTAAACCAGTTCATGACGTCCTTCAGTGTGTTTAGTAAGAGGGCGTGGGTGACGGTGTTGAATGCCTTGGACAGATCAACGAAGATGGCCCCAGAGAGGTGGCCATGGGTCCAAGGCAGAGTGTACATGGGAGGTAAATTCAAGTAGGGTGGTTGTGGTACTATGACCCTTTCTTAAGCCGTGTTGTTGGATGGTTAGCAGGTGATATTTATTAAGGTGATCAGTAAGTTGGTCGGCAACTATATGTTCTAGCGCTTTAGATGGGGGGGTAGGATGGAGATGGGGCGATAGTTGTTGGTGGATGTGCGGTCCCCATTTTTGTGTATGGGCATGATGTAGGCCAATTTCTAGGGTGTGGGGAATTTCACTTGATAGAGGGAACAGTTAAGAATGTGGGTGAGGTGTGCTAGGACTTCCGGTAGGGTGAGGTGGGGAAGTCTCAGATCCAGGGAGTTGTGGCTAAAGTGATGGCCGCTAATGGCCTTGGTTAGGTAGGGTTTTGCTGTCACAGCGTGAGGGCTCACAGATAGAAAGGTGGAGCAAGGGGTTGGGAGGGATTTTGGCCAGAGGGGGGCTCAAAGAAGTTTGGGGGGAGTACATGGGAGAGATCAGTGAAGGCCGAGTTAAGGACTGAGGCGATTCTAAGGGGGTCAGTAGAGAGGCTACCATCAATTTACATTTGGTCAGGTGGCAGATTAGTGGATTTGCCACAGAGCTCCTTAATGTTTTCCCAGAATTTATGCCCAGTGCCCCAGGTGGAGGTTGAGGTAGCTTTGTAGTAGTCCGCTTTGGCAGAGCGTTTGGCCCAGGTGCATTTGTTTCGGGCCTCCCTATACCATTGCCTGTCACAAGGTTGCTGGGTCTCGTTTGTTAGGTGCCATAGGTCGTGACGCTGCCACAGGAGTCCTAGGAGGTGGTCTGAGAGCCAGGGGGCATGGTTTTCCTTGGACATAGTTTTGGTAGGGGAAGGCAAACTTGTCGCAGGCCATATAGAAAGTGGTTGTGAATAGGTCAAGGGCTCGGTCTGGGTCGAGGGTGTTAGCTAGGTGAGTCCAGTCCCAGTCTCTGAGGTGGGCCTTGAGTTGAGCTAGTTTGCTAGGTCAAAGTTTGTGCTTGGAGATAATTTTTGGAGGGGCTTTGTGGGCAGTTCCAGACCAGCTGTAGATGACCAGAGAGTGGTCACTTAGGGTGTCAGGGAGGACCTGGGTACCATGAACAAGGGAATTGCCTGCACGCCGCATACCTGTGGTGCTTAGTCAACCCTAAGTTGGAATGCTGCATGCTGGGGGGTCCCACATACCCCCAGCAGCATTCATGGAAGGGGTGCATGTCCCTTCTACACTCTGTCCCCCGGCCGTTCATGCAGCTATGTGCACAGACAGTCTTGGGGATTTTCAGGGGGCATGCCCATACTCCACACTGTTCCTGAACATGCAGAGTGCTGGGAAAGGGGGGCACCAGATATGGCAGCAGGGACTCTGCTGTATCCATTGTGTATTCCCCCGATTACACCCTCTGGCTACGGTGGGATGAAACTCCCCCCCCCACCGTACTGCCCCAGTTCTCTGGGCAGGCAGGGAGAGTGGGAGGCAGCCTTTCTGGCACTCACCCTCTGATTTTTAAATTTATGATCCCATGCCATCCCACAATGCCCTGCTCCATGTCAAGCAGGGGATCCATGATTGGATACTCTCCAGTGTCCTCTGATCTGGCCCCCCCAAGATCCTGCACATCGGGGGGGTGGGGCCATGAATAGGCTCCCAGTGGTGGCCAATGTTAATGAAGGCCAGCCACAGCATGCATGTTAGGAGTGCAGAGTTGCGTGGGTTGAGTATGTGCCTCTTAAGTGTGCCTGGCCTGCAGCAGTGTGTAACCCTCATGATGTCCTAATGTTATTTCTTTGGTTTTAGCCCCATTTCCAGCCAAGTAACAACTTTCAGTTTCAGTCTGGACAGTCAGCCTACTGTACCATTGATTTCGTGTGCGATTTTTTGGTTTTAAACGGCTTATCAAATGGAAAAAATGGGGGTGGACTTATCAATGGGAAGAAATGGGGGACTGGGAGAATAAAATGGCAGTAGTTTCAATTAAGGGTTCCAGAGCAGACTGCATGGACTCAGTATATTTATCTGTTCATACCTTTCTATGTTTCTATGTTTCTATGCCTTGTATCCCAGGTTCTCATGTGAGAACCGGGAGACCCCACCAGGGGCCTGAGGCTTATATGATACCTTATAAGTATGATTCATATGAGACTGTAACACCCTATTGCATTATCTAATGTTTTACATTACATTGTCTTACTTGTATGGAATTACCTACATTGTCTGTCTGCTTCCCTGGGGCATTCAGGAAAACAAGATGCTGCATCTGACAGAATCCAAGTGAGGAAAATATTGAAATAAATTTACATGATCTCTCCCCTCATTAGTACTTGCAGAAAATATTCAGCTAAACTTTTGTCAGAGGGTAATCCTCCTCCCCTTACACCCACACACAAGAAAAATACTATTTGAGAGGAAATTACTACAAAACTCCTAAATAGTTTAATCAAGGGTGGGGAGGGAGGAGCTGCCCTGTACACCAGTGAGTTGCATGTGCACAGATCTTTTAATAAAATACCACAATCACTGCAAATAACTACCTGATAAGATACTATTTAAATGGTGGGAGCCTTAATTTCCCTCTCTGTTTTCTCTGTCGTGTACCAGGAAATGACACACATTTTCAGTCTGCAAAGTCAGCTCAGTACTATAATCATACAAATCACTCTGAATCATGTCTGTGATCTGTACAGTAGAGACAACAGTAGATCGGATTTTAGGTATTGGAAGAATTTCCTGCTGCACAGATGATTCACCTCTCAGGATTTTGCAGTCGCAAATAAAACACGTCCCTGCAAAGATCAGATTTTTTGGCACGCCCTAAATATGAAATTTGGGGTTTAAATGATTAGTAAGTGAGGCTTTTGTTGGAATACTGTAGGATCATGGAACAGGGGAGCTACAGGAGTGACACTTTTATTAAAGCAGCAGTGCTGTTTTGCTCAGGAAATTAACTGAACCATGCATTTCTAAAGGCAGTGTACTCACAAGGTAAGAGCACTGACTTGTGCAGGATCAAGCCTCCCTGGGGTCAAATACTCCCTGTGTGACCTTGGGCAAATCATTAAACTTCTCAGTGCTCCAGGGCATCTAGCTTCAGAAATTGGTAGAAGCAGGATTCCACTGGAAATTAGATATTTTATATCAGCTGGGCTATCCTGGGTAAAGTGTAAAAAAAAAAAGATTACACCAACATTTCACTTAATTTTTTGTAAAATGCCAGACATAAGGGATGGGATAGTGAAGGCAACAAACATCTGTGCAAAAGAGGTGAGCAAATGCAGGAGGAAAAAGAGACTAACATGGTTCTCAAAGAAAGTGGCAGCAAGGGTAAGGGAAAAAAGGGCAGCATTCAGGAGATACAAGGAGACACGGAGGGACGAGGACAGAGAGGTGTACCAGCAAAAACAAAGAGAAGTACGGGAGCCGGAGAGGGGCGCTAAGGCACAAACTGAGGAAAGAATAGGCATGGGGGCAGCAAAGGGGACAAGCTCTTTCTTAGGTTAATAAGTGAAAAAGAAAGACAAGGGGAGGAATTGTGAGGTTCCCTACTCATCCCCTTGCCCTCTGAGTCTTATGACTGCCCCCTGCCTTATTTTCTGGCTAATAACACTAATCTACACATTGTGTACATTATACTTATAAACCTTTGTGTGCCTTCTACCGAGGTGCAGAAGGAGACTGTGCAGAGGATGATGAGGAAAAGTATATATCCTGAACAAGTATTTCTGTTCTGTCTTCACAGTGGAAGGGGAAGGGGATGGGCCACATACAGGTTACAGAACCAGTGGAGAGAGGGAAGTAGTCACAAGTTCATTCCAAGAGGAAAGAATACTGAAGGGACTTGCAAATCTGAGAGTGGACAAGGCTATGGGGCCAGATGGAGTACATCCAATGGTGCTGAGGGAGCTCAGGGAGGTACTGACTGCACATCTGACAGCCCTGTTCAGTCACTCACAAGATACAGGGGTGGTCCCAGAGGACTAGAGAAGGGCAGATGTGGTCCTTCTCCATAAGAGTGGCAGCATGAAAGAGGCTGGGAACTACGGTCAGGTAAGTCTGACATCAGGAGTGGGGAAAATAGTGGATTCACTTCCAAAGGAAAGACTGATAGTACCCTGCATCCAGTGGGTTACAGGAACCAATGCAGCACAGATTCATGGGAGGGCAATCATGTCAGACAAACCTGATAGATTTCTTTGACTGGGTGACCAGAGAAATACATCAAAGACAGAGGCTGAATTCCAGGTTGTAATCCCAATAGATTTATTGGTACAGTATAAATTCAAACAAATTCAAATCACCTCACGCGGTAACTCCTAGCAGACAGTGGAACGTCTGCTAGGAGTTGCCTACTCTGCATGTGAGGTGATTTGAATTTGTTTGAATTTATAGCAATAAATCTATCAGGATTAAAACCTGGAATTCAGCCTCTGTCTTGCATTTAGGAGTGCAGTATATGTTTTGGATTGTTTTGTGAGGATTGGGGCTAGCAGCCCCTTCACTGCACCCGGCTTCAGAACAGCTGAGCACTCAGTGAAATAGTACTGGATTTATTTCATAAGAAAACTGTGAAGCTTGGGGTTGGGACCCAAAATGGTACATAGAAACATAGAAACAAAGAAATTGATGGCAGATAAGGACCACAAGGCCCATCCAGTCTGCTCATTTTTTCTACCTTACGAATGTGCCATAGGCCTTTACTCTGTCAATGGCCTATTTATTCATACTCATGTGAATTGCTCCCTTATGCCTATCCCATACCTGTTTGAAGCCCTGCACTGTATTCATATCCACCACTTCCTGAGGTAGGCCGTTCCATGCATTCACCACCCTTTCTGTGAAAAAGAACTTCCTCACATTACCCCTTAATCAGCCTCCCTCTAATCTCATGCTGTGTCCTCTTGTCCTGCAATAATTCTTATACTGAAACATTAGACTCTTTCACCTTGTTAATGCCCTTATGATGTTTGAATGTTTCAATCATATCACCTCTCTCCCTTCTTTGCTCTAGGGTATACATATTGAGCTCCGTTAATCTGGCCTCATATGTTTTCTGATGCAGTCCCTGCACCATTTTGGTTGCCCTTCTCTGGACTGCCCCCATTTTGTTAATGTCCTTGTGCATGTGCAACCTCCAGTACTGCACACAGTACTCCAGATGGGGCCTAACCAGTGTCTTGTAAAGAGGGATTATTACCTCCCTCTTACGACTTGTGATACCCCTACTAATACACTCCAACATCCCTCTAGCCTTACATACTGATTTCATGGTCTGCATGAATGATTTCAGGTCATATGTGGTGATGATGATTCCAAAGTCTCTTTCTTCCCTTGTGACTGCCAGCAACTCCCCTCCCAAACTATAGGTAGCTTCAGGATCTCTCTTCCCTATGTGCATGGTCTTGCACTTCTTTGCATTAAACCCCAGCTGCCACTCTTCAGACCATTTTGCTAGTTTTTCCAATTCTCTTCTCATTCTGCCCACCCCATCTGGGTCATCTGCAAACAGGCAAACCTTACCCTCCAGTCCATCTGCAATATCACTGATGAAGATGCTGAAGAGGAATGTCCCCAGGACTGATCCCTGAGGTACCCCACTTGTGACTTGAATCTCTTCTGATTGTATACTGTTTACCACCACTCTCTGCTTTCTGCCTACCAACCAGTTTGCTACCCAGCTGACCAACTTCTGACTCACCCCAAGCCTGCACAGCTTATTAATCAATCTTTTTATGTGGAACAGTATCGAAAGCTTTGCTGAAGTCAAGATAGGCATCATCAACTACACCCTCCTTGGTCCACCACTCTGGTTACCCAGTCAAAGAAATCTATGAGATTACTTTGACAGGACCTTCCTGTTGTAAATCCATGCTGTCTTGGATCCTGTGCTCCTATGGATTCCAGGTGTTGCACTATCCTTTCCTTAAGGAGTGCCTCCATAATCTTGCCCACTACTGAGGTAAGACTGACTGGTCTGTAGATCCCTGCCTCCTCCCTGCTGCCACTTTTGTGGAGCAGGATCACAAGAGTTCTTCTCCAGTCTTCTGGGACCTCTCCTGTGCTCAGACACTCACTAAACAATTCTGCTAATGGCTCTGCTATATGTACCCTTAGCTACTTTGGTACCCTGGGAGGTATGCCATCAGGTCCCATTGCCTTGTCCACCCTGAGCTTAGTGAGTTCTTGAAGGACCCTTTCTTTTGTGATGGGACTTATGCAAACCTCCCTCCCCTCTGTGTCCATGGTGCTGAGCTATGGGCCCTGCTCTACCTTCTCCTCAGTAAATACTGAGCAGAAGTATCTATTTAGGATAGATGCTTTTCCTTGGTCCTCCTCCACACTCTCCCCCTTATCCCCTTTGATCTTAGCAATAACCACTCTGGACTGCCTCCTTTCACTAATGTATCTATAGAAAGTCTTGTCCCCTTCTTTTACTATTCGTGCTAGTGTTTCCTCAGTTTGGGCCTTTGCCTGCCTTACAGTCTTCCCTGCTTCCCTTAAGGTATGCCTCCCTATCTTCGTCTCATTGCATTGCCTTACATTTGCTGAAGGCCAACCTTTTCGCTCTGGCCTTGTATGCTACTGTTTTTGAGAACCAAAGTGGTTTTCTCCTTCTTTTGCTCTTGCTTTTCTCCCTAACACAATGGGATGATGCATTAGGTATTGCATCCTTAATGCTTGCCCACTTTGCCTGTACACCCTAACCTGTATTTCTTCTTGCCAGGGCTAGCTTAACTCTGTTGGCCATCTTATCAAAGTCAGCTCCTCTGAAGTCCCATATTTCTGCCTTGGAATGGGATGGTTTAGGTCTAGTGGCCAAATTGAACTATACCATGTGATGATCACTGGCCCCCAGGTAGCCTTCTACCTGGAGATCTGTGATCCTTTCCCCGTTAGTCAATACTAGATCCACGATAGCCCTGTCTCTTGTAGATTGTTATACCAATTATTTGAAGCCCTTCCCCTGCAGGAAATCCACTATGTGCCTAGTTCTGGCAAATGTTCCGGTTGGTAGTGACCAATCTGTATCTGGCATGTCGAAGTCTCCCATTAGCAGTACTTCCCCTTTAGCTGTCATGTTTTGTATATCTTCTAACAGTAATGTGTCTATGTCCTCCCCTGGTCTGGAGGCCTGTAGACAACCCAAGTTCATATGGGTATCTCATTTCCTGTTTCAATGGTGACCCACAATTCTTCTGGCTTCTTATATGTATTCTGAATTTGTGTAGCTTTGATATTTATAGGCTATATTCACAGCTCCCTCGAGCAGGGTGACCTAGTTGGCACAACCTAAATTGACCTGTCGAAAGCATTCAACACAGTTAATCATGACCTCCTAGCTGAGCAACTAGCGACTATTGGTCTCTTTGATGACACAGTTGGATGGTTTAAGTCATACTTCTCCAACCAGACCCAGCAAGTTAGGACTGACAATGTCCTACCTGACAGCAGACCAGTCCACTCTGGTGTTCCCCAGGGCTCCATACTGGGTCCCCTAATGTTCAGCATATTCCTAAATCAGCTACTACGTGCCTGCCACTGCAAAAATTTGCCCTATGCAGATGATGCAGTTATATTTACTAATGACACTGACTCTATTACCTTGGAGCACACTCTTCAGGATAACTTCACTGCAGTCGTAAGATGGTTCAAGGATCATAAACTGGTCATGAATTATAAAAAAAACTAAGTCAATGATGTTCTCCAGTTTGCAGAACAGACACCGAATGCACCCTATCACCATTATGAATGTTGATGGGGTATCACTGGACCAGGTAAAGCAATTTAAATACCTGGGGGTCACAGTCGACAGGACCCTGTCTTTTGTCAATCATATCAGCAATGTTGTAAAGGCCCTCAACATATGTATCGGCCTTCTTTATAGGCATAAGCACAGCCGGACCACTGAAGACCTCAACCTGGCCATCTGCAGCTCTGTTTGCTCCCTGGTTGAGTATGGAATTGTTATATATGGGTCTGCAATGGACACAGCACTCAGTCACATTAAAATGTGCTTAAATAAGGGCTGCCACCTCTCCACTGGCTCAGAGCGGTTCATGCACACTTATGACATATAATCCCAATCCAACTGGCTTCATTTTCAAGTTCCAGACCTGCCTGCTGGCCAAAAAAGCAAGTCTAGGTATGCTGCCCACTGGTGTCCAGAAGCTACTCACCCCCTATGAAAGTACCTGCTCTACAAGAAGCTCCAGAAGTACAGTCTTCAAGATCCCAAGATGTCACACCTCCCTAGGGCAATGAGCTTTCACCCATTGGGTGCCTAAATGGCTTAACAACCTGCCTGCAACCATCACTGCCAAATCTACATTAGGTCCCTTTAAACATGAGCTTAGAACTCATCTGGTTGCTAATGCGTGTTGCGGCTGTTTCCCATAGGGCCTCCAGCCCACCTGACTGTAATCCTACCACACCTCTGCCTACCACTGTGTCTCTGCTCCATCACATCCCCATCTAACCTGTCCATTGTCTCCTCCCTCCCTACCTCCCTCCCCCTCCATTTTCCCCTCCTACCTCGTCACTTGTAAGCTCTCTCTGCTTATGGTACACTATAACTTTGGTCCTGCTCTGCCCAACAACTGGCCCCTAGCAATTTCTGTTCCTATTCTTAGTAGTGGACTCTGCTTCACCCCCCTCACCCAATGCCTGGCACCTTTGCAATCTATACATCTCTTCAGATGAGGCCCACAACCTGGGCTGATTCATGTTCTACCACCTCCTGTAATTGTCCTCTTTGTTTCCTCCTCCCCTGCGCCTTCCCCCCCATCACACTCCTATCCCTCTTTTCCCCTGCGTTTTGCTTTTTATTAGTAAATATGGTGTTATTTACTTAAAATCTCATTGCCTTGTAACCACTTTGCTAATGTTTAAGTGTAACTGATGTTACAACTCTTGATGTTTGTCCATGATGTGGAACCTATGTAATGAGCTTGTTCTCAAAGGTTTAACCCGAGAAACTCAAATAAATAATAATAAAAAAAATGTCATTGTCATAAAGGGCTACTCCCCAACCCCTTTTTTCACCTCGGTCTCTTCTGAACAGTACATAGCGAAGTACTGTAGTCTCCCAAGTGTGGTTACTGGTGAACCATGTCTCACTAATGGTTACTATGTCTTGTACACTGGGTACAAAACTGGCCAATGAATAGGTAACAGAGAATGATGGTTTATGGCACTCACTCTGGGAAAAGGAGAGTGACCAGCAGGTTTCCTCAGGGCTCAGTACTGAGTCCAGTCCTCTGTAATGTCTTTATAAGTGACATCACAGATGAACTGGAAGGGAATGTGTGCCTCTTTGCAGATGACACCTGCAATAGGTTGGACACTTCAGAGAGGGTGCAGAGAAAGAAGAGAGACTTGAAAAAGCTCAAGGACTGGGCAAGGGTATGGCAGCTAGGTTTCAATGCAAAAAAAGTGCAAAATCATGCACCTTGGGTGCAAAAACCCAGAGGCAGAGTATTTCTGGGTATTAATTTGGTCCATGATATAGGTTCTCAAATGGACTTCCGTGGTTACATTATGGGGCATGAAAGACAACAGAATGTAGTCCAGTGTGTGATCATCCAAGAGGGAACGAGTACTTCTATGTGTTGTTTTACATCAGGGATCCCATGGAGTGGACTATTTAGCTAGTAAGGCCCATATTCTCCAAGGCCTGCATAAAATATCAATCAGTTCTATTGCTTACAAGTATCACTACAGCATTTTCTTTGCCATGTTTCCTGTAATGATAGTAACATAACTTTGATAAGTTACCTACTGAGGATTGCTACTGCCTTTTCTTTGATTTCTTTCTCTATTATATTTTATTTTTCAAAGCTGATTTTGTCAGCAAGACCACAGATACTTAAGGTGTCCCATTGACTCAGCAGCTCAGTTCTCCCTCCACAGACCACCAAGTCAGAGAGCAGAGCTGATAAGTTATTTCTCCATCTGTTTTGAGGTTTGCATGGAGCAGAGCAGCCAGAGCCACTAAGGAACACTTTTCTTCCTTTTACTGGCTACTGTTTAGCCACAAGCAATGGAGACAACAGTGGGGACAAGAGACCAGGGCACTGCAAACACTCAGGACACAGACTGATATTTTCTTTATTTCATTTAACCAACAGTTAAAAGCCATAGCAGCGGAGACCAGGAAATAGTAATCACACAGGACACCACACAGTTTGATTTTTTAAACACACAGAACACCGACTGATATTTTCTTTATTTCATTTAACTTACAGTTCAGCCACAGCAGTGGGGACCATGAAACGGCAATCACACAGGACACAACACAGCTTGATTTTTGGCCTTCCCTTCCACCCCCACCCACTCAATAACTAAATAGCCTTCAAATCCACACATTGACTGACATCACAGATGGTGGGAAAGAGGCAGCTCCAAGGGAGTATGTGTAAATAGGGTACCTAGAGGTTGTTAGCCAGTTGTTGGGGAATTTTTAATGGGAGTGTAAATAGGCTGAGTTGGTAAAGTAGGAATAGAAAGTATCCACAGGTAGGGGGAGAGAGAGAGAGAGAGAAGGGGGAAAAAAGGAGTTGGATAGCTTTTAAGGGGTAGTGCAAATAGTGGTTCTGGGAGTTGTTAGCCTGTGGGTTAATTAGTGGAATGGTAGACATAATAGGGGGCAGCGGGTAATGTCTAGATATAAAGAGTAACTATGATGGAAGTGATGCAGTGCAGCTGCTGTGGGGTGACAGTTTTCAGTGAGACTTTCTGGAGAATGTGGTGTTGCCCCATCTGCAGGCACCTCTCAGGGCTGAGAAAGGAGATTGTCAGACTCAAGGCTGAGATGGCCTGGGTTAAGAGGACCTATTCCCACACTGGGGGACCACCGAGTCTACTTCTGCTTCCTCAAAGGGTACCGAGACCGAGGAGCAGCTGGACAATGGTGTGCTCAGGGATGGTTAGGGTGGTGGAGTGTAGGCATATCCCAAATCCCATACCACTACAGAACTCCTACACCACACTTGCAGGGTGGGACTGTCCCACAAAGGCACCTGAGGTAGTGACTGGGATGGATATGGAGGTCCTCCATGGTGGAGACCCCAAGTAGGGTAGCACAGGACACCAGAGGAGGATGAAGTGAATCCTGGTGGGGGACTCAGTAGTAAGGGGGATACAGTTGGGGACAAGAAAGGTGAGGAAAGAGTAGCAAAGTGCCTTCCCAGTGCCGTGACTCATAGGGGTGGAAGGATGATCCTAAGGATCGCTTGGAAGGCAGGGAGGGAGGGAGAGCTAGATGTCATTTTCCATTTGGAGACAAATGACCTGGCTGAGGAGAGGCCAGAGGCAGTTCAGGAGGAGTTCAGGAAACTGGGGAAGGATCTTAGTCATGTAGCACAATCTGTTACTTTCTCAAAGCTGCTACCAGTCCATGACAGGGGGGATGACATGAGGCTCCGTACCAGGGACTTCAACTTATGGTTGAGGAAATGGTGCAGAGCAGAGGGATTTGGATTCATTGGGGACTGGGGCTCCACGTGGAGGGATAGAGGACTGTACAGGGCAATGGCCTGCATACTTCCAGGAGAGGAACTGAGATCCTTAGTGAACAGTTTAAATGCTTCAATAGTAAGCTTTAAACTAACCAAGGGGGAGGCAGAATGAGGCAGGAAGACATAATCCCCCCCATGCTTACAGGGTCAGCAGAGGGAATCCCGAAGGTGAGGAGTCCCAAAAGGAACAGATGCTAATCGGTAACCAAGAGGAAGAGGGAAAGAGAAAAGTAAATAGTGGAGGAAAAGGGGGAGGGCGAGGAGGGCAAGAACAGGGGAGGTGGCAGTATAAAATGGAGAGCCATGTGTGCAAATGCTCAAAGTCTGGGCAACAAGATGGCAGATCTATAGGCCACCATGGCAGCAAGAGACATAGACGTAGTAGTAATTATAGAGACCTGGTGCAATGAAAATCAGGACTGGGAGGTGGCCATACCAGGGTATGCATTATTGAGGAGAGACAGAGCAGGTAAAAAGGGAGGGGTGTGGCTCTTTATGTACGGGAGAACATAAAGGCCACACAAATATTGGGGGACAGGGAAAAGTGGCGGCACTGTGGATCACCCTGGAGATAGGGAAGGGGCCACTATCAGGACAGGGGTGATCTACAGACCTCCAGCACAGGGTGAGGAGGGAGATAAGGATATGACAGAAGAAATCCAAGGGATGGCCAACAAAGGTGAAGTACTGCTAGTGGGGGATTTCAGTCTGCCAGCTGTGGATTGGTTTAGGATTGGGGACAAGGTAAAGCCAGATGAAGGTCAATACCTAGGTTAAGGGAAGAGATAAAAGCATGAGAACCCAATACATTGTGAAAATAAAAGTCCCCCTGAAAATCCTTTCTTGTTGGAAGACCCCTGCCTTGTAGAGATATTCCCCACCCACTGAGAAATCTACAGTCCGCAGATCCCCACCTGCCACCCGTGGAATAGGCCAACAAACTGCCCTGTCCCTGCTGAGATATTTCCCACCTGCTGATAAAACATTCTTCAGTCCACAGATTCCCACCTTCCCGCCAGTGCCAAATGTTGGCAGAACCCACCCGCCTGTAAAAAAAAAAAAAAACAGGATCCTGGCCTAACAAATGCTGACCTCCAGCCCCACTAGAAAAAGAAAAATGTCCCTTTATGGATATGCACCAAGGACCAGAAATAAGACTGGGTTATTTAACTATCCCTGCTGTAACCCAAAGATGCCCGATCTAGTATAAATTAATTAATTAATTAATTATTTATTTAAACTTTTTTTTTTTTTTTTACAAACCATGCCATTGAAAGCCATGCAAATGCATTCATTTCTGGGAGCAGTGAGAAATTTTTCTACTAAATATTTTATATGCACACATTTTTTTTAATTATAAAGGCCACCAGCTGGCAGGGGATGATGGGAAAAATTGAGCCAGCCTGGGGGACAGGGGCGGGCAGCCTGTGGAGCAAACTGGCTAACCAGGGGCCCTAAAAATGGGGTGGGGGGAAGAGTCAGGAGAAAATGGGGGGGGGGTCACTGATAGAAACCAGCCAAAAATTTAAAAAAACAATGGGGAAATAATTAATTTTTTAGGCCCACAGATGGAAAGAAAACGAGGAGGGAGGAAGTGAGGAGGAGGGGGTGAACCACAATACCAGGCTGGGAGAGGGAAAAAGGCTGGGAGCCTACAAAACCCTGGGGGCTGAACTCGCAGGACAGCAGGGGCGAAAGGGCCAGTAAAAGAAAACCCAGGTTGGATAAACGCATCCAACCCCCGATGCCTTTCCCCACCAGGCAAGCAGGGGAATCTAACCACCAAACAAGGCAGGACAAGTTATCTTTGCAATGCTTTCCCTGTAAAACACACCACATTTTTTAATTTTTTTTTTGGTGCACAGGTGCGGACAGGGTGCTGCAACCCTTAAAGTAAGACTTATGCCTAAAGTACTCGTGGCAGCAAAGATCCCACCAAGGGAGCCCTAAAGGAATATTTGAAAAAAGTGGGGTCTGGAATTAATTTCTTTTTTTTCTTTTTCTTTTTAAAAGCCTGGGGGAAGGAGGGGACAAGAAATGTAAGGGGGAAACGGGAGGGGGGTGAGGAAAAGAAAGGAGCCAAACATGGGGAGAACAGAGGAGGAGGGAGGCTGGGCCCACCACATGGCAGGTAGGAGAGGGGTGAGCAGGCCACAAAGCTGGCAGAGAGGTAGAGAACAGCCTGCTGCTGGCAGGAAAACTTGGCCAGGAGGGTAGAAATTGGCACAAGCAAGATGTTGGAAAGGATGTGGAAGAGAAAGGGAGGGCAGGGAAACGGGCCGAACACCAACAGAAGCCAGGGCTAGGGGAAACAAACAGCAGACCATGAGGCCAAAAGCAGTTGAGATGGATGGCAGGGTCATGAAACAAGAGACTTACCTGAGGTGAAACTGCAGCTGGATCGGGTCTTGGTGGTGCACAGCCAACAGGCATGGATGGCAGGCTGATGGCAGCACAGCAGGGCTGGAGAAACTGGGGCAGCCAGGCCAGCAAAAATGCAGAATTTGGCAGGTCCCTGAAATGGCAGCAGTACTGGCGACACAAATTGGACAGAGAAATCATCGGGCAGGAACAGGATCAGAAGAGGGATCACTTTCATCTGTCCCGCTCCTAAATACACAGCCCTGGCCCCTCCCCGAGGGGCCTGGGCCAGCCCTTGCCTCAGGAGCCTTTGCCCTGATTGGGCCAATGTGGTGCAGGGCTACCTGTCACCAAGTGCTCCAGTAGCCAAGCCCCTTCCCTATGTGGGCCATGTGCAAAAGTACGCCCCAGTGGGAGGCCGGGAGGGGTCATAGTAGCAATTGCAGTGACCTTGTGCAATGAAAACCAGGACATGCCAGGGTATGTGCTAGTCAGGAGAGACATAGCAGGAAAAAAGGGAGGGATGTGGCTCTTTATGTGAGGGAGAACATAAAGTCCATGCAAATACTGGGGGACAGGATAAAGCAGAGGCACTGTGGGTCACCCAGGAGACAGGGAAGGGTGCCACTATCAGGACTGGGGTGATCTACAGACCTCCAGCACTGGGTGAGGAGGGAGATAAGGATGTGATAGAAGAAATCCATGGGATGGCTAACAAAGGTAAAGTACTGCTAGTGGGGAATTTCAGTTTGCCAGTTGTGGATTGGAACCCCCCTGCTGCAACATCATTTAGATGTAGGAAAATCCTAGACTCATTCAATCAAAAAGAACTTTGCAACCCTCCCCCAGAGTAGCAAATAAGGAGCAAAAAATAAAGTGTACTTTGCAACCGTAACCACCCAGTCCCCTGGGGTTACTAGAATACTATCAGTATTATTGTTAGGAAGGTAGCAGGCAGCTGGTAGGGAGCTCATTAGGGGCTCCTTACATAATGACATTATTGTTTACTCAGCAAGCCTGAGGAAAGAATGATTAGGTTATTCAGAACTCTCACAACAGCATAAGCCACACTATGTGGACAGCTGTTCTGGGGAACTTAGAATACTCAGTTAGTCTATAGTTGTCAGTTGTTCAGTGAAGAGGTAAGAGTGGCAGAAAGACTGCCAGTGGGCTCTGAGGAGAGGGCCCAGGATTTCTCACTCTAGTGGAGTGTCATTTCCAGCTTCCAGTGAAGTGGTGGAGATCAGTGCTACAACAAGATTTACTGATTTCTACTCCCAGTGAAGTGGAAGGAACTGCTTGTTCTCTGTGGGCTCAAGGGGCAATCTCCTGACTTTTCTGTGTGTGTTTCAGCTGCCTTGGATAGGAACTGAGAGAGACTGTTTGATTGGCTACCCAGGAGAGTGCCTTCTTTCCTTTTTGTTGTTCCTTGTCCTGTGGATGGGACAACCTTTGTGAGCACTGTTCTAGGAGACCAGATCTCCACATCTTTAGGGGAATCATTAGTCTGGGGTGTGTGTGCCCATAGATAATGCTGGATCACACCTGTCAGTGCCCCTAGATCACCCAAGTAAGTGAATTTTCTATTAAACTGTTCACCCAAGTGAGTGCAGTTTTGTTCTTTGGTTACCCCAGTGAGTGATGGAGTTAAAGTGTGTGACCTCTAGCATTTCAGTGGGGAATGGGGGTTTCAATGGTGTAACCCTGAAGAATGGCAGAGACTGTCAGTTGTGGCCAAGGGTGGGAGGTAGGCCATCTAAGTGCTTTCAGGACAGGGCTTCCTGGTTCGTAAAGGACACCAGTTATACCTGAGCAAGGGCCAAGCTGCAGGTTAAGGTGTATGGCTGAGTTCCATTAAATTGCACCTATGTTTGAAGAAGAGTTCTGAGTCTGTGGCTTAGATTCAGTAAATGACACTCATGGGAGGAAAATGTTCGGGAGCGTGTCCAGGTGTACATTATATGCACCAATTTGGGAATTTGGGAAGAAGATTGTTCTGGTGTATGTTCATGAACTGTACTGCATGCAAGGAGAATTCATGAAATGTACCTGTCCAGCCTAGACTGACCCCATGGGGGTCCACTTCTGCTTTAATTTTCCACCAGTTGAATAAAGCCATACTGCACAATCCCAGTTACTGTTATGGGCATTCCAATTATTGCTTCTGGTCATGTGGATTTACTGCAGCACCCTCAGCAGGGTGGATCTAGCATATGCATAGCAGCCTCCACCCAGGACCTGGGTTGTGTTATTTGCACAAGGTTCATGTTGTTTTGTTTCTGTACCCCCCCCTCCTCCTCCTGAAAATGAGCCAGGTACACATCCTAACACCAAGGGTGGTACCTATCTTTTGTAAAGCAAAACGGTATGCCAGTAAGTGGGTACCGGTGTTCCAGTTTTTAATGGGGGTGCGCTTGCTAGTTAAAAAGTGGCCTGGGGGTTACAAAAAATGGGGGCTCATCTGGGATATTTAATTTGGGTGAGAGGTACAAAGAATATGTGACTTGTCCAAAAGAAATATGTTTGGGGGTGAGAAGCATGCTGAAGGAATGTCTAGGATCTTCCTGTCTGATGGGGGTGCCCCTAACATAAGATCGGTTACCAGAAAGCAAAGTTGTGCCAAGGAAAATGCCTCCTGAAAGTCTTTTGCTGCCTGAGTTTCTGTGGAAAAGAAAGAGGAAGACTTTTCTGCTTGTGTGTTTACTTTGAAAATGTGAACTGAGCAATGATTGCCCTTGCCTTTTAGTAAAAGCAGTTAAAAACTGTTTAAAAGTTGCAAATTTCCAGAGAAAAATATTTGTGTACTTAAAAGACAGCATTTTCTAAGTGCTCATGACATTTCAAGTGTGTACAGTGAAAATTGGGAGAGTTGCTAAGGAAAATGCACCAAGTACTGAGTGAAAATGCCTTAAAATGCTTGCCCCACTGTTATTTCAAGCCAAGAAAAAAGTGGCAGTCTGCAGTTTAAATTTTGCCTTCTCGATGATTACCTAGCAGGAGTGCAGCAGAGAGAGTGTGAGAGAGAGAGAGAGAGCTCATTTGCATGGTGTTGTGTGATTGGTCCCTGAGCACCTAAGCCCCGCCCTTGCCTGAGTCTCAGCTTGTGGAACATTCATGGAGAAGCAGCCTGCAGAGTGCGAGCAACATGTAGTTTGAGCGGCAGGAAGGAGGAATTGTTTACAGCAGAAGCACTTCTGAGAAGCAGTTTTTCTGTTTCACAGTTAAACTGGGCTCAACCTGTATTCCAACCGACTGGAGAGTGATCGAGGTGAACGTAATGACGATCAGTGGGACTGCCAGCCCGTTTCACCCCAGAGGCCTTCCTTGAGTCGGCAGCAGGCTGTATTCCATTGATGGTGAAAACCAGCTACTGCCCTTTGCAAAAGTAAATGACTGGTGCTGAGGTTGGAAACTGTGTAAGAACTTAAGCAAATGCAGCAAAAGTGCTGAAAGAGAGAGAGAGTTTTGTGAACTGTTAAACCTTGGAATTTGTGTGTGAAAGTGTTGTTTTCAAAGAAAGTGAACTTTAAGACAAACAGTCCCTCTGGTCCAAGTGCTTGTAAACTAATGGACTGAGAAAAAGTAAAGTGAACTTGCGCTTGAGAATATCAGCTGAAATTCTAAAGAACCAGTCAGAATCCTAGCAATTCTTAACTGAGTGTGATGCAAAGTTACAGTAGCCATGTTGGGGTGTAGCAAGTCAGTAACAAAGCAGCACCATTTTAGACTAGTGTTTTCAAACCCAAAACAGAGGTTCAAATGATTTCTTGCTAAGTTGTGGAATACAATTGCAGAAGCCAGGCAGCCTGTTAGTGAACTTTTTCCACTGTGTTAAAACCAAATCTCAGAGTGCTTGCAAAAACCGGTAATTTTGGAACTTGTGTGTTTAATTTACAGAGCATGGAGCAGCAACCCCCTCACTACCCGCTCCATGCTAGGGCATGGGTAACCCAACAAGAACAAGAGCTAGCCCATTCTGAGCAATTGTATGACTGTTCATCAGCACCCACTGAGGTGGCTTTGCTGAACTCGCTGGTTAATGTGTTCATAGTATGCCTAAAGCTAGGAAGAGGACTGGGGGATGGAGTAACAGTGGAAGGAGACAGATAGAGGGCTACGGTACCCAATCAGGGTGCTGAAGCATGAGCAGACTTGATAGATCAATAGGCCTACTCTGCTGGCATCCAGTATGTTAGTATGTTAGATGTTCTGCCAATTCCACATTGTACAGACTCTAGAATGCGATTTGGAATGAGCATGTCAGGTAGCACAATGGTAGCTAAAGCAGCATGCATTCATTTATCTCCAACTTACGAACATACGAAATTTGCCAGCAGATAAAGGCCTAGAGGTCTATCAAGTCTGCTCGAATGAGCAGCTAGCACCCCTTATTCTGCAGCTGACCCTCCCTTCCACCCTTCCCCTTCATTAACCCTCCCCCTTGTCCTGTCCCATCCTCATTTGAAGCAGTCCACTGTTCTACTGCATACCACTTCAGGAGGTAACGCATTCCACCCAGCCACCACCCTCTCTGTAAAAAAGTGTCTCCTCATCTCCCTCCTGAACCTTCCTCGCTCCAGTCTCATTTCATGGCCCCTGGTGTCCCTCCCATCCCTTACTTTGAACAGCCCCTCTGTACTTGTCTTGTTTTTTCCTTTCATGTATTTAAAGGTTTCAATCATGTCACCCCTGTCTCTCCTCTCCTCCAGTGAGTACATGTTCAACTCCTTCAACCTCCTCTCGTATGATAAGCCCCCAGCCCCTTGATCATCTTTGTCGCTCTGCGCTGCACCCCCTCCAGTAACTTAATGTCCCTCTTCAGATACGGACGCCAGTACTGCACGCAGTACTCCAGGTGTGGTCTAACTAATGACCTATACAGTGGCAGAATCACCTCCTCCCTCCTCAGGATATACCCCTTGGCACTACAACCCAGCATTTTGTTGGCCTTTGCAGCTGCCTTTCTACATTGTGCCGAGTTGTTCATTGACCCTGTAATGAGCACACCCAGATCCTTCTCCTCCTCTGTCTGGGCTAGCTGCATCCCCTAGCTGGTAACTCCTCCTTGGGTTCTTCATCCCAAAATGCAGCACCTTCACTTTTGGCATTAAAGCCCAGTTGCCAGGTGTCTGACCAGGTTTCAAGCTTTGCCAGATCATCCTGCAACCCCTGCCATCCCCCTAGGTCATCCACCACCGCGCCTACCTTGGTATCATCAGCAAACAGACTGATCTTGCTCTTGATGTCCCATGATATGTCTGCAATGAATATCCCAAACAACACTGGTCCCAACACCGAGCTCTGTGGAACACCACTCATCACTGCCCTTGGGTGTGAGAGCTCCCCACCCACCACCACCCTCTGTTGCCTTCCCTGCAGCCAGTTTCCTACCCATCTCACCAGCTTTGCACCCGCCCCTGTGCCTACTAACTTCCTTCCCAGCCTTCCATGTGGCACTGAGTCGAATGCCTTACTGAAGTCCAAATACAGGACATCCACTGCATGGCCCCTGTCCAGTTGCCTAGTTACCCAGTCATAGAACTTGACCAGGCTGGTTTGGCAGGATCTGCCACTTGGACACAGACAGGGGACCCTGTAGAATCAGAATGATAGCAACAGGCTGGGTGCAGTGAAAGAGACCCCATAGAGTTTGTAAAGGAGTTTCTGGACATTGTCTGCACCAGTGCTTTGCAAGGCCCAGAGGAAATGAAGTGTTCCATGCTGCATAGGGTGGAATTGGATGCTGCCAGTGCAGGTTCAGTAGATACAGGGGTGGAAGGCCCAAGTCCAAGCCTCGTGGGAGAGTCCAAGGTGGAGGAAGTGTGTCATTGGGAGGCATGTACCTCT
Source organism: Neoceratodus forsteri (assembly GCA_016271365.2). Lineage (NCBI taxonomy): Eukaryota > Metazoa > Chordata > Ceratodontiformes > Ceratodontidae > Neoceratodus > Neoceratodus forsteri. Next base: position 1,879,811,057 of record CM057452.1, read on the forward strand.
GAGGATAGTGGAGAGTGCACAGTTTCGGGGGTTGGTGCATTCCAGCTCCTGGGCAGAATGTGTAGAAGAGGAAGAAGCAGCAATGACTTCAGTGGGACCCCGTGAGTCACCATTGGCCTTGACTTCCACAGAGCCTCCCGATGCCTGTGTGGAGGAAAGCTCAAGAAGTGTGCCCTTGAGGGCAGAGTTGGACTGCTTTTGCTCTGCACTAAGTGTCTGTGACTGGCTCAACCAGGATTGGTCACCCCCAAGCCATGCTTCTGGATTGGAGTTAGTTAAAAGTAACAAGAAGGAGAGAATCATGCATAGATGAGCTGAGGCCAAGTAAGGACAGTCATACCCTTTCTACTTTCTGAAAATATGGGAACAAATTGAGAAAGACAGGCATGTCTGGTTGTGGGAGGAAGCTTGTGCCAACCTGTACCCTAGAGTAAACAAGTGGGTCTGAATTAAAGTGTGTAATGAGAGACTACAATTCTGGAAGCATGACAGGACCTTGTTAATTAACTTTGTGAGAGTAGTGGACAAAGCTGGCCAAGAGACATTCTACGATGTTCCCATGGTTCATCCAGATGGGGTGACAGTTTATACCCCAAATCCTGAATGGTACGGTATCCAGTGATATGGGCGAATATGATTGAGTGACTACATATGAGTGACTACCTTTGAGCACCTTGCAGTAGAGCGAGTGGGATATGTTAGCAACTGTCGATATAGCGAGGGACAGTGAAACAATAATAGTGAGTGTAGAGAGCACAATGGTTGGAGGGATCTGTGATGTAGAAGATGTAGGAAGCAGTTTTGGTTGCTCAGTCTGAGCTGGCCGTGTGGTCTAGTAGAGACAGCTTATGCCTCTAGTGCTGAAGGATTCAGGTTCAAACATGGGCAGGAGCATTATGTTTTTGCGATTTGTATGTGTGCACATATAACTTTTTTTGTTTACCCCAGTGTCAGGCTCCCCCTTGGAGTTGGTTATAATAATTAGGGGTGTGGGGGGGTGTGGGAACGTAGCCCCCTGCATTAAACATGGTGTCAATGTGCTGTGTTTTCTTGTGGTCCGGACTATCGCTGTCTATGGTCCCACTGTTGTGCACATCGCTGATGCAGATTTTTGGTGTTGCGCACTCACTCATATGTCGATTGCCATTGTGCATTCGCTCATATGATGTGGAACCGAATGGTACTACCCTAGAAATTGGTGCCATTCCTCAAATTGTGTATGCTTGCCAAAAGTAAATGCAGCAATTGCCAGCTCAGCCATCTGCCACTGAAGAGGCAGCAACCCAGGATAGAGGAGCCTTTCTTCTGGTGATCCAGGTTCATCTGCAGCAGCATCAAGGTTTGGCTCCAGCAGCATCCAGGTTTGGCTCCAGCAGGATCCAGGTTCATCTGTGGTAACATCTAAGTTTATCAGCCCAGCAACTCAGAGAAGATTTCCAGTCTGGGTCCAATATGAGGTCGTGGAAGAATCTGATCCGAAGATTTTATCAACCCAGCAGCTGAAGATTTCCAGGCTATAGGTACAGAGAGGTGAAGGTGACATCCTTTTGTTGCCCAGAACTGGTAACAGATCTTTTTAATTTTTTATTTGACTGTTTACCTGCAAATTGAAGATACCCTTGGAACTCTAATCTCCAATAGACTATCCATCTAGACTGTAGTGCTTGCAGAACTGTGTTTCAGCAGGCTCCAGCCTAGGAGAGAGTCTTGTTGTAGTGCTTCAGTACTCTGGACTCCTCCTTAGTTTGGGACTTTGCAGGGATCCCCCCCCAAAAAATATTTTGCAAATGTTTTTGTGTCTTCTATTTCTGTACTTTTGCAGACAATCCTTATAAAAAATGCTTTTTGGGCTTGTGCAGGATCCAGTGGGAGGGTTGCTTGGTCACTGTTTTTGGCTTTATAGGTTGTAGTTGTGTGCAGAAATATGTTTTTGATGTGTTTTCTTTTGCAGGTGTTCCTGGAAGAAGACAAGAAGACCTGAAGAGGATTTTTGGGACTCATTGGAGTCCTCCTTTGTGTAGAGTTGTTAGGCTTGTATAGCTGGATAATGCAACATCTAACCTTTTATCATTTTACAGATGTGTAGGTATAAAATGTTTTTTGGGTTTGGGCACCTGGTAGGTAGCATAGGTCAGATAGATTTACCCTAGAGGGCTAGAGGGGAAGGCAGGTTGGTGGTCCTGACTCTGGTTATAGGGATCACCAATGCTGTCTGGTAGGACATGCTTCAGGCAGTTTCTTGGAGCCACTGAGAACCCATAGATAGTACAGTAGTAGGATAGGAACTGAAATTTCTTCAGGGGACCTCTGTCCTTTGGTGCTACCTGCATGTGCCTGGCACATGGTAGGGGAGGACTTGTGCAGCCTCCCCATATGTGACACAGAAGGAAGGATGGCCTGATGCCAGGTGGAGGTATGACTGTGGACAGTCATTTGCCTGGCAGGGGTGAGTGTAACCACCCAGTCCCCTGGGGTTACTAGAATCCTATCAGTAGTATTGTTAGGAAGGTAGCAGACAACTGGTAGGATGTTCATTAGGGGCTCCTTACATAATGACATCATTGTTTACTCAGCTAGCCTAAAGGGGAAGAATGGTTAGGCCATTTGGGATTCTTGCAGCAGCATAATCCTCACTGTGTGGACAGCTGCTCTGGGGAACTTAGAATGCTCAGTTAGTCTGTAGTTGTCAGTTGTTCAATGAGGAGGTGAAAGTGGCAGAAGGACTGCCAGTGGTCTCTGAGGTGAGGGCCCAGGATTTCTCACCCTAGTGAAGTGTCATTTACAGCTTCCAGTGAAGTGGTGGAGACCAGTGCTACAGCAGAATTTCCTGATTTCTCCTCCCAGTGAAGTGGAAGGAACTGCTTGTTCTCTGTGGACTCAAGGGGCAATCCCCTGAAGTTTATGTGTCTGTTCAGCTGCCTTGGATAGGAACTGAGAGAGACTGTTTGATTGGTTACCCAGGAGAGTGCCTTCCTTTCTTTTTGTTGTTCCATGCCATGTGGATGGGACAACCTTTGTGAGTACTGTTCTAGGAGACCAGATCTCCACATCTTTAGGGGAATCATTAGTCTGGGGTGTGTGTGCCCATAGATAATGCTTGATCACACCTGTCAGTGCCCCTAGTTCACCCAAGTGAGTGAATTTTCTGTTAAACTGTTCACCCAGGTGAGTGCAGTTTTGTTCTGTGATCACACCAGTGAGTGACAGAGTTAAAGTGGCCAGGTGCCCACTATATGCACCAGTTTTGGAATTTGGGAAGAAGATTTTTCTGTTGTGTGTTCATGAACTGTACTGCATGCAAGGAGAGTTAATGAAATGTACCTGTCTAGCCGAGACCGATACTTGGGGGTCCACTTCTGCTTTAATTTTCCACCTGTTGAATAAAGCTATACTGCACAATCCCGGTTACTGTTATGGACATTCTGATTTTCTGATTATTGCTTCTGGTTATGTGAATTTACTGAGGCCCCCCTCAGCAGGTTACATCTAGCATATGCCTAGCAGCCTCCACCTAGGACCTGGATTGTGTTATTTACACAAGGTTCATGTTGTTTTATTTCTGTACCCCCACCCCTCTCCTCTTCCAGAAAATGAGCCAGGTATACATCCTAATGCCAAGGGTGGTACCTACCATTTGCAAAGTAAAATGGTATGTCAGTAAGTGGGTACCAGAGTTCCAGATTTTAATGGGGGGGGCCGTTCGCTAGTTAAAAAGTGACCTGGGGGTTACTCAGTTTTTTATTTTGCTGTTCTGTTCAGCATACTTTGAAACAATGGATCTAAGCAGTTATAAAGACACTCCTGAAAAATAGCCCAATGGCATTTCACCCCTTTAACAGGGGCTTTATCAATCCTAGACTCCCTGTAGGGGGAGTTCCTCAGGCAGATAGTAATGGAACCCACTCAAGTGGGGGTTTTACTGGACCTGGTACTTTCATACAGGGACAGTGTCGCTGATATCTCAGTGGGAAGCCACCTGGGGACCAGTGATGATTACACAATGTGGTTCAACAGAAGGACCAGGCCAGAACTAAACCACACTAAAACGAGGGTCCTGGACTTCAGAAGGGTTCGATTTCAAGAAAATGGGAGAGTGCCTCAAGGAAGCCCTAGCAGGAATAGGAAATAAGGGTGGGGGTAGAGGAAAATCAGACTACAATAAGGAAGGCCATTGAGAAGGTAGGTTAAGAAGAGCAAGAAAAGAAAGAGACTGCTATGGTTCTCCAGAGAAGTAGTAGAGAAGGTAAAGGAAAGGAAGCAGACATTCAAAAGGAACAAGATGACACTGAAGGAGACATAAAAGGAGAGTTATCAGGAGAAACAAAGGCAGGGAGGGCATTTAGGAGAGCTAAAGCAAAATGGAGGAAAACATTGCCAAATCATCCAGAAAGAGGGATAAAACATTCTTTAGGTACATAAGCGAAAAGAAATTGAACAAGGCAGGGATTATTAGACCGAAAGGAGGAGGGGGGAGGAGGACCAGAATAAAGCTGAAATACTGAATAAGTAGTTCTGTACAGTATTCACAAAGGAAAAGGTAAGTGACAGACCACAGATGGTAGAGAAGGATATTAGGGGAAGGAAGGTGGACACTAGCCCCTTTATGGAGGAGAGAGTTTTCAGGGAACCACCTAAACCAAAAGCAGACAAGCCTGTGCTGGCCCAGTGGCGCTGAGGGTTGAGGCGCTGGATGCCACGCCTTGCACCACACTGGCGACCCATGTTCGGGAATGGACTCGGGCCGCCGGGGGCTGGCAGGGGAGAGGTTGGATTGAGCGTCCCGAGACTGCTCTCTTTCCTCTGGGGTGGGATAGTTGGATATGTCGTGCTTGGGCGACCCCTGGTGAAGACCAGGAGAAGCACAAGATGCGGCGTAAACAAGGGGTGGAGATGAAGTGCAGCGCATCATTGCACTGCCGGCTCTGGGGGGACTAATTAAAGTGGAAAACCAGGCTGGGCCGGCTGAGCAGCTTGATAGCCGTGCACTCACCGACCTGGAGGCTTGTCATGGAATTGCATCGGAGGGTCCAGTGTCAGCCGTGTTAGGACCCTCGTGCACGAGTGAGCCTGCTGCCCTCTGGGTTGGTGGGAGCTGGCGGCTGGATGCCCCAGCTGGGAGTGCTGCAGAGGTGAGAAAATAGAAAGAAGATAACAAAAATAAACTAAAAGCAGACAAGGCAATGGGGCCAGATGGGGTTCATCCCAGAATACTGAAGGAACTAAAGTGGGAACTGTCTGCACCTCTGATGGTCCTGTTCAATCTGTCAGTAGAAATGGGGGAAGTTTCAGGGTACTAGAAGAGGGAAGATGCTGTCCCACAACCCAAAACTGGAAATAGGAAAGAGGCATGAGACTACTGACTTGTAAGTCTGACTTTGGTGATTGGTACGCTTATGGAAACACTAGTTAAAGAAAGGACTGGGAAATACCTAAAAAACAGTGGATTGCAGGATCTGAGGCAGCATGGGTTCATGGGGGGATCTTGTCAAACAAACCTGATAGAGTTTTTTGACTGGGTTACGAGAGAGGTGGATCAGGAAGGAGTGGTGGATGTGGCCTACCTGGATTTGAGTAAGGCTTTCAACACCGTTCCACACAGAAAACTGATAAACAAGCAAGGCTGCCTGGGAGTGGGTCCAAAAGTAGTAAAATGGGTACAACATTTATTTATTTATTGACTTTTGTTTACAGGGTAGGCACGCTAGACAAGGAAATGCCTATTTTCAGGTGTTACCTGGGAGATTACAAAGGTAGAGTTTGGTAAAACAGTACAACGACAAATAATACAGTGATGGAATATACAAGCAATACATCCTGAGGACAAAAATAACAAGTAAACAGTAAGGCAGTATTTCAAGAAAATGCTAAAATAGGCATTAAACAATGAAAACAAATAACATGCACATAATGAACAGATAAGCGTAAGTAAAAGGCAAGGACAATTGTACAGCAGGAAGTAATAAACAGCGCAAGGGAGAGTACATAAACATTTAGGTAGGGCATGTTAAGAAACAGTAAGTGCAAAGGCAAAAAGTAGGGATCTGCCATAGGGCAGGGAGTGAGGGCCTAAGCAATGGGTGGCACACAGCAGATCAGGTAATAGATACCAGACGGCCTAGGGGTAGTTACAGACTGAGGCAAACTTCAGGTGAGACCAAAGAGAGGACTTAAACAAGGAATGGGTAGGAGTGCTTCTAATGAGTGCAGGTAGGGTATTCCAAAATTTAGGGGCACAGACCACAAAGGCACGGTCACCTGACAAGGTATGAGTCTTAGGGACGAGGAGGAGATGTGAGTTGGCTGATCTAAGCCAATATGATGGCAGCGCCGGCTGAAAGAATTTTGACAGGGCAGGAGGGGAGGCGCTAAGAACAATTTTGTCCACGAAGCAGCCCAGGACAATCGAGCAATAGTTACTCAGTGACAACTGTGATGCCTGGCCAGCTGGTTACTATTATTGTATGATATTTGTAATATAAAAATATAGTATGTGATTGTCTCACATAAGACAGCCTATGCTTCCATGGGTGCCCCCCCCCCCAGGTTTCAGTGAAGCTACAGGATATGTAAACTGACCAGGAACCATTTAATTAACTGACTTCCTTCAGAATGGCATTTTATTACCTTTTTATGACATGCCTAGGCTTTTTGAAGTGCAAACCAAATGAGACTTTATGACTTCAGAAACAGGACATCATTAGGCTGATTCCTGTTGTTTTTTTTAACACATTGGTGCTAGTGTGGGGTTGCTAAGTTCAAAGGAAACATGTGTAATTAAGGAGTTATATATAGGACATGTCTTTTTTTCTTCTGATGGCACCTTATTTAAAATACCTCCTGATAGGAAATCATTTTTTGTAATTTTATATTCTAAAAGGAGGAGCTAGATGACTCACAGAAGTGGGGCGGAGACACATAGGTTAAACTGACACTTGTGTCTGAAATGTTGTCATATCATCTTGGGACTCTAAAGAGACATAGCTCTCTGATCTAACTTTAAAACGCACTTCCAGAGGTAATACCTTAGATAGCAAAAATCTAACTGTATTGTGGTAGGAGTTTTGCTTTGTAATTTTCCCTTGTTCTTTCATGTGATTGTGAGCTCTTTGATATACTGTTCTGTGTTTACATTTTTCATATTTTTATCATCTTTTAGTAAAGTACATTTTCTTAAGATTCTGCCTGGGTCTTCTCCATCATTTTTACATGTGGAGTGCCTGTATTTGTAAGTCTGACAACTGTTAAAGGGCTTGATGGCATTACTAAGCTTGGTAAAAGATAAGAATATACTTAAGGTCTCTTACAGAATTTTAAGGATTCATTTTGGATACCTGATTAGGTGCCCTTAGGCGAAAGATATATTGCATCCCCCGAAGAGAATATTATTCGAGCCTGTACATCTGGGTACACTAGCATAAGGTTCACAGTTTGAATCCCCACAGAACTTGAGACTAAAGGTGATTCAGACGCAAAAGCAGACAGGAGGGTTACCCTGTCTGTTATCTGTTCACACTATTGTGCTCTGAGGTTGGCAGTGTGGGAGCAGAGGGCCTGACCTGCGGAGTGCGTTTGTGACAACAACCAATGTAGTTTTTCATATATATCGCAGTGATGGGTAAGCCAAGCAAAAGATATTATTGTAGGCCACATCCCATTTTGCAAGGCTCATTTTTGTGGCAAGGGTGAAGGTTGTCAGTCCATAGCTGAGAGACAGGAGAAATATTGCTCTGGCAAGGGCAAGTCATGCAACCACTGTAAGGGACCCACGAACCCTATATGCAAGTCCAAGCTTGATGTTCATTGTCCTACACACATTTTGAATGTGTAGGTCTAGGTCTAACTGGGGGTCAAGTGTGACTCCCAGGTATTTAAAGGAGCATGTAGTGCCAACTGGGACACCATCAATGCTCAAGACTTTTAGTGGGACAGGGCACTGCTTGAACTTGGCTGAGGAGCCGAAGAGCATGAGTTGAGTTTTCTTTATGTTCAGCACAAGCTTATTTAACAGGAGCCAGTTCTGCAGCTTATTGAAGTCCGCTTATGGATTGTTATTTATGGAATTGACATCAGTCAAACTAGACAGGAGAATCATATCGTCGGCATATAGTGTTGTGGTTCTATGTGTAGGAACCATGGGGAAGTCATTAATGAAGAAAAAGAAAATAGGATGAGGCCTAAGATGGATCCCTGGGGACTCCATTCATGATGGGGACAGGTTCTGATTAAGCCGTACTAAACCTGACAAGCTGAATCCTGTCAGTGAGGTAGTTGGAGAGCCAGTTTAGGTCTGGGCTGGACACACCAAGGGAGTGGAGCTTGACACAGAGCAAGGCGTGATTCACCAGATCGAAGGCCTTGGAGAGGTCCATGAAGATAGCACTGGACAACATGCCACAGTCCATGGCTCTCCTTATTTCAGATTTGACCTCAGCAAGGGCTGTGTCAGTGGTGTGGCCGTTATGAAATCCATGCTGTTCAGGGGACAGCAAAGCATGGTTGGCCAGATAATCCGTTAGCTGTACCGTCGCCACTTTTTCCAGTATCTTACTAACAGCAGACAAGGTTGCTATAGGGCAGTAGTTTTCTGTGCATTTTTGGTCATTCTGCTTGAAGACAGGGACAACTCTTGCTACTTTCCATAATGGGGGAACAGTTCTGGTAGTGAGGGATAGGTTAAGAATATGGGAGCTAGGGAGCACAAGCAAAGGGGCACCAATCTATTATAGTTTAAGTTCGAGGTCATCATGACCAGCACTCATATGAGAAGATAAGCTGGCAAGAAGCTTATAGGTTTCCCTTACTGTGACTGATTTGAGATAGAAGGGGGGAGGGGCGAGGCAACGGTTCATGTAGGGAGCCAAGGTAAGAGGTAGCAGACTTGACATTACCAGTAGCAAACAGAGAGGTGCACGCCGAAAGATCAGATAATCGTTAAAGGCTTTGGCAATCATAATAGTGTTACTGCAATTTTTTCCATCAAGGACCATGTCTAGGATGTCACACCTACTAATTCCCCCAAGTACAGTTTTTATTGTGTTTTATAGTTCCGCAGATCTTTGGCAGAGGATAATAGGGCGGTCTTACAATATTCACTCTTAGTTGTTCATATCAGCTTTTTATAGATATCATAGAGGTGGCAGTATTCATGATTGTCAGACAGTTATTTAATGAATTTAAATTTACCCCATTGCTTATCTCTGGTTTTTATGAGAGAGCAGGTCACTATGCAACCATTTGGTAATGGTGCCTCTAACTCTCTTACTGACTCGAGGGTCATGTTTGTCCTGCAGAGGGGGAAGGATGTTGAGGAGGCTGTTGAGAGTACCTTTGACATCCGCAGCAGAGAGTACCGGGGTCCAGTCAGTGATTGTAAGATCATGAAAAAAGTGTGCTGGGTTGAAGCGAGAGAAATCTCGCACTTGTATGATTTTGTGTGGCACTTTAGGATAGTAGAATCTCCAGACACAGTAGATGGGAGAGTGGTCAGATATTGATTCAGGAAGGACTCCTGACACAGAGATCCTATCAGGCCTGTTGGTTAGGATCCAATCCAGGAGCGAGCCTCTACTCCTAGGGGAGGGGGTACATGTAGGCTCACTGATAATCTGGGTAAGGCCAAAAGCTGCCAACAGTGGTTCATACTGCTTGACACTATCTCCAGACCAGTTTAAGCTGATGTCACCACATATAAGTACCTCATTAGAGTAGATTTTGGGAATGATACTGTCTAGCAGATAGGAGAGTCCTTTGATACCCTGCTTTGAAGGGTTGTAAGCACAGATGATGTGGATTTTTTTGGCATTCCCTAGAAGAAGAAGTAGCCCATGAAGGAATGTGCATGTTGCAGAGGGGGGAGATGCAACATAGTGGATTGGGTAGATGTGGAGGTGGCTTTTATAACATATCAATAGACCACCCCCACACTTTTTACCAGTATGGTCACATTGCCGAAGGCCAAAATTGGAAAACGTAATGGATGAGTCAGGGGTGGAGGGTTTCAACCACTTTTCCATAAGGCACAGAACATTCAGGGTTATAGCTAGCTAAGTAGCAGAACTCAGAGGGTGGTGGTAAATGGAGTTCACTTGGAGGAGGGTAAGGTAACCAGAGGGGTGCCTCAGGGGTCAGTACTGGGACTGGTTCTCTTCAATGTCTTTATTAGCAACATTGCAGAGGGGCTGGAAGGAAAGCTATGCCTGTTTGCAGATTACACAAAATCTACAACAGAGTGGGCACACCAGGAGATGGGGGTGGGTGAAAAACGTGAAGGAAGATCTAAATAAGCTGGAAATCTGGTTAAGGGTTTGGCAATAGGGTTTCAATGCCCAAAAATATAAAATTATGCACATGGGACACAGGAACTCAAGGGCAAGATATCAGTTGGGGGGAGGAGTTATCAACCACACAACAGGAAAGAGACCTGGAGGTCATCATATCTGACGACTTGAAGGTAGCAAAGCAGTGTAATAAGGCAGTGGGAAAGGCTAGCAGGATGCTGGGGTGTATAGGGTGGGGTATCACCAGCAGAAAAAGGGAGGCAGTGTCACCCCTCTATACATCAATGGTGAGACGACATCTGGAGTACAGTGTCCAGTTCTGGAGGCCCCATCTCAGGAAGGACATAGATCAGGTGGAATCAATACAGAGGAGGGCAATCAAAATGGTGCATGGCCTGCATCAGAAACCCTATGAGGAAAGACTCTGGGAGTTAAATATGTACTCACTGGAGGAAAGGAGAGAAAGGGGAGACATGATAGAGACATTCAAATACCGTAAGGGTATCAATAAGGTAAAGGAGGGTGGCATATTACACAGGAAGAGATGCTCAAGAACAAGGGGGCATGATATGAAGCTGGACTGGGGAGACTTAGAGGGGATGTGAGGAAGTCTTTCTTCACGGAAGGAGCGGCGGATGCCTCAAACAGCCTTCCAGCAGAGATGGTGAGTACCAAAATGGTAACAGGATTCAGACATGCATGGGATAGACATAGAGGGACCTTAGTAACAGGGCTGTGTGTGTGTGTGTGTGTGTGTGTTTGTTTGTGGGGGGGGGTGTTAAGGTCAGATATCAATTAAGGACTATGGTGGAACAGTGGGTAGGGACTTTAGGACAGACTAGGTGGACCAGGAGGTCCTTTTCTGCCAACAATTTCTATGTTTCTTATTATTATGAGACTATTTCTAATTTAAAATTGCATTGGTTTACTGTCATCTGACATTTTTATGTAATTTTATGAGACTTTTGAGTTGAAAACAAAGCCCACAAGGCTGCCTGATGTGTGCATGTGTTAAATTTTTGCAACCATTTCATTTTCACTGAAACCAATGCATGTGCCCTAAAATCTAAAAGTGCACACTGAAACCAAAACATACACACGGAAACCAATACTATGACAATAATACCACATTTTCTTGAAACCAATAGAATCCTATTGAAACCTACGCATTTTCACTGAAACTAATACAGTATGCAGGTTCACAGAAAATACATTTTCACTGAAAGTAATGTTTTATTTGAAATCAATTTCTTGTTGATGAAATCAGTATATCTTTTCAAACAAACAAACGTATGAAGTAGTTAGCAGAATTAGGCATTGCATTTGTTTCACACCATCAATGCAAATTTACTGCAAACAATATATGGGACCTATGCACGATGCCAAAGTGCCGCATAAACTGGGTGTGTTGGCATCATTATGCATGAATGCTGCGGAGCATTGGCCATGCGGCATTCACACCTGGGGTGCGCAGCAGGTATGCACCCGATCCTCAGGCCACTCTGGACAGCAATGCTGGGGTGGGTGGGTGGGCATGCGAGCTGTATGTGGCATGCACAATTGTGGGAAATGCTGGCCGCAGGCGTATGGAGGAGTGTGCAGGTTACGGCAGCTGGGGCCCTGCCATAACCCAATGCACGCCCCCATGGACATGACCCACCAGTTGCGGCGGACCTGGGATTCTGACCACTGTGCTGCCCCAGTCCACAAGGCTGCTGGTGAGGGCTGCAGCTGCTGAAGGGGTGAGTGTCTGGCCACTGAAGCTCCATGTCCTGGTAGTGGACCCCCCCAACATGGCAGCCCCGACCCCATAATGCCAGCCCCCTCACACATGTCTGCCATAACCCTGTGGTGGTGGCAACACCCACCCCCCCAAAAATGGCGGCACCATCCTCATCTCATGTAACACCCCCCCACCAACATGTCTGCCCCAGCCCCTGTGCAGTCACAGACCGACCAACCAGCACCTCCCATCCCCATCTGCAGTGAACCCCCATACACACAGGTACCCCGTCCACACTGGGCCGATCCCCATCCTGGAACCCCTACCCGTCATTGGTGGCAATGTAAGCCCACCCCCTATGGCAATGACACCCCCCACCCCTATACCTGCTAGCTGGAGCTGGGCACTGAAGGGCCAGCTGCTCAAACCTCCACACACCTCCTCAGCCACTGGCTGTCCGTGTGCTGCTGGGAGTGTGCCCCTCAATATAGGCAATGTGCTCCCAGCAGCACTTGGATGGCCAATGGCCAAGGAGGTGTGATGAGATTTGTGCTGCTGGCTGTCCAGTGCCTGGCACTGCTTAGTAGGTACAGGGGAGTCAGTGCCACTGGGGGTTGGCTTACATTGCCACTAGTAATGGGCGGGGGTTCTGGGGTTGGCCTTGAGGGGGTGTTTGGGTTGCTCCACGCCTGGCTGGGCAATCGCGATAGAGCACTTTTTGGGGGGGTGGGGGACCCACTGCAGGGCATCCGTCTATACACCATGAGGGTGCCTTGTACCTTGGGCTTAGCCAGGGGGGCACAGCGGATGTCAGGGCATGGCTGTGCAGGTCCAGGTGCACATGGGTGCTATTCACTCTCCCGGACCCATGCCATTTTTATGTTGGCACGCTTGCACAGCCAACATCTTGCGGTAGTGTAGCTTTGGAGGTGCGGTCGCTGTTGGGCGAATGCAGGGCATGCACCAGTAGGTACGTCCCTCATTCCCCAATCAGCTTGCATGCTGGTGCCGCACCATGCATACTAATGTGGCGAGCACATCTAAGGAAAGGTCTGCTGCAATGCGAGCAAAGCTCGTCACACTCAGTGGACCCTTCCTACATGCTTGCCAGCTAGTAACATGGCAGCACAGTGCCCTCTAAACTGCCTACTTCGGGGGTGCCCAAACCCCTGGTCAGCTTACCCTGTTCCTCAAAGTGTGTGCCAATGGGGGAGCCTACTCCCCGTTGGCAGAATGTGTCCCCCCCCGCTTTCATTGTTTGCTTACAGGGGTGCCCAATCCCCGTCGGCATCCGTCCCCCCTTTCCCACTTTAATGTGCTGACGGGGGAGCCTAGTCCCCATCGGCATGATATCCCCCTCTTCTTCTGTGGTGAGGAGGGTGCACAATCCCCCATCGGCTACTGTACCCCCCCAAAAAGAATCCACCTGTAAAAAAGAAAACCATCCACGATGTTGTATTTTTAGTACCTGTAAACCAAAAACGGTCCCTCGTAGTCTCCCTACCCACCACCTGCAACAACCCACTGCACACCCTGCCTCACCACAACCCCCCTTCACCCCATACTTACCTCCGGAGCTTGGCACAATGATCTTCGGTGGACCAGGAACACGCCTTCACTTTTCAAAGCCGACCGCGAACTAAGGAAATGCTGGTAAGCTGTATAATGGAATAAATAGCATTTATTCAACTTTGATGCATATCTCGGGCATTTTTTGGAATTTTTGCACCAAATTTTCAACATGGGGTTTATGGGACCCCTCCTCATGAATTCTGTCACAGTTATGACGTTAATCGGTCCCAAAAGGTGATTTTGCAGTCACTGCGCAGAATCATCTTTCAGGACTGATTAATGCAAGAACAGTGGCAGTGTTCATGAGGTGGGCTCTCAAAAAGCCTATGTTGCAAACTTGGTGGAAAAAAATCCAAAAAATGGCTGTTTTACAAATGTGCATTGCGCAGTTGCTACGCACGCCCATAACTTCATGAATTCGCAATATTTTCATGCTAGATTTTCAACATTGTCATTTTTCTACACCTCCTTGTGAACAGTACAGCTGTCATTTTTCACATCCTGGCTGAAATGTGTTTCCGCCTTCCGCACAATACCGTGGTCGCTGTGGGAAATCAGTGTTTGGGGCAGATTACGAAAATGACAGTGACTGTGCATGAGCAGAGGTACTAAAATGCCTATGTTGAAAATTTGGTGATGATACTCCATAAAATGACTGTGTTATGAGTGTGCATTGTGGAGTTAGCACGCACGCTCATAATGTTGTGCATTTTCACTCTGGATTTTCACCATTGGCATTTTTCCACACCTCTTGATGAACAGTACAGCTGTCATTTTACATATCCTGCCCGAAATGTGTTTTCGCACGTCCAGCGCAGAATAGCACGGTCACTGTGCAAAATCACTTTTTGGGACAGTTTGAGGAAATTACAGTGAAACTGCACATGAGCAGAGGTGCTAAAATGCCTATGTTGAAAATTTGGTGCCGAAACTCCATAAAATGACTGTGTTACAGGTGTGCATTGCACATTTCCCACACACCCTTGTAACTTCACAAATTTGCAATACTTACATGCCACATTTTCACCACTGCCATTTTTTTATACCTCCTTATGAACAGTACAGCTGTCATTTTTCACATCCTGCCAAAAATTTGTTTCCGCATTGCACTACCAAAGCCAATGTCAGTGCGATGACATTCGGCATTGACAAATGCTTGTTATTTTAGTCTTTGGTAACTGGGTAAGGCTCACTAGGCACACATACCTGTTGTCAGGGGTGACCTAGGAGCACTGGGCAATTAAGTGACTTGTTCAGAGTCACACAGTATGCAAATGGATGTTTTGAGAATTAAACCCAGGTCTGGTGTGCTGGATGTACCAAGCTTGTTCACAGCTAGTTACTCTAACCTCTAGGCTATACTCCCAGGCAGAGCATCCCATTGAATGCCTGCCTAGATCCGCAACTCTGCCCCAGGCAGAATCCTGCACACTGGAGGGGGGTGGAGCCATGGCAGGTGGCTGCCGGTCATGAATACCAGCATGTGCACACCTGTCCACAGGTGTGGACCTATGTGGGTGGGATATGGACCTCCGGTGAGTATTTCCCTCTAATCCATGCATAGTAGCCATTGTTTGTGGAAATGAGTATGTAAGTAATAAGCCCCAACAGGGTGTGCATTAAAGGATTTTAGTGCTTGCCCCTGAGGTGTGCTAAGGCACGAGGCTGAAGGCTGAGTGTCTTTACACTCCTGGGAAGTGCATTCAAATTCTTCAATGCACATCCTGGAGTGGCTTATCACACTTATAAAATGGCTCATTGCTACTGTTTAAACAAATAACATGTAATAAATTGTCTAAGTAAAAGAAGTTATGTAAATATTGAATTTGAATGTTTTATGCTAATTTCATTGTGTTAAACAGGTAAAATAGTCCCCTTTAGTAATGGTACATATTCATTCAAGTTTATCCATCTGCAGTGAATGGCAGCATTGTATAAGATAATGTAGTTTACTGTAGAATTTGCAGAAATAAAATGTCTGAATTCGTGGTCCTTTGTAACCTGCACCCCCTCCCCCCATTGCTGCCTGTGACAGTGTTGGGTAAGACCCTATGCCATTTGTTCTGCAAAAAGTGTTAAAAGCAAGGATCTGTTGCTCCTCCTTTATTTCTGCCTCTTCTCTGTCTTTTCCTGTATGATTGCGCAATCAGATCTTCTTCTGGGGCACTTAGGAACTGGCCACTCTGACAGGTCCCCCCATCATCCCCCCCCGCCTTCATGTGCTGCTTCTTGCTGTTTCTATTCTATTCTATTGGGGAGGCAGTATAGCACAGTGGTTGAAGGCTCTGAGCTGCAAATCTGGTGACATCTAATAAATCAGACCTGGGTTTGAATCCCACAGCTTCCACTTGCATAATGTGTGACCCTAAGCAAGTCACTTAACCTCCTTGTGCTCCCAGGTCACTCCTGTAAAAAAGCTTTCAGCTTAGTGTGCTATTCCTGGTTAAACAACTATTCTTTCTTTTTCTTCCTTGTTTCTCTGTAGTAAAAATATACGCAGATTTTAGTGTGAGACTGGGTTTCCTGATTTACAAATGTAGGTACTTATATTGTTGAAAAATTACAGAATGTTTTTTTTGGGGGTGTCTTAGAAAGGATTGCAAGTTGAAACAGAGAGTTGTCATTGAGAAACCTGTTGACCTCCTCTAGCTTGATTAACGGAATTGCCAACAGAAGACCAGCTCCAGACAGCCTGTTCTGTTTTGTGACACCTGTTGAGCCTGGATGTATTCAAGTCCAGAAATAAATTGATAGACTCGATGTATTTTATGAAAAACAGGATGTAGAGTTAAAAAACTGTCAGGCAAACAGATCTTATAAAGAAGACCTATGTGATTTGGTTTGACAGATTTAGATTAGGATATACACTCAGAAGAAGGACTTGTGTTTGAACTGCCTGTATTGAAAACCCATCCTCCACAAATCTTAATTTTAAATTGTTATTGTCATTAATAATAATAATGTCCTACTTGCAAATGCTATAACTTCTGCTGGACTGCCTGGGCTTCCTGACCTTTGCTACTATGACACTGCTGAACTGAGACACTGTTATGCAGCTGCTCACACACAGTTGAAGTTTCTACAAGCACAAACTCGGTCAATGGAGAGAAAAAGTACTATGCTGATTGCCGTTTGCTACTGGTATCTTTGCTGCTTTGTAACTTAGCGACCCCCCCAGCACTATAAAAAACATAGAATCACTGACTCTCCGGTCCTCACAAAGCGTACAGATGAGGTTGGGGAGCATATATAAAGCAGCATCCATTTTTCTTTGCTGCCCCCCACCCAAAAACAGGATTTTATTTGTTTTATTTATTTAGCTTTTGATGATCGGATAAGTGCTTTAGGTAATATACCTGCCTATTTTCAGACACAACCCTTGGAGAAATTAGATTTCCCATCCTTGGCCCTGGCCCCGCTCCCAAACAATACAAATAGGGCCGGGAGGCCAAGAAACAAATTAGACAAGAGCAGTCACATTTCAATAGATATGATTTCTGCTGCTCATGTTAGTGTTTTGTTTATGTTGCTCTATACAGAGCTCCATGGGCTCTTGGGAGAGCCTGCTAGTGGAGCTGTGAGAGAAGTTTCTTCAGTTAAAAATAAAAGTTTTGCTGCTCTGGGTGAGGAGGATCCGTGTCTCTCTCCCTATTCATACCACACCCAGTGAAGAGCAGTTTCTGCCCCTGCTCCACTCATTGTGATGCCTCAGTAAACAAAGAGGCTTCCAACTCTGTATTTGAAGTACCACTCCACTCATTCTGTGTCATGAGTGGTGGCTAGCCAACTGATGAGACCCTCTCCCTGGTCCTCCCAGTTTGGCTGTGGCACTTTTGCTTGATGTATGGTGCCCTAGAAACACTGGAGGCTGAGCTGCCTAGTTGAGCTAAGCTTCAATAGAAAATATGGGGGTTCTCTGGCAAAATTGATGCTTGAAAAAGTAATGATAGAAACTAACGGCAAACTGCCTGATGGTGCAGTGACAGGCATCGGGAGGGGGACTGAGTGAAAACTTTGCTTTTCTTATGAAGGTCATAAAGTATATTTTACTTGTTAAGAGATGCAGTATTTTATATAAGTGGTGGAGAAGCACTTGAGAACATATAGCAAGACTAAATGTAATTCATGTGTTGAAAAATTAAGAACATTTTTTAAAAGATCACTTTTAAATATAGTAGTAGTAAACATTAAAATTTTCAGTATGGTGGCTAGTGGCATTTTTATGTTGATTGCGCACATGCGCAAGAAACATGTTGCAGCAGCTTGCTGCAGAAGCAGGTTGTGGAGGTGCAGCACTGTTGGGGCAAATGCCCCCACTGCCTTTTGAGGCTTGGCCTCTTTCCCCAATGGGGTGGAATGCTGCTGCTGACACTAGTTCAGCCAGCGTGCCACCTCCTTGAAACGTTTTAGCCACTGCAATCATGGGCTGCCTTGTCATTGCAGTGTCAGCCAATCCGCTGCAATGAGGGAGTGACCCGTCATTGCAGGGTGGTCCCTTGCATTCTCCGACCCAGTTTGCCAATGGGAAAATCAGTCCCCTTTGGTTTCTTTTGTCTGCTGAGGAGGAGTCCAATCCCCCTCGGCATCATGTCCCTTCCCCCTGTTTCTTTGTCTATGGGGTGCCCAATCCCCATTGGCATGTTCTCCCCTCCATTTCTTGTGTGCTGAAGGGGTGCCCAATCCTCTTCAGCTCATAAGACCACCGCCAGTATGTGCCAATGGGGGTGCCAAGTCCCCATTGGCTCCAGTCCCCCCCATCCCCAAAACACGCAGGTGGCATGCTGAAAGCCCACCCCAGCATGCCAAAGTACCTGCTAAAAGGGAAAATCGTCCCACGGTATTTTTTTTCCTTTTAACCCTGTAAAAAAGAAAACGGCCCCTCGCTGTTTGCACCCCTCCCTCAACCTGCGCCCACCCACTGCGTACCCCATCTCACCATACTCCCCCTTCCCCCATACTTACCTCCGGAGCCCAGAGCGACAATCTTCGGTGGACCGGGAACGTGACTGCACTCTTCAAAGCCTACCGCAAACTGAAGAAATGCCGGTAAGCTGTATAATGGCATAAATAGTTTTTTTTTCAACTTTGATGCATATCGCAGGCATTTTTGGGAATTTTGGTGCCAAATTTTCAACATGGGGTTATTGGAACCCCTCCTCGTGGATTCAGTCACTGTCATGGTGTTATTCTGTCCCGAAGGTGATTAAGTGGTCACTGCATGGAAACACCTTTCAGGACCGATTAACAAAATTACAGTGCCAGTGTTCATGAGGCTGGCTCTCAAAAAGTCTGTGTTGCATATTTGGTGGAAAAAATCCAAAAAATGACTGTTTTACGAGCATGCATTGTGCAGTTGCTACGCACTCTCGCAACTTTGCGAGTCTGTAATATTTTCACACCAGATTTTCAATATTGCCATTTTTTCACACCTCCTTATGAACAGTACAGCTGTCATTTTTCCCATCCTGGCTGAAATTTGTTTTTGCACTTCTGGCACAAAATTGCACGGTTGCTGTGGGAAAACAATGCTTGGGACAGAGTAAGAAAATGAAAGTGACACTGTTCATGAGCAGAGGTCCTAAAATGCCTATGTTGCAAATTTGGTGATGATAGTCCATCAAATGACTGTGTTACAAGTGTCCACTGCGCAGTTTCCATGCACCCTTGTAACTTTGCAGATTTGTAATATTGTCACGCCAGATTTTCAACACTGGCATTTTTTCACACCTCCTTATGAACAGTACAGCTGTCATTTTTTCACATCTTGACTGAAATGTGTTTTGGCACTTCCGGCGCAGAATAGCACGGTCGCTGTGGGAAATCAATGTTTGGTACAGATTAAGAAAATGACAGTGACACTGTTTGTGAACAGCGGTCTTAAAATCCCTATGTTGAAAATTTGGTGATGAAAGTCCATAAAATGACTGTGTTACAAGCATGTGTTGAACTGTTTCCACATACTCTTGTAACTTCGCAAATTTGTAATATTTTCATGCCACATTTTCAACACTGGCATTTTTTCACACCTCCTTATGAATGGTACAGCTGTCATTTTTCACATCCTGGTCAAAGTATGTTTTTGCACTTCTGGCGCAGAATAGCATGGTTGCTGTAGGAAATCAGTGTTTGGGACAGATTAAGATCGAACAAGTGGGGAGGGAGTGAGTGAGCTCAACTGAGTTCTGCCAGGACTGTTGCAGATTTCTTTGTGGGCAGAAAAAGGCCCCAGTGCAGGCAGGAGCCCCGTACAAAAGGGCAGCCTGCAGCGCCGGGACAAACAGAATGAGCGAGTGAGAGAGGGGGAGTGAGCAAGCTCAATGGAGCTGTGTCGGGACTGCTGAGAATTTCTTTGTCGGCAGAAAAAGGCACCAATGCAAGCAAGAGCCCAGTACAAAAGGGCAGCCTGCAGCATCGGGAGAAACAGAACGAGCAAGTGAGAGAGGGTGAGTTAGCGAGCTGAACGGAGCTCTATCAGGACTGCTGCTGATTTCTTTGTGGGCAGAAAAAGGCACCAATGCAGGCAGGACCCAGTACAAAAGGGCAACCTGCAGCACCGGGAGAAATGGAATGAGCAAGTGAGAGAGAGGGAGTGAGTGAACTCAATGGAGCTCTGTTGGGACTGCTGTGGATTTCTTTGTGGGCAGAAAAAGGTGCCAATGGAGGCAGGAGCCCAGTACAAAATGGCAGCCTGCAGCGCCAGGAGAAACAGAATGAGTGAGTGGGGGGGAGAGGAGTGAGCGACCTCAACAGAGGTCTGTTGGGACAGCTGTGAACCTCTTTGTGGGCAGAAAAAGGCGCCAACACAGGCAGCAGCTCAGTACAAAAGGGCGGCCTGCAGTGCTGGGACAAACAGAATGAGCGAGTGAGAGAGAGAGGGAGTGAGCGAACTCAATGGAGCTGTGTCAGGACGGCTGAGGATTTCTTTGTGGGCAGAAAAAGGCACCAATGCCAGTAGGAGCCCAGCACAAAAGGGCAGCCTACAGCACCAGGAGAAATGGAACGAGTGAATGAGAGAGGGGGAGTGAGCGACCTCAACAGAGCTCTGTTGGGACTGCTGCAGATTTCTTTGTGGGCAGAAAAAGGCACCAACAGAGGCAGGAGTCCAGTACAAAAGGGCAGCCTGCAGTACCAGGAGAAACAGAATGAGTGCATGAGAGAGGAGGAGTGCACGACCTCAATGGAGGTCTGTTGGGACAGCTGTGAACTTCTTTGTGGGCAGAAAAAGGTGCCAACACAGGCTGGAGCCCAGTAGAAAGGGGCAGCCTGCAGTGCCGGGGGAAACAGAACAAGCAAGTTAGAGAGAGGCAGTGATCGAGCTCAACGGAGCTCTGCCGAGACTGCTGAGGATTTCTTTGTGGGCAGAAAAAGGCTCCAAAGCCAGTAGGAGCCCAGTACAAAAGGGCAGCCTGCAGCGTTGGGAGACGTAGATCGAGCAAGTGAGAGGGGGGAGTGAGCGATCTCAGTGGAGTTCTGCCAGGACTTTAGAGTTTCCCACCCTCCCACTCAGGTTCCTATGTGGTCCTATATTACAGCAGGCTCTTTGGAGTGGAGACAAAGCAATGATTGGATACTTTTAGGATTGCTGTAACAATACAGATTAAATTGTTCTGCTTATTTCTCTAACTGAGCTAAGTACTGAGCTATACTGTTATAATTGCTGTAATGATACATATTTATTTGTTCTGTTTATTTCTCAAACTGATTTGAGTAATAAATTTAGTAGAAAAAATCAAAAAAATGACTGTTTTATGAGCGTGCATTGCGCAGTTGCTACGCACACTTGTAACTTTGCAAATTTGCAATATTTTCATGCCCGATTTTCAACATTGGCAGTTTCCCACACCTCTTTATGAACAGTACAGCTTTCACTTTTCATATCCTGGCTGAAATGCGTTTTCATACTTCTGTTGCAGAATAGTGTGGTCGCTGTGGGAAATCAGTGTTCAGGACACATTAAGAAAACCACAGTGACACTGTTCATGAGCAGCGGTCCTAAAATGCCTATGTTGAAAATTTTGTGATGAAAGTCCATAAAATGACTGTGTTATGAGCATGTGTTGTGAAGTTTCCATGCACCCTTGTAATGTTGCAAATTAGTAATATTTTCATGCCAAATTTTCAACACTGGCATTTTTTCACACCTCCTTATGAACAGTACAGCTGTCATTTTTCACATCCTGGCCAAAATGTGTTTTCATGCTTCCAGCACAGAATAGCGCAGTCGCTTTGGGAAATCAGTGTTTGGGACAGATTAGGATCAAGCTAGAGAGAGAGGGGGAGTGACCGAGCTCAACTGAGCTCTGTCAGGACTGCTGTGGATTTCTGTGTGGGCATAAAAAGGCTCCAACGCAGGCAGGAGCCAAGTACAAAAGGGCAGCCTACAGCTCTGGGAGAAACAGAATGAGTGAGTGAGGGGGTGTGAGCGAGCTCAACGTATCTCTGTTGGGACTGCTGCAGATTTCTTTGTGGGCAGAAAAAGGCATCAATGTAGGTAGGGGCCCAGTACAAAAGGGCAGCCTGCAGCAGTAGGAGAAACAGAACGAGTGAGTGGGGGGGAGAGCGAGCTCAGCGGAGCTCTGTCGGGACTGCTGCAGATTTCTTTGTGGGTAGAAAAAGGCATCAATGCAGGCAGGGGCCCGATACAAAAGGGCAGCTTGTAGCGGTGGGAGAAACAAAATGAGCGAGTGGGGGGGGGGAGTGAGCAAGCTCAACGGAGCTGTGTCGGGACTGCTGAGGATTTCTTGGTGGGCAGAAAAAGGCACCAATGCTATTAGGAGCCCAGTACAAAAGGGCAGCCTGCATCGTCGGGAGAAATAGAATGAGCAAGTGAGAGAAGGGGAGTGAGCGAGCTCAACGGAGCTCTGCTGGGACTGCTGCAGATTTCTTTGTGGTCAGAAAAAGGCATCAAGGCAGGCAGGGGCCCAGTACAAAAGGGCAGCTTGCAACAGTGGGAGAAACAGAACAAGCAAGTGGGGGGGGGAGTGAGCAAGCTCAACGGAGCTGTGTTGGGACTGCTGGGGATTTCTTTGTGGGCAGAAAAAGGCACCAAAGCCTTTAGGAGATCAGTACAAAAAGGCAGCCTGTATCGTCGGAAGAAATAGAATGAGCAAGTGAGAGAGGGGGAGTGAGCGAGCTCAGTGGAGCTCTGCTGGGACTTTAGAGTTGCCCACCCTCCCTGCAGTGTCCTCTGTGTTCCTATATTACAGCAGGCTCTCTGGAGTGGAGATAAAGCAATGATTGGATACTTTTAGGATTGCCATAACAATACAGATTATGTTGTTCTGTTTATTTCTCTAACTGAGCTAAGTACTGAGCTATACTGTTATAATTGCTGTAATAATTCATATTTATTTGTTCTGTTTATTTCTCTAACTGAGTTGAGTAATAAATTTGGGTAGAAAAAATCCAAAAAATGAGTGTTTTACGAGCGTGTGTTGCGCAGTTGCTACGCATGCTTGTAACTTCGCGAATTTGCAATATTTTCACGCCAGATTTTTGACATTGGCAGTTTCCCACACCTCCTTATGAACAGTATAGCTGTCATTTTTCACATCCTGGCCGAAATGCGTTTTCACACTTCCGGCGCAGAATAGCACAGTCACTGTCAGAAATCAGTGTTCTGGGCAAATTAAGAAAATCACAGTGATACTGTTCATGAGTAGAGGTCCTAAAATGCCTATGTTGAAAATGTTATGATGAATGTACATAAAATTACTGTGTTACGAGTGTGCATTGTGCAGTTTCCATGCACCCTTGTAACTTTGCAAATTAGTAATATTTTTCATGCCAGATTTTCAATACTGGCATTTTCACACCTCCTTATGAACAGTACAGCTGTAATTTTTCACATCCTGGCTGAAACATTTTTTCACGCTTCCAGCATAGAATAGCACAGTTGCTTTGGAAAATCAGTGTTTAGGATAGATTAGGATCGAGTGAGTGAGAGATGGGGAGTGACCGAGCTCAACTGAGCTCTGTCAGGACTGCTGCCAATTTCTTTGTGGGCAGAAAAAGGCCCCAATGCAGGCAGGACCCCATTACAAAATGGCAGCCTACAGTGCTGGAAGAAACAGAATGAGTGAGTGAGGGAGGGGGAGTGAGCGAGCTCAACTGAGCTCTGTTGGAACTGCTGCAGATTTCTTTGAGGGCAAAAAAAGGCATCAATGCAGGTGGGGCCCAGTACAAAAGGGCAGCCTGCAGCGCCAGGAGAAACAGAATGAGCGAGTGAGAGAGGGGGATTGAGCGAGCTCAACTGAGCTCTGTCGGGACTGCTGCGGATTTCTTTGTGGGTAGAGAAAGGCGCCAGTGGAGGCAGGAGCCCAGTACAAGAGGGCAGCCTGCAGCGCCAGGAGAAACAGAATGAGCGAGTGAGAGGGGGGAGTGAGCGACCTCAACTGAGTTCTGTCGGGACAGCTGTGAACTACTTTGTGGGCAGAAAAAAGCCCCAATGCAGGCAAGAGCCCAGTACAAAAAGGCAGCCTGCAGCGCTGGGGGAAACAGAATGAGCGAGTGAGAGAGGGGGAGTGAGCGAGCTCAACGGAGCTGTGCCAGGACTGCTGCAGATTTGTTTGTGGGCAGAAAAGGTACCAATGCAGGCAGGAGCCCTGTACAAAAGGGCAGCCTGCAGCGTTGGGAGAAACAGAATGAACGAGTGAGAGGGGGGAGTGAGCTAGCTCAACGGAGCTGTGTTGGGACATCTGCGGATTTCTTTGTGGGCAGAAAAAGGCACCAATGCAAGCAAGAGCCCAGTACAAAAGGGCAGACTGCAGCGTTGGGAGAAATAGAACGAGCAAGTGAGAGAAGGGGAGTGAGCAAGCTCTGTGGAGCTCTGCCGGGACTTTACAGTTGCCCACCCTCCCCGCAGTGTCCTCTGTGGTCCTATATTACAGCAGGCTCTCTGGAGTGGAGACAAAGCAATGATTGGATACTTTAAGGATTGCCGTAACAATACAGATTAAGTTGTTCTGTTTATTTCTCTAACTGAGCTAAGTACTGAGCTATACTGTTATAATTGCTGTAATAATACATATTTATTTGTTCTGTTTATTTCTCTAATTGAGTTGAGTAATAAATTTGGTAGACAAAATCCCCAAAATGACTGTTTTACGAGCGTGTGTGGCGCAGTTGCTGCGCACACTCGTAACTTCGCAAATTTGCAATATTTTCACACCAGATTTTTGACATTGGCAGTTTCCCACACCTCCTTATGAACAGTACAGCTGTCATTTTTCACATCCTGGCCGAAATGCGTTTTCGCACTTCCGGCGCAGAATAGTGCAGTCGCTGTGGGAAATCAGTGTTCTGGACACATTAAGAAAGCCACAGTGACACTGTTCATGAGCAGAGGTCCTAAAATGCCTATGTTGAAAATGTTATGATGAATGTCCATAAAATGACTGTGTTATGAGCGTGCGTTGTGCAGTTTCCACGCACCCTTGTAACTCTGCAAATTAGTAATATTTTCATGCCAGATTTTCAACACTGGCATTTTTCACACCTCCTTATGAACAGTAAAGCTGTAATTTTCCACATCCTGGCCGAAACATGTTTTCGCACTTCCAGCACAGAATAGCGCAGTTGCTTTGGGAAATCAGTGTTTAGGACAGATTAGGATCGAGCGAGTGAGAGAGGGGGAGTGACCAAGCTCAACTGAACTCTGTCAGGACTGCTGCAAATTTCTTTGTGGGCAGAAAAAGGCCCCAAAGCAGGCAGGAGCCCAGTACAAAATGGCAGCCTACAGCGCCGGAAGAAACAGAACGAGAGAGTGAGGGAGAGGGAGTGAGCGTGCTCAACGGAGCTCTGTCGGTACTGCTGCAGATTTCTTTGTGGGCAGAAAAAGGCATCAATGCAGGCGGGGCCCAGTACAAAACAGCAGCCTGCAGTGGCAGGAGAAACAGAATAAGCGAGTGAGAGAGGGGGAGTGAGCGAGCTCAACTGAGCTCTGTCGAGACTGCTGTGGATTTCTTTGTGGGCAGAGAAAGGCGCCAGTGGAGGCAAGAGCCCAGTACAAAAGGGCAGCCTGCAGTGTCAGGAGAAACAGTATGAGCGAGTGAGAGAGGGGGAGTTAGCGAGCTCAACGGAACTGTGCCGGGACTGCTGCAGATTTGTTTGTGGGCAGAAAAAAGTACCAATGCAGGCAGGAGCCCTGTACAAAAGGGCAGCCTGCAGTGGCGGGAGAAACAGAATAAGCAAGTGAGAGAGGGTGAGTGAGCGAGCTCAACTGAGCTCTGTCGGGACTGCTGTGGATTTCTTTGTGGGTAGAGAAAGGTGCCAGTGGAGGCAGGAGCCCAGTACAAAAGGGCAGCCTGCAGTGCCAGGAGAAACAGAACGAGCGAATGGGGGGGGGGGGAGTGAGCAAGCCCAACGGAGCTGTGTCGGGACATCTGCAGATTTCTTTGTGGCAGAAAAGGGTGCCAATGCAAGCAGTGGCCCAGTACAAAAGGGCAGCCTGCAGCGTTGGGAGAAATAGAATGAGCGAGTGAGAGGTGGGGAGTGAGCAAGTCCATGTAGCCTGCTGGGACTTACAGTTGCCCACCCTCCCTGCCCGATCCTCTGTGGTCCTGTATTACAGCAGGGTCTCTGGAGTGGAGACAAAGCAATGATTGGATGCTTTAGGATTGCTGTAATAATACAGACTTAGTTGTTCTGTTTCTTTCTCTAACTGAACTAAATACTGAGCTATACTGTTATGATTGCTTAATAATACATATCTGTTTGTTCTGTTTATTTCTCTAACTGAGCTGAGTAATACTTGGAGTGCAATAGGATTTCTAACTTGGCTAAGTGAAACTATATTAAAGCCGAGAACAAAAAGTATGGTAGCTGAGGGGTGACAAATGGACAAGGAGACTTTAGGATTGCTACAGTAATACAGTATGTAACAGATGAGATTTGAGACTGAATTAGCCCGGTCGGCAAGGGGTCAGTAGGGGGACTAGTGTGGGGGCGGGGACAGGAATTTGAGTAAACTGAGGCATAACAGTTGTAGTAGAGTACAGAACCTGGGAGTAAGAGCCCATAATATAAGATGGGGGCCAAAATGGGGCAGGTGCTACATGCCAGTAGGGCAGGCATCTTTGAAAGGGTGGAAGGGTGTACAGGGTGTGGGTCTGCCATGATCCTGGACTGGGCTTGGAGGATGGGGGGGAGGTATGGTCAGTAGATGACTGGATAGTTTGAGAGAGGAACAGTGGAGGTTAGGGAGGAGTGTAAGTGGCATGGCAGATGAGTATGGTAGGCATCCGGGGGATAGGGATGGCAAAGGGCATGAGGAAGAATAACTAGGGACTGAAACCGACTCCAATATCAGAGGTACTAGCAGAAAAGAGAGAAGAAGGGAGGGGGTGTCCGAGGTGAGGGCAGCTTCTGATGGGGGAGGAAGAGACCCCGGAGTACTGGGGGAGAACAGATGGCTGCGGTAGGGAGGAACCAGGGGTGGCACAGAGGGGAACAAGTTGGAGGGGGGGAACTGATAGGGGGAAGAGATGTACGACAGGTATCAACTATGAATAGACTCTAACCTCTGCTATGGGACAGAGAGGGAAAGCAGGAACATACTGAAGGGGGGAGGACAAGCGGGGTATGAGAGGGATGGCAACAGACAGGGGAAGAGATAGCTAGGACAAAAGGGTAGAAGGGGGCTAGTAAGGAAGGAGGGGGTGGTGACTGAAGGAGAGAAGGCAACAGGAAGGGGAAAGGATGGGAGGGGCATCGTTATCGGGGTAGAAGGGAATGGGGGCTCTAAATTAATACCAGTGGGGATAGGAGAGGGGTTGGAAATCAGCAGGGGAGGAGAGGAGGTCGACATGGGAAGCCCAGTAGGGAGTAGTTAGGCTGGGAAGGGGTTCAAGGGATGTGGGTAGAATAAGGCAGAGAAAAGGGGTGAGGCAGAAGTAGGGGGTACAGATACAGAAGTCACAGAGGGTACAATTGGCAGGGGTAAGGGACAGGGAAGAACAAATTCGGGGGTGGTGGAAGGGGCATTAGAAAAGAAAGGGGGTAAGGGGTGGGGGTACTCATCCTGGGGGATTCTATACTGAAATGGGTGAGATTGGGCAGAAAGGGGGAAAGGCAAAACCATATTTGGGCTGAAGCTGTCCCTAGGTTGACTGCAGGAGGGGCAGGCACTGCTCAAGCGTGCAGCGAGGGGGAGGAAGAAACCTCATTTACTGTTGCATGTAGGTACAAACGACTTGGCGGGGGACACTGTGGAAGTAGTGAGGGGGAGGTTTGAGTACTTGGGCAGGCAGTATGAGGGATTGGGGAAGTCAGTGGCATTCTTGGAGGTACTGCCGGTACCATGTGCAAGCATGGGGAGGAAGGGTAGGCTTCAGGAGTTCAAATGACTGAGGGATTGGTGCCACATGAAACATTATGGGTTAGTGACTAACTGGGGTAGGGTCTGGGGGGAATAGTGACTTGTACACAGGGTACAGGGTACACTGCAGCAGGAAGAGCAGGGGAGTATTAAAAGCAGCATTGCTGCTCAGCCACTGGTGCTGAGGGTTGAGGTGCTGGACACCACACCTCGTGCCATGCTGGTGACCTAGGTTCGGACGCAAGCCCAGGCCGCCAGGGTTTGGCAAGGGAGGGATAGGATTGAGCATCTGGAGGACTGCTCTTCTGTCCTGGGGCGGGATCCAGGGACCCATTGCTCTGTAGTGACCCCTGGTGACGACTGCGGGCACTACTACAGTGATGTAGTAAAGGGTGGCAGAGTGTGGTGGACTTTGGCATGCTGTGCCTAAGCGGAATTGCATGCCTGCACTCCGTAAAGGGGAGACAAGTGGAAAATGGGCTATGGTCAGGCAGCATGAGCTTAGACTCTCCCCGCCCGCCCCTAATGGCACCTCCACAACTGGATCCTGCTCTGGTGGGTTGACCTGGGAAGCTTCTCACCACCCCATCATGGGGTAATCTGTGGAGGTGAGCAGGTCAGCCTGATGTCGGGCAGGGGCTGGGGGTCAGTCGGGATGACTAAGCCGCCCATAGCCCAGTGAGAAAATATGTAAAAAAAAAGGCAGGATTAAAGGGGTATATCTCTACTAAGGTGAATTTAAACAAGGGGGGCGGCGGCAAAAGACTGAGGTTGGTAGAAAGGTCCAGACAGGGGAGCCTGATGAGCTCATTGGCTTAGATATAGGTAAAGGCAGAGGCGTAGTAATCCTGGCAGAGGACGGGCAGAGGGTGGGCAGAGTGGTCATAGTGTAATACAGAAGGCACCACCACCAGGTAAGAATAAGGAGGAGAAAGGGTGCAGACTACCAGGAGTAGGGACACAGGCCAAGGAGGAGAAGAGTGAGGAGAGGGAGAGGTACAGGTAGAAGGTGGTCTGACTAAATGGCTAGAGAACTGGTTACAGGGGAGGGTGCAGAGGTTGGTGGTGGTGGGTAGCTCTTGGCACCCAGAGCAGTGACAAGTGGGGTGCCGCAGGGCTCAGTGCTTGGCCCAATGCTATTTGGGCTCTTTATCTCCAATATAGCACACAGAGTGGGGAGCAGGGGTAGTCTGTTCACACATTATACCAAATCAAAAGCAAATAGTTATAGTAGCAGAACCCCCCCACACACACATACACACTCCCCGAAAAGCTGCTTAAAAGCCTGCAATTCATTTAAATCAATTGCATTTTCTTACTTACTTGGGGTTCAATGCCAACAAGTGTAAACTTATGTACCTAGGGCATAGGAACCCCATTGCTGGGTATTGGATGGGGGGAGGTACTGATACTCACTAGACATGAAAGGGTCCTTCAGGTTATTATATCAGAGGACCTCAAGATGGCAGTACAGTGTGCCAAGGCTATGGGCAGGGCAAATTGGATTCTGGGGTGCATAAGGAGTGGCACCTCCAGTAGGAGGAGGAGGGATGTTGTGCTGCCATTGTATCACTCCCTGGTATACCCCCAGCTGGAGTACTGTGTCCAGTATTAGAGTTCACACTTCAGAAAGAACATAAGGTAGAGATTTTCCAGAGGAGGGCAGCTAAAATGGTTCAGAATGTTCACAGGAATCCCTACAATGAAAGGCTGAAAAATCTCAACATGTACACTCTGGAAGAGAGGAGGGTGAGAGGTGATATGATCAAGACCTACAAAGTACCTCACAGGGGTAAAGAGGGTACAGTTGGGGAGTTTCCTTCAAATGAGGATGAGCACCCAAACCAAAGAACATACAATTAAGCTGGGGGGGTCATTCAGGATAGATGTGAAGAAATATTTCTTTACTGAAAGGGTGGTAGATGCCTTGAACAGACTGCCAGGAGAAGTGGTGGAAGCCAAAATGGTAGGGGGCATAAAACATGCATGGGATAAACATAGGGGTATATTAGAAAAAGGGGAAGGAGGGGGTCAACGGAAATCAGTAAGGCTATGGCAGTGTAGTAGGTTCAAGTTCATTGCAGGAAAAATCCATTAAGCAAGGTCATTCTCAAGGAGGTCCTGATGGACACAGGCAGAAAAAGACATGCAGTAACATATACAGGCAGGAGGTACAAGTAGGTAGAGAACACTTGGGCAGACTGGGTGGGCTGAGCGGCCCTTTTCTGCTGACAAATTCTATGTTTCTATGGCATCATGTGTTAATTCAGGTACAGTGTTTATTTTAAGTTGGGCTTGCCATACATCCAGATGTAAGGTACAGTAAATTACCGAATTAGATGCAGCCCACTAACAGTACAATAAACAGAACCCCAGTGCTTCAAGAAGCCTTTACTCTTCATAAAGAGCTGGGGTTCTATTTGCAGTGTCCACACCAGTATGCTGATCTTAAAATCGATGCCGCATCTGAATGAGTACTTGATTCTTGCTCACCCCATTTCTTCCCCACTTTGAAACCTACTTGTCTTGAGTTAGTTTTGGGCTGGCAGCACCTCGCCTATGTTGGAAGGTGCCCAGTAAGTGGCACCGAAAGACGTCAGACTTTACAGACTGTGAAGGCAGCTGCTCACGGACAGACATAAGGCAATTCTGCTGGGGGTAGGAGGAAGCAAGCTATTGATTAGCTATAATCTGCAGCTTATCCATCAGGTAGGAAAATGGGCAGACTAGGTGTGCCAAGCGGTCCTTATCTGCCATCAGATTCTATATTTCTATGTTTCTCACCCACCATCTTGGCAAGAAGAAGGCTGCAGCTGTGGCCACTGATGACTGTTGGTGTGTGGGGATGGGGGGACCAAAGGGGACAGACATAAGGAGATAAAATCATAATAAAAACTGTGAGACCTTCACCAGCTTTCCAAAATACTTACCAGTAAAAGAACACTCTATGAAGTTTTTCAAATGGCAACACAATCTGGTGAGCCCTCTGTCTGCCATCTGACACCAGGCATCAACCAGCATTAAATTGCCTAAAGAAGGCAGTCTTGTCATGTGGTTACTGAAATACTGGAGATTACAGATTTATAAAAACAAAAGAATATCACACAGAAGTTAGCACATATGCCTATAGCAGCTGTCTCCTGCTTCTCAGTAGTTATATTTATACCCTTGAGGTACTTGAATGTTTCTATCATATTCTTTCTTTCCCTCCTCTCTTCCAGTGAGTACATATTGAGGTCCCTCAATTTCTCCTCTTAAGTCTTGTGTTGCAAGCTCTGTACTATCTAATTCGCCCTTCTCTAGACCATCTCCAGCCTTTTAATATCCTTATGAAGGTGCAACCTCCAGAACTGCACACAGTACTCCATGTGAAGCCTGATCATGGTTTTATATAATGGCATCACTACCTCCCTCCTTATGCTGGTGATACCCCTGCCTATGCACCCCAGCATGTCACTGGCCCTCCCAGCTGCCTTACCACTTTGACATTTTCAGGTCATCTGAAATAAGAACCCCCAGGTCCCTTTCCTTCTTTGTGACTGTCAGCAACTCCCCCCCACCCCATCCTGTACCTTTCCCCAGGGTTTCCGTGCCCCAGGTGCATAATTTTGCACTTTTTTGAATTAAACTTCAGTTGCCAATCCTAAGACCATTTCTCAAGCTTCCCCAGGTCCTACCTCATTTTTCTCCACCCCCTCTGGGGTATCCATTGTGTTACAGATCTTGGTGTCATCTGCAAACAGGCAGTCCTTTCCCTTCAGCCCTTCTGCAATGACACTAATGAAGACATTGAACAGGACTGACCCCAGGACCAATCCCTACGGCACCCCATTGGTCAACCCCTTTCCCCAGACTGTGCCCCATTTACCATCACTCTCTGCCTCCTGTTTCTAACCCAGTTTACCACCCTTTCCCCCATGCCCAGCCTACTCAGCTAGTTTATCAGCCTCCTATGTGGGACGGTGTCAAAGGCTTTGCTTACATTAAGGTAAGCGTTGTCCACTGCCAAACTCTGATTTACTTCCTTTGTCACCCAGTCAAAGAGATCAGCTAGATTTGTCTGACATGACCTCCCCACTGTGAATCCATATTGCCTATGGTCCTGGGCTGTGATGGCTTCTAGATGCCCCACTATCCTTTCCTTAACCAATGTCTCCATGATCATCTCCACTACTGAGGTGAGGCTGACCAGCCTATAGTTCCCCGCCTCCTCCCTACTGCTAGATTTGTATAGAGAGACCACATGTGCCCTCCTCCAATTCTCTGGTACCACCCTGTGTTGAATGACTCAGTGTGAACATGGCTGCCACAGGTATTGCTATTTCCCTCCACAGTTCTTTTAATATCCTTGGGTGTATGCAATCTGGTCCCATCACTTTGTCCGCCTTGAATTTACTCATCTTCTGCAGGATTCTTCTGCCTGTCAATGGACTATTGTCCACCTCTTCACGCCTTTGCAACTGCTGTACTGCTGTGGCCTTTGTCCCTCCTCCTCTTCTGTGAATACTGAATAGAAAGACACAGTGGATGTCTTGGTGGGGGGCACATGACAGTTCTTAGGCATGGTGCTTTCACTTCCAAATACATAAACAGCACATATAAGCAATCAACATTCGACATTGACAGATGCTTGTTTTACTTTTGTTTTAGGGTGCAGACTGTATGTTCAGGTAAGTTTTTTTTTTTGGGGGGGGTGATTCAGAACCTGACCGTGCTTTTATAGAGATTTATTGCACCATCAGGTGATGTCTCCTGGCCAATGAATTTTTTAGATTTTTTTTTCTTGCCATTTTATAAATTTTTGTAAACCATTACATTTTCATTTAAACCAATGCATAAATACTGGAACCAGTGCATATTTTTAAACAAATGCATTTTAACTCAAACTAGTACATGCCAACTCTATGCAGTATATGTGAACCTGCACCAATATATTTATATTTAAACCAGTACATACCTCACTGTAGGCAAATGAGTATATGTTCATGAAAACCAATACAGTTAAATTTGAATCAATATATTTCAGCCTAAACCAAAACATTGTCAACAAATCAATATCGTGGTCCGGCAAAATTTGATTGACATTTTATAGTCCTTGCAGCACTTACATTTACAGTATCACATGGCATGGACAGAAAACAGCACATTTGGAATGTGGTCAAATCTTTTACCTACAAGTCTCTGAACTGTCAGGCGCAGACTCAGCACTCCCACCTCAGTGGATCTTAGGAAACAAATGAGGGTATTAAATGGCACATGGCATTCCTCATGTAGATTTGAACCCTTCCAATCACTCCAGAAAGATGTCTGTAGGATGTCCTAAGCCAGACATCATAGAATGCAAGATCCTTAGTGATGCCTTAGCAGCTTTACACAGATAGATGCATTGCTGTTTCCCAGAAGGGAATCAACTTCGTGCAATCACATAACAATAAAATGGCAAATAAGGCTTGTGGCCTCTGCTCTCAGAATCAGCGAGAAGTAGAATTTGCAGAGAGCTGTCAGCTTTGAAACATCTCCAGATCAACTTTATTTCATCACAGATAAGTGGAGAAGGCTTATCTTGTTTTCTAGACACTCAGATCCCATTTTCCCAGGCAGCTTAACACCAGCCCCTTAAAGTGAATAGCTTATTCAAAGTGCCTATGTAGAGTTTGACAGGCACAATAGCACTGAATACATCAGTGTCACAGTTACTGTGTCTAACAGTTGGATATATAATGGACTGTAAAACTTTAGCTAAATTCTAGAATAGCAGCATTGCCAGTACTATGGTCTGCAGCTTGCTTACCACTCATTATTACATGCAGAAAGAAGTTTTCCTTATTCACCGGAGTTTTCAAAATCTCCTTTTAATACTGCTCTGTTAAGTATGACTTTAGTTTTTGATTTGGAAGAGGCAAAGCAGAACTTTTTATTTACTTCTTTGCAGATGGCAATCGTCACAACTCTTGAGTTTGCCAAATACATACAGTATAAATGGAACAAAAAGGACACTGTATGCTACAACAAATGCTTCAACTTATGGGACCAATAAAACTACTTCTTTAAACAAATAATATTGAAGACCAGGTGTCAGTACCATATATTGTCAGCACCATAATGCCATTAACTTCCCCTCGGCTGTTTTATCAGGAGGCTACCTGCTGTTCAGTCACTCAGTCAGTGTCAGCAGTTTCCATTTTGATAGATCAACAAGATCAAACACACAGCAAATTTAGCCTTTGCTTGCAATTATAGATAGTCCTTTATCCCTCTTATTTATTTATTTGTACCTCAGAACACCTTTGAGCTAAGCGCTCATTTGCAAAGGTTCCATGCCAAATGTTGTTACAAAACAGATTGTATACAGACCTCTTAAGTGGAGTCATTCAGTATATTGGGTCAGATGGGGAATAAAATAGGATGACGTCCTAAAGCTGCAATGGAAACTGCTGTAAGTATTTAAAATATGTTAAAATACTAATTATGTTTCTCAGAAAGTGGCATATTGTAGTTAAACTGGAATTCTGATAGGAAAGCGCATATAACTAGGAAATGATTAATCTCCAGAGCCTTCATCAGAAAGAATCTTAAGCGAAAGCACAGAAGAAAGTTAGAAAAGTCCTTTTTGCTCCCTAGAAGCTCTGTCTGATGAGGACATTATAGTATTCATATAGGGAAGGAATTTGCTCTGCAATAATGTTTTTCATGCACTTTGTATCCCAAAGTACTTTACAATCCATTAATAGTAGCAACAGCCTTGAGGCGTGCACATCATAGAGGGTACTTGAGACTGAGGGATGTTCTGAAAAGTTTGGGGATGGAATGAAGAGAGAAAAGAATACTGTAGCGAAGGAAAGAGAAGGTTAAGCAGTGGAGGTAATAAGCTGATTTGCTTAAGGTTAAATAGGGGGAGAGAGTGGCTGTGGAAGTCAGACATGGGGCCTGTATGTATAAAATCATTTTCCAGGGCTTTAATAGTTTTATTTTATCCTATTCAAGAAACAGTTTCTTAAGTTTGTTTTGTTATAGTCCTCTTTTGGGTTTACTCGATTTGTGATAGGGATATAGAACCACAGAATTAGAATTTGTTAGCAAATAAGCACTGCTTGGCCCACCTAGTCTACTCATTTTTCCCTGCCTGTGCTGTAACTGCAGACCCTACCTACTCCCTGACTACAACCCCCTTGCTTTCCTAGCAAGATTCTTTTGTATCAATCTCATGCACGCCTGAAGCCCACCAATGTTTTCACCCTTCCTACCTCTGCTGGAAGACTGTTCCAAGCATCCACCACTCTTTACATGAAGACGTACATCCTCACATCCCTCAAAATACCCCCCCTCCAGTTTCATTGCATGCCCCCCATTCTCATAATAGTAACAATAATATTAATTTTATTTATTAAACACAATTCAACTAGTATCAAAGTGCTTTACAATCACAACAAACTCTAAAACATTTTATAACGTATAAAAATATAAAAACTGAAAAAACATTCATAAAATATACTAAATCAGATCATCCAAATCACAAATTAGGGAAAGCACACATATAAAGATGGGTTTTTAAAGCAGTTTTAAAGCTCTCCACTGTCTGGCACGCTCGTATCCGACAAGGTAGAGAATTCCACAGGGTAGGGGCAGCAAAGCCAAAAGCCCGAGCTCCAGAGATCTTCAAACGTACACTGGGAATCTCTAGCAATCCCTTGTCAGTTAAGTGGAGTGGTCAGAGTGGGCAGTAGGGATTCAGAAGCTCTTGTAGGTAACTCGGACCCAAACCCGGCTGGGCTGTAAAAGTCAGCAAGTCAACTTTAAAGGTGATCCACCACTGTACTGGCAGCCAGTGCAGAGAGGACAGCACAGGAGAAATATGACTGGATCAGATTGACCCAGATAATAACTGGCTACAGCATTCTGCACTAGCTGCAAGCGCCGAATATCAACCTCAGGAAGCCCCAGGTACAAGGAGTTGCAGTAGTCAAGGCATGAGGCCACAAAAGCGTGGACCAGGGTTGGCAAATCACCGGACAGAACAAGGTGTCTGACCTGGGTGATGTTCCTTAGATGTTAGAATGAGGACTTGACCACAGCTGACACCTGTGAATGAAGTATCAGCCCATCATCAAGTATCAACCCCAGATTCTGTACCTGTTCAGAGGTTGACAGCTGTAAGCCCCCAAGCCAGAGCCCGGCCAACCACCCAGCAGCCGATCCCTCTATCCAGTGACCCGGTTCCACCACTAACACCTCTGTCTTGTCATGGTTTAACCTTAACCAACTAGAATTCATCCAGTCTTGGATTTCAGCGAGACAGTTGGAAAAAAACTGAGAGCACACTGTCCTGGTCGGGCACAAAAGACAGGTACAGCTAAGTCTCATCGGCATAACGGTGAAAACTCAGCCCATACTGTCTTACAATGTCTCCTAATGGTAGCACGTACACCATGAACAACATGGGGACACACATTGAACCCTGCGGGACCCAACAAGGCAGAAAGAATGAGTCAGAGGAAAAATTCCCCGATACTACCCTCTGCGACCTGCTAGTGAGAAAAGAATGGAACCATCTAGGGACTGTACCAGACAGGCTACAGATGACCTGCAGGTGGTCAAGAAGCATCCCATGGTCCACGGTGTCAAAAGCTGATGAGAGATCCAGAAGGACCAGAATGGAACGGCGTCTCTGGCCTCTAGCCATCAGGAGATCATTGAGTACCTGAACCAGAGCAGTCTAAGTACTATGTCTCTTACGAAAACCAGACTGGTGGGGATCGTAGGTAGCATGGATGGTAAGATGGTTCTCCAACTGTTGGGCAACAACTTTCTCAATAACTTTCCTTATAAAGGGGAGGTTAGAGATTGGTCTGTAGTTTGCAGGGGAATCTAGGGGCAAGAGATGGCTTCTTGAATGGGGGTTCACCACAGCCTCTTTCAGGGAGCTGGGAAACTCCCCCAGCTCCAATGAACACCAGATTAACTCAGCTAGAACTGGGATGATCACCTCATCCTATTAAAAGGTGTGTAGGGCCTGGGTCTAAACTACAGCTAGTTGGCTGCATACTCTGGAGAAGCCGCATGATGTCATCGATCCCCAGTCGGTCAAACTCATCCCAACAGAAAAGAGGAACCACAACCCCACTCCAACCATCTGCAACCCCCATAGAGTGTGATAGGTGAGTCTCTGACCCAATGATGGCAACCTTATCAGCAAAGAAGTGAGAAAACTCATCACACTCCATTTTCGAAAAGGCTTTCCAAACTCATAGGCAGGCTTGATTGCACAGTCTGTCTACCATCTGGAACAGCTGAGCTGGTCGGGTCTGTGCTGCAACAATCTCACTGAACAGGAGCTCTGCCTTCTTATGAGAGATGTTCCATCAGTCTAAGCCTGGCGGCCTTCAAGCCGGATCTACGTCAAGCATGCTCTAACCATTGACCCACTTGCTTCATCTCCCTCAAAGTCCCGTCAAACCATGAGGACCAAAGGCGGAGAGTAAGTGGGCAAACATGGAAAGGAGCAAGGGTATTGAGAGCTCCCATCACTGTTCAATTAAAAGCCTGAAAAAGGTTCTCCAGACTCTCATTTGCATCTGGCATTCCCTATAGATCCAACACCACCAAAAGGCCATCAGGGGTCAAGCCCCATAATGGGCGGTATCGGACCATCTCCACAGGGGCAGGCCTATAAGGGTGAGCCACAAAACTGAACCTTATGGTGTGGTGGTCGGACCATCCAACTGGTTCCACCACCAAGTTGGAGGTCTCCAACCCCAGGAGAAAAAACAGGTCCAATGAGTGACTGTGATTATGTGTCGCAGAGGAAATGACCTGTGTGAAGCCCAAAGAACTCATAAGTTGGAGAAGTCTTGTCCAAACTGCAAGAGTTCATCATTGATCCAGGCATTGAAGTCCCCCAGCACCATCAACCTGGGGTACTACAACACCATATCAACAATGAAGTCTGCGACTTCCTGCAAAAACTGATTCTCACCTCCTGGTGGACGGTTGATGAGAATGATTTTGTACCCCACAACTGGTGCTACAGTACACTCAAAGATCTGGGGTCCTCAACTGGCACATCAACAGGGCCCAATTCAGATTTAAAACAAATTGCTACACCCCTGCCCCATGACCCGACCTTGCATGGTGTATCACTGAGAAATCAGCTGGAATCGCTGACTCCTGAATGGGACCAGCATTATCATCCAGCCAGGTCTCAGTGATGCTTGCCAGATCAGATGACCCAACAAGATCTGCTATAACGGCAGACTTGTTTTTAATAGATCTAGCATTGTACAACACTGTGTGGGTCGGGTGGAAACCTGGAGCAGTTTGAGATACCAACCCACTAAACATGGAGCCCTTGGATATGGGTACTAAACAAGGAGAACCTCGTTCAGTACTTCATTTTGCCCCAGGGCATCTTCTGGTCCCCAGCACCCCAATCAGACCACTGGGCTCACCACCCTTCCCCGGTCCCCCACCCCTTCTCCTCCTCCCCACTATTCCAAGAGCCCTACCGCGGCCATAAACTTCCACAGATAAGGGGGACAGGCAAAAGGGTGGAGGTCCCAGAGCTCAGAAGGGGGAGTAGTGCCTGACAGGGAGAGCCTCCATCAAACACATCCTGATAATCAACATGGCACCCCATAAGCCAACCAGCTAGCATTAAAAACAACAAACCCCACAATAAATAAGTATTCCCCAAAAATAACACACTATCACAAGCCCCACAATAAAAATGCTCCCCTTAAATTAAAAAAAACAAAAATAAAGTAAACAAATCAGAAAACAAATCAACAAACAGTTACAAAATAAAAATGCAATAGCATTCTGGGCCTCTCACTCCCAGTCAACAAGTGAAAGTATGTCCAATACAATTAGCAGCCAAACAAAAACCATAAAATGATTATAGGGCAGTTTTGGAAGGTTCTCTTACAACCTCCCTCCAGAAGAAAATCAATAAAAAAATGTGGGCACAAAAGTTCCAGAAAAGTCTTCACCAGCCTTTAGTTGCACAGCAAAAAAGGCACAAAGAAAAAGGGGAAGAAAAACCCCTCCAGTCAACAAAACAAACCACAGCTCACACACACTCTTCGAACAGACTTTTGCCAGTATCGCAGATTAAAGCAGTTTGTAGGGCATTCCAACGGGAGGACAAAACCAACCGACACGGCTTGGAGACTCCACCATCATCCAGAACTTCCAATGATTAATCTTTAAATCCTGGAGGGGGGGGCAACACAGCACCACAGAGGCCTCCTGGCTCAACAAAGGATGCCCTGCCATCCTCCAACTGCCCTGCAGTCTAAGCCCCTCACCACCAGACCCCAGTTCTTCAACAAGGGACTGATAACAGGGTCCAGGGAAAAACTCCATGTCCACGAAGCACCCCCCTCTCCCACCCCAAGCAAGAAACCTACAGGAGCTCAAGCAATAGTACTCACAACCTAACATAGAAACATAGAAATATAGACTTTGACGGCAGATAAGGACCACTAGGCCCATCTAGTCTGCCCATTTCCCTACCTACAGGATAGGCTGCAGATCCTAGTTAACCAACAGCCTATATCTTCCTGCCCCCCACAAGAATTGCCTTATGTCTGTCCCATGCATTCTTGAATTCTCCCACAGTTTTAGACCCCACAACTTCCTCAGGAAGGCTGTTCCATGCATCCACCTCTCTGTGAAATAATACTTCCTCACATTGCCCCTGAACGCCCTCCTTCTATCTTTAAATTGTGTCCCCTTGTTCTTGCAAGTCTCTTTTTCTGAAAGATGCTACCCTCTTGGACTTTGTTGATTCCCTTGAGGTACTTGAAAGTTTCTATCATGTCCCCCTCTCCTTCTTTCCTCAAGAGTATACATATTAAGCTCCTTTAGTCTCTCCTCATCGGCTTCTCTTGCAGACCCTGCACCATTTTAGTTGCCCTCCTCTGGACTGCCTCTATCTGTCTATGTCCTTGGGAGATGGGGTCTCCAGAACTGGACACAATATTCCAGATGGGGTCTCACCAACTGTCTGTACAGAGGATAACAACTTCCTGTTTTCTGCTGCTGATGCCTCTCCCTATACATCCCAGTATACCCCGGCCCTCCCTACTGCCTTCTCACATTGCTTGCTAACCTTAAGGTCATCTGATATGATTACCCCCAGGTCCCTTTCCTGTTTTGTTGTTGTTACTACCTCCCCACTTATTGTGTATTCTTCCCCTGGGTTCTTGTTTCCCAGGTGCATTATTTTGCACTTTTGCATTGAATCCTAGCTGCCATACGTCTGACCATTCCTCCAACCTTGCCAAGTCCCTTTTCATCCTTTCCACGCCTCCTTGTGTATCAACCCTGTTGCAGATCTTTGTGTCATCTGCAAAAAGGCATACTTTTCCTTCCAGTCCCTCTGCAATGTCACTGATGAAGACATTAAAAAGGACTGGACCCAATACTGAACCCTGCGGTACCCCACTAGTAACCGCCCTTTCTTCAGAGTATACTCCATTTACAATTACCTTCTGTGTCCTGTTGTCCAGCCAATGTTTTACCCAGGCTACCACCCTGGGACCCACTCCCAGGCTGGTTAATTTGACTAATAGTCTTTTGTGTGGGACTGTGTCAAATGCCTTGCTAAAGTCTAGGTAGGCCATGTCCACAGCCCCTCCCTGGTCTACTACTTTGGTCACCCGGTCAAAGAAATCTATTAGATTCGTCTGACATGACCTTCCCACTGTGAACCCATGCTGCCTTGGATCCTGTGCTCCACTGACCTCCAGGTACTCAACTATTCTTTCCTTCAGAGTGACTCCATCCTTTCCCTACCACAGAGGTCAGACTGACAGGTCTGTAGTTTCCTGCCTCTGTCTTGGTCCCACTTTGTGAAGGGAATCACATCCGCCTTCCTCCAGTCCTCGGGTACCACACCATCCTCCCATGATTTATTAAAAAGAGTAGCCAGTGGTTTCACTAGTTCCTTCCTTAATTCTTTTAGAATTCTGGGGTGAATTCCATCAGGACCCATTGCTTTGTCCACCTTCAGTTTTAGGAGTTCTTGCAGAACCCTTTCTTCTGTGAAAGGACTGGGATCGACCGCCCTATCAAAAGTGCTTCTGTTAATTGGATTAGGCACTTCCCCCTCCTCTTTTGTGAATACTGAGCAGAAATATTCGTTCAGTATTCCTGCTTTTTCACTGTCCCCCTCTGCCTACCCACCGTTCATTCTATTCAGCCTCACTATCCTTCCCTTTGTCTTTCTACACTCGCTGATGTACCTATAAAAGGTTTTATCCCCCTTCTTAACTGAGTTGGCTATCTTTTCCTCAGTTTGGGCCTTTGCTATTCTGACTTCCCTACCTGCTTCTTTCTGCCTTAACTGGTACAGCTCTCTGTCCTGCTCCTTCTGTGTTTCCTTATACTTCCGGAATGCTATCTTTTTCTTCCTGACTTTCACAGCCACCTCTCTTGAAAACCATGGTGGCTTTTTCTTTCATTTTGATTTGTTTATTTGCTTCACACAAAGGCTTGTTGCCTCTGTGATGGCAGTTTTGATAATTCCCCATTGTTGCTCCACACCTCCTTCTAGCCTGTTTGCTAGTGTTTTTCTGAGGCACTCTCCCATCTTGCCAAAGTCAGCCCACCTAAAGTCCAGTACCCTCACTTTTGTATGGCTTGACTCTGTAGCTGAGTTTAACGTGAACCACACTGTTTGATGGTCACTTGTCCCCAGATGGCAACCCACTTCTAGATCTGAGATCCTCTCACTGCCCCCGTTTTAGAGTTCGAGGTCTAAGATTGCTCCCTCACGAGTGGGTTCCGAAACTAGCTGTCTAATGCCTGCCACCTGTAGGGCGTCAAGAATGGCCCTCTTCAGAAAAGTTGTTCAGCTGTAATCATCGGCAGTAGAACACCAGTGAACTATGACCATGATCTTCTTCGGTCCCTCAATCCTCTGTCCTCCTGATTAAAGTCCTCCAGCAAAACACCCAGGGCTGAGAATAGTCCATACGAGGCAGGCTATGCACACAATGCTAAAATAGCCATTCCCGCTGCACCAGGAAACATTAAAGCAGACAAAGGCCAAAGCCCGACTCAAAGAGCCACTGGCAGCTTAAGCTATTACAAACCCCACAAATTGTGGTGCAATCTGCCACAGTGCACCCAATGCAGGAAAAGTGCAGGCCGAAATTAGAGAGAAGACTAATGCAAACAAACAAGTGAAAAGAAAAAACGCAAAAAGATTAAACTTACTCACTCTTTCGCCCCTATAAAAAGACCTTATAAAAACTAAGACCTACTAAAAATGAAAACAAATTAAAAATGAAATAAAAGGAAAATAAAACAAACTTAACAAATAAACGGAGCTAGTAAACTGGCTGGCTCATAGCAACCACCATCTTAAATAATTTTTGGAAGGTTCTCTCACATCCTCCCTCCAGAAGAAAATCAGTGAAAAAACGTAGGCACAAAAGTTCCAGAAAAGTTTTCTCAAGCCTTTAGTTGCACAGCAAAGAAGGCACAAAGGAAAAGAGGAAGAAAAACCCCTCCAGTCGCCTTCTCTTCGGAAAAACACTCTCCTCCTCTTCCTTATTCACCCCTGTGAAGTGTTTACAGGTCTCTATCATGCCCCCCCCACCTCCCTCCTCTCTTCCAAGGTGTACATATTGAGATCCTCAGTCTCTCCTCATGCAGCTTAAGAGGCAGTCCCTGCACCATTTTGATTGCTGTCTTCTGGACAGCCTCTACCCTGTCTATGTCCTTCCTGAGATGTGGTCTTTAGAACTGGTCACAGTACTCCAGGTGAGATCTTTCCAATGATCAATACAGTGGCAATGCCAACTTTCTTTCTGCTAGTGATAGCCCTCCCTATGCACCCCAGTATCCTCCTGGCCATGTCTACTGCCTTGTTGCACTGCCTTAGCACCATGAGGCATCAGATATGATTATCCCAACATCTTTTTCCTGTTTGATGACTGTCAGTACCTCTTCCACTATTTTATTCACTGCCTCTGGGTTTCTATACCCTAGGTGCATGATTTTGCACTTTTTTTC
Source organism: Neoceratodus forsteri (assembly GCA_016271365.2). NCBI lineage: Eukaryota > Metazoa > Chordata > Ceratodontiformes > Ceratodontidae > Neoceratodus > Neoceratodus forsteri. The sequence goes on from CM057452.1 coordinate 1,879,853,967, forward strand.
ATGTTGAAACCAAGCTGCCATACCCTCGACCACTTCTCTAGTTTCCTCAGGTCCCTATTCATTCTGTCCAACCCCTGTGGAGTATCTACCCTGTTGCAGATTTTGGTGTAATTGAAAAAGAGGCATACCTTCTCTTCCCACTCTTCTGCAGTGTCACTTATAAAGAGATTAAAGAGGACTGGTACTAGTACTGAACCCTCAGACCCCACTGGTAACTCTCCCTTCACCAGAGTCAGGGTTGTTTCCCACCACCCTCTGTCGCCTATCCATCAATCAGTTTCATACCCACTGTACCACCTTGGAACCCACCCCAAACTGCCCAGTTTCCTTATAAGCCTCTTATGTGTACAGTGTTGAAGGCCTTGCTGAAGTCAAAGTAAGCCATGTCCAACACCCTACCCAGATCTATTTCTCTGGTTACCCAGTCTGAGAAATTGATCTGCTTCATCTGACATGACCTCCCCTGTGAATCAGTGCCTCCCTGAGCTCCCTCAGCACCCTTGGGTGTACCTTGTCTGGCCCCATAGCCTTATTCACTTTCAGATTTGCAAGCCTTCTCAGGACTCTTTCCTCTGTGAATGGACTTGTGTCTACCTCCCTCCCCTCAGTGTTTCTGTTGCTTTTATGTGGTCCAGTCCCCTCCCCTCTCCCTCCACTCTGAAGACTAAACACAAGTATCTGTTCAGGACATCTGCTTTTTCCTGATCCCCCTCTACAGTCTCCCCCTGCCCTTCTTAAGCTCGCGATCCTCCTTGTCTTCCTGTTTTTAGTTATGTATCTAAAAAGGTATTATCCCACTTATTTACCTCTTATCCTTTTCTCAGTCTGCACCGTTGTGCCCCTTACTGCCTTCTCTGCATACCTCTTGTTTTTCCAGGTAAACCTCTGTGTCCTCTTCCCCCTGCATTCCTCTGTGTCTCTTTGTACCTCCTCAATGCTACCCTTTCAGTCTTTACCTTTGCATTAATTTCCCTCAAGAACTGTAGTGGTCTCTTTTACCTCCATTTGTTTTGCTCACTTCTGTCACACAAAGGTTTGTTGCTTTCACTATGCCTTACTGTAATTTGGTCCACAATTGCTCTACCTCACCCAGGCAATCCCCCACCTCACCCTGCTAGGTTGTTTCTGAGGCATTCACTCATTTTTAGAAAATCTGTCCTCCTGAATTCCATGACCCTCATCCTTGTTTGGTTTGCTTCTTCTGCCATCCTCATGTTAAACCACACTGTACAGTGATCGCTGGTCCTCGGGTAGCATCCTACATTGACATATGCAATACTGTCCCTGCTTGTGAGCACCAGGTCCAGTACTGCCCCATCTCGAGTGTGTTCCCTGACTAGTCGTCTGAGAAATGTCCCCAGCAGGGACTCCAGGATGTCCCTGTAGATGTCCCTGCTTCCAGCACAGGCACCAACTGGGAGACTCAGTCTACAGCTGACAGATTGAAGTCCCCCACCAGTAGCACCTCTCCCTGGTCTGTCTTTGTGCTGATGGCTTCCCCCAGTGCATTACCCAGTTTGTCTACCTGTGGTGAAGGTCTGTATATCACCCTAGTGTGAATAGTGGCTCCAGCTCTTGTCTCCGGAGTTGCCTACATTATTTCTGCCTTCTCCTTCCCCCTGATTCCCTTGTGTTTCCATTGCTGTGATACCCTCCCTTACTTACAGCACAGCCCCTTCACCCTTCCACCTCTTCCTATCCTTCCTGAACTGAGTGTAGCCTGATATGGCCATGTCCCATTTGTGGCTCCCTGTGCACCACCACTCAATAATAGGCACAAGATCCTGGTCTGACTCTGCTATGATGGCCTTTAGGTCAGGAATTTTATTTACAAGGCTTCTTGCATTGGTACACATGACCCTCCACAGTTTGCTCCTACTCAGTCTGCACATCTCTTCCCCCATTATGCACCACCTCATTTCCCCTGTCTTTTTGTAACTTTTGTTCCCATCCCCCTTGTCCTTTACTAATTTGCTGCTTCCTTCAACCTGCTCCCTGGGTCCTCCTTTTCTACTGCTTCAGTCTGTGGAGGGGGGCAGTGTATTCTTCCCTTAGTCTTTAAACCACCACCCCCACCCAGTTTAAAAATTCATTAAAGTAACATTTAAATTGTCCACTGAGGACTGCAATTCCCCTGCCAGATGGATGCAAGCCATCACCTCTGTATAGCTCATATCCCTCCAGGTTGGTCCCCAGTCCCCATTGAAGCTGAACCCCACCTCTCTGCACCATTCCTTCAACCATGAGTTGAAGCTCCTGGTGAGGATTACCCTATCCTCCCCTTGGCCATAAACAGGCAGCCTGTAGCGAATGCCACAATGTGTGCTACTTGCCTTAGACCCCTCCCTAGTTCCCTGAACTCTCCCTGCACAATCACAGCCCCGTTCCTTGCTAGGTGATTAGTCCCCAGGTGGACAATGACCTTCAGCTCCTCCCATGCTCTGCCATCCTAGCAATCCTTAGGATCCACTGCACATCTCTCCAAGCCATGGTGCCAGTTAAGCACCTAACCTCCCTCTCTACCCTCTTCCTATTCTGAAATCTACCACCTAACAACTGAGTCCCCCACCAGAAGCTGCTGCCTCCTCTGCTAGGGTCCTCTACCTCCCACTTTGGAGCCTTCCCTTCAGAGGACCCCCACATCCTCCCTTGCCACTACTTTAGGTGCCTCCTCTCAGCAGTTCCGTCCTGCCAGAATGGTGAAGGAAAATATTCCCCATTGCAGATGACACCAAATTCTGTGGCAGGGTTGATGCAGACAAGAAGATCAAGAGACGTGAGGGAAGAACTGGAAATGTTGGAGAGGTGGTAAAATATTTGGCAACAGGACTTCAATGCCAAGAAGTGTAAGGCCATGCACATCATCATCATTACTTTATTTTTCCATTGAGCACCCTTCCAGAGCTCAGGGCGCCATTACAGTCTAAACAACATTAACAAATAAACATAAACAAAATTCACAATGACATGCATCATCAGATACTCATACAATAAACCCAATAAGGAAACAAATTAAAATCAGGGACAATAGTGCTTAATACAGGCCAAAAATGACCCCATTCTTGTCAGTAGCTAGCAAAAAGGCTATGGGGAGAAGGAAACCAGGGGCTGAGTACAGATTGGGGGGATGACCGTCATGGTATCAGAAGAAGAAAATGATCTAGGAATACAATTACTGACATGCTTAAGCCCTCTACATAATGCAGTAAGGCAGTGGGCAAGGCTAACAGAAGGCTGGGTTACATAAGTAGGGGGTTCAAGAGCAGGAGGAAGGAGGTGATACTGCCCCTGTTCAGATCTCTGGTATGACCACACCTGGAGTAGTGTGTTCAGTTCTGAAATCCCTCACTCAGGAAGGACATAAACCAAGGGGAGGCAGTACAGAGAATGGCTACCAAGATGATTGGAGGGTACCAGGGGTACATGTATGATCAGAGGCTAAATAACCTGAATATTGACTCACTGGAGACCAGAAGGGAAAGAGGTGACATGTTACAGACCTTTAAAAAGCTAGTGTACTGTCTAAAACTAATATTAGTTTTTAAAAGCAGCCAACCATTACCTTTTATATTAGAGGTACTTTTTCTTTTTCCCCTTTGTTTAATTAGAAGATTGTTTACCTGATGTTAGTAGGTGTGATGTGTGCAACAGCACTCTGTCTGGCAGTTGACATATTTAGCTCTACTGTCCCCCACTACATCATCAGCATTGTGACCTCACTGACTGCAACATCACTGCTGCTTAGGAAGGCACTGGGTCCAGTAAGCGGCGACAAGAATAGCGTAGTCATGGTGCACGCAGTAAAAAAGACGCCATTTTTTAGCATGAGAGTTTTGCTCCCCACACCCCCTGACATGAGGGGCTCTGCCCTCGCAGCCCCGGATTTAAGGATTCTCACTCTGGGGGGGAGTGGACAATGGAAAAGTTAAAATTTGTGGGGCTGTGGAATAGTGTTTCCACAGCCCCTTGTAAAGAAAACAAGTCCCAATGCAGCAAAAGTTGGGAAAGTAAGATTAGAACTCTTGTTTTCATTGCCACAGACCAAGCTACTTTATGCCCTAGCCCTCCATGCTACAGGAGCTGCTCAGCTAGCCTCCTGTTCCTTCCTGCCCTTGTCGTTTTACAGAACCACGGACAGCGACCAGGAAAGCACTTACAGCAAGCTCTGTAAAAACCTCACTCACTGTCCATGTGAGTGCTTACCAGACTAGTGCTGTAAATGCAATGCTATTCTGGTAGCACTCACTTGATAGGGTACCACTTAGGCACAGCCACTCAGCAACTGCCAGGTCATTCACCTGTGATGTCACTGTCAGTGAGATCACAATGCTGATGAAGTAGTGGGGGACAGTAGAGCTACACATGTCAGCTACCAGGCTAAGAGCTGTCCCACACTTCCAGAACAATATTATCACATAGAACACTTTCTGATGAGCAAAAGGAAAAAGAAAATTACTTCAGAAATAAAAAGTTACAACTGACTACTTCTTAAAATTTGTATTATTGTCCTGTCTTTCTGTTTTGGGTACTCTAGCTCTTTAAAAGCCTGAAGTGTACCAAGAGGGCGGATTATAATAAATTGTTTGGGTGGGCTCAGTAAGAACAAGGACTCAAGAAGGAATGGCTGCAAATTGCCAGGGGATAAATTCAGGAGGGATGCCAGGAGGTATTATTTTATGAAATGGTGGTGGAAGGGTGGAACAAGTTGCCAGATGTGGTTGTTAATACAAAAACTATAGGGAGCTACAAGATAGGTCTGGAAAAGGTCAAGGGATGAGTAAGGGTGGCCAGGGAAGGAGATGGATTCTCATGAACCCTTAAGGTACATGTGCCTCCACGTTGGGCAGACTTGATAGGCTGCAAGGCCTTTTTCTGCTGGCAAAACTCTTTGCCTCTGTGTTTCTAAAATAATGAGTGCTCAGTCAATGACTGCAAGCAAATAACAAGCACTTTATTAGATTTGCAGCACTTACCCAGTCACCAAAAGCAAATAAATAAATAAATTAGATTTGCAGCAAGGTTCAAATGGGGGGCAGGGGGAGTTAGGAAATGAAGGAGACTGTACATTCCCAGCAGGTTCTTCCTAAGATTTCCAGGCCCAGCCTTCATTACACTGGGCTGCTTTTGAAATGCCATTCTAGGTACAGCCACAATAACAGATAACCTGGGGCTGTGCTTCCTTTGCCCTTCCAGGCTCAACCCAATAACAGTGCCTATCCCCAAACCATACAAGGTACAGTACAGTTCACAAATGTCCAGCTGTACTAAAAGGGGAAACACCAAGTTTTCCCATCAATGAAATGCCGACCTCCCCCACAACGATGGCACAATACTGACGCTGGTATTGTGCTGCCTCGTGACTCATTGTTTTCTGTGTGGGGCTGTACCCCCACACCCCCCATATGGGGGGACTCAGGCCCCTGCACACTCTGGACTCTATGATTCCAACTCCAGGTCAGAGTTGGTCCACAGAGGGGGTGGAACACTGGGGGAAGGCAAAACAAGGAAAATGGACCATTACTGCGAATGTCGCTGTAATGATCCTTTTCCTTGTTTTGCCATCGAGGTGTCGATGAAAAGGGATGATACGACTGTAAGGTGATACCCTCTCTCCCCCCCGGTACCATTATTGAAGCCCTTTACTATGGGAACTCCCAGTGCTTTACTGGGTGCCCAGCCATGGATATGATGTTGGCCTGATGGCGTTGCATGTGACTGGCATGGATCCAGAGCAGTAAAGTCGCAATAGACAGTGGGAGATATTTGAAAGATGCTCTCAAACCATCCTTGAGATGATACAGATTAGCAGGTGATGGCTTCTCGTCTGTCTCAGGATTCTTGCATAGGGTTTTTACTGTGGTTTCAGAAATGTGTATCTATTCCTTGGTCTCTGGATACTATATTGTTAGATTTATTTTTTAATGCATCAGTGTCAACATAGTTCAAGCCCAGACAATACTCAGTGCAGTAGTCATACATGGACAGTGCTAATAACCATCTGTGTCCAGTTGTCTCCATGCATGTCAGTAGATTGTTATTGAACAGCAGGAGGAAGTGCTGTCTGGGACTCCCCTGCAGTTCTGTATTGTAAATTCTACCTCCATGTCTAATCTCTGCTATTAGAACAAATCTAATGAAAGAAAACAAAAAAAAAAAGAAAAAGAAAACAAATCCTATATATCTCTGTCTGTGTGCAAGTATTAGGACTGTGTAGCAGTAGGGAGACTTGATTCTCAAGGGCTGAGGCTATTGGGAGTTAAGAGGACTGTTCTGGTTTCCATTCAGAGTTAGAACTTCACATAGTGTTCTTAGGGTCCAGAAGGGCTGATTTTAACAGTTTTATGGGTACATGCTTAGTTACTGGGCTTAGTTTAGCCTTTTTAAGGTGTTATAAACACTACATTGCCACTAGTGCCAAACCGGAAGTTGCAGACATGCACTGCCGGTCCACCACTATTTAGGTCCCCTAACTAGTGAGTGTCCACCTGTGTCTGCCAAGGGAGAAGAGGGCTGAGGCCTAACCTCTTTTCACTCCTGGTAAACACTTGTTTTTCTTTGCTAGCTACCTTCCCAAAAGCTAAGATGGATCCTACTGGGGACATAAGGGACCTTTTATGTAATGAGGGCTCAGTTAAAAAGTACAAAACTTGCTTAATGTATGCATTCACTTCACCTACAAATGATGGGCAAGATCAAGTCTGTAAGAGGGGTTCAGATTATTTGGTACCAAAATCAGAACTTGATAAGGTTAAAATTGAAATCCTAAAATTACATGAAATCAGTAACATTGAAAAATGTTATAACTCTACAGTTGCTGAAGATCCTCTGACAAGCAATACAACTAGCGATAACAAGCATTTGTCAGTGCCAAATGTTGTCGCGCTGGCATCAGCATTGGCAGTGCTGGAGCTAGAGATGAATAATAGGAATGGCAGTGAAGTATTGAAGTGATGCCAACCCCACCCCCACCCTGTATAGAGCGATAGGCATTGGGGTGTGCCCTTGGGTCGTCAGCTATAATATTCATGCCATTGTATCTCACCCTACCCTGTAGACACTGACAAGTGTTGTGGTGTGCTTTGGGGTCTTTGGGTGTTATACTTAACCCATTCCATAAGGAAATATGCTGACATGGGTGCAGTATAGGAGCATGGGGTGAACTTTGTGGCTGAACAGTGCAAGGCACACCACGATGCCTGTCAGTGGCTGCAGGGTAGGGGTGGGGGGATGAAATGGCATGTGCATTACATCCGATGATCCCAAGTCACACCCCTGACGCCTGCCAGTCTGTACTGGTTGGGGTGCTGCAGTTGGAAACCCTAACACCATAGGCGTGTGGTGGTAGTTTCACTCCACATTTTCAAAATGGGCTGCTTGTCAGGTCACCTCATGAAAAGCGGCACAATCACTTTGTTAGCTAAAAGGTGGTTTTGCACAGCAGCTGTGCCATTTGGTAACAGAGGGATGAAAACACATTTTTGGGCAGGATGTGGAGAATGACAACTGTATTGTTCATGAGGAGGTATAAAAAAATAGCAACGTTGAAAATCTGGAGTGACAATATGAAATATTGGTGAAGCAATGAGCACGCATACAAACTGTTCAACACACATCTGCAACCCAATTATTTTGGGGAGTTTGGTAGCCACATTTGTAACATAGGCATTTTGGGATCTCCCCTTATGAACAGTGGCGCTGCAATTTTGTTAATCTGTCCCAAAAGTTGATTTCCCACAGCGACCACGTCATTGTGCACCACAGGTGGGGAAACACATTTGGGCAGGATGTGAAAAATGACAGCTGTACTGTTCATAAGGAGGTGGGAAAAAATGCCAGTGTTGAAAACCTGGCATGGAAATATTACAGATTTGCAAAGTTACAAGGTGTGTGAAAACTGCACAACTCATGCTTGCAACACAGTAATTTTATGGACTTTTGGCACCAGATTTTCAACATAGGCATTTTAGGACCTCTGCTCATGAACAGTGTCACGTCATTTCCTCAAATTATCCCGAAAAGTGATTTTGCATGGTGACCACACTATTCTGCGCCGGACGTGCGAAAACACATTTTGGGCAGGATATGTAAAATGACAGCTGTACTGTTCATCAGGAGGTATGGAAAAATGGCAATTTTGAAAATCTGGAGTGAAAATATTATAAATTCATGATGTTACAAGTGTGCGTAGAAACAGTGCAACGCACGCTCGGAAAACAGACATTTTTGGGAGTTTTGTCATCAAATTTGCAACATAGACTTTTTGAGAGCCCCCCCTCATGAGCAGTGGCACTGTTGTTTTGTTACTCAGTCCTGAAAGGTGATTCTGCGCAGTGACTGCAAAATCACCTTTCGGGACCGAATAATGCCATGGCAGTGCAAGAATTCATGAGGAGGGGTCCCAAAAACCCCATGTTGAAAATTTGGTGCCAAAATTCCAAGAAATGCCTGAGATATGCATCAAAGTTGAAAAAAAAACCTGTTTATTCCATTATGCAGTGCAGTTTACCGGCATTTCCTCAGTTCGCAGTTGGCTTTGAAGAGTGCAGACGTATTCCCGGTCCACCGAAGATCGTCGCGCTGGACTCCGCAGGTAAGTGTGGGGTTAGGGGAGAGTGGGGAGGCAGGGTGCATAGTGGGTGGGTGCTGGATGTGGGAGGGGGGCAGGGAGACCGCCGAGGGACCATTCCCTTTTTCCACAGGTACAAAAAAAAAAAAAACACAGCGGGATCATTTTTCTGTTTACAGGGGCAAGTGGCACACTAGGCTCCCAGCGTGCCAACGGAGCCTTATTTTTTGGGGGGAGCAGCTGTAGCCAATGAGGGATTGTGCACCCCATCGCACACAACAAAAGGGGGAGTTACTTTATGCCGATGGGGACTGGTTACCCCCGTCAGTACACAAGGACAGCAGGAGGGGCAAGAGCCAAGGGGGATTGGGCACTCCCTCAGCATATAACAAATGGGGGGTTCTTTATGCTGAAGAGGAGTGGGCTTCCCCCATCAGCAAATACATTGGGGGCTGGGTAAGCTGACAGGGGGATTGGGCACCCTCGAAGTCGGCAGTTTGGCAGGCAGTGTGCCGCCATGTTTGTGTTTCCAGGTAAGCACGTCGGGAGGCCCACTGCGTGTGATGAGCTTTGTTCACATTGCAGCGGACCTTTCCTTAGATGTACTTGCTAGGGTGGTGTGGCACCAGCATGCAGGCTGATTAGGGAATGAGTGACGCACCTACTGATACATGCCCTGCATTCGCCCAACAGTGACCGTGCCTCTAAATCTACACTACCATAAGATGTTGGCTGCACAAGCACTCCAACATAATAAAAAGAGGTCACGGGATGATAACAAGCAATGTCTTAGACCAAGCTCCCTTGAGAGAAATCCTAAAAAGTGTAGTGAGGATTCAAACTCTGACTCTGATGATTGAACACTTGTTGAAAGCTCAAAATGTTATAAGAAGTGCAAAAGAGCTATGATTATTCCCCACAATACAGTCACCCTCTCAAATAAGTACTGCCCCCCGGAATCAGCATATGAACCTCCACCTTCAGACCATAACAGTTAGCACAAAGCATCAACACAGAAAATTGTTATTAGTTACTCTATGGTCAGATATGCTGACAGCAACATTTTTAGAGGTGATAAATTAAACACTGCAGTCTCATGCTTCCCTGAAACAAGGGTGGCAGACATCCAAGAATGTATTAACAAGATTATAGTTCCCAATAACTTAACCATCCTAATCCACGTGGGTACAAATGACATTGGCAAATCCCATGATAAGGATATATGTCTGGAGCTTATTAACCTAGGAAAAAAATCAAGTTTAAGGGTTGTAGGGTTGCAATCTCTGGCATACTGCCCATGCCTAAAGCACACATCAAAAATAATAAAACAATAGAAATGGTTAATATAAGGCTGTCAAACTGGTGTTTGAAGGAACATACGTATAACATCTATTGATAATGAACAAGTTTCATAAGAGCCCTGCTATGTATTCAAAGGACAGGTTGCATCTGAGTAAAAGGGGGGCAAATATGCTAGGAGATGCACTCTGACAAACACTTGATTCTATTGATTTAAACTAGAAGCAGGGTCATGTTATTGGTCAGACCTTGTCAAAATGCCAGTATAAATCAAGACCACATAAACCGAAGTCTAGGATTAAAGAGAATCCATATGATTCCCTATGAAATTATTGTTAAGGTTACAATGAGGATCCAGTATATACAGTAAATTGCTAGGTTATATTTAGAACATGTTTTCAGTAAGTCAGAAAAATGCATTTAAAATTGTGATGTGTAGGCATCCATTTTGTGGACAGGGAGGGTGCTGTGATGATGTCACTGCCTCACCAGCTTTAACACTATGCAATTAAGCAGGTTAAAACAAACTGCTCCTATACACAGGGATCCTGTTCTATCATGAAGAGAAGTACTGGATTCTTTTCTTGCACTCTGCCAATCATAAAATCTTGTGCGTTCCTCAGAATATAATAGAATATCTGACAGCACAATTGAACTGTTCTCACCTGCTGCACTGCACACTAACACTGATGAGGCTGTGACATCATCACAACACCCTTCCTGTCCACGAAATGGATGCCTCCACATCCCTATTTAAAAAGCTATTTTTTTTTGTCTTACTGAAAACATTTTCTAAATATAACCCACCAATTTGCATACTGGATCCTCATAGTAACCTTTACAATAATTTCATAAGGAAACTTGCATATTCCCTTTAATAACAGCTTAAAATGCTTTATAGTGCATAGTAGAGCATTATTCTAACTAGAAATCCATAATTTTTCAAAATGCTGTTGTATCACAGCTCAAAGGTCATGGAATGTGACTGTACCCTTCTGTGGTAGAACAGCATTCTAGAATCTCAAGAGACTGCATGAGTCAGTTTCATTGTGAAAGAGAAAAAAACACAATGCACACATTTCACATAATACTATACACTTAAAAAAATATAGAATGAGCAAATTAATTTATAACCAGTGTGTTCTGCCACCTCAGGGTTAAGATCCCCATGGACCTCTCGAGCTTTGCTGTCGAGGTCAGAGGGAATCAGAACTCCTCTGTGGCAGAACACACTGGTTGTGCATAGTTGTCCATCTAGTATTCTCTATTTCATTAATGCAAGAAGTCTTAATAATAAGACGGATGGACTCAGATTGCTAATGCATAGAAATAACCTTGACATCATATCAATTATAGAAATCTGGTGGTCCGAACAAGATATTTTGGGAAAGGCTGTCTCTGGCTATGACCTGTTTAATAAAGACAGGATTAATAAGAAAGATGGGGGAATTGTGATTTACATAAAGTCAGACCTACAGGCCCATGGCATTACACATAAAATTAAAAAGCCACGTTCTAATTTAGACATGGATATAGAGCCCTTATGGGTCAAAGTCTGTATCATTCATAGTTGGTCTATGTTACAGATATTCAGATGTTCAAGAAGTCACATTAGAAATCTTCACTGAGCTTGAGCCCGAATATGACAAATGTGAAACTTTATTTCTGGATGACCTAAATCTGCACATCGATTGGACCAATTACATTGTTCTCTTGCCCTTTGGGAAGAACAATTTAAATTCAATGGAAAAGTTATATCTTGTACAATATGTGTCAGAATCCAACAGCGGGCATACCATCTGCCAGATGTAGATTGGAGTCTCCCAACAGTGGCTTCAGCTAGAAGCAGGGATATTCTGGACTGTCTGCAAGGAGCATTCCTCAGGCAACTTGTCAGTGAACCCACTCATGATGGGGCAAGACTGGACCTGGCACTCACTAACAGGGACTGTGTTGCAAACGTCAAGGTGTAAGACCACTTTGGGACCAGAGACCACTGTATGGTGTGTCTCAATATAAGGATGGCTGGGGAATTGAACCACACAAGGGTGAGGGTGCTGGAATTCAGGAGGGCAGATTTTATAAAGATGGGTGAATGCCTCAGGGATGACCTGATGGGGGGATGTCCTGGGTGGGGTGGAGGAATAGTGATCAAAGACAAAATGGAGCTTAGTAAAGGCAAGAAACCTCTATGTCAAACAAATGAGCAAAAACAAGAGGAAAAAGTGATCACTATGGTTCTTAAAAAAGGAGGTTGAAAAGGTAAAGGCAAAAAGGATAGCTTTCAGAAGGTATAAGGAGACATAGAGGGAGGAGGATAGAGAGGTGTAATGGGGAAACAGAGGGAAGCTGGGAAAGCAGTAAGGAGTGCTAAGGCACAAACAGAAGAGAAAATAGCCCAGGAGGTAATGAAAGGGGACAAGATATTTTTAAGGTGTGTAAGTGAGAAGAGGAAGATTAGTCGTGGAATTGAAAGGCTAAAATGGGAAAGGGGGGTCTGTGCAGACAGGCACGAGGAAAAGGCAGGCATCCTGAACAAATACTTTTATTCAGGGTTCAGAGAGGAAGGAGAAAGGGAAGGGGCCTCAAAGTAACAGAAACTTTGGAGGGAGGGAAGTGGACACTATTCCTTTTTTGGAACAGAATGCCGTTCAAGGGTGTGCAGGTGCAGGTGGCAGGATCCTTCTCATCTACTGATCTCCAGGGAGTGGGAAGGAGTTCCTGCAGGAAGTTACAGACTTTTTCTTCAAAATGGTATTGGAGTCACCCAGATGGATTATTCTGGGTGACTTCGATGCCTGGACTTCAAGACTTCCTCCAACTAATGTGTTCGTTGGGTCTGACACAGGTTGTTACCTCTGCAACCCATATACATGGCAATTCATTGGATCTCATCTTCCTGCTGGGAATGGAGGTCTCTGACCTAATGGTGGAGCCGGTCACAAGGCAGGACCACCATACTGTGAGGTTCTCTTTCGAGCCCCCCCCAAAAAGACCCTACCCTATGGAGATGATCCAGCCCCAAAAGACCCTACCCTATGGAGAACTGGTGCTGACCTATAACAGGGTTATAGGCGAGGCCTTCAACTCTATCACACCTGTTCATGTTCGACCCCTCACCTCACACCAGAGGTCCCCTTGGTTTGATGGGACTCTCAGGGAGATGAGGAGGAGGGGTCAAAGGTTGGAGAGGTGCTGGCGGAGATCTGATTTGGGGGAGGACAAGCTTATATTGATGTCCCATTACAGAAACTAGCAATCAGCAGTTTCCTGTAAGAAGGTAGGGTTCCTGTCCAAGGAAATTGCTGTAGCAATTAACATACTGGCTCAGCTCTTTCACACCATGGACAGGTTGTGTAATCTGGCTTGTCTATGGTCAGAGGGAGCCTTTTCGCAGTCAAGATGTGACAAGTTCGCTCTGTACTTTGCTGATAAGATTGCCTCTATCAGATCAGAAATCCAGGCAGTGCCCTAATATGGGCATTGCAGTGAAGGATATGAGGTCACAGGCACTCAGTCTGTCTAGTTTGACTTTGACCAGGTAGCTGTAGTAGATGTTGTGAGGGTCATCTGGGAGTTTCGGACAACTCATTGTAGTTTGGATCCAGGACAAAAGTGCCTCCTTGTGGGGTGCATTGATGTCATTGGCCTGGTCCTAGCTAAGATAGTCTGATGTTCTCTGGTCAATGTTTCCACAAAAATGACAATGTGCTTCAGTAACACTAGGGGGTACAGCCAGCCTGTCCCAAGCAACTCACTCTGTCCAGTCAAGCTGCACTCCAGAAGGAAAACAAAGACTCACGTAGTAGAATCCAAAGGTTTTATTCAGGCTAATGCCAAATGGCTGCTAGCTAGTCACCAAAGTGAAAGAAGTTGTCCTCCACCCCGGAGGACAATTTCACTTTGGTGACTGGCTAGGATCCATTTGGCATTAGACTAAATAAAACCTTTGGATTCTACTATGTGAATCTTTGTTTCCTTTGTGGTGTGCAGCTTGACTGGATAGAATGATGTTCTCTGGTGTTGGGGGTATTTCCAGGGCCCCGAATGAGGCAGTTATATGACCCCTTCTTAAAAAGCCTTCACTAGATGTGGACTGTCTGACAAACTACAGACCCATCTCTAACCTTCCCTTTGTGGGGAAGGTTATTGAAAAGTTGGTGGCCAGGCAACTGGAGACCTATTTAACAGCCGACGACATCTACAAGCCTCTCCAGTCCGGTTTCAGGAAAAGGCATAGTACTGAGACTGCCCTGGTTCGGGTGCTAAATGATATCCTGGTGGCAAGGGATCGGGGGACGCACTTCATTCTTGTTCTTCTCAATATCTCAGCAGTGTTTGACACTGTGGACCATGGGGTGCTGATGGAATGCCTGGGGGTGTTGAGGACTTGCTGGTACAGTCCACAACTGGTTTAGATCCTACCTAACTGGTAGGTCACAACATGTGGTGTCTGCCATGTGTGGTCCCGCAGGGCTCCATCTTGTCACCCATGTTGTTTGCAGTGTACATGCTTCCAGTAGGGGACATTATAAGGCATTATGGGTTGAGTTTTCACTTCTATGAAGATGATACTCAGTTCTGCATGTCCTTTGCACCCTAAAAGCAGGAGACAGTCTCAGTATTTAACACCTGCCTGACTAAGATCCAGGACTGGATGAGGACGAACTGGTTGAAATTGAATCTGAATAAGACTGAGGTACTTGTGCTGGAATCTGGTCACCAAGGGGTGAGAGTGCAATCTGGCTGAGTCTCAGGGCTTAGGCTTGGGGACTCCCAGTTACTTACCTCTTATCAGATGAGGAACCTTGGTGGTGTTTTGGACTGTGACCTGATGCTTAGATCTCAGGTGGCGGCCATGTTCAAGACCTCTTTTTACCATCTGAGGAATATCATTGGGGTGAAACACCTGCTATCCAGGGCTGCCAACAGTTGTTCATGTTTTTGTGACCTCGCGCCTGGATTACTGCAATGCCCTGTAGCTAGGGCTAATTGGGGTAGATCTACGCTGCCTGCAGCTGGTGCAGAATGCAGCATCCAGGTTGTTGACTGGCCTACCTAGCTCATGTCATGTTACACCTGTGCTGTGCTCTCTACATTGGCTGCCAATTAGGTGGTGGATCTCCTTCAAGGTGGGTTTGATGACCTATAAGACCCTATAAGATCAGGGGCCCAGTTACTGGAAAGACCTTCTGGCCCCCTAGCGGCCAGTTCACTCCCTTCGTTCCATGGATAAGGGTTTGCTAGAAGTTCCCAGGATTCATTTAAAAACATTGGGGGCTGTGCCTTTTCTTACGTAGCCCCAATCCTGTGGATTTCGCTCCCACATCATATTCGAGATAGACTAACAGTGGATATTTTTAAACCTGAGCTAAAGACCTTCATATTTGGAGAAGCTTTTATGGGAAGCTAGAAATATTTTATTGCTAATTGTCTATATTTAATCTGGTATTTGTATGTTTTTATTGTATTTTAAAAATTTTAGGATCTGTTGTCAAGAAGCACACTGAGTCGCAGTCGAGAAGTGTGCTATACTAAATAAAGATTTGATTGACTGATTTGAGAATGTCCAGAACAGGCATACTAATTTGATGGTGGACAAAGTAATGGAGCCAGATGGGGTGCATCCAAGGGCATTGAGGGAGCTAAGGGAAATACTGGCTGCACCCCTGACAGTTCTGCTTAACAGCTCACTGGAAACAGAAATTTTTCCAAAGGACTGGAGGAGGATGTAAGTAGTCCCACTACACAAAAGTGATAGCTGGAAATAGGCTGGCAATTATAGGCCAATCAGTCTGATAGCAGTGGTGAGAATGTTAATGGAATCACTGTTGAAGGAAACAATTGTGGAATATCTTGAACCAAGTGGGTTACAAGACCCAAGGCAGCATGGTTTCAAAGAGGGGAAGTCATGTCAAATGAATCTGATAGATTTATTTGACTGGGTTTCCAAGGAACTAGATCAGGGTGGAGTGGTGGATGTGGCCAGCTTAGACTTCAGTAAGGCTTTCAACACTGTTCCACATAAGAGACTAGTAAGAAAGCTGGGTAGCTTAGGAGTGAGTCCAAAGGTGGTAAACTTGATATGAAATTGGTTAGGGAATAGGTAACAGAGGGTGGTGGTAAAAGGCATTCACACCAGTGAGAGGAGGGTGGCCAGCAGGGGCCTCTGGGATCAGTGCTGGGACTGGTCCTCTTTAATGTCTTTATAAGTAACATTGCAGAGGAGCTGGAAGGGAAGGACTGCCTCTTTGCAGATGACACCAAAATCTGCAGCAGGATAGACACTCAAGGGGGTGAAAAGGATAAGCAGAGATCTGAGAAAACTGGAAGAGTGGTCAAAGGCATGGCAGCTGGGTTTTAATGTGAAAAAGTGCAAAATAATGCAATTATGGCATAGAAACCCTAGAGTGGAATACAAAATGGGTGGAGTGGTATTGATGACTGCTAAGCAGGAAAGAGACCTGGGGTAATCTTATCAGATGACCAAAAGGTGGCTAAACAGTGCAACAAGGCAGTAGAGAGAGCTAGTGGGATGCTGAGGTGCATAGAGAGGGTATTACTAGCAGACTGAGGGAGGGTGGTGTTGCCTCTGTATAGACCTATGAGGAGGCACTAAAGGACCTTATTTACTCCAAGAGGTATTTAAAGGTCTTTAGAATATCCCCCCATTCCAGGGTGCACAAATTTAGGTCATTTAGTGTCTCCTTGTAGGGCTTTTGATGCAGACTCTGAACCATTTTCGTTGTCCTTTACTGGACTGCCTCCACTCTGTCTATGCCCTTCTTGATACAGTATGCACCACTTATAATGGACACATTGGTGTGTGCCTGATCCATCCGTTATAGCAGGTTTCTGCCTTATTGCAGTTTGGCAAATTTTTTTAGTGTTGTTTTTTTTTGTATGTTTTTTATTTGCTTGTACACTTGTGTTAAGGTCGGTTGGTGGTGGGGGTTGTAGGGTGAGCAGGTAGTGAGATCCGGTATATTCAGGGGTATGTTTATGCAAAACCTCTTTTTTTAAATCTTTTTTTCACTTCGTAAGGTAATCTTGGATCTTAGTTTACTTATGTTTGGTGTAGCAGTAATCTTGCCAGATGCTTTCCATTTTTACCATTTTATCCCAGTCAGGTTGAATGCCCTCACGCTGTTCCATAGCACCTCTGAGGGTCAGTAATGATTTTTGTACAACTGTGGATGTCACTGAGTGTTGTAGCTCATCCTGTGAGCCTTCAGGCATCTCCTCCATATCACCATCATCTGCAATCGAAGCCCCCAACATTGCTTCCACAACCTCAGCGATGTCATCAGCCTCTTGGCCCTCCTTCTCTTATTCACCCAGGTGACAGATAGCATCGAACTCCTTGGCACTAAGACCTAGTGGAGGAGCTACAGCTTCGTTGGTGTCAGGCAGCTCAACTTCTGTTCATTCAGTGATATTAAACCAGCCTTTCCTAAAACAGTTGTGTATTGTTTCAGGTGTGACTGCATCCTATGCAGATTTCATCATCTGGATAGCGTCTAGCAGGTTGATCTGCTTTACACAAACTGCCTCAGTGAGTTCTTCAGCTGTGTCCAGAGCTTCCAGGCCTGGGTTTGCATCGAGTGTACATAATGTCTTTTAAATGACATTATGACACCTTGATAGAGTGGCTGGATAATGCACATCATATTTGGTGGGAGGAAGATAAGTCAAATGTTCCTAAGCCCTGGTACATCGGGTTGCTTGCTGAAATTGTTAACAATCAAGGCTAGCTTCCTGGACTGGAGTTTTATGTCCCACTCCTTTAACCAGGAAGTGAAAATTTCACCTATAATCTACGTTGTCCTGTTGCTTCTGTAAACAACAGGAAGCTCGTGTACCCCCCCAAAACACCTGGGCTGTGCATCTGCTTTACCCACCATCACCAGATCTTTTTTGTCTGTGCCGCTCATATTGCAGCAGCATGTTACAGAAAACATTTCTTTAGCACACTTCATGCTCATGGGAGTTTCATCTTTAAATGTCAGAGTGCCATACCCAGTGCATCTAAAGAAGACACCAGTTTTGTCCACATGGTAGAGTTCATCAGCCCCATATCCATTCAGCAGATGGGGAAGCACATGGCTAATTCACTTTTGTGTGCTGTTTTGGTTGGCACTCAGCTTTTCCCCCTGGGTCATTATAAACCCTGTGTTGTGCTATGACTTCCCCCTCTGCAACTAGCCCTCTGTGGGACAGAAGTCATGTTTTTCCAGGGTAAGAGCTAACTGCTGTGTCTTTTATTTTAAAATTGGCCCAGTGAGCATAGCCTCCCAACCCCTGTGCAATGGCAAACCAATGCAGCAAAGCAACCTCTGTCTCACTGTCTTTGCCATCTATTTTTCTTTTATGGTCTGGGTTCTGGTTGCCATGCCACTGGCAGTGGATGTCCTCCAAAGATCATATCAAGTCTAGAGATGCAGCGGAATTTAAATTTCGCCGGCGAAGTGCCTGCAAAGTGGGCATTTTGCATTGCCATTCTGCTATGCGGAGTGGCCAATATGAAAGGCTCACTTCGCCTTGTAATTATTACTTTGCGTTGTCATTCTGCCTTAACTCGAAGTAAGGTGGAGTGACAAGTCTATTGGCAGCCCCCCACACATTACATGGCTTACAGTACTGTAAGTCACATGCTTTAGCCAGGCAGGAAGGAAGTGACTTATGCAAGAAGATACTTTCACTTTCTCCTGTGCAGAGGGAGAGAGAGCAGAGGAGGCAGTGGGACTGTGATTTGTGAGAGCAGTTAGGAGATTTAGAGAAACAGAGAGAGAGAGAGACAGAGAGAGAGAGAGACACTCAACAGCTTTTTTAAAAACTACATTTGTTTGTGTTTTGTGTAGACTCTTTTTTTATTTAATTTGTTCCTTTGAATTTATTTTTTTTCTTACTTTTATAAGTTGTTGTTTGTCTGTGTCTGACTGTGTGTGTGCCTGTCTTGTGTCTGACTGTTTTGTGTCGTTGTTCGGACCGAGGGAGGGCAGTTGACTGAGTCAAGTCGAGCAGAGATGGAGCAGGGTCAGGGAATGTCTGGGGGCAGTTCTGGGACTGTAGCATGGCCAGGGAGGAGTGCCCATGCATGGGGGTCATGCCTGGTTCATGTCGGACTGGACAAAAATCTTGTGGCCCCCCAGGAAGCAGGACCACCACCTCCTCAGGCAGTGGCACCACCACCACCAGCACCAGCACCAGCTCCAGCTCATCCTGAGCAGGATGTGCCTGCACCCCTGGCCCCAAGTGTGGAGCCTCAGCACAATCAATCGATCAATTAATCAATCAATCAATCAGTTTTTATTTATAATGCACTTTTCAAGAACCAAAGCGTGAATACATTGCATCTGGCCCCCCTGCCTGTGCCTGGTCCTCCCTGCGCCTCCCTGGTTTGGGAGTTTTTTGATTGTGTTGTGGGGGACAGCAGCTTGGTCAGGTGCTGCATTTGTAGAGTGCAGTTGCACAGTGGCCCTTGGGGGACTCACCTGGGGACTGGGGGCCAGCACACCCACACGATCAACCACCACCCAGTGGAGTGAAAGGCTGCCACAGAACTGGCCAGGCCTGCACCTGCTGGCCCATCTGTGGCAGATGGTGCAGCTGTGTGTGGCCCTAAGATGAGGAGGAGGGCCACGGCAGCACCTGCTGCTCTACCAGCACCACCCCCACCACCACCACCAGCAGCTGCAGCAACTGCAGACACCAGAGAACTACTTGTAAGTCAGGCAGACATCGCAGTTCTCTGGAGTGCTGTGGACATGATGAATAAGAGGGTGAGTGCTGTCGAGTAGCAGTTGGACTGGATAAAGCATTTTGATGTGCATGTAAAGTCCCTCCCCTACTGTGTCCTTCCCTCTGTCTGCTATTAGGGGTTTTTACTAAATTACTAAATTGTGTCTTTATGTTAAATCACTTTATTGCCTTTATCGCTCCAACAATGCACCCTGTGTCATGTGACAGTGATGTAGGGTAGTCCATTGATTTATCAAATGCATAATTCACAACAGCAGAGCTGTGTAACTGACTAGCAGTTTTCGTACAGAAACCCCACTCACCTAGCTCTGAGGTGCATGCTAAACTGTAACAGTTGCCACTTGGTGTCACTGCATAAGAACAGTTACACGGCTCTGCTGTTGTGCATATGGTAAATCTATGGGCTATGCTACATCACTGTCACATGACACAGAGTGCAATGTCAGAGCGATGAAGGCAATAAACCGATTTTACATGAAGAAGAGCCATAGGGCTCTTAAAACTACCATAAAGGTAGCAGGCTAATTTAGTAAAAATTCCTAATAGCAGACAGAGGGAAGGATGCAGTAGGACTTTAAATACAAATCAGAAGTGCTCTGCATAACATATGTTTTTTTCAAATTTTGTGTTGACTACTCCTTTAACAAAACCAGAAATCCATAACTCCACATAAATAGGTACCACTAAAAAAGTTTCACTGCTACTGCAACTGTAATTATGACAAAACAAGGCATGCAGTAATGAGCCTTGCGTTTTTCCAGTTAGGCCTTCAGTGGTGTGCCTAATGAATGCTTAAAGGGACACTGTCAACCCTCTTAGGTCTCAAAGTGTCCCTAGTTTAAAAAACATATTTTATGATTGCCACAATTCTGTAAAAATTGTTGATGTAGCTGGTAGTTTGATTCTGACTCTTATTTTCTTTAAAAAAGTAAAAAACAGACTGCCCAACATACTGGTGTTATTACACCAAAACAGGTTTGTTTACATTCCTTGATCAATTCCAAATGCATCTTTCCTGGACTTGGGAACATCCACAAAACAATCTAGCCCCTTATGATATAGTGGGAGATTAGAATGTCTTATGAGTGACTGCACTGTTTGTGTGTGTTTCTAATGCTCAGTACATATGCAGTAAGAACAGGACCATGATTGTAAACAAAAACAAGATTGTTTATAAATATACATTGCCATGCATTTCAGTTCTGCTAAGCAAGGCTACAAACAAAACAAACAGCAACATCAATGAATTTTAGAAAGGTTAAGCAATCATAAAATATGGGGTTTCAACTAGAAATAATATTATGAAAAACAGGTTGACAGTGTCCCTTTAAGTGGCAAAGCGCAGTGGTCATTTGTGTGTGCCTTGTTTTGTCATCAATAAAGTTGCAGTAGCATTGAACATTTTTTGTGGCATGTATTCATATGGAGTGGTGGCTTTGTGTGTTTGCCTTGCACTTTTGGAGCCAGGTATTGTGTACCAGCAGCTGTCCACATAGTGCAGTGTGCTTCTTATGGCCCTATTATATTCCCAGTTAAGAAGGTTTACCCTGACATATTTTAGGTGCCTCAGTAATGTTTACTTTCTGTAATGGTATCGTGAAGTGTTTGTTAAAAAGCAGGACTGAGCAGTGCAATAATACTGTGCTAACCTGCATGTGTGCAGTATAATGCCCCGTGTGTGCAGACACTGTCCAGCTTCTTGCAAACATATATATGCCGACCTGTTCCAGTGTTCGTGGTATAAAGAATAAAGATAAGAATATATAACATATATTTTATTTATACAATCATCAGCAGTGCACAAAGCCAAATAATATGTCTT
The DNA here is from genome assembly GCA_016271365.2 of Neoceratodus forsteri. Taxonomy (NCBI): domain Eukaryota; kingdom Metazoa; phylum Chordata; order Ceratodontiformes; family Ceratodontidae; genus Neoceratodus; species Neoceratodus forsteri. The sequence continues at coordinate 1,879,875,416 of CM057452.1, forward strand.
CAGAGGCCTCAGTGCAGTTGGTGGCAGTGTGCACCTCAGTCACAGTGCACACATGACTTTTAGGAGATCAAGTCATAGCACTGCTCACTCCTGCTTTTCAACAAACGGTACCCAACAGACATGAAATATTGCTGAGACACCCCAAGTATTTTATGGTGTACAGACATTATAAAATCAGAATGTATAACAGGTCCAGTCCACTGCAGCCACACTGTGCTACCACTGGTGCCATGTTGTGGTGTACAACAACTTGCTGCAAAACTGCCACTGCCAGTCTAAACTAGAAAGACATCACTTAGTCCAGAACAAAAAATGCAGAGAAGAAATGTAATAGCACAGAGTGGTGGCCGTGGACTGGATCTGTTATATATTTTCTGACTTCATAATGTCTGTACACTGTGAAATATTTTGGGTGCCTCAGCAATATTTCATGTCTGTTGGGTACGGTTTGTTGAAAAGCTGAAGTGTGCAGTGCTATGATCTCCTAAAAGTTATGTGTACACTCTGACTGAGGTGCACACTGCCCACCAATTGCACCGCTGCTGCTGATGGTACAAATAAAATATACATTATATAGTTTTATCTTTATTCTTTATACCATAAACACTTGAAAAAGTCATCCTATATATGTTTTCAAGAAGCTGGACAGTGTCTGCACACAAAGGATATTATACTGCACACATGCAGTTTAGCACAGTATTATTGCACTGCTCAGTCCTGCTTTTTAGCAAACACTTCACAATACCATGACAGAAAGCAAACATTACTGAGGCTCCAAAAATATTTATTTTTGGAAATAGACATTTTGAAGTTGGAATATAACTAGGAATTGAATTAATTAATGGCACAGTCAGTGTTTGGCGCAGTGTTCAGACGCACACACAGTCACCAGAATTAACGTGCATCCCCAAAATGTTACTGTCTTGTGTCCAGAAAATTCCCCAGAGCTGACGAAGTGAAATGAGAGCATAACAAGAAATGCAAAGTCTCCCAGAATTAATGGCGCACTCAGTCAAGCGCGCAGTGGTTACACACAGTCCCCAGAATTAATGTGCCTCCACAGAATGCTACTGTCTTGTCTCCAGAAAATTCCCCAGTCCACACAAAGTGAAATGAGAGCATAACAACAAATGCAAAGTCTCCCAGAATTAATGGCGCACTCAGTCATACGTGCAGTGGTCAGACCCAGTCACCAGAATTAATGTGCATCCCAAAAATGCTACTGTCTTGTGCCCAGAAAATTCCCGACTCCAGATGAAGAGAAATGACAGCATAAAATGGAAATAAAGTCTCCATTAATTCATGCCACATTCAGTCATGCATGCACACACTCTAATAAGAAATACAGTATGTCCCCTGCTGCTGCTGTTGGAATTTCATGTGATGCTTCTAGACCTGACTGGGCTGATGCACAGTGTCTTGCCAAATGATATGCTAGAAGGATGACCCAACCATTGAGTTAACCGTCCATGATGATGTGATAATGCTGTTGGTTGCCCAATGTCTGCTGTACTGACCCCCAACAGGAAGGATGCCCTCTGTGTGTACACTAATACTACCGTTGATAAGTTAATGTATCTGGCACCATCATGGTTTTCCACAGAACCTGAGTTGACCTTAAATGTTCATATCCATATATATATATATATATATATATATATATATAAATATATTTTCTATATATATACATGTAACCATTGCTTTGTTTTTTGTATCACATGTCATATAGTCGAACTTGGGGTGTGCATTTCTTGGCTTGATTAGGAATTTTGGTGTTGGAATACTGTTAAGCCAGTGAAGGTAAGTATTTTTGTTTGGAGAGGGGCACATTATTTAAAAAAAGTTAAAAAAGATTAACCAATGTTTTGATTATCTTTACAGGTCTTCAGCGTATCATCAGAACAGAAAAAAAAATTAACTGCTGTGATTCGTGAAGTACGTGATTTTTCTTGTGATGTGTGTCTGGTGTGACATGACCAATGATAATAAACTGTACGGGAACACGAATACCTATGGCTGTACGTCCCTGACCTAGCTGTACAACACAAAACTACCCGATTTGAAAACTCATATCAACGAGTACAATGGTGATTGAAGCCAAGACCTGAGATACTACAAAACAGGCTTACATGCAACTAACTACAAAAAAAAACTTAGTTTTGTGATTTCTGATGTGATTGTGAATCATGACCTTGAAGATGAAGAACATGATCTGTTTCAGAGTCGGAGTGGTGATGAGTGTCTGGTGTAACTTGACCAATGATAATAAGCTGTACGGGACCACGAATACCTACGGCTGTACTTCCCTGACCTGTACTACACAAAACTACCCGATTTAAAACTCATATCAACAAGTACAATGGTGATTGAAGCCGAGACCTGAGATACTATGAATCAGGCTTACATTGAACTAACTACAAAAAAAAACTTACAGTTTTGTGATTCGTGAATCATGACCATGACGATGAAGAACATGATTTATATCTTGAGTGACTTGTGATGGTCACCCTGACTTAAAAATTCACATCAATGAGTACAATGTTCATGCAGACATATGCACCACATCAGTACTCTGAAGGAAAGCCACACAGACAACCGTGACTTAAAGGGGCACTGTCAGCTTTGTTCCTCGTTTTATTGCCAGATAACATCAGTGTGCCTCTGTGTACACAGTGATCACATATGGTCCACAGAATACCCCTATATATGCCATAATCAAGAATTCTTACCAATTTCTGCAGTTTTCACGATCTGCTACTTTCCCTCGGGCAGCCCATAAGTACACTGTGCACCGGAAGCATAAGCAAGATGAGAGCGCACATCTGACACTGTGTAAGCATGAACATCAGTTTTGCACATGGCCATACTAAAATGCTAAATGCAGCGTGTATTTTCCAACGCTGTACTAGATTTACTGTTTTAACTGAAACTGAGCACTGGGAAAGTCATAAAATTCATTTGAAAGCAGGCACGAAATCATGCATGAGAAAGAGGGCAGCTCCTAGCATGTGTGAGGATTTGTGCATTGTCCCACTTTCATGCATGCACAAGATCTTGGCACCTCCTTTCAAAGCATTTTATGTCTTTCCCAGTGTTCGGTTTCAGTTAAAAATGGCAAATCTAGTACAGCATTGGAAAATACACGCTGCATTTAGCTTTTCAGTATGGCCATAAAGCAAAATTGATGTTCATGCCCAGCACACAGTGTCAGATGTATGAACTCATCTATACTGCTTCAGTGCACAGTTCCCAGAGGGAAGTAGCAGGTCATAACTGCAGAAAGTGTGGAGCCGATATGGCATATGAGGTATTGTCAGACCATATCACTGTGCCTGTGATGTTATCTGTGCAATAACGGTTTCATGACGGTCTGCTGGATTACGAATTGAACTGGGCCCTAAGAGATGCAAATGCACAGACAGATTAAGATTGCGCTGCACACTCAAGAGATGCAGATGCAAAGGCACAACACCTAACCAGTGCTCACAAGTCACAAATCCAAATCTGGAAAAGAATACCTTTTGCTGGTTGGGGTGGGTGTAGTGCACTGCACTAACAGTCCACTACCAGTAAAGATATCACAAAGCAGTACAAGAAAATCATGCAGGTGCAGTGGATAGCAGGTTCACACTGCTGCAATTACTGTATGGCACAATAAAATGTGTCTGGTTTGATGGCACACGTCACACACACTCACACACTCACTACAAGTAATGCGCAGCAAATTGAAAACTTCATTAATATAACTAAATCTTTTAAACATACTGAAACTAAGTACTGCTGCACCACAACAATTGGCAAAAAAATAAAAAAAATTACTTAAAATATTGCTGTGTACATTAACACAGTTAAACAAGAAAAATATAACCAAAACAGAAAGACTGCCTTTTTCTCACAGTTAATCTACCTACACCACAGATACGCTCCTCCCCCAAAGAACACTTCAAGTGTCTGTCAGTACACAGACTGAATGTTCTAAATTAACATTCAAAATCCACACGCAAACAATAAACACTCGATGATATGAGCACAGGAGGGTTTCCTACAAATGATGTACTAAATTTTGAGCCAACAAAATGACTCAAAAAGGCTTTTTTAGCAGCTTTTAGAGCTCTGAGAGCAAATTTTCTTCTCTCCAGCTACCACTACACACACATTACCAAGAACTGAGGCTTTGCAGAACGATCTACAGCCCATGTGACCTGCAGTCCCATGAATCACTGCAAAATTCGCCTTGGAGCTCAATTACAAGGCAAAATGATGCAAAGTACATTGATTTCTATGCACTTCGCATTAAAATTGATGCAGAAGTGGTTGGGGAAGGCGGAGTAATGTGAAGTCATTGGTTTCAATGGATTTTGCATTCCTCATTATGATGCAAAGTACTCCGCTTTGCGTTGCAGATTGCTTTTCGGATTCTGCATCACTCCGCGAATCACTTCGTGGAGCAAATTTTGGCCATTTTGCCCACCTTTAATCAAGTCACCCAGAGTAGACTTCGCTAAGCTGAAATGAAGTGCTATGTCAGGAACACTCAGTTTAGGCAGTGAGTCTATTTCATTAGGGATTTCAAATTTTCTTGCTAGTGACAGCGAGGTCCATTTAGCACCTGTTGTTGGTTTTTCAGGCTTTTTGCTAACCATTTTGCTTGCTATTGCACTGTACAAACAACAGCTGCCTGTCACACAACTGTCAGTCACTGGTTTTATAGTGCTGAAACCCAATCATATTGTTGCTACAGTGGATAGGAGAGTGATGTGGTAAGTGACATGGACTGTCCTGATGATGTGCAACATCACTGCATCGATGCTCATGAGATACAGGGCAGAAAAATGCACATACTGGGGAGCTGTGCTGCCAAAAGAACTTAGAAAACTTAAAAATGTAATTTTATTATGCTTCTGTTGATTGGAGACAGAAAAGTGGGCATGATATGAAGCGGAACAATGAGGGGGAATGCCATTAGCTGTCTGCTATTGGCTGAGCTGAGGTATGCTGTGTTGAGCAGCTTTAACATTGAAAATATAGGAAACAACATTTTGGCAAAAGCAAAATTACCAAAATAACTGATTAGCTGGCATGGGGGTGTCTGTTTTAATTGGTGATTACTGTATGTGGTCTCCAGAAATGGACACAGTACTCTAGGTGTGGTCTAACATTGATCTATACAGAGGCAATACCACCTCCATCTTTTCTCTAGTGATACCCTTCCTAGAGGAGTGGCCTAGAGTATGGCAACTGGATTTCAATGTGAAAAAGATCAAAACAATGCTCTTGGGGCACAGGAACCCAGCAGCTGAATACAAAATGGGAGGAGTGATATTGACACCATCCATGCAGGAAAGAGACCTCGGTGTAATTGTCTTGAATGACCTTGATGTAGCTAGACAGTGTGACAAGGCAGTTGGGAAGGCTAATAGGATGCTGGGTTCCATAAGGAGGGGCTCCCCTGCAGAAGTAGGGCATTTGTGTTACCTCTGTATAGGTCACTGTGAGACCTCTTCTGGAATACTGTGTTTAGTTCTGGAGACCACATCTATGGAAGGACATAGACAAGAGTGGAAGTAGTCCAGAGGAGAGCATCTAAGATGGTGAGGGTTCTGCAACAGAAGACCTATAAGGAGAGATTGAGGGAACTCAATATGTGTACCCTGGAGGAAAGAAGAGAGAGGGGGGGATATGATAGAGATATTTCAATACATAAATGGGGTGAATAAGGTGCTGGAGGGGAGTATTTTTCAGAAGAAGATGTGTACAAGAACAAGGGGGGATGTTTTTTGTAGTTATTCCAAAATAATTTTCATGAACATTTGTGACAATATGTCTAAGAGATTAGTTGGTCTATTCATTAATAGATTTTTTTTCAATTTCCTTTTTTAAAAATTGGGACAATTTTTGCCCTCTGCTAAGAATTTGAAATTAAACACTCCGTGATACATTTATTAAACATAAGAGCAGAGTATCAGAAGGCATGCAAAGATAAACCCCTGCTGGGATCAAGTCTGGACTAGGAACCTTATTGTACTTAAGAGAGTGTAGTGCCAACAGTACCTCAGAGATACTGTAGTTATAAGGTTAACATAAGACCATCTGTTTTTTGAGAGAATAAAATTAGCTACACAGCTGACAAGCTGTCATCAAAAAATTATGAAATAAGATGAGCTGTCTAGTTCTCAGCCAAGATAAATGTTTCAGTTGGAGAATTATAGTTAGAAATACCTTTAGCTAACAAAACTCCTAAGGCTATATTGTCATTTTTCTGTACAATATCTAACATCCTTTCCCATTGTTTATTATGAATATGTTTTTTGGGGCTTGCAAAAATATTGTACATCTCTTTCTTTTCTGGTTCAAGATTTTACAGTTAAGCCTGGCAAATTGTTTTTCATTAAACCTACTCAGTGGTAATATTTTAGCTTTCTCCTTTTTATGTTGCATGTCAAGCCATCCAGTGAACTTAGGAGAGTTTTGCTGAGTTCCTAGTTCTGTCAAGGGCTGCTCTGAGCGGCTCTAGCTATATCTCTTAAATGCTTGGGCCGCTATAAGCGGCCCAAGTGATCACTCCTAACATTTTATCATATTTCTAAATAACTATTGAATGGTATTTCCAGTTTTAAGGTATTTTAGAACCTAGACTTCTCTATCTTTTATATGTTAAAAAAGTTTTATTGTAGTGCACTTAGTTTTATTGTAATCTCATTTTGAAAATCAGCTTTATAAAAAAATCCTTGCTCTCAGAATGCTGCATTAGAGTGGATGAAGGTGGTCCTTTGTGATGAGTGGAATGGAATTCAACCCAGATCAGGATGAGTTCCACTCTGAAATAAGAGACACGCTGATCATTAAACCAAATGACAAGAATAATTTGTCAGTAAATAATAGCTTTTTCTTTTAATTGAGCTTTTTTTTAAATTAGATCAGATGTGTTCATTTTGGATTAAGTTTCCTTCAGAAGTGCTTATATACAGCACCTAAACAGTCTGCTAACAGATTATGGATTCTGTCAGGCAATGCCTGTTTGCTAGCAAACTTTTTTTTCCAAAGCATGCAATGTCCATAATCGTTACGTAGTTATCATTTATTTTCTGTCCAGCACCAGCAGCTTGGGGTGGACCCCATTGCTAGAATGATTGGTTCTGCTAAAAACCAATTATTGCTTTGCACAGTTGCTGTTTCTTGTGCCTATGTGGATAGTGCTTGCTGCCTTTTTCTTGCAAGTAAGTCTGTAGTCTGGCAAGAAAGTTTTGTGATTTCACCTTTGACGGAGATCAAGCTATATTGTCGGTACTGTATTTACTATTATTTCTTCTAAATGCTTATTGTTTTTTTTGCTAACTGCTCATAAATGGTGTTATCAATCCTAAGGGAATCATGCTCCCTTTGACAGGTGGACAAACATGATCTTGTTGTTATTATAGCTGACTGTTTGAACAAAATCCTGATTTACAATTTGTAGCTGAGTATTTAGTAAATCGCTTGTATGAAACACATGCTGCTGTATTGTTTTTTGGTGGGCAGGTATTGTATTGGCATACAGAGCCTCACACAACACAAGAAAAAAATACAGAGCTAAAGATATGTTGGCATAGGTGATAGGAATAGAGATAGCTTTGAGTTCAGCTCTCTTGGAGCTGCAGCTGTCTTGCAAACTCATCATCTACCAACCAATGCAGCCACGTGCTTTGGCTCATGTTATTTCTCCACAAGTAGGGCAGACCCTGACACAGACACATAAAAATAGACTCAGTTGTGTTCTGTGGCAGAAGTATCGTTTTGGATATGCACATAGAATGATTGATTAGGTATTTGGTTTTTTTTGTGTGTGAGTTGGTTATTTGTGTTGTTGGTGGACACTGGTGAAGCTGATATAAAAATAGAGATCAAGGTACCTTGTGGATCACTTCTGCTTCCTGTTCAGTTTATAATAAAAATACGTGCAGCCAGCTGAGATGACAGCCACTATTTGAATAAATCAATTTTGCATTTTGCAATCATAAAAATGTGAGAGGGCTGGTGAGCGGGTTACAGAGCATACAGAGTAAAAAATAAAATATGTTCTTGGCTGAGGGGTTGCATGAATATTTTCTCTGTCTTGTAACCCTGGAAATACAAGTATGAGAGTGAGGGTGAATGACCGCAGCTTACAGACAGTGTATAGATATGTCTCTAAAGCTAAGCCGTGGTCATTCCCCCTCACTCTCATACTCTTTTTCAGGTTTACAAGACAGAGACAATATTTATTCATGCAACTCTCAGCCGGCTGCACATAGTTTATTTTATGTATATAAATACAGCAATGAGGAAAGATCTTTTTTTTGTGCTCCACTCAGCTGGCTGTCAGCAAGGTGGTGGGGGGCTCAGGAGACACAGAATCTCTCCAGATAATATACCTGCCATGACTGACACAGTTCTATATATGTTTGGTGTCTGACATGATTTGCATTTGCCACATTTGGGAAATTGGAGGTGAATGTCTCGAATATCGGTGCATGGCTGGGGTGGCTTTTATGTATGTGTACTGATTCTGAATGAATGAACGTGAGGTTTTGTACTGAAGGAGCTGACATATTTGAATATTGGAGCCGGGAGGAGCCCCCCCCCACCCAGCACCCTTATTCAAATCATTCACCTTCTTCAGTTCAGAATTTCAAGTTCATTTATTCAGAGTTAGTGCACAGACAAAAATTGCCATCCTTGCCCTGCCCTGATATTCAGATCATTAACCTCATGTGTACTATACTGAGTCGCTGTGGTCAGGCTCCTACGAAAGTGATGCTGTTGGTCCCAGACTAAAGATCTGCCATAGTTATACACTGTAGTGACATGAAAAGGAAAAAGGAACGTCTTGATGGGGGATGCTGTCGCACCTCCCCCCCCATCAATTTATGTAGCTGTTGCATCAGGGTTGGGAGCAGAGAGTGACCATACATGCTACTATTCATGGTCAGAACTGTATCCCCAGTCAGTCATCAGATGAGAGTGAGAGCGCATGTTTATGAATCACTCTCATCTGGCAAGTCCCTGACTGATTTCTTTTCTCCCCCAGACCATGCACGTTTGCTTTTGCTGGTGGCAACTCCCAGACTGATTTTTTTTTCCTCCCCACACCCTGCACATTTGCACTCAAGTAGTAGACACAGCTGGATTGCAAATGGTTGCCCTGTTCTCTTTCGTCCTAGTAGCACCACTTTCTAATACCTAGTTTATGGTGCCAGGGTGGTTGGGTTGAGGCAGATAGGCGGGGAGTCAAACCAGGAGTCGATATATAACTCAGCTGGGCAGAGAGAGAGAGAGAGAGAGAGAGACAGACCATCTGCTGCTCTCCAGCTTCTCTGTCTTTCTGGTGCATGATGTCCTCATTCTTACTGTACTGCTGGATGCATTCTGCAGCTTCCGCCTGCTGCCCTGGTCTGTCTGTCAGTTGGTTTCATTGTAGACTAACGGAGACGGTAGAGACCCTGGTGCAAGGTACATCTCTTGAGCCCTGCTGTGTTGACTACTGTGATGGGTCTGCTAATGCGGCAGAGGAGGAGGGATGCCACTTGCCTCACTGTCCATTTCAATGCATTGGTTAAATTTCACAGAAATTGTGAAATCAGTGATCATCGTGAAATAAATACAGCCTTATTTATGATTACTGTTGGTCACGGACCATGTTAGAATTGTATTTCCAGCCGGTACATGCTGCACACCGGAATCCACTACACAAAGTAAACATTGCAGCTCAGTGTAGTACAATATTTTTTTTATAAATGAATGGTGTGGCTGCCACTACTAATCTTGAACAGTAGTATGTTTAAAGTAGGATAATACAATATAATCGACGCCGATAGTTACAGCACATTTTATATTAAATGCTACCCCAAATATTGTGAAAGACGTCCTAAGCTAAAATGGATGCCGAAGTAGAAGTGGGGTTGTCCTTTGATGCAGATTGAGTGGGAACATGCATAGTTCTCATTCAGTCTTCATCAGACTATGACTCCCAGTCTAGTTCAGCATCCATTTTAGGTTTGGGATATCTCCCACAATACTTAGGCTGCCATTTTAGGTAGACTTGCTTACCTATTTTATCATACTTTTCATACCTTGCCTAGTTTGTAAAGTTTGCTTCAGCCACATATTAGTATTATTAGAGCAACTAAACAAAGCTTTGCAATCCTGCCATGAGTGTAATTAGAAGTTTTCTTTACTTTTTTTTGTTGTTGTTGCCTTGTTGTGAAGAGATGCAGAGATTCTGGCTACTGTGATCAGTAACAGCTCCTGCTGTGCAATGGCACAGTGCACATTTCTATTTCATTGTTTTCCCTAATCAACATCCAGTGTTTGGGTTGCAGACTGACTACCATTATTTTTACGTTAAAGTTCCCATTCCTCCCTGGGTAGCTGTTTTTCCTTTTGTATAATTCAGAGTCTCACTTCAGTATAGTAATAATTTTCCATAAAATAATTTGGGCAGGTGTGTCTGGGGGTGGGTGTGGGTGTGATGTGTATGTGTATTTGTATGTATGTGTGTCTGTGTGGGGGTGGGTGGGGTATCCTGGGGTGCTTTCTGTGTGTTGGCAGGAGCGTCTGGTGTTATGTGTGTGTGTGTGTGTGTGTGTGTGTGTGTGTGTGTTGGGTGAGTGTGGCATATGTATATAGTTGGTGATGGGGTGATGCTAAAGTATGGTCCACTACTGTCTTTCTGACCCCCTCCTAATCATTTTTTTGCTCAGCTGGCTATCTTTAAAAAAGTAAACCAAAAAAAAACAAACACTTGATCACCTTGCTCGGTAAGTCGCGGTACCCCGTTGCCTTGGTTTTTTTGTTGTGTCCATCAAATAATGTGCAGTGCTTCACTTCTTGCATTATTTTATCTGACCCCCATATGCGCTGTACATATGCATGTGCATAAGTGGATTTAAGTGTAACCCCCCTTCTTCTACAACTCAGCACCATGGTCTTGGAAGAGAAGAGAGGGAAGGGCTACAACCCCTGCCTTGTTGGCTCAGAACAGCTCGGACAAGGTTGAGGAGCCTGGGATCGGTTTCTGATGGAAAGAAAGGGGTTCTTTCCCAAAGGTTAAATAAACAGCGTGGTGCCTCCACCCAGAGTTAAATGCAGTATAAAGTGGGTCAGATGTTACATTAGCAGTACAACCCTCCGGAATGCTGTACCTACCCACCTCCCCTCACAGTCATCCCAACAACATGGCAGACCTGAAACCAAAAAAATCCATTTTCAATAACATTTTCCATTAAAGACTCCAGATAATAATATGCTCGTGAATCAAGTATTGTTCCAAAACAATGACACATCATTTATTTACATGGGGGAGGGCTAGGGAAAAAAGGTAAATGGAAATAGAATTAAACCAAATTTGCATTTTCTGTAGGTAATCACCTTTGCATGTAAAAATCAAGACAGTGCATTTCTAATACCCAGCTCCCACCAGTATTTCATTTCAAATCATATTCTACACGTTACCCACTTCTAACTAGTACCAGTATACCCCCTATGAGTCCTATCTGGGTACCCAGGTTCAAGTTGCAGGCCTGTATGATGCAGCTGTTGGCCGGCATGTTAGTACACTTTGAAATCAAACAACCCCATAACCCCAAAGACCATGCAATTACTTAAATGGCATTCAAACTCTTCAGACTTTGAAACTTTTCATGCCTTGGGGTGTAATCTTGAAATCTTAACTATTTACAGTTCCCCATGGGCAGGACAATCCCTGTGGTTATTCACGGTTCTGCAGACGAACTCTGGTGGCATTGAATCTGTAGCTCTGGGGTGGATGGAACTTGCAGAAACATGAAATTGCTGGAAAGCTTGAGACTTGACGCAAGCATCTTGTAGCTTGGACAACAGATGCGGGATGAGACAGGCATCTTGCAGCTAGGAAAACATATGTTGGATAAAACAGACATCTTGCTTGCAGTGTCTAACAGCTTGTCCCCTTCAGCCCACCATGCAGTCCAGGTGCAGAGCGCAGCGCAGGACATCCTGGACCCCGAAATTCCCAGTCTGCCCCACTTGATAGGGGTTGGCAGTTTCTCCACCTGGCTCCAGGTTGCAGCTTGCAGTCTCTCATTGCTTTGCAGTCATTTATATTTCATTTTGAAATAAATGCAGTCACCTTGTGTGACAAGACAGAAATCTTTGATCACCTGCCGGATGGCATCTGTGGTCCTTTACTTTCAGCTCAGTCTTTGAACTCTCACTGGAAAGGCAGTCCCAGGGAGACATAACACATATTGTTAGGTCTCCTATGAGGACCTGAATTTGGTAAAACTCACAACAGTCTCTGGCTAACAGAAGACAAAAACAATGAATTTTCAATCACCTACCCACATGGCAGCTGTTGTCTTTTGCTTTCAGCTCAGTCTCTGGCTAACAGAAGACACTTATTTTCTTGCTCTGCCACCATGCGGCCCTTGTCTAAACTATTGATCATTTTCCTGCTACTCACATCAGGGAACATAGAGCAAAATCCTGGTTCCATCTCCCACCACACTAGCCTCCCGGCCCCCACCCTTCAACTCCCAAGAGGACTGAAACTCATTCATCTCAATATTTGCAGCCTGCTGCCCGAACTGACCCTGCTGCAGTCAACCATCCTTTCCCTCCGACCAGATATCCTGGTCATATCGGAATCCTGGCTAAAACCTCACAATAAGGACACCGAAGTAGCTATCCCAGGGTATGCTATCATTTGTCATGACTGACCAGGTCAAAAGAGAGGTGGTGGCATTGCCATGTATGTCGCATCCACACTTTAGTTCACCCAAATCCCAGTACTCATGCCCACAATAACCATTGACCCACTACGGATCAAGCTAACACTCCCCCAAACAGCTCCACTCTTTATTGCAGGCTCCTACTGTGAACCTAACACCACCCTGGCAACCATCTTCCAACACCTAGGCACCCTAAAATCTTTGGCCCCTGAGGGTGAGCTGCACATCCGTGGAGATTTTAACATGAACTGGCTCTCCAACCAGAATGTCCACCTTCGTAACCTAGTAGCCTCCCTAAATCTTTCCCAAATGGTCACACAGCCCACTTGCTTGAATCACAAATCTCTAAACCACTCACTCTTTGACTGGTCCCTCACCTCTCACCCTCACAGGATAACAGCCTCAGGCCTTTTTTCCTGATGCCCTAAGTGACCACCACATGACATATATGATCAGGAAAGTCTCGAAACACAAAGCTGCCCCCCCCTCACATCATCACGACGAGGTCCTATAAATCACTTGATCTCCCCTGTCTTCTCCATGCCCTGGCCATGACAGACTGGTCCCCCATACACCAGGCCACCTCCCTGAACTCGGCATTAACATACTTCAAAACCATGTTCCTTGCTGCCCGGGACCTCTTCCTCCCCCTACCAGATGGTCAAGGGTAAGAGGTGCCCACCTGCCCTGGATCACAGCAGATATTATTGCAAACCTCAGGGTAAGGGATCTAGCATGGAAATCCTTCACGATCTCGGGCTCCGACCTTGACCACCTAAAGTACCGTGTACTTCACAACTCCTGCACAAGGTTAATCCACCAGGTTAAAGCCAAGTTCTTCAACTTAGCCCTGCACTCAACCTTAGTCACCCTGCTAAATTCTGGAAGGTGGTCAAATCACTTCTCTCCCCACCTTCCCTGCCCCCTAAACCAGCCTTAAACATAGGAAGCACCACTGTTACTGACCCTCCTGCTGTGGCCTCGGCGTTCAATGTATTTTTCACCAATTGCACATCGACACTCATGTCCTCTTTCCCCACATCAACCTCCCCCCCATCCCTACTCCTCCGTCTCTCAGCACCTCCCAAGACCCTCCACCCACCCCCTCCTTCTCTTTCCGCCCAGTCACCCCACTCGAGGTACTAAACACCCCGCAGGCACTAAGCCCTTCCAAGGGCAAATGTCCCTCTGGCCTTGATGCCAAAATTTTGTACTTATTGGTCTCAGCCATCGCCACTCCACTGGCTGCTCTCTTCAATCTATCTTTCTTTCTATCCTCCATCCCATCTGAGTGGAAGCTTGCCACTGTCATCCCCCTCCCCAAAGGCAGGGACCTCTCTGCCCCTGGTAACTTCTGCCCTATTTCTCTCCTCCCTATACTGGCCAAGCTCCAGGAACATCTTGTCCTCTTTCAACTCTCATCCAACCTTGACTCCTCATCCTTCTTCATGCCTTACCAGTCTGGCTTCAGGAAGTCCCATTCCACCACCACTTCCCTGCTAAGGCTCACTGACAGCATTCTCTCCACCATGGACAAAGGCCATATCACCTCAGCAATTTTTGTCAACCTTGCTAAGGCATTCAGCACTGTCTCCCATCCCCTCCTTCTGACTAAGCTCCAAAATGCAGGACTTTCTGGCACAGCAACAGAATGGTTCCACTCATATGTGATGGACTGGTCACAATCTGTCAGAATCGGTAGCTCAACCTCTTCCCTCGCCCCATCATGACAGGTGTGCCACAGGGCTCAGTTCTGGGGCCACTCCTGTTCTCCATCTTCCTCAATGACCTTCCCTCTGCCTGCTCACACACATCCATTCACATGTATGCTGATGACATGGTACTGTATACATCAGGCCCATTCTCCTCTGATGTGGTGTCCAGACTCCAGCAGGACTTCAACAATGTCCAGCACTGGTTTTGCTCTAATCAGCTCCACCTCAATGCCAAGAAAACTGTCTCCATGACCTTCGGCTCAAGGCAGGGACTCTTGAGGCTCCAGCACACCCCTACTTTCCACACTATTAATGGGACAACTCTGGAGATCAGTTCCTCCTTTAGGTATCTTAGGATCTGGCTTGACCAGCACCTTGACTTTTCTGTGCATATCGATGCCATCCACAAAAACCTACACCCCAGACTGGGTGCCCTCTACCGTAATCATGGATGCATCCCACTGCCAGCCCGCCATGCTATGGTACAGAAAATGATCCTGCCAGTAATAGACTATGGTGATGTAGTCTATAGTGCTACTTCCAAGTCCACCATGGCCAGACTGGACTCACTGTTCCATGCCTTCTGTCGTTTCACCCTCGACTGCCCCTACTCTACCCATCACTGTGTCCTGTATCAGTCACTGGGTCTCCCCTTGCTGCAGGACTGCCGCCAAATACACTGTGCCTGTTTCACTGCCAAGTTCTGGTCTAGGACCCTGCCCCCCTATCTCTACTCTGCACTTTCAGCCACTCCCCTGCCAGCTTACTCACTCAGGCACATTGACGCCAGACTCTTATCTACCCTGCAGAGGTCCACGAATGCTGGCCAGGCTGCCTTCACATATTACATGCCTAAGCTGTGGAACTCCCTCCCAATGGACATAAGGCAGGCCCCTTCAGACCGCTACCTCTATGCCTGCCTCAAAGATCATTTTGCCTCCACCTGCACATGTACCTAACCTAAATTCACCACTCCTTCTTTAGTTGGAGTACTATGGCTGTATTATGTTGCACTGTATTTGTTTGTTCTTCTGTACCTTGAAGTACCCTTTTGTCTTGCTCTGCTCAATCTATAATTTTATTTGTAGTGCTGTTAGCTGCATCTAACACATACTGTCTGACTGCAATATATATTTTCTGTATTGTGTTTTCCCCTCCCCTCTCCCCCAGAACGCAACTGGAATCAAGCAGTACTCTGCTCAGTGTGCCCTCCTGGTGAAACTCTTAAATAAATAAAAAAATAAATAAATAAATAATGCAGGTGTAGCATCAAAGCAGTTCCCATTCCCCTGGAAATTCAGACAGTTTCCATCACATTGGAAATTCAGACAGCTTCCATCACACTGGAACTTCAGACAGCTTCCATCACATTGGAACTTCAGACTGGCTCCTCTTGGCATTCGTGGCTCTGCAAGCCCCCAGGCAGGACCATTCATACTCAGACATCACAGGCATCCAGGAAATCCCTCTTCACTTCAGAAACCCCCAGCTGATTACCTTGACTCTGTATGTTCACTTCAGCGGCAACATGCAGGCATCTCCTGGTTTCCGTTGGTTGTACAAATCCCCAGGCAATCCTTTTTCTTCTCTCCAAGGAACTTTACACCATCAGACAACTTCCCTACCTCAGAAAATTAAAGTAACTTTTTCTTCCACTTTAACCGGATAAACACTGGAATCATCATTCCACTGAACATCCTCTGGCATTGCTATTGTCTATGCCTCTCAGGATCAAAGGGCAAGGGCAGGAGCCCCCCTCCCCGGGAAGGGGCTTCAGTCAACACTCACACTAACTGAATTTGAACTCTCTCCTCAACCAACTGAACAGAACTCCTGATTGTCTCTTCTCACGAGATTAAGAAAAAAGCACACTGTCTCTGATTGGCTTAACAGAACAAGAGAACATTAAAATACAGGCAAGCCATAAGGTTGTACATTTATTTAAAATCATGCAGCTGTTGCTGCCTTTGTGCTCTTTCTAGCAACTGCAGTATAACTTCTGGCAGGGGCATTCCCTGCCCGTCCCTACCTCTGTAGCGTTATCCTCCCCAGGGCTCCAGCCAACTCATTAATTCCTGAGCAGACTTGGCTGCCCCTTAAAGCTACAGGCACCCCTTAAAATCATTAGTGCTTAAAAGTACTTTTAAAAACATTTATTGTTATTGCCCTAAGTGTCTCAGGGCTCCCCCTTTCAGTGTTTCCACACTCAGGACAGGGGCACACATCAAACCAGGCTGCTTATCAGCCGCTCATAGCGGCTTTTATATTCGAGTGGCATAGTGCTCTTCAACATTTGTGAGGGAGGGAGGAGCCACCCTCAGCAGCTCGCACAGGAGCTGCGTGGTGATCGGCTCTCTGCCACAGCATGCAGCTGTTCTTTACTTGCTCTACTGGACCCCAAACAGCAAGCAGATACCGGGGCCAGCAGGAGCATTCGGTGATCAGATGGGACCGGGAGCAAGGCAGCACCAAATTGGGAGGTGGCACACATGTCTGGAGACGCATCCTGGTAAGCCCCAACCATGGGGGGGTTACATATGTAAAATATATTGTTATCAAAATAGGTGTGGTGGTGCAATAAAAGAAGAAAAATAAAAGACAATTTTGTAGTATTTTTATCAGGAAACAATCAGTGATGCAAACAAGTATAGGGTAATCGCAGAAAAAGAATCCCTATCCGTTGTGACTTCCTACCCTAATACAAATCGACGACTATCACAAACCTCCTCACACCACTGTGGTTGGCTGTCTACTGAGCCATCATGTAGCACGTACAGTACACATTACGTCTTCCTGACTGTGTTTGTTCAAGGTGCATTACTGTATACAGAATGCACTCTATCACTGCTCAGCTGGTGACCAGCTACATGTTATTAAAATTAACCCAGTCACATTGGTGTAAAATGTTATTGTGTACAACAATATTTGAATATTTCACAGTTGCATAGAAGTTAAAAAATTGCAAAGAAATAAGCAAAAGCAAACTACTCTATTTTCCCTTTGGACTGGGACATACGTGTCCATCGTCTTCTTCATCAGGAACAAAAAGTAAAGAGTCTTCTTAACAATCTGAAAGTCATCACCAACCAGCCCCACCTTGCCCTGGTTAGGGAAACAACCAAAACAATGGTTCTTATCAGTCTGGGTACGTTCATGTACAGCCCGGAATAGGAGAGAGGGGGACATATCTGAGATCTACAATAGACCTACGTGAGATATATAAATACATCATGTGGGGAACTGGAAAATGCATAAAACAAATATTGTGCAGGGTGGCATTCACTGACGTGATTACTGTCTATGAGACAGAGGGGGACAGACTATATAAATTCAGCTGAAATCTGGGGGGGGTGGAGGATGATGTACAAGTCTTTCAGAATAACTTGAGTCTTCATATAAAATTTACATTATGTTTCACTTTTATCAGGTATGTCAGTGCTTTGAGGAACACAGCAAAGTTTTCTAGGAAAATGTGTGAATTACTGTACTACATCTGGCAGGTATGCTGAATGTGTCACTATAAAATTAGCATTACTGTATAAGAAATTCATTAAATTTTTTCTGTACTCCTTGCTTCCCACTGCCGTCTCCTGACTTCTTCTTCTTCTTCAATGGGAAGACATGCTTTAGGAAACTTTGTTGTTTTTGTATTCCAGTACTTTTGAGGTGGTCTGTGAGTTGATCAACATCGATGTGTGAGTCACTGCACTGCATCTGACTGGTATGGTGAATGTGGAAATATAAACATATGCAGTAACTTTCATGTCACTGTACTAAGGTTAAGCACTATGCGAGTATGACCGGGTAACATCAGGATGCATTAACACATACTGAAGGGTGGTGAACATGCATCCTAATGTTATTCGATCATAACCACATAGTGTTTTACAGGTTCTGTGTCATAACGGTGACTATCAAAAGGTGATCGCTGTTACGGTGAAGTCACAGCACCGAAAATCAATTTCGGCGCTGTGACTCCCCAGCTCACAGCAAAATGATGCCAGGGACTTATAATTTTAACATTTTATGCGGGGGGGCTGTGCCTCCTGTACCCACCCCATGGGAGCCTTTGTCCCCTGCACCCCCTTACTTAAGGATTCTCAACTCCAGGGGGGGTGCATGTTGAGGGGGTGCAAAACGTTAAAAAAAATATTCAGGATGGGCGCAGCAAAAATGTACCTGTGTCTGGACCCGAACCCAGCACCCTGTCCACCCAAGCCACAAACCCACCCACCACACCATGGGGCCAGCTCGACAGCCCACTGTGGCACCACCCCTCAAAACCCTTCCCTCCCCTCGCTGAGCGTGCTCGCTCCCACTTACCAGCACGCGCGCATGTGTAGCAACATCCTGTCGCTACATGAGTGAACCCACCCCATCCGGTTGCCCTACTGCATGAGTAGCCCCCATGACATGCACCGCAACTGAGTCGCCATTTTGCAGTTCGCTCAATTGCAGTTACGCATGTCATGGGCTACCTGTTTTACATGATATACTGCTGTTCTACTTTTCTGTTCATGTGAGCTGTTGCCCAGAATTGCATTCACACATGCTGTTGTTAAGCTCTTATTATGTAAGTGCAACTTTCAGATCACTGTACTAAGGTAAACACTATGCGGGTATGACCGGGTAATGTCAGGATGCAGTAACACACATGAAAGGGTGGTGAGATTATTTTTAACTACATATGCTGATTATCTTCTTATTTTAATTCTGGGAGGTCATCAGGTCTGCCTTGCTTTCTGTATATTATTTCTCCAGGACTCAGGTAGGATCCAGCTGGCTTTCTCCCACAGTGGGTTTCTTTGAACTGATGCAGTAATGTAATTTCAGTGTATTAGATTCTTTTCATTTGATGTACATTAATAGGGGACTATTAACTCCAATAATTTTGCTCCCAGACATTTTACACCCGTCAATTAACTTCTGAGTCAACTAATTCTTCCTCATTTTTGCTTCTGTCAATTCACTCCTGGTGATTAAGCTGCAGTGACTTGATGGTCTACTAATTTAGTCTTCCCTCCAATCTAAGCAATAGATTAGATTAGTCTGACATGACCTTTCTGCTGTGAATCTATGCTGCCTTGTGTCCTGCCCCCACTGGCCTCTAGGCACGCAACAGTTTTTTCTTTTAGAAGTGACACAATCATTTTCTCCACCACTGAGGTCACACTATCAGGTATGTATTTTCCTGGATTAGCCTTGCTCCCACTTTAGTGAAGGGGAATCACATCCACCCTGCTCCAGTCCTCAGGTATTACACCATCCTCCCATAATTTGTTTAAAATTGCAGTCATTGGTGTCACTAGTTCTTCCCTTAGAGCTTTTAGAATTCTGGGTTGAATCCCATCAGCCCACATTGCTTTGTCTACTGGCAGTTTTAAGAGATCTTACTTCGAGAGGGTTCCTGCAGGAGGTTATAACATGTAGGACTGCACCCCCTGTCATCAGGACCGCATGGCAAACTGGACACGTGACATCAGATGGGTGTTCCCCAACAGACATTGCTAGCAAAAGTTTGTTGTGCAGTCCTGACACCAGGGGGTGCAGTCCTACATGTTATGACACACTGCATGGTCCGATCACTACACTGTGGAGTTCAGTTTTTGCAACCCCTTTCGTAGGCCTACTCCTGTGGAGATGGTCAGGTACTGCCCTTTGTGAGACGTAAGTTCTGAGGGTTTGGTGGCGGTGCTTGACCTATCAGAGCTTTCTGGAGTGAGCAGTGACCCAGATGCCTTGGTTTTGGCCTATAATATAGCTGTCTCCTCAGCTCTGGATTCCATGGCTCTTGTCCGTGTTTGTCCTCTCCCCCTTCACCCTCGGTCCCTATGGTTTGACGGGACTTTGAGGGAGATGCAGCTACAAGGACAAATATTAGAATGCTGCTGGCGGAGATCCGCCCTTGATGCCGACCATCTTAGTTTGATGGAACATTATCAGGTCTATCATTCCGCAATCTCCTGTAAGAAGACAGAGTTCCTGTCTGGGGAGATTGTGGCTGCTCAGAACTGACCAGATCAGCTCTTTTGAACTGTAGACAGACTGTGCAACCCAGCCTGTCTGCAGGTTCGAAGAGCCTTTTCACAAGTTGATTGTGAAGAGCTTGCTTGCATCTTTGTGGCTAAGGTGGCTGACATCAGGGCAGCACTCCAGCCTGCACCCTGTATGGGAGAAGCTGTGGATCAGCACCCATCACAGTCCCTAGTCTCTCTTGGAGTTCCTTTGAACAGCCGGAGTTCATTGATGTCATGAGGATTGTCCAGGGTATGCGCCCTACATGCTGTAGTTTGGATCCATGCCCAACCTCCGTGATAAAGGGTTGTTGTGATATTATAAGCCTGGTCCTACCATGGATAGTCTGGTGCTCCTTGGAGATGGGTGAGTTTCCTAGCTCCCTGAAGGAGGTGGTGGTAATGCCCCTCCTGAAGAAAGCTTCTTTGGACCCAGACTGCCATGCTAACTACAGACCAATCTCTAACCTCTCCTTTGTGGGGAAGGTGATTGAGAAAGTAGTGGCTGTACAACTGGAAAACCATTTGACCATCCATGACATTTATGAACCACTCCAGTCTGGTTTCCAAAAGTGGCATAGTACTGAGACGGTGCTGGTTCGGGTGCTCAATGATCTCTTGATGGCAAGAGATCGAAAGAGACATTCCATCTTGGTTCTTCTCGACCTCTCTTCAACATTTGACACTGTGGACCATGGGGTACTTCTCGAACGCATGACGTTCATCTGCGGCCTGTCTAGTACAGTTCTTGGGTGGTTTAGATCTTTCCTCACTGGCAGAACTCAGAGGGTGGTATCGTGGATTAATTCCTCCGGCCCAGTCTCTCTGTCTTGTGGGGTTCCTCAGGGTTCGGTGTTGTCCCCCATGTTGCTCGCAGTGTACATGTTGCCCCTCGGAGACAACATAAGAAGGTATGGGCTGAGGTTTCACTGCTATGCTGATGATACCCAGCTCTACCTATCTTTTGCACCCAACCAGGATAGAGCTGTCTCGTTATTTAACAACTGCCTCACTGAAATACTTAACTGGATGAATTCGAGCTGGCTGAGGTTGAACTCAGAGAAGATGGAGGTGATAATTGTGGACCCAGGTAGCTGGATACAAGGGATGGGAGCTGGTTTGCCCTCAGGACTTTTTCTGGGTGGCACCCAGCTCCTACCTCTGACTGGGTGTGGAACCTGGAGGTGATTTTTGATGACGGTCTGACACTGCGATCGCAGGTGTCGGCAGTCATCAAATCATCCTTTTGCCATCTGAGGAACATCTCCAGGATTATGCACCTAGTTCCGTCCAGTGATCTGCCCACTTTGGTCCATGCCTTTGTGACCTTGTGCCTTGATTACTCTAACTCCCTGTATCTAGGGCTACCAGGGGTTGATATGCGCTGCTTGCAGCTTGTGCAGAACGCTGCGGCCCGGTTATTGACAGGTACTCTTCATACCTGTCATATTTCTCCAGTGCTGCGCGATCTGCACTGGCTGCCAATACAGTGGCAGATCACATTTAAAGTTGGTCTTCTGACTTACAAAGCCCTACATGGACTGGGCCCAGACTACTTGAAAGAGCTCCTGGTACCTTACTGCCCGAGGTGATCTCTCCTCTCGGCAGATGAGGGGTTACTAGAGATTCTGAGGGTTTCTTTAAAATCTTCGGGAGCCAGTGCTTTTATGTACATGGCCCCTGCTCTCTGTAATTCTCTACCCTGTCTGCTTCGGCAGTGTGTGTCTGTGGAGGAATTTAAAAAAGCCTTTAAGACCCATTTGTGGTCAAAAGCTTACCCCTGATGATGATATTTTATTGTATTTTATGAATCTAGCAGTTATTGGAACTGTGTTTATTTTATTGTTTTGTGTGTAGTTATTGTAAAGGCACCTTGGTTTAAAGAAAGGCATTGTACAAATAAAGATTTATTATTATTATTATGTATTTTATGGTAAGTTCTTACTTAACTGTACTTTCTTTCAGGACCCTTTCTTATGTGAGTTGACTTGTATCAACTCCCTCATCCAGAGTGATCCTATTGTTTGTTATAGGTTCATACCTCTGCCCCTTCTATATTGTGAATACTGAATAAAAGTATGTGTTTAGTACCACTGCTTTTACACAGTCACACACTGCCCGCACCTCTCCCCTTATCAAGCCTCAGCATCCCACCCTTGCTTTTTCTTTGCTCCCTAATGTAGCTATAATAGCTTCCCCCCATCCTGTTTTTGATTTATATACTTGTTTTTAGACAGGCAGTGAAAGGAGTTGAATTCCGAGGAATGTGTTGAAGAAAGAAGGGGTTAGTGACGTGGGGGGAGCAGAGGCTGTTCAAGGCAATACAGAACAGAAAAGCTGAAAGATCTCCCACTAGTGGTAGAAAATGAGATATGGGCTACAGGAAGAAACTACAGTATAGGATGAGAGTGTCAGTGATGGGTCCCAGAAATAAGAATGGTTAAAGTCATAAACAATCCTCTAGTCAGGCACAAACAAAAAAATCGTACACTGCAGCTTCACTACTAATTTTATAATAGGAATTAATTGACTGTAGTGGAAATGAGGAGGAGTGAGTTTAATCATGTGTGAATGGTCAGGAGATAAATGTCGGGGATTGAATTTACAGGCGCGTACTGTCATTTACCCCATTAAAGAGGACAGGAAATGATTTGTAATTGGTATCCATTTATAATGTTTCCCTTTACAGAGATGATCTCTAGAGATGCAGTGAATTTAAAATTCACCTGTGAAGTCACAGGAAAGTGGCTGATTTTGCCACGCGGAGGCAAACTGCAAATTTCTCCCATTGTAACCCGTTTTCGCCAAGGCAGAATTTCGCCTGTGTGAAAGTGAAATTTTGCCTTGGAAGGCAAAATTTCACCTCTAAAAGCTGAATTTCACCTTGAAATGTGAAATTTCACGTTACAAGAAAGGTGAAATTTTGCTTTCCAAGGTGAAATTTTGTCTTTCTGCAGGCAAAATTTTGCCGTTACACAGGTAAAATTTTGCATTTCGCTATGCGAAACAGGCAAAATTTGCTGATTACTCTGCATAGCAAATGTTTTTCATTTCACCCACCTCTAATGATATCTACAAGCATAAATGATCCATAATTAACTGTACCTGACTAAGTGATTTTGAAAAACTGTATGTTACATTGTTTTTTTTTTTTTTATGTGCAGCATTCTGTTACAATTCTCTTCACAGAACCTGTGATCTGGGAGTTTTAACTATGTCACAGTTTGAGGAAAGAACTCTAATCTTCAATCTGATTGGACAATAGCTCATGTTTAGCATTCTACACACAAACCGTGAAATAATAAAAGCTGCAAATGACTGGTTCTATGAAGAGAACTGTAACTGAGTGTTGCCCATGAAAAGAAAACAATTGAAAACACAGATCTACTTTGAGAGGGTTCTTGCAGCAGGTCATAACATGTAGGACAGTGTGACCCTATACAGTGGGCTGTCCAGGCACCTGCCTTCCTGTTCTTTCCCACCACTGACCTGTGCACATCAGACCTCACAGTGAATGCTGCTCAAGTCGATTGTCATTTTGACTAAGTATTTACTTATTTTCTCATCAAAAAATGTGTTTTCTCTCTATGCATGTCTTCTTCTTCTAAACCCTCTTTGAAGACAAAGATGAAGTGTTAGACGTGCGTCACGCAAATCCCTCACAAGGATGGCCAGAAGCTCTGCCTCATCTGCCTAGGCCCAGACCATGACACCGAGGCCTTCCCATGACTGCAAGATCTTCAAACAGGTCACACAGAAAAGCAGGCAGCAGTCACTGGAAGCACATCTGCTAAAATCTAGGATTGCCACCTTATATCAGGTGATGCAAAGACCATACAAAGAGCCAATGGGTGGAATTCGGAATAGCAGGACCCTAAGTGTAAACATCATGCGGAACATCTGGATCTAGTGCAGGCCTCATGTACCCCGATCCCTCCTTGGACTGTCTCTCATGAGGCTCTCACTTCCACCATTTGGCAACTCCCACACTCCATTCCTGTCATCCCCAAAGAAGGCAGTCAGGATTTGCCATACACCAGAGGTGGAACCTTACCTGAATGCTCAGCCTAAGGCTGACTCCATCGTGATTGCAGCTGCTCACGATCATTCCACCAAGCCCAAACATATGATCACTTCCCCTCATGACCAGGAGTCAAGACAGTTGGATCAGTTTGGGTGTAAGGTGTATGCCCCTTCCATGTGTGCCCTGTGATCAATAAACAAGAACTGTATGACTTGGGTGGGGACTGTCCACTATATAGGGTCATGCTTGATGTCAGGCATGTGATGTCAGGTGGGCGATCCCTCACCAGTTATTACTAGCAAAAATCTGACATGTGGACCTGACACCAGGGATAGCAGTCCTACATGTTATGCCCTACTACAAGAAACCTCTCTTGAAGATCTACTATTACGGTAAATTCTTACATAAGTGTACATTTTCACATCACTGTTTATTAAGGTACAGTTAAATATGGCTAATTTGGAGACAAGTATTTCATTTCTCTTTCTCGGAACATTACTAACTACTGCCAATTAGTACAAGTTTCCTGTCCCTTTTAAGTGCTATGCAATGGTGACTTGCTTGATACTTTATTTTACTACAGGCTCTGGGGTTCAGTCCATTATGGATGACCTCCAATCATCTGGAACCTCCAACCCTGTGTCACCTTACCGATATGCCCCAGCCTTCTCCCCCTGGCCTCGGAGGCTGTGGGCAGTTGCTTTGTGTACCATCTGGAGGCCTGGTGATCAATCACTAATGATGAATGGGTCTTATAACTATTGGTACAAGGTCACACTTGGACATTGCCTCCAGAGGAAGGAAAACCTTTGGTCGTGCAATCATACTGGGCCTTTTGTCCTAATTGTGTTCACCGTTCTTATATCACTGCTTGGTAATCATCCCAAGTGTATTACCAGCTGCAAGAGCTTACCTCAAAGAAGATAGTACAAGTGCATGCCTACCATAATGGTAGATCTTTGAGAGTAGCTCATGAAGCAGGTTCATTCCTTCCCTCCTCCCCCCTTCCTTTTTAGGGAGAACAATGATGTATACATTTAATCAGTGAGGTTTCTATGGCACCTTGGTTTCCCTCAGTTTGACTATCAGTGAGCTGAAGTAGGTGGGAACTGAGGATGCCTGGGACCGCCCATACTTATATAGGCGCACAGTGGTGAGGTCACAATGTGGGAGGTCCCTAAGCAAGCACTGCTAGAAGAAGCTGCCGTGCAGAGAGCATCCTCTGGCGAGGTCCTAAGTGTATTACCTGCTGCAAGAGCTACTCTCAAAGATCTATTGTTACAGTAGGTATGCAACTGTACTTTTCTTCCTCACCCTGTGGTGTACACCATCTGGTCAAATATATTTTATTTCCTTAATGCCCACTGCACCTCACTTTGATTTTCCCACTACATTGAAACATAGACACCACTATTCACTTGATTATGTCACATCCTTCTTCATCACATGTCTCACGAATCTACCTACTGGTTCTGCTGTGCTGGTCCTAAATAATTTTTTGTTACTCTGCACTGCACTGTCTTCAACCTAGCCTTATCCTTCCAGCATTGAATACTCCATGACTGGCGAAGTTATATATGAGAGTCCTCACATGTTATATGTAGTGGAGTAGTATTACATACTTTTTTATGCTAAATAACCCTACCGATACATCCCCCAGGCTTTCATAAATCTTCATTAGGGCTGTATATCTCTTTACTGTCACCTGCGTTAACATTTGTACCCATGTTAATTATCTAATAGGAGCAATATGGCACTCAACTGCACCTCTCAGTGGACCAACCCGTACTCCTTCATCTCATCCTTAGGTGCCCATGTGGACATTTCCCTCTCCTCCGAGACAGTGTAAGAGTATTTTTAGCTGGACACCATTTACGAAATCACACTATCAAGTCTACAATACCAGTCCTGCCTCCTGGCAAAAAAAAATACCCCTTGGTCTCTCCCCCCCGGGGTGTCCACATCTCTAATCCCAGCCACCCCCTCTGTTTCCACCTGCAGTTCTTCCAAGATGACCTTCCTAGTGCCCAGGATGAGGACATCACTTTCCCAAAGATCCTTCTGTTATAGGGTCCATTAATGGTTCAATGTATTCCCCTCCTCAATCTCCACCCTCCCTAAAATAGGCCCTTTTAAGGTCGCACTTAGGAATCACATCCTCTCCACCCACAAATGTGCATGTGTGCAGTAGGTGAGGTCCTAGTGTCTGAGTGCCCACTCTACATATAGTTCAATTATTATTGCCTCTTTGACAATGTCTCCTGTAAGACTGCATCCTTAAGCACCACTAGAATCAATGTACCTACCTTATGTTAGCTGCCTAGCTCCTGCCTGTATAGGACCGCAGCTGCATGTCTAAAACTCTGTAAATGTGCCCATTCTATTATGTTGTAATCCTCCTAAATAATACCAAGTTTGTAACCAAGCCTGCAACTCTGCTATTTTTGTATACTTTGTATTTATGTCTCCTATTTTGCTGTATTTATGTCTTGCAATTGTATACTCTCTTATTGACGTGGAGCCTTTGGAATCGAGTACTTGACTCAAATGGTTGTAATTCCATTGTGAATATAAATAAATAAATAAAATAAATATATTGCTCTTTCAACTCATGCATGTTTTATGTTTACTTACAAATTTATTCAAGTATTTTGTTACTGTTTATTACTAACAGCTGAACCGTGAACACTAGCCTGACAAATCTGTGTATAACGCAGAAACTCAGGTGTACAAATGCCCAATTCCAACCTTGAAGAACTGTAACAAGTTTGCCAACACAGCCTACAAGATGTGATCTCTCAAGCTGATTATGTGTCATTTTCAGTGATGGGACTCTAATGCGCAGATCATTTTGTAGGGGATTTATCTCCACACTGAGATGTTCAAGTCTCACGATATGTTATTGGAATTTGCTACTCATGTCAGCACTCTCATAACAGTTAGTCAACAATGATTTGCAAATGACAATTTGCATTTCATTATAATGAAAGACACCATGTCTTCTGGGTCTGTACATGAGCTTCCCTTGATCATTCTGCATGAATAACTGACAAGAGGTACACTGAACGGGCAATCACATTTAGAAAATAAAATTGCCCTACCCTGAAAGGCTTGATATGGAGGATAAGGAAATTATACCACTTTATTCAACAGATCATGTTGGAGCCTCCTACCATACATATCTCCAGAAAATATTCATTCTGGTTGACAATAGTGAGACATTTTTCAGTATATCAATTGTTATTGTATAACTGAAAAAAAGTGTATGCAAACTTGATTTTTCATGCAGTGACCATTTGCATGGGAGAAATGAATGGCTAAAAGGGGTGATGAGGAGGCCGTTTATCTGTACATGTTAAGAACAAGCGTCGTCTGTATTATAAAATATCATTTGTGTACGTAGAGATAGTACAATTATTCTTTTGATTGAACAGTGTTTTATGTAGAACAATACATCATCCAAGTAGATTGGTTTTCTCTTTTACATGTTTGTGAGTAAAATTAAGTCAGACATAGAGAAAGATAATGTTATTTAATCTTACCATCTTATCATGATAGCTCAGTGGACAATAAACAGCATAAAGAAAGTAACACGCAATGAAAATGTTCATAAATATATGAAACTGTTCAATGTTTGAAATAAGTGATAATATAGGATTTTTCTTTACAGGTATACCTTATCTGTACTCAAAATAGATGTAAAGTATGAATCGCACTGTTGTACAGATATAGATACAAATAGGACATGATTTTCCTTTGCAGGAATGGTGATATGAGAAGTACAGTGCAGGGTCAGGATAGAAAGGTATTTCTTTCACAGGTTGTTGTAGAGAAGCATCAAGGTAGATACAGGGAAAGATAGTTGTTTATCCATTCTGAGAGAGCACAGCACCTTGCAACCTGCTCATGGCTTTTCAAAGTGTTTCAGCAGTCTAGTGTGGCCTAGTTCAAACTTGATGCCGGTTCTTCAACACCATTCGTCATCTCCAAGTTACCCAGAGCTGTTCCTGAAGACTTTACCTCCATGTAAGATCTTTCCTTTCTTTATGGCACTGGAACTTTTCTGTAGTTTGTGTTAATTACCGCTGATCTTGTCGTGTCCATCCAACGACAAAAAGAACCGTTCTGCTAAAGCAAACATGTCTCCAAATCGTCAGAGTCTCTGTGGCCAGCAGATGTCAGCTATGGACCATCATGATCGTTGTTTAACCTGCTTGGGTCCACAACATGACATAGATTGGTGCAACACATGTTTCTCCATGGACTGAAGAGATTGCTACAATACTGCATGGTTCAACTTACAATAGGATCATACAGTGAACGTGAAACAAGCAAACAACTGTTTGCAAAACCACTACTAATCACTGTTTTAGTATAGGGAGATTATAGGATTTTTCTTCACAGGTTCATGTCTACAGAGTTTTATAACAACGTGGAGTATCAATTGCGCTGTTGTGTAGGGGTAGATAGGCTACGTTTTTCCTTTGCAGGAATGGTGATTCGAGAAGTACAGTGCAGGGACAGAGTAGACAGGTTTTTCTTTTATAGGTTGTCAGCGAGAAAAAAGTTATATATAGGGAAAAATAGTTATTTGAACTTTCAATTGCATCTGTTAACCCGAGTCAGCCATCTGTCATGTTGTTAGTAATCAGATTGCTGAATTGAGGTGTAATTAATTGACAGAAAGAATGATAAATGCTTGATGTAAATCTTTGCTAATATATGATATTGTACTATGTTTTAGTAAAGGGAGAGTATAGGAATTTTCTTTACAGGTTTATTGTTTCATATTTGGATAACAAGTAGGTGTGTCTACAATGCAGTTGGTTAGGGAAAGATAGGGCCTGATTTTTTAAATAATATCTTCATTAACCCATATTCTACATTTAAGGATCTGTAACTCACTAGGTCACACTCATGTAACAGCTTGCTGAGTTACTGATTAATGACATGGTCTAATTTATTACATATTATATTGACTGAAATAATTATAAACTGATGATGGCAGTTTTGACATCTTGTCATATGACAAGTCATAGGTTAATATACAGTGGCGTCCCACAAGATGAAACCCAGTTCTGCAGCATTTTGCAGCATTCTGCAGAATGAAGCAGAAGAACTATTGAATACAGCAATGTAATTTCAATGGCAATTAGTTCCTTTTGTAACTCAGGAAAATATGACACTGTCAGGATGAAGTGAATGCCACCATTTCCTGCATAACAAAAGGAACTAATTGCAACTGAAATTGCATTGCATTATTCAGTAGGTATGCTGCAGCATACTGCAGAGTTCTTTAAAAGTGGATTTTGCCAGCCCATTGGCGCAGCAGTTGGATTTCTGCTTGTGATGCCAGTGACCCAGGTTTGGGAATGGACCTGGGTGCTGGAGGACCAGCCAGGGAGAGAAGGCGCGAGCGTTGGATGACTGCTCGCCTTCTGTCAGGGAGAGGGCAGGGAAGTGACTCAGTGCTTGCTGACCCCTGGCGGAGGCTGGGGGTATGGAAGTGCACTGGGTCCCAAATGACTAATGGAGAATGGTGAACATCGGCATATGCCTTGACACTTGTGGTACACCATGCCCCTAGGGAGCAAAATGAGAAAAGAGCCCCATGGCCGACCAAATGATGGTCACCAGCTCCCACTGCCATGAGACCCTGAGCAGTCAACAGGCCACCTCAGCAGCACCCGGGCCAAGAATTGTGCTGGCTGCCCCACCGGTGCCTTCCTCCTTGGAGGAGAGGGACCTACCCGGCAAAGGGTTACGTCCGGGTTACCCAGGGTGCTGCAATGTGGGGTAATGGGTGGCTGCATCGGGGCAGTGTGGCAAGTGAGGGGCATAGGAAGGCCTAAAGGAGAGGCTGGCCCAGAGCTGGGGGAGCAAAAAAAAAAGTGGATTTCATTCTGGGGGACACCACTGTATTTGTTCCTGACATCACGTAGATAGTACAACTTTTGAACATTGAGCTGCTAGCCATTAAGCAGAAATAGTGCTAATCACTAAAATGCAGCTGAGTGCTACACACCCTCATGTACTGATTAACTACACCATTAATATAACCGACTGGGAGTACCATATTGGTAATATGATAAGGGTCTGCTCAATGTATTAAATAATTTTCAAATGTACTTGTTTAACTTTGTTTATAGAGGGCAACAATATAAAATAGTCCATCCACATACAATGGTGTCACATTACCTCAGTGTATTGTGACTAAAGACAGTGGCCATGGTAAAGGGTGCTCCAGGCAATGGGAAGCAAATGGCAGAAGTAATTGAATGTTGGCTAAGTGAGTGAGTGTAGCAGCACTTTGAGTTTTAAAATAACTGTAGTACATTTCTAATGGGGACATGGAGTTGTAATGGTCGTGGGAGAGGGGGTCAGTTGTGCTGGGCTATGACTTTGGGATCCAACACTTGAGATGGCAAGATAACACAGTGGAATCAAACCTTTGGAGGGTGGCAGGGAGGAGGGATGGTCATGGGAAGTGAGTCAGTCTGGCTGCGGCTGCGACCTTACAATCCAACACCTGAGCTGTGTGTGTGTGGTGATCAATTATATGAGACGGTGCAAGGTCACATGAAGGACCCCTACCTTTGTTGGGTGACAATGAGGTGGGATGGTTATGGGAAGGGGCCATTTGGGCTGTGGGTGTGAATACATGATCAATGCATCCAGGATGTGGAGGGGGGGGAGTGGCCTTCATTGACTGATGTGCAAGATCTTAATGTGGAATTCTACAACTGGTGGGTGGCATGGATGTGGGGCAGAAGTAGAAAGTGAGTCAGCTGGACTGTGGTTGTAACCTAAAGAGTCAGCTCCCGAGATGTGGGGGTGGGGGTGGGGGCTACCTTAACTGAGGTCATGCAAGGTACCACAATTGAATCATATCTTTGGTGGGTGGCAGGGAGGTGGGATGGTCATGGGAAATGGGTCAATTGGGCTGTGTCTGTGACCTCATGATCTAGCACCCGAGCTGTGTGTGTGTGTGTGTGTAAGCATCAATTACATGAGATGGCGCAAGGTCACATGAAGGAATCTTACCTTTGGTGGGTGCCAATGAGGTGGGATGATCACGGGAAAGGGCCATTTGGGCTGTGGGTGTGACCACATGATCAATGCATCCCAGAAGTGGAGGGGGGTGACCTTCATTGACTGATGCCATGCAAGGTTTCAGTGTGGAATTCTACAACTGGTGGGTGGCATAGACGTGGGGCAGAGGTGAGAAGTGAGTCAATTGGACTGTGGTTGTGATCTAAAGAGTTCCCAAGATGTGGGGGGTGGGGGCTACCTTGACTGAGGTAGTGCAAAGTGCCACAGTTGAATCATACTTTTGGTGGGTGGCAGGGAGGTGGGATGGTCATAGGAAGTGAGTCAGTTGGGCTGTGGCTGTGATTTCAGGATTCAGTGCCTGATATGTTGGGGAGGCATAAGTTGACTGAGGCCGGGCAAGGTCACACAGTTGAATCATACTTCTGATAAGTGGCATGGAAGTGTGACAGTCAAAAGAAGAGGGACAGTTGGGCAGTGTCTGTAACCTCAGGATCCTGCTCCAGAGATGTGTGTGGGAGCTAGGTGGGCATACCTTGACTAAGGAATTGCAAGGTCCAAACAGTGGAATCATATCTTTGATGTGTGGCATGGAGATGTGGCAGACATGGGGAGGGTGTTAGTTGGGATGTGGCTGTGACCTCAAATTTCAGCACCCAAGATGTTGGGTGGTGGGGTGCTTAACTTAATTGAGGCTGTGCAAGGTCCAACATTTGAATCATACCTCTGGTGGGTGGCAGGGAGGTGGGATGGTCATGGGAAGTTAGTCAGTTGGGCTGCGGCTGTGACCTAATGACCCAGCACCTCAGGTGTGTGTGTTTGTGTGTGTGTGTGTGAAGGGGGTAGCATCAATTACATGAGATGGTGCAAAGTCATATGAAGGAATCCTACCTTTGGTGGGTGACAATGAAGTGGAACTGTCATGGGAAGGGGCCATTTGGGCTGTGGGTGTGATCACATGATCAATGTGTTCAGGAAGTGTGGGGGGAAGTGGTCTTCATTGACATACTGCATGCTGTGACTGGTCCTGATGTGGACTCCTACAACTGGTGGGTGGCATGAATGTGGGTCAGAAGTGGGAAGTGAGTCAACTGGACTGTGGTTGTGACCTAAGAGTCAGCTCCTGAGATGTGGGGGTGGGAGCTACCGTGACTGAGGTTGTGTAAGGTACCACAGTTGAATCACACCTTTGGTGGGTGGCAGGGAGGTGGGATAATCATGGGAAGTGGGTCAGTTGTGTTCTGGCTGTGATTTCAGGATCCAGTGCCTGATATGTGGGGGGAGGATAAGTTGACTGAGGCCAGGCAAAGGTCACACAGTTGAATCATACCTCTGATGAGTGAAGTGGAAGTGTGACAGTCGAAAGAAGAGGACAGTTGGGCTGTGTCTGTCACTTCAGGATCCTGCTCCAGAGATATGTGTATGTGGGGGGGGTAGGGGGGCATGCCTTGACTAAAGCATTGCAAGGTCCAAATAGTGGAATCATATCTCTGGAAGGTGGCATGGAGATGTGACAGACGTGGGGAGGGTGTTAGTTGGGATGTGGCTGTAACCTCAAATTTCAACACCCGAGATGTTGGGTGGGGTGGGGGGTGGCTTACCTTGATTGAGGCTGTTCAAGGTCCAGCATTTGAATCATACCTCTGGTGGGTGGCAGGGAGGTGGGATGGTCATGGGAAGTAAGTCAGTTTGGCTGCAGCTGTGACCTCATGATCCAGCACCAGAGCTGTGTGTGTGCGTGTGTGTGTGTGTGTGAGCATCAATTACATGAGAAGGTGCAAGGTTACATGGAGGAATCCTACCTTTGGTGGGTGACAATGAAGTGGGGACTGTCATGGGAAGGGGCCATTTGGGCTATGGGTGTGACCACATGATCAATGCATCCAGGAAGTGGGGGAAGTGGTCTTCATTGACTTATGCTGTGCAAGGTCCCAGTGTGGAATCCTACAACTGATGGGTGGCATGGATGTGGATCAGAAGTTGGAAGTGGGTCAGCTGGGCTGTGGTTGTGACTTCAGGATCCAGCACCTGAGATGTGGAGGGGAGGGGGAATAAGTTGACTGAGGCCGTGCAAGTTCACAAAATGGAATCGTACCTCTGGTGGATTGAAGGGAGGTGTGATATTTGTGGGAAGGGGGCATTTGGGTTGTGGCTGTGACCTCAGGATCCGGCACCCGAGTTGTGTCTGGGGGAGGGGCATTCATAGACTAAGGCCGTGCAAGGTCTCACAGTGGCACAGTACCTGTGATGGGTGGCAGGGGAGGTGTGACTGACTTGGGAAGTGGATTAGTTGTGCTGTAGGTGTGACCTCAGATTCTATCACACGAGATGTGGGTGGGGTGGGGCATACCTTAACTGAGGCTGGGAAAGTTCCCACAGTTGAATAATGCCTCTGGTGGGTGGCAGGAAGGTTTGACTGATGTGAGAAGTGGGTCAATTGGGCTCTGTCTATGACTCCAGGATTCAGCGTCTGAGATGGGGGGGGTGTACCTTGATTGAGGCCGTGCAAGGTCCCACAGCATAATCATACCTATGTTTGGTGGCATGGAGTTGTGGCGGTCATTTGAAGAGGGTGAGTTGTGCTGTAACTGTGACCTCAGGATCCAGCACCCTAGATGAGGAGGTGGAGTAGGGGATGGGGGTGACATACATGAATTCAGCTCTTTTTTGAGCATTTAGTGGCCCTGAAGAGGACCATTTGTAAACAGTGACATTATTCACAAAAGCTTTGTTATAGCATCCTGGAGGTTCAAAAGGAATATTGCATTCCATTGTGCTGAAAAATGCATCCCAACTTTACTAAACAGCCAATCTTCTCTATAAGAAATTTGCTAATGCCGTATACTGGTAACCTCCATAGC
Source organism: Neoceratodus forsteri (assembly GCA_016271365.2). Taxonomy (NCBI): domain Eukaryota; kingdom Metazoa; phylum Chordata; order Ceratodontiformes; family Ceratodontidae; genus Neoceratodus; species Neoceratodus forsteri. The sequence continues at coordinate 1,879,909,805 of CM057452.1, forward strand.
CTGAAAAAATGATGCCAATCCACGATTAACCCTGCATCTTGCCTGTTCATTATAAGCCATCCCAGGCTTGTCTAGCCATGTCAGACGATGGTTAGTCTCAAAGAAAATGATCCTGCAATTCAGAAACATTTCTCTGATTTCTTGAATATCATTTTTAATGCTACACATCAAATCCACCCCTTTTATATAACCAAGATCATTACCTCCAAGATAGATGACAAGTATGTCAGGATGCGGCAGTAAGCTGGACTGTCTTCTTATCAATGGCATAAACTGATTCCAACATATCTCTCCTTTGCCTAGCCATATGAACTGACAGCCTTTATAGCCCAAGTATGTTTCACAATTCTTGCTTCTGCAGAAATGCTGTAGCCTTTTGATGTATGATGACCCTACAATACAGACTGTTTTGCTCTCCATGTTGACAGTGTAAAACACTCAGTCATCTAAAGCTCAGTGAAAAAATAAGCTATTTTTATAAGGAACATGCATGAACTAATTTGAATATGAGACTTCTAATTACAGAAAATGGCTGGGTGTTGTACACAGCAGTAATGATAGGTGAATGCTATTAGGTCAGAGACTGTGATCTCAACTTCAACTTGGCTCTCTACTGTTCCATGCTAAGAATGTTAAACTACACTTAGTAACAAATATACCAACTGTCATTTGAAGCACTGCTGCATTGATGACTTTTTTGTAACTAATAATTTAAACTAAGACTGTGGGACATCATGCAAATTTAGCAGACTGACACTGAATAGTCATTAGCAGAAATAATTACATGAAATGGGTCCCAATTAGTTATTTAATTTGTTCAATGATATATGCATTTTACTGATATAACATTTCACCTTTTTGAACTGTGCTTACACATCATTTGACATCTACCATATACTGTATATTACAGCAGAATATTTTTTAGAATTTCAACATTCAGCAATATAATGTTCCCCATATATTTTTATATAGCAGTAACCCACAACAGGTAATGGTGTTAAAAGCATGTAATGCACACCATATGTGTGTTTTTGTACATTGCCTGTACTACATGTGGGGGACATGCCAGTAACAGCTGAATACATGCTCGAGAGTGAGTGTTGGTTCTGTATGTACCTGGTATGGGGAGGGAGGGCTGGTTGATGTTCTACCCATGCCAGGGAGGTATCTGGTGTCTATTATATCCAGACCCGTGTGGAAAAGCAAGTGAATGGAGGGCATGTGATTAATTGACTGAGGGCATGCGAGGTCACACAGTTGAAACCTATCTCTGTTAGGTGGCAGGGAGGTGGGACTGTCATTGAAAGTGAATCAGTTAGGCTGCAGCTGTGACCACATGATCCAGCAACAGAACTGCATGGGGGGAATCCCTTGCCCGAGATAGTGCAGGGTCACACATTTGTGCTGTAGGTGTGACCACATGATCAATGAGTCCAGGAAGTGTGTGTGTGTGGGGGGGAGTGGCCTTCATTGACTGATGCTGTGCAAGGTCTCAGTTTGGAATTCTACAACCGGTGGGTGGCATGGATGTGGAACAGAAGTGGGAAGTGAGTCAATTGGACTGTGACAGTGACCTAAAGAGTCAACTCCCGAGATGTGGGGATTGGGGCTACCTTGATTGAGGCCATGCAAGGTCCAACATTTGAGTCATATCTCTGGTGGGTGGCAGCAAAGTGGGATGGTCATGAGAAGCAAATTAGTTGGGCTGCAGCTTTGACCTCATGATCTGGCACCTGAGCTGTGTATGGTGGGGGGGAGCAACAATTACATGAGACAGTGCAAGGTCGCATAAAGGAATCCTATCTTTGGTGGGTGACAATGAGGTGGGACGATCATGTGAAGGGGACATTTGGGATGTGGGTGGGACCCCATGATCAATGCATCCTGGAAGTGGAGAAGGGGGAGTGGTCTTCATTGACTGATGCTGTGCAAGGTATAAATGTGGAATTCTACAACTGGTGGGTGGCATGGATGTGGGGCAGAAGTAGGAAGTGAGTCAATTGGACTGTGTTTGTGACCTAAAGAGTCAGCTCCTGAGATGTGGGGGATGGGGGCTACCTTGACTGAGGTCGTGCAAGGTACCACAGTTGAATCATACCTTTGGTGGGTGGCAGGGAGGTGGGATGATCATGGGAAGTGAGTCAGTTGGGCTGTGTCTGTGACCTCTGGATCTGCCTCCAGAGATGTGTGTGTGGGGTAGGGGGGCATACTTTGACTAAACATTGCAAGGTCCAAACAGTAGAATCATATCTCCGTTGGGTGGCATGGAGATGCGACAGTAGTGGGGAGGATGTTAGTTGGGATGTGGCTGTGAACTCAAATTTTAGCACTTGAGATGTGGGGGACTTACCTTGATTAAGGCTGTGCAAGGTACAACATTTGAATCATACCTTTGGTGGAAGGCAGGGAGGTGGGTGATCTGTGATTTCAGGATCCAGTGCCTGATATGTGGGGAGGAGGCATAACTTGACTGAGGCCAGGCCAGGTCACACAGTTGAATCATACCTCTGATGAGTGGCATGGCAGTGTCACAGTCGAATGAAAAGGGACAGTTGGGCTGCGGCTTTTACCTCTGTATCCTGCTCCTCTATTTCTTACCATTGCTTCATGAATTTAGTGAGATTTAGCACATAGTGCCATAGGTGTTACCCCCCCAGGCATTAACTGATCAGAGCCATGATAGTGAGGTACGGTATGGTCCACTGCTTGTAGTAAACTGGGAATGTAATGAAACATTCTACATCAAAATTTATATCCAGACACCTGTAGCTTTAAAAAATAATATAAACACCACACCTATTCAATATTTCCAATGTATTTATCCAAGTAACTGCACAGCAGGTGTGTTTTGTTGCTGTAAATGACTAGACGGTAGTGGTCATCTTGTTTTGGGTCATGTGATCCAAGGCATCAAGACATTTGCCCATTCTATGGCTTGTTTTGATCCTCAACTCCCCTGACAAGTAATTATGTCTATTTCTTGTCATTTCTTCATGGATTTATTGATATATAGCACAAAGTTCCATAGGAGGTACTCCCAGGCCTGAATCAGTCACAGGCATGGTAATGAGGTATGTTCCCCTGTTTGAGGAAAAATAGGTGAGCAATTAACCATTCCAGATCAGTATTTATATCCATGCACCAGCATCTTAACAAAGTAGTATAAATGTCACACATACTCAGCATTTTGCATGTACTTATCGAAGTAAAAAAGCAAAAGATGTGGTTCGTTACTGTAAATGAAGACAGTAGCAGCCATCTTATTTTTGTGTCATGTGACCCAAGACATCAATTAATTTGCCATTTCTAGTGCTTGTTTTAATCCTCAACTCCCCTGACAAGTAATTCTGTCTATTTTATATACTTCAGTCATGAATTTATTGACATACAGCACATAATACCATGGATGGTACCCCCCAGGCCTTAAAAGGTCACAGACAAGGTAGTGAGGTATGCTTCCTAATTTGAAGAAAACTGAGTGAGCAATGAAACATTCCGGATCAGAAATTATATCCAGGCACCTGTGTCTTTACAAAATAGCATAAAGATCACAGATACCCAGCATTTTTCATGTATTTATCCAAGTAAAGAAGCAAAAGGTGTTTTTTGTTGTTGTAAATGACTAGACAGTGGCAGCCATTTATTTTGGGTCCTGTGACTCCAGGCATCAATTAATTTGCCCATTCTAGTGCTTATTTTACTCAACTTCTCTGACAAGTAATTCTGTTTATTTCTTACAATTCCATCATGTATTTAGTGATATACAGCATACAGTGCCTTCGGCGGTACCCCAAGGCCTGAATTGGTCACATCTATGGTAGTGAGGAATGGTACACTGCTTGTAGTAAACTAGGGTTGTAATGTAACATTTTATGTCAAAAATTATATCAGACACCAGTATCTGTAAAAAATAGTATAAATATTACAACTATTAAATATTTCAAATGTATTTATCCAACTGAATGTGCAGCATTTGTGTTTTGTTACTGTAAATGACTAGAAAGAGAGGGCCATCTTGTTTTGGATAATGTGACCCAAGGCATTAATCCATTTGTCCATTCTATGACTTGTTTTAATCCTCAGCTGCCCTGACAAGTAATTCTAGCTATTTCATGCCATTCATTCATGAATTTAGTGACATACAGCACATAGTACCATGAGTGGTACCCCCAGGCCTTAAATGGTCACAGTCATGGTGGTGAGGTATGCTCCCCTATTTTTGGAAAACTGGGTGTGCCATAAAACATTCCAGATCAGAAATTATATCCATGCACCTGTGTCTTTACAAAATAGTATAAAAATCACAGACACCAAGCATTTTCCATGCATTTATCCAAGTAATGAAGTAAAAGGTGTGTTTTGTTGCTGTAAATGACTAGACAGTGGAAGCCATATTGTTTTGGGTCATGTGACCCAAGGCATCAATTAATTTGCCCATTCTAGTGCTTGTTTTAAATCTCAACTCCCCTGACAAGAAATTCTGTCTATTTCTTATCATTTCTTCATGGATTTATTGATATATAGCACATAGTGTCATAGATTGTACCCCTCATGTCTAAACTGGTCACAGCTAGCTTGTACCCCTCATGCCTAAACTGGTCACAGCCATGGTAATGACATATGGTCCACTGCTTGTAGTAAACTGGGGTTGTAATGTAGCATTCTAGGTCAGAAATTATATCCAGATACCAGTATCTTTAAAAAATAGTATAAACATCACACCTATTAAAGATTTCCAATGTATTTATCAAATTAAATGTGCAACAGGTGTGTTTTGTTGAGGTAAATGACTAGAAAAAGGTGGCTATCTTGTTCTGGGTTATGTGACACAAGGCATCAAATCAGCTGCCCATTCTATAGCTTGTTTAAATCCTCAACTCCCCTGACAAGTAATTCTGTTTATTTCATAGTATTCCATCATGGATTTAGTGACATATATCACATAGTGCCATAGATGGTATCCCCAGGCCTGAATTGGTCACAGACATGGTGGTGAGGTATGTTACCCTATTGGAGGAAAATTGGGTGAACGAAGAAACATTCCAGATCAGAAATTATATCTAGGCACAACACATCTTTACAAAACAGTATAAACATCAAACGTATTCAGCATTTTCCGTGTATTTATGCAGGTAAATGTGTAACAAATGTGTTTTGTTGCTGTAAATGACTGGAAAGTAGTGGCCATCTTATTTATTTTTTATTTATTTAGCTTTTGTTGACCAGGTAAGTGCACTAGACAAATCCTGCCTATTTTCAGGCACGACCCGGGGGAGGGGGATACAGATGAATGCCAACTGACCTTGAACCAGATTAAGCTGTTGGTGGTATTTTTTTAGTGAATGAGGGAAATTTGGCCAGGACACCGGGGAAATTCCCCTACTCTTTTCGATAAGTGCCATGGGATTGTTAACATCCACCTGAACTACCACCAATCCAGGCAGATGGGACCTCGGTTTAACGTCTCATCCGAAAGACGGCACCTCAGAAATGCAGCACCCCTCTCATGCTGCATTACAGTGTCAGTACTAGGATATTAACCCAAGTGCCAGATGTGGGAACTGAACCCACAGCCCTCTGATCTCCCGGCCTCAGAGGTGAGTGTGCTACCTACTGAGCCGCTGACACTGCTTTATGGTCATGTGAAGTAAATCATGGATTAATTTGCCCATTATATGGCTTGTTTTACTCCTCAACTTGCCTGACAAGTAAGTCTGTTTATTTCTTACCATCCCTTTGTGAAGTTAGTGAAATCTAGCACATAGTGCCATAGGTGGTACCCTCCCCCCATGACTGAACTGGTCACAGCCATGGTAGCGAGGTATGGTCCACAGCTTGTAGTAAACTGGGTTTGTAATGTAACATTCTATGTCAGAAATTATATCCAGACACCTGTATCTTTAAAAAAATAGTAGAAACATCAGAACTATTAAAGATTTCCAATGTATTTATCCAAGTGAATGTGCAGAATATGTGTTTTGTTGCTGTAAATGACTGAAAAGAGGTGGCTATTCTTTTTTGGGTCATGTGACCCAAGGCATAAGGTAATTTGCCCATTCTAAGGCTCATCTTACTCCTCAACTATCACGACAAGTACTTCTGTTTATTTTCTACCATTACTTCAAGGATTTAGTGACACATAGCTAATAGTGCCACAGGTGGTACACCCTAGACCTGAATTGGTCACAGCCATGGTAGTGAGGTATGGTCCCTTATTTGACATAAACTGGGTGTGCAGTGTAATGTTTCAGACCAGAAGTTAGATCCAGGAATGTATATCTATAAAAAAAAGCATAAACATCACACCTAATAACCATTTCACGTGTATTTTTTTCAAGTAAATACGCAAAAGGTGTGTTTTGTTACAGTAAATGACTAGAACATGGCTGCCAACTTGTTTTGGGTCAAGTGACCCAAGGCATCAAGTCATTTGACCATTCTATGGCTTGCTTTACTCCTCAACTACACTGACAAGTATTTCTGTCTATTTATTACCATTACTTCATGGATTTAGTGACACATACCACATAGTGCCATAGGTGGTAGATCACAGACCTGAATTGGTCATAACCTTGGTAATGAAGTATGGTCCCCTGTTTGAGATAAACTGGGTGTGCAATGTAATGTTCCAGATCAGGAATGACATCCAGACACCTCTATCTATAAAAAACAGCATAGACATCACAGTTATTCAACATTTCACATGTATTTTTCCATGTAAATAAGCAAAAGGTGTGTTTTGTAGCTGTAAATTACCAGAAAGTGGTCACCATATTGTTTTAGGTCACGTGACTCAATGCATCAAGTCATTTTCCCATTCTATGGCTAGTTTTACTCCTCAATCACCCTGACAAGTATTTCTGTCTATTTCTTACAATTATTTCATGAATGTAGTGACAAACAGCACATAGTGCCATAGGTGGTACACCCCATGCCTGAATTAGTTACAGTCATGGAAGTGAGGTATGGCCCCCTATTTGAGATAAACTGGTGTGCAATGTAACTTTCCAGATCAGAAATTACATCCAGGCACCAGTATCTAAAAAAACAGCATAAACATCACACCTATTCAACATTTCACATGTACTTATCCAAGAAAATAAGCAAAAGGTGTGTTTTGTTACAGTAACTGGCTAGAACATGGCCTCAGTCTTGTTTTGAGTCATATGACCCAAGGCATTAAGTCATTTGCCCATTCTATGGCTTGTTTTACTCCTCAACTACACTGACAAGTACTGCTATTTCTTACCATTACTTCATGGATTTAGTGACATATACCATATAGTGCCATAGGTGGTAGGTCAGAGGCCTGAATTAGTTACAGTCATGGAAGTGAGGTATGGCCCCCTATTTGAGATAAACTGGTGTGCAGTGTAACTTTCCAGATCAGAAATTACATACAGGCACCAGTATCTATAAAAAACAGCATACACATCACACATATTCAACATTTCACATGTATTTATCCAAGAAAATAAGCAAAAGGTGTGATTTGTTACTGTAAATGACTAGAAATTTGCTACCATCTTGTTTTGGGTCATGTGACCCAAGGCATCAAGACATTTGCCCATTATATAGCTTGTTTTACTCCTCAACTACCCTGACAATTATTTCTGTCTATTTCTTACCATTACATTATTGCTTTAGTGACATATAGCACATAGTGCCATAGGTGGTACACCCAGGCCTGAATTAGTTACAGCCAAGATAGTGAGGTATGGTCCCCTATTTGAGATAAACTGAATGTGCAGTGTATCATTCCAGATCAGAAATTATATTCAGGCACCTGTATCTATAAAAAAACAGCATAGATATCCCAACTATTCAATATTCCACATGTATTTATCCAAGGAAATAAGCAAAAGGTGTTTTTTGTTACTGTAAATGACTAAAAAATGGTCACCATCTTGTTTTGGGTCATGTGACCCAAGGCATCAAGTCATCTGCACATTCTATGGCTTGTTTTACGCCTCAACTCCCCTGACAATTATTTATGTCTATTTCTTGCCATTACTTCATTGCACTAGTGACATATAGCACATTGTGCCATAGGCGGTACACTCCAAGCCTGAATTAGTCGCTGCCATGGAAGTGAGGTATGGTCCCCTATTTGAGATTAACTGGGTGTGCAGTGTAACGTTCCAGACCATAAATTACATCCAGGAACCTGTATCTATAAAAAACAGCATAGACATCACAACTATTTAACATTTTACATGCACTTATCTAAGGAAATAAGCAAAAGGTGTGTTTTGTTACTGTAAATGACTAAAAAGTGGCCGCCATATTGTTTTGAGTCATGTGACCCAAGGCATCGAGTCATGTGCCCATTCTATGGCTTGTTTTACTCCTCAACTACACTGACAAATATTTCTGTCTATTTCTTACCATTACTTCATTGATTTAGTAACATATAGTACATAGTGCCATAGGTGGTACACCCCAGGCCTGAATTAGTTACAGCCATGATAGTGAGGTATGGTCCCCTATTTGAGATAAACTGGATGTGCAGTGTAACATTCCAGATCAGAAATTATATCCAGGCACTTGTATCTATAAAAAAACAGCATAGATATCCCAGCTATACAATATTTCACATGTATTTATCCAAGGAAATAAGCAAAAGGTGTTTTTTGTTACTGTAAATGACTAAAAAATGGTCTCCATCTTATTTTGGGTCATGTGACCCAAGGCATGAAGTCATTTGCCCATTCTATGGCTTGTTTTACTACTCAACTCCCCTGACAAGTATTTCTGTCTATTTCATACCATTACTTCATTGATTTAGTGACATATAACACATAGTGCCATAGGTGGTACACCACAGGTCTGAATTGGGCACAACACACACCTTTGAATAAAAAGCAAACAATCCATGAAAAGGCATTATTTATGGCCATACTTGCATATTTGTTTTATAAAACTTATATTTTGCTGCAAAATCTGTATTACAAATTTTGAAGTTACCCCCGAGTATTCGCTGGGGTTCAGAGTCAGTGAGCTAATACTATTAGAGGGTATCGTGGAGGCCATCTTGGATTTGATCATGTGACAATTATGTTGTTTCTATACTATTGACATATGGCTAAATTAAAAGAATAATAAGTTAGGAATTCAAAAATATATAGTTTGTGGGTGTTTTGACTCAAAAAAGACATGAAATAACTGATCAAATCTTAACAGACCCAATTATTGGAAAATGCCTGGCATTTATCATTATTCCATTGACATTTAATATATGATAGAATGAATCTGTTCTAACAAACTGTCAATCAGGTCATACATATCAGAGGCAGTAATATTTTAAAAATCTGTATTCATCCATTCATTAAATCAGGGGATATTCACGCTTTCAATACTGATCAAGAGAGCAGCATCCCAGTTTACCCTTTTTTTTCCTAATTAATAATTTCTAAAGGGGGCAGTAGGGCAACATCATTCTGATTACTAGAAATATGACTCAGACAAGAAGTTTCATATTGTCACAGTAACACAATAGGAAAATGATCACTTTCCACTCTATTTTTAAAGATTTCCAAAATATTAAATGCCCAATTTCCAAAACATTAAATGCCCATCCCAAGTTTTTAGGTCAATCATAGAAGCTCCTAAAGATGAAAAATGAGTTCCCAACTGTACTGGAGACTGCTACCATCTCCCACTGGTACCAGTGTTAACACACTTTAACTGTATGCAGGGGCGTAATAAGGAATTTAGAACTTGTACTCAAGAGTTGGCAAACTGTTGCCCCCCCCATAAACACAAACTAAAAGATGTGCTACCCCACCAAACAAATATTGCCCCAACCCCCATTTCAGTCAATAAAATGTAGTAAGCCAATGATCCTAATGGATTCATAACATTTTATTTTACCTAACACACACACTACCAATCAAACAGATGTTGGCTGGCTTTTAGTACAAGGCTAGATATTCAAAGGATTTGCACCTGGCACAATTGAGTTGTGCCAGTGCAACACCAGAAATGTACCCCAGGGCTATATTCAAAAGGGGAAAATGCGCTGCACAATTCCCAATATGCTGCAGAGCAAAGATAATGTATGCAGCGCATTTCCAGGGGACATGCCCATGCATATGTGGTATAACTCAATATTCAGCCGGCATGTGCAGCTCATCTGCAGGCACATCCCCAAGATGTGCCGCATACATGGGCAAAAAGTTGAGCCTATCAGAAACAGGCTCAACTGGTAGCTACCCACAGGTGGGCTGCTGTATTGCATGGTGCAACACAGCAGCCACCAACAGTGGGTGTCTACCCCCAGAACACCGTACACATTCACCAACATTACTCCCTGGCAGTCTAGTTGTACCCCCTCCCCATCCCATACCTCAATCCCTGTACTAATTAAATATTTGTTTCCCTGGTAGTCCAGTAGTACCCCCCTCCCATCTCATACCATGATCCCTGTAATAATGAAATACATATTTTCCTGGTAGTCCAGTGGTACCCCCCATCCCATAACCCTGATCACCTGAAAACCACATTCCCACATCCTTGGCAGTCTAGTGGTCCCCCAGCCCTCCCCCACACACAGGATCCCATCCCACCCTGCCTCCCATGTCATCGTCGGGCAGCAGATCTGCCCACACACCTAAACGTCTGCCCACCGAATGACAGCTTACAGTATGTGCTGCAAGTTCATTGGTCCACAGTGACAACAATGGGCTTGCAGTATGTACTGTACTAGTCTTTCATGACTTAGTGAATGGACTTCATTCACTAAGTCATGAATGACTAGTACAGTACACACTGCAAGCCCATTGGTTGTCAGTGTGGACCAATAAGCTTGTAGCATGTATTGTAAGCTGTCATTCAGCGGGTAATCATTTAGGTGTGTGGGTGGGTCTGCTGCCCACTGATGACATGGAGGGAGAGGGTGGATGGGGTCCTGTGGTGGGGGCCTGGGGACCACTAGACTACCAAGGAAGTGGGGATGTGGTTTCAGGTGATTGGGGTTACGGGGGGGAGGGGGTACCACTGGACTACCAGGGAAACAAATATTTCATTATTATGGGGCTCATGAGGCTGGCCCAGTGGCACTGAGGGTTGAGGAGCTGGACGCCACACCTCGCACCACATCGGCCACCCGAGTTCGGGAGCGAGCTTGGGCGCCGGGGGTCAGCAGTAATGGGGCAAGGATTGAGCGCCTGCATGGCTGCTCTCCTCCCCCAGGAGGAGGGTTGGGGTTTGTCTGGCATACCAGTGGCTCCCAGTGGAGATCGGGGGCACTGCAGTATGCAAGACAACAAGTCAATCAGTGTGGCTGACATTGGCAGGGATACCATGTGCCATGGCATCAGCGGTGCCCACGCACAGGGGGGGCGGGGAGAACACCAGAATATGGAAAAGCCTAGCTCTGCAGGGTAGGCGACAGCACCTGACTCCCATGCCCACCACCGGATTTGTCTCGCCTGGCCTTCCAGTTCCTCTGCCAGGGCCCTCAAATACAGCCAGGGTCTGACTTGAAAGTGCACCCAAGAGGAGGGGCGACCCCACCCCGGAGGGGTTAACCTGGGGGTACTGGCTGTGGGAGGAGAGGGGAGAGAGGAGGCTTAGGGCTGAGAGAACCTCAGGTGGGCAGGAACAGGCAGGATGCCTGAGAAAGGCTCTGCAGGCTGTGACAGGAGGGGAAAAAGAAGTGTAAAAAAAAAAATTATGGGGATCATAGTACGGAATGGGAAGGGGGTACCACTGGACTACCAGGGAAATGCATATTTCATTATTACGGGGATCATGGTATGGGATGGGGAGGGGAGTACCACTGGACTACCAGGAACATATATATTTCATTATTATGGAGACTGAGGCACGAGATGGGAAGGGGTTACTATTGAGGTTCCTGGGACAGGAACCACCTGCTGTGCAGGACGCCAGGTGCATTTTTGGGTTAATATCCCAGTACTGGCACTTGGGTTAATATCCCAGTACTGACACTGTAGTGCCGCATGAGAGGGGTGCTGCACTTCTGAGGTGCCATCTTTCGGATGAGACGTTAAACCGAGGTCCCATCTGCCTGGATTGGTGGTAGTTCAGGTGGATGTTAAAGATCCCATGGCACTTACCGAAAAGAGTAGGGGAATTTTTTATTCAGTACTGAAGGAAACCATATCACAACACAAACACATATTACATCATAGAAACATGGACAAAAAAAACTGAAAACACCCTACAAACTGTATACAATCTCTTGAACCCCCAAACCTCTCATAAAACAGGAATTAACAGCATACCATAACATTTGATTAAATGCTGAAACAAAAAGGAGGGAAAATGAAGAGGGACAGAAAAAAGTAAAATGAAAAAGAAAAGGGAAAGAAAAACAGAAAAGCGTACACACTTTACACTCATATTTACACTTTTTGAAATCCTGCATTAACTTCATGCCTTATATAGAAAGGCACAAAAATCATTTAAATAAAATGTAGCCATGTCTCTAGTAAGATATTCTACTCATTACTGTGCTTTAACCTTTAATACTTGTGGGCCAGTCTTTCCACCAGACTTCATGCATCTGCAGTGGGAATGTCAGCCTTTTCTTTTTGTAAATTCCTTTCACTTCTGTATTTATTCTCCCAATCAACCCTGCCACATCTATGTTTTTTTGCTGCAATACATATTGGCATTTGACTTGCCATATGACCCATATAATTGTTGCCATAACCACTCGAAATGTCCCTTTATGGAATTTCTTCCACTCTCCTTATTGCCCCATAAATCAGGGTATCATAATTCATTTCCCTCAGCTGTGGCATTTCCCATTCTAATGCCAAAGAGTCCCATATTTTATCAATATATATACACTCAAAGTATAAACGACTCATGGTTTCAGTTTGATTTATACAACTGTCCATCAGGCACACTCTATCTGCTACCACTTTATGGTGGTGATTACCTCTAACATTGAGTTGGTCATGGCAGCACATCCACAGTGTGTCCCACATTTTCGGGGGAACCCTAACTTCTGTGAGCTGAGATGTGACCTGTAAGACTGAAATATTACTTGGGAGAGTAAAACAAGGAACTTTATCTACCTCTTTTGCCAAGATATTTTCGTAAGTCCCCTTTCTTGTAGTATACCTCATGTCCTGAGTTGTTAAGTTCCATTCCTTCAATTTTTTGAATATCTCCTTTGAATATACAGCCTCCCCTACCAAAGGGGTTCTACCATAGGAGCCGGGTTGTATGGGCCCGTGGGACATTGACCCCAGCAATATTTTTTGAGCTGGGCTGAGCCCCAGCAATGTTTTGCCACACACATGCTGCCTTTTTTATGGGATTTTTTCCCTGGTTTCTGTGCGCATGTCCTCTTGTATGACTGCACCCCCCCGCTGTTTAATTGGGCTGGTGATTGGCTGCTCAGCTAGCATTATATTTAAAATTGGCACCTTTGCCTTGTTGCCTTTCCTTTGGTTTGTTGCAACCCCCTGAAAATCACTGCAGTTCAGTGGCCCTTGCCTCACGTTGATTGGCTGGTGGGAGGGCTTGTTTGGGCACAATATGCATGCCTGTGTGTGTGAGGACTTCGAGAGGTGGCGCTGTTGTCAGTTTCTTGTGTGGCGCACTGGCAGAAGAGAGTGAGCGGCGCGGCAGTGGGCTGAGCTGGAAGACAAGCATTGGTGTTGGTGGTGGATCATGCATGCCTAGTCCAGCCAGAAAAGAGAAGCCTAAAATAAGAGCAGCCAAGATAAGACCGGGGGTGTACCAGGAGCTGGCAGTCATCCAGAACACCACACCAGAAAGCTCAGCAGGCCAGTTGAGTTGGAGTCGGGCCAGCGAGGAGGGAAAAGAAAGGGAAGTCCTGGGGTTGGGTGGCCGGGGAGTGGAATCAGGTGGCTAGCTGTGGATGTGGTCACCGGCGAGGGCAGTACACTAGCGTTGCAGAGGGGTGCAGAGTGTGTGGGTGACCCGAGCATTTCCGGGTGGGGTTAGGGAGTTTGCGGCAGGCCTACAAGTGAGCCAGGTGGGTTCCTTCAGTCTGGGCAGCTGGCAGCAGAACAGTCTAGAGCAGTAGGTCAACTTGAGGAGGAAGAGCAGCACAGGAGGAGAGTGTCAGCCAGCAAAGGTAGGCATAGGCAATATGGTGTATTTATGCTCGAGCCTTTTAGAATGAGTCAGGAAAAATCTGGGTGCTCAAACCCTGGGTGAAACATCAAGTTCCTTGTGTTAAAATGCATCTTACAAAGGTGTTGCATTTCAGACGTAGTTAAGTAAGGGGAAACACTGCATTTAATCTATCTGCATTGTACATTCAACACATTGGGTTAAATATGCAGCAACAGACTGAAAAAAATGATTTAGTATGTGTCACATGAAGGTGCTGCTATCAACGCTTTGACAGTGCCTCCATATCTGTTTTCTTCTAACTCCAGGGTGAGTTCCTTGTAATAAAGTCCGGTTATAAATAATGTGTTTTTTATGTTTTACAGCAATGCATGTATTAATCTTAATTTTCTGTCTAATATATTTTGCTTTATTAAATTGAAATTTATTGATTGTGATTGGCACCCTGAGCTGAAGCTTGTTTCTAGGTGCAGCCTGAGGGGAGGGGGTTACAAGGGGGAAGTGACATAGCAGCGAACAATAGAAGCTGCCAAAAGTGCAAGTTACATACATAAATGAATGCTGTACAGAAAGTATGTACCCGAAAAAGGACGAGGCCAGTATACCAGCACACTATAGCCACAAAAGCAAGGTTGAAAGAAGTGAGACAGCATGAGTGGTTTAAGAGAGCAGAGGGAGAGTGCGTGTCGGTTGGAGAAAGGAAGCTTATTCTAGAGGGTTGGCAGGCAGACAAAATGTAGACTGCCCAGCAGAGGTTTTTGCAGTGAATGATGTGACAGACGTTAGTATCTGAGGTTACTAAGGGAGTGAGATGAATGGCTGGAAGGAGAAAGGAGAGAGGAAAGGTAAGGGGAGAATAAGGTGGGCCAGAATGTATCCAGGAATGAGGAACAGTGAGTGAGTGAGAGGACAGGTTTGTAGGGCAGGGAGAGAAAGGCCAGAATGGAAGCAGCAGTGATGACTAGGGGAGGGATGTTTATGACAAATGGAAAGGGAACCCTGTCGGGGCAGGCTGCACTGTAAATCATATCCTCATAACTGTCAAACACTGGCAGTATAATTTTTCTCCTCTGTCACCCACCAAGTCCACAGGCCTTGGAGCATAACCCCTATGATGGCAACCCATCTTTGTTCTCCGCTAGCCACATCACGCTCACCAGTGGGATCCACACAGTACAGGACCTGAGTATACTACTGATCCTAATTCTAGTGGCTACAACAAGGTTTTTACCCCTGTTTTTCTCTTCCCCCCACCCTAGCATCAGGTATCAGCCTCATGTCAACCTCACAAGACACATGGCAAAGTACACATGCTTAACCCCTTGCGAAGAAGCTGGTTCCCGGCCCACTGTGTGGGGTACTGTGGCCATGGTTCCTAGCATCACCTTTCCCCTGGGCTGGCTTGCACTGCTCTAGGCAGCATGTCCTGGCCACATCTGGTCTGGCTGTCTGAGTCTGCCCCCAAACCTAGATCATTGGCAAAGAAGCACAATGTGCTTTCGCTGGGCCACTGGGAGGCAGGGTTGGGCCAGTAGTGTGTGCCACACTTAGGGCAGACTTTTTTGTATATGGTATTGATGTGGTAGGAAAAGCAAAGAGTCTGATCCAGCTACACACTGAGATAATTGAAGTGGAGAACAACTTCAGAGGGGTGGAAGCAAGATTACTAACTACTGTGGTAAGGTGTAACACTGTAGCCTTTCTAGCGTCTGCTTATTGTAAATGTCAGACAGTAATGTTGAATGAACTCAGCACTGGACATTGTCAGATTCCTGCTGCAGTGGCAGTTCAGCTCTGGAACAGAGGACTTTGAAGTAAAGCGTACATTCTCATCTGTGTAGATGTACTAGGAGACACTGACTGAGGGGAGGCCATTTGGAAAGATGGAGAGGAGTATAGGGCCAAGGATGGAGCTTAGGGTCACCAGAGGTGATGGGTAGGTGAGGATAATGCACCCCAATGTGGACAGACTAGTATCTATCAGACAGAAACAAGGAAGGAGGAGAGCTGAGAGAGGTAAAATTTCTCCTAAACCCTGGTGGGGGTTGGGAGCAGACCTTTTTGTGGAGAGGAAGACTTTAGCCTGCTTTCAGGCCTGAGGGATGGCCCAGAGAGGAAAGAAAGGTTGAGGGCGGGTGGTTACAAGTGCAGTGATAGTGAGAGCAGAGAGATAAAGGAGTTTAAAGGGACATTCCTTTTTTTTTTAAATTTAATATGCTTTATTGAATTTTGCAGTAAAAACAGACAGTGGACATGAATAACAATTTACATACATGCCCCTACAGTAGATACTCCAACAGCAGCAGAACTGTTCCATGGATTACGGATTTTGTGTATCTGGACTGTACTTGAATATGTAGTATTTAACCTACGATAGAGGTTGTGGCTGGAAAGGGACACAACTCAATGCACCTTACCTGGCTGGTTTAAGCTAATAAAAGTATGCTATCAAACTAAACTACTAAAAGGTTATAGTAAGGAGCTAATTGATATGCTGAGTTTGGAACTTAATACTGCTACTAATTTTAAGTTCTGATGTTAAAAGAAGCCATGTTGTAGTTCCTATTTAGATCTCTAGTTATAGCACTGTCAGTTGCTCAGTAGGTAGAATGCTTGCCTCTGGGGCTGGAAGATCAGAAGATTGTGGGTTCTAGCCCCACACCAGGTACTTGGGGTACTACTCATAACTGACATTGTAGTGCAGTACCAACGGGGTACTGCGCTGTTGAGGTGCCATCCTTCGGATGAGATTTTAAATGTAGTATAACCTAGAGGTCAGGGCAATGAATAGTAAAAGACCTTGGTACATCCAGCAGACCTGGGTTTGATTTCCACAACCTTCACTTGCATACTGTGTGACCCTGAGCAAGTCAGTTAACCTCCCCAGTGCTCCTGGTTCACCCCTGTAAATGGGCATTGAGTCTACTGACCAATACTGGGTTACCAAAGAATTAAAAACAATTTAGATCTGTTCTGCCCATTTTTGGTCACTGTCCAGGTGGAAGTAAAAGATCCCATGGCACTTATCATTGAAGAGTAGGGAGTTTTCCTAGTGACATGGTCAACATTCAACCATCAATAAAAAACAAAAACAAATGGATCCATGTAACCCAGCCTCAGGATGCAACGGAAAACAAGCCATCACAAGTAAATGTGCCTTTCCCAGTCAAAAATAACAAACAAATACAACTTAATACTGGATGGTGCTGCTCTATTGCTACATTGTAGAAAAAATATAGAATGGAAGGTTAGACGCACGGTTGTGTTTTCAAGTTTTTCAACCACTGATTGCTTATGATCAGCTTTAAACTGTAAATTTCTTTTTAAATGTGTGTGTATATATAAGTGCAGTGTGATTTACTGCATACATACAGACCCATTTTCTAATGAAAAATGCTAATATGATCAATTTTGGTCACTCAGACTTCTGAACTGAACTTTTTTTTTTCAATTGTTTAACCAGGAGAGAGACACCAAGCCGAAATCTTGTTTACAGATACGACCTGGGAGCACAGGAAAGTTGAGTGACTTGCTCAGGGTCACACAGTATGCAAGTGGAGACTGTGGGATTCAAGTCCAGATCTCCAGATTTGCAGCTCAGAGCCTTAAATCACTGCGCTATACTGATACTGTGCTGAACTTGCTGGGTCACCAATAAATAAATAAAACTAGCCATTGAGAACAGGGGTTCGTTGAGTCTATTGGGGTGGAATGGAAGTCAAATACTTCCACAGGTCCAAATTTGGAAGCAATTTTAGTTTTTTGGAAGTCAAACTACTTCTCAAGGCTCAGCAGTGTCACAGTAGTACAACCCCTTACTACACTGGTGACCCAGACTGGGGTCGCTTAGTGGTCGGCCTGGGGAGAGTAGATCTAGCAACCTGAGGACAGCTCTTTCCCTTCAGTATAGGGTGAGGACTCTGAGCTTCTCTGCTTGACTGTTCCCTGGTGGAGACCAGGTGAAAGCACACTGGGAGCACCTAGTTGGAGGTGAGTGGCAGCTAGCTGTCACCAAGCATGCCTACATACACGCTGCCGCACACATGTGTGTGTCACTGCAGTCCAGCACCTTCACAGAAAGAAACAGAAACTGGAGGAAAATGCCCTGGTCCATACCGCTGGCAATCCCACCGCAGCCATGGGGTGCACATTCACAGAGTGTCTCCTGGCAATCTGGCTAGGAAACCAACTCTGCTGCTCTTCAGGAACGTCAGCTCATCGTGGTATACTCTAGGCTGCTTTGCCCATGCTGGGTGAGGGGCTGGCACATTTAAACTTATTTTAATAACAACAAATGCCAGTCTGTCTTTTGTTAGGAAATGTTGATTCTTGATTGTGATTTGGTAAATGTTACCCATGCAGTAACTAAATAAGAATGGGACAGCTTGGGGAGCTTCATGATGGGAAGACAGACCTAACCTACTGACTAGCTTGTTAACTTGCTTGCTGTCTTACTGAAGCCTTCAGCAAGCAAGTTATCAAATTAGCCAGTAGGCTAGGTCTCCATTCCCATCTTAAAGGCCCTGTCATGGGGGTAAGCACTGCCGTAACCAGGTAATAAGGTGTGGTGGCCTCCGTGGGGATGGATGGGATGGATGGGAGGGATGCTGATGTTGCCTCTGTGGGGATAGATGGGAAGGATGCTGATGTTGCCTCTGTAGGGATTGGTGGGAGGGATGCTGATGTTGCCTCTGCGGGGATAGATGGGAGGGATGCTGATGTTGCCTCCGTGGGGATGGATGGGATGGATGGGAGGGATGCTGATATTGCCTCTATGGGGATGGATGGGAGGGATGCTCAGTCCAGAGACTGAAATGGGTGTGGTGGTCTGTCTCTGCATCAGTGTGTGACTGTCTGATGGGCAAGGGGGTGGACTGTCTCTGACAGCTCTGCAGTGCCTGATGCATGGGGGGGAGCCTGTGGAGCTTTAGCATGGGAAGAGAGACCTAGCCTACTGACTAGCTTTCTAATTTGCTTACTGCATTGCTGAAGCCTTCGGTAAGCAAGTTAGTAAGCTAGCCAGTACACTAGGTCTCTGTTTCCATCCGAAAGGCCCCATCATGGGATAAGCAGCAACACAGCCCGGGCATGTTTCTTCCCTCCTGAAAATACAAGAACAAAGTCATGTAGTACTAGTAGTTTCTGAAATATGAGCATCCTTTACCTTTCCTATGAGTGCAATCATGGCCCTAATCAGATCATTGTTTTGCATCTGCCTGATCTCATATTCAGCTAACAAATCATTGCCACCAATACTGTGATTAGTGTGTATTTTTTTATCAGTTTCTTGAAAATACCACAGGGAAAAATAAAAAACGTTTATTAGCAATAACTAATGATTTGACAAAAAAATGTAACATACTGTTTTCAGCCCAACAGAAATATCACTGAACTGGGTTTATTTTAAGCAGTAAGGCTTGACAAGGTGTGTGTTATGTAATAACGTCACTCTTGGGGTGGGTTGAAGCATGAGGTGGAGCCGAGTGCTTCCACCAGCCAAGGAGTGATGTTATTACACACTAACACACACCTTGGAGTGCCTTATTGCAATTATACAATGGCTCAATGTTATACAAAATAAAAAAAATAAAAAAAATTAAAAATGTTTTTAGTAGATTTTTAGTGTGGCAACGTATCTTTGTTTCTCAAGAGAAGCACAAACAATGCTAATAATGTGGCAACAAATCAATGCAGTGCAGTTATTGTGTAATAACGTCACTGTCTCAGGTACACACTGACCAAGCGGAGTACAGGAAATTTCCTTGCCATTGTATAATTCATCTCTCTAGTATGTGTCCCACTGGGAGCAAGTCTGTAATATTCGGTTATAGCTTTAAGTGAATTCCCAAACTTTTTGTCAATCGCAATCTGAAACATGGTAAAGACGCTCTTTTATCAGGGGATACATACTTCACATGTAAAATATAACCTGCAACCTTTAATTAGAATTTTGCACTTTGTTTTCTGTCCTTGAGCAGCTTTCTGCACCTTTTTCAAGGTGTCAAGGGCAGAAACAAAACTGCAAAATTCTATTAAAGGTTGCAGACTTATACTTTACATGTGAAGTATGTACCCCTGATGAAATAGACTTTACCATGTTTCAAATTGTTATTGACAAAAAGTTTGGAAATCCACTTAAAGCTATAATCGAACATTACAGACTTGTTCTCAGTGGGACACTTGCTAGTGAGATGAATCCCAGTTCAGTGATATTTCTGTTGGGCTGAAAACTGTATGTTACATTTTTTTTTTTGCTAAAGCATTTGTCAACATTATTCAGAGATTCTGAAGGGGGTTGGGGGTTAAGCTACGTGGGAGAAGAGTGGTGTGGTAATGAGATGGGGGCGCAAATGTGACCTGAGAGAGGTCAAAAAGATTAGTTGGGGAGACTGACCATTATAGCATATTGAGAAAGTAAAACAAAAAAGGTGGCTGCATTCCTCATAAAACTGCACAGGGAAGCATGAAAAAGCTGCCAACCGAGTTATTTCTAGAGTTCTTACTTTTTCACTCTTGTTATGTGGACCCATGGCTACTAAAAAGCAAGTTTATTGTATATAATTGCTCTTGGATTTCTAGTGCACAAGTATGCTACTGGAAATGTCTATTGGGCTGGTGTGTTTTCCGAGTCACTAGCCCTTTTTGGCTACTGACCGAAAAACATAATTTTGACACCTGGTCTTCTATGTGTTTATGGCCATGTCCAAAAAATAATATATAAAGTATCTGTCCTTGAAAAGATGCAGTACTTCATGTGTACTTTCCTTGGATATGGCTGGCCATGGGCACATAGAGAGAGTCTCAGACTCTTTGTCTGTAACCTTCCTACCTGGTGATAATGGCGTATATGGGTATGCAGTGAAATGCAGTACTGACTCTGTCTCTCTCTCTCTCTCTCTCTGTCTCTCTCTCTCTCTCTCTCTCTCTCTCTCTCCCTCTCCTCTCCTCCCTCCCTCCCAACATCTGCTAAACGGATACAGCATCCCAGAAGGGATGCACTGTGCTCAGAAATTGTGTGTGGCCTTGATGTGGGGGGGGCCTAGAGTGGGGGGGTTGGGAATTCTCTCATGACTGTTGCTTCCTCTATTAGCCTACAGATAACAAAACCTGGCATATCCTGCTGTTTTGGACTTTGTTCCTTGAAGGGGGCAGGGCCTTGACCTCTGGGCCAGGCCTTGACCCCTGGGCCAGGGTGTGGGGCCTTGACTCCTGGGTCGGGGTGGAGCTTGACCCCTGACCCCAAGGCCCCACCAAAATTCTACAAACCTGGCTTCTATGGGTTCTACAAGGACTCCACTTTTGGGTCTCCCATTTATGAAAAAATGGATCACATCAATCCTTAAAAAAATTTACCCACTCCATTGTTTTACCAACTATCAGAGGAAGAAGGTTGGAGTATACATATATTGAAAAGAAAAAAATTATAGGGTGCAACATATCTAACCCCCCCATCTGAATTGACCTATAAGTTATTTGGTGTTTGGGTTTAACCTACTACCCCACAGGAGTCTAAAAGCAATACTATAAATTTTGGTTTCCAACTTAACTGGTAAAGGAAATATACTACTTATAGTTAGGAAGAGAGGAATAATGAAAGTTTTATACATGAAAACCCTTTCTTTTCTTGACATGGGAAAGGTTTTCCATTGGTTTATTTTTTCCTCTGCTTTCTCAATACAGTTTTCCCAATTTAACACAGCAGAATTCCTGGTACCAAAGGAAATCCCCAATATTTTTATTGGAGGTTCTGATAACTGAATACCACACATTACCGCTCTATCCATGTCCCTTAGCTCACTGAGCACCACTCCCCCACTTTTGGTCTTGTTAATTTGAGAATCCGATACATTGGAGAATGCCTCTACAGTTTCAAGTGCTCTCTCCCCCAATGTCTTGTTCACCACCAACTGTGTGACATCATCTGCATATACCATTACTACTGGGAACAAATGCCAGTTTGACCCCTCAATATACAGTATCTCCCCATCAAATTCTAAGTTTCTCAAGAGGGGGTCAATAGCCAGTACATATAACAGGGGGCTTGATGGGCACCCAAATCTTACCCCTCTTAAAATGTTAATGTGCCTCCCCATTCTGCCATTCACTACTGGGCTAGTAGAGGCGTGTTCATACAGAATTTCCACCCACTTCACAAACAGCTCAGAAATGCCGTATTTCTTTAATACCACAAAAGGTATTCATGGGGAACAGCATCAAATGCCTGTGACTGACTGAGGGTAAGAAGGATGCCTGAGGCTCCTTGTTGATTGAACAACTCCCTAATTAACTTTAAATTGTCCATCATTGAGCATTGGGGTATACCACAAGTCTGAGCTTTAGAAACTACATATTGTGCAACTTTAGCTAGCCTGGCACATAAGATCTTACTTAAAATTTTCCAGTCAGAATTCATTAAGCTGATTGGTCTCCAGTTAGATGTTGTGGACCCTTTCCCAATTTTTTATAAATAAAAATCAAGATACTGTCAGCTAATGCTTTAGGGAAGGGTGCCTCCTCCCTAAAATTTTGTTAAATACCAATAGTAGATGGACTTCTAAAAGTTCTACTGTTTCTTTGTAAAACTTGCCTGGGAGACCATCAGGTCCAGGGGATGTGCCTAGTTTTGCAACAGAGATTGCCATTAGCAACACTGCTTTTGTAATTAAATTGGGGTAGTCAAAAGTCTTGATTCACCTCTAGGAATTTTTGGGACCCCAATGTTATTCAAGAAGTTGTTTAGGGAGTCTGAACATGGTACAGACCATCCAAACAAATTCCTCACATGGGTCTCCACTACCTGCATCATGCCAACCCCATCTTTTTTTTCAAGTTAAATGTTTTATTGTTTCAGCAGAAATAACATAGACAACAAAAACGGAAATCAGAGATAAACAGTGAATACAACAGACGAGATGTACCAACTTATTGATGGTAACCATATAATACATTATAATACATAGACCTATTAGTTTGCAGGAATGCCCATACATATAACAATCAAAATTATTATACCTAATCTTAGCCTTAGTACAGGCACTTCCCTGATCTGTGATAAAGAATACCGGGCCATAAGGAGGTACCACTGCTGAACAGACAAGGCTTCATAGAATTTGGTAGATGTACCCTCCAATGGCAGGTTCAAGAGAGTGTCTGATAAGATAGAAGGAGATGATACCACAAAGTAACTAAGAGGACATACAATTTATAAATGAAAGAGTACAGAAAGGTTTGTCATCTCTCAAAAGATTAGCTGTACCTATAGCTGTGAAGTAACGTAATAATATAAAACCAACCATATTGAATTTAGCATATGGTACTTAAGGAATATTATAAGCCTATCTCAAGTGACAACTAAAATTACACTATAATACTACTAACTATATACAACTGAGTCAACCAATACTTGAAGCAAAAATTATACCATGATATCAGTATTACACTTATATGCATATTTAAAAACTTAAGCAGAAACATTGGCATGAATGGAATCAATTAGAAATAAAGGAGGGAGTTCAACCGACGCCTGCTCTCTCATCCAGATATGCCATATACTGGGCACAACAAAGATGAAAGTATGGTAGTTGTCCCTTTGTCAAAAAGGAACACTTATCCATTTCACATATACCTGTGAGCATAGACAGTATTTCTGCCACATTAGGTATACTGGGGCTTCTCCAGTTTTTAAGGAGAATTTGTTTCATTTGCATACTGAATTACATTAACCACCTAAACTCGTGGGATTTTAAATTAGGGACTTCAGACCTCAAGCCCAATAACATAAGTGGGGCACTATGGGGAATGTTACATTGCAGGACATTAATTGCTATTTGTAGAGTGGATTTCCAGACTTCTGAAATCAGAGGACAAAGCCAAAGATTATGGAAAAGGTCTCCTCCGGAATGGAGACATCTCTAACATTTGTCATGGGGGAGTAGTTTCATCTTCTTAAGCATGGCAGGGGTTCTGTTCCATAAGTGTAACATTTTATTGTGAATGAATCTGCTACGGGCATCTGCATATGCAGTATGGTCTACCTGCCAGCATTGTTTCAATTGTCATTCTGTAATTGATATTTCCAACACCTTTTCCCATTTGGACTTAGAAGAGAGAGTGGGGGAGGGCAAGGAGTCCTTTAAGGGAGCATAAAGTTTACCTACCAAGTCTTTCTGGAGATTTAGCCATATATATAATGGAGATGTTAGGTCAGTTAAAGGATCTCTTTTTCGTAATATTGGTTTTAGAGTATCTCTGAGCTGGAGAAATTTCCAGAATTCAGAGGTGGGTAGAGTATATGAAAAAAGCTGGGAGCAATAGTCATCTTAATGGCCACAATTTTTCCGGCCAGCGTGAGATTGAGGCGAGATATTCGGTCTAATTCTATTTTTGCTGTTGGAGATTAAGGGGCCCAGGTTGTTATCCCACCATTTTCCAAGACTGGCTCCTACTTTAATGCCCAGATAGGTGATGGAGTGCTGTGACCATTTTAAGCCAAAATGTGACATGCTATGGGGAGGACAGTTCGAGTTAAAGCAGGAGAATCTCTGTTTTGGTTTGATTAATTTTGAGCCCTGAGATAGCCAAAAATTGATTTAACAGGGTAAGAAGAGGTGGAATAGATTTAGGAGCATCTCCCAGTAACACCAGTAAATCATCCACATTCATTAGAGTTGTGGGTTGAGTCTAATCTGACCCTATACCCAAGATAAGAGGGTGTTGGCAAATTGCTGCAGCCATGGGTTCTACCACAAGAAGAAAAAGTAGGGGAGAGAGTGGGCAGCACTGCCTGGTTCCTCTATACAGTTGGAATGATTCTGATAATGTAGAATTAGTGAGTACCTTTGCCAGAGGGGATGTGTATAGGGTTGTTATAGCTTTGATGAACCAGGGCCCAAATCCGAAGTGATAGAGTACCTCATACAGATAGTCCCATTCGACTGAATTGAAAGACTTCTCAAAGTCAATTGCCAAAGACGCCACGGGGGTTGGCACAGATTTTGCTAAATGTATGAGATTGAGAAGGGTTCGAAGATGGTCTGTACTGTATCTACCTTTCACAAACCGCACCTGAGAGGGGTGTATGAGGTGGGAGAGGATCGGGTTTTGCCTATTAGCTAACAATCTAGCATATATCTTACTGTCGGCATTAATCAGTGAAATAGGAAGATAGCTAGCCATCTCTTTGGGATTTTTTCCTTTTTTGGGGAGGACAGTAATAGTAGCTTCCCATAGAGATTGTGGGAGAATGCTTTGGGTTTGTGCTTCTGTAAATGCTTGACATAACAAAGGAGAGATCAAAGGGGACAGTATCTGAAGGAAATCCACAAAGAAGCATTCTCCTCCTGGTGCCTTCCCAGTTTTAGGAGCCATCAGGGCACTAGAGATTTCTTGAGGGGAAAGGGGGCTTCCAAAAATGTCTTTTTGAAGATGGGATAATTTAGGTAGTCTAATAGAGTGGAGAAAAGCCTGGGCTTCTGAGGCATAAGTTGATCTGGAAGATGTATATAGGTGGGAATAGAAAGAGGCCATAATTTTGTTCACTTTTTGGGGGTGGTTGTGAATGGCCCCAGTGTTTGGATGTTTTAGCCCGGCTATGTATCTATGGGATTGTTGGTTACATATTTGATAGGCTAACATTCTCCCAGTTTTATCCCATCCCTCCAAGTATTTGTGCCATATTCTGAGAAGAGCAAGGTCAGCTGTTCTAGATGTTAGTTCATTAATTTTTGTGCGTAGCTGTAAAACTCTTCTGCCACATATGGAATATTAATTAATTAAATAATTTATTTATTTATTTTAGTTTTTGTTGACCGGGTAAGTGCACTAGACAAATCCTGCCTATTTTCAGGTACGACCCGGGGGAGGGGGATACAGATGAATGCCAACTGACCTTGAACCAGATTAAGCTGTTGGTGGTATCGTTAGAGAATGAGGAAAATTTGGCCAGGACACCAGGGAAATTCCCCTACTCTTTTTGATAAGTGCCATGGGATCTTTAACATCCACCTGAACTACCACCAATCCAGGCAGATGGGACCTCGGTTTAACGGCTCATCTGAAAGACGGCACCTCAGAAGTGCAGCACCCCTCTCATGCTGCACTACAGTGTCAGTACTGGGCTATTAACCCAAGTGCCAGATGTGAGAACTGAACCCACAGCCCTCTGATCTCCCAGCCTCAGAGGCGAGTGTGCTACCTACTGAGCCACTGACACTGCTGATAAAAGGAGAGATCAAAGGGGACAGTATCTGAAGGAAATCCACAAAGAAGCCGTCTCCTCCTGGTGCCTTCCCAGTTTTAGGAGCCATCAGGGCACTAGAGATTTCTAAGGGGAGAGTTGGGGCAAGGCCTTGAACTCCTGCTCTGCAGCTTGTAGTTCCTTTTCTAACCTAGTAAGGTTGGCTTTCCTACAGCATCTCCTGTGTGTGGCGTACCCTATAATTTTCCCATGCATAGTTGCCTTATAGGCCTCCCATGTGATTGGGGCTGCGGTCTTAGAGATGGAATTTTCTTGGATAAACAGTTGTGTTTCGGCTTTTGCCCATTCTATGAATTTTGGGTCCTGCTTAAGAAGAGGCTGTAGTCTCCAAGATGTAGATCTCAGAGCAGCCGGACCCCATTGCAGAATTAGCTGAACAGGGGCATGATCCGATATGATTATGGGGAGAATATTAACTTCTAAGGTACAGGGCGTAAGGTACTGACAAATGAGCCAATAATCTAGCCTACTGAAAGAACCATGTACCCCCGAGTGGAAGGTGTAGTCACGTAGAGAAGGATGGATTAGTCTCCAAATATCCACTAACCTGTGTTCAGAGCTAAAATATTTTGCGGCTTGTATTCCGCGGGTATGGAATTCCTTCCCCTGGTCGCTTCTGTCCAGAGTAGGAAAAAAGGTCAGGATAAAATCTCCTCCCACCAGTATTGGCATATCAGGTTTTGACATTGCTCCCAGTTTAGCACTGAGGTCCACAAAGGAAGAGGGATTATCTTCATTGGGAGCATATATATTTAGAACCAAAATTTGGCCATGTGGTGTGTCCAGTGTGGCTATCACCCACCTGCCCTGTGGATCTGCTTTGCTATGCAGGATTGTCCAGGGGAGAGACCTGTGAATAAGCATGGCTACTCCTCTCTTTTTTTTTGGAGCGCTAGCATGTACTTCCAACCCCACCCAATCTCTCACCAGGTATTTGTGGTCTTGTTTATTTAGCTTGGTTTCTTGGAGGAAGGCAATCTGAGTTTTTAGCTTCTTTAAGTGAGTTAGGACTTGCTTCCTTTTAGTCGGAGAATGAAGACCCCTGACGTTCCAGGTTATCATACATGTTTCACCCATAGTCAGGATTGTATAGGAGTATGATGCCCAAATTAGTAAGATCTGCAACCCTTGGAAGAATTACATCGGGGTGGGGATTGGCATCACGTCCAGCACATTGCTATATCAAGGAGTCAGAGCAGTGTCGGTTGATGCAGTAAGACTGAATACTCATACTATTACAAAAGGGGAGGTTGACAACAGAAACAAGATAAACATCAGAATAACAAAACTATATACAGTGAGTGCATAACCTTGCGCAATGGTTGCGGTGGGATATTTAAGCCAAGGTAACAAAGACTTCACAGGCCCACCCACCAGGCCAGTCAGGGGGATCAGGTGCATCTGAATCCAAAATGTTGTGGTCGAACCCGTAGCGGGAGATACACCTCCCCGGGGATTGAATATGATGGATCACAGATATCCGCCTGCAACATATAGTAATGGGATGTAGCAGAGGGAGGTCTAAACTGAAAGGATCAGCTAACATAATAGACTTTGCACAAGAAGAGGGTAATACCAAAGAGAATGGGGAGTACAGAACCATGGAGACAGGAACCACTTTTTGGCAAGGTGGCTGTAGGGGTTCAAATTATATGGGAACATTACCTATTAAAGTAATATTGTACTTCATTGAGGTACCCCTGCATGCCCCCCGACCTAAACATCAGAGAGAAATAGTAGAGTGATTACATTTTAAATATAAGGCTAGCCCTTAAGAAATGGCCCAGAGAATCATGCCCTTTATGACTGCACACATTAGACTTTAACCTAGCGTTACCTAATACAGAGAACAGGTGTACATAAATATAGACACTTATCTAAGGTGGATCCAGTTGCTCTGCAGCCTGGAGCAGAGCAGCGTCTGACAGCGCCTGCTGTATCCAATCTGTGGCAGTACTGTCCAGTAGCTTAGCTGCTATAGGTAAAGTTCGGTGGTCCACATTAGGGATACTATCAGAGGCTTGTTTGATATTTCGATCGTGGGTATCAGGATCAGGCCCTGGAGTGTCTTGCGACATTTCTTCTTCCGAATGGCTGTGATGATCAGTAGGTTTGGCAGAGACCACAGGTATTAAAGGAGAAAATCGATTTGGTGTACGGAACCGGGAGAGAGAGACAGAGTCTTCAGACACTTCTGGTGGTGCAAATGGTGAATCCCTGGTCCTTTCTTGAGGGTGATGCCATTTCTGGTGTCTCCTCGACTGCTGCTGTTTACGTGATCTGGCAGGGAGAGCGGTCTGCAACCCCTGGAATTTAAAGCCAACTGGTCCAGCATCCGTGACACTAACAGCTACAGATTTTTTACTTGGGTTGGGTGCAGTTATGTCTAGGTCTTGAGCTTTTTGTTCTGGATAGGTCTGAGGTACATTGCTAGTTTTTAAATATTGCATGAGGCTTTCAGGAGTAGAGAAGGACATGTACGTACCATTAATCTCAAGACGCATAACTGCGGGATATCGAAGAGAGAATTTTATACCCAGAGTGTGCATCAGTCTTTTTGCCTCAGTAAATTCCTTCCGTTTGATCACTAATTCATGGGAGTAATGCTCAAATATCAGGATTGTATGGTCTCTCCAGGAGACAGGACCCAGTTCTCATGCTCTCGCAGAGATCCACTCTTTGTCTGCAAAATTCGAAATACATGTCATAATCGGTCTAGGCCTTTCCCCAGGTTTGAGCTTAGGGTTCAATGTTCTGTGAGCACGTTCTATCGTTAACCCAGGGGGAACCTCCTGCTGCAACAATTCTGGCTGGATGTCATACAAGAAATCCAGTGGATATCCCCGTTCGACCCCCTCAGTAAAGCCGATGAACCGTAGGTTGTTCCTTCGGCTGCGATTCTCCATGTCATCTAGTTTGTTTTGCATGTAGTTAATCATTTTGCCTTACTCCCAGATCGTGGCAGATAGTCTATCAATTGCCTCAGCATTAATATCTGCCTTTTTTCTGTAAGTTCTGTCTTGGCTTCTAGTTGTTGGATGACACTGGTGGTTTTGTTTGAGGCCACAGTAACTTCTGCCATTTGTTTAAGTAGGGCCGTAAACATTTAATTCGTCTGCTGCGTAGGCAATCCTACAGAGGCCTTGGGCTGATTGCGTAGCACCATCTTGAGTGATAAACAGCCAGAAACAGGTAGCGTATAAGTAATTTTGGATATGAAATAATGATCGCACTAGATCCTAGCATATAGTCCTCTGCCACAGTAATGCAATGTATTTGGCAAGACAGCTTTATGCATAAAAGGGCCCCAAGGATTTAGAGAGCTGCCACTCTAGGCGGCCATTGAGATCAGAGCTAAGCCATGCCCCCCGGCTGTTTCATTTCAACCCATCTTTTATATTATGTCCATTTTCTGTTTGCAGTTCAGTCATGAATCTTGCTTCTATTCCCTGATGGCAACTATCATATGGGTAGTTGTTGTACTTTCCCCCGAGTCCCATATTTTTGTTCAAAAAACAGGGTTTGGGCCCTGTCATATTGAAATTCTTTTATATCAGTTTTAACCAACCGAATCTGTTCTAAAAGATCCTCCAATGTTTCAACCATGTGAGACAGTAAGATTTGTAATTTATGCCTAAGTTTGAAGTAGTTTAAATATTTAGCATTAGCCACCTGTTTTGCCCTCTTACTACAGTACTCCCGTATATCATTTTTTGTGTCCTGCCACCAAAGCAGGGGGTTATCATATATCTGAAACACTGAAAGACGGGCCGTGATTTTCTCCTGCAGTCCTGTCATGAAGTCTGGTTCCCCCAAGGAGGACACATTGAATCTTCAAATCATGTTTGATAATGGCTTATTACTAGGAGTTCCAAAGTGTACCCAAAGTAAAGCAAGATCTGCAGTTTCAGTGGGGAGAATGTCACATGCAGTAATAGGCACCCAGTGTGATATAAAAATCATATAAATTCTAGTTGATAATCTGCCTTTATAAAAAGTGTGTGCTGGAGTAATGGATTTTTCAGCTGCGCAATCTATTAACTTTGCGCTTTTGTACATTCTGTTCAGGAAATTGGAATCATTATATAATTTATTAGTCAGACCTGTTTTACCTTGTAAAGACAAAATACAAATAAAATCCCCCCCAAAAATCACTGTTTTTGTTGTATATAGATAAGGCTGGATTTGTTTAAATACATCAATACATTTATATTTCGTTTGGGGATTGTACAAATTCAGAAGCCTAAGATCCTGCCCCTTAAACCTCATGTCTAAAATTAGGACCTGACCTGGAATCAAATCAATTAACCTGGATATTGTTGCACCCACACTTGATATTAAAATAGCCAGACCAGAACATGCCTCCTCTCCCAGTGACCAAAAGGAGGGGCCACTATGCCATTCTTTTTTTTGCCAGGTATTGCTCCCTTACTGTGTGTATTCTAGTGTCTTGTAGAAACACAATGTCCAGCCGTAGTTCCCTTAATACAAAGAAGGTAGTGTGTCTTCTTTGGGGATTTTTGATACTGTTAGTGTTGAGTGACCCTACAGTAAGGTTCCAGGGCATAAAATGTTTCAAGTTCCTTCTGGTATTAGCACTGTGCTTTCTTCCACCTCAGGAGACCTGCTGTTTGATCTCTTCATTTTTTTCTTATTTTTTTCTTTGTTGTTTTAGAATCACCTGAGGTTCTTTCATTATCAGTTGTAAGATCCGACAAGGATGATGTGATAGAAGAAGTATCCGATTCTTTTTCATCCTCTGCCCATTGTTTTCACTTTATCAAAGATGTGAATCTGTTACCTGTTGGTACTTGGTACTCCTGAATAGTTTCTTGCAGAGCCTCAGCTTTCCGCAGCTGACTTCTCGTGACTCTTCTGGTCTTTTGCAGTTCCCATTTCTCAGTGAATGGAGGGGGTAGAAACACTTCTTGTGACACTGACTGGCCTTGTTTGCCAGAAGGGGTGGCATTCTCCATTCCCACTGTCCCATCCATCCTTTGTGCACTATGTTCCTCTTCTTCACCATCTACAATTGCATTGCCCTCGGAATGCATAGATACTTCGTGGATTGGACTGGGACAGCTCACTTGTGGTTCAGACCCAGCTCTGTCTTGGCTAGGCCTATGCGCTCTCTAATCAGTGTTGCAGTTTCTGTCAGGGTGATTCCTCTCATATCCTTCTTCATCTTCAACATTATCAGGGCTGTTGTGTGCCGCTCATGGGCAATTTCTAAAGGAATGATTTGTTTCATTGCAGAGTTTGCAGTGCAAAGGGGAAGGACAGTTGATTGATACATGTCCTATGCCATTACATAGTGTACACTTCAATTGGTCACAGGCACTGCTAAGGTGTGTGTATGCCCCACACCAAAAACAGGATCTTGGCTGTCCTGCATAGAACACAAATCCACTGTCACAACCTAGATAAAAACAACTTGGGAGGTGTTGAATTACTCCATGTGCCTGATTTAATTGAACTTTAATCCACCAACCACCTGTCCATATGTCTTCAGAGTCTATGATTGCGTCAGGAAGTCCCAACACATTACATTTTGTCTTCAGCCTGTGTAGAATGTCCCCAGTAGCCACACCCTCATTCTTAAATAACACTGTGATGGTGCAGTAAGTAGGTCTAGATAGTGGGATAACCATGAATGGTTTCCACTTAGTTGTTTGTCTCAGACCCTGGTATCTCTGCCAGAAATGTTCCAATCCTTCAGCAGTTTTAAAACAAACATCAAATATGGGTTCACCAGATGTGTGGATGAGTGCATAGATTTCTTGTGCTGAGAGCCCCATACTATCTTTTATTAGAGTTTTCCTGACATATTATCTATCTGGGTAAACCTCTAGGCCTCCTTTATATTTGATCCATGCTGCATTTTTCCATTTAGCTGGCTCAGGTGGAGTATGAAATAGCCTAGCAAATGTTCTTTGTTTTGGGCCCTGTGGGCATGCTTCTGGCCTTGCATTACCTGAAGGCTCATTTCTGGAGTGGCCCTCTTCTTGAAGTTGGGCCTGTGAAACTGTAAAAGCAATACTGGGCTGGTGTGAGGCAGCCTGGGTGTGGGGGGATGGGGGCTGGTTTCGGCAGGGGGGTCTGATCTTCAATCCCAGTCTCAGACATTTGTTGCTGTATGGCACCTTCTATGTTTCTAGTAGCCTGGACAAGGTGATTAATAAATGGTGCATGTGGGTGGAGAGAATCTCTTAACTCAAAAGTGGAGGGGACCTCTAAAGGATCATTTGATACATCATGTGTTCTTTCTGGCGAGGCCCATGGTTGGACCTTAGAGTATCAAACCCGACCCACCTGCCTAAGTGCCTCTTCTACTGTCAGTCCAGTAACCAAGATATTATTATCATAATCTGGTGCCATGTCCCCATTTCCTAGGGTAGTGCTTTGTGTATGTTCCTGATGTTGTGTTGTAACTTCACTCATTTCATTTATCTGTCAAAACTCAGTGCTGACCTTATGCATTTGCTCCTTGGCTTTATCTGCTGCCCCTTCATCTTTCGATATTGCACTCTCGTGGTTTTGCTCAGGTATGCAGTTAGAATCACAGTGTATCTCAGTAACTTTTTCCCCCACACCACTCTTCTTGGCCTGAATACTCTGTTCCTTTTCAAGTACATTTATTGCTGTGTGTTCCATATATACAACGTTATCTTTTGTCTGCACACTGCTTTTAATAATATATTGTGTACTCACTTTATCATCAGCCTCCTGTTGAAGCACTTCTCTGTTTGAATCTGTTGCTACAGTAACCCTCGGATTCACACGCAGACCTGCAGGTATTGCATCTCTCTGCCTTTAGGGCATAAAAAGTTCTTGTTTTTTGCATTCTTTCAACTCTTGTTTGTTTGTCACCTTTAACAGCTCCATTTGCAAGGCTTTCCTTTGCATTTCACATTTCTCCTCTGCCAATAACAATTCTCTGAGTTTTTCTTTCTTTTGCACCAGTTCTGAACCAGGTATTAAAGGGGACTGCACCTTAGCTGAGTTTGTAGCTTCTTCCATAGTTTGTGACCAATACATGCCAGATTCTGGAAAGCAAACAGGAACATCATTTTCATTTTCCTTATCTGTAGCAAATTGCAAGTCCACATTGTCCACAAGAGATATTGGAGCAGAAAGGGATTCCTTGGCTTCTGTCTCTCTTGTATGCAGTCCTCCTCCTCCTCCTGGATCCATAGGGGCAGCCATCTTGGCCAAAGACCAGGATGGCAAAGGTTCCCCTAGAGGAGAGTAGGGGAATTGTTTATTGCAAAAACCAAAAAACATCAATACATTTTCACTAGAAAGGTACATACCAAACAGAATGACATCTCAGAAGAACTGCTAAAAAAAACAACAACTGTACAATCACCATGAAAAGGTACAGATAGTGTCAAATCAAGTAGACATGTTTCCAATATTCATGAAACAAGTGAACCATCAAATGACAGGATTCAAAGTTCTTTTGAGTAGGTAAAGCTGATTCAATGTGACATGGAACAACAGTAGGTAAGGTATCAGTATGCTGTAAGGAAAACAAACACCGTGCCTGCCACAAATAAAACTTTAATGCTAGCAAATATCACAGTGAGGGTGCTTGGATGATAGCGGGGAAAAAAACCTGAATAAATGAAATGAAATCAAATCAAATCATCTTTATTTATAAAGTGCCTTTCGAAACCAAGGCGCTGTACAATGATTCATATAAATATATAAGTTAAAATAATAAATTAAAAGCTATAACTAGGATAAGCTAGACCAAATAAATATGTCTTTAAATCATTTTTAAATTTCTCAATGGTTGGACAATCTCCCAACCAATGAGGTAGAGAATTCCACAGGGTTGGTGCAGAAAAGGCAAAAGCACAAAATCCAGATGTTTTTAATTGAACCCTGGGAATCTCCAGCAATCCCTCATTGGCGGAGCGGATGGAGGGGGCAATAGGGTACCAAGAGATCTTTCAGGTAGCCGGGTCCCTGATCATGTAGGGCTTTAAAGGTTAGTAAACCAACCTTATAGGTAATCCACCACCTCACAGGCAGCCAGTGCAGTTCGCGCAGCACAGGCGTAATATGACTGGATCTAGAGATCCCAGTCAAAACCTTGCGCCACATTCTGCACCAACTGGAGGCGATGGATATCGACCCCAGATAGCCCTAGGTACAGGGAATTACAGTAGTCAAGATGGGTAGTGATAAAGGCACGGACCAACTTTGGCAGATCGCCCGGTGGGACCAGGTGTTTAATCTGGGCGATATTCCTCAGATGAAAAAAAGAGTATTTGACCACGGCTGACACCTGAGATTTTAAGGTCAAGCCGTCGTCAAAAATAATGCCCAGATTTCACACCTGATCGGAGGTAGTGAGTGACATACCACCAAGCAATAAGCCCGGTGGTTGGCCAGCCCCCAAACCCATCACCGGGCAACCAGGATCCACTACCAACACCTCAGTCTTATCAGGATTCAGTCTCAACCAGCTAGAACTCATCCATAATCTGATCTCAGTAAGGCAATTGTCTAGCTTGGAGAGAGCACCATCTTGCCCAGGTGGAAAGGACAGATACAGCAGTGAAAACCCAAGCTGTATCTCCTGATGATATCTCCTAAAGGGAGCATATACACTGCAAACAACATGGGTGTTAAAATGGAACCCTGCGGTACCCCACAAGGCAGGGAGTGAGCACCAGAGAAAAAATTCCAGTCGTAACCCTCTGAAACCTATCTGTGAGGTAAGATTGAAACCATTTGAGGACTGTTCCAGACAGTCCACAATAAATCCGCAGGCGCTCCAACAGCACACCATGGTCTACAGTGTCAAATACCGCAGAGAGATTGAGAAGGACCAGAATGGTACATGCCTTTCGATTTCTAGCCATTAGGAGGTCACTTAACACTGGGACAAGGGCAGTCTCCGTGCTGTGCTTCTTCCTGAAACCAGATTGGAGAGTATCATAGACATTGTGAGTTGTAAGATGATCATCCAGTTGTAACGCAACTGCCTTCTCAATAACCTTCCCAACAAAAGGAAGGTTAGAGATAGGCTGGTAGTTAGCTTGACAGTCTGGATCCAAGGAGGGTTGTTTTAGGAGTGGTCGAACTACCGCCTCCTTAAGGGGATCAGGAAAGACCCCCCTCTCCAAGGATTTCCAGACAATGTCAGCAAGGATCGGGCAGATAACCTCTAAACATACCACCAAGAGGGTTGTAGGACCCAGATCCAAACTACAACTGGTTGGCTGAATAATCCCCAAGAACCAAACGTTCATATGAAATATGACAAGATACACCCCATTCCCACTTAGCAAGCAAAACAGACCAAAATTGACAGGCATAATGACAAGTAAAAAATAAATGAGCCATAGTTTCTTCCATTCCTGCACATTCAACATGAATACAGTTTCTTTCAGTAATAGCCTTATGTTTCAAATTTCCCTTGACCCCTAGTCTCCCGTGACAATTAAGCCATGTCATATCCCACATCCGGTCAGGAATCCTCCTGTCAGCCAGAACTTTCAAAGCCAAATGTAATTTAGTAGGAAAACATCTGAGAAAATCCACCTGGACTAAAAAAATCAGTGGACATTATTCTAATATGCAGGCCTTTTTGGGAAAGCTGATGAACCTCGCTTTGAGCAAGATGCCACTGACATATCTTGACAACCACTAAATGAAGGTGCCCTATAATTAGATTTAACAATAGGTGCCTCAGTAGACCATCATGGCAAAAAATCCTGGAGCAAAAAAAATGTCCATAATTCCCAAGGATGAGACTGATACTGTGCAACTTCTTTAAACGTAGATTTAATAAAAAAGGAGAAATAAAAAACAATCGGGTTAATCATACCAAGGCCACCAGCCTTGATCTGTAGATACATAAAATCATGCTTAACCGGGTTCAATCAGCATCCCCACAACATTTGAAAAAAATACTATAAAAGCGGGTTTCATATTGTCTAGGCAGGGGAAACACAGAACTAAAATAGAGAAACAGAGGTAGCAGGAATTTTTTGACAATCAATACACGTTTTTGTTTAGAAAAAGTCCAGGACTTCCATAATTGAACCTTACTCTCACCTAATTCAATGCATGGTTTCCAATTAAGATCAGCCAGATCACCAGCACCAAAATAACAACCCAATATTTTAATAGGGCCCAAAGAAATAGCTATCTGCCCAATCATGGGCTCAAAAGGTCCTTCCCCCAAGAAAATTCCAGCACTCTTGTCATAATTCACAGAAGTCCCTGAAATCAAACTAAACTGTGCTAAGATATTTAATGCTAAAAGGCCTGAAACTGAATTTTGTAGCAGAAGACACATGTCTTCAGCATAGACAGCCAAAACCTGAGGAGGAATATCGAAAGCTGGTGACAAACCCATGATATGTGGATGATGAAGGAGTTCCTGAATTAAAGGGTCCAACACAAAGGTGTATAATAAAGGGCTAAGTGGACATCCCTGACACACTCCCCTGCAAAAATCAATCCCGTCTCCCAGTATCCCATTAACGAGGGGAAAGTTTCGAGCATCACTATACAAAAGCCCCACCCAAGCTCTAAGTTTATTTGAAAACCCATGCCTCTGAAGGACTTGAAACAAAAACCCATGGGAAACTTTGTCAAAGACCTTAGTCTGGTCTAAAGAAAGTAAATATCCTGTAAGCTCCCCCAGTCGACTGCAGTCACAAATAATCCTCAGTAGTATCAAATTCTGGTGAATATGTCTACCTGAAATAGAACATGTTTGAACAGGAT
The DNA here is from genome assembly GCA_016271365.2 of Neoceratodus forsteri. Lineage (NCBI taxonomy): Eukaryota > Metazoa > Chordata > Ceratodontiformes > Ceratodontidae > Neoceratodus > Neoceratodus forsteri. Next base: position 1,879,946,895 of record CM057452.1, read on the forward strand.
GTATCAGTGGTGAAGCAACACGTTGGAGCCTATGGCACAAAATAGCTGAAAAAATCTTATAATCTGTATTTAATAAGCAAATTGGTATCCAATTCCCGACAACGCGTTTATTCCTTTTTTAAATAAAAAAATTGTCAAAGCATCTGAAAAACCCTAAGGCAGTGTAGAATTAACAAGGATTTCACTAAAACCTGAGTCAAAATAATGCTGATATCGTCCAAAAAAATTTATACAGTTCATTAATGAGGCCATCCAGACCAGGCAATATTCCAGATTTCAAATGGTTAATTTCCGACCTGACCTCATCCTGGGTTATGGGCATATCTATAAAGTGGGAATCAGTAGGTGATATTGTGGGTGGCTGGAAGGAAAACAATGCTTCCCAGGTACTGGTGGACTGAAAAGCCTGACCATGTTGGGCCCTTAAGAAAAGCTGAACAATGTGCAACATCTCAATATCAGTAGTTTTCAAAACACCCTTGATATCATAAAGGCCATCCATGAGCTTTTTGTCTAATGCTTGTTTACAGGCAGAAAAAGGGTCTGAAACAGGTGAAGACTTTAGTCCATAAGACAGGTCTTCATGCATGTGGCAAGCCTTCCCATAATGAAAATGTCTCATGTGGTTTCGGAGGACAGCAATTTGTTCTTGGATCTGAACATCAGAACAAGTGGGAAGTGACATTAATTTATAAAACTGTGATCGATGTCCTAAATAAGAAATATAGTCTTCCGATTGAGTTTGATGGTTAAAGATAGTGGAAGTCTGTTTAAACTCAAGTTTAGTTTTTATCCACCAATCACCCCAGGAATTGTACATCCCAGATACCGATCACTGCCTATCAAGTGTCTGTGACAGAAGAGACTGGAACTGCTCTTGAGTTAGTAAAATAGGATTCAGCTTCCATCTTGCGGGAAGGGCAGGAAAACGAGGTGGAATACTAGAAAGAGAAAAACATACTGTCAGCAACATATGATCTGAAAATTCACAAGGGATCAACTGAAAGGAGAATGGTATCAAGTGCCGGGAAGCAAAAACAAAATCAATTCTGGTAGCAAAACTGCTATGTTTGTATGTTGGCCCTGGGTCTGAATAAAGCGCTCTATAAGCATCTGTTAAAGAGGCTTTCAGAGTTAATTTATGCAGAGCATGGGAATCGCAATAAACTTTACTTTGTAACTGGTCTTTAAATTTCAGATCCAAGCCACAGTTAAAATCCCCCCCCCCCATATAATATGTCTAGGGGAAAAAAAGATAGTGCTCAACTTCATGGAAAAGATCGATCCTGGCTGATTTAACCTGCAGAGCATAAATGTTTATAAGACAGAGGGGGGAAACCCATACAGAGACAGTCTAGGAGTAAGGCTCTACCTGGAACCAGATCGACCAGTCTAATTACCCGTACAGCAGTATGACAAAAAAGTATCCCAACCCCATCTGCAGCGTCGGGACCATAGGACCAAAAAGAAGGAACACAGAACCACAATTTCTTAGTATAATTGACTTCTGACAGAACAGAAAAGCGCGTCTCTTCCAGAAATATAATGTCCACAGGCAGGGACTTACAATAATGTAGGAGCCCAATACGCTTCCTGGAATTCTTTATACCACAAGTATTAAGCGAAGCTACAGACAAGGAAGCCAGGGAGTTAGACTAGGGTTTGTCCTTTTTACGCTTTCAACCTGACTTTTTCTTTGACTCCAATAAGTCAGGTCCCCCTTTATCATCACACTCCATACCAGACAAGGCCCCAGATTTAACTGACATATCAGACTCTGAATCCCCATCCAGATCCTGCAAGACCTGGAAAGCATTGTGCGTAGGAGTGGTAGTTGTTAGGGCTAACATTTTCGCATGAGACTTTGTTACACATTTTGGATGAGGGTTTCTGAAACTCAGGGTTGGGGGTGGGGGCAGAAGAGAGGAGTAGGAGCCAAAAGCCCTGAAGCCTCAGGGGGCTGCAGAACATGTAATTGACCAATGTCGGAAGGCTCATCAGTGGGTTGAGGCTCACCATCACCAGGAGGGGCCAAGGTGGAAGGGCCTGGGCTAGAAAGGTCAGGATCAGGGGAAGCAGTATCCTTAGTACTAGGCCTAAAATGGCCCTGGGCTTCAGAGATCAGGGTTTCCTTGTCAAGGCCCCCTGAAGTATTTTGGCCAGCATATGGACACTGGTGGTATGCATGCCCCTGAGCATTGCAGAGGTTGCAGCGAAAAACATTTCAACAGGTTCCACTGTCATGATCCAGGTCCCCACACAATGCGCATTTGATCTTATCACATGCGCTACTTAAATGGTGAGGGCTACTACACCTATAGCATGCCTTAGGTTGGCCTGGGTAAAAACATACTCCTCTATCCCTACCCAAAAAGAAACTATTTGAAACATGCTGAACTACGTCCCCTATAATGTGCAGTTCAATCTTAAATTTCTAGCTTCCAGTCCAGATGTCCTCCCCACCAATGACAGGCTCTGGACACCCCAATACAGTGCACTTACTCTCCAACCAGTATATGATATCCTCCACATTTACCCCCTCATTCCAGAACATTATGTGAATAGTTTTAAACAATGGTTTAGTAATGGGAATGGCCCAAAACGGAGTCCATAAAGGAGTGGTTTTCAAAGATTCATATTTTTGCCAGAATTTATCCAGGCCAGTAAAGGATTTGAAACTAATGTCAAAAGTATCTTCTCCCTGAATATTTATGAGGGCATATATGTCTGAGGCTTGAAAGTTCATAGAGTTATTAAGCAGCCATTGAGCTATAAAAAAACAGTCAGGGTGTTCCTGAAGACCCCCCTGTACCTGAGACGTACAGCGCTGCGTCTAGGAACCTGATCCAAGCGATTATTCTGAAAAAGATCTGAAAAGCGGGGGCCAGTATGAAACTGTTCCCGACGAGGAGAGGAAGGGGGGGAAACATTTGGTACTGCAGTGACAGGCTCCTTACTAGCAACCGAATCAGAAATAAGCAAAGTCTCACTAACAACAGCTGCAGTACAAAGATCCAAATGCTGTCGATCCATGGACTGAACAGTCTCAGTAATCCCAGAAATGTTTGTCTCCTGTGGTGTAAAGGAAATCCAGTTTGAATCAGGTAGCCAGCGACCATCCTGAAGCATCCAGCCTGTGTCAAGCAGGGCCGATTCTTTACTCCAGTCTCTAGAGGGAAACGAGCCATCAGATGAAAGTAACTTCCACATTCCAGTACACGGGGTCTCTGGCTCATGAGTCAGCATTGTTTTCTGAGCTACAGGGCTAATCAGGCAAGCCGCTTTCTCAGCCGGCGGGTAGTTATGTATGCCATCCTCACACATCAAAACTGAGCGGACAGTCGGAATAGTCAAGGAAGTCAAGGGAACATCTCCTGTCACCAACTCTGGTGAAGCCTTCTCCACCGAAACTCCCACTGCACAGATCGCACCGCACATATCTCCAGGCAGCTCCACAGGTGCATCACCAGAAATATACTCCTCTTGGGACTGATCCCCTACTGACATTTCATTAGAGCTCTCCCTGCCAGCAGCAGGTAAGATGTCTGTCTTCGTTGAAAGCCCAGCACAGTCTGCCATTCCATTGAGCAGTCAGCAGCTTCCCCTACTGCCAGCAATGCAGTAGGGGAATTTCCCTGGTGTCCTGGCCAAATTTCCCTCATTCACTAAAAATACCACTAACAGCTTAATCTGGTTCAAGGTCACTTGGCATTCATCTGTATCCTCCTCCCCCTCCCGGGTCGTGCCTGAAAATAGGCAGGATTTGTTTAGTGCACTTACCCGGTCAACAGAAACTAACTAAATAAAATTTTGCTGGCCAGCCCTGCACAACGCATGCAAATGAGGCCATACTGACATGCAAATTACCCCATTTGTGCCTTGCATGCATTATGGCTCCATTTGCATATTTGGGTCTGAATATCAGGAATTTGTGCACGGCATATCTCTGATGCGCTGGTTCATTTCCCATTCCTGGTATTCAGACCTGTCTGGGGGATGTGTCGGAGCACTGTATTTGCACCACAGGCATTTCTGATATAGTCAGACGAAATGCACCATGACACATCTCTTTTGAATATATCCCTTTGTTGCTCCGGCACAACTCAGTTGTGTAGAACAACCACTTGAGCCATTGCCAGGCGCACTTTTATCTAAATATCTAGCCCACAATGTTTAGAATACCTTGTGATAAGCTTCTGTACCACGTTAGGGTATCCAGCATTTCAGAAGTCCATTCACACCAGCACTCATGCATACATACTCAGTCAGGTCACTCATACAATTATGTCCCTTAAGTTTAGCACCCACATATCTTCTGAAAATCATTCACTAACTCACACTAAAGCACCCAAGGAGGGGAAGTTCTATTTGTGTTTGTTGCCCCAGACTGAGGCTCATGTTGCCCCTGTATTTTCCAGATTTTACTGTACTCAGCATAGTACACTGAGTATGCCTGCTGACACCCATGACTATATGAGCACTTCTGATGCTTCTCTGGGTGCCCATCCATGGAAAAAAGGTAAACCTGATGGCATTGCACATGGCTGGCTAGTGGTGCTGCTTTTAAACACATTAACAACAATGCTTTGTTGTAACTTAAACCACAAAACCCAAATGCTCCTTAACCCACTAGTGGTATTTATTTATTTAATTTTTGTTGACCGGTATGGAGGACTGGACAACTGTTTTGCCTATTTTCAGCTTCATCCTGGGGAAGGGGGATACAGATAGATACCAACTGAAACTGAACCAGATTTTAAGCTGTTGGTGGATTTTTTGGCCAGGACACAGGTGAAATTCCCCTACTCTGCCAGTAGGGGGATTGCTGGCTGTCTCAGGATGGCCACTCTGTGTGGGATGTTGGAATGCATGGATGTATCAGATGCAGAGGAGTAAGCTTCCTCCTCTGCCCCTTCAGCGCAAGAGGTCTCCGAGAACAAAACCAAATTTTTGGATCTAAAAGATGAAGACATCGGCAATGAAATATTTGTATCAACACAGGACATAAGTATGGCTGAAGAGAGTGCTTCTGCTGAAAATGCCTCAGAGGAACAAATTCAGATAAGTGATTTGGTTATGATAAATGCTGAAATGTCTCAAGAAATAATGCTGCAAAAGTTAGTAGAAGAGGTAAGAAGGCACAAAATGTGTAAACAATTGTTGTAAGCAGAACTAGCAAAGAAACGAGCTGGGAGCGCTCCTGAGAGAGGGTGCAGTCAAACTAACACAAACAGTAGTGACGCAGTAGCATCAAAGTGGAAAGCCCCTTCAGATGAGTGCGGCAAAGAAACTGTTGAAAAAAATGCAGCTTCAGGTGAAAAGTCGGTTGGCAGTGAAAACGTTGCATGTAGCATGTGCATAAAGCTGTCTGAAGTTTTGCAGAAAAATGCAGAATCACAATCAGTCCCCTCACAGCCTAAAGTAAGCTAATCAGATCTGACAAACAGTCAGAAAAGCATTTCTTCTTTACCAATGGACAGGAACTGTATGGAGGTTGATTTGTCTTTAGGAAAAAGAAACATAAATATGACCAGCTTGGTGGAAAGGACTAAAAATTAAAATGAGGCCACAGCAAAACAGAGAGAACTACCTGGTAAACATATTGACAGTACTGTATACCAAACAGACCCACAAAGTCAGGTGGGAGCAACAATCTTTTCGTTATCAGGCAGAAGTGCATCTACAAAACCAGTTGCTAAAGATGGGAAAGTAAATAAAAGAACTGCTCTAACCTTGGCAAAACAAAACAACCCCCTTGATTTACCAAATTTAAATGACGACCCAGCAGATGAAGTACCCCCCCAGGGTGGAGAGTATTTTTCAGCCTCAAACAACTTCTGCCGCAATACAAGCAGCCTTCGTGGTAAAACCAGTATCATCAGATCCATTTTTCCAATGGTCACATGAAAAAGCCCTAATTGAAGTGAGCTAGAAAAAGATGCCAGATGGAAATTGGTTGCCAGATCAGGAATGGCAACCAAAAACCCCTTTTCACAATCCTCCCCGGAATGGTGCCTACCGACAGAGAAACAGGTACCTGCACCACAGGTAGTGATTGATTCTATTCCAAAAAAAAGGTCTCATTTGGATCTTAAGGACACTGACAGAAGATTATTAATTCAGGACAATGAGGGCCTCCCCACCACCAGGGGAGCAAGAAAGTGAAAGGGTGCACCCGACTATGATTTTTCAAGGGGGAATAAAGAACAACCTGTCATCCTCTTCCTCAGAGGCCTTTACTTTCAGACCTTTTTTCAAAAACAAAAAAAGAAGCAGCACCTAGGAGAAACACAGTTAGGATTTGTTATACGGGAAGGCTAGAAACAAGACCTGACAGGCTATATGTTGGGAGAAATTTACTAAAAGAATCTTTACATTTCTCTCCAAAAGGGTTTTTGCTTTCATAAACATATCAGGTGAAGACAACTTTGATATAAGCTTTAGATCTTCTTATGCCCTAGTTTGTCACCATAATGTTCAGGGATTATGGGGTCCATGTAGAGGACATCTATTGGTTGTCCCAAATGTGTGAAGTCTTAAGCTCACCAGAAGCAATATTAGACTCTGAGTTATTCTGGACAGAGGGTGGAAGTATAAGGTGAAACTGAGACAAAATAACAATGAGATTGAGCATATACCAAACTCCTTTCAACTAGGAAGGGACGGGGGATGTGCTTTTATGCTGGACAACCTCAGGCCTTTTATAAGTGTGGTGCCCAAACTCATTTGTCCAGCATATGTGACACCACTCGTTGTGACAATTGTGGAGAAGTGGGACACAGTATTCACCAGTGTGCTAATCACAATAGATGTGGCCTCTGCAAAGAGACAGGTCATGTTTTTTTTGAGTGCCCGTGGGCAGCCAAAAATAAAGTCTCTGTAATTAGCCCTGAATTACTTATCCAGAAGGCACAGGATGAGGCAGCAAGACCCAAACATACCAGGTCAGGGGACCTCCCTCCTCCCTCCAGTCAACAACAGGATGAACTCCAGGGACAACATTTAGATCTTACAGAAACTCCCAAGGGTCCTAAGGTCCATGAGTCACCTGACATCCCTGACCCAGTAGAATTTCCTCTAGTATGTCACAATGGTATGCCACCCTAACAGCAACATTTCTACAGCGCCATGCGTTGATCTTGACAACAGCGCCATGCCACTATAGAAGTGCTACTGGAAGGGGGCAACCACTTCTCCTGACCTGCACCCCCCTCCCTGAACTAACTCTGACCTGGAGTTAGAATCCTTTAGTTCATGGGGGGTACGGGGGCGAACCCCCCACCTGGGGGGTTTGGGGGCTTTGCTCCCAATGTAAAGAATAGAGCCAAACTGTGTGGCTGCATGCCAATTGAAACTTGTAGTCGACATGGAGCCTGTCGCTATAATGCTGGTCGCAATCTTTTTTATTGTGCCGGCATGGTAGAGCTTGTTACCAGGATCCCCCAACAAATCAGGATGAAGTAATTAAAGTGGCATCAAACCCCACTCCCCCTCCTGTCCACACAGCACCACTTCCTAGGAGATGTGTGACCAGGAACACTAAGTCTCTCCCCCCCCCCAGTGCAGAGGGTGGATTCAGAAAGCCCCTTTTCAGTGCTAGCCCCTGCATGGGGGACTCAGATATGGAGCCTGGGATATGCAGTCCCAAAATAAAGGGAATGCAGAAACAAATATTGAGATAGCAGGTTATAAAGGAAAAAAGAAAGAAAAAAAAGAGTCCTTAAACCCAAAACATGAAATATGGCAGAACTATGTATAGGGTCAATGAACTGCTGCAGTCTATTAAATGCAACAAAAATACACGTTGTTTTTCAGCAGTTATATGACTAACATAGATATCTGCCTATTACAGGAAACATGGATGTTTACATTGGACCAAGTCTGACTGTTTCAGTCAGAGTGGATATGGGGACCTTCTTTCTGGTCCTTTGGACCTGCTAGAGCGGATGGTGTAGGCATAATCTTTAACCTTTGCAAGGCCACAGACTGATATATCAGTCTAAAATTCCTATATATTGTAATTCTGTTGGCAGCCGAAGGGTTAAATCCTTTTCATTAACACTATCCAAATTGATAGATTTATTGCCTGGTAGGGTATTATCTTTAGATGGGAAATGGAAGAGCTCTTCATTTAGGTTTATTACAGTATATGGTCCGCAGACTAAAGCTAAAAGAGGTGCTCTTCTAAATGCAGTACAGCCGTATTTAGCAACATCCTCTTATGTTAATATGGGGAGGGGGATCTTAATTGTGAAATGCCCAAACCAGAATGGTCCCTAGAGGGGAGAAAAACCTACCTAGGTCCTTGTTAGTTAAGCGGTAGCCGTGATTTATTCCAACTTGCCATCTAAACTACAGAATTTAAACTTTTAAATGCAGCCCTATACAATGCAATGGACGCTCACCCCCGCACTCCTCGTACTCTTATGTCACAAAATGTAGTAGTGCGGGGGCGGATTGGGGGTGGAGCGCACTGTTCAGAGGTACAAAGAAATGGAAAGGATCAGTGGGACAGAGCTCCATGGAGCAAAATTACGAACCATTCCCTTCCTAAATTGGGGCACTTCATAAAAGAAATTTAAATCAAATTCGATTTAGGGGCAGGTAAGGGTTATTTGGGCTTCTTGGTGGGACTGGGTCAAGAGTTGCTCTTTAAGAATAGTAGCCAGTACCTTAATACATCCATCAGAGTTTTGTGGGCTTCCAGATAGAAAGATCCAGCATGCCCTCATGATAATTAGGGATGTAATAGAATATTGTACTTTTAAACAAAAGCAAGGATGTATAGTTTCACTTGACCAATGCAAAGCATTCGACAGGGTTTACCATCATTTTATGTTTCAGATCCTAAAGCATTATGGGATTCCTGTTAGTTTTATAAATTGGATACAATTGTTATATTTATTCATGACAGTGAACCCAGTTATTAAGGGACATATTACCCAGTGTATAAAAATCTCTACAGGATTTAGGCCTCTAAATCCACTTCTTTTTATCTTTTCCATCGACCCCCTCCTTAGAAGATTATACAGTTCTACAAATTGGCAAGGTCTCTCAGGTGAAAGAGTTCAAGTCTTAGTGAACGTACAGGCCTATGCAGATGATATCTGCTTTATCAGATATTACTTAAATACCTCTGATACTACAAGAACTTCAGGATTATGCAGTAGTATCAAACTCTAAGCTGAATATTGGGAACTGTAAAGGGCTATTTATAGGCCATCCCTGCCCTATTCCAACAATAGCTCAGGGGATACAGATTTCAACAGAACCAATTAAAATTTTAGGAGTAATCTTCAGACCTCAGAACTGCCCAATCGGAAATTGGGATTGTGCTTTGAAAGGAGTAGAATGCAAGGTTCAACGACGAAAAGAGTGGAAATTGTCAAAAATTAAGAGACTACATATCGTAAAAACTTTAAAAATACTGTGTCTATTATATGTAGCAATGATTTCCCCCTCCAAGATCTCTGGAGACAAGACTTTATGCCTGTTTCTTCCAGATGTTGTGGAGAAGTAGGCTTAACCCCATGAAGCGTTGTTACACATATTTACCAAAAGTGCAAGGAGGTCTGGAGATGGTGGATCCCATAATTTATTTCCACTCTCTCTTCTTTTCACAGACCATCAGAATTGGTCTCTAACCTATCGATACTTTACAATATTATTGGGTCATGAATAATTTAAATGTTTTCTTCCAAATATGGGGGAAAATCCTTCCCCTCCCAAAACATCACCCCGATTGAAACTCCCAGAGCATTTTAAACCCAGTTTACAGAAATTACATAGATGGGCTATATCTAAGAACTTGATTTGTCAAAAATCTAGTCCCCAGCTGTATAATGTAATTATGGCTAAAATTCATCCAATAGAACCAGAGTTCAAAAATCGCCCCCGCCATTAAGAAAGAAAATGCTGCAACAATTGAATAATAAAATATTTCCTATGCATATGTGGGAAATACTGTGGTTATCAGCTTATGGAAGACTAAATGTAAGGGGAAACTGTAAACATAAAATACAGGAAGAGAGGAATTGCCCTTACAATTCATGTCAGGCCATAGAAGAAACTATGGAGCATTTCTTCTTCACATGTTCCTATGTGAAACAATTATGGGAATTGCTAGCCCTGAAACGGAACTTAGATTGGTTAAAACAATTGGATTATGAAACCCTTGTAATAGGAAACTGCCATCATTTGAGCAGTAAATGTGATATGGAAACATTAACAGTATTTTTTTGTTGCCTTAAAGTTTATTTATGGCAAGCAAGATGCCTGTGGGTTCTACAACAGAGATGGACGTCTTATGAAACTTTTAGTGTGTTGGTCACTCAATCGATGAATTCTGTATATATTGAGGATGAATCTATGCATACCTCTAACAAGGTACTCCAATGGTGGAAGGGGTCTACAATATTTATAAAATACAAATGAGGAGGATAGAAGTGTAAATATTTCCACAGAACAGGTCCAAGAGAATCACAGAGGTGTATATAGGAAAGAAAAGATAAGAAAAATAGAGATATGAACTCAAAAAATGTGTGTACAGTATGATATAAAATGCAAAACGGTTTTATTTTTTTTTGAAGTATGAATTTAGGAAAGAAAAAAATGTTTTTCCTTTATATATTCTTTAATCGATTTATTTATGATTTTTTTAATAAAAAGTGTATTTTTATAATTTTTGAGTTTCTAACAGATTGTATGTGATTGTTTTTGATGTATTTGTTTAAATAAAAACTTCCCTACTCTTTTCGAGAAGTGCCCTGGAATCTTTAACATCCACCTGAACAGGTAGATGGAACCCTGGTTTAACATCTCATCCAAAAGATGGCACCTCAGGAGTGCAGCACCTCCCTCATGCTGCACTACAGTGTCAGTATTGGGATATTAACCAAAGTGCCAGATATGGGAACAGAACCCACAGCCCTCTGATCTCATGGCCTCAGAGGCGAGTGTGCTACCTACTGAGCCACTGATACTGGCCACTGAACATATCCTGGCCACTGAACATATCTTGGTACATTTGTTTCCCACTCATGATTAGCTGTGTACCAGGTTTCAGTTATTGCTACTATGTCCAGGTCTCTTTCAGTTATTGAGGCCTCCATGTTTGGGACTTTACTTCCTAGGCTGCATGCATTTATCAACATGACCTTCCAAGTTTTACTGCCTGACCTCTCTTCCTGTTTTTGGTCCCTGCATCTTCTATCCTTTCCTGATAGTTTTCTCTTGTGTTCCTGATTCCTTTCCTACTCCATTTCTGCCTGACTCCTATGACATTGATATTAACCCCTCTTCCTGCTCCATTTTTCTGCTACCACGTGGGGGTATGAGTATGCCTGCTCCTGATGCCCTCCCCCCTGACTAATTTAAATGCTCGTCAGCAAAGCATTTACGCCGTTCATTGAGGGCTGCCTTCCCCTTGCTGGACAGATGCAGTCCATTCCCACTGTACAGGACTGCATCACTCCAGGTGGGTTCCCAGTCCCCAATGAAGCCATACTCCTTCTTGTTGCACCAGCCTTTCAACTATGTGTTGAAGTTACTAATGCGGAGATTCCTCCCCCCCCCCCGCCATGGACTGGCAGCACCTCTGAAAATGTCACAGAGCTTGCTACCTTCCCCAGGTACCCTCCCAACACTGTAAAATCCTCCTTCAGCTGCTTTAAGCTTGCCTTATCCTTGGTAGGTCATTTGTCTCCAAGTGTATAATGACCTCCAGCCCTCCCCTCCTTGCCACAACTTCAGCGATCCTCTGGATGTGCTCCCCCTCCTTTTGAGCTGTGCCTCCTGGAAGGCACTTTACCTCCCTTTCCTCTCTACTATCTGTGCCAAAATCCTTTCTCCGGATGATTAAGTTCTCCAACAGGAGTAACTTCTTCTTCCTATGGGGTTCTCTTCCTCCCGCCACTGGGTCTCCCTGCTGGAAGACCCTTATCTCCTCTCTGGTATCAGCCTTGGGTTACTTTGCAGGGCTGTCCCATTCCTCCAACACTGTGTAGGGGCTCATGAGCTGGACTGGATGGGGGATGTGTCTCTGCCCTCCTCCCCTGAACCTTTCTGAGCCCACTGTAGTCCATCCTGCTATCTGCCTGGGTGATCATTATGGCATTCGCTGGGGATCTAGTGGCCTCTGGATGAGGGTGAAGGTCCTCAGTATTCCCGACAGCTCAGCCCGGAGAATGGTGACCTCTGCCCTCAGCCCAGAGAGGTGCCTGCAAATGGGGCAGCACTGCAGTAACCAGAATGTTTTTCTGAAAACTCCACTTATACTGGATCCACTTACTCTGGACAATTGGATATAATGGACAAATTTCAATCTCCAAAACCATTTCCTGTTCTAAGCCATTCTAGTCCATCCTGTTATAGCACTCAGTCACAGCCATCTATATTGGACAGCCTGCAGCAGGCACCCTATGCAAACTACATCCTGGACTACCATGTGCCCACCACTAGATGTCACAAGCAATCATCATAAGTCTCTATTGTACTGTAATGTAGCTTATTTTTCAGCAGCAGTGTTCAGTGGCAGTGTTTTCATTAAGTAAAGGGATCTAAGCGGGGGGGCAGTGGGTGAGCTGTGGCACAATTTTTAAAACAAAATTAGAACTTTCTCACTTCCCCCCGAGACATTGTGTTAGTATAATGGGAAAAGTTGCTGTACCATAGCAGTAGTAGTAGTAGTAGTAGCAGTAGTAGTAAATCATTTTTTATTCATAAGAATAATGGAAAACATTCAATTGAGTAAAACTCATTTTCAGTGAAGTTCCAGGCCAAGTAAAGTGCACAAGTTACACATATACACAAAAAACTTAAACAATCAAACTAAATATATATCAATGAAATAACATGACAAAAGAACAACCACAATAAATACAAAACAGACTTAAGTCTCACAACTATTTTAAGGTGCTTTACAACGATTACAAATAGCAAGTTTGTTCGACCAGGTCATACACCAGATATCAAGCTCCCATGTGTTAATTCCAGCCCCTGGACATCATAAATTTAAAGGGAATGATTCCATAAAGTAGCTCCTCTAAAAGGGATAGACGATCTCCCAATAGATATATTACAATTATAGATTACAAACTGAACTCCTTGGGAGGACCTCAAGGACCTAGTGGGATCCCTGAATTCAAATGAATCACTAGCATAGTCCGGAACCTTTTGTCTCTAGGCCTTAACCATAAAATGAAGTAGATGTAAATTTCTTCTCACAGATGGTTTAACCCATTCTAGCTCATTAAATAAAGTGCACCAATGGGTTCTAAACAGGGCATCCAAAATGAAACGAGCCAGTCTATTAAAGACCTAGTCCACCTTCATTAAAAGAGTTACAGAAGCCCCTTCATAAAGTGCATCACCATAATCAAGGACTGGCATTAATAAGGAATTAACAACATTTTGGCAGACTTCATGGGACATATACCTTTATATCGATAGAGAACACCTATCTTTTTATTCAGACTTCCAATTAGGGAGTTAAAATGAAAAGCCCAGCTTAAATGAGAATCAAGCCATAGGCCTAAATACTGGTTTTACCTATGTTTAAAACTAAGTGGTGTTTCTTAAAAAAGTCCTGGACCTCATCAAAAGCAAATTGCAACTTGGAATTAATTAAGTCTAGGGATTCTCCTTCCACATATAAAATGGTATCATCTACATGCAGATGATACCGCACGTCCAAGGACTGGAACTCAAGTTCATTAATATAAATATTAAACAGTAAAGGCCCCAAAACTGATCCCTGGGGAACCCCGTTTCTCAGTTCCAGAGCAACAGATTTAAAGGAACCAACTTCCACAAACTGACAACGTCCTACCAGATAGGAGGAGAACCATTTCACAGAAGGAGGGGACAAACCGATCTCACTGAGTCTGGACAGGAGCACCCAATGATTCAGGGTGTCAAAGACTTTTGAAAGATCAATAAAAATTGCCCCCGCCACAAACCTCCTGTTCAGATTCAGTTGGAGATCAGTTACAACTTTTGCAAGGGCAGTTTGGGTGTTATGAGAAGATCTAAAGCCTGATTGAAAAGAAGACAACCTATTATTACTTTTAAAAAAAACCTTCAATTGCTGAGAAAGTATTTTCTCAAATATTTTTGAAATCTGTGGCAACAACGAGATGGGCCTGTAATTGCCCAGCTCGTTTTTGTTCCCAGACTTAAATACTGGTCTTACTTTAGCAACCTTCCATCCCTCTGGAAATTCCCAAAACTTCCAGGATAAATTAAAAATGTGGGCCAAGGGAAAGGTTATACAAGGAGCCATGTACTTCAAGAGTCTAGATAGAATCTCATCAGGGCCCATAGCCTTAGTAATATTTAATTTTTAAAGTTCCATTCGAACTTCCTCTGGGGTAATATATTCAAACTCAAACCCTGCTGGATCATTTACATCAGGAATAATTCTCAGCAAATCCTGCTCCTTATCAAAATTTAAATCCTGTAGGGTCCCAACATCCAAGCCTAGAGAACCCACCTTAATGAAATAATTATTAAAGGCATTAACAAGACATCAGTGACCCATCAGGGCATCAGTGACCCATCTACATCAACCTTTCTCATAGAAGAATGTTTATGCTTCCCCATTAGGTCACAGATAATCCCCCAGAATGTTCTCAGATTCTGCCTTTGATTACCATCCAGTTTAGATGGTACAAAATCCTGTTTTGCTACTCTCACCATTAGTATATACATTTTGGGCTTGCCTATAGAGGGCCCAATCTTGGACCTTCATAGATCTTTTAGCCTTGGACCATTTCTTATCTCTGTTTTTCATTGCTTTAAGGAGCTTAGGAGAATGCCAAACATTTCCTTTATGTTTAGATTTCCTAAACTTCAGTGGAGCATGTTTATCACATATTTGAGAAAGTTCACGTAAAAAATACTCCCTGGCTGCTGAAGCTGTAGGATCAACTCCAGTCTATCCCAATTAATATTTTCAACATCAACCATAAACACAATATACTCAAATTGTCTAAAACATCTCCATATAATCCTAGCTCCATGATCAGGTTTAGTAATCTTATTCCTACAGCGTATATTACCTGATGATCTGAAAAAGATTCTGGAAGAACTCCGGCTATCTGGTACATTTTGTGAAAATTTGTAAGTGTCAAATCTAGTGTAGCAGATTTTTAAGGGTCGCTATGATTAATTCTAGTGGGGTAACGGATCAGCTGTGTCAGGCCCAATTCAATTTGGAAATCAATTAAATCATGATTTGGGTCAATACCACCCCAATTAACATTAAAGTCTCCAATAATGAGCAATTCATGGGAGTATCTTTAGTTATGAAGGAATTCCTGTAAAGCCCAATAAACTTTAACAGGAATGTTGGGGGGTTTGTATATTCCGAATAATAAAACAGGTTTTCTATATGGCACTTCTATTTCTGTAGCCAAAATTTCTAGCCCATTTCCTATAGGGGAACACTGTACTTCATGAGTAATTAACTTACAGTCAACATAAATAATTATACCCCTCCCTTTTTTTTTTATTTATATCCTTCCTATACAACTGAAAGTCCTCTAAATCTGTGGAAGTGTCAGAAACTTTTCCATCTAGCCATGTTTCAGTCAAGATTAAAATCTCTGGTTTAAATTATTTAATCCAGTCTCTTATATTATCAAATTTTCTCCTAAAACTCCTAACATTAGTGTGGACAATTGTCATCCCATCCTGCTTCAGTTCTGGAACATCTGAACCAAGTTCAAGATGAGAGCAAGAGCCCAAAATCTCAGGAACCAGTTTAGATGCCTCAAAAGGGCCAGGATTTGGATGAACATCTCCACAGAGTAGTAAACAATAAAAAAGGAAGGACAATAAAATACCCCTTTCACTTAATTTCTGTGTTCTAGAGTAAAGACTAGCTAAACTTTAAATTTATGACTCTAACAGGGAATGCCTTAAGAAAGTCATTAAAACAACCTTTGGATAGAATTTCAGCAGAAATTTTAACTGTCTGTCTAGGTACAACATTATTTAGATCAGTAGATGGTCGAACTTTGAAATCAGTCAATTACCCTAAATAAATACATGCTGTAAAATAAGAATTAACAATACCAAATAAAAATAAGCTCACTAAAATAATACCAATAGTACCTGCAGTCATAGTGAATGCAATCAATTATATAATAACTTATATCCCAACATTTTAACCCTCAGGTGTCCCGGGTAATAAGCAGTCACAAAAAAGTAACATACAGTCACTTACCAGAAAGCAAGCTGTAGCAGCACTCGGACCAACAACCCTGGGGGTTAAAACATTTACAGAAATACATTTCTCCTAGGAGTGGTGCAGCCACTCAGACTCGTGCCCGAGGGCTCTCACCTTCAGATCAGCACAGGCTTTTAAACTAGTCAGCCCCGCACAGCTCACTTGTCAATGGCCCATCTGCTGGCTTGCCGCCGAGCCTCCTCCAGTAGCCAGACACACCACCAGTCAGCTTGATTTCAATTCACTGAGGCCGCTAATGATAGCAACAGTGGCACAGTTCTGCAGTCCTTCTGAATGAGTGCAGGATAGATGTCAATATCAGCACGAATCTCCAGCTGCTCTGTATACAGTAGGCAAAATGCAGCACAAGTCCTCAGATGTTCCAGAGGCAGGAATTACAGCTCTGCATTCAGTGATATAAGTACTGTAGTATGGTAGAACAACTTTTTAACATGTGACCTGAGGTACAACAAATTTAGGAGTGTATGGAAATTCACACACAAGGTCTAAGCAAATTAAATGTCTGGCAAAAAAGCAATATATCCAGTTTTATTTTTGTTTTATAAAATTGTCTAGAACTTTCTTGATACCTAATTGGCTAAGTTTTTGGACCCATATGTACATTCCCCAGAAATGCACAAGTTGAAACAAGTTCAGGTAGTGGGATTGGGAATTTGGACCAATCACATAGCGAATTCATGAACCACTTCATTCATACCTGATTGCTATCACAAACATGGCTACCACCTTTACTCACTGAAAACCTTCAGCAAGACCCCACAATGTAAAACACTCCTAAGTTTAATAAATATGTAATTAAAAATTATTTCCTCTTATTATACTCTCCTCCCACACATAAATAAATTAAAAAAAAATCACATGCTATTCACAGTTTTAATTCCTGGTGTTTCTTTGGAGACCATGAGAAATTCCCTTCCTATCCTTAACAACTTGCCAGGGCAATCTCCAATGATTAGAAGACAAAAGTATGTTGTACTCACCAGGACTGGCAATTGCTACAAGACCAAAAATACCCACACTCCAGAGCTTGTATGTGAACCTCTAATGCAATAATAATAATACTCAGTACCGCTGTTGTCCATCAAACTTCAAGTTTTATTTAGCTTGCTTAACCAATCCAGATACACATCATACATCAGTTCGAAAATCATCAGAGACAGGTGCCCCAGCACTTCACCATGTAAGGGCTTTATCAGGAGGCCTAGTGATAAAGCCCTTACGTGGTGAATTGCCAGGGCACCCGACTCACAGTAATTTTTGGACCAGTGTATGGTGTGTATCTGGATTGGCTAAGCAAGCTAAATAAAACTTGAATTTTGATGGACAACAGTGGTATTGAGTTCTATTATTCCAATCTCGAGTGACTACCCTGCCACAAACAAACCTGAGGCTGTGGCTCCATAAAAGACCTTTGTTATGTATGAGGGGGTGAACATTCTGCCAGTAGAATTCTGCAGAAGTTTAAATTCTGTATTCCACAAGAAACATGCATTCCATCTACTGAATGTGCAGAAAGACATATAATTGACAGGTGGGGACGGGCTACTTTTTACTAGTCTCTTCTAGCAAAAGAAAATACTTGCTTTGAATAAAAATAAGTTGGCCTGTTATTGTTTTCAAACTGCTTTTCAGTTTACCAATTTTATAAGTGCAAGAAGACACTCCCGGTCATTGGTTGTTTGCTTAATGTGCAAGAGCATTGTGTTTCATTAAACGATTGGCTGTGCATTAACACCAGACAACCAATGCCCTGTCATGTCTTATTGCTTATGTATTCCATTCCTATACTGAGACATGTGGTTTCCATTTTTTTTCAAAGTCCCTGCTCTCTGGTCACAACACTAAAACAAAATTAAACATCTTGGTGTGGTGTTGTACCATTTACCATCACAAAGGTATGCTAGAACAATCCTAATATTGCCAAATTATCTCTCTAGTATGAAGAGCCCAAAGGAACTTCTACAGTAGAGACTTTTAAACATTTTAGTGGCAGCCATTTTTCTTGACTTGAGTTTTAATCAAAAATTAATTGAAGCTGTAGTATTTTAAAAGGCAAGGCATAAGTTAATTTCTAAGGTATCCTTTCCAGGAGGCTCAGGGTGTTGTGCAGGGATACAGAAAATAATATACATAAAATTAATCAGTGATAAATACAAGCAAACTAGAAAAGAATGTGTTTATTCTTAGAGCAACCACTAATATCTTCTGACTAGTTAAAAAAAAATATGTTATGATATTTTATTATGCTTGAAATTATATTTTGAAAGCAGGAACATTTGAACTGTCAATCATATAAACGTAAAGAAAAACTACACACTACTATCTTGTAAATTTTATTTGTTTCCATGTTACCAGACAACTCTTTTCATGTAGCTGTTAGGGATCTACATATAGTATGTGATTGCGTTAGTTTATGTTCACTGTTCATATAGTCCCTGTAATTATCCTGTCTGTATCCATGTTCTGGTTGTTGAAATCTCATTCTCCATGAGAGCTGCATTAGAATATGAGAACATGCTGTGTCAATACCCTTTAAACTCCACAGTATGCTTGTCTGCTTAATTACAAATAAAAAAGTTGCAGCAAGGTGTGAAATGCCACATTTATCTTCAGTTAGCTTTACAGACTGTCTGAGTTGTAATGCCTGGTTTTCCCTTTAAATTACATTCAGTTTGTGTGTTTCCAGAGAGTTTTTTTCAAGATATTTGTACTTTCAGCATAGAGATACATGGTATAAATGGGTGCTGTGACATCTTGTTTTCATATGCTAATGCAGCTGTCATGGACAATGAGATTTCAACAACCTTAAAATGGAGATCCCAGGATAGTTACAGTGGACTAGCATGAACAGTGAAGGCAAACTAAAAACAAGATATGAGAGTGTAGTTTTCCTTTAAGTTTTTTGTAATGAAAGCTTGGAGTCCCATCAACATTTATAGAGCCTAATGATACTGTTCTCCTGTGTTGCTACATGTCTGTACACGTCGACAGAGCATGTTGTTGCAAATAACAGAACTTTGAATATTTAGTGAACCCTTTTATGATTTTATGTTGAATATATGGAAACTGCAGCAATATTATATCATTATATCAACTTAGGTGACCACAACAAATAAAAGAATGTTAAATTAGGGAACACAGTTAACTCAGGCAGTATGCTTGATGAAATATGTAGGACTTTAGTACCCTCTTGAAGGCCTCCACTGAGGTGGCAGAACAAATATCGGGTGGCAGAGAGTTCCACAAAACAGGTGCAGCCACCACAAACATCTCTTCCCTGACAACTTTAACCTGGACCAGGGCACAGACAACATAACTGATTTAGTGGAGTAGACAGAGGTACTGTATGCAGAGTCAGATGATCAAAAAACAGCAAATACAGTACATAGCATAAATACAATTTTTTGTATTGATAGACTGTATCAATAAATTTTTTTTGTATTGATACATAGAAACATAGACTTTGACGGCAGATAAGGACCACTTGGCCCTCCCAGTCTGCCCATTTCCCTACCTACTGGATAAGCTGCAGATTCTAGTTAACCAACAGCCTACTTCCTGCCACCCCCCACTACAATTGCCTTGTGTCTGTCCCATGCATGTTTGAATTCCCCCACTGTTTTAGCCCCAACAACCTCCCCAGAAAGGCAGTTCCACGCATCCACCACTCTCTCCATGAAAAAATATTTCCTCACTTTACCCCTGAGCCATCCCCCCTCTATCTTTAAATTGTGTCCCCTTGTTCTTACACATCTCTTTTTCTGAAAGATGCTACCCTCCTGAACTTTGTTGATTCCCTTGAGGTACTTGAACGTTTCTATCATGTCCCCCCGTCCCTCCTTTCATCAAGAGTATACATATTAAGCTCTCTCAGTCTCTCTTTATATGATTTCTGATGCAGACCCTGCACCATTTTGTTGCCTTCCTCTGGACAGCTTCCATCCTGTCTATGTCCTTGCGTAGATGAGGTCTCCAAAACTCGCACAGTACCAGATGGGGTCTCACCAACTGTCTGTACAGAGGGATAACCACTTCCTTTCTCACTTGTGATGCCCTTCCTATGCATCCCAGTATCCCCATGGCTCTTCTCACTGACTTCTCACATTGCTTACCCACCTTTAGATCATCCGATATGACTACCCCCAAGTCCCGTTCCATTTTTGTTGTTGTTAGTACCTCCCCTGCTATTGTGTACTCTTCTCCTGGGTATTTGTTTCCCAGGTGCATTACTTTGCACTTCTTTGCATTGAATGTAAGTTTCCATATGTCTGACCATTCCTCCAACCTTGCCAAGTCCCTTCTCATCCTTTCTACCCCCCCTTGTGTATCAACTCTGTTACAGATCTTTGTATCATCTGCAAAGAGGCATACCTTTCCCTCCAGACCCTCTGCAATGTCACCTATAAAGATGTTAAAGAGGACTGGACCCAGTACTGAGCCCTGAGGTACTCCACTAGTGAACCCCCTTTCTTCGGAATATGTGCCACTCACTATTACCTTCTGTGTCCTGTTGTGCAGCCAGTTTGCAACCCAGGCTACCACCCTGGGACCCACTCCCAAGCTGGCTAATGTGATTATTAATCTTTTGTGCAGGACTGTGTCAAATGCCTTGCTAAAGTCTTGGTAGGCCATATCCACAGCCCCTCCCTGGTCTATTACTTTGGTCACCCAGTCAAAGAAATCTATTAGATTCATCTGACATGACCTTCCTGCTGTAAATCTACGCTGCTTTGAGTCCTGTGCCCCGCTGGCCTCTAGGTACTCAACAATTCTTTCTTTCAGAAGTGATTCCATCATTTTCCCTACCACTGAGGTCAAACTTACAGGTCTGTAGTTTCTTGCTTCTGCCTTGCTCCCACTTTTGTGAAGAGGAATCACATCTACCCTTCTCCAGTCCTCAGGTACCACCCCATCCTCCCATGATTTGTTAAAAAGTGTGGTCAGTGGTGTCATTAGGTCCTCCCTTAGTTCTTTCAGGATTCTGGGGTGAATCCCATCAGGCCCCTTTGCTTTGTCCACCTTGAGTTTTAGGAGTTCTTTCAGGACTCTTTCTTCTGTAAATGGACTGGTGTCAACCCCCCGACCCAGAGTGCTTCTATTGTCTGGTTTAGGTAACTCCTCCTCATTTTCTTTTGTGAATACTGAGCAAAAGTATTCATTCAGTATCTCTGCCTTTTCACTGTCTCTCTCTGCCCACCTCCCCTCTCCCTTATTAATCTTCACTATTCCTCCCTTAACCTTTCTATGCTCCCTAATGTACCTATAAAAGGTTTTATCCCCCTTCTTAACTGACTTGGCTATTTTTTCCTCAGTTTGGGCTTTTGCTATTCTGACTGCCTTCCCCACTTCTTTCTGCTTTAATTGATACAGTTCCCTGTCATGCTCCTTCTGTGATGCCTTATACTTTTTGAATGCAGCCTTTTTCTCCTTAACCTTCCCTGCCACCTCTTTTGAGAACCATAGTGTTTTTTTTACTCCGCTTTGTTTTCTTTATCTGTTTCACACAAAGGCTTGTTGCCTCTATGATGGCAGTTTTGATTTTTCTCCATTGTTCTTCCACCCCTCCTTTTTGCCCATTTGCTAGTGTATTCCTCAGGTATTCACTCATTTTGCCAAAGTCAGCCCTTCTAAAGTCCAGTATGCTTGTTTTTGTATGGTTTGTCTCCATGGTTGTGCTTATTGTGAAGCACACTGTGTAGTGGTCGCTTGTTCCCAGATGTCTACCGACTTCTAAATTTGTGATCCTCTCTCCATTTGAGAGTACCAGGTCTAGTATAGCTTCCTCCTGAGTGGGTTCCAACACTAGCTGTCTAAGGCCTGCCTCCTGCAGGGCATCGAGAATGACCCTGCTCTTGGATGTGGCTGCAGTACATGTCATCCAGTTAGCATCTGGCATATTCAGGTCCCCCATCAACAGTATCTCCCTTTTTTCAGCCATTTTGAGAATGGTCTCTATCATTTTCTTGTCCATTTCCTCCCCTTGAGATTGGGGTCTGTATACAACCCCAGTGCGGATTGTGATGCCATTCCCTGTCTCCAAGGTGACCCAGAGTGCCTCTTGTCCTCCCCCTTTACTTTTTAGTTCTGTAGCTTTGATCCCTTCCCTTATGTATAGAGCTATTCCACCTCCTTTTTTCCCCTCCCTGTCCCTTCTGTAGACTGTGTACCCTGGTATGTTGACATCCCAGTCATGGTTCCCATGTACCATGTTTCTGTGACTGCCACAATATCCAAGTGTTCATCTTCCATCAAGGCTACTAACTCAGGAAGCTTGTTTCCCAGACTATGGGCATTTGTACTCATTGCCCTCCATTTAATGTTGGCTTTATCCTTTTTTCCCCCATGCCTGCTCTTTTGGCCCTTGTCTAGTTTTCCATTTACTCCTATCCTGCCCTCTGTTGAGCACTGTACCTCAGTGTTTACCTTACTACCCATCATGTTTTGTGGGGAGGCTTGAAATTTCCTGCCTCTTATTAGCACCTCCCCCCATAGCTAGTTTAAAAGCTTGCCAAGGAAGCATTTAAACCTGTCACTTAGGATCTTGGTTCCCTTCATGGACAGATGCAGACCATCATGCCAGTATAAACCTTCATCTCTCCAGGTGTACCCCCAGTCCCCAATGAAGCCAAAGCCCTGTGCTCTGCACCAGTTTTGCAACTGTTCATTAAACTGCATGGTGTGTAGTACCCTAGCCTCACCCCTCCCATGGACTGGCAGCACCTCTGAGAAGGTAACTGTGCTTGCTACCTCTCTGAGGCCCTTCCCCAACTCCACAATTTCATCCTGCACTGCACTGATCCCATGCCTAGCTAGGTCATTTGTCCCAATGTGGACAATGATATCTAGTTCCCTCTCCTGTGATGCTGCTTCTGCAATCCTGAGGATTCACTTCTTGTCCCTCCAAGCCATGGCACCAGGCAGGCACCTTACTTCCCTCTCCTCTCCCTTCCTCAGGTCTACCCCTCTAACAACTGAGTCCCCTATCAGAAGCTGTTTCCTTCCCATGTGGCATCCCTTGCCACCCTTCTGTGGGTCTCCCTTGTGGGTGTCCTCAGCATTCTTCCTGGTCTTCACTGAGGGTGCCATCATAGAGGAACCTTGCTCTGCCAGACTGGCATATGGTTTGTGTAGATGTACAACTAGGGGGCGCCACCTATGTTCCACCACCCGTACCCTCCTAGAACCCACTGTGGTCCACCTGCTCTTCATACTTGGCAGCCTCTGTGGCAGTGGTGCTCTTTGGGTGGGGAGGCCTCCTTAGTCCTTGCCAGTTCAGCCTGGAGGTGGGCTACCTCCTCAGAGCTGACAGTTGCCTGCAAATAGGACAGCAATGCAGTTTTCAGAAGGTCTCCCAGAAAACTGCTGCCCCACAGCCAGTGCATTGCACCACTCCACATGTCCTCTCCCTTATAATATGCAATATGTAATATATATATATATATATATATATATATATATATATTTTTTTTCTTCCTTTGTGTGGTTTGTTCTACCCTTTATGCACTGTGCTGGGTTATTAAGAATATGACAGTTCTGCCCCAAGACCTGTTGAGGAAGTGATGTCAGAACCTTGGCTATAAAGGAAACGTCATGCCTGGGGGAGGGTGGGAAGGGTGGGTGGTAGTCCACAACCACTGGTGACTGTTAGAAACAATCAAATACACCACTGCTCCACCACCCTGGTGAGTACTGCCTTTTAGATTCAGCTAATCTCCAGTAACTGATTTGTCAACTATTTAAAAGTAATTTGATGCAAACTGTTACAGAATACTAGTAGACAGTCCAGTTAGCCACAAAGGAAAATCAAATATGCAGTTATTTCAACCCTTCTGAAGTTGCTCACAAGATAGGTAGTTTTGAAAACCCTGTTCCTGATTTAAAAATGAAATTAAACACAAAGCAATCCCAGTGTAAGACTGTACAGTAAGGAAAACTTCCCTCAGATGTAAGTAAGAGAGATCAGTTGCAGATTTCTAATCCAATATAGTATATCCCATGCAGCCTCTCAGTTGTTTCAAAGCAAAGCCTGTTACACCACTTGAAGAGATGGGCTTCTGTCTGAAACAGGATCACACCAGTAGTTTATAGTAATTGATCAATGCTAGAATAGTCATCCACCCAAAACAACTGGCTATGATGCAAGGTCTCCCTGACTAGTGAAGGCAATTTCCACCACCTGAGGCTGTGTCTGGCATCAAATTACAAACTGCAGCCTTTGCTATTCAAAGGACACAGATACAATGATTATATGACAGTTTTAGTATAAAAATATTTTGAATGTTTTCTGAATTTTGGTATTACTAAACATTATTTAATTAGTGAATGTGTAGTTTTAAATTTAATTTCCATTCATCTTATGACCTTAACCATGCTGCAGACATTTCAGCCTTGCCTGTAGCAGTATCAAACCTTCCTCACTTTTGCAGGCTTTATTGTCTGTGAAAGTGTTGACAGATAATAAACAGTAGGTGGGACATAGCCTCGAGAACACCTGGAACACCTTATCATCCAAAACTAGACAGAACTCCCCCAGGATGACTGATTGCCTAAGCTACTCCTAGGAATGATATTAGCTGCCCATAACAGGCCACAAGAGGAGCTCTAGGCACATACAGAGGACATTTTTTCAAGAAAGAATTGATTGAACTCATTGCATTTCTCATCAGAAAAAAACTCTTGGATGGCAGACAGGGAGGTTTAAACAACGTTTCTACCGTGTGAAAGAGATGAACGGGACAGTTCAGGAACTCTGTCTTTTTCAGAGTGATAGCCCACTGATACTCACTGTAATGAATTTTCCATGCCAGCCTGTCAGTCAACAAGGTCCTCTGCCAAAAATGCATCAACCTCTGTCCCTTAGTCTTCAGCCACCTCTGCCCCTTACAATACCATGGGAAACTTCAGCTGATTTAACAGCCACATTATAACCCTCCATGGCCTCTTTGATTCCCCGAGCACAAGCTGTAATTATGCTCAATATGTCTAATGCTGGCAGGGTTTTGCAAAAACCAGATTATATTTAGGATGGTTGTAACAGTTTTTGTGCATTTTTTTTGTGCTTAAATTTTATCAGCTAGATCTCTGTAAGTATTTCAACTGAGATGAAACTATTTGGTAACTCTAAGTTTGCATGCCACTAGAGCCCAGGCCTAAGGCAATCAGCAAGAGGGTCATTTGGTCAGACAACAGAGCTCCTGTCAGCTAAAGGGAACTTGCACTTCAAAGATGGGAATTGCTTTCATAATCATGGGCTTGGTTTTGAGTGTAAACAAAGTCAGAGCAGGGGGAGATGGAACCCTGATAGACTTTACCAGATGGGCAGACAAAAGGATAAGCATCACAATCCACAAAACCAGGATCTAGTGTACAAATTCATGCTGGACTATTTTTCCAGATGGGAGGTTTTTCAGGAGACAAAGGATGTATCAAATATATGATATCAGTGTAACATATTTGATGATGCATCATGGGAACTGGCAGCTGAAGGTTTTTGAGGACTTGCCAGACCCTAGTAAAGTAGTTAGGCTTGGGACCTTGAGCAGTTACCATCTAAGGTTTCAGTCTGCCCTGTTACTCTAAGATCCTGTGTGGTGAGATATCTTTGTACTCTGTTAGCCTGAAGAAGCTTTAGAAAGAGCTTTCTACTTGTTTGTTCTGATGTCTGTAGAACATTTTCTTTTTAGTTTCTATAATAATCCCATAATTCCCATAGTCTTTGTGTTTTGTGATATGCTGTAGATTGTGTAAATATTGTGACATAGTAAATACTAATTTTATATACTTCATACCTCTGTTACTGAATCTGTCAGGGAATAATTAACTGCTAGTATTGACAAATCCACAATCTTTCTATAAAGAGGGAGCAGATAGCTACATGTACCATAGTCTAAGAAGTGAAGTGTTGTCTCAGGTGTGCATGACTGGGGAAGGCCATGTTTGTAGCTAAGGGAGCACTGTACTGTGTGAGCAGTGGCTCTGGTGGGATTCAGACCAAGTGAGACTCCAGGTAAGAGAATCACTTTTGAGTGGTGGCAACTACTGAAATGCCCTTACAGGTGTGGAGGGCTGAGAAAAATGTCAACCTGCTGCAAACTGTGTCCTTAGTTTGGACAGATTGTGACAATGGTATTGGACGGTATGCCTACCGCATAGCGACACTTCTACATCGACATACGTCGATGCTGACAACATCGATATGTCACTGTAGAAGTCTGCCCGGGACCCGGCAACACTTTCGTCTGTCCTGTACCCCCTCTTCAAACCAGCTCTGACTTGAAGTTGGAATCTAATAGTACGGGGGTAAGGGGGGGCAGAGCTCCCCTCATAGGGGGTTCTGGGGGCAAAGCCCCCCAAATAAAAAACACTGTCTGATGTGTGTGGCTCTCTGCCAACTGCAAATCACAGTCAACATGGAGCCTGTAGATGTAATGCTGTTCGAAAATGTAGTTGTCGAACCAGCATCATAGATCCGTATTAGGCCATCTCCATAGGAGGGTGTTTAAATCAGGAGCCCCACAGAGGAATGTCACTTCCTGATGATCTCACCAAATGATGGGATCAACCTTGATTTTGCATAAGTGAAGACCCGATGAAAATACAAGGTCCAAGGTGTGGCCATGTTGCAAGGTGCCAGTGGAAACTTCATGTGCTAGGCCCAGAAAAGACATTAACTAGAGGAACTAATATCCAAACTGCAAGAATTCATCCTTGACCCAGGCATTGAAGTCCACCAGAACCAACCATCTGGGCTCATTGAAACTAAAGTCTGCCATGAAATCCATAGGTTCCTGCAGGAGTTCATTCCCATGCCCCAAAGGCCATTATATAAGAATGGTCCTGCAATCTATATATGGCCTACCACTTACAGACACACTTCAAATGACCTATTTCCTTCCAAGGTGTATGCCGTGAGTCCCAGAGTAGATCTGAGACAGATGGCTGCCCCTACCCTGCTGTGCTCAACTAGGGAAATGCACCACTAAGTACCCACCAGGATAGATGCCTACAACTCTGGGCCACCATCACCCCCCCACCCAGGTCTCTGTGATACATACAAGGTCTGCCAAGGAGCCCATAATGAAACCTTCAATCGCCATGGTTTTATTCATCAGTGACCTTGAGCTGCAAAGAATGATCAAAGGGGAGGAACAGTGTTAGCTGGTTTGGTTACCTCCTGCCTTTTGACAGTAGGCATGGCCCTAGGAATGGGAACAAGGTAGGATGACCCCTTATTCTGGTACCAGTTTCATCCAGTGCATCATTGTGATCCCTCAATCCCAATCTCCTCTCTCCAATGTCTACCCCATGAACTATTATGAGAAAAAAATACACTGAGGATGATCTAAGGATGTCAGAAATACATTATTGCTAAAAACAGTATTATTACTTTCCTGACTAACAAATACTGCCACTTCTGCTGCTTTAACTAGTGCACATTTGTGAAAAGGGATAACGCCACATTGATTAAAGAGCAACTGGCATGACTGGGTAGACAAGGCACATTGTTTTGCTACTTACCTCATGGACTAAACAAGCACGTAAACAAATTCATTGAGTGATTAATTAAATAAAAACCTTTTTAAGACACATTTTTATTCAGCAAGCTTTGGGTCCTCCAGCTGTGGCTGCACCTTAAAAGAACATTTTGATGATGCTACAGTATGTGAGCTACAAGGCTACAACATGTATAGTATAAAGCGTAGTAAAAACAGTGGAGAGAGGCTGTTTATGGTAACTTTACTCCACTTAAAAGGTAATTTTTCATTTTGAAGGGCAGTATATAAACCTGATCACCAATGACCACAGTGCCCTTCTGACATGTGTTATCACTTCGGAAGGATAGTTTCTATCCTTGTTTTTTACAGTTAAGAGGGACTGTTGTACAGGGAAGTCTAATGAGTGGCTCATGATCATACAGTGAGTCAGAGAATATGGTAAAATGTAAACCTGCCTCTCTACTTTAAAAGTTCAGGACACTGTCTACTAGACCACGTTGACTTTCAATAATCATTGTGTATATTGTTCTAATTAAAAATTGACCTTTTTTTTGAAAAATAGATAGTATAATTAAAGCACAAAAGTAGACCCCAACGTGACTTCTGTAAGTGAAAGCTTTTGCATATTTCCTTGCTCATATCAGTTGATTTATTTAACAAGGGACTGTTCCACTTAGCAAGATAATGTTCAAGGAAGTCCTTTGATACTGTAGACTTCAGCCAGGGTTACAAAAAACTATAGTTTACAAAGGTTACAGGGTGAAATCTCTATATCCAAAGCCTTTTCCATTGATAAAATCATCTGCTTGTGTGGCACCATTCCAAGAACAACACAGATTGGTTAAAACAGTGCTGATTATTTAAAAAAACAATACTATTTATCATAACAAGGTACTGCACAGAAATGGTAGTCTCAGTACTTCTCTGAGTATTTTCTTAACATCTGATAATGGGATCAAGAATGTTAAAGTTCTGTGTACAGGCAGACCAATAAGACAGACCTGAATCCAGCTCTCCCTTGTTGTGTTGATCACCTGCTTGGACACAGTGGATGTGATTTTAAAAATTACATTCTATTACAACTGTCAGACATGGTTTATGTTGGCTTTATCTGCTATATTCCAGCTATGGTAGCAATACAATCAAACTGATAACCTAAACTGACATACCACAGGAAACAAACTGGAAAGGGAGCATAAGTGAGAGAGAGAGAGAGAGAGAGAGCAAGAGAGAGAGAGAGAGAGTGAGTAAGAGAGAGAGAGTGAGTGAGAGAGAGAGAGAGAGAGAGAGAGAGAGAGAGAGATGGCAAATTATGCCCTTAATGGACCCCAACTGCCTAACCCCCAATAGCAACATGGCATGTTCAGAGGAAGATAGCCCCAACAGTGACAGCCTGGAGAAGCAGCATATGGTTCCCAGAGCATCAGTACACCTGTGACTGAGATTAGTCACTTGAAGTGGCATTACACAGTCCCTGCCCACAGTATCTCCTACAAAGGATGTATCCTCTCTCTCTTTTTATCAAAGAACAATTGGAACTTTTCTGAACACTCAAGCATACAAGACAGACCATACAGCCTTTTTCTGCTGGCATGTTCATATATAAGGGGGTAAATTCAAGACAGTGGTGAGGAAGTACTTCTTCACAGAAAGAGTGGTGGATGCCTGCACCAGTCATCCAGAGGAGGCATCAAAGGTGAAAACAGTGGTGGGCTTCAAGCATGCATGGGATAGCAACAAGGGAATCTTTGTAGGAAGCAAGGGGGGAGGGAGCCTGAAACCAAGTAAGGTATGTGTCGACAGCATAGGCAGTAGGAAAAATGAGCAGACTGGGTGGGTCAATCAAGCCTTATCTGCCATCAAATTCTATGTCTCTATGTTTCTATGAATGGCTGACTTGAATCAAGTTATGGACATGCAGATATTGTTGGGGTCTGTTTGCTTTTTAACTTCTGTTGTTTACAGCCCTGAATAGGCCACAAGAATGTTTGAGTTCTTGGGAGGTCACCTTAAACCTGCCATCATAAACCCCTAGACCAGGGAGTTGGCTACACTGTGTGCTCATCTGATGGGATTTGAGGTGCTTCTGGAGCCCAAAAAACTAAATGGCCATCAGGGAGAGGAAACAACAATTTTCCTGTAATTTAAATTGCCTGGGCAGTAAACAAAATGGCACTGGTACTGTAGCTGTGTCTATGTGTGCTGTTTTCCACTATTTTTTTTGTGTACCTTTTGACATGGAACCTTCATAAAAGAGCTCTCAGCTCAAAGGTATTTGTAGTCCAAGATCTTAATAAATAAAATAAAAAAATGTTGCTGTGCTAGAAATTAAGTATATACTCTCAAGTTGTTCATTTGAATATCAGTAACACCATAGCTCTCTCATCAAAAGGGTATGTGGCTGCCTTCTTGCAAGGACATTGAATCATGTCTCCCAGTACCATATTGAAATCATGCACTGAGAGGGCTGGAAGAACTGTGGCCTGAAAATAAGCAATTATATTCCCTTCCCTCCATTCTTGATTGCCCAGTTCCCCTGGTTTGTCTGTGCTGTGACCAGAGAACAGTATGTGGCATTCATGCCACAGAGTAGAAGCTGGAATACAAAATAATCAATCCCTCTCCCTCCATGTGAGGGGTCTTATGTCCCCATTTGCCTGTGACTTAGTGGAAAGTGAAGAGAGGTGAGGGCAGTTAGACATCAGTACAGGAGTTGACCTGTAGCCTGTAAATGAAGGAACCTTTCCCATTACTGTTCACATCCCGACTCAGCTGCTCCATTACTGCGAATCTGGGGAAGATGTGTTGTGAATCTGTGGCTGAATTGGCGTCCAATGGAAGATGCCAGCTAACCGTGAGTGTGGGGAGAGGAAGATAAACATGCAGCAGTAGAGCTGCAAAGAGAAAAGGAATTGTAACACCAGTGGGTGAACACTGCACTACATCAGTGCAGAGATAATGCTGTAGCTGCATTTGGGGGAAAATACTCTAGGTATGTCACCAATGGGGGAGGAAAACCAAGGGACCAAGGATGACTTAGTACTGGAGAAAGGTCTGGAGCTCCAGCAGCTGAAAAGAGAGCAGATGAGGTCAGAGACTTGACTCTTGTAGCACAGAAGAAGAAAGAAATTGACTTATGCAGTAGTGGAGGGCAGGTAGGACTGTTTAAGCTTTTGTCTCAAGAGGAAAACCAAAGTAAATAAAAAAAATACCTGTTAGGAAACCCAGCCCCTAAAAGCAAAATTTTTAACTCAGCCTGGTGTGAACTGTGGGGAGGAGAATGAAGGGAAGACTTTACAAAGGAATTTTGAGCCTGCTACCCTGAAAGGAAAACAAAACCTAGATAGAAAACCCCAGACACGTGTTTTAAGGTTGGCTGCTCTAACTCTACTGATGAGACCGTAACAGAAAAGGCCACTCAGAGACATCAAGTGTGCAACTGAAGTATTATTTTATTTGTTTATTCATTGAAATGTTTCACCAGGAAAGGCTCACTGAGCAAAAGTTGCTTATTTCCAGGTGTGTCCTGGGGGAATGGGAATAGGGCTACAAACGTATACAGTGATAACACAATACAATAACATAAAGGAAGTTAGGAAAAAAAATACAAAAACATAATACAGTAAGTATCTCACAAGCAATCACAGAAAAGCGTCACACTGTCACACCAGGAACACACTAAAAATAGCAGCAGTTGCAGCGATACAGTGTTTTAATTAAACTGCAGTCCACAGAGCAACAGCCAGCTCTAACAATAATGCCCCTACATTTTGTGCAGTTACACTTTGTCAAGGAAGCCACAGTGCCCCCATCTCTTCAATATATATATACACATTCATTTAGAGAGAGAGAGAGAGAGAGAGAGAGAGATTAAAAGTGCAGTTACACACAGAAAGTGACATTGGTTAAAAGAATATAACTTATTAACTATTTAAATGCTGGGTTCCTGCCTCACCTGCTGCCCTGCAGAAAAAAGGTGCAAAAACATTTGCTTATAAGCATGTATTGCATTGCATGGATGGAGATCTACAAAGAAAGAATTTTGTTAATTTCATGAATATACCTCATACAACTCAGACATTAGAGTAGACCCCTTTCCTACAGAAGCATCCTACGGTATCATTTTACAAATTCTTTACAAAAAACAGTGCTAATTCAATTTTTAATTTAATATACTTTAATGATTTTTAACAACAGAAACTCCAACAGAGATTACAATAGTAACAGTAAACAGTAACAATAAACTTTAAAACAACAAGGAAGAGAAAAAGACCCATACCTCAAATGAAGCCCCATCCCTCCAAGTGCTGCCCCAACAATCCCTATATATATATATATATATATATGAGACAAGACATAAAAAGAGAACAATGCAAAGCAAGAGTACCATACATGGAATGATAGAAACAATTATGTAGTGGATAACCAGGCATATAAAAGTCTCCATTGTTCCAAAATAGCCTGAGATCTATGCTGAACATTTGCAATATGCAGTCCTGCATTTAAGGCACTGAGGATTTCAGTATGCTGTTCAGTCCAGGATGGGACAGAGGCCAACAACCAATGCAGAAAAATAACCTTATTGGTCGCTGTGGTGATCAGAGCAATATAATCTCAGTTCAGTATGTTCCTCCTGGTAAAACATTTGAAACAAATAAATAAATATAACTCATAGCAAAACTCTGAAAATGCCCCACTAAACAAATTTCTGGCATAAAGGCAGATGTCAAACTAAAAGATAGATCTAAATGAGTTTTGATAGCATCCCAAAAAGGGACCAACTTATCACAGGACCATAACATATGTAATAAAGTGCCATCACCCTTATCACACCTGCAGCAGAGGGGAGAATCTTGTAACCCTGCATGATGTAATTTCTGTGGGGTATAATATAAATTATGTAAAATATTAAATTTTAGTCTATACCAATCTTTAGTTTTATATATTATATATATTTATATAGCTCTCACCAGACCTGTTGCCAACCTAAATGAGATCAGGCTAGATGAAGATTTTTTTGCCAGTAATAACCAACACCCTGGGGTCTCAGAGGGTCATGGGTTTGATATAAGTTATATCTACCTGATATAGTGCATTGGGTTGAAGCAACATGAACCAGTTCTTTGTAATCTAAGGCAGTCTGGAAGGACCAAGGAGTGGTTCCTAAATGGGAGGTCAAAGTATGAGAAAGTTGCACATATTTGAAAAAGGTATTATGTGGAAATTAATATTTATGTTGCAATGAGAGAAAATGCAACTATCTACTGGATGCAGAAATTATTGCTACTGAAGCAGCTAGATCTAGTGAAAGAAACTTTTTAGAGATGGGGCAGTGAGCAATCCAAAAATTAGGATTCAAAAAGAGGTGTTGGCAGAGACTATAAGTAGGAGAAAAATGATAATATTTATTAAGTTAAGAATGACCACGAAGGGACCAATATATTAAGGTTCTCTTCAGGGGCTGTGGGAAGGAGGAAGGAATTATATACAACAAAGCCTGGAGTTGCTTATTAAAGTTCTGACAAAGGTCTGCTTCAAAGGATAACCACTGTGGAATATAAGGATGTGCAGATGGTTCTCTAGTAAAAAGTCCCCATTTAAAATATTTACTCCCATGTGAAGTGAGATAATAAAAATATAAGTTTGGAAGATGTAAACCACCAAAGAACTTAAGGAAAATAAGCTTCAAATGGGCCCTGTGAATAGCCTTACCGTGCTATAAGAATGATGAAAGATGTGAATGGAGGTGCCAAAACCAAATTTGGTGTAAAACAACATTTAACATCCCCAAATGATATAAAATACAGTACATTGCAAAACATTCATTCTGATTATGTTGATATGTCCCCAAATAGAAAGAGAGAGGGCCATCCACATACGGAGGTCTGACTTGATGGACTATAACAGTGGTGATAAATATAATCTTATCAAATTGGTAAGGTACTGAAAAATGTAAAGACCAACGTATTTAAAAGATTTTGGTTTCCAATGCAGTTCTAGAGAGAGACGAAGGCTGGTTTAGACAGATAAGAGTTAAGAGGCAGAACTGAAATTTTATCTAAATTTAATTTATAAGACTCGATGGTTTCAAAGGTGGTAATGTCAGCCAAGGCAGCAGGGAGATAACATTCCTGATAGGAATGTGCAAAAATATATCGTTGGTTTATGCCGGTAATTTATATTCAATCTGATGGACTCGTATACCCTGAATTTGTGGATTAGCCTTTAACTGTAATAGTAAAGGCTCTAAATATAGATTGAAAAGTAAAGGGGATAAAGGGCATCCCTGATGAGTACCAGAGTAATAGAAAACTGCTGAGATACAAGACTGTTGCAGGTTAATGTAGCAGTAGGGGAAGTGTACAAGACCTGGATCCACTGAAGCTATTTCAGTTTTATCATTAGGGCCTTTGCCCATAGTGCCTTCCCCTTAAAATCCAGAACTCCTTTCTTCTGGATAATAGGTTTAGCAAGTCCCCACCTGTGGAACCTAGTGTCACCTTCTTACTTCTTATGAAGGACCGATGATGAACATCTGGGTTTCTGACTTTATGCTTGTGGGCCACTGTGGCATATTCAAGGTTACTCTGTGCTATTGCTCTGCCGTGATTCCCCACTCTCTCCTTGAGCTTTCACTTTGTTCATGCAATGTCAAAAGAGGAGCAGGTGCATGTTGCTAAGCAAACCACATTTGTGGTGTCACAGTTCAGAAATTTTATAATTTTGTGAATTTCTCCTGTACTAGGGTCAGCAGACTGCCTAATGGTGCTAATAACTTCACAAAATCTACACCTACCGCATTTGAAACAGCTTGGAAGTAAAACAGGCATCCATGTGGTCAGGTGTGTAACAGACTGCAGACTAAGTGTGACCCTATCTGTTATATTCTGAGGTCTTCTAAAGACCATGCGGGGTGGCTATTCAACATATTCCTTCGTATGGGATTCAGTTGCTAGAATCTGCCAGTTTTGGTGTATAATAGACTCTGATTGCTTAGCTTGATTACTAAAGTAGTAACAAAATTACACCTTTTGTTCTATGCTCTGATACCACTGCCCAGAAAAAGTAGGTCATATCTGTTTGTGTTTCTAGGTCTCTGATATGCCTTTTCCACATTTGCACCAGAATACCCCATATCACAACACTGCCACTGAGGTCCATAGCATTTTCTTCAGACCCCTCCTGCGTATTACAATTTTGTTAGACTCTTAAATACTGGCCCTCTGGTATGTTGCTAATGGTGTGGCATGGATGACTCAAGCTAGCTAACGTAGGGCATTGCAGTATTCAGTTTTTTGAAAAAAAAAATGTGTCAACCCCTTCTGCACAATTCTTTTAAATTACCACATCCAAAAAACATACTAGTTAACACTACTATTTACTGCAATCTAAGGCTGCAGTTACTATCCTCCAGAAACTAGACAAAAAATCCCAACTCTTCCTCAGTCCACCACCACACCATCATTATATCATCTATGTATCAATGCCAGAGAGAGAACTTGAATGGAAACATGTTAACATCAGCACTGTACACCACTCTCTTCTCCCACAAACCTAAGTAGAGGCTACCAAAATTGGGGGTGAATGACACCCCTTTGCAGTTTCCCTGATTCAAAGAAAAGGGTCTACACTAATGTCTGGACTGTATGAGGTAGTATGTATGAAATCAACAAAGTTTCTTCCTACATAGATCCCCATCCATGCAGTGCAATCTATGCTTATAAGCAAATGTTTTTTTTTTCCTTTTGTCTGCAGGACAGCAGTGGAGACAGAGGTCCATTATTTAAATAGTTAATAAGTGACCTGTTTTTAACCAATTTCACTTTCTATACATAATTGCAGTTTTAAGCTGCCTCTTACTCTTTTAATGAATGTGTATAAATATTGAGGAGACAGGATGCATTGTGGTCTCCTTGATAAAGTGTGACTTCTTGAAGCATTAGGAGCATTGTTGGAGCTGTCTGTTGCTCTGTGGACAGCACTTTAATTAAAACACCTTATCACTGTGACTGTTGCTGTTTTTAGTGTGTTCCTGGTATGACAGTGTGAAGCTTTTCTGTGACTACAAAACTGATGAGACCATGCTTTAAATCATCCATGCTGTCTGAAAAATAAAAACTGGAGCCCTTGTATGACTGCAGCATATCAGGGGCCCAAAGACCGTTTCAAAGGGGAAAGAGTGCATGTGAGCTGGGACAATAAAACTGACCCTCCTCTGCTTCAGCTGTATGCAGCTTACAAGTTCAACACCCCCAAAGTAAAATATCTGCCTGCCTGCCAGTATTACAGATTGCAATCTCTCTCTCCATGTTGCCCATCATCTGCCTGTCTGACCATGAGGAAACACCAGCAACTTCTGAACAGACACTAAGGAACCTCGGGTGCTGTCCCAAAGACCTGAGCATGGGTGCAGTAAGGAGCAGCTAATCTCCCACCATGCACCAGGCTAGTTGCTGCCCATGTCTAGTTGAGGTTCTCACCAAGGAGCATTGTGCTTGCACCTGATGACATTGTTTCAGTGAGATAACAGGATGTTACCATTGGATGACCTCAGCCCAGCAGTGAGACATCCCAGAGATGACATCTTCTTTCCGGCCATAATGTCATCAGACATCTTTTTCCACATCTATCTTGATGACATCAGAGGATTGGGAATACATTTGCAGTCATTGCTTGGAGCTGGGGTGGAAGAGAAGGCTCAGAAGCAAGTACCATTCTGCTGATGGAGGGATGAAGTTGGACCTTGACCACCTGACTGTACAAAAACTGGTGAGATGGTTCCTTTTTCTTTTTTATTGTTGCGGTCTGGGAAATGGTGCGAATCCTGCTGGGGTTTGAACTATTTACCTTGAAGTTACTTTCCTGGTATTACTAACAAATTTTAAAGTGAAATTTCTATTTGTAATTCCATGCCCCTAGGTGGACATTTAGAGGTCCCCCCCCCTCCACAGTCCTTTAGACCAATGTAAAGCTAATCTGTTTGAAACTTTTATTGTACTCATTTTTACAGCTGCATAGTGATAGCTATGCAAAGTATTGCAATGAGGAGGAGAGGGAGCAGGGCAGACAGGAACAGGAAGTAATGCACAGTATATTACCTTCTACTTCTACAGTGGAGTTTTATCAGCATTAGTATGGATGAGATCCCTGGTCTTCTGTATCTGTTTATGACCCCACCCTTTTCTCTCCCCCTCTTTCATCCAGACTTACTTTATTCATGAATCTATGGTTGTTGCACCTTTTTCTGTCTTCTATATCACATCTGCAGCTGGAAGAATGTTGCTGACTACACACTATACTTAAGATAGCAGAGGCAAGTGGCTTTAGAACAAATCTATCATAAACTGATGTATATTTCACATAGCAGAAACTGTTTTTTTTTTTAATTCATAATGTATACTGTATTGTACTGTACTGTCTGAGAGTACAGGCAAAATATGGAAAGCAAGAGATAGCCAGTTTGTCATTAAGCTAATGACTCCAGTTTACATAGATATGCAGAGAGGGGCAGACAGGGGCAACATAAACTGAAACCTCATGTCTGGTTTGAATTTTCCTCTGCTACTGTGATCATCAAGCCCTGCTCCTCTGTGTCTGTCTGTGCCCCCCAACTCATCTATCTCCCTTTCCTCCATCCGGATCTACTTTTTCATGAATCTATGGTTGTGGTACTTTTTGTCTGTTTTCTGTGTCACCTCTGTATCTGGAAGAATGTTGCTGAGTACACACAATATGTAAAATAGTAGGAGCAAGTGACTGAAGAACAATTTATAACCAAGTAATGTTAATCTTGTATAGGAGAAACAGTTTTTTTTTCCATATGTAGTATGCAATGTACTTAATGAAAAAACAGAAACAAAGGGGGAGAGAATGAGATAGCCATGCTGTCATTAAGCTAATGTCTCCATTTTATATAAGGATGCAGAGAATAGCAATGTAAACTGAAGTCTAAGCTCTGGTTTGAATTTTTCTCTGCTACTATGATCACCAAAGAAATGTACCAATCCAAGACCATAATACAAGTAATTACACTGCATTGCATCAGAATACAGTACATGAAAAAAACTTGATTTTTCCCAAGCTTGTGATCTAACCACTAGATCTCACTACCATCCCTCTGTCATGTTTGTAAGAGTGCTTAGTGAAGCTTAAAGCAGACAGTAGCAGGAAAGGGAGGGAACCTAGGGGAACTCAGTTCTGACAGTGAAATTAAAAGTTTGCATCATTTCTAGGAGTAAAATGAGGAAGAACTTCATCTATGTAAAATATGCACCCTTAGGGGCATAAAACTGACTAAACAAAGTAAGAATGTGCAGGGTATAATGAAGAAACATATCTCCAGACCCTGCCCTGTCAGATATGTTCACCACCAGATCACATATGATGGGTTCCCTTAGTGAATCCTTTCCATTTCCAGCACTGAAAACAGACTTTTTGTTAGTGTTCTGCTGGGCATGTCCAAAACTGGGAAAGGTGAACTTTGCTGTTTTAACAACTCTGAGGGAAAAGTCAGCGGGGTGCTGTCCACAGCAGAGCTTTGATGCAATGTTATAGATTAGGAATATATGCCACTGAATACCAGCTGCTTGACTCCTCCTCCATCCAATTAGTTCCCAGAGGGTAGCAGAATCCATGCCCCATAAGTTTTTCCCCTTGTATCCAGTAAATGTGGGACTTTTACATTACAATAATACACCAATTAAATTACAGCAGAGCAACACATTATTCTACCTTCATTATCAGGTTAATACATTATCAGCCATATTGGCTCTGACCAGAATTTGTTACCTGTTCTTGTTACTGATTAAATATTTAAAAAAATAAAAAACAAATCTATCCTGAACTGTTTTACCTGTTGCTAGTAACTTGAGATTTAGCTGTGCCTATAAGGTGTTTATATTTAAAAGGTTACCCCAGTGAGGGATTAAGCTGGTAATCAAATATTTTTATAGGGGATAAAAGTTAAAAATGCTTAAAATGTCAGAAATATTTTGAAATTTGGTAAGGGGTACTTTTTTCATGCAAATGTAAAATGCTTATGTGTTCTTGATAGAGTCCCTGGTGAAGCTTGAATGATTTCTGTTTATTGACCAGTTTTTTTGGCCTGATAGGTACCATCTTGGGTCATCTGGGCATGGTGTCCCAGGAGATCTGGGGATGAGCCCTCAGGGTACCAGGTCATGGTGATGGAACCCAAGACAGAAAGGGATCTCTATTTTTCTTTCTTATTATGAGTTCACTGACATTATCCTCATGGTGCTCTTTAACTTTAGATGTGTACCCCCCACTCCAGACCAGGTGAGTTGGAATAAGCCTGTCCCTGCACACTGAGATCTGGGATAAAAGGCTACATTGGTATTTTACCTCAATGGCAAGAACTCCATTAATTTCAAAGTGGGGGAGTATGTTGCCCAGGATGGCTTCTGCCCTCCTATAGGTCTACTGGTCTGTAATATATTAACTCCTATCTGCCTGGGTACATCCTAGTCAGCTGGATTGGCTGGGAACTCCAAAGTAGATGGCCAGCAGCTGGCGACTATGATTCATAACAAGTTGTTTGCTCCAAGTTAATCAGTCGGTTGGCAGAGGCTGAAGAAGCTATATGCAGGCCAGATGAGGAGCTGTGAAGCCTAGTTTGGAGTTAGACCCAACATCAAACTGTATGCTCTTGGCAGTGGCTGTCTCATTGTGCTCCTTGTGAGGTGAACACCCCATGGAACTATCAGATCTATCAAATACAAAGTCTTATGAAATGCTATGAGTTAAGTGTACAGCCCCTAAAGTACTAGGACTCTGATATATGTGGTTAACAACCCTGAAGAAGTTATTCTTGGGAGTAATAGACATGGGTTTGAACTTCAATTTCTTGAATCCATTGTACTGGTATTAGTATCTTACACTAATAATATGCTCACATGTGCTCCTTTAATATTTGAATAGTTGCACTTAAATCACATTATGCACATTTTGTTTTGTTGGGGATTGTTTGCTTGTCAGCCCCTGTTTTTTGCAGCTTTATACTCGCCTGAAGAACATTCGAGCATCTGGAAGGTCATCTCAGACCAGGGAGGTCCAGTAAGCTTTTTTTATGGGTCCCCTCCCTGAAAATAAACTGATGCTGTCTTAAACCCCTAGACCAGGTAGGGGTAACATACAGAAAAGACAACACTTTTTAATGATAATTCTCAATTATCTGAACAATGCTATGGTTGGAAGGCTGCAAACATTTTTAGGAGTTGAAACAGATGCAACTTTCAATCAGTTCTAAGTTTACAGCTTTTTTGTAATTTGCCAGTGTTGATGCTGTATGAGTCTGTGGTTTTAAATTATTCCAGCTATCTGATACTGGTAATCAATAGTCATTAAACCATACTTTGTTCTGATTAATGGTACTTTCATCTTTCTACCCTATTTTCCATCATCTGGTATATTTTATCCTCAGTGAGCTGGGCTGTAAATGTTATTTCTGCCACCATTTCCATAATTATTTTGAATACCATCAATTCACTATGCTTTTTTTTTGTTATTCTTTTGGTAACTAGGTGAGGCCCACTGGGTTAGAGGGTTGATCCGGAAGTACTGGGGTATTTAAATGACTTGCTCAGAGTCAAACAGTGTGCAAGTAGAGGTTGTGGGACTCAAACCAGGTCTGCTGGATGTACCAAGTTCATTCACTGTTCATTACTCTAACCTGTAGGCTATACTGAAAGCCCTGTTTACTTTGCCTCAGGGTCAATGGGTCCCACTTCAGATCCAGACACATTTGACAGTGGTGTGTGTCTAAAGGATAGCACAGTATGAGCCCTGC
This sequence comes from Neoceratodus forsteri, assembly GCA_016271365.2. Lineage (NCBI taxonomy): Eukaryota > Metazoa > Chordata > Ceratodontiformes > Ceratodontidae > Neoceratodus > Neoceratodus forsteri. Next base: position 1,879,987,450 of record CM057452.1, read on the forward strand.
CAGTCTATTGTACATCACATTTAATTTATCTAATATATGCTTGCTTGCATTTTTGTAAACCAGATCTCTATACTCAGGTAACAGGAGAATGCGTTTAATGGTATTTCTTGCTTCTTTGATCAAAGCATACCATACACATTCCTACGAAAGCTCCCATTCTTGCATTGACCTTTTAATAGTGGTCAATAATACCCACAGATATTTGTATTCACACGTATTTTGAATCTGTGTCCTATCTAGGCTTTTATTTTCAGTTCCTTAATTCTATTAAAGCCATTATTTTTTTGTATAAAATATCATTGCTTGAGTTTTCTTTTTGCTCAGAACCAAACCAAAGTTTCCAAACAATTTTTTTTTTCATAGGAGAGAAGACTTGTAATTTGGTCTCCACTTCCTGTCTATCCTTGTTGATTGTGATTAGTACTGTGCCATCTGTGTAAAGTCTAATCAAAGTATTATTTATACACTTTGGTAAATTCTTTATGTGTATCAAAAATAATAGGGGACTCAAAATTGAACCTTATGGGATCTGTCAATATTTTCCCATTGATGAAATGCAATATTTTATATTCACACATGGGCATCTGCCTTGCAAGTATGTTGGAAAACCAATGAAGCATGTATTTCACAACTCCTATCTGTTGTAATGTTTCCAGAAGAATTTGCTATATTCATATTTGTGGTATAAAAATAACAGTGAAAAGAATTTGTTAATCTATGTCAGTGAAAGAAAATAAATATTGATAATTATACTGGCAATGTACCCTCACTAATACAGTAGTTAGGATTGAGTAGGTACTTCTAGATTAAAGAGCTAGTGGAATTAAAACAGTCAGACAGAAAAAATTTACAAATTTTAAGAAGTAGTCAGCTGTAACATTTTCTTTCTGAAGTATTTTTCTTTTCCTTTTTGCTCATTAGAAAGTTTTCTATTGGGCAATATTGTATTGGATATGTGGAATGGTTCTCAGCCTGGCAGCTGACATATTTGTTTCATGTCTCTCCACTACATCTTCAGCACTGTGATCTCATTGACGGTGATATCACAGGTGTTTGGCCTGGCAGCTACTGAGTGGCTGTTCCTAAGCAGCAGTGATGTCACAGTCAGTGAGGTCACTGTGCTAAATATGTAATGGGGGGGTGACTAGAGCTAGATATGTCAGCTGCTAGGAAGAGTGAAGCTCCATACAGCATACCTGCTAATATCAGGTAAACAATCTTCTAATTAACCAAAGGGAAATGAAAATGTACCTCAGATATAAAAAGGTAATGGTTGACTACATTTTAAAACTAATATTAGTTTTAGGCAGCACACTAGCTCTTTAAATTTAAATATTCAACTTCTTATAACTCAGCAATCTTTTTCACCTAGGTACCTGAAACTTAGCATGTATACCATTTGTGTCAGGAATGCAGACCCAACCCAATTAGGTGAAATTCAGTTAAGTAGTTGTACAGTTAGAGAAGATCAAAATACCAAAATTAGGAATATTTAAGCTGCTTTTTGGAAAGGAAAACATAACAATTGGTAAAATATTAAACTTGAACAGGAAGTACACCCTGGTGGTGTCACACACAGCAAACATCCAAACTTCTAAGTACTGCATTGGTAGCCTACCCCCAGTGACAGCACACACCATCAATCATCCTAAACACCCTAACAAGGATTAGTATAGCCCCACTATCACCTCCTTAGCTAGCTGCCTTCGTATTGAGAATAGCATTAAACTACTGTTATAGTAGTTAAGTGCTATTTTCAATGAAATGGAAACCATCTAAGTAGTAAGAGGAAGGCCATACTAGTTGCCATCAAAGGAAGATAAAACTGGAAAGGAGGTACCATGGAGTATTTGACTTGGGCATAGAGAAAGAGGGATTCCACTGTGCCCCCCAGAGTGTTTAGCATGGGCGTGGAGATGGAAGGTAGCCACTGGATACCAGGGAATGCTTAGCACAGTTTTGGGGAGAAGGAGTGCTACTAGACAAATAATTGCTTTATCCAGCATTGACTAACCCTCAATTCAGCACAGCTCTCTCAACACATTAGTGTGTATGTAAATTTATGTACCTTGAAAGACAGCATACATAAGAAAGAGCAATGCCAACATTACATCATGCAGCCATTTCAATGTCACCAAGGAACACCACACCATAAATTCATCTAGAGTCAAAAGACAGCTGCACCTGAGAAAGACTGAGTTTCACATTATTTTTGGCTTTGTGTTTCAATGAGAACTAATGCCTAAACACAGTATTTTGTAATGAATATATGATGTATGTCAGCAGTAAGACAAGACAGAGCAATAGCTGTCTGGTACGAAATGCACACCCAGGAGCATAGTGAGGCATGAGGCACTTGCACAGAGTGCATTCAGTACCAGGAAGTGCATAAAGCCTAAAACAATGCCCTGGGAGTATTCTTGCATTTGTAAAATGGGTAAACTAAGAAACAATTTCAAACACCAAAAAATTCAAAAGAGGCATTTTCTTTTGTTAAAAATAGTCCCTTCCCATCTGTCAGTCATCTATCTTTCAACATATTTAATCGATGGAATGTTTGTTTATCATGCATAATGGAATTCAAGCTTCTGTGTGCTGCATCCAGGCAAATGTGCTGGGGTGCTTGTGAACAATTGGCACACATCCTGATGCATTTGTGACACTCACCACTTTTTATACAAAAAAATGACACATGCATCTAATTTAGATGTATGCATCATTTTCTGGGTTCAAGACATGGTGACTGTGTCCAGAAGTTAGCCCACCTTGTAGGTGGTCTAACTATCTGGACGGATGCTGATGACCGTATTCTTAAAATGGGCATGGTTATCTGAAAATCTTGCCTCAAGAATCAAAACTGTGACTATTACTTCATTTTTTTATTTGTTTATGTGTGTAAGGAGGGTATCTGAGAGTAAAAAAAAATTAATTATTATTTTTTTTATTTAAGTGAGTTTTAATTTTTTGGGCCATGTTGAAGGTTTTCAATATATAGTCAGACCTGGTTTATCCATGCCTCATTAGTCCGTATGTCTGGTTTCCTGAATGAGACACAATACAAACTGATTTTTCTCATGTTAATTACCTCTTTAATACGTAAAACTGAGAATCTGAAACCATTTGCATTTGTCTCTAACTGGGCTAATTAATACCTATTGACTGTGACATCCTTAATCTGTTTTTCAATTGTACTCAGGTGGAGGTGCTAACAGAGTGTTAATCTAAAGCACTCTTAATCCCCTCTGGCATATTAAATCAGTGGAAAGCACCACATCAACTGCACAAGTGTACTCACCTCCTGCTGGCAGTGTTGTTGTTTTAGGTAAAGAAATGTTTAAATGTTTTATTAAATTACAGTACATTCTGAGTACAGTGTATTTTTTCATTCATTTGATGTCTTGTTTTATTGAGGTATATTTTCCCGTTTTTTTCAGCTCTATTCCAACCACCTCTGAGTGCAACTGAAAACAGCTGCTGCTGCTTCTAGGAAACAGCTTTTTTTCTACTGTTCTTAGGTAGGCGTCTTTGCAAGCAGTGAGCCGAAGAGCTAAAGTAGAGCTAAAGTAAAGCTAAAGTTCTATCTGTCCCTCCTGGTTTGCTGTCCCAGGTTGTTTCACATAGAGAAAAAAGTGTTTTATGTTTATCCCCCGGTTTGCAAGCAGTGAGCCGTAGATGCTCAAGTACTGTAGAGCTGTAGAACTATAGAACTGTAGAGCTAAAGTAGAGCTAAAGTTGTCTGTCCACCCCGATTTACTGTCCCAGCCTTCCCAGTCCAGTTAGCTACCTGTATGCCTCCACGTTAAGTATGCCCCAGTTAGCTCTGGCAAATCTCAGCCTTCCCAATCCCCAATGTGCCATAGAGCCGTGGAACCTTAGAACTGTAGAGCTTAAGTAGGCACACAGTTAGTGCTGATAAATCTGGTAGTTGTTCCTAGCCTTCCCAATCTCTGATTTGCTGTCTTTCTGAGTGCAGTACTGCCAGTACTGCTTTAAAAAAAAGTAAAATCCCAGTTCTGTGACATCTGTGGCATCTGGTTGTTTCACATAGAAACAAAAGAAAAAATAATCTGCTCTGTAAAAAATCCACGCTCCCCCCCAGCAGTGGCAGAGCTGGGGGGGGCAGTCACCCCTCCTGGCTGCCCCAGTGTGAATCCTAGCGGTACACCTCTTCGCGAGTGCAGCACTGTAGAGCCATAGAACCATAGAACCCCAGTTAGCTCTAGTAAATCTGGTACATGTTCCCAGCTTTCCCAATCTCTGATTTGCTGCCTTTCTGCTAGCTAGCAGTACACCTCTTCCCGATTTCAGGTCTGCTTAAAAAAAAATCAGTGTTTTATGTTTACCCTTCCCCCGTTTGCTGTCCCAGCCTTCCCAATCCCCGGTTTGCTGAAAAAAATCAGTGTTTTATGTTTACTCCCTCATTTGCTGTCCCAGCCTTCCCAATTCCTGATTTGCTGTCTTCCCCCACCAACGCTCTGGTAAATCTGATAGATGTCCCCCAGTTAGCTCTGGTAAATCCGGTAGATGTCCCAGCTCTTTCCAGTCACTGATTTGCTGTGTCGAGTGAAGTTTCACACAAAGAAAAAAGATAAAAAAGAAAACTTAATTCTGCTTCTCAGTCATTATGTCCTCTGATTGATCGCCTAGAATTTGACCAATCTCATGGTTCTGCAACCTGGCTACCTGTTAGGCTATGGGCCCCTCATTTTGTCTAGTGATAAACAGTTCATTGTTAATTTTTAAAATTTGTTCTATGCTGCACTTGATGTTTTTTTGCTAAAATTATGATGCCAACACTATTTTTATGCTCATGATGAGTTGCTTTTAAATGCTTTTAAATGCCATTCTGCTTTAAAAAAAATTTGAATGACCTCATGGTTCTGCTTGTGATAAACTGTTCATTGTTCATTTTTTAATTCATCTTATGCTGCACTTGATCTTTTTTTGCAAAAATATTGCTTGAATGCTTTTAAATGCAATTCTGCTTTAAAAAAAATATTCTGCTTCTCAGTCATTATCTCAGTCATTATCGCATAGAATTTGACCAACCTCTTTAAAGCTTTTAAGGTGAAATAAGATGCACGCTGTTGTTTTGTTTCCCATTACAGACATAATGCCGAATTTGGATTCTGAAACTGCTTCTGGAAAGAGGGGTCACACAGAGATTTCAGTGGCACAGAAAAAAGCTTTATGTGTTTGGAGGTAGAATATCCCAAGGTCAACATACAAGGATATGACACTCTATGCAATGTCAGAGTTCCAGCTTAACCTTGCAGCCTCAACATGCAGTGACATCTGGAGAGCTTGTGAGAAATGGATTGCTTATGCAGCAGATTCAATGAGCTTAACCAGGGTATGCAATGGGAAGTACCAGGAGGTGGAGGCTGCACTCAGTGTGTGGGTAGCAGAAATGAATGTTAAAGATGCCAGCATCTCAGATGCCATGGTGACAGAAAAGGCTAAATTTTTTGGTGAGCAGCTGGAGGTTAGAGATTTTGGGTATTCTAGAGGACGGATACAGGGATTTAAAAAAAAGACAGTCTGAGTCAGAAGCAGTACCATGGAAAGGCAGCTAGTGCAGACCACTCAGCTGTTGTTTCTGGGAGGGTAAGTTTGCAGGAGGTACTTTCAGGATTCACACCAAGTGCAGTTCTACAATATTGATGAGACAGGTCTATTGTATAGACTTGGTCCAAATGTCATTCTTGCCACTGCTCCAGTGACTGGGATAAAAAAATCTAAGGACAGGCTGACTGTGGCTTTATGCTGCAATGCTGATGGCTCAGACAAGTGGAAGCCATTTGTTATTGGGAAGTCTCGTAAAGCCCATTGTTTTGGGAGCAATTTTGATCCAGAATTGTATGCTGGATACAGAGCAAATTCAAAGACATGGATGACAGGGAACAAATTTAAAGAATGGATCACTGACTTCAACAATGCAACGCGCCTATGGTGAAAACATGTTATTCTACTGGCAGACAATGCCACAGACAATGCCACAAGTCATACCCCACCAACAGGATTGTCTAATGTGAAACTTCACTTTTTGCCACCCAACACCACATCACACATACAGCAATGGATGCAGGGATTGTATGAAATTTCAAGTGCTTTCATAAGAAGGAACTTTGTCATCACTTCATTCAGTGTGCTGAGGGTGATGCAGATATGATGGTTACAGTATGCCAAGCACTGCAGTTCATTCACAGTTCCTGGAGGTCAGTTTTGGAGGAAACAATCAAGAATTGCTGGAGACATGTCCGCATTATGCCACATGCTGATTATGCACCAAGGCATTTAACATCATCAGGAGAGGGCGTAATTACTGAACTGCAAACCCTGATACAGCAGGTACCACAACCAGGCACAGCCATGACAGCTGAACAGTATGTAGCAGCTGAAGAAGAGCTGGAGACTTCTCCCCCATTAACCGACTCAGATATTGTGGGCATCATCCGCCCAAGCATGTCTGAAACTGAAGATGAGGACTCTAACTTAGAACCAGCAGCACCAACATCTCCAATAACCTCACCAGAGACCAAAAAACGTTTGGATTTGATAATCTCCTACCTGGAGCAAAACCCATCAGATGAAACACAGAAATTTGTGGACTATGCTCTGGATATCAAAAGATTTCTAAATGCAAAGGGGGCAGGGAATGCTAAACAAAAAGGAATCATGGATTATTTCAAATGTAACTGAAATGTAAATGAAATGTTCAATGTAAAAAAGTATATGAAACACAGTAATGTACATGTACCTACAGTACAGTCAGACCTGGGTATTACATAACTTGTTACTACGTATACCTGATTATCTGAACAGGGAACCTCTGAAATGGATTCTTGGCCATGTTAATAAAATTCCTCGGGACACTGCCTGGTTACTACGTATATTTTTATTACGTAAAAAATGTGCAAAAATAAATGTGCATGGATTAACCAGGTCTGACTGTATATGTTTTTGCACTGCAATTAAAGAGTGAATCTTTATACAATAATAAATCTTTTTGAAAAAAAAATCAATGTCTGGTTACTATGTAGATTTTTATTATGTAGAAAATTGGGCTAACTCAAATGCTTACAGATTAACCAGGTCTGACTGTATAAAGGTGGCAGCCATGTTTGTGATGGCAATCAGGGATGAGTGAAGTGCGTCATGAATTCTGCATGCAATTTTCCAAAACTCTAAATCCCACTGTTTGAACTTGTTGCAACCTATGCATTTCTGGGGATTAATGTAGGGGTCTTTTAGCCAGTCTCTCTGCAAGTTACTAACCAAGGGTTTAATCTTTCTCTCTCACAATACATCTCTCTCTCTCTCTCTCTATATATATATATATATGTGTGTGTGTGTGTATACATATATATATATTACTCTGGCTCGGTAATGCCAGTATGGTTAGGGCTGAGTGCAAACTTCTATGTTAAAGCCAAATGTTTTAACTTTTATAGCTTTGCAACTGTTCAACAGATTTGCATGAAATTGGCATACATAATCTCTAGGGGTAGGTCCCTTGATGTGGCAAATTTAATGTGAATCGGTTTTGAGATACAGAGTGTCAGCAATTCCAAAATGTACGTGTTTTTTGCTGTTTTTTTTCTACAGATGTATCTCAGAAAAAGCTTTAGGTTGTAGTCTGAAATTTTCAGGGTAGAAAGCTGTTGCCTCACAGATGTGCATTTTAAAGGTTTGGTGAAAAAATATTAATCCATTCAAAAGTTAATACATTTTTAATTTTCCCATTGTTTCCTATGGGAAAAGTTACAGTAGATGTTCCGGATGAAAAAACGTTTATCACAGGAGGTACTGCATTTTTGTATGTAGGATCACACAAAGACAAGTTTGTTTTCACAGAGCTCTGTTGTTTTCATAGGACCTACCGTCATTTTGCATGTTTATTTGTTTATTTGTACAAATCAGAATTACAATCCTTTGAGTCAAGGACTCATTTCCAAAGGCTCCTCGTCAGACAAAGTACAGATTACATACAAACAGAACACCATATAGTTACAGAGGAATATAATAACATAGCTTCATATGGTTACATAGGTACATGAGTGGCAATTACAGAGGAATATAATAACATAACTTCATACGATTACATAGGTACATGAGCAGACAACGCGTAGAAAGGGTATGGCAGATTGCCATCTAGAGTGACTGAGATACAGTCCAGATGGGAAGCAATAGAGGGCAGACAGATAGGGTACTTGGTAAAATAGTGGGATTTTTGCTGGGGGGGATAGAGAGTGGTAGTGCTGAAACAGACATTCTGCAGGGGGTGCTGGTTAGCTGTCCAAGGGACATTGTCGGGGGGGATGTGGGTAGCTGGAGAAAGAGTGGGGGGGGGCCTTGGTCTGTCAACAGTTGCAGCAGTGCAAGGCAAAGAGATGGTTTCTGAGGGCAATTTTGATTAGGCCTATTCTAGCAAGGCTGGTAAACAGTAGCCAGGAGGGAGTTGTACCATAATGGGGTCCTATAGTGGAAGGACTGCTGTGCGAGTGAGTTCTTTACTCTGGGAACTGTTAGGATGGGTTTTCAGGTACTGTGGTTAGATACTACTGGGCAGGCAACAGTGGGGGAGGAGGCCACCCCTGGGGGGGAGAGACCCAGGAGGATTTTCTTCGCCAACAGGCAGGATTGGTAGAGGACCCTCTCTTCGAAGTAGAGGATGTTGGCAAGTGAGTAGGGAGAGCAGGTGTGGATGTGCCTGTCCGCACCTAACATGAGCCTACAGGCCTTGTTAATGGACAGTTGCACTTTGATGAGGGCAGTTTTGTCAGCAGCAGCATAAATTGGGAGGCCATAGTCTACTAGGTACAGAACTGATGAGGTGACTGCAATACAAAGCGCATCAGTCCCTGTGGCAATAAAGGAGGCTGATCCGTATGTTAGAGTCATATAGAGCCTATTGTGTTTTTGCAGAGCTCTGTTGTGTCCACCATCTTGTTTTACCATTGGCGAGAGACACAAAATAAAGAAAATATGTAAAAATGAATGTAACAGAAAAAACAAACACTAGGACTTAGCTTGACAGAACCTGTTTAGCTACATTCTGATGTTTGTTTTTTACAGTTGGGGCCAGAAACACCATTTCTGGGTACCCAAAACCCCAGGTGCCAAGCTTAGCGAGAAAACCCCTTCTCCCATGTTCTCTGTATGAGAACAGTGGGATTTTCTTGACCTGTGCTGCCAGCTGCACTCACATGTGTGACATCCTGTTTCTCTGGTGTCTAGTGGTACCCCCTACTCACCAATCACTGTCCACTATCCCTGGCGTCTCGTGACACCCCCTCCATATGTTTCCCTGGTGTCTAGTGGCACCCCATCCTTCAATTCCCATTATTTTTTGCTTATTTATATAATCTGACACCGGGATGCCAACCCCCAGTGTCAGATGCCCCCCAACAGTCTGTTCTGTTCTGTTCTATTTACCTGATCCCCGTGTCAGTGCTAGCAGACCCCCCAGCATTGTGGGACACTAGGGAGCCCCCTCACAGTATCCCCATATATATTTTTAAGAAAACTGTCCCCATACATCTTCTTTTTAGCTGAAAAAAAGAAAACAGTCCTTCGTTATCCCCACCACCTCCCTACCCCATCCTGGCCATCCCACTGAGCTCCCATCCACCCCCTTGCCCTAGACATACCTCTGGAGGTCAAATGCTCTCATCTTCTGAGGTCTGGGACAGGATCGCTGTCTTCTATGAAGTGCATATTTCATGTTCAAAAATGTGGTATGTGTGAAAATAGGTATGGCTTATTTTCACACATACTGCATTTTTGAAAATGAAATATCCACTTGCAATCAAGGATGAGTGACCCCTTTAATTACTAAAGAAAAAACACTGTGTTAGCTATAGTTCCTCTGTGGTACAGAGGACAAGGCACAGGGATGGACACCCAAGGGTTCGAAGTTCGAGGCCAGTCTCTCTGTAGTTTATTTTTTCCACCTACAATGAAGGTGGAAAAAATTGAGGGAAAAGTGGCCTCGAACTCAGGGCCCTTGGGTTTGCAATTGTGTGCCCTGTCCTGTGCACCACAGGTACAAAACAGCAGGTGTTTTTTCCTTTACTTATGAAGTCTGTCAATGATGTATGTGACTTGATCGCAAGTGGATGTTTATGTGTGAGAATGTGGTATGTGCGAAAATAGGCATAGCTTGTTTTTGCACATAACACATTTTCTAACATCAGCTATAAACTTACGGTCAGGCATGCAGATGATTGACAGTGGGATTTTCTTGACTTGTGAAGCCAGAGGTGGAACTATTTGTGGCTATTTGTTCTGTGAGCCAATCTTATTGCTGTCCCCTGTGTGGTGGCAGCCCTCACCAACCCTTTTCATGTGTTTCCCTGTTGTCTAGTGGCTCCCCCCACCCTCTGACTCCCATTTGTTTTATGGTTGCTTGTTTGTTTGTTTGTGTGATCCCCCCAAGAACCTTGTGTGGTTTGCTGACATTGGGGGGCCCAATCTGTGTGTCAGCACTAGAAACACCCCCCTTTCCTAGCAGTGTGGGACACTGGGGAGCCCACTCCCAGTGTCCTGAAATAGTTATTTATTTTTTGGCTGAAAAGAAGAAAACTGTCACCCAACGTCTCTTTTTCATTTAACCTGAAAAAAAGAAAACGGTCCCTCATCATCTCTGCCATCCCTCTCCCCCATTCCCACCCTCCCACTGGGCACCCACCACTCCACATCCCCCCTTACACTATACTTACATCTGGAGGTCATCCACTGTCATCTTCTTTGGACACATCTGCACTCTTCAAAGCTGAACCACAAACTGAGGAATCAAGATAAGTGCTGTCCAATGTATTTCGATGGTGCTTTGAACTTATGTTCATAACTCTGCCATTTTGAGGTATTTTTTCACCAAATTTTCAACATGGGCTTTTTGGGACCCCACCTCATGAACGTTGTCACTGTTGTTTCACTAATCAAACCCTGAAGGTGATTTCATGGCTGCTGAGCAAAATTACTTATTGGGACTGATTAACAAAATGACAGTGCCAGTGTTCATGAGATGGGATCCCAAAAAGCCCATCTTGAAAATTTGGTGAAAAAATTCCTAAAAATGGCTGCATTATGACCATTCTTTGAAATGTTTATATGCACACACATAACTTTGGTAATTTTTAATATTTTGACTCCAAATTTTCAACATACCCATTTTTTCACACCACCTCATGAACAATACAGCTGTCATGTTTCACATTCTGCCTGAAATGTGTTTTTGCACCTGTGGTGTGGAATGGTGTTTTTGCACAAATTTGAACATTTTCACCTATGGGGTTTATGAGGTGGGGCTATAAGAAGACTACTTAAAATTTGCAGCCAGAATATGAAAAAAGTGCCAAAGTTATAACCATTTTAGCAATTTTGATACACTCACTCATAACTAAATATTTTAATCCCAGATTTTCAACATAGCCTTCTTATTACCCACCCTCATGTATGTCATAGCTGTCATTTTTCAAATCCTGCCCAAAATGTGTTTTGACACCTGTGGCATGGAATGGCATTGCAGTTGTGCAGAATTATGTTTTGGCATGGAATTTACAATTTTCTGTACCGGGGTACATGAAGTGGGGTAATAATATAGCTATGTTGACAATTTGGTCACTGTTGTCCTTTGAATGGAAATGTAGGGCCCAGAGGGCCCTGTGCTTCCATGGCTGTATATATGTGTGTGTATATATATATATATATATATATATATGATTCTATGGTGGGATGAGAGCACAGTGCCCAAAGGGCCCTGCACTCTTATAGACAAATAAGGATATGATTATGCTAAGGAAATCCATTGCAAAAAACTTTGCTAATGCATTAGTTAGGATTGTTTCTACAGTGACAAAAGCATGGTAACGTGGTGTTATGGTTTCCAACCCTAACACCCCATCTCCACCCTGCACAGACTAACAGGTGTTGGGAGTGTGCCTTGAAGTTATCACCCTAATGCTCACCCCATTCTCCTATACTGCACCATCTCAGCTTACTTACTTATGGAGTGGGGTGAGCGTTAGGGTGATGACTCCAAGGCACTCTCCCTGATGTCTGTCAGTCTGTGCAGGGTGGGGGTGTGGCTTTAGAGTTAGAAACCCTAACACCACATTTCCCTGCTTTTGTCCCTGTAGTAACAACCCTAACTGATGCATTAACATTTTTTTTGCAAAGAATATATACTATATATATATACTGTATATATATATATATATATATATATATATATATATATATATATATATTTATAAAATGGTGTGGTAAAATCATAGAAATCCCACTTATACAATTGGACAAAACACGTCACATGACCGTGCATTATTTCCCAACGACCGCCGCCTTCCACTACGTACTGCAGCACTTGAACTACTTTCCAGTCCTCAAAACCTTTTCACCAGCAGCAAGACCACTCCACACCTGGTGCAGCTAGACACCCACACTAACACACATATGCAACTGACACCCACAGGCATAAGTAAATATACCAGTAGTAGCCCCACACTGTAGAAACTGATCTCTTCATCCTACCATTAATGTTTACTTAAAATTTAATTTAAAAATCAAATCCTGCCTGCCATTTTCACAGTCTCACAGTGTACAACCACTTTTATTACTGTAACCACTGTGACCAATCAGTCTGATTAACAGAAACCTAACTGTATATATAAAGTAGAACATACATTCTTTTGTTGTCTTCTCTTAATTTCTGTAAAAAAGCTGCATTTCCATGGAGAATACCGCGATCCTACACGACTTTCACTTTCACTGCAAATGTAAGCGTGACGAAGCGGCATCTCAGAAACTGAAAACCTGTTAAAAGGCAGTAAGCCCGCTGTGTTTAAAAATCAGAAAAGTGACTCCTCGTCTTAGTTGTCCTGGGTAATAGTAGTTGCATACCGCATGCGGAAGGCGGCGATAGGCGGCGGTGGTGGTGCAGAGAGCGTGGGCGGGCGGTGAGTGCGCTGGCGGCACCGCTCTCTTCGCCTACCCAACAAAAGTACCGACCACTTCGATATCCTAGCTCCTTCTGCATGATATGAAACTACCGAGCAACCAAACATCGGAGCACTCACCCGGCACAAGACAGGGCACTAACTTTGTAACTCTACAAAATGTGCACCTGCAATCCTGTATTCGGCTCGAAGTCATTCGAATACAGTTTTTCACACCCAAAAAGTGCTAGTAAAGTGAAAGTCATTTACAGATACAGTTTTTTCACACAAAAGTGCTCCCAATCATACTTGCCTCCCTCATTTTCAATACAACTTTATTTTAAACCTCTGCCAACATATCATTTATTTACCAACTACACAGAGGACTACTTTTCCACCCACCCCCAAAAAATCTATGGCCATTTTATAAGATAGATATACCATTCTATAGGTGTGCGGTCACGCTCTGATATATGCACACCTTGGACGATTCGCAGCGCATAACGACACCTACAAGGCGCAGATATCAGAGCGACTGCACATCTCAGAGTGAAGTGTTCTATTACATATGTATATATATATATATATATATATATATATATACACACACACACATACAGATATACAAATATATATATATATATATATTTCTGGCATGGTAGTGCCAGTATAGTTAGGGTTGCCCAGCCACTTCTATGTTAAACCCAAAAGTTTGCACTTTAATAACTTTGACAGCATACAACAGATCTACCTGAAATTGTGCATGTGCAGTGCGGTGCAATAGGTCTCTGGATCTGGTAAGTTGCGTTACAGTCAGATGAGCGGTTGTGGAGCTGCAGAGCACAAAAAAAGTGCTAAAATGGGTTCTTTGCACGTTTCTTTGCTTGGGGCTACAGCCCACACAATTTCTCCATCTGGTCTGACATCTTCAGGGAAGATGCAGTTGGGGTCACTGATGTGCCTTTTGAAGATTTGGTGAAAAAATATGGAACTGTTCAAAAGTTATTCCGTTTTTAAGTTTTAACATTAAAGTCAATGGGGGAAAATCTATGTGTCTCTCAAAACTGTCAGAAATCCACTTTTTACTGTTGTGCTGCCACCATCTTGTTTCAGTTAGTGGTGAAGAAAAACATCTGTAGTTCAAATTCTAGTTCCCCTAGGTAAACAATGACAGTTGTGTTTACCTAAATGGGGCCTGAGGAACACAGTGGTGCCATCAGTTTTTTCTAGGAACCCTAGAAATACCTTTTTTAAAATTGAGTCCCCTGTAGTGTTACAAATCACAGCAGTGCATTTGTGACACTTTCACAAATCACAACACTATCACATCTGTACTGTCGAAACTTGTGACAGTACTGCACCAAAAATATAATTTCTATGTCACACCACTGCACCTAAACAGGGCTTTTTTGGCTGCAATTTGCAGGGTGGCAAGCTCTGGACCCACAGATGTGCCTTTTGATGGTTTGGCAAAACAATTTTAAAGGGTTACAAAGTTACAGTGTTCCGAAGTTGAGAAATTTCCCATAGGATAACAATGTGTTGCCCGTGGCACCTTTCGGCATGCGTATCCCCAAAATGGTGTGAGATACATATTTTTCATTCTCCGCAGCCTAGTCCACCTAGGTAGACTAAGCCTGCCTGGAGGTTTAGAAGTCATGATTACCACTCTAGAGGAATTTTTTTCATAGTTGCTACATTTACTGAGATATTGCCAAATTAGTTTTATAAGGGTTCCTTTTCAGTACTATATGGCTGCTATATGACTCCATACTTATGTGTAAGTGGGAGCGCAGGGCCCAGATGGCCGCACTGCCACTTATGCATACCATTATGCAAAAATGGGCAGTGTGAGGGGAGCACAGGGTCTGGAGTGCCTGCGCTCCGAGAACCACATATCAGTTACTAGTTACATTGCACTTTCTCAAAAAGAAGGGAAATTCATTGCAAAAATCTTTGTTAATGCATCAGTTAGGGTTGATAGCACAGCAACAAAAGTATGGAAATATGATGTTAGGGTTACCACCCTACCACCCCACCCCACTCTCACCCCCCACCCTCCACTGACCAGCAGACATTGGGGTGTTCCATGGTGTGCCAGAATGAGGATTTAAACAGGCAATCCCCTAATGTTTTCTATTTCACTCTGTCCTTTCTTCTCTTTTTCTGACTATCCTTTCTTTTCCCTATCAGGGTGGCCAACCTGATAACTTATTTCTTTTCTTTTCTGTCTCCTGTTATTAAAAACGCCTGAGTGAGCAGTTAATAAGCAGCTCCTGTGTCAAGAAACATCCCATGAAGAAAGTGAAATGGTTCCTTTGTTATTTCATACAGCATGCCCATTTGCGCAGTGAATGTGCGCACATTCAAAAAGTCGCATGGTCGCACGATTGCACGGTCGCACGATCGTGCAGCAATAACCAGAAAATGTCAAAATAATGTTTATTTGCTGCTGGGTGTGGTTTACCAATAAAATAAAAGGCTATGCTGAGTTCAAATAGCCATACAGCCCCAGTGAATGCATGAAATGTGCCCCTGGTGTTTTGGTGCTTCTGTGCACTGTAGCGAGTGTTGTCTGAGTCACTCGCAGTCAGGAAATAATAAAAATATGTCTCCCTAGAGAGAATGAAGGGAGTGTATGGTACTCAAAGCCCCATGATACCCAAATAAAGAAGTGCTGCATGTTTCAGGTACAGCAAAGAAGTGTCTTTGCTGGCAGCACAGTGAGGGCTGAAATTGAAATGTTAGCTGACGGCTGCAAGAATTCAGTTGACAGCTGTTTTTGCAAGGCTGTAATATGCATCACAGGTTGGTTGCTGAATGGGAATGAATATGTCTAAGCCACAAGCAGTAATTGTAAAGCCTTTAAGAATGTATTCCTTGCAACTGGATTAATTTGTATATTTTTAGTAAAAATAATTATTTTCTCTAAATAAGAGCAGTAAGATCCTAGTTCTTGCAGGAGTAAATAGATAAGGAGTGCGCCCTTATCTATTTACCTTTTCCAAGACTAGTGATACCTACTGAACACTGAAATAAAAGCTTGCAGTTGTTATAATGAGCCAGCAAAAATAAAAAGTATAAGGTTATTACCAGAGGATGTTTTCAGATGTCCTGCTATAGGGCTGGCAGCCCCTGAACTGACTATATTTATGGGAGAAGCAGTCAGTGATGTCACAGTAGGGTAGGAGCCAGCTCCCAAGTGTGATATCATGCCCCTCTAAATTAAGTTTTTTTTAGCCTCTTCCTTCAAAATAGAGACTCCTTAAGAAACTGTCTGATGGACATTGAGGATCGCAAAAAGTCAGGTCCTGATTATAGGAAATGTACAGGTTGAAAATACTGCTTTTCTGTTAATAATGGTATCACATGACCTCTGATGTCACATCAGGTGGCTATATAAGGTAGTCCGCCAGAGAGCTAGAATGATAGTATGGAAGATGGTCAGTTGCTTTCCGATCAGAGACTGAGCAAGCGCTAAGAAGAGCTAAGTGTGGAGGTTTACACACTGAATAGAAGGAAGATTTCAAGAATTCTTTTATTTGATACTTGCTTGAAGAAGAATTATAGCCTGATGAATTACATTGGTGTGAAGGACTAACACCCCTCTTATTTTCATTTCTGCAAATATCCTTTATTTTCTTTATTTTGGACAATAAACTGACAAACACAGACCATGCATTTTTTATGCACTATACTTCATTTGTCTGTTTGATCTGTTATAAAGAAACCTCGTTAACACACATGAGGTCATCAGACCTTACTCTCACCCCATTCTCCTATGCTGTAGCATGTCAGCTTGTTTACATATGGAATGGGGTGAGAGTTGGGCCTGATGACCCCATGGCACAGCCTGATGTCTGTTGGTGAGTAGAGGGTGGGGGTGGGGTGGTAGGGGGGTAACCCTAACATCACATTTCCATACTTTTGTTGCTGTGCTATCCATGCTAACTGATGCATTAGCAAAGCTTTTTGCAATGAATATATATATATATATATATTATAGGGGTGCAGTCGCACCCCTATATTTAGGGTTATGAAGGGCACTTCTATGTTAAACTAGTAATTTTGTGCATTAATAACTTTGGACCCATTCAACGGATTTGTATGAAATGTGGCATGTGCAGTGGGGCATGGTAGATCTCTTGATTTGCCAAATTTTGTTTTAGTCAGACTTACAGTTTTTGCACACCAAAACACTGAAAAATGCACTTTTCGTCAGTTATGTGGGCAGTTTTTTGGATGTTGCCCGTGGCGCTGCATGGCCATTGTGGGCCATACTGCTCTGCGACTTGGCTCTTCTGAAAGAGGTTAGGCCAAGGAACATGTCCCTTTCTGTTTAGCGAAAAAATATTAATCCATTCAAAAGTTATTAAACTTTTAAGTTCCCATTATAAGGCAATGGGAATATTTATATGGTTATTTTGCAAACAAAGAATGGGGTTTTGGCAACCGGGTCCCTCTTCACGATCAAAGAATTTGCAGGCTCGTGATCAAAGAGTCTTTGACCCACAGAAATTCTTTGATCTCGATGACCTCCATCTTGTTTTCACTTTCCGGCTGGACAAATTCAAATTCCTCAACTCAGGGGGCACTTCTGAAGTATGGTGGGGTTACTCAACGGTCTTTCCTCTATTGAGCCATGCCTGTGGTTTTCTTCAAAATGGTAAAAAAATAGTTTTACACTTTTTTATTCTTTGATCGTGGCTCACTAACGTTCTTTGATTGTAAGCCTGCATGTTCTTTGATCGCAAGATTCTTTGACTGCGATCTTTGATCATGAGGTGATGACCAGATGGCCAGATTAAAAAATTAAATTTCTCATCCCAGGGGTGACCTAGAAACACAAAATAGGATAGGTTTTGCTCAGGGGGCTTCATTTTATCGAACCATGCCAGTAATTTCATGTATTTATGTGTAAAATTTGAAGTTCACCATTTTTTATCCTTTGATTGTGAGCCTGCAAAATCTTTGATTGTGAGATTCTTTGACCGTGATCTTTGATCTCTAGGTGACGACCAGCTGGCCAGTTGAAAAAATAAAATTTCTCAGCCCAGGGGTGACCTATAAACACAAACTAGGATGGGTTTTGCTCAGGGGGCTTTGTTTTATTGAACCATGCCAGTGGTTTTATGTATTTATGTGAAAATTTGACTTTCACCATTTTTTATTCTTTGATCACGAGATTCTTTGATCACGATCTTTGATCGCAAGGGAGGGACTAGATGGCCAGATTTTAATGCAACAGACAGGTCAATTTTAACAATCTTTAACATTAAATATCTTAGAAATGGTTTGGTCTTTTTACTTGAACTTTGGAGGGTGTTCACGGGATGTACTGTACATGGGAATTATGATTTAAAAATGACACCCCATTCTTCTTTTCTGTGGCTTGTCAGTATGATTACACATGGAATGGGGTGACATTTAGGCCTCAAAACCCCAATGACACAGCCAGTCAGCTGTCAATCTTGGGATGATGGGAGGGTCCATGGGGGGGGTGAGGACAACCCTAAGGGTCTCATTTCCTGACTTTTTGTGTTTTAACCCTAAATGATGCATTAGCGAAGTTTTTTGCATAGAATATATATATATATATATATATATATATATATAGCTAGCATAGTTACTGAAGGGTTGTGCAGCCACTTCTACAGTATGTTAAACCTAAAAGTTTGCACTTTAATAACTTTGCAACCATCTGTCCGATCTGCCTGAAATTTTGCATGCATGGTGTGGTACCATAGATCTTTGGATCTGGAAATTTATTGTTCTGGTCAGATTTTTGGTTGCTGAGCTGCAGAGCATTGAAATGTGTGAACATTCCTCAACTTTTTTGAATTCTTTGCTCATCTCTACAGCCCGAATGGTTTGTCCAACAGGGCTGAAATTTTCAGGGTATATGGGGACTGGGTCAAGGAAGTGCCTTTTGAAGGTTTGGTGAAGAAATATTAATCTGTTCAAAAGTTATTAAAGTATAATGTATGGACAGTGTCTATTAACCCCTGTTTTCAATCAGTTTATAACCTGATAATCCCATTGTTATGACATCAGTATGCTGTAAACCTCGCTTAACTATGTCATAATGATGGGATTACAGGATACAATGTCACCACCTTTCAAAATTCTTGCAAAGAAAAGGTGACCTGCTGCTTGGACATTCATTCAAAACACACACATTCCATTCAGACAGTTACAGACCTGCTGCAGTATAGCTTGCAATGGCTAATTTCAGCACTTCAAATTGCTCAACATTCAAACCAGTAGGCATTCATAGCCGAGCAGGAGAACAAATGCACACTGAACAAAACTATATTTTTTCCACAGTGGCTAGTTTTTCCATACACTATAAAATACAATGCCTGAGTAAAGGGGGTTGACCACGGATGTAATCACTTCTCGCAGTTGCCATGACAACTGTAAACCTTTTGAGCTGCACTCTCAAGGTTTACTTGGTTGTCCTGGAAACTGCATGAGGTGATTACATCATGGTTAACCACTGTTACTCAGGCATAATCCTCTATTTAAAGTTTCCTATTATAGCCTTGGGGAAAAATATATGTGCACCACAAAAGCTTTTAAAAGCTTTTGTGAAAGCAAAAAAAGCTTTTGAGCTCTGGTTTTTGTTTTCGAGCTGCTGCCATCTTGTTTTCAGTTAGTGGCAGACAAAATGGCTGAAATTCAATAATTACTGCCCCTAGGTAAATGCTGTCAGTTGTGTTTACCTACTCAGGGGCCAAGAAACACACTGGGGCATCAGATTTTCAATCTGATCCCCAGAAATGCCATTTTCACAATTGGGCCCCCGTAGTGTAGGAAATTGCGGAAGACAAGGATGTGGCACTTTTGCAAAAGTGTCACACTATTGCAAAAGTGTCACACCTGCTTCTTCCACAATTTCCAACACTACAATTATGAAAATGGCATTTCTGTGGGTCAGATTGAAAATCTGATGCCCCCAGTGTGTTCCTCAGCCCCTGATTAGGTAAACATAACTGACAGTGTTTACCTAGGGGCAGTAAATAAAGAAAACCATCCCCTGACATCTTTTAGCTTCGATGCAGAATCCTACATTGGAATTTGTGATGCAGGGTCCTGCATCAAACTTGTGTGAGAGCCACTGACAATGGGGTGCCCAATCCCCATGTTGGTGTGCCTCCTCCCACCCCCACACACTTATGTGGCACACTGGGAGCCCACCCCAGTATGCCCAGATTTGTTCCACTATTTTTGTCTTTTATGACACCAGGATGCCCACTCCTGACATTGAATGCTGCCCCAAGCCCACTTTCTTTGTTGATGGGGTGCCTAATCCTAAACGCATGTATTCCCCCTAAAACTCATGTGTCACACTGGAACTCAGTCACACTGGGAGCTCACCCCGTGTGCCAGAAACATACATTTTTTGTGTACCTGTTAAAGAAAACTGTCCCACAATGTATTTTTTTTCCTGTAAAGAAGAAATGGTCCTCACCATCTCCCCAGTCCCCCCTCCCCATCCCCATCCTGCCACTTAGCACTCACCTGCCCACACCCTCCTGTTACCCATACTTACCTCTGGTGGTCAAGAGCAGTGATCTTCTCTGGACCAGGGACAAGTCTGCACTCTTTAAAGCTAAACTGCAGTTTGAGGAATCAAGGAAAGCCGTATAATGGGAGTCAATGGGGGGGGACTTATCTTGATATCTTGGCCAATTTTAGGAATTTTGGTCCCAGATTTTGAACATGGGGTTCTTGTGAGCCCACCTCAGGAACACAGTCACTGTCATTTTGTTACTCAGTCCTGAAAGGTAATTTCACAGTCGCTACACAGAATCATCTTTTGGGACTGATTAATGAAATGACAGTGCCCATGTTCAACAATTGGTGCATGAAATTCCTAAAAATGACTGTGCTACGAGCGTGCATTGTACACTTTCTATGTAAGCTCAGAACTTCACCAGTTTTTAATATTTTCACTCCAGATTTTCAGCATTGACAGTTTTTCACACCTCCTTATGAACAGTACAGCTGTCATTTTTCACATCCTACCCAAAAAGTGTTTTCACACCTGTGCTGCAGAATGGCACGGTCGTTGTGTGAAATCAACTTTCAGGATGGAAAAGTGAAATCACAGTGCCAGTGTTCATGAGGGGAAGTCCCAAAAAGCCTATGTTGAAAAGTTGGTGCAAAAATTCAAAAAATTTGCTGCATTACCAGTGTTCATTTGGCAATTTTCTTGCAAAATTCTCTATAGGATAACATTGCGACGCCCATGGTGCCTTCGATGCCCATATCTCAAAAATGGTTCAAGATACAGATTTTTTGGCTACTAGCAGCTTAGTCCACATTTAGGTAGGTGGACTAGAGATGGGTGGAGGTTTCAAATTCATGAATACCACCGAAGTGGAATTTTTTCATAGCTGCTACGGTTACTGAGATATTGGCAAATTAGTGTTCCAAGGGTTCATTTTCATGTCTGTAGGCCTGCATTATGTCCCTGTACTTATGTGTAAGTGGGAGTGCAGGACCCAGAGGGCCCACGCTCCCACATTTGCATACCATTACGCAAACATTTTCAGCATTAGGGGAGTGCAGGGCCTATGCTCCAACAACCACATATCAGTTACATTACACTACATTTACAATGGAACAGGTGTAAATTTTTCCAGTAAACCAGCAAAAGGCATCTATGGAAATATTACTGCGATATCAGCATCTGTACCACCTTTTGGTGTCCGTGTCTCGAATGTGGGTCTGGAAAGTGCCAGTAGTGTTGCAACACTACCTTTAATTTCACGAAAGTACCAGTAGTGTTGCAACGGAAAAACTAGTAGTGTTGTGACACTACCTTTAGTTTCTTGAAAGTACCAGTAGTGTTATGACACTGCCTTTAGTTTTGCAAAAGCACCAGTAGTGTTGCGACACTACTTTTCAGTTTTGCAAAAGTACTCTATCTTGACCTATTGGAGTTTTGTGAAAGCTGTGGAATTTCATGGAATTAGAGCCCCAAATGACCAGTTTCTTTGCCATTTCATAGCAAAATAATGGTTAGGGCTTTTTTGGCTGAAATTTGCAGTGTAGCATGCCCTGGCCCCACAGATGTGCCTTTTAGTGGTTTGGTCACAACATTGATGATGGTTAGATAGTTAGTGCTCCAAAGTTGACAAGTTTCCCATAGGATAACACTGCAGTGTGTGCTGCAACTTTTGGTGCCCATATCTCAAAAATGGTTTGAAATACAGATTTTTTGCTGTGGTGACATTTGTACACTGTTAGGTAGACTAAGCCCCCATGGAGGGTTTGAAGTCATGATTACAACTGCAGTGGGATTTTTTTTCCCTTGGTTGCTACAGTTACTGAGATATTGCCAAATTAGTGTTGCAAGGGTTCCTTTTCATGACTATAGGGGTGTGGTATGTCTCCTTACTTATGTGTAAGTGGGAGTGCAGGGCCTGGAGAGCCTGTGCTGCCACATGTGCACATCATTATGCAAAAAATGGGTAGTGTGAGGGAAGCACAGGTCCCAAGTGGGAGTGCAGGGCCTGGGGGGCCCATGCTCCCACATATGGATATCAGTATGAAAAAATGGGCAGTGTGAGGTGAGTGCAGGGTCCTGAGGGCCTGTGGTACCACAACTACATATCAGTTACATTACACTTTCTCAAAAGGAAGGGAAATTCATTGCAAACAACTTCATTAATGCATCAGTTAGGTTTGATAGTACACCAACAAAAGCTTGGAAGTTCGGTGTTAGGGTTATAAACCCCTACCACCCCATCCCCACCCCCATCGTCCACACACCAACAGGCACTGGGGTGTGTGTTGGGGTCATTGGACCTAATTCTCACCCCATTCTCCTATACTGCACCACCTCAGCTTGTTTACACATGGAATGGGGTGAGAGTTAGGCCGATGACCCCAACACACACCCGACACCTGTTGGTGTGTTGAGGGTGGGAGTAGGGATGGGGTGGTAGGGGCTGGTAACCCTAACACCGAATTTCCAAACTTTTGTCGGTGTACTATCAACCATAACTAATGCATTAACACAGTTTTTTGCAATGAGAATGTATATATATGGGAGACATGATGGGCAGGAGTGGGTCATGGACAATATTCTCACTCCTGCAGAGTGAGCACTGTAGTCTCATGAGTGCCAAAGGCATGAATGAGAATGCACAGCTCATGATGCAGGAGAGAGAATATTTTCCATATCCCATGATATGCACATCATGTGTGCAGTTTATACCACTGGGGTGAGAGCTTTAGGAACATGTTTTGTGTTTCTGTGTGTTTCCTGCTCATTCTGTGTGTGGTGTGTGTGTGTGTGTGTGTGTGTGTGTGTGTGTGTGTGTATGTGTGTGTTCTGAATGGACTGGGAGTGAGAAACACAGGTGAGTGTGTTTTTCAAAGCTAACTGAGTGATTCAGAGGCTCAGTGAGAAAGACAAACTGCTGCAGGTAGCACTGAGAGAGACAAACTGTTTTGTAATAGTTTCATTTAGAATTCAGGTTGTTTTGAGGCTGAGATCAGCACAGTAATGGGCTAGGAGTGTTAGAAACTCAGTGGGACACAGGTGAGAGTGTTTTGCAAAGGTAATTGAGTGAGTCAGAGGCTCAGTGAGAAAGACAAACTGCTGCAGGTAACACTGAGAGAGAGAAACTGTTTTGTAAAATAATTTCATTTAGAATTCAGGTTGTTTTGAAGCTGAGATCAGCACAGTAATGGGCTAGGAGTGTTAGAAACTCAGTGGAACGCAGGTGAGAGTGTTTTACAAAATTAATTGAGTAAATTGCAGCTTTAGTGAGAAAGAGAAACTGTTTCTGAAGCAGTTTCCTTTAGAATGCAATCTGCAGTGCAGAAATTCTCACTCCAGTGACATCAGTAGAGTGAGGATAAATTTGATATCCTCACTCTGGTGATGTCATCAAGATTTATCCTCATGCCAGAGAAAAATAACACAGGTTATCCCACTGAGAAAGCTCTCACCCTAGTGGTAGAAATATATATAGAGAGGATACATGATGGGCAGGAGTGGGATATGGGAAATATTCCTACTCCTGCAGAGTGAGCTCTGTATTCTCATGAGTGAGAATGCACAGCTGACTCTGCAGCAGGGAGAAAATTTCTCATATCCCAAGATCTGCACATCATGTGTGCTTTTTATACAATGGAGTAAGAGCTAATGAAGTGTCATGTGTTTTTTTTTTTTTAGTCTTTGGTAACTAATCTTTGGTAAGCAGGTGAGTTTTTAGGAGTGAGGTGGGAGTACTGGGAAGTTAAGTAACTTGCTCAGAGTCACACAATATGCAAGTGGAGGTTGTAAGAATCAAACCCAAGTCTGGTCTGCTGGCTGTACCAAGCTTGTTCAGAGTTCATTACTCTAACCTCTAGGCTATAGTGAAAGCACTGTTTGTTTGTGGTGTGAGAGTGTGTGAGTGTTTCTGAATAGGCTGGGATTGTTAGAAGCACTGTGGGACACAGGTGATTGTGTTTTGCTACGCTAATTGTGTTAGTTGCAGCTTGCAGCGAGAAAGACAAACTGCTTTGTAAATGAGTTTCATTTGAATTCAGGTTGTTTTGAAGCTGAGATTAGCATAGAAATGGTCTAGGAGTGTTGGAAACTTTGGGACACAGGTAAGTGTGTTTTGCTGCGATATTTGTGTTACTTGCAGCTTGCAGTGAGAAAGAGAAACTGCTTTGTAAATTAGTTTTATTTGAATTCAGGTTGTTTTGAAGCTGAGATTAGTACAGAAATGGGCTAGGAGTGTTACCAACTATGGGACACAGGTAAGTGTGTTTTGCAATGCTAACTGAGTAATTTGCAGCCTTCAGTGAGACACAGAAACTGATTTTTGAAGCACTTTCATTTAGAATGCTAGCTTGAGTGAGTGAGTAGTGATATCAGCAGGGTTAGTATATTTGTAAATTATTTTAACTCCGATATATATATATTTATAAAATGGTGTGGTAAAATCATAGAAATTCCAGTAACATGATTGGACAGAATGAATCACATGACCGTGCATTATTTCCCAACGACCTCACGCCTCCCAGTACGACCGCACGCCTAAACTACTTTCCAGCCCTCAAAACCTTCTCACCAGCAGTGAGATCACCCATGCCTAATGCAGTTAAGCAGCCACATACAAACACACACACACACACTGTTACTACTGCACACTGTCTCACCACCCTAAATTCTAAAAACAACATAATACAGCCCATTTAACAGAAACCTAACTGTGTATAAAAAAACAAGAGAAACTACAGTTCTCTTACATCCTACTCTCACTTTCTGTTAAAAAATCTCCTTTCTACACAGACTTGCCCGATCGTTTACCACTTTCACTTTTCCTACCTGAAGTATAAGCATGACAGCCATGCGCATTGAAGTAACAAGCTGTTACCAGTTGAAACTAAGTCCTTTTGTGTTAAAAGAACATATACAGTCCTTTCCCTCCTGTTACTTTCTCTTAATTTCAGTAATACAAGGTGCAGAGTGTATTTAGATCAGAGCGAGGAGACGCCGAGTGAGTTGGCAGCTTTACGAGCAAGCCAGAGCGAGTGTTAAGTCCTTTTGTGTTTAAAAAAGATATAAAGTCCTTTCCCACTCTGTTACTTTGTCTTAATTTCAGTAATACAAGGTGCAGAGTGTATTTAGATCGGAGACGAGGAGGCGCGGGTGGTGGCCCAGCTTTCTGAAGGCAGGCGCAAGCCCAGGCCCGAGGTATTTATGACAACTCTCACTCTGCTTCACGTCTGCCTGTAAAGCTGCCGACCCCCTGGCCGTCTCGCTCATCGCCACTCTGAACTAAGACAAACAACAAGAGAAGCACTTATCTTTTTAAACACAAGCAAACCTGTCAATTCGTAACATTGTGCACACAAAGTCCGCATAATAACTTAATCACTGACTCTCGCCCGGACTACTTTCTAAAGCTCTGCCAACATATAATTTACTACATACAAGAGCCATTACAATAAACCAACACAACTAACAGAGGCACACACTTTTCATCCTTTTTAAACACAGGACTTACTTTCAACTCTGCCAGCATATCATTTCCCACCTAGACAAAGGATTATTTTCCACCACCCCCAAAACATGCTTGGCCCATTTACTAGATAGATATACCACTCCTAGGGTGTAAATTGACATCTGATATCATGCGCCTTAGCAAATGTCAGGACAGTTGTAAACCATATGACTTTTAAATTTTTTTCATTAAATAGCGTTCCTAGAGATATAATGTATTTAGTATTCCAGATCTCATTTCTCTAGCGATACTCATTATTTTTGCATACATTATTTGTACTCACTGTCTTTTCTCAATGCAGGTTTAGGGAAAACCAGCCTGTGCTGGCTACATTACCATTACTGTTGCCCTTTCGGCATGAATCCGTACCAGTTTCACTTACCATTGATATCCTAGCCACCATGTAAAGTTATCCCTTAGTTTTCATTTGCTTGCATTTCTATTATTTTGCCATTTCTGTCTACAGTACTGTTTATCTTACTATTTCACCATCACCATACCCATTGACATTTCTGTTTGCAGGCACCATGTTACTATGTGACAACACATCGCGTAGCAGACCATTCGTCCGTCACCACCATAATACATTACCCATTCTGTTCTCATTGGTGCTTGTGTTACATATACTATTAGCATTTCTGTTTGCATTGCTGTCCCTGTTAGTATGCCACAACACATCATGTGGTGGTAGAGGCACTGGGCCCATCCCTCCCGCTTCACGATACATTCACTATTTCTCATTATCATTCTTAAAAAGAAGGAAATTAGAGGCAAAAACTCCATTTAATGCATTGATTGGGGTTGTTCCACAGTGACAAAAGTGAAATTCACTGTTAGGGTTGAAAACCCCTTGGACCGCCCCACCCCCAACCGGCATTGGGGTGCGTTGGGATCGTGGGTCCTAACTCTCACCCTTTTCTATACTTCTGCTGCTTTACACATGTCATGGGGTGAGGTTGGGGCTGTTTCAATCATCTTTTAATACCGATGAAAATGAACGAAAGTCAGGGATTTTCGACCCTAACTGGCAATTCCTCACTTTTATCTTTAATCATTAACTAATGTCATTAATAATTTTGCCTCTATCTATATATTATGAGGCAAAACTCAGTTTAATGCATCAGTTAGGTTGTTCACAATGACAAACGCGAAATTTAATGTTGGGTTGAAACCCTTTGCCCCTCAGCCCCCCCAACCAGAATCAGGTGCGCGTTGGGATCATCAGCCTAACTCTCACCCCATCACATGTGGAAAGAAGCTGAGGAATAGGAGAATGGGGTGAGAGTTAGGACCGATGACTGCAACGCGCACCCTGATTCCGGTTGGGGGGTGGGCTGGATGGGTGAAAAGGGGGTTTCAACCCTAACATCAAATTTCCTCACTTTTGTTGCTGTGGAACAACCCTAACTGATGCATTAAATTGAGTTTTTTGCCTCTAATTTCCCTTCTTTTTGAGAATGATAACGAGAAATAGTGAATGTAATGCCGCAGCGGCGGGGCACTCCAGCCACGTGATGTCTTGTCACATAGTAACATTGGGCCCACAAACACAAATCGTAATGTGCATGGTGATGCAAAGCAAAACAGAAAGAGAAACAGTACTGTAGACCGAAATGTTAAAAACAATGCAAACACAACCCCAACCGCAAATGAAAACGCAAAGGGTAACCCACATAGTGGCATAGACGTGAACAGCAAGTGAAAAGGGTACGGAACCGCAAGCGGAAATGATAATGGTAACAGTAATGTAAGCGCACAGGCTGGTTTTCCCCAAAAGCTGCATAGAGAAAGACAGTGAGTACAAAGAATGTATGCAAAATAATGACTCTCAGAACAGAAACTGAGGACTTGGAATAGTAAATTGTTTATATCTTAGGAACCGTACGACATAGAAAAAAATGTAAAAGTCATTTGAATTATCACTTTCCTGGCTAGTTTTGTACCTAGCCCCCAGTAGGGGACTAAGCAATTTTCCGACGAAAAGTCCGTATCTCACACCGTTTCTGAGATACGGGCCTAGCTGCAGCCAAAAGCGCCGTAATGTTATCCCTATGGGAAAAAAACAGAAGTTGAATTGCCATAACTTTGCCTCCCTGTAATATTGTTTCACCAAACCACTGAAAGGCACATTTGAGGGATGTTAGCTGTGTTCCCTGCAAATTTCAGCCCAAAAGACAAACCGTTATTTTGCTGCAGGGCGCTAAACGATTGCTGAAATGTGTCGTACGCCGTAATGTTATCTTATGGGAAAAAGTGTTAAATTTGGAGCACCGTAACTTTGCTGCTGTGTAATATTTTTTCAACAAAACATTGACAGGCACAGCTGTGTGATGCCGGCTGCATTCCCTCCAAATTTCAGCCCAAAACTCTAAACCGTTTTTTTGCAGTGGGGTGCCAAATAATTGCTGTCATTTTCCCACAGCCTTGAAAAGTACTGTCGCAATTTGCGGGAGCTTTCTCAAATTCATTCAACAGTGTCACAAGTGCGAAAGTACTTTGCGAAAGTACTTTTTCCAGAAATGTGAAAAACATATTTCTGTAGTGTTTTACCCCAAAATAAAGACGTGGCAACCAGCCTCAGGGTCCGACCAGGTGAATACAAAAAGAATTAGGTTGCTAGAGGGTCCCAAATTTAAATGCCAAGCTTTTTTCTGATCACCAACTGAACACAAAATGGCGGATTTGTGACAGTAAAAGGGCCATTTGCCAAAGTAAAAACTGCATTTGCGACACTGTCAAACTTTTTGTTAACTTTTCCCATTGACTTATAATGGGAACTTGTTTTTTGAATAACTTTTGAACCGTTTAATATTTTTTCACGAAATCTCTGAAAGGCACATTGGGGACCCGGTTGCACATTCTCTGAAGATTTCAGACTGGTCACGCAAACCGTGCGACCTTTAGGTGCGACCGTAGAATTCCAAAAAGCATAAATGCACGCGCAGATCATGCTTAATAACTCCGCAGCCGTATATCTGACTGGTACAAAACTTGGCAGATTCCAAGGCATGTGGGTCTCGATCGTGTATTCCAAATTTCAGGCAAATCTGTTGAACAGTTGCAAAGTTATTAAGGTGCACAATTTTGGGTTTAACATGTAAATGGCTCCTCAACCTAACTATGATAGCACTACCGTGCCACTATAATATATATATATATATATATATATATATATATATATATATATATATTGCAGTTACAATTGCCCATATTAGCAACATTCGTACTAACAAAGATGTGCTAGTACCTTACTTATGTGGATGATGAATGTGAAGCAGAGGGGCTACACTTAAAGGAGTGCATATTGTGTTTGAAAAGACTTCAAGAATGGGGTAATATTGCATATTACAACAATAAGCAAAAGATGTGGGTACGGGGGAGCATTTCAAAATACCCTGTAGTTTTAATATTTTCTATTCACTTTCCAATAAGGGACAATTGTAACTACACTGTATATATTGTGGCAGGGCATTGGTGTAATTTTGCTTTACACCAGTATTGATCACATGTCAGCTATTGAAGTCTGTGCATATGCTTTAGGGAACAATGCCTCTAAATACTTGTTTCTTATACATTTTATCAGAAGAGGGTCTCTCATTTGGTCTGAGCTACAACTATTTTGAGTTTGACAAAAACATGTTTTCTTCAACAATGTGGCAAAGCGATGAGCATACCAATGGTGCCACCCTTGGCCAACTTCTTCCTGGGTTACTGGGAAATCAATACAGCTTTGAACCTTTACGTAAAGCCCTTTAAAAACCATGTAATCGGGTGTTTTTTGTTTCACTGATGACATCAACTGCATGTGGAAGGGAACCCAGGAAGAGGCTAGTGAATTCTGCTGTAGCTTAATCAGCATGATTTGAATTCAGAATGTACAAGCACTATTAATCCCACACAGTTGGACTTCCATTATATTACATCAGTGACTGAGAATGACAAGAACAATACTAATGGATATCATAAGAAAACAGCTACTAACAGCCTGCTAAAAACAGACAGTGTACATCCACACACCCTTATAAAGTCCATACCTTATGAACAATTTCTCCAGATTTGGAGAAACTGCTCCAGAGAGGCTGATTTTAAAGAGCAAGCAGGAGACCTGACTGACAGATTTTTGGTTAGAGGTTATGATAGAAAGGTCTAACAAGAGGCCCTAGGGAGGGCAAATAGTAAAGACAGATAAACTCTGCTGAAATCAAAATTGAGGGAAACCGATGAGAAAGTACCAGAGGGCTTCATTACTAAGTATACTCCTCTGACAGCCAGGATTAGAAGTGTAGTCAAAAGGTATTGACCAGTACTACTTAGCGATCATATTTTGGCACATGAACTTATCATATCATCAAAAATAGAATTTTCTCATGCACCTAACTTAAGGGATAAATTGGTCCATAGCCAATTTGAAGACACTACCTGCCATGTTGAACCTAGGAATTAACTTCCCCCACCTCCAATAGGGATGCACCATTGTGGGCGTTGCAATATGTGCAAGTTTTGTAATCAAGGCAAAACTTTAAAAGTAAAAGGATATGACAACACAATTGAGGTTAGGAGTTTTATCTCTTGTAACAGTAGTTTTGTTGTATTGTATACTATATGCCTTGTGGTGCAGTTGCTCTTTAATTTATGTGGGCCATACTAAGAATCATACTAAGAAAGGAATGAAGCTGAAAGGCACAAGGCCCATAGTGCTTCATTGTTTTACATGTAGTATTTTAAAATGGAACCAGATTTCATATGCCTGTCTAATCTATTTTTAAATGTAGACTTTTTTTCACTGACAATAATGTTAAGGGGCAGTTTGTTCCAAGGCCCTACTATTCTTTGTGAGAAGTAGTGGGCTCTTTTCTTTGTTTTGCATTTACACCTGGCAAGTTGTAACGGATGACCCCTAGTATTTACATGAACTTGCTTGAATTCCAGGCCACATGTGCCAGTTAAATAGGGATCTTGTATAATGTCCCAAGTGAACAACAAGTCACCTCTAATTCTCCTATTTTCCAAGGACATAAGGCTGAATTTGAGTAACCTGTCCTTGTATGACATGACCTTAGTACAAATAACAGACTTTGTTATTCTTTTTTGGACTTTTTCAATTCTAGCCACATCTTTACATTTGTAAGGGTTCCATAACTGAGAAACATAATCAAAGATAGGTCTAACATAGGCTCTATATAATGGTAGCAAGATGCTTGGATCTTTAGATGTGATGTTATGGCGTATTGCCCACCAGATCTTATTGGCTTTACTAATGATAAGTGTATCAAAATTCAGACATGAGTCTATTGTAATCCCTAGATCTCTCTCATTAGTTTTTGCCATTAGTATTTTACGATAAAGAAGGTATTGATGTTTAGTGGGTTTTTTTGCCAAAATGAAGAACACTGCATTAAGTGGATTGCATTGAAGATTCCATTTAACAGACCACTCCTCTAGTTTGTAAAGATCTTCCTGAATGATTGAATGGTCATCTATTGATACACATATATTACTAATTTTACAATCATCTGCATACTTGACAATGTTACTTTTAATATTGGTGGACAAATCAGATATAAATATCTGAAACATTAGTGGTGCCAGAACAGATCCCTGAGGGACCCCACTTTCTACCTTTATCCAACTAGAAGAGTAACCATCAATAGTCACTCTTTGTTTCCTATTCTGTAACCAGTTTGAAATCCATTGACAGGACTGATAATACACATCCAGAGCTTCTGTACTAATGCCCAGTGCAGTGCTGAGTCAAAGGCTTTTTTAAAATCAAGCAGAATGACATCGCAGGGTGTACCATTATCTAAATGATCACTCACTAGATCATAAAAACTTATTAAATTAGTGGCACATGATCGACCCTTAATAAACCCATGTTATGTCTGATCTAAATCTAAAATGTCTGATGTTATCCTTGATTATACGTTCCAACATTTTACCAAAAATACATGTTAAACTAATAGGGTGATAGTTGTCAGGTGAATTCTTGTTTCCCTTTTTAAACAGTGGTATAACATTGGCTGATTTCCATCTGGATGGGACCTTTCCAGTACATAAACTTTTATCAAAAATAATTTTAAGGGGGGGGGCGTGGTTTGGCTCCCGACGTGATGACCGCTTAGTGTGAGCGCTCCGTATACCGGGGGTAATATTAGAGCTGTGCTCCGTGTCTTTTGCCCATTCCAGATGCTTGAACAGCTTGACATTCAACCGGAAAGGCTGGGCAATCAGGAAATAACAAAATTATTTGAATTACACAATGGATCGAGGAGTATTTGCCACGACAACTGGCCATGTCGAAACGTAGCGGGCCGGGAAAAGCAGCGGCCTCTAGTGCACAGCACACCCAAGAGATGTTCTCAGTGCTTCTCAAACAAATGGCAGATGTAACCCTGGCTGTGAATAATACGACAGCGGCGATCAACAGGTTAGACTCCCGCCTAGACATAACCGAACATAAAATCAAAGATAATGCAGATGCAATAGATGAACTTTCTGCCACAATGAGAGCTCAGGAAAGATCAATACAAGCACTACAGGCTAAGGTCGATGACCTAGAAACCCGCAAGGTGAAATAACCTACGACTGTTAGGGTTTCCGGAGGGTGTTGAACAAGGCAACCCTGTCGAGTTTCTTTATGACAGTCTCCCTGACATACTAAAGCATAACCTTCCCCCTGGCTTCACAATTGAATGAGCACACAGAACTCTTGCCCCTAAACCGAAGCCAGGTGATAGGCTGCGACCACTTATGGTACGAATACTAAATTTTGTGGACAAGGAATGGGTCACATCTCGTGCTCGGGAGCTGGGAGCTATTTACTGGAGGGAGCATAAAATAATGATCTTTCAGGATTTTTCTTGTGACTTGGCAGCCCGTCAGAAAGAATACTCCGAACCCAGATGTGTCATGCATGAAAGGGGCATTAAATTCTCACTACGGTATCCTGCGATTATGCGGATTGAAGAGAACGGTGCATCTTTATCATTCTCTACCCCAAGTAGTTTAATTGAGCATTTAAAAAATAAAAGGTGTGGAGAGCTCAGGTCAATGGACTTTTCTAAGGAGTCTACTTCACAGGGAATAAGTCACAGCAACAACAAACCGCTTGATGGTACCTGTACACTTTTGTCTCGCCCTGGTGTGTTCCAGTTCCAAGGCCAGAGTGCACCACTCCCAGCACTCACTCAGAAATGTCAACAGACTGAGATTCATCCCAAAAGAATTCACCCAGTCAACCATGCAGCAAAGGACTCTGATCCATCGTCAAACACAAAGGTCCCTGAGGTGGATTTTGACTCTCAATTCCTTTCCCCTAATAGATTTGCGTCACTCACCCCCGCTCTACGGGATGATTTTACTGATTATCCTGAAGAAGAAATGCTTCATGAGGCTTCGAAGGCTGAATATCCTGGTGATGATCCTGTGTTAGTGGTACATGCACCTAAAGATTCCAGTCAGGAATTGCCTAAGAGCAATTGTGGTGAAAACAGAGCAGATCAATGTGCATGCCTGCCTGAACTCAGTGTTGAATGTTTCCCCTCCCTGGATGCACAGAGCTAATATTAGATAAGTATCTGTATGCAGTTTTGGGGTGAGAAGTGGAATGGGAGGGAGGAGCCAATGGGTTGTGCAGCTTGTCTGATACACCACTCCTTGTGGACTATCTGGTCATTTTGGCCTTAACGAAACCAGGTGATGTATTATACACTTGGTTTTAATCCTGAGTGCCCAGGCATGACCCTCATAGTAATAAAAACCCCTAGAGTTCTATGCCCTGTGGAGGATTTGCGATCGGGGCTGCTCCGCTAGTCAGCTGGTCTGCAAGACTATACTTGAATGCTGATAAGGACTGAGCGGAGGCACCCCTCCCGGCCCCCTCCTATGGGCATCACAATTATGTTATGGGGTCAACACTCTATTTGGCAAGCCTAATTGTGAGCTGTTAGTGAAATTGGACATGGGGCTACGTTAAACGGCTTGACCCCCGAGGAAAGGGTTGCACACATGGGCAATAAGTCCAGGTTAACACCCAAGACCACCTCCCCACTGTAGGTGGAACGATGAGGCCTGAGAGGATTTTGACTCCTCGGCCCGAGTCATCGTTTATTTCCAAAGCGCATTGGTGCGCACCAGGTGTAAATAGTTTTAGTGTGTTAAAAATGGTTATATTTCAGATTACTCCTACAACGTTGCAAAACAATTGTGTGATGTTAATCTTTAGTACACCCTGTATTATGTTTGTACGGTTACAAATTGGATCTGAGGAAGAGACAAGATGTCTGAATGAGTTTATCCCTTTATATCCCCCTTAAAAAATTTGTTATATCCGTCCCAATGGGTGATATCTCCTTTATAACTTGGAACATAAGGGGGTTAAACTCCCCCTCCAAAAGGAAGCAGGTATTCTCCCACCTTAAGAGACTTAAAACTCAGATGGCCTTCGTGCAAGAAACTAAACTTGCAGAAAAAATGGGACAGCCATAAGAACTGGGGTTGTCTACAGGCCCACAGACCAGAGGGAGGACATAGACACATTACTGTTAGAAGATATACAAAACATGACAGCTAAAGGGGAGGTTCTGATAATGGGAGACTTCAACATGCCAGATACAGATTGGTCAATACCAGCAGGAACATCTGCCAGAACTAGACTCATAGTGGATTCCCTGCAGGGAGGGCCTCAAACAACTGGTACAGCAACCCACAAGAGACAGGGCTATCCTAGATCTAGTACTGACTAACAAAGAAGGGATCACAGATCTCCAGGTAGAAGGTCACCTGGGGCCAGTGACCATCACATGGTATGGTTCAATTTGGCTACTACATCTAAATCATCCCATTCCAAGGCAAAAATATGGGACTTCAGAGGAGCTGACTTTGATAAGATGGCCAACAGAGTTAAGCTAACCCTGGCAAAAAGAAACACAGGTGAGGAGGTACAGGCAAAGTGGGCAAGCATTAAGGATACAATACTTGAAGCAACATCCCATTGTGTTAGACAGAAAAGGAAGTGCAAAAGAAGAAGGAAACCACTTTGGTTCTCAAATACAGTAGCAGAAAAGGTCAGAGCCAAAAGGCTGGCCTTCAGGAAATCTAAGGGAACACAGTGGGATGAAGATAGGGAGGCATACCAAACTGTCCTAAGGGAAGCAGGTAAGGCATTAAGGCAGGCAAAGTCCCAAACTGAGGAAACACTAGCACGAACAGTAAAAGAAGGTGACAAGACTTTCTATAGATACATTAGTGAAAGGAGAAAGTCCAGAGGGGGTATTGCTAAGCTTAATGGAGAAAAGGGAGCATGTAAGGAGGAGGACCCTGTAAAGGCATCTATCCTAAATAGATACTTTTGCTCAGTATTTACTGAAGAGAAGGTAGGGCAGGGCCCACAGCTCAGCATCATGGACACAGGGGGGAGGGAGGTGAGCACTACTCCCTTCACAAAAGAAAGGGTCCTACAAGAGCTTGCTAAACTCAGGGTGGATAAGGCAATGGGACCTGATGGCATACATCCCAGGTGTAAGGAGCTAAAGGAGGAACTAGCAGAGCCATTAGCAGAATTGTTTAGTGAGTCTCTGAGCACAGGAGGGTCCCAGAAGACTGGAGAAGGGCTAATGTGATCCCGCCCACAAGAGTGGTAGTAGGGAGGAGGCGGAAACTACAGACCAGTCAGTCTTACCTCAGTAGTGGGCAAGATTATGGAGCACTCCTTAAGGAAAGGATAGTGCAACACCTGGAATCCATAGGGGCACAGGATCCAAGACAGCATGGGTTTACAAAAGGAAGGTCCTGTCAAACTAATCTCATAGATTTCTTTGACTGGGTAACCAGAGTGGTGGACCAAGGGGAGCAGTTGATGTCGCCTACCTTGACTTCAGCAAAGCTTTGACACTGTTCACATGAAGATTGATAAATAAGCTGGGTAGGCTCAGGGTGGGTCGAAGTTGGTCAACTGGGTGGCAAACTGGTTGACTGGCAGAAAAACGAGAGTGGTGGTAAATGGTATACAGTCAGAAGAGATGCAAGTCACAAGTGGGGTACCTCAGGGATCAGTCCTGGGGCCAGTCCTATTCAACATCTTCATTAGTGACCTGCAGATGGACTAGAGGGTAGAGCTTGTCTGTTTGCAGATGACACCAAGATCTGCAACAGAGTAGATGATCCAGATGGGGTGGGCAGAATGAGAAGAGATTGGATAAACTAGCAAAATGGTCAGAAGAGTGGCAACTGGGATTTAATGCAAAGTGCAAAATCATGCACATAGGGAAGAGAAACCGAAGCCACTTATAGGCTGGGAGGGAGTTGCTAGCAGTCACAAAGGAAGAAAGAGACTTGGGCATCATCATCACTGATGACCTAAAATCATCCAAGCAGACCTCTAAAGCAGTAGGTAAGCTAGGAGGTGTTAGGGTGTATTAATAGGAGTATCACAAGTCATAAGAGGAGGTAATAATCCCTCTGTACAAGACATTGGTTAGGCCCCATCTGGAGTACTCGTGCAGTATTGGAGGCCACACCTTCACAAGGACATTAACCAAATTGAGGCAGTCCAGAGAAGGGCAATCAAAATGGTGCAGGGACTGCATCAGAAACATATGAGGACAGATTAACAGAGCTCAATATGTACCCTTGAGCAAAGGAGGAGAGAGGATATGATCGAGACATTTAAACACCTTAAGGGCATAAACAAGGTGAAAGAGTCTAACATGTTTAAATATAAGAAAAATAGCAGGACAGAGGACCATCATGAGATTAGAGGAGACCGATTAAGGGGAAATGAGGGAAATTCTTTTTCACAGAAAGGGTGGTAGATGCATGGAATGGCTTACCACAGAAGTGAGTGGCTATGAATACATTGCAGGGCTTCAAACAGGCATGGGATAGGCATAAGGGGCAATACAGATGACTATGAATAGATAGGTCACTGACAGAGCAAAGGCCGATGGCACATTTATAAGGTAGAAAAGAAATGGGCAGACTGGATGGGCCTTGCTGTCCTTATCTGCCGTCAACTTCTATGTTTCTATGTTTCTAAAAAGACTGCAAATATTTAGTCAAGGACTGGGTGGGTATGGAACTGCACTCCTGTGCCTCTACGAAGAAAAGAGGCGTAGCAATCCTGTTCCACAAATCGCTCCCCTGGGTGATGGTTAAGAAGAAGACAGACTCTCAGGGATGATGGGTATTAGCTTTTCTCGACACCCCCGAGGGCCGCCTTTTGGTGAGTAGCGTTATGCTCCCAACGTGGATGACCCTTCTTTCTTTATAGAGTTAAACTCTAAACTAGACACAATGATAGAAAAAGATACTCCCATTATTATGGGGGGGGGGATTTTAATCTTACACTTGTCCCCGTGCTGGATAGGAGTGACCTAAGCAAAGAAACTCACACTAAGGGAGCCGTGGCCGTTCAACGCTTAAGCACTGAGTATCAACTGGTAGACATATGGCACCTAGTGCACCCCTCTGTCCGGGACTACTCCTATTACTCTGGGGTCCATGCTACTTATAGTAGATTAGATTACTGGCTTATTTCCCATACTCTTACAGGCCTAGTTAGTAACTCAGACTTTCTCCCCTTGGTAATCTCGGACCATGCCCCAGTACAGGTAGTTATTTCATGGGGCCCCCCGCCAAGATCCCTTCTTGGAGACTTGATCCGTCACTTCCTGTGATCCTAACTTCAGAAATGGGCTGAATCAGAGACTATACACTTTCTTAAAGAAACCCTGTTGAGGATACTTCTGCTCAAAATACCTGGGAGGCCTTAAAGCCACCATGCGGAGAAAATTATAGGATATGCTCCTACAGGAGGAAAAACAGGGAAAGGAAAGGGTTCAGCTGGAGGGACGACCTGCTTAAAGCTGAAAAAACTCTTAAGAGCACACACCCCTCCTCCAAGTCTCTATGGGGTTAGAAAGTTCTGGAGATAAGAACCAGGTTAAACGAACTTCTATCCAGGGCTGCAGCTCTGGCACTTACTAGATTAAAACATACATATTGGGAGGGGTGAAAAAGTGGGAAAATTTTGGCATATCAGCTGCGGAAACAGCAAGGAATAGATATATAGGGGCTGGAGACCCAGCCACAGGAGTAGTAAAAAGCAGATCCAAGGAAGTGAATGATATTATGAGGCATTTATTCTCAATTATATAAGTCAACTAGAACTAATCCCTGCTCCGATATATTATCATTTTTAGATATGGTAAAATTGCCAAAGTTGGCTCTAGAACAAGATGCAGCCCTTGAAACCCATAACTCATGTAGAGGCCGTACTTTGAAGGCTTTAAAAGGGGAAAGCCCCTGGCAGTGACTGGTTCCCTGTGGACTTTTTGCAGCTATTAGCCCCTCTGATCTCTCCCCTGCTCTGTAAGGTCTTTAGAGAAACCAAGGATAAAGGTATATTACCTCCTACATTAAGGGAGGCTGTCATCTCAGTGATCCCAAAAAAAGGTAAATCCCCTGATGACCCGGCTAGTTATCGCCCCATCCCCTTAATAAATTCTGACAGCAAGGTCTTTGCCAAAGTGCTTGCGGACAGATTGGCCCTGGTTCTACGTTTTCTGATCCACCCGTCACAGGTCGGTTTTGTAAAAGGTAGATATAGTACTGACCATATTAGAACACTTATTAACCTTATTCACCTATAAGTCAGGATACAGTAAGGGCCTCTGCTGCTGTTGCCATTGATTTTGAAAAGGCATTTGACTCAGTGGAATGGGACTACCTGCAGGAAGTTCTACATTACATGGGGTTTGGACCCAGTTTTAGGCGACTGTCTCCTCCATTTACTCATCCCCTAATGCAAAAGTCCTTACAAATTGGTACTTCGCAACCATTTCCCTTATACAGAGGTACACGTCAAGGGTGCCCGCTCTCTCCTCTGCTGTTTGTCCTTGCTATTGAACCATTAGCAGCCACAATCAGACAGAACACACACATCATTGTATTGGTAGGGGGCAGGACTCTGTCTCCTCACTGCTGTATGCTGATGATCTGTTGGTATTACTAAGAGATGTTAATGAGTCCCTACCCCACCTTCTAGAAATTTTGGATACCTTTTCATCCATTTCAGGGTTAAAATAAATCAATCCAAAACCGAAATACTCCACTTAACATGCGTGCAAATCTACATCACAGGTGGCTTGGACTTAAATGGTCTCAGCATATGATCAAATATTTGGGAATCATGGTTGGGAGTAACTTAGCTAAGTGGTGGGATAATAACCTGTGCCCCCTTCTGGCCAGTTGTAAACTGAAAATAGAGCGAATAAACAAGCTTCATCTAACCATGGCAGGTAAGATAGCCGCTTTTAAGATGTCCCTTGCCCCGAGATTTTTCTACGTGCTTGCTCATATCCCCCTTTTTCTCCCTAAATATTGGTTCAAGAAAATAGATACGATGATTGGTTCCTTCATATGGGGTCCAGACAGACCTCGTTTCAGTAGAAATCAACTCCGGTCTCATCCACTGCTGGGAGGATGGAACCTTCCATGGACTGAAGGCTACAAGATAGCTTTTCAAGGAGCACAAACATTGAAATGGTTCCTTCCCAGAATATTAACTCTCCCAGTGGTTAAGGCTCGAGCTGACATAATGCTAGCCCCAGCAGTCTCCTTTCTCTGCTCTCCTCAGATCAGGATCTTACACTGCATCCCACTATTGGGACTTCAGTCAGATATTGGAAGATTTTACAAACAAAAATAAAGCATTGATACTTACACATATGTGCCCCTGTGGAATAACCTAGCATAACTATTGGTGGCTCCAGGTGAGCTTAGCCATCCTGGCAAGGAAAGGATTATATTTCTAAAGGATGTGCTGGGCCTCAACTCCCTTGTGGTGGATATATACCAGAACTTGCAATCCAGATGGAATCGGGGTAAATCAGATTTTTGGAAATACCTCCTACTGCGGGATAGTCTTAAGCCCCTTCTAAGTTGGGGCAAAGCTCTCCCAACTAGTGACTCACACTTAGAAAGGTGGCTGGGCCTACCTAATAAAGTTGCAACTAGGATATATGCTGTACTGCGGGACTCGCTACCATCCACCAATATAAAATCTAAGTTAAAGTGGGAAAAAGCCCTAAATATCACTGGATATCAGAGATACAGTGGAAACAGTGCTGGCAGGTTGGTTTAAAGTTCATAAAGACACAAGAAAGCAGACTTTTATAGTAAAATTTTACATTATTGGTATAGAACACCTGCTATATTAAAGAAAATGCAAATCATACGCATGATAAAGGCTGGCGCTGTCTCCAGCCTGGGGGATCTATTTCATATTCTTTGGCAATGTTCCCAGATACAAGGTCTTTGGGATGAAGTGATACTTGCTGCTAGTGCAACACTTAAATGTCAGGTCCCAGCGGACCCTTCCCTTATGCTGTTAGGTCTATGGCGTGGGGTTCCCCCCCTTAAATATCAGGAACTTAGGTGGTTACTCTTATTTAGCATGCAGGTTAAATGCCTAATCTTACAAAACTGGCAAAGCACTGCACTGCCCAATCTTAAGGTGATTCTTGCCACGCTTTCCTCTGTTCACGAGATGGATAGGCGGACACATATGAGCTATGGGAGGATAGAATACTTTTCTTCTTGTTGGGCCCCTTTATGACATATTTGTCACCCAGAGCTGGTATCGGTTGATCAGTCTCCTCATATTCATCTGTCACCACTTAATGTTTGAATTAAGCTATTCATAATACTTTGCTGTGATCTTATGGTTATGGAGTCTATAATGTCTTCAACTGCAATACTATGTATATGTGTAGGACTTAGTGTATATAGTTACCCATATTGTGATAATTTCTGTTTTACAGGTTTATTATAGGTCAAACTTGTATGTGAATATCTACTTAGTCTTAACTGTGTAGTTTGAGTAATAGTAATTAACATACCTACTTTACCCGTATATATGTAGAATACTGTTTAATAGCTGTTGACATACCCACAGTAGGTACAGATAATGTTTATATCACTGTGTTTACTCTGTGGTCTCTCCTTCCAGAAACAGTGTATGAGCGCCATTAGAGGTGTAATTATTATATTCCATAAGTCGTTCAGTTATGTGGTGATACCTCCCTATGGTTGCGTGTTATGGGAAAAGAGAGGTAGGTGCATCTATTTTGTCTTCTTTATAGTGTATGTTAGGACCTAGTTACTATAGGCATTCACAGTATATATCTTTGGGTGTACTCACTCTGTATTTTTTTTTCCTTTTTCCATTTTGCTTTTGGATTCATTACGTATAGATGTGTATTAAGGTATTGTTATCAGTTTACATATTAGAACTTGATTTTATAAAAGAGGCACATATCCTTTAAATGCTGTCACTTACACAATTATTAGTGTAGCCTGTATGGTCTCTAGGAAGGGATGATGATACATTAGGGACATGTCCAGTATGTCAATAGCTAGTGATCCTGAATGTACATCTACTGCATATGTAACAGAGAATGTTAGTTTAGTTTAGTTTATTGTTCTAGGAATTACTACCTTTGAGCCAGAGGCTCTTTTACAAAGGTTCCACGTCAATTAGGTACAGTACAAAAGGTTACATAGATAACACAACAATTTGTGTTGTGTCAAGAGCAAGAAAACATATACAAATACATATCAAATCATTTGTACAAAAGGACATGAGATATCAACAATCACATTATTATTACAAGAAAGAGGTCATGCCAGATTAGGAGAAACAAATAGGGAAAAGTCCAGAACAGAGAGGTAAGTGGAAGGTGGGGGAGCAGACAATAGCAGAGAAAAGGTTTCCCAAACATGTCTTTGTCAAATAAAGGACAGGGTGGGTAGTGAGAAAATAGAGGTTTAATCAGGGCAGTCACAGGAGCTGGAGGTGGCAAGGTGAGAGAAAAGCCTTGATTTGAAAATACCTAGAGAGGTGGAGGCAGTAATATGAGTGCTGAGGGCATTTAGCCAGCTGGGGCAATGAGAGGCAAATGATCTTTGTCCCTGAGAAGTCCGGCATCAGGGACTGGAGAGGCTGGTGCTCTGATCTCTGGTAAAGCAGGATGCAGAGCTCGGGCATAACAGGTCTTGATACAGGGTGGTGAGGCCCAGGTGGATTTTTCGCCATCAGGCAGGTAAAGTACTTTATCCGGTTTGAGAGTTGCAACCAACCTGAGTCAGCATAGAGTTCACATGTGGAGTGCGTCGGTGTGCACCAGTGAGCAACCGACAGGCCTGTTTAGGGATGTTGTAATGCGACTAAGTGCTGTAGTAGTGGCAGATCCTTATATAACTAAGGCCTACAATCAAACTGAGATGATAGAGGATTGGATGGCAATCCTCAGTGCAGAATGGGTAAAAGCTGTCGGTTCCTGATACAGAATCCCAATTTGCTGATTAATAGTTTTGCTGTACTATCAATGTGGGTTGCAAAGTATAGGCCTTGATCAAAGTTGATTCCAAGATATTTGAAAATTGGCACTTGTTCAGGGTATTTCTAGGTATGTATTAATGGTGAGTGGGACTTGCCATTTCTTGTTTCTTGGGTTAGCATGGATTTAGTTTTTGTGGTTTAGAACCAGCTTATGTTCAAGGAACCACATCTCAACTTGGAAAAAGCATGCTGAGAGGTTGAGGCATAAGGGTTCGGATCTTTATGAGTGGCAGAATCACGGCATCGTCGGCATAGAGGATTATTTGTTCAGGGCAGGATTTGGGGAGGAGTTTAGGAAAAGGCTGAAAAGGAGGGGCCCAGGATGGATCCTAGGGAACTCCTGAGCGAACTGGTTCTGAGTCTGAAAGAACTCCAGCTACTTTTACAGATTGATAGCACTGAGCAAGGTAATTTTACCCAGTCACCAGGACCCTCACGAGCCCTAAGGATAGTAGTTGTTTGATAAGTAGGCCATGGTGAACTGTATCAAATGCCTTGGTTAAGTCAATGTGAGACTGCTCCAGTTAGGTTTCCTTTGTCCATGGCATTGTGGATTGCTCCTGAGAATTCAAGTAGGGCAGTCGATGTGCTGTGCCTTTCCTAAATCCATGCTGCTGAGTGCATAGGATGTTGTGCTTTTCAGGTAGTCTGAAATTGGTCCATACCAAGCGTTCAAGGGCCTTAGAGAGAGGTGGTAGTATTGATATCGGGCGATGGTTACCAGGCAGTGACTTATCACCACTTTTGTGCACGGAGTGACAACTGCAGCTTTCCATTTCCTAAGGAATTGGCTGTAGAGAGGGAGATTGAAAATTTTGTGAGGGGCAGTACTTCCTCCAGAGTGAGGAACGAAGTTTAAGGTCAATAGTGTTGCTGCTTGCTGGGACTTAGAAATAGCTCTTTACATATTTATAGACTTCATGTGCCTTTACTAGTTTGAAATGGAAGGGTGGTTTGGTTGGAGAGGCAGTAGTAGAAGTAGAAATTGGAGGTCAGCATCAGTGAAGAATCAGATGAGAGGACACCACTAAGGTCCGTGAAGGTATCATTTAGGGTGTTGCAATGATCTCTGGGTCTAATGTAGTGGTTCCATCCACATTCATTATTGTAGGAAAGTTTGGACTGCTGACCCATGATATTCTATGTTGTCCCAGAAGGATTTCCCTTGCCCATGAAGGAGTTGGAGGGCATTCTTGAAGTAGGAGCTATTCATCAAGCGGATCTGTTTAGTACAGTGGTTCTGAGCCTGTTTATACTTTTGAATGTCCGACAGAGTGCCAGTAGCTCTTGCAGTGGCCCAGAGGTGATCCTACTTTTGAGTTGTGCCAATAGCTTCGCCGTGAGCCAGGGATTTGTGAGTGCTTTGATTTTGCACTTTTTACTGATGCATAGGTGTCACAGGCAGTTGAAAGTAAATAAAGTAATCAAGGGCTAGGTCGACATCTTGAGTTTTGTAAATCAAGGACCAGTCTATCTGCCTAAGACAGGTCTTGAGATGAATAAGGTTGCCATAAGGTAGGACTCTGCTATAGATGGTTTTGGAGTGAACACAAACTTATTTGTCCAGGTACATATTATTGAAGTGATCACTGAGCGAGGTCAGGAGAACACTTACATTGGTTATACTGGGTGGGTGGCTGGTAAGGATCCAGTCAATGAGGTGTTGGTCCCTGATTTGTAGTTTTTCCTGGTAGGGAGTTTACCACTTGTGTTAAATTTGCTGCTAGGATAGCACCTTTGTTTGACCCTGCATCAGGAGCAAGCCAATTTATATTAAAGTCCCCAAGGAGAAGGAGTTCGATGTCAGAAGGTTGTGTACTTATGAACTCGAGGAC
Source organism: Neoceratodus forsteri (assembly GCA_016271365.2). Classification (NCBI taxonomy): domain Eukaryota; kingdom Metazoa; phylum Chordata; order Ceratodontiformes; family Ceratodontidae; genus Neoceratodus; species Neoceratodus forsteri. The sequence goes on from CM057452.1 coordinate 1,880,031,650, forward strand.
AGCCTGTAGGCCAGAATCAGGATCTTTTGGTGGGATATAGATGGAAGCAATCGTGAGGACTTTGTTTTGGGCACCAAGTAGTATCTTGATAGGGAGGTTGCACTGAGGTTTCTGTGGTGGGGTAGAACCAGGGAGACAGGTGGAGTAGTCCTTTTATGATTGCACACCCACCACCCCTTTTAGGGTCCTATCCAGCCTGAATATCTTGTAGCCTGTATAGAGATGGCATGATCCAAGTATTACGTGTCAGCCAAGTTTCGACGATGGCAAGGATATCCGAGTTGTGCTGGCTGGCAAAGATTTGAAGGAGGCCAGTTTTGGGAGGAGACTGCAGATGTTAGGTAGCAATTTTGAGCCCCCTCCATTTTGGTAGGCTTTGTTGTACTGTGAGGAGACAGGGCCAGGATTTGAGTGGACACTTCCTGATATCAAGGAGGAGGAGTAGGAGTTTAGAGACAGTTGCTGTGCTTACGTAGTCAATAGAATTACACTTCTGAGGCTTATCTGCGGCTTGGACCAGTGCAGGCGTCTAGGGACCCAGAGCAGGAGGTTGTTAGTAATAGAGGATGATATGCCCATTTATCTTTGTTGTAGCTTGTCAGTTGCACCCAGTAGCTTGCAGATAGGTACCTGGTGGATAAGTCAAAAGCCAAAGAATGATCAACAGCTGAGGTCCAGAGTCACTGAAATGTTAAAATTCCTGAAGGTGATTAACTGTGCCTGCACATATGCAGGATGTGAAATCCCTTTGTCTGTATGCTTCTTTGTCATTCAAACAGGTTGCTGAAAAGCCCACATACAGATCATGGAGCAGGTCAGATGAAAGTGTGGATTCCAGCAGGACCCAATATAAGGTCACCCATAAACAAAATGTTTCCCAAATCAGCTGCGGTTTCTATTTCAGAGGTTGTTTTGTTTTGTTTTATGCTTGGAAACAATAAAACATTTAACTGAAAAAAAAGAATTTTAAGAGGAGTAGCCAAATGTTTTTTCATTGTCCAAATTAGGTCCCCAGAAATATTGTCAGGACCTGGTGATGTGCCTTTTTTGATCTCATTTAGTTTTAATGTAATGGTATCCAATGGGATATCAATATTATATGTAGAATCACAAACTGAAGTTGACTGATTAGTAGTATTAGTAATGTTAGTGAATGCTTTTCAAAAATGAGAGTTAAAAAATCAGCCATTTCTTTAGGATGTTGAAGAACAGAGTCAGTAGTAGCAATTGGGCCTACCCTACATTCTTGCTTTTTTAAGGAGTTAATATAACTGTATAAAAGTTTACAATTACCTTTTTGTGCGTTCGATGCCAATGATCTTTCCATCTTAACTTTTGATTTTTGTATTTCCTTTTTACAAGTTCTTTGTATATTTTTAAATGCTGTTAGTGTTCTAACACATTTATAAGCTCTGTATTTTTTGTATAACTTATTTTTCTTTTTGATAAGCTTAAATAATCTGTTATTTAACCATTTTGGGTGTAAATATGTTTTTTTTGTAAAATCTTGGAATAAATTTATTTGCAGTATCTATTATGGTAGTAGAAAAAGTATTCCATGTTGTGTCTACATCATCATGGTTCAAAAGAGAGGACCAATCAATTTCTGATAAATATTTATTAAGTGCTATTACATCTGTTTTATGAAATGCATACCGTTCTGTAACTTTATCTGATATTAGAAAAGAATTGTAGAGTTTAAAACTAACAATGCAGTGATCACTTGCACCTAAAGGAGCCAAGACACAGCATTCTTTAATTAGAACAGGATCACTACACAAGACAATATCCAATATATTAGGGCCTCTAGTTGGGAAAATTACATGTTGGGTTAAGCATAATTCTTCACAAATTGTTAGAAAGTTCTTGGCCATTTTAGATTTCACAGAAAAGTTAACCCAGTCTATGTCACCCAAATTAAGGTCACCCATAAACAAAATGTTTCCCAAATCAGCTGCGGTTTCGATTTCAGAGGCTGTATCATTAAACATATCATATTTTGAATCAGGAGGCCTATAACATAGTCCCAAAATAAGATCTGTATTATTGTGTTTTTTGAAATTTAACCAAATAGTCTCAGTTAGTGTTGATTTAGCTCTAATTTTATTGGAAATGTCGTGGGCTAAAATATTTGAGGAGACTAATATTGCTACTTCACCACCTTTACAATGTGGTCTACTTAAATGAAAAATGGAGAAACCAGGAATAACTGGTTCCCAAACCTGATCTGATGGCCAACAAGTCTCAATGATACCAATGATATCTGGGTTTTCAATTTCTAGTCTTAATTTAAATTCATCTAATTTATTTCCTAAGCTATGGGCATTTAGTAATAGTAGCTTTAGTGCCTTGTTCTTTGTTTGTTTAGTATTTACTGACAATTAAGTTGAAGGAATATTGTTTCTAACTGATAATTGTGTTTTCCCCACAGACATTAGTTTAAAGTCAGTGATGGTATCTTTGTTTGAAATGACTGACATAGTGTTATTGCGCCCTGCTTGTTCAAATACAAACCATCCCTTGCATATAATGAGTTACTATTGATAAAAAGGGACCAATTGCTAATGAAAATTAGGTCATTAATAGGACACCAATTAATTAATCTTGCATTTATCCTTTCAATGGTGTAGTTTTTTTTTCCATTTTGGCTCGTGGAATCGGAAGAATACCAGAGATAAACACATTACATTTCTTTGATTTGATTTTATTATCAAGTTCTATAAGCTCAAAACAAATGTCCTTTTCATGAGAGAAACCTACATTGTTAGTGCCTATATGAATAATTACATTGGCTGGGCAGGTAATGAGGGAATCTATCCTTGAGGTTAAGTCCTCAATTCTTGCACCAGGGAAACAATGTACTGAGACTTGGTTGCTATCAGCGTTAGATAAATAGGAATTTAAATATTTAACTATGGAATCACCTATGATAATAGTGGGAAGATTTATTTCTGGAATATCATTAATTGGGTCATTGCTTACACCTTCATGTGGTAAGATGGAGAATTTATTATTGTGTGGTCTGAGACCCTGCTCTGTAAAATTGAAATTCTGTGTAGGATTAAATATGTCCAGACAAACATAATCAGCTCATCTTCCTTTTTATATTTACGTTTTTTAACTGTCTCCCAGCTACCTTCAGTAGAAAGATCTGATGAAGGATTCCTACTCCTTTTATTTCTAACTGCTAGAATTGGCAGACTGCTAGATTGGTTTAAATATGATAATTTATTAGTGTTGGTATCCTTATCAAAAGGTGCACAATTTGCTAAGACACTTTCAGGATTAATCAACACATCATTACCTGACAATTTTAAAGTATTGTTTAAAGGCTCTGAATTAGAGCTTTGCACTGAGAGTGAAGTTTGACTGTTTTCAGGAAAATTACAAACAAAATCAGAAAGAAAGTTTTTGAGTTCCTTGATTTCTTTTGCTGCTTGAATTTCTTTAGTTAGAGCAGCAATTTTAGAATTCAAGGAATTTATTTCTTGACAATATGTGCAACATGAATCTGTAGGTAAACTTAAGATTTGTAGTAACCTCATGTAATACATGCTTACACGTAGCACATACTACCAGCAGACGGCCATTCTGTAATGTAAACTGAGGTGTTTGGAATGTTGTTTCATTCATGCTTGCAGAGTACTTTTTTTAAAGCCTTTTATTTATTTAATCAGTACTGAACACACAAGGAACAAGGAACTGCCTTACTAATACCTGATAACTATAAAGACTCACCCTACAAAAACTTAAGCACGACAGAGATACTGTTAGAGCGGTAATGTATGCATATTCAAGAACATGTCCCAATCTATCAGATCAGGACAAATAACTACATCAGTTGGAAAACATTTCCATGAACATCACAGTAATGATCCTGATTGTCTGAGATGGATGGGGATTGAATGTATGTATAACTGTCTTATATGTATGTATAACTGTCTTATATAAGTGTATGATGTATCTGTTGTGTATCAACTATTGAACCTTGACCTTATCAGGTCCATCTTGTAAATGAGCCTTGCTCAATGATGTTCACCTGAATAAATAAAGATTTGATGATGATGATGATGATGATGAATGTTTAAGTAGAAGTGCCTGGGGGACACAGACAGACTTTACTGTTACATAGAGAAAGCTATTGGGTCTTCACTTTTGAACATAGATGGTGACATGAAGCTACTATTATAGGCTAAATAATCCTCCCATAGGGCTAGGTCATTACTGAACTGTGCTGATGTGTTTACATTGTAAATTTGGTCTCTCTCTCTATATATAGGTATAATTACATTTAAATAATATTTTCCTCCTCTCTCTCTCTCTCTCTGTTATCTAGCTCCTTTTTTACAGTGGCTGATGGGCTGATTACCAGCTGATCCCCTTGGGTATTTTACCCTTAATCAGGAAACATGAGGTGAGATTGCCAGAAAAGGAACACGTCCTATTAGAAAAACTCTCTTTCTCTGAAATCTGTTGGATTCAATTCAACACAGTCTATTTGATTATATGAAACTGAAATGGTGATTGTTGATATGATTTAATTTATCTTGATCTCTAATTGTTGTTTTCCTCATTTAATCTATGTATTTTTATCACTCCTCCATATATTCCTTAAAAAGTCTGAAAAATAAACTATAATGTTGTTTAAAATAACTATTTAGGAAAGCTGTGTATGAACTAACAAAGCATGTTATTGTGGAAGTTTTTGTATTATTGGATGCAACGCATTTTTCTGTAGTCTCTTGCATGACTCTCACCACAGCCACCTTTATCACCTGCAGAAGTGAGTAGTATTTGCTGATTGGTTTATTGTCACAACCAACTGAATTGGGCTACATTAAAACTCTTGACATACTTTTGCCCTTGACAGCACTTTTTATTTTTAAACAGCGTGTTTCACTGGTGTGCCCGTATAAAAAGTACATTTTCCCTTTCTACCCTACCATTTACAAATATTTTACATTGCTATACATCATGTTGGTGGATTGCCACCTGGACTATAATAGAGTCTGTGACATAAAAGGAATTATTCATGTGTCACTACATTCATATGGGCAAATTATTGCAGGAATTTGTATTGCTCATAATTCCATTCTCCTTTAAGGTGCACAGTATCATGTTTATGGACCCATTAGTGACCAGCAGCATTCTGTACTATATCATGAGTATTGGATCTTTATAACAGCCTAAGGTACTATAGTAACATCACAGTCTAGCACTGCAGAGATACAGTTTAAAAAAAATGGCTAAAATCATGATATATATAGTATGTTGTCTGCTGCTGTTTGTTGGTTGCAGCTAAACAGGATTTGCCCAGCCGGCCCAGTGGTGAGGTGGACTGATGCCCTGGTGCCTCATTATCTGCCATGCCAGTTGCCCTGGTTTGGGAATGAACCAGGATTACAAGGGGGCATTCCAGAAGAAGGAGGATCAATTATTCATAGATGACTCTCCTTCTATGGTGAGGGAAGGTAGTGCATGCTGCTACATTATTTACTCCTAGTGGAGACTGTGTGTCACTGTAGCAGCAGCCACCTCTTGGAGGGATGGGCACAGATGCTTAGTGCGTGCAATGTCTTCATATTGCACATCCCCATTACAGCACCCACACCAACCTCAGGTACCAGGGTAAAAGAAAATGGAAGAAAATATCTCATCTGGTGGAATGAAGATGGCAGCCCAGCCGCAGACTCCACACCGCCACCTATGGCTCCCACCCACCCATGGTGGTCAACAAGAGGATGGGATAAGTCCTGGGATGGTGAGTGACTGGACTGGGGTTGGCCATTGGGCAAGGGCCAGATAAGAGAACAAGACAAATAGATAAAAAAAGTTTTTGATCACTAATAAACTTGTTCCCACAGTTAAGATTATGAGAAACATTTTCCTTGATTCTATCTGTTCTTCAATTGTACTGAGTATAATTTCAGTTTAAATAATACATCCCTCCAGGATGCAATGCAAAATACTGCAGAATTCAGTAGAGTTACTACAGGAAACAGTACAATTTCAACGGTGGTTAATCCCTTTTGTCATGCAGTAATCTGTGACAGTGCATGGCATCCTGGAGTGATCCACCCTATGTGCCTTCGTAATAGGTATACAGCTAACAGTAAGTCAAATACTTCAGCTCATCCAATATATTAATAGTTTTATTGTTACATTCTATTTATAGTTTATTTATTATTTGTTTTTTAAGCTAAGCATAACATGTGTGTGTGTGTGGGGGGGGATGGGAACCATTTCCTACCATTGGTTCTGTTATGCTGGCTGAAGATAAATTAATATCCTATTCCTGGCTCTGTGTACCTCATCCAAACAGTTCATCAGTGTCCAGAAAACTAAAAACTGTTTGTTGCATGACTGACAGCAAGGATATTGCAGAACCTGGTCATCTTGTACCAGAGGAGGTTGCCTGGGCATTTAGGTCATGCTGGAGTTAGGATTGCCTTTACTGACCTTGTCCATGCTATTGTCATTCCCTCATTCTCTGCTTGTACCTAAATAGCACAGAATAGAGCTTGTCAGGTGCATAGTTCTCCCCATACTACAGTCAACTGCTGTCATTTCTTCATGCAAGTATAATCAGTGAAGGGGCCTCACTGGCACCTCTATGCATCATGAGAAAGTGCCTGTCGGATTCTACTGCTGCAGTTGCAGGATTGTGGGTCCATAAATTAGTTCTGTGCTGTCATGCTACATACTACCACTAGCCCTGTAATCACATGGGAGATTACCCCTAGCTTGCTAATGGCCCAGATAACTCATACAAAATGGTAATGTCATAACCAAGATGGTCATCAAAGGTAGATAGAATACATGACGTCATAGTTTATTTGTCAGTTTTAATTGCTAAGTATGCTTTACATGTACAGTATATTTGAAGCACATTTTGTATTTTGTATCTATTACATAATTGTACTTATTATAGCATTGTATTAGTATGATGCCTTTGTGGACTACATCACATCTGAAAAAGGATCTTGGCTCAATGAGCCCACCTAGACTGTTAAATTGAAATACATACTTAAACAAATAAACAAACAAACAAATACATAAATAATGGCATAGATGGGCCTCAAATGGCCACAGTATACGAGATTTTCTTCAGACCCTAGCTACATGATACTGTACTTGACGCAGGGAGCACCAGGCACTGCCAAAGTATTTCTTTCTCTCTGTTGCATCTTGCATGAGTGTTATGCAGACTGAACCCAGCTGCAATAAGGGTGCTCAGCTGAACAACTGTGCCATGGGTATAGTGTGATGTGCGTGACCACGATTGAGCAACCCCTGAAAGGGTGACTCAAGTCACGGCGCATGGCACAGCGGCTACTGGGCAGATACAGTGACTGGATGGGGGTGAGTTGGTTACCGTAATGACAGGAAGTGGCTACGTATGCAGCGTGGGGGTGGGGTAGGCACACTACAGGTGCGTGCGTGGGGAAGTGGAGCACTCTCAGCGAGGTCAGAGGGACTTGAGGGGTGGCACTGGGTAGGCTGCTGAGCTGGTCCCATGGTGTAGTGGGTGAGCTTGTGGTTTTGGTGACTATGGTGCTGGGTTTGGGGTCCAGGCGCAGGTTTGATTTTGTTGAGCCCTGCCCAAATTTTATTTTATGTTTTGCCCCCACTAACGTACCCCCAGAGTTGAGATCCTTAAGTAGGGGGTGCACAGAGGCATCCTTCATAAATGTAAAAGGCTAGTCCCTGGCACCGTTTTGTTCTGCGCTGGGTAGTCAGAGTGCCGAAATTGATTTTCAGTGCTCTGACTTCGCCGTAATGGCGATCGCCCTTTGGCGGTCACCATTATCACATAGAACCCTGTCATGAATAAGTAGGGCATCTCTTGTTGACCAGAAATTGGTTTGGGCATGGGAGTATCCATCTTTCAGATGAGATGTTAAACCGAGGGCCCATCTGCCTGTTCTGGTGGTTGTTCAGTTGGACATTAAAGATCCCATGGCACTTCTCAAAAAGAGTAGGGGAAATTTTTATTGAAATACAAAATCAACACTATGTACAGCAATCAGCAAGGGAATGGCTAGATGCAAAAAAATAGAAGCATTGTGCCCAAACAAGAAAAACCTCACCATCCCCCAGAATACTCAAATTAGGACAGCAGTAGATAATGAAAAAGAAAATAAAAAATAAAACTGCAAGAAAAGTTCCCCTTGGAAAATTCCAAGAGACATGCTTCCATAATTTTTTTTCCCATTAACATTTTATTTATTTTAAGCAGAGATTAGTCCAGAGAGAACAAACATTAAGAAACATACATCCAGATTATAAGTTTCTCATTACAAACAAAGTGAATATTACTCTGCCAAGACCCCCCCTAAAAACCTACAAAAAACTATACACCCTAAAACATCCAGCTCCCCATCTTTACTTTCTTCTCTGTTCGAGGCACTAGGAAACAAATTATAACAAAAAGAGACCGGGTGAGATCAAGAATTACCCTAGATAACAAGCATAGAACAGGGACCAAATCCTGTCAAAAGGGGCAATTGATTATGCAGGGTAGCTATCATTCTCTCAGTTCTTAAAAAGCCAGAAGCTCTGCTAGCCATTCGAATAGGAGGACGCATCTTGTCCTTCCAATGGCGAAGGACCAACTTTTGACTATAACTGAAATCAAGGCCATATAATATTTCTATTTCTGACCGAAAACAGTCATTTCCCCAACAGACAAACTTCGGTCTAAACATCTCATCCAGGCCTAATAGGGATCTAATTTATTTTAATCTCCAGCCATAGTGGAGCAACCTTGGACATTCCCAAAGATATGTAAGAGGTTCCTGCATCACCTCACATCTAAAGCACTTAGGATCCATAACAACTCCAAATCCTTAAATTTCTACCAGAATAGTAAATATTGTACAATACCTTAAATTGTATAAGCCTCAATTGATCATGTCGAATATACTTATGGCATGCATGCCATATCCCCGTCCAATCTAGGACAATATTAGGGAATACATCAGCCCAATAAGGATGTGGGGCAAAGTTCACCGGATATGCCCAATGAAATAAAACTAAGTAAATCTTGGAGATCGTATGAGGAATTCCTATCAGTGGGCGTATATTTGTCAAAAACAAGATCTGGGGAGACTGCTCTACCCTCCCTCCAAACTTCTGGAGCAGTACATGCCTAAGCTGATAGACCTTGAAAATATCCTTAGAGGTTAAATTAAATCTATTTATCATTGTGAGAGCAGGAATTAAGTCACCTTCCACACTAAGAAAGTCCTTGAGGGAGCAGTCCTCCGGTAATTTCAACCACCCTGATTTGATGGTATTTTATCGATCAAAACCATGGTTCCCCAGACTGGCTGTTCCCAATCTTTGACATGCTTGTATTTGAGAAACCCACAAAGCTGATTATGGGCTGTCAACGCCAGCCCTACAGGGGATCTTTTCAACAACGAGGGAAGTGTTTTGGGGGTCAGGTAAAAAAGGGCTACGGGATTGATAGCACATTTCCTAATAAGAGCCATTTCAAGCTTCACCCACAAAGGAACATAATCGGATGTGGACAGGGAGTCCTCCTCTAAAGCCCACCTTCCATACTTACTCAACTGGGCAGACCAAAAATAGAGGCCAAAATGGGGTAGTCTTAGTCCACCAACTGATTTAGGGGCCACTAATTTATGGTAGGCCATTCTAGACTTTTTATGATTCCAAACAAAATCAGCTAACATGGCATGGAGTTTTTTGAACCAGGACATAGGAAGAAAAATATCTAACCTACTCAATGGGTAAAAGAGTCTCGGAAATATGTTCATTTTAATTATATTTATCCTCCCCCAGAGAGATAACGGGAGTTTAATCCACCTTTTGAGGTCTAGGTCAATAGTATGAACCAGGAGTCTAAATTCAACTGGCATCGGGCAACACTCTTTGTCAAAAAAAGACCCAGATATTTAAGACAATCAGGACTCCACCCCAACCCTAATTCAGTTATTTCCCGTTTGACTATCTTGTTATTAAGGGGATAAACCACTGTTTTGTCCGGATTAAGCTTATATTTTGCTACCAGACTAAAATGATTAATTAGGTTTAACAGGCTCGGAATAGATCTGGCAGGCCTCAAAACATATACCAGAAGGTCATCCACATATGCAGTGACTTTAATAGGTAGACCCAGTATCCTAATCCCCTCTATCTCATTGGTCTGAACCATTCTTCTAATCAACGGCTCCAGATATAGATTAAATAACAAGGGGGATAAAGGACATCCCTGCCTCATACCAACATAAAGCTGAAATGGAGGGGAGATAGCTCCATTACAAGTGACCCTGGCGGAAGGATTAGAATAGAGCGCCTTAAGCCAATCCACAAATATATCCGGGAAACCAAACTTTCTCATAGTCTCAAACATGAAACCCCAATAAACCCTATCAAAGGCCTTCTATAAGTCCAAGGAGACCAAAGCCACTTCGAGGAATTGGTCTCCTCGGGCTCGAAGACATGTCTCAATGTCCTAAAATAATTAGAGCCGAGGACCTGCCCTTCATAAAACCCACCTACTCACTACCTATTAATTTAGGTAATACTCTATTAAACGATCCGCTAATAATTTGGCTAGAATTTTTAAATCACAATTCAACAATGAAATAGGCCTGTAACTAGCCGGATCAGTAGCAGGTCTATTGGGTTTAAGAATTAAAACTACAAGCTCCTCCGAAAGTAGTCTATCTGTCTCCTGTCCTGAGAGAATGTAACGAAATAACCTGAGAAGGAAAGGAGCTAGTTGGGAAGAGAACTTCTTATAAAAATTGGACGAGAACCCATCAGGACCCAGTGTTTTATCTGAAGATAAATTCCTAATAGCTAGTTCTATTTCATCTTGAGTTATATCAGCAATGAGAGAATTCCTGTCGGCCTCATCCAATACAGGAAGGTCTAGTCTCTCCAGAAAGGAAAAAATCTGAAGGTTGGTGGGTGGGGTCTCCATCTTTTTATACAGATTCACGAAATATAGACGGAAAATCTGAGCAATTTCATCCGGAGCAGTCTTAACACAACCATCCTCTTTTGATAGTATCCCTTCAATCAAACGAGAGGATTCAAATTGTGTGATACGTCTAGCCAATAATTTCCCGGATTTTTCCCCTTGGTCAACATAATTGGCTCTAGTTTTGATTAATGCTAACTCTGCCTGTTCCCCCAATAACCTAAGATAGGCATCCTTCACCTTGACTAATTCCTCTATATCCTCGTCCCGTGCATAAGTGGAGATGTTAGATTCCAATGCTTTGATACGTGCTAATAATTCGGTCATAGTATTTTCTTTTTCCTTTTTCCTTCTAACCGCTATAGTAATTAGGACCCACCTTAAATAAGCCTTGAGTGCTCCCCAAAAAATATCTGGACGGACATTGTCATCCAGATTATTTAGGGTAAATTCATCAATCTGTTCTGATATAAATTTAGTCAGTTTAGGTATCCTTAGAATCTGGTTATTTACTTTCCACCTATTCCCTTTCTTCATAAGGGATGGAAAGGAAATAGTTGCAGCTAATGCGAATGATCAGAAATAGGACCGGGTATAATGTTGAGTCAACACTCCACCAAGAAGAGACCGGGAAAAAATATATAATCTAACGGGAGAGGTCCCATGAACAGGGAAGTGAAAGTATACTCCCTAGACTCGGGTGGAGAACCCTCCAGATATCAGCTAATCCCAATTGATCGAGCAAATCTTTCATTGCTCGGAGGCAGAAGTATAATATACATGTGGCTTAGCGGATCTGTCCATCAAGGATCCAAAATTAAATTGAAGTCTCCACCCAGAACCATCGGAGGCGGTTAAATGGCAGAAGAGCCTTTAATAGGTCCACAAAAAAGTCCTGAGTATCCACGTTGGGGCCATATATTGAACCCAACAGGATTTCAGTACTTTGCAACTTCCCTTTTACTAATACATATCTGCCTTCATGATCTTGGACCACTTGTATAGGGCTGAACGGGATTGACCTGTGTATTAATAACATAACCCCTCAACTCTGTGTATTGCCCTGAGATGCAAAGACCTGACCAATTTGTAACCTCCTCATGGCATTCGCCTCCAACTGCATTAGGTGCGTTTCCTGCAAAAACACAATTTTAGCCTTAACAGCTTCTATATGTTTCAGTATCTTATACTGCTTATCCTTAAGCCGTGCCCCTTGACATTCCATGTAAGAAAATTGACAAATATATCAGTCCCCATTCAGACCTATGAGAACTAATCTATAGCATAAATTCCTTATTACCTTGAAAACGGAAAAGCTAATATGACCAAACACCCGGTAACCAACTGCCCGTAGTGCCTCAAGAATAGAAATCCCCCTCCCACAAACCCCCAAATAACATACTCCTTTATAACAATTCCCAAATAAAAGCCTAAAATCCCCCCTTCCCCAGCCCCCCGAACAGTTAGCATTTTCATGGTCCATGATAACAGGACACTCAACTCATTCCCCTATATCCCACCCCACCTCCCCGACCCGATATACACAACCAGCCCCTAACATTAAGGCAACAGCCGCAACATATCAGTACGAACGCATTGGCATTACAAGTATCAACCCCAAAATCCAAAACTTAAACATTCCAACTCAACCCCATACATATAATAACAAAAAAGAGAAAAGGCCGAAGGAGCAGGTGTTTAAACACTCAGAATTAGCTCTACGGCCTAAACAAAGATATGGCATAACAGCATATATGGCCAGTATCAAAACATATATCCTCCAGGGAAAAGCCCCCCCAAGAAAACAACCTTCATTGAAAATGTCCAGAGTTAATTAAATAAGAGACTGTATGTTTTCCCAGAGAAATAGTAATATGCAGCACGCTGACACTTTCTCATGGCCAATACATTCCTTAAATGAAAGACCCCAATGTCCAAAACTAAAATTAAAGGGGTTGAAAACCTAATCCAGTGACTGCCAGCCTGAGTAAACTTAAAGGTCACTATCATCTGCCCTACAGTACCATAAAAGGGCATAACGAAAAACATCCAGGGCAGGTAACCCTCAAAAAACCGACTTTCCAGAGAACTTGTATGCATAAAAGGGTATGCTGCAATAGAAATTAAACATCTAGTCCCAAGAATATAATTCACAATCTCCCGGGAGTTGATCCCAAAAACTCCTTCATCGCCTCTGTAGATTCAGGGAACCTTGAACAATGCAGGGAAGGCCGCTTGCAATGCCTCAGTCGCCAGGTCCAGGGATTCAAATGATTTCCATTAAGTCACGAATGTTGACCTGAAGTTCACAGGGTAGATCATGAAATTTAATCTCGGCTGCTATCAATTTCTTGACCAGAGGATGAAAGGCTGACCTTCTCTGTCTCACAGAAAGCAGTAAATCCTCGCCACTCTGAATTTAACCCCTTCCCAATACAGCTCCTTGTTATCTCTGGCCTTGGCCATGAAAAGCTGACGTTCCTGATAATTCAGGAATCGAAATATAAAAGTTCTGGGTGGTCCATTGGGAGGGTGGTGGGCGTGGGCTTCGATGCCTCTATGATGTAAGGCGAGCCAAATGGTGGGGCCCAGCCACCTTTTCCACAAACTTCTGGGTAAATTTGACCGCATCCATTGCCCTCAGCCTTTTCAGGTAGCCAATGACTACCACATTATTCTGGCGCTTCTGCCTTCCAAGTCCTCGAGCTTTAACTCCAATCTGTTTACTTTGCGATTCAACATAACCAGATCCGAATCCATCTTTCCTTGCACCCTTCCAGTGATTTAATTCTAACTGCATTGTCAGTAGCCTTTCGGTTTAAATCCTCAAGTGCAGATGTGAGGCTTCTCATTTCATTTGCCATATCATTTACCGTATTTTGGAATGGGCAAAATTCCTCAAGGAACCTGGCCAGAGTGAGAGGTTCGTCCGTCAGGCAAGACTCCGGGCTCTGGGCTGACTGCAACGCTGAGGCCTTCGATTTCTTAGCAGCCTTTTCAGGAGTCGCCGGGGGCGTATGCTTGGGAGGCGTTTTTCTCATTTCTGCCTCCATAAAACCAGCACCCCGATGTTTCCACACTGTTATAGTGCCGCAAAAAGCGTTCGGGCAATTCCAGTTGAGGCAAAATAAAACAAATCGAGATCGGGAGAGCGGAGCTCGCGGGGAACACAGCCACTACACGCTCTGCATCACATGACTCATGCTTCCATAATTTTGAGTGAACAGCTGGGAAGCAAGACTCACTGTTCTGGTAATATACCCCTTTTAAGACGATGGTAATCCACTGTAAAAGTTCTTGCACTGTAATATCTTTTTCATAGATCACCAACTGACATCTGGTTTGCCACATGAAAACTTTAATAATTGTAAACCAGACCATTAACATAGTATAATCATATTCATTCCTGGAGGAGCATAAGAAACCAAACACTAATTTGTCATAAGTAATGGATAAGAATAAAGACTGTTAGCCATCCTGGTGGTGCTGAGGGTTGAGGCACTGGACACCACACCTCGTGCCACGCTGGCGACCCGGGTTCAGGAATGAGCCCAGACCGCCGGGGGCTGGCAGGGGATGGAGAAGATTGAGCGTCTGGAGGATGGCTCTCCTCTCCCTGGGGTGGGCTCGGGGGCTCCTCGGCGCAGTAGTGACACCCGGTGGAGACTGGGTGTACTACCTGTGCCTGGAACACAAGGGGAGGAGCATGGCAGATGCTTACTGCTTCTCCGTGCAGGTGTCACTGCATGTCCAGCTCCTGGGGGTACTCACACAACAAAGGAAAAAACCCTTGTGCCTGGATAGGCAATGGCTCCTCTCAGGGCCACCTCCACACACCACTACCGGGCCTTGCCTCTGCCTCTCTCCCCTCCTCCTCGGCCAACACTAATTTGTAAATAGAGCACCAGATGGAGTGGCATCCTCGCCCCAAGGGGCTCAGAGCTGAGGGTTTCCCAGTCGGAGGTTGGTGGAGGTGTAGCATATCTGAGGAGGCAAGGGATCAGGTCAGCGGTAGAGCAGTCAGTGAGTAGAGGCAGCCCGAGAGAGTTCCAGGTCGCAAGGTGAATAAATAGAATTAAAAAAAAAAAAAGAATAAAGACTCTTTCCACTGAAATCCTGCCTGCACCCATAATTCCTGAACCTATGGACAGTCAATAAAAAGTTTTGCTTGTGTTTCCAGAGTTCTATCACAGAGTTCTCATGGACAAAATCTCTCCTCCAGGCTTTTATGTTTAAGACTATTTTGGAAAGGCTAAAGCCACAGGTTCAATGTGGGAGAATAGCTCCTCCCACATTTCAAATAAATTCCAGCCTCTCCCAGCAGCTCACGCTTTTCCGTGTTTTGAAACAAGTGTGTGTTTGAAATGCTCTGGGCTCCTGCATGGCTCGTACAGCTGTGCCTCCTTCTGTTTCCTGCTACTTTGCTGCTGTGCCTTCTCTCCTTCACCCTCACCTGTTTTTATGTTTGTTCACTGTTTTGCTCAGTCCCTGTAGTTACCCATCCTTCCATTTTCCTTTCTCATTTGTTTGTCCCCCCTCCTACTTTCTCACTCCATTTTCCTCTTCTGTGCCCGTTTGCTTCTGTTAGAAAACATAGAAACATAGAAAACATAGAAGAAAATGGCAGAAGAAGACCAAGGGTCCAGCTAGTCTGCACAGGTGTTTTTTGTACCTTCTCAGATCCCAGGACCTAACCCACCTTCTGTCTAATGCCTCCTACTGCTCCTGTTACTTTTGATTGTGCTTTAGCCTTGTCCCACCCCAGCTTGACTGATGTCATGGACTTTGCTTCCACTACCTCAGCTGGCAGTTTATTCCATGGCTCCATGATTCTTTCTGTAAAATAGTGTTTCCTTAGCCCCCTTTTGCTATGCCTCTCCCTCCCCTCAGTTCCCCATCATTCTTGTTTTTTGTATCTTTCCCTTCCCTTTCATTCCCACCCCACTCCTCCTTTCATCCATACCTTCCCCCCGTTCTGTGCTGCATTCATATGTTTCTGCTCTGTTTTCTTTTGGGCATTTTTCAGCCACCACTTCCTTCCCTCTCTGTGCTGCCAGGATGAGCATATTCGTAACTCCACTCCTCCGCCAAGCAACCTATGTCGAGCCAGTTCATGGAATGACATGGGCAGGTCCAGGAACAGTAACACTGGTGGCTTAGAATCCCAAATTGCAGCTTTAGATATGGAACCAGCTGCATCAATTTGGAACTAGTGGGCAGGTTCACAGTCTCAGCTCTTCTGTAAGTCTCCCATTTACCTATTACATTTGTGAAACCTCTCCCTCGGACGTACAGCACACCATTGCTTTTTATAATTGTTTTAAAACCCTGCTCATATTGTATTTGTTGTCCACTCCTGAAACACTGCTGTTTCTTTCCTTAATTGAAAATGCACACCATTTGCCTATATGTTTATTATCCACTCACCTGGTGTCCCAATTAGCAGTTTTTGATTACATTTAACATTGACTCTTTTTACTTTTCAACCGTGGCCCATGCCAGGTGATGATCCTGACTGAGTACAAACTTTTCAATGAACGCTACATACATTCAGTTACTTAAGGAGCTAGCTTAAAGCTATACACACCCAACTGTGTCCTTCTAGCACTTCTGTTTTGGTGTGCCTTCAGTTTGTTCATTCTACCTGTTGTCAGCAGTGTATGTTTGTCCTCCTTCTTGCTGTTCTCCAAACTCCTTTCTCTGCTCCTTATCCCCTTCCTCCTGCTACTTTTTCTGCTCTGCTTCAATTTTTAGTACTGCATTAGCCAGCTGCTCTTTCCTTGCTCAGCCCATACCAGCAATCCAACAGCCTCTGTCTCTAACACCACCTTGTGAGGTATTGAAGTGCATGTGGGCTTGCCCTGTCTTTTGGGGATGGAAGTCTGTTTCATCCAATTATCATCCTCTATTGCTTCTGCATTATTCTCAGTTCCATAGCTCCTAGAGAATGAGATTTACGTTCACTATCACCAGTCCGAGTTGGGAACCCTCTAAGCATCAGCAAAGTGTCCACCCATACCTTGGCCTTTCATAAGTTCAATGCCTAGCCCTCACTGCTTGGGGTTATCCCCTTAGCTCTGAATGCATACACAGTGCATATTGGCATTATGGCATCTTCTACATGTACAGATACAATGTCTCCAAACTCCAAAGGCAGTCCTGCAAGGTCTCTTTGGACTTCTTCACAAGGTCCTCCTGCCCATAAGTGGCCTTCCAAATCAAATTATTCCATTAAGGATTGGACTGTTTCTTGCCTCATGGCCAAACTTAGAGGATGGGGTATCCAACACTCATCTTCTGCCCATAAACAGGAGTTATTTGAATTGTTCTTAGCTTCACAGACTCAACCAGTTTGAGATCCTGATCCCAGCAAACCTGTTTCTCAACTGGAATCTTCTCTGTCATCTGAATTTTGGGACTTCATGGCTCAGCTTGCTGCCTCTGTTTCTGACCTGCAATTCTGTATGACAGCAATTGAAGCTTGCTTCCCAGCTCAGCCTACTACTGCCTGTGAACCATCAGTTCCTGCTGCCCTCCCGTCCACCAGCCATGTTCTGGTCATTCCTGCTCCTCTGAGTACTCTTCCAGGTGTCAGTACTTCTTCCACCTCAGAGCCTTCACCACTCCAGAACTCAGTGTCTGCCTTCTCTTCATCCACCAATCAAGCTAGGCTCGATTGCCCATCAAGCTTGACTTCTGCTCCTGTTTCAAGACTATCTCGTACCTTCTTCAGTCCTCACTCCTGCTTGAACCTTTGTGGCCAACCTGTTAAATTGCATGAGAGCACATCAATTTGCAACAACTTTAATGCTACCGGCTGCCCTACTACTAGCTGCACCCTCTCAAGTATGCAGCTTCTGTGGTGATGCCCATGCTCGCTATATCTGCCCAAAAGCTTCCAGGCCTCCTCAATGACAAATCTGTTCATTCACTCTGATAAACTTATAGGCTTTGGCTAGACTTCTAGTTTCTCGTCCTTTCCGTTCAGTTGAGCAACATATTTTTTTGGCTTTTCACATGGATTCCACACATGCATCTCTGTGCTGCTTAATTTCAAAATGTAGTTGGAATGCTTAATTTCAGATTGTGGTGGCAACATGCAATTTCATAATGTGGTATGGACATGGACTCTCACAATGTGGCAGTGACGCAGTTTCAGAATGTGGCAGTCACATGCAATTTCAGAATGAGGTAGTGATGCATAATTTTGGAATGTGACTTGGACATACAATATTGGGATATGGCAGTGACACTCATTTTCAGAATGTGGTGGGGACATAACATTTTGGAATATAGTGGGGATGCACATTTTTAGAATGTGACAATGACAGGCAATTTTGAAATGTGGAAGTTTACACACAATTTCAGAATGTGGCAGGAAGGTACAATCTTAGAATGTGGCAATGACACAAAATTTTAGAATGTGGTGTTGACGCCCAGTTTTGAAATGGGCCAGTGATGCACAATTTTGGAATGTGGTGGTGGCACACAATTTTGGAATGTAGCGGTGATGCACAATTTCAGAATGTAGTGGTGATATACAATTTTGGGATGTGGTGGTGACAGTTTAAGAATGTGGCAGGGATGCACAGTTTCAGAACGTGGCCATGACACATGATTTCAGAATGTGGCAGTGATGCACAATTTTGGAATGTGGCAGCAATGCACAATTTTGGAATGTGGCAGCGATGCACAATTGTAGAATGTGGTGGTGACACACAACTCCAGAATGTGCTGGTGATGTAGTTTCGGAATGTGGCAGTGACACCGTTTCCGAATGTGGCAGTGATGCAGTTTCAGAAATGTGGCAGTGATGCACAGTTTCAGAATGTGGTGGTGATGGACAGTTTCAGAATGTGGCAGTGACACACAGTTTTAGAATGTGGCAGTGAGGCAGTTTCAAAATGTGGCCATGATGCACAGTTTTGGAATGTGGCAGTGAGGCACAGTTTCAGAATATGATAATGACACACAATTTCAGAATGTGGCAGTGATGCACAGTTTGAGAATGTGGTAGTGATGCACAATTTCAGAATGTGGTGATGACACACAATTTAGGAATGTGGCAGTGATACTTTTTAAATGTAGTTGTAACAATTTTAGAATGTGGAATTGAAATACAACTTCCAAATGTGGCAGGGATGTGCCATTTTGGAATCTGGCAGGGATGCACAATTTCAGAATGTGGCAGGGATGCATAATTTTAGAATATGGCTGGGATACACAATTTTTTTTTTACTTTACTTGTTTATTCTCCTCAGCTCGGGGGGGAGTTATACCTATGGTTCTCCCATTCAGCTGTCTCCTCGGCCCCCACCCCAGCCACAGCCAGAGCTCTCTGACTCCATGTCTGCTACTCTCCATGGCCACATTGTGGTGGGTACTTACCCCGCACACCACGGAAGGCCAGGGAGCAGACACCAGGGGAGCTGACTTGGGTGCATCTGATGCGATGCTGCCGGATCCACTTTCACTGTGCGTGCAGAGGCTTTTTCTGTACATGGTCCCCCCATGCCACGGGTGTGCATTGACATCAAGGATGCTGCTGTGCATGGCACATCCAACATCGGCCCACACCAACCCCACAGCTAACCTCAGAATGCACTGACCCCCAGCCACCACCAGGAGCCAGTACATCTGTGATAGTCCCTTCCCACCCTTCCCAGAGGAGGGGAGCAGTCCCTGGAATGTATAAGCCTTCTTCTCCCAGCCGACCCTCCAGCAACCGAGTTCACTGTCAACCCCGGGTCACTGACGTGATGCAAGGTGTGGCATTCAGCACCTGAACCCTCAGCACCACCGGGCCAGCCTGGGATACATAATGTTGGAATACGGTGGGGATGTGATGTGCAATTTTAAAATGTAGCGGGTGCATACAATTCTGGAACATGACAGGGACAAGCAATTTCAGAATAAATGGTGTGTTCTGTCATGTTCTGACTGTGTGCATCCCCGCTATATTCTAAAATTGCCAGTCCCTGCCAGATTCCTGAATATGTGTTGTTGCTACATTCTGAGATTGAGTATCCCACCACATTTTGAGATGGCACATCCCTGCCACATCCCGAGATTGCATGCCACCCCCCCCCAACATTTTAAAATTGTGCACCACTTTGACATTCTATATATTGATTCAGTGCTGCATTCCAAGACCACCTTCTGACACATTCTTCAATACAATACCATGCATCTGAACATTCTGGAAATGCAAGCACTGCAGCCAACCTTATGTCAATTATTTATTTTTATTTTTTGTTAATGATTACTACAGCTACAGTTTTTTTAAACTTTGGAGAAACAGGTTCTATAAAGTTGCTGACAGGGAGGACAAGACTGAGTTCAGGTTATGACGTCATCAGTGACTCTTCACTGAAACTGGCTTTTTTTAACAGGTAGTGAAATCAGGGTTACAAAAGAGCTCATATTTAACTTTAAAATGAAGTAACACAGAAACCTAATTTTCAGTATGAGATTTATTGGGGTATGCTTATTCTAATTCTGCAGTGCATACATTTAAATGAACTCCCTCTTTAAGATTTGGAATTACCACAGCCTTCCTACAACATGTTCAAATCCAGGAAATAAAAGGATCCGGAAACCCATAATGTTGGAGAATGGAAAACAAAAATGAGTAGGATATTCTATCAAAGGTCTTGTCTTGGTCTAGTGATAAAAGATAACCCTGTAGCTGATCTTTATATCTGACAGCAGAGATCCCCTTTAATAAAAAAACAATGGTCCTGAATTTTTCTGTGAGGAATGGCACACAATTGTGATGGATCAATAACAGTTCCCAGAACTGAACGTAAACATACCACCAGGATTTTGGACAATAATTTTAAGATCCACATTCAAAAGGCTAATATGTCTCCAAATACATAAATCATGTGCAGGACCCTTCTTGTAAATGAATATCAACACAGCTTCATACATACTATATGGTAAGAACCCTGAACTAAGGCATTCATTAAATAAGTCTGCCAAATCCTGTGCTATAATGTCAAGTGTCAGCCTATATAGTTTCACGCATAAGCCATCTTTGCCAGGAGCTGTGCTAGAAAAGAAAGACAGCACAATATGTTTCAATTCTATAGGCAGAATACATTCTGTTATAACAGGGGTTCCTAAAATACTGTCTTCTGATTGGTCCAAACAGGTCACCTGACTGTGGATTAATGCCTGATATGCCCACAGTTGCATGGTCACATGGCTTTATTTCACTGTTTTTTTTAGGTAAAACTCAAACAAAACATTGCCCATGTTATAAGAGGATTAACCCACTCCAGGGTATGGGTTTACTGAGCATTAATCCATGCCTGGGAGGCCGAAATCACTCGACTTCACCTCGTGATTCCAGACCCCACCCAGGCATGGATTAATGCTCAGTAAACCCATACCCTGTCATGGGTTAATCCTCCTTCATCCAGTGAAGAAGTAGCTCTGTTGTACTGTGGCTGTTTCATTTCCTCTTGTACGGCACTAATTTTTCCTAATGACGTTTGGGTTAAATAACTGTCTGAAATTAAGGAGGTAGTTTCCCTTTGTGAGAGGTATTTTATATAATGCTGATTACCTTTAGATTTACCCAAGCACTGAAAAATCATTTTAAATCCAATTTAATACCTTCCATCCAAGCTGCCACAGAATCACACAAGCATTCAACAAAGTCCTGGACAAAAAGCTCCTGGAAAATATGCTGTCTAACCTGTTCGTCTTGCAAAACTGCTGAATTCAATTTCCACAGCCCAGCACCACCAATTTCTTTCCTCAGATCTTGAATTACACAGCCCAGTGCCCAATGGTATGAGGATTTGAAAGCTACTGTTTCAACAGCAGTAAGTGTGAGATTGTTGGACACAAAGAAAAAATCAGTTCAGGAAGCTATTATACCTTTAACAAAGGTTTTACCACCAGACATATGTATAAGTCTATAGGTGTCCCCTAAATTTGCAGAATTAATCATGTTAGTCAAAAAATTAGAATCACAGTAAGTTTTCTGAGCATGTGATCCAACCATTTTGTATCCATAAGGCAGATAAAATCTCCCCACCCCACAAAATCATGTGTCGGGCACTGTATAAGAAGGGTTATGTTCCCTGAAGCACATCAATGTATTTAGATTTGAGCTGAGGAGCATAAACAGTAATCAGCCTAAAACTGTCCCTGAATGGAGACATTCAGTAACATTATCCACCCTGGAATGATGTCCACCAACTTCTGGACAGTCACAGCCACCCCCAAATACACAATACCAACCCCCAAGCAAGAGTCATCCCCCAATGACCAAAAAGAGAGCCCCCCCCCCATAGCTTTTTGATTTGGGCTATATCCTGTAATGTTCTTAACCTGGTGTCCTGAAAAAAAACAAATGGGATATTCCAAAGATTGGGCTGCAGAGAAAGTAATGATCCTCCTCTTCCCATTTTTAATACTGTTAGTACTAAGGAAGGCGCACTTTAGGGTTGTACAGGACATCCACAAAGACAGGAAAAGAAACCCCAACAAAGTCATCCTCATGTTTTATGTTCTTTACCAGACCTACTTTGGTAGTCAGCTGATGAGATCTATTGTCTCCAGAAGTATCTCGGATGCAGTACTCTGCCTCTGAGGAGAGATGGTGTTGGGAAGAAGTCAGAGAGAAGCCATCCGGTCTATCCTCGTCCTAATCATCCCAGGTTGCCCCTGATTACAGAGGATCAAATCTATTGCTTAAGGTTACAGTATCTGCTTTTTGATACTTTAAACGTGACTGTCAGCCTCCAAAGCAAGGCCGTTGTACACTCCCAAAGGCAGCACCATCCTCTATAGTAACTGGAGGAGTGGTGGAGGCATATGTGCCTTGACCACTGCGGACAGAACAGGTTCATGAGCCCAAGACTGTGAAGTGGTATCCATAGGAGGGACATGAAAGCCCTCAGGCTGAACAGTAGTACCATGAATCTCCATTACCTCTGAGGTAAACTGGAGCTGGGGCTGAGGCCTGGCCACTTGCTCAGCAGGTCAAAGAAGGGCACTCTGGGGAGACACAGCATTCACCACAAGAGCTAAAGGGGTTGAAACAGGAGCAATATACTGAGGTGGATCTGAGGGAGCCACAGTAGTAGGTTGGGCCCTGTCAAGGATGTCATCTTGCTGCAAATGCCCTGAACAGTTTTGAGCTGCCCAGGGACAGTTTCTGAAAGCATGACCTTGTTCATCACATAAGTTACATTTCATGATATTTTTACATTTAGTACTAACATGGTCAAAATCCCCACACAACCCACAGTGAAGCCTATCACATGCACTCTGCTTAAATGGGTATCAGCCAAGAAGAGCACCAAACAAATGGCGCAGTATCAGGGGGCAAGGCAAAAAGCGTAACCACAATAAGGGCGAACACTCAGAAAGGTAGACCGACAGCTCAAGAGTGAAAAGCTCTGCCGCACAGTAACAGCACCTCCACAAACAGCAGAAATCAGCACTGCAAGCACCGGCAGGCCGCCAGGCGGGAGAGGTGCATCCAGCAGGGAGACACAGCTAAACGACCAGTGCTGGATGGCATGCACAGCAGGCCACGATCAGCGGTGGCAACCAGAGGCAATGGGCAAGAGCAGGGTAGGCCACACAGAGGCAGCATCACTGCAGTGGCACACACCATGGGGCCCCACTGGTGGGTCACAGTGCTAAGGGGGGGATGTACGAGCCTGTACCACCTGGCTGTTCCAGGGCACACACACATGGACAGGGCACAGGACAACAACCCCAACCCCATGTTCACCAGAGCAGACACATACACCTACCTCACAGGACAGCATGGGAAGGATGGAGCCCACAGCATTGCACAGGCACAGGGGCAACACAGCAGAGGGTGGCAGTCTATGGTACTCAGGGCCCACGTACAGGACGATGATAGGGAGGGGGGGCAGAACAACACCACTGGATAAGCAACACAGATGGGAAGTGGGCATGTCCAGGCAGAATATGGGTGGGGCACCCAACACCCTTAACAATGACAGTCGCAGCACACCCCTCAGATGTGACAGCATCTACACCATGTAGGTGAGTTACATGCAGAGCCAGAAGGGCAAGTCAATGGCGGTCCACAACGGCTTTGTATATTACAAAGATAAGGAGGAACATGATAAAATATACTGGACGTGTGCTGAGGCAAGGAGGTACCATTGCATGGCCCGCCTGCACACGGCTGAGGATATGGTGGTAGCCACCATCAGGGAGCACAACCACACCCCGATGCAGCTGATGTGGGTGTGTGGTGAGTGATGGGAACGCTGCAGGACAAGGCATGGCGTACCATGGATTCTGCTTTGCAGGTCGTCGTGGCAAGCACGTCAGGCATCCCTGTGGCCGTGGCCGGTCGACTACCCGGAGTGCGTCTGCTGCACTGGATGGTAGAGCATGTGCAACACATGGCTTGTAGCTGGCCAACCTCCCCACAGTCCGTCAAGAACCTAATCAGCCTGGAGGAGTACACCCATGTGGCGGATGGCACGCGCTTCCTACTGTATGACAGTGGGAGGGAGCGAGACTGCATCGTCATTTATGCCATGGACCGTGGCATGCAGTAGCTGGCCAGCAGCACAGACTGGTTCATGGATGGCACATTCAGGGCATGCCCTGCCCTGTTTGACCAACTCTACAGCATACACGCCATCCAGTCGGGTACAGTCCTGCATGCCGTCTATGCCCTGACATGCACCAGGCGGGCACAGACGTGCATCAGACTGCTAGGCCAGCTGAAGTTGCACAACCCTGACATAACACCTGCCACGGTCCTGATGAACTTTGAGTGTGCCAGCTGGCGTGGGGTCACCACCGTATTCCCTGAGACACGGGTCAGGAGCTGCTTTTTCCACTTCACCCAGGCCCTGTGGCGCAAGGTACTGCGGCTGCCAGAAGTCCTGGCACGGTATACCCACGAGCCTGACTTTGTGCTGCATGTCCGGATGCTGCTGGCATTGGCTTTCCTACCACCTGCCGATGTACCAGCAGTCCTCGAGGAGCTCAGGAAGTGGGAGTTCATCATCAACAATGAGGATGTCCTCCAGGCCCTGCTGGACTATGTGGAAGACACGTGGGTCGGCCGGCCCACTGGGTGTTCAGGATGCCGGCGTGCCCCATTCCCAATCAAGTAGTGGAACTGCTATGACTCCAACCTCCAGGGCCTGGCGAGGACTAACAATGTGGCGGAAGGGTGGCACAGGGCCTTCCACACCCAGGTTGGTGCTTGCCACCCCCAGCATCTGGCACCTCCTTGAGTGCCTAAAAGAGGAGGAGCGACTTACTGCTGTGTGTTCCGAGATGTTATTGTCTGGGCGGAGGCACCACAACCACAGAGATGGTATCATGACCTTGATGCCAGGATCCACTCCATCATGGCCGACTGTGCCACCAGAAGCCATGACGACTACCTGCATTGGCTGGCACATAACTTTTTTTCAACGTCTAACCTGCTGCATGTCTGCCCCATGCATGCACCAGCCCCCTGCTGCCAATGTCCAGCCATGGGCAGTGTTGCCCTGTGCAGCACAGCACGGTGTGTGCCCAACATCACCACCCTGAATGGGTATGCCCTTCCAGGGCTGCCCACTCATCCGACGCCCCCCCCGGAGTCGCCCTTTTGACCCCTCATTCATGCCGGGGCCCTCACACATTTGCAACATGACACATGCTGGGGGGGGCATCTGCATTGTGGGCCTCTGCACTACCCCTCAGCTGTGCCCCCTGTTGATCCAGCCATCCCCCTGACCCACTGTGCATGCCCGTGTTCTGGGCACCCCTGTTCCTGGGTGGCAGCTCACTGCCACTGCCGTTCCCCACCTTGTGGTCATGCCCATCCCGACCATCCATGGTCACTCGTACTCCAGGGCTTTCCCTCACCATTGGGAGGCCTTCCAGGCCCGTCCACGCTGCACCATACTTTCTATCCACTGCCTTGCAGGGTGCACTGTTGCTCGGTGCCCTTCCAGCCACTCTTTGCTGCTTTCGTCCTTTTGGCCTGTCAGCGCTATTGTGCGGTCACCTTTGTGGCATTCGCTCTGTCTCCCTTGCTGTTCTGGGTGGCACGATTGTGGACGCACCCATATCACATAAAAACGCTTAAATGAGTGTGAGCACCACACTTATAGCATGCCATCAGTTGGTTCAGATAAAATAAGATACCCCTATCACCACCAATAAAAAGCTATTCAGCAAGTGAGTAATGCCATCATCAGTTTGATGCAGCATGACATTACATTTCCACCCTCTGATCCACAATTGTTCACTATCAAAAATAGTTTGAGGCCATGCCAGTACCTCACATCTTGGCTGGAGCCTGTACATTATGATCACAACATTCACCCCTTCATTCTGGAACAGAATAGTAATGGTCTTATAAGTAGGATTTGTCAAAGGAATGGCCTGAAAAGGCTATCATTATGAAGTGTCCTTAAATTCAGATTACAATTTCCAAAAATGATCTAAGGCAACCATAGTTTTAAGACTGATGTCAAGGAAACCTCACATCTTGGGACAACAGTGCTGCCAAGAGCCAGAATCTGCAAACAATAACAATCCAGAGCACCCGTTAACAGATTATGTTGAGGCAGCACTGGCTAGTGCAAGGTAATCTTTATTTCAACAGTGCCTCAAGTACAAACAAGCATTTGTCAATGCCGAATGTTGTCTCGCTGGCATTGGCATTGGTAGTGCCGGAGTTAGAGATGCATAATAGGAATGGCAGTGAAGTATTGAAGTGATGCCACCCCCACCCTGTAGAGACCCACAGGCATTGGGGTGTGCCTTTGGGGTGTCAGCTATAATGCACATGCCATTGTACCTCACCCTACCCTGTAGACACTGACAAGTGTTGTGGTGTGCTTTGGGGTCATTGGGCGTTATACTTACCCCATTCCATAAGGAAATATGCTGAGGTAGGTGCAGTATAGGAGAATGGGGTGAACATTAGGGCCGAACAGTCCAAGGCAGACCTCGATGCCTGTCACTGGCTGCAGGGTGGGGTTGGGGGTGGAATGGTGTGAGCATTACGGCCAATGATCCCAAGTAACTCCCCTGACATCTGGCAGTCTCTACAGGGTGGGGTGTTACAGTTGGAAACCATAACATTGTAGGCATTTGTTGGTATTTTCACTCCAAATTTTCAACATAGGCAGTTTGTGACCCCACCTCATGAAGAGTGGCACAATCAGTTTGTTAGCTGAAAGGTGGTTGTGCACAGTGGCTATGCCATTTGGTGACACAGGGATGAAAACACATTTTGGGCAGGATGTGGAAAATGACAACTGTATTGTTCATGAAGAGGCGTAAAAAAATGGCAACGTTGAAAATCTGGAGTGAAAATATGAAAAATTGGTGGTCATGAGCATGCATAGAAACTGCGCAACACACATCTGTAACCCAATTATTTGTGGGTGTTTTTTAGCCACATTTTTAACATAGGCATTTTGGGACCTCCCCTCATGAATAGTGGCACTGTGATTTTGTTAATCTGTCCCAAAAGTTGATTTCCCACAGTGACTACGCCATTGTGCATCACAGGTGCAGAAACACATTTTGGGCAGGCTGTGAATAATGACAGCTGTACTTTTGTTAAAGAGGTGTGAAAAAATGCCATTGTTGAAAATCTGGCATGAAAATATTGAAAATTTGCGAAGTTACAAGGGTATTTGGAATCTGCACAACACACGCTTGTAACACACTCATTTTATGGACTTTCACCACCAAATTTTCAACATAGGCATTTTCTGACCCCTGCTCATGAACAGTATCACCATCATTTTCTCAATCTGTCCCAAACTCGTATTTCGCACAGTGACCACGCTATTCTGCGCCGGATGTGTGAAAACACATTTTGGCCAGGATATGTAAAATGACAGCTGTACTGTTCATAAGGAGGTGTGGAAAATGCCAATTTTGAAAATCTGGAGTGAAAATATTACAAATTCCCGAAGTTACAGGCGTGCGTGGAAACAGCACAATGCATGCTCGTAAAACAGCCATTTTTTTCATCAAATTTGCAACATGCACTGTCATTTTGTTACTCTGTCCCAAAAGGTGATTCCGCACAGTGACCGAAAAATCACCTTTCAGGACCAAATAACGCCATGACAGTGACAGAATTCATGAGGAGGGGTCCCAATAACCCCATGTTGAAAACGTGGTGCAAAAATTCCAACAAATGCCCGAGATATGCACCAAAGTTAAAAAAAAAACTGTTTATACCATTATACAACTTACCGTCATTTCCTCAGTTCGCGGTCGGCTTTGAAGAGGTGCAGGTGTGTTCCCGGTCCACAAGATCACTGCCGGTAAGGTAAGTGGAGTGAGGGGTGTGGGATGCAGGGTGCGTAGATGGTGGGCACGGGTTGTGGGAGGGCAGGGAGACTGTGAGGACCGTTTTCTTCTTTCACAGGGTTAAAATTAAAAAACATCACAGGAAGGTTTTTATTTTTCAGCGTGATTTGATACGCTGGGGTGGGCTCCCAGCCTGCCACCTAAGTGTTTTTTTTTTTTGAGGGATGCTATAGCTGATGGGGAATTGGGCACTCCCGTCAGCACACAACAAAAGTGGGGGGGGCAAGACCCGAGGAGGATTGGGCACCCCCCTCAGCACATAACAAATGGGGAGGTGCATGATGCTGATGGGTTGGGCTCCCCCATCGGCACATACATTGGGGCAGAGCATGCCGACAGGGGGATTGGGCACCCCCAAAGTTGGCATTATGGCAGGCAGTGTGCCGCCATGTTATGTTCTTTTTTCACCAGGGAAAGCATGTTGGGAGGTTCACTGCATATGACAAGCTTTGCTTGCATTGCAGCGCACCTTTCATTTGATGTGATCGCCACATTAAGTATGCATGGTGTGGCGCTGGCATGCAGGCTAATTGGGGAATGAGGGATGCACCTAGTGATGCATACCCTGCATTCGCCCAACAGTGACCACGCCTTCAAATCTGCTACTACTGCAATATGTTGGCTGCACATGTGCGAGCCAACATAAAAATTAAAAAAAGCAAGCTCCACAGGCTTGTGAGCTGTCTAACGTGTTTTACACTGCTCACAGTGCTTTTTCAATGTCATGGCACACAGAAGGTGACATCATTAAATATTGCTACCTTAAAGCCAGGGCCCCTACTTTTCTGCGGCACAGTGGGACCAAGTTCTGCGGCAAGACTACCATTTGCCGCAGAACTTCTGTGGCGGTGGTTTGTAATTTCTGCGGAAGTTCTGCGGCACTAACAAACTACCACATCAAAGTGTCAGCTTGTCATTCTGACTTCACTTTCATGGCAGTGGTTATAGCAATCAGGATGGTGGGAAGCACAGTAACACTAGTTCAAAAAATAACAGACTTATAAAAATAATTTTATGCCTAAAAAGGCTAAACAAATGTCTCTCCCTTAAGGTCCAAGCCTGTTGCATAAATGACATATGCAGAGGGGAGCTTATGTGATAAATAAGGTATTTCTATATGCATGCTAGCTATCCCACTAATGAGGTTTCCACTGTCTATCACTTATATATTTGTATGTGCTTTCTACACCACTCATGAGGTTCCCACTGTGTATCCTTATATATTTGCAGTATATCAATCTGTAACATACATACAAATATAATATGTTGTGTGTGTGTGGTGAGAGACAGAGATAGTGCGTGTGTGTGTGTGTGCATATATATATATATATATATATTTTTTTATTTCCATGAACTTGCATCCTCATTCATACAGGTCCCATTGGAATTGGAATAGAGAGTTATTGCAAAACTCATTTTCATGTCAACCTGCTTTCCTGACACACTCGTAACACCATCAGGCCATGACATGCATGTGAACCGATTGTGAGATAGAGCTCTCCAGCCCATCACAATGTGTCCACCATGTGACAGAACACTGCACCATACCTTCCCAGGCTCCGAGCAGTGATGTGTTCCACCAATCCTTGTGCTGCCCAGCCAACTCCCAGAGCTAATCTCTGAACCTGACTTGCCGGCATGGAAACACAACATGCTACCCTCTGGCCCAACAGCTGTCCCTGCACACAACATTCCTCCATAGCTTTTAGGTGATTCTATCAACCAATGACAATATGTAATCAATAACCCTGGCAAAAATGCATACAGGGCAATTATTTATTTAACAGGTCTATTCTTTCAACAGGTCTACACATTATTATATTCCACTTTTCTGGGCATAATTACTTTATTTTTCTTAAAAATGACAGTTAAATTCATTTTAACAGTTATTCATTTCAGATGGCATCTCTATATCTTAAAAGCACAAATAGGTTTGTACAAAAGTGAGGTATTGACTTAACAGGTCTGTGCTATTGACAAGGTTTGTTTAAGTTGGCCCTAGTGCAATAATGTAAGACTGAAAACTGTATTAGGCTGTAGTGCAGGTTGAGCAAATATCACCATGCCTGATGTGCTGTGCCACTGTCTCTGGCAGCGGGAGCTGTGGTAGATAAGTGACTGTTCATTTCTGTTGCAGAATGCAGCCATTTCATTAGCTAATGTACGATATAGCAATGATAACATCACATTCTGAGTATATAGGGGGGTTTTGGATTTAAAAAGAGGGGAAGGGAACCAGATTCTATGAATAAACAGAAATATTAATAAAAAAATCACCAAAAGAGTGAATTCTGTGGCACCGCAGAAGTTCTGCGGTAGATTGCAAGTTTTGCACAAAATTCTGCAGCCACAGAATTCTAGGGGCCTTGCTTAAAGCTATACTTCCATTAAAATAGCAATGACAGAATAACAATTAATTGGTTACAAAGACAAGTTTAAAAACACACATACAAATTAAAAAGAGCACTATTCTGTCTATGTTTACTCAGTGCTTATATAAGCTACATTTTAGTATTAGGCTGTACTCGATCTCACTAGTGTCCCTGTTTTAAGACATACTGCTGTAAAATGCCACTGAAACCAACTTTCTAGAGGGATCAGAAGTATCCCATATGTTGTGCTAATTGGAGGCAGTATAGCACAGTGGTTAAGGGCATAGAGCTGCAAACCTGGAGACCTGGGGCCAGATTCCAAAAGGAACCCTTGGAGCAATGCAAGTTGTGCTGCTGCAAGGGCTACAGCAATACCGGGTGTGCCAGGAGCCCTACGCCGTATTCCGAGAAAAAGCAGGGTTCCTGTGCCAAACTCTCCTGGATTGTCGCAAGTGTGGGACAGCACCTGACTGGTGGCACAGCTGTGGCACATGCCACAAGGAATTGGCACCCCTCCCAGTGGTGCACCACAGGACGGGCAGCACTGGTTGTGATAGTGAAGGGGTACACACATGCCCAGCGGTGGTGAGGGGGTGGGTGGAGACATAGGTTGGGTTGGTGTACCAGCAGGGTGGTCAGGTATTGGATTGGCACCCGGCAGGGTGCAAATGCCCATATTATATCTATACTGAGGCATATGCACCCCCCGGGTGCCGAAGCAATCGCACACATCCCGGCTGCCACAACAATCCTCCCTATGCCCTTCCATGCCCCTCTTGCCCACAGACCCCACTTGTAGCCCAGCCAAAACAGTGTCCCAGTCAGTCACAAGGGGCTTAGACCACCTCCTGGCAGGTCTAAGTGGAGCCCCTTACAACGGCCATGGTGGGGCTTTCAGAGTCAGAAATGTGAGCCCCACCATGGCGCAAGTCCTCTTGCGACCTGGCATACCCAAATGCAGGTCATAAGGGGGGGCCCAATGCCCATTTGATGCAGTGGCTTCCCTCACCGGTGTAGACCACGTACAGGAATAGGGAATGCCGCAAACTTCAATGCAAGGTGCTTCTTGCGACATTGCGGTTTGTCGCAAGCACCTTGCATTGGGCATATCTCTTCTGGAATCAGGTCCCTGGGTTTGAATCCCATCAGCTCCCACTTGGATACTGTGTGACTCTGAGCAAGTCACTTAACTTCATTGTGCTCTAAGATCACACCTGGAAACATGCTCCAGCTTAGTGCGCATTTCCTGGTCAAACAATTTCTCCTCCCCACCTGTCTCTTTGGGTACTGCAGAACCACTCTACAAAAGTAGGTCACAGGGCGAAGCTGAAAAAGAAAGAGAAACATAATAATGTTAATGCTGTGTGGGCATAGAAACAGTACATTTAAGTTGTAATGTTTTAAAAAGGGAGCCAAATCAAATAATTTCAGTCCTGGCCTTTCATTTGCACCCAGTGAGAATATCTAGAATGCTTCCCACTGTAACACATTTTGGTCCACATCCCCCCACTCGAGAAATTGTTGGAATAAAGATTGCCTTTCATTAGTCAATTCTTTAAGCAGTGTGCAACCAACAAAGGTTGTCAGGTACTTCTTCTCCCCCACCTCTGTACCTCAGATGAACAGCATTACTCTGTTCAGCTGGCTTTGCCCTTTTTATGAAAAGATCCACCATATGAAACTGTGGGGTTTCTGGGGCTGAATATCCATTAGGTGGAGCTGACTCAGACTCCTCATCCTCCAATGCAGAGGACATCTCCTCCTGAAGTAGACCACTAGTTGAGAGGTAGGTTCCTTTTGGGTAGGAGGTCTCTCAGCCTCCACAGGGAGGACTCACTAGGTGGAACAGCAGAAGACTTAGGAAATTTACCAGAGGTACCACAGGTAATGGCAGTTTGGGATTGGTGGTCAGTTGTAAAGAGTCAGGGAGTTGCAATGCAGTAGATGTGTTATAATGCAATTCTTTTTGGCCCAAACTGGAACCAGCAGCAAGTTCAGAACTTGAAGGCCAATTTGCCATACAGGTTTACCCATCAGGAGAAATCGACCACCTGGCATCAAAGGGGGCTGCAGCTACATAAGGAGGGGTATTTTTGCCACACAGTAATCAGCCATATACATTGCCCCAGAAGCACCAGAATGCCCCCCCTGCAGCCATAACAGGTTCAGCTTCTGCCAGACCAGGAGGCAGCACAGAGTCAGCAAGTAAAGCAGATGGTGTAATAACAAATGCACACTGTGCCCCACATACCTGGTCAAAAAGGGAATTTCTGGGAGCCTCTGCAGATAGTCCACTTGTGCAGTCCATCTTTTTCTTCTTGTTTCCATTTCCTGCTGGGTGGGTAGCAACCAGGCTGTCTCCCATAGCAACCAGTTCCCTTACCACCAGCGCCATACCTTTGGAGCCCGCAGAAACAGAAACAACTGGGCTGGAGTCTCCAACCTTCTCTACCACAATCACCAACTCTCCCTCCACCATCGAACTATGCCCAGCTGGCAAGAAAACCTCTGATACTTCAGCCACCACAGATGCTCCATCCTGAAATGTCAGAAACTGTTTGTCAGTTCCATTCATAACAGCTTTCACTGTAGCTAGCATCCGCCACTGTGCAGACATCTGGGCCTTTCTCTCTGCAAACCGTTGTTCTTCCTCGGCCATTAGAGCAATCAAATTGGCCCATTTCACTTCCATTTCCTTCTCTCTGAGTTCCTCAGCTGACGGTTTACTTCCCAAGAAAGGAGTCTCAGGTGCAGGCTTAGTATTCATACTGGCTGAATTACATACAAGGTCTACCATAACAACAGGCGCAGGTACCTCCTCTATACTCCGGATGAAGAGGGAGGCAATCTCCTCTGCCTGGGCCATCTCATTGACCTCCAACTCATAAGACCCAGTCTCCACACAGGGAGCAGAGAGCATCCCCTACCTCCAAAGTAGGAGAATTTTATTTGTACAGAAAGACATACAATGCAGAAGTATACAATAAATGTATTCACTATACACAAAACTGAAGTGGTAACAAAAGAAATACCGTGGAAAACAAGATGTGTGCATGGCAAGTAACCCTTTAATAAAGCAAAAATCAGCATGCAACAAAAATAAACTTCAAGCAAGCAAAGATTTATTTAAAAATTAAGGTAACAAAAAACATAAAAAGGGTGAATTGATTGCCAGTGAGTTCATGGTGGCTGGAAAACAAGAGCCAAATGCTTCTATTTCTTCACAAGGACTAAATGAGGCAAGTTTGTTTTCTCTGCTTGATAAATAAAAAATAATTCTCTCATAATCATTTGGATCAAGATACATGGGATTATGAGTTTTTGTTGGAATATTGAGGCACATCTACATTGCCAGAGATAGACTTTAATGGTTGTGAAAAGCAAACGAATGGTGTTCAGGTCATAAGTGAGTGTGGATGGGAGTCTGCCTAAGACAATGTTTGAATATGTAATGTGAGACCAAGATCCGTCTCTCCAGAGGATAGCTAAGTTATGCCAGAAAACATGGGCGTAGGCGCAGCTGAGGAGAAAAGGTTCCATAGTTTCTAATGATTGCTCACACCTTTGTCTGGAGCAATAAAGTTCAGCAAGATTTTTGTGTTTGGCATTAGCCTTTACGCTAAGCATGACACGGCATCTAAATCATAGTACATCCCACATCTTCTTGGGGGTCCGTTATCAGTTAAATAGTCCCCAACCAGGGGAGTATCAGTAGAAGCCAAACCCTAATATACAATTGGTTATTGATAATGGGAAAACATTACAGCATTATAGATGTCCGATTTGGATGAATGTTGAATGAAAGACAGGTCTAATTTACATTGTTGCAATTTAGTAAAAAGGGGCTTAATGTACTCTAGATAGTGAGAATAAATGCGAAGTGCAGTGTGAGATTGTGACCATGTAGCAAGCAATGGCCTAATCCAGAGATTGGCCCAGGGATGCCAAAATTTGTATTTATTCTCAAAATAGCTGGAAAATTCCAGTGTACATAAAGACTAAAATAGATGATCGAGTCTTACAGTTTTTTTTTTTTTTTTTTTTTTTAGTTGCTTGGCTCCAGCTTCAGAAGAAGTAACATGCCACCCCCTTCTCTCCGTCCACCTGGGCATCCCTCTAGGCAGCC
This sequence comes from Neoceratodus forsteri, assembly GCA_016271365.2. NCBI lineage: Eukaryota > Metazoa > Chordata > Ceratodontiformes > Ceratodontidae > Neoceratodus > Neoceratodus forsteri. Next base: position 1,880,066,460 of record CM057452.1, read on the forward strand.
CCCGCCCTGGCTTCATCTTGCCCGGGGCTGGGGGTGTATGCATTTTTCCACTTTTTTCTCCCTTGCCCCTGAGGATGCTGGTGCAAAGGACACATGTCCAGGCAGACAACGTGCTGATGCAAGCTGTTGCCACTCCCCTCCCCAGCTCTGAAGAGCCACTGTTGCCCCCAAAAGCTCATGCTTCCACTGGCCCCAGGGGTGTTGGGTGCTCAAGGCTCCCCCGGTAACCCACCCCATGGGGAGGACAGCATCTGTTGGGACACTCAATCCTCTGTCCCCCTCCAACCCCCCCCAGCAACCCTAGTCCATTCCTGAACCCAGGTTGCCAGCGTAGTGCGAGGTGTGGTGTCCAGCACAGGATTCTTAAGGTTTAAGCTGGGCTTTGATGAAGATTGGTATAAGATATTTCTTTTCATGGGATTCAGTCTACTGCCCCATAAAAGATGAAATGTAGTACTGAGCATTAGTACATTGAGAGCAGTGGGAAAGGGAGAAACAAAACTGAGGTTCATGAATATTGGCAATAAATAGGAATGACAAATTGCCACCTTCTTTTTCTTAGACTGGAACCATTGTTTCCAGAGGTGCACTTTCCCCTGGAATATAACCATTTTTGCTTCCCACTTATAGTAGGAAGGGCTGGGGTGTCATCCCTGAACTGAACACCAAGGATTTTAATAGGGGCCTTGGATATGACTATCCCTGCAAGGTTAGCGAGGCTTGAGGCAGCAGAGCCCAGTACATGGCCTGCACACTCAGACAAATTCAGTTTTGCACCGGAGACAGCGAAGAAGTGAAATAAACCAACATTCAGTTGTCCTGAGGTCATATCCTGTACAAATAAAACAATATTGTCCACCTAGGTTATCAATTTTATTTCAGCCAAATGGTCTAATGTGGATATACCATGAATTTGAGGATGAGCTAAAAAATAGGGTTGATGCAAAAAACATAAAGTAACAAACTCATGGAGCAGCCCTGTCTGACACCAGTGTGGGAGGAAATTCCATGACCAATGTAACCATTAACATTAGGAAGAATACTGACAACAGAGTATAAATTATGAATTCAGGTGCAAAATGTGGGAGGAATTTCATAATGGCGGAGAACTGCAAACAAGTAATCATGAGAAATCTCATCAAATGCTTTCTCCTGATCCAGGGATATCAAATATCCCATGAACTGGTCAGCGCCATTGAGGGAAAAGATTTCTCACAGCAGTAAAAGGTTATCGTAAATAGTGCTACCCAGAATGGAGCAAGTCTTCAATTCTATGATGACATGATGAGTTATCTTCGCCAGTCAAGTGGTAAGGATTTCCATCAGGATTTTTCAGGTCCCAGTTTAATAAAGGGGTCTCTAATTACTGAGATCAATAACATCATCCTTTTTAAATAGGAAAATCTGAACTGCCTCACAAAAACCAGGAGAGGGATGGTTATGTAAGGCCCAGTTAAAGACCGAAACTAAAATGTCTACCAAAGAGGAAGCATATGTTTTATAAAATTCTGATGTAAGGCAGTTGGAGCCCGGGGCTGTACTATTATGAAGGTGAGAAATGGCAGTATGGATTTCATCACCAGTGATTGGACCAACCTGCAGGGTTAATTCTGCTTCTGGAATGGTGAGGATGTAAAGATAGTGCAAAAAGGAATTTGGCAAGAGGGAAGGGGATCAGATGCCAAACATGGTAACTAGGTATTGGTGAACTTCCATGAGAATCTCCAATTTGGTGGAAGCATTCTGACCTGTCTGTGTGCATAACAAGGTGATGTTACATTTTAAGGCCCTATTCCTACAACCAGTAAAAGTGGTACCAGTTCCAGTCTTAGCTTGTGTACCAGAATAATGTTCCATATAAAACAATTTCATCTGATCATATTGCACATGTATTATTTGTTCCTTTACAATGGTGATCTGGGCATTTAGGTTAGACTTTGTCAAATGAGCCTGAGTTAACAAATTCATCAGGTCCATTCAAAGTTTTAAGTAATTCAAATCGTTACGTCTGTGAGTCTTAACAGATGATGTGCGATACAAATGTCAAATAGCCAATTTAGTGTTTAACCACCAAAGATTTAGATCATCATATGAACACTGAATCTTTTGTCTATTCCACAGTAAATTACGTAATTTAAACTGTAAAGATATATCCAAAAGAGACAGGTTATTTAGGCCCATAGAGAATGTCCCATATGAATCACTGCATTACCACAAAAGATGTCCCAGGCAATGAATGGTCAGAAGTTTCAACAGGGGCCAGGGTCATAGAATTGGTAACCATATGGGATGCAGTAAAATAGTCAATGTGGGATGCCAATGAACTTCTGTGGTAGGTAAAATGGCTGGACTCATACAGAGATCTATAAGTATCCCTTAAGGATGCCTCTTTCACCATGAGATTCAGAGAGTTGGTGTCACAGAAAAGTTTGTTTTCACTCCTCTGTCTGATGTTGAAAGGCCACAGTTGAAATTTCCACCCAGGAATAGGAATCGCATAGTGTAGAAGTAAGGCTGGATTTTCTTGAATAACTCAATTCGATCTCTTTTCATTTGAGGAGCATAAATCGTGATAAAGCAGAACAAGTCAGATTGTATAGTGACATGCAAGAGGAGGGCCCTGCCATGTTCATTGTCAACTAATTTGTGCAGATGAAAGTCTACACCCCAAAACAATATTACAATGCCATTACATTTGTCTGGCCCAAGAGACCAATAGAAGGGGGCACCCACAGCCAAGATTTCTGAGCACGAAAGATATCGGAAGAAGTGGAGAAACGAGTATCTCGCAAAAAGTAAATATCGTAAAAAGGGAGGGGGTGGAAACAATGGTGTAAACCATGAGCTGCAAAATTGAGCAGATGTGATAGACCTTTTTGGCCTTTATTTGCTGGCTTTTTTTCATATGTTTGTATGTCATATGGTTGCTGTTGCAAAGTGGTAAAGAGGAGGCTTTGCTTGATGGAATTCTTTATACTGTTGACATTGAGGTTGTCAAGAGATACATTGAGGGCCATGGAGATCAGGCAATAGGAAGTACTGAGAAAAGTGAAATAGGTGACAGTTCCAGACTTGGAGGAAGACCTAGTGCCTCACTTTGATTTCTCACGTTGCTAGTGAATATACAAATTTGCAGTTGGGGCATCCGTGTCCACCACAACCAGTAGAGGAGAAGTAGATGTAGAAGGTTGTGAATCAGAGTTCATGCTGTTGACAGAATCTAAGTTGTCCCAATCCAGAACAGAATACCTATTTTTCAGAGAAACAGGAGGGTGGGAATGTAACCAGATCCGATAGCTGAATAGTGGACTTCAGGTGCCGAAGGGATCATTTCCTAGGCAGTATGGTAAGGTTGGGAGGAGGCATGGGGGACTGTTCAGTGTCCTGAACTTCCGATGGGACCTCCAGATGGTCAGGGATGCACTAGGACTCAGTAGTGTTGGAAGGAAGATCATCGGTCAGAATAGGAGCCAGAACAGAGGGTGGAGCAGGGACTGAGAATTGGAGCTGAGAGGGGAGTTGTGGCTTGAGGAGAACAAGTTAAATCATCTTCAGCATGTGAAAGGTGTTGGGCAGTCTCCATGTACAGTTGCTGCTGTCGGGCTTTTTGGGCTTTGTCAACCAACATGTCTAGAGGAGGCCTGGCCTCCATATTGTGGGATTCCTACCTGCAAGTACGATAAGAGTAACCCTCTGCATCACAAAGATTGCATTTAAGAGGGTTAGTTCAAACGGTCAAATTCAAGGCAGAGGGTGCAATGGATCTTGTCACAAGCAGTGTTCAGATGTTGATCCGAGCCACATTTAAAGCAGGTTTTGGGTTGCCCCAGATAAAAACAGAGTGCCCTATCTCTGCCAAGGTAGAAAACACTGGGCAAATGTTGTAGGCCAGCTGGCCCATGCTTCAACTGAATCTTGAAGCACCAATTGCCTGGCCAAAAACCCTCTGAGTCCATAATCAGTTCAATGTCTCTCAATAAAGTATAATGCTGAAATAGCCAACACTCATTGTCAAAAACATTGACATCCTCATTCTTTAAGAGCATTGTAACATAGAAACATAGAAGTTGACGGCAGATAAGGACCGCAAGGCCCATCCAGTCTGCCCATTTCTTTTTCTACCTTATAAATGTGCCATCGGCCTTTGCTATGTCAGTGACCTATCTATTCATAGTCATTTGTATTGCTCCCTTATGCCTATCCCATGCCTGTTTGAAGCCCTGCACTGTATTCATAGCTACTACTTCTTGTGGTAAGCCATTCCATGCATCTACCACCCTTTCTGTGAAAAGAATTTCCTCACATTCCCCTTAATCGGCCTCCCTCTAATCTCATGCTGTGTCCTCTTGTCCTGCTATTTTTCTTATATTTAAACATGTTAGACTCTTTCACCTTGTTTATGCCCTTAAGGTGTTTAAATGTCTCGATCATATCACCTCTCTCCTCCTTTGCTCAAGGGTATCATATTGAGCTCCGTTAATCTGTCCTCATATGTCTTCTGATGCAGTCCCTGCACCATTTTGGTTGCCCTTCTCTGGACTGCCTCAATTTGGTTAATGTCCTTGTGAAGGTGTGGCCTCCAATACTGCACGCAGTACTCCAGATGGGGCCTAACCAATGTCTTGTACAGAGGATTATTACCTCCCTCTTACGACTTGTGATACCCCTACTAATACACCCTAACACCCCTAGCCTACCTACTGCTTTAGAGGTCTGCTTGATGATTTCAGGTCATCAGTGATGATGATGCCCAAGTCTCTTTCTTCCTTTGTGACTGCTAGCAACTCCCTCCCAGCCTATAAGTGGCTTCAGGGTTTCTCTTCCCTATGTGCATGATTTTGCACTTCTTTGCATTAAACCCAGTTGCCACTCTTCTGACCATTCTGCTAGTTTATCCAGATCTCTTTCATTCTGCCCACCCCATCTGGATCATCTACTCTGTTGCAGATCTTGGTGTCATCTGCAAACAGACAAGCCTTACCCTCTAGTCCCATCTGCTAGTCACTAATGAAGATGTTGAATAGGACTGGCCCCAGGACTGATCCCTCACGGTACCCACTTGTGACTTGCATCTCTTCTGACTGTATACCATTTACCACCACTCTCTGTTTTCTGCCAGTCAACCAGTTTGCCACCCAGTTGACCAACTTCTGACCCACCCCGAGCCTACCTAGCTTATTTATCAATCTTCTATGTGGAACAGTGTCAAAAGCTTTGCTGAAGTCAAGGTAGGCGACATCAACTGCTCCCCCTTGGTCCACCACTCTGGTTACCCAGTCAAAGAAATCTATGAGATTAGTTTGACAGGACCTTCCTTTTGTAACATTGTGACAGTACATTGAGCAGGCTTCATGAGGGGAATTACCTGGAAGTGCTTCCATAAGGGGGTGTTTTTCAGTTTACCATAATGATGCCAAAAAACATTCAAATGAGCAGTGCTCTTGAAGCTGATATCAAAGTAAGGCTCAGCAGTGGAATGAAGCAGCAAAAATGTCATTTGGGTTAAGACACATTGAATCTTTCAGCAATCATTTGCCTACATAAGTGCGATCCGGGGGCAGATCAAGACCCCCAAGATAGAGCAGCCAAACCTCATTCCTATGCTGGACTGGGGCTTGCATGGGGTAGAAGAGGCAGATTTATGAAAAGACTGCCATTTGTGGGCAGAGGCAGCTAAAGCAGAGACAAGGGGGTCAGTGTGCAGAAGCGGCAATTCAGGGTCCACTCCATCCACCCAGGAAGCAAGCTGAGCAACTGGTACAGCAGAAGAGGCTAGTGTGTCAGAAGGAATTGGAGGAAAGTCAGTGGCCATGTCAAAGCAGGTAGGTGAAGAAAGGGATGGTCAGGGAAGCAACTGCCTGACTGGGGGTTAGATGGATGAGAGGAAGGAGCCTCAGTAGCATTGGGAGGAGTGTCAGCAACAGGAATGGAGCCAGGAGCTGGAACAGAGTCAGGAGCAGTAAGCTGAGACAGCACAAGGTAATGATGGGACAGGCTCACTAGAGCACAGTGGAGGAAAAGTTTGAAAGAGAAATGGGTCTGGAAGGCTTGCAGGGGAAGCAGGCTGCAAAGGGATAGTGGAAGAGAGCAGTTTACTTGGTGACTGTGGTACTAGCAGTGTCCTCAAGGAAGTAGGGGACCAACGGCCCTCCTTGGATTTCCCCCAGCCTGCACTGTGTAAGACAGAGGATAGATTCCAATCTTTAGGAGGGTAGTGGTGTAATTTTTTCTCATTCCCTGCTTAATGCCCAAAATTGCACAAAGCATGGGTGCAGAGCGAGAAGTCAGCATAGCCTTAGTCTCTGAGAAAATAGTAGAAAGGCATGTAAATTTATTAGAGAGGCCCTGAAAACAATGGAGGTCAGTGGATGTAAGAGGGACAGGCCTGTGGACATTACTTGGTTGCTCAAAAGAGGAAAGAGGGGTCCCAGGAGAAAAAACAAGCTCACTTTGAATGAGCTCCCATTTGGCAGTCATTGGAGCAGTAGCCGGCATTTGATAAATGGGTACTGGCAAATCCTTTGATGCAGGAACATCATTAAGCATTTCTGACAGAACAGAGTTGTTAATACAAGCAGACCTCAGAGAAAGTAGCGGAGTGGTAGCAGTTGTCGCATACAGTTTCGCCTTTTCAATAGCACAACATTCATCCTGTTTGATGAGTGCCAAAAGATGCAACTTTTCTTCTGGAAAGCCTCATCCAAATGGTCCTCTGTGTCTCAGACTTGTGGTACTGAGAGTGCAGTCGGATCCGAGCCTAACAGTTCTTCAGGTACAGGTACTTCAGTAGCAGTAACATCTTTCAGATCATTTGTGAAAAGAGGTGTTGCAATAGAGCCTCAGAGGTAGCAGACAAGGGGAAGGAGGTTCACCTTCCCTCCCTTGTGTTGGCACAGACTAACTCACGGTCTGCCATGTAGCTGTGTCAGATGTAGTCCCCCCTGATTGCAAGAGTAGGGGAATTTTTTATTGAATTAACATCAAGTAACATAGTGTCAAAAAAAAAAACCTCAAGAAAAACAATAAGAGAAAACAGTGTTAAGATCACACAAAATGTTTGAGAAAAATGCAAAAATGCTAATCAACCAAAAAGAAAATTAACTACAAAAATTTCTTTTTCAAACTTTAAGAGTAGAAATGACAGATGAAACTCAAGATCATTTGTTAGAACCACTAAATAATTACTGATATTTAATAAACCAAGAAAAACCTTTTCACCAATTGATAACTTTTTTAGATGTATAATGGACTAAATCCGAGCTATGCACATTTTCCATAGCAGACTGCATTAATTTCCCCACCATCTCATAGGGCATCCATCTTTGGTAGAGCACCCATTGGCATCTGGCTTGCCAAAGATAATATTTTAAAATACAGCAAAAGACCACCAATGTAGTCATGGAATAAACAGTTCCTAGATTATGAAACTGTCCTAAAACTAAATTTCCATAAGTCACATTATTTAACCATTTCATATTCCATTACGAGGCAAGGTGTTTCCAAAGAGCCTTAGCATAACAGCAAAAAAATAAAAAGTGTTCAATGGTTTCTTCCTCATTTATACAAGCCTCGTATGGACAATTTCTTTCACATTTGGCTTTATACTTTGCATTACCTCTTACGCTAATTCTGCCATAAACCATTAACCATAAAAATTCCCACATGTGAGATGGGATTCTGGGATTATTAAATTGCACTAATACCTCTCTGTTTTGAGAGGAGGGACAATTTTTAAAACAGGGTTCGGTAGAATGTATTAAAGACATAACCAACGTATATAGCTGAGGCCCCATATTACCAATGACCATCTGTGTTGTTATTCCCCACTTATACAGTTTTTTTGCAGCAGGAATAAACTATTGTGGGATAGGAATGCTGCTAATTAGTTTAGGTGGGACAGTCTGCCATTTAGTAATATATCCTGCTAAGTTTATTTCACTCCAATAAAAGTATATATCATTTTCTGGTGTTAAACAATGTTTGACCGAATGGGCAAAAAATAAGGTATAAAAAATATTACTGGATCTGTCATACCTAGACCCCCTTTTTCTTTTTTAAGATACATATATTGACGTTTGATAGGATTTAGTCTGTTCCCCCACAGCATTTGAAAAAATACACTGTATAGTCTTGTTTCCAACTGCTGTGGTGGTGGAAAAATCATGGCAACATACAAAAGCATAGGAATGAGGAATTGCTACATAATCCAAATCTGTTTAAGTTTAGCTATTCTCCAATGCCTCCATCTCTGCACTTTAGAATCTACTTTATCTAGTGCTGAGTCCCAATTGAAAGAGGGAATATTCTGAGCTCCAAAATAAATACCTAGTAGTTTGAGGGGCTCAGAGGAGATTGATATCCCTTTGAGACACACCAGAGTCGGAAAATCAGTGCCTATAAAAAGCCCTTTACATTTTAATGTAGTCAATTTAGAGTTAGAAAAATTAACATAAGTAGTCATAGAATCTAGAAAAATAGGAATTTGAGTATAGTCTGTGAAAAATGCACAAATACCATCCGCATATACGATCATGTGAAAAGCTTCATTCTTGTTTGGGCCTGTAACACCTTTCCATCTAGGGGATTTAGTTAACAAATGTATTAAGGGGTCCAAAGTAAAAAATATATAGGAGAGGGCTAAGGGGACAACCTTGCCTTACACCCGTTTGTATTGGAATTCCAGTTGTGATATGGTGTCTAATAATAGCGTGCACTACTGCCCCATAGTATAGGGATTGAAGCCAATGTAATAATTGCTTAGGAATGCCATATGCTTCTAGAGTCAAAAACAAAAAAGGATGGAAAACCCTGTCAAAGGCTTTATACTGGTCAACAGAGAGTATACAGCCTTGACCATTTCGTGAGCTCACATAATCAATGAAATCTCTAATAATTATTAGGGCTTGCTGAATTTTTCTGTCAGGCAATCCACAGAATTGCCAGGAGGATAACACTGTTGTAGCATGGGTTTTTATTCTGTTGTTAAGAATAATGGCAACAATTTTATAATCAGTGTTCTAGAGTGTAATCGGTCTCCAATTATCAATAGAAAGTTTCTCCCCAGATTTAAACAACAGAATCAATAGGACTTCTGTAAACCATGAAGGTATAGTATGAGTAAGAAAAAAAATGAATACCTTTTCTAAACACTGGGCCAAAAGACCAGAGAAGGATTTATAAAATTCGTTACTCAGGCCATCTGACCCGGGTGTTGTACCATTTTTTAATGACTTAATGGCTTGTTCGATTTCAAAGATCGTAATTGGTTGTGTCAGTGTACTGCTAAGATGTGGAGCTGTAGGGAATGCTGCTGAGTTTAAAAAAATGTTTAATATTGGTTTCTGAAGTGGGGTGTGAAAGGACATGAGTGAACATGAAATTCTTAATTATAGCATGTACCCCTTGTATTGAAGACACAGTGTCACCTGTTTCAGTCCTTAAGGAGTCCATAACAATCAAATTCTTACAGGTTCAAAAAGCTTCAAAAGGATCCTCATGGGGAGTTTTTAATGCCCCATATTGTAACAGGCCTTTCATAGTCTGAGCCCTATTATATTGGTACTTGATTAAGTCTTCTTTAAGTTTATTAATCTGATCTCAATAATCAAATCTAGATGTATTGGCCAGTGAATATAAATTTTGTAACTGTTGTCTGAGTTGTAAGTATTTTAAAAATGTTATACTTTCCTTAGTTTTCCCTTGTCTTAAAAAGTAATGTTTAAAATCAATTTTTGAATCCACCCACCAATCATCTAATTCCTCATATAAAAAAGAGACAGATAATCTAGCATCCAGTATATTAGTCATATGAAGTTTTATTTCCAGATTAGCCAAGATGGAAGAATTTAGTTTCCATCACAACCTAACATTAGGTGCGCTAGAGCTAGTGAAAAAGAACCTAGTAATAGCGTATGATCAGAAAATATAGTAACCATAGTCTGAAACTGCACATTGGAGAAGGATCTGGAAAAAAATATATAATCAATAGTGGAAGTATATCTATTCTTTTTGAAGGTGAATTTAGGCCCAGAGGTTTGCATTGTACTACAATTCAAAAGATCTGCAGTCTCAAGCAATTTCTGTAAAGCGTTGGAATTACAATATATTTTTTTGTCTTTCAAGAGTGGTGCAGTAAAAGTGGGTTTTAGAGTACAGTTAAAGTCACCACAGAGGAAAATTATAGAGGAATTGAGTAAATATGGTTTTAAACTATTGAATAAAGCTACCCATTCTGATTTAACCTGTGAACCATGGACATTTATAAACCGACAATGCATATGTTTCCACATTCCATCCAATATTAAAGCACTGCCAGGGACTAAATCAATAAGTTTCATCAATTTAAACTCAAATAAGTTAAATAGGAAACCCACACCATCTGCGGTTGCTGTTCCAAAGGACCAGTATGAAGGCCCCCACACCCATTCTCTTTGAAAGAACCTTGCCTGGTCACTAGTATACATCCACGTCTCTTGTAAAAAACAGATATCAAAATGACTATCATGGATGTAGTGATAGACTACAGTCCTTTTCTCATAATTCAACAAACTATGAATTTTTAATGAACCATACAGAGAATTCCTAATTAGACTCAAGATTCTTATTTTCTTTTTCTTTCCCTTGTAATCTGATCTATTTTGTGAAAGGGTGCTATTTTTCATTTTAGTGGATTGGGAGTCTGAGTCTCCTAAATCCATTTCAGTATCTCCCCATTGGGTGGTCAGAAAAGGAAAAGGGTTCTTCAGCTCGAGGTCTACCATAGGTTGGGCTTGACTTCCTTTCAGATTTCTGGTTGACCTGCGTACTGGAACAGTAATAAAAGGTGAGGGGTGAGAGGTGCTAGCTACCACCTCTGTTGAGTCAGTATAACAGACAGGGAGAGAGGCATCCGTGGGCATAACTACCACGGGGGGGGGTTCTACTTCCACCTTTACATGGGGGTCTGGAAAAGAAGGGGATGAGGGAGGAGGAAGATCCTCAGATGGAGGTTTATATAAGGTAACAGACATTGTAGGTTTAACCAGTTTAGAAGGAGCCAAATTTTGGGCATTTTGAATAAGGAGGTCTGGGCTTAGGCAAGAAGCCTTGTTTTTTGCAGCCCATGAACATTCCGAAAAGACATGTCCTGTTTCCTCTCAGAGATCACATCTTTTGAGATTTGCACACTGAAACACAATATGCCCAATCTCCCTGCAATTGTCACATCTGGGCTTATCACAGGAGCTAGAGAGGTGTGTTTTGGAGCCACAATTGTAGCAAGCTCGAGGTTGACCTGCATAAAAGAAAACACCTCTGTCTCTGCCAAGCAAAAAAGAATTTGGAATGTGCTCAACACCAGCTTCAGATTGTCAGAGTTTGATTTTATACCTCCAACCACCAGTCCAGAAAAGTTCCGTATCTAAAATGGCCTCAGGAGGGCTCATTACATTGTGCTTCTGACTAAGCCAGTAAGTTATGTCTTCCACATGGACCCCCTCATTTTGGAACATCACAGTAACCTATTTTATTAAGGGTTTAGTTAAAGGAATGACCAAAAAGGGGGTCCATGTGGGAGAAAACTTGACTTGGTTATACCTTTCCCAAAACATGTCCAACCCATAAGCAGTTCTAAAACTGATATCAAAATGATCTTCTCCAGAAATGTTTATGAATGCGAATACATCCTTAGGAGAAAACTTTAGTGAGTCCTTCAATAACAACTTGCCTACATAGTGCCTATCAGGGCATATGTCCAAACCACCTTTATAGCGTATGTGTACTGCATTATGCCTTGGGGCAGCTTCTTTTTTAATTTTTGGAAAAAGGACTGATAGAAGTGGTTTGGTAGCATCCGCAGGGGCAGGGGATTCTCAGTCACAATTAAGGATGAATCAGTTTTTAAAGGGTCAGACAAGTTGTTATCTGTAGAAGTCATATCTTGTAATGGTAACTTATGATGGTCAAATACTGAATCAGTTGCAACATTCCCGTCTTGTGATTGCATAGGCAAAGCAGAAACAGGCATGTTAGGGCACCAATCTGGGGAGTTTTGGGTGAAATTTAGCATGGGGTCCCAGTCTGGTGTGGGAATCCAGATCCATTTTTTCAGTTTTTGTCCAACCCGCCTCGCTTAAGGCTTTTTGAGGAGACCACAGCTCTTCAGAAGTTCTAGCAGGTAGTATAGCGCCAGATACACATATAGCGGAACCCTGAGAAGTGTCAGGTAATGTAGGATTAATGTGAGATGTTCCTGATACAGGAGAGGCTGCAGAAAATTGTTCTATAACAGTTGTTGCAGGAGCTGCTTGTTTAAGTGTGCAAGTATCCCGCAAACCCGTTTGTGGGTCTGAATCTCGAGTGAAAGAAAAAACAGTTAAGCCGTCCTGTGTGGTGGGAGAGGTCTGATAAATTATAGCAGGACCTGGTACAAGTGAGGGTGCTACAGGCAGCTCAGCACGAAAAACAAATCCAGCAGACCTAGAAAGAGTAGGGCGTGATGAATCTCCAGGAGCCACCTGACAGTCAGGTGGCACAGTCTGCGTTGAATGAGTCATAATTAGGTTACCCTCAGAGGTGGAATTCTCCACTTGTACTGCAGTTGCATGAGTCAAAACCATAGGTTTCTCCAGCTTTAGGCACGAGTAATCCAGAACTCCTTTACTGCCAGCTGGAGAAACTGAAACATCAGATCATTTAATAGCGAGTTCAGAAACCAAAGGTTTGACAGGCTTACCTTGCCCTTCACAGTGTAGCTCAGCTGCCATGTCACTCTGGAATGCAGACCCAGCAACAGGCGAGTCCGGTGGCTTGATATTAAGCTCAGAGTCCTGGAAACGGGTTAGTTTCACAACCAAGCGCTCAGTCATGCAAAGATGCCTCTTTTTTCCGCAATTAACAGCTCTTTTAGGGATTTCTCATCCATTTCCGTATCAGGTAAAGTCCGAACAGAATTTTTTACTTCAGGTTGATTTAAATCCAAAGCACTACCATCAGGCAATATCTCCAGGTCTTCAGCTTGCTGAAAATCAGACATAACGTCCATAAATACCTCCAAATCATCCAAAACCAGTTGCTCTGAAGAAATTCTCTCTCCTTCATTCAGGACATCCTGCTCTCCTGTCGTTCCACTCGAAGTGGCCATGGCTCACAGACAGCAAGTCCCCCTACTTCTAGCAATGCAGTAGGGGAATTTCCCCGGTGTCCTGGTCAGATTTCCTCCATTCAATAATAAATACCACCAACAGCTTAATCAGGTTCGGTTTCACTTGGTTTTGATCTGTATTCCCCCCCCCCCACTGGACAATGCTGAAATTAAAAAAACCTGCCTAGACTTCTTTTCCCAGCCAAATAAATAAACAGTTATTTTCATGTGATAATACTGAAGAATGCGTCTGCCAGCTAACACTGCATATAAAATACTTCAACCTGTTATCCCTAAAAATGGGAAATCATGTCCCTCAAAATGTGGGACAAAAAGGCAAAATGTGTAACATTTCTTCAGATCTTTAAGATAGAACTTCATCTTTATATACTCTGCCATTCATTCAGCAGCACATTTTATTTATTTAGTTTTGCTTTCAAAATCTTAGTATAGGACATACAACATCACCCTCTTAATGTAAGGCAGAGGGCTTCTAAGGGGCAAAATGAGGAACTGTTCCTGTTACTGTGACTCCCTGTAAATAAGCTACATGGAGAGTGGATTAAAACTGCCAAAGCAAACTTCTTTTTGAAACTACATGACTGCTTAACTGGGAACAGTCAACACTAAGAGTGCCACAGCCAAGCATGGGGCTGGTTCCAATTTGCACTTTGTACACAAAAACATTTTTTTGTACTTACTGTTTACTGCAGTATATCAGATTCATTTTGGTTTCTTCCAGGCTGACAATTTCTGTAACTACAAATCATAGAATGCCCTGCAGCTGACATCAGAGCAGGGCTACAAGAGTGGGAGATTTAATAGCCTGTGGTGCATGTTGAACTAAAAAAAACCTCAAACAATGCTATTTAACAGATGCAATAAAAACTTAACTAATATGACACTAAATATAAAAACAGATGAGGGGATAGTTATCCAGCAGGTCCAGTTGGATAGGTACCTGGGTATTTGGGTAAATGCCTCCTTAAAATGGAACATGCATATTGAACAGTTGCAAAAAAATATGGGTAGGAGGTTAGATGGTCTTTATAGAACTACAATGTGCATGTCCACTGAAATCAGAAAGAAGGTGTTGAACACAATGATACTTCCATTATTTGATTATGGGGACATTCTGTATACTTCTGCAGCTAAGAAAGAAATGACAAGGCTAGGCATATACCATAACAGATTAGCACAACATGTACAGTAACTGGAGCCCACAGAATGGCTCATAGTTGTCAGTTATACAAAGAGTTAGGATGTCAAAGATTGGAAGATAGAAGGCACTGCCATACTCTTGCATTTATAAATAAAGCAATAACAGGTTATTTTCCAGATTACATATAATCTAGAATCCTTGTTAGAAAAAAAAACAATATTTGAGATCAGCTCCAGTTGTGGACCTGGAGATTCCTAATTGCAACTTAGAAATAGGAAGATCATCTGTTTACTACCTTGGAGCAAAGGCTTGTAATAATGTTTCCTTAACACTATGGGTGGGATATTCAAAGGGGTTGCGCATGATGTGTGAAGTGTTTGCACCATGCGCAACCCACATGCCCTGGTGCGATATTCAAAGAGGATGTTGCGCTGTGCAATTCTCGCTGTGCCGGGGTGTACCAGTAATGTATGCAGTGCAAGTGTGGGGGGCATGCCCATGTATATGCGGCACATCCTGATATTCAGCCCAGGATGTGTGGCGCATATGCAGGCACAACCCCACCTTGTGCAAAGATCCTCCCGTAAAAAGTAGGAGCAAGGCCTGGCCACCCACAGGTGACCTGCCATATTGCAGAGTGCAACATGGCAGCCGCCAGCTGTGGGTGGCCACCCGACCTCCAGAGACACAGTCCGGGTGTCATTCCTCCCCCTCTCCCGATCGCGGGCATAGAATTAAAGTATCCCTGGTGGTCCAGAGGACCTGCTCCCCTGCCTGATCGTGGGCTTTTGATATGTTAAATATACCTGGTGGTCCAGTGGACCTGCTCCACAGCCTAATCGTGGACAGATGAATAAATGAATGTCCCTGGTGGTCCAGTGGACTCGATCCCCAGCCTGATCGTGGGCTTCAGATGTAAATAAATGCCCAGGTGGGCCATTGGTACCCCTTCCCCACCTGCCCACTCAGACCTGCCACCCCGCTGCCCCCCCTGGTCAGCCTCGGATGGCAGCTCCCCATCCGCAAGCCACCCGGCCACCCGCCGACTGACAGAGTACAGTACAGCTGTACACCCATTGGTCCACTGCATGGGCTAATGGGCATGCAGACTGTACTGTACTACACAGTCCCAAAATGTGAATGGTTCATTCACATTTTGGGACAGTGTAAGTACAGAATGGTCTGCATGCCCATTGGCCCATGCAGTGGACCAAAGGGCATACAGCCGTACTGTATGCTGTCAGTCAGTGGGCGGCCATGTGGCTTGCAGGTGAGGAACTGCCACCCGCCACTGACCAGGGGGGAGTGGGGTTGGGTGGCGGGTCTGAGTAGGCCAGTGGGGAAGGGGGTACCGATGGCCCACATGGGCATTTATTTACAACTGAAGCCCACGATCAGGCTGGGGATCAGGTCCACTGGACCACCAGAGAAATTACAATGTTCATCTGTCCGTGATTGGGCTGGGGATCGGGTCCACTGGACCCCAGGGAAATTAATTTATTCATCTACCCATTATCAGGCTGGGGATCGGGTCCACTGGACCACCAGGGAATGTATATTATACAACAGCCCACTATCAGGTGATGGGGTAGGGTCCACTGTACCACCAGGGACTTTAACTTTACCCACAGCCCATGATCGGGCCTTGGGACACGTTGCCAGCTGAGGGGCAGGGAGCATCAGTCCCCGATGGCTGCAGCCTGGCAGGGCGCGAGGTGCAAGTCGCCGGGGATCGGTGCACCTGCATGCAAATGAGGCCATAATGACATGCAAATGGCCCCATTTGCACCTTGCATGCATAACGGCATCATTTGCATGCCCAGCATTGAATATCACAGTTGCTGCACCTAGCGCAGCCGAACTTGTGCTGGCGCATCCCCACGCTCCTCACTTGCTGTTTGCGCTGGCGCAGTGCCACTGCACCTGGCACAGTGCCACTGCACCGTGCACAGTGTGGGCAGCCCCAGTGCCATATTAAATGGTGCTGAGCCATGGTGCCGCAACATTGAATATCGCCCAGGTCATGCCCTAGCGCAACCCAGATGCGAAGCGCCCAGACTTGCACCCCTGCCTGGCGCATTCTGAATATCCCACCCCATGAGTTTAAACAGACAAAAATAGGTGGAAGGATATAAAATAGAGAATAATGGATAGGCAACTGTGTGTTATGGATTTTTTTACACACCTGAGGTGTGTGATGACCTATAAACCTCGAGAGTGAAGCTCAGAAAGTTTATGAGGTCATCACACACTGAAGGTGTGTAAAAATAATCCATAAAAGCACAGTTGCCTATCTGTTATTTTTTATAATTACTAGTGCAGGGAGTCAATGCTGCAGAAAGTCACTGAAGCAGGTTTGCTGTAATCCATATTGTGCCACACACACACACACACACACTCACACACACACACACACACTCTCTCTATCTCTCTCTCTGCAGTGCAGGCAATTTTCTTAATTCTTTACTTTTTAATTTTTTTTTTAATTACACTGTTACAGGGTTTTATTTAACTCTACAAATTGATTAGCGTTTTGCTCATAAAAGTGCTAAATCTTTGTGAAAATACATAGCTCTTGCCTCACTGTGTTTAACAAACACAGCACTACTAGAAAACCTATATAAGTACTTTCTGTACAGTTAGTATCATCCCAAGAAAAAAACTGCTAATCAATTATTTAAAACCCTGCTGTTATGCACACTAACTATACATTAGTCAGCCATGGTCCATTCCCTAAAGCTGTCATTGTCTCCCGAAGCCACCGCCGATAGGTATGAACAGCAGGATCAACCAGATTGCTTTTAAATTTGTAAAGGCTGGATCAACCACATAAATATTTCAGAAACATTAAAAAGTTACCTGAAGTGACAGTGATAGCAGTTAGAACAGTGTGGTTCTCTCGATTACAGTGACGTGGATCCGCCATGTTTACTGATGGGCTTCAGTTCAGCTCACCCACACACATTAAGAGTCAATGAGGTCTCAGGCTTCAAGAACTGATGCAAATGTTACAGTATATCATGACTATTGACTTTTTGGAGTGGCTAACTCCAATGTATGTTCTGTTTTGCAAAATCTCAATAAAATCATTTATGATAAAAAAAAGAACTGATGCAGAGTTTTAAAACAAATGTCATAATAACCGGATTTAGGGTTATTATAACATTTGACAGTACTCATTATCAGGTTGATAAATAGTGTCACCAGTAATTATATTATGGTTAGATAAAAAAAAGTGAACCTCGCAACTGTTGCCAGTTCAAATGATGTACTGAAGGACTGCTGAAAAAACCTGTAAAACTATTAGATGTCTTCCTAAAAAGTTGCCATGTAATATGTTATATGTATCATTGAAGAAGTACTGTCTGGTTGTGCTTAATATTATATGTTTTGGTAATTATCTGATTTGTAATAATGCTGCTTCATTAAGGACCTTGTTGTAAATAAGCCTATGCTCAATCGAGTATATCCTTTGTTCATGTAACTATGAATAAGTAAGGATTAACCCACGACAGAGCGTGGGTCTCTCAGTGGACACTGAATGGCAGGGGTTAAGCAATGAGGTCAAAGGCTGAGTGGTTCCAACCACCCAGTTAAACAGTAATCCCTGAGAGACCCACCCTCTGGAGTGGGTTAATCTTCTTATAACATGGAAAAGAGAAAGAGTTCAGTGCTCTTTTTATATGTTTTTCTTTCTTATGTTATATTTGTGTAAAAGTAATTTTAAAGTGCAAAATTACAAAGGTTCCAGGATATTAAGGTTCCTACCATGGGTAGGAGAAAGGGGGGGGGGGTGGTTGCACCTGACTGGAGAAATTACTTTTTTAACTTTTTTAAATTGTGGCTGCAGTGGTAAACAATTACTGATTACATTCAGATGTGACCAACATTTCAGAATACATGCTCATTTTGACCGACTTTCTTTTGTAAACTGTGGAATCATCTCTGTTTTTCTGCTATGTTTGATGTTTGGGATTTGGCTGCTGTGCATTACGGGAAATGCAGATATTTAAATATAGTGGAGATTTGAGATCTGGTAGTTGTTGCTGCAATTCCCTTACCAACCTACAGATGGTAGTACACTGAGGCTTACATCTTTTTTATCTGAGAATTTTACACCCAGCATTGCACATTAATAACTTTGCCCCCTTTTAACTAATTTACATGACATTTAGAAAGCACAGCCTCTGCCTCAAGAACTCTTGATCCTGTAAATTTCATGTAAATCAGTTCAGGGGAGGCAAAGCTACAGAGGTGCAAAACAAATGCAAAAGTCTAAGTTTTTTAAAATGTTAAGCATTTTTTTGCCACCCGATAACTAAATAAATAGGAGACTCTGAAACATGAAACTTTCTGGTTTGATAGACATTGATCCAAGGTGTGTGCTTTTGTGGTTTTTAGGTTCCACTGTTAAAGTAGTTTTTAAATATTTAATAAAAGACATGGAGGCAATCTGAAAAATCAAGCAATCTGGAAAATCATATGTGGCATACATTACTGTGTAGTTACTGAAAGGGTATGTGTTTCTGAGCCAATAGACCAAGTAAAGAAAAAAAACGTTTCATAGTCATATAGATGTTTTCAAGCTACATATGATGGAACTACCAGAAATTTCTCTTAAGCATATTTATTCTTGACAGCCATCTGTTGGTCGACTGTGAATTGCAGGCTAAGACTGTTTTGGGACAGGAAACTAACAAAGAGAACAGAATGTGGATGCACTTTGCCATTGATTAATTCTCAGGCAACCGTGGATTACTTGAGAATTAATCAATGGTCACCTGATGCTGTTGGACCAATCCTGCACAAGTGGGTCCCAAGATGATAGCCTGGGTAAAGAATTGGCTGGAGAACAGGACACAGAGGGTAATAGTAAATGGAGTCCACTCTGAAGAAAGGGGGGTTACTAGTGGGGTGTCGCAAGGTTCAGTATTAGGACCGGTCCTCTTCAATATCTTTGTAAGCGACATTGCAGAGGGACTGGAAGGAAAAGTATGTCTCTTCACAGATGACACAAAGATCTGCAACAGAGTTGATGCACATGGTGGGGTGGAAAGGATGAGAAGGGACTTGGCAAGGTTAGAGGAATGGTCAAATGTATAGCAGCTTAGATTTAATGCTAAGAAGTGCAAGGTAATGCACCTGGGAAACAAAAACCCAAGGGAAGAGTACACAATGGGGGGTGAGATACTAACAACAACAAAAATGGAAAGGGACCTGGGGGTAGTCATATCAGATGACTTAAAGGTGGGCAAGCAATGTGAGAGGGCAGTAAGGAGGGCTGGGGGAATACTGGGATGCATAGGGAGAGATATCACCAGTAGGAAACAGGAAGTTGTTATCCCTCTGTACAGACAGCTGGTGAGACCCCATCTGGAGCACTGTGTGCAGTTCTGTAGACCCAATCTCCGCAAGGACTTAGACAAGATGGAAGCTGTCCAGAGGAGGGCAACTAAAATGGTGCAGGGTCTGCACCGGAAGACATATGAAGAGAGACTAAAGGAGCTTAATATGTATAGCCTCGAGGAAAGGGGGCCATGATAGAAATGTTCAAGTACCTCAAGGGAATCAACAAAGTCCAAGAGGGTAGCATCTTTCAAAAAAGAGGTGTGCAAGAACAAGGGGCAGTACAATTTGAAGATAGAGGGGGGGCGTCCCAGAGGTAAATAAGGAAGTATTTTCACAGAGAGGGTTGTGAATGCATGGAACGGCCTTCTGGAGGAGGCTGTGAAGTCAAAACAGTGACTTAATTCAAGCATGCATGGGACAGCCATAAGGCAATTCTAGGGGGTTGGGGTAGAAAGAAGTAGGCTGCTTGTTAACTAGGATCTGCAGCTTATCAATTAGGTAGGGAAATGAGCAGACTGGGTGGGCCAAGCAGTCCTTATCTGCCATCAAATTCAAATTCTATAGGTGCACAACACTTTCTCTTCCCCATGTTACAAAAATGTTTTACTACTGCTACTACATGCAGAGTTGGGTAGTAATGCGTTACAAGTAACGCTTTACTGTAGTTAGATTACATTGCCGAGTAACGTGTACCTGTAACTGATTACTAATAGGAAAATGTAATACTGTTGAGTTACTTATTACATTTTCCTACAAGTAATGTGCTACTTGTAATGTTATTTTACCAACTACTTGGCTACAGCTGAAAGGAAGAGTGAAGAGCATGGAGGAGGAGGATAAGTGTCAAGTGAATGGAGTGATTTAATTCTCACCGTGTTATTCAGTGTTGCACTGGGCCTCCCTCCCTTTGATAATCCTCACAGGGTGCCGGCGCCACCAGTCAGACAAATAGTCCTAGTTCAAAATGTATAAGTTTAACAAAAACAAAGGAAGGTGGATTTATTGCAGACCAAACCCTGCTTTCATGCCCCGATCACACCTTTGCTAGCCTAGCTGATGACTGTTGCAGGAAGACAAAAGACAGATGCAGCAAAGGCATGTTAGAGGGGTCTATATAACAATATAATTATTTTAGTTGCAAGAGTTCTTCTTAAACTAATTGGTCAGCGCTGGGGTGTGGGGGGGGATGAGCACTGGTAGTGGGCTCTTCAGCTGACTTGCCTCTGAACTATTTGTATCTTTAATGTAAGGTGCTGTGCCAGTTCCGCTTGCATTTAATGTGTACAGTTGTAACTTGTTAGAGTCTTCACCTTCCTTTCAGCGTTTCTGTGGGCCGTAGTTCGAGGAGAATTGAAAACTTAAACTCCTCAGAGAGACCAGGAGCAGCATGCTGTGCTGTGTGTGGCTGAGGCTGACAGTGGCACAGACCCACCCGACTCCCGGAGTCTGATTTCCCAGAGAAAGTCAGAGTGCAAAAAATTAAAAAATGGTAAGAGTATGTTGGGAGACGGACAAGGCAGGACATAATACAGCATAGGTGCTGGAATGGGGGGGGGCCACTAGGGCCATGGCCTTACCACTTTCATAAGTGGCCCTATCACTTTTTGCAATCATGTTAATGTATTTAATAGGGGAGAATTTATCCCTTGCATCCTTGGCCCTACCACTTTTCAAACCATTCCGGCACCAATGTAATACAGCAATGAATAGAGCACTTCTGCTGGAGCATATACAGTACTAACCTGGCTGGCTCTGAATGCATTGTCATGTTGATGCAGCAGTAGGAGTTTTAGCAAGTGGGTTGTGGTAGCCAGGCAGGGTAGCCAGTAACTACAGTAAGTAAGTGAGGGGTAGTCAGAGTCAAAAACATCATTCTGGTTTAAAAAAAAAGAAATAGTTGATCTCTAGTCTGCACATTGGTTAAAAATAAAATCTCCCTTACAGTAAATTTTGGGATGTGGGGGGAAGGGAGCTTACAGTGCAGTGCGATCTCCTGTAACTTTACTTTTCTTTGTGACCACGGGAGGTTAATAAAAGCCCACATCCATTGATGGCCGCCGCACCAATCCATGGCTGTGATTCTGCAAATGGTTGAGAGTTTAGTATAAACAAAAAAAAGCTGATCTCTGTGGTGGGTTAAAATAATAGACCTTACAGACAGTATTGAAAGTTATTTGAGGGTGAGGTGGGGTGTGGTTTTCTTAGAACCACTGTGTTGTTCTGTTAAAAAAAAAAAAACTCTTTTACTTTGCTTGGTTGGATATTTTAATATGAGCACAGTACCCACATCATTTAAAGAGCAATTGCACAGTTGTTGAAGCTGTTTCTCCTTTACACAGTTACACTGTGACTTTCCCCGCATGTTTTGAAGTGCTTGATGTCGGTGTAATACTTTTAATCACTGGCATTTACTTCTCTTGATTTCACCGCTTTTTAAAAGGTCTTTTTTTCTTAGCTGCTGCCAGAGACAGGGTATTGTGATATGATTTTTGCCTCAGAAGTGCATGCTGGTCTGCAAGGTGAGAGCAAACAGTGTTGGAGGCAGCTTTATATTAATTAAATTTTCCGGGACTCTTAGCTGGTGAAAGCAGTTTCTGTGCTGGAAAGCGATGGTTACAGTTGCTTGTGAGGAGGTGAAGTGACTGGGACATTTTATTATTTTGTCTTGAGGATGGTGATGATGACTTGTTCTGGCTGCCAGTTGTGGAGTGGACGAGTATCTCTGGTTTATAAACATTCGCTGTCTGTGAATGAAAGCTATTCATTAGACTCGCTGAGTTGCTGGTTGTCTGTTTTCATAGCAGCAGCTGGCAATGTTTTCTAAGACAGACTACTTTTTCGCTTTTTGCTTTGTATCCTTAGTGTTTTCTTTTTTTATACATAAAACTGATGAGTGACCCTTCAATTTGGATGCCCTGGGAAAGGCAAGGCACAAAGAACATCTCATCATGGCTGTGGTAGTGAGTCAGGAGTTGAGGGGGGGCAGGACAGGCACTGCTCACATAAACAACTAGGAAAATGTCACCACTTTCCTGGCAACTACAAAACAGACAAAACAAAGCAATAGTGCCTAAGAATACACAATATATGTGAACGTCCACAAAAGATTTTGCATACATTTCCTGTGACACTGCCACCTCACCTGTGTAATCATGATCGTCATCTGTGCTATCCCTTTCTACAATTAGAGCTGCTTGGAGTCTTCCACCCCACAACTGATGACAGCCAGAGCAAGTCACCAGCATCAAGCATGCCAAAACAAACAAAGTTTGAACTACACTAACATCGGGGAAAGTCACTGTGTAACTATGCAATAAGGAGAAACACCTCCAAAAACATTGCAATTGATCTTTAGTGATAGTGCCTTCTGATGCCATGGCTGCAAGTCTGGGAACAGGAGTTTGTAGTACAAAGGAAAAAAATTAGCTGCTCTTTGCAGGAGGCAAAGCAAAACAAAAAACACTGCCCTATAGCCAATTTCAGGAGAAATGAGGTGGGGCTTAGAGCACACTGTATCAGACATTAAGAAGTTTATGCAGTGTGTACACACATTAGGATGTGTCAACAATTTTTTTGCTTTGCTTTATTACACATTTGCTTGCATTTCCTAGTAAGCAAGCAATTGAATTAGAAGGGATTGCGAGTTTTGCCACCAGTGTCCCACCGTATTTTTTCATTGTTATTGGAAGTACTGTGCAGTCCGTACTTAGCTTATTTTAAAAAGCAACACTGCACTTCAGCATGTGCTTTCATAAATAAGATATTTCACCTGTTACAATTTACTAGAGAATACATGTTTTCACTTCAATGTTCCTTTCCAAGATTTACAGCACATCTGATAGGGCAGCTAAAAAGTATGTCTAGAAAACATTTGCCCTTCCCCTGTTAACCTCACAGTGCCTTGGTTTCATGACATCATAGTGCTCACCATGCCAACAGACTGTGACATCACAAACAGCAATTGTGCAGTTAGCTGGGGAGTCAGATGAATTTTAAAAGACTTGGTGAAACTTTTGCATGAATATTGTTAGGGATTCCATAGAGGGATGGAGTAAATCCTTACTCTTCCAAGGTACTGCTGCATATGTATTTAATAATACTGTATTCTATATATTGGAATCATGGCATCCTGTTTTACTGTACTGTATATGGTCAGCCAACCCATGTTGCATGCTCATCATGACCGGGCAGCAGGTCACAACAGCTGCAAGTCTGTCCTTTGTCCCCCATCCCTTTCCACTGAGTGTCCTCCTCCCTGAATTAAGCACAAGTGCGATTGTTTTATTGATCTTTTATTAATGGCAGTGCTAGCGCTAGGATATATAAATATATATATATATATATATATACCAGTTATATGCAGGATGATCCTAACCTGCTGTAAGGGCCTATTTTGTAAGAAAAGATAGCTAAGGCAGTGAGGAATACATTGATCCAGAAGAGAACAGGGTTACTGACATTTTAGTTATGTATTACAGTACTTGGGAACCCAGATAAGAAAGAGATGCCAGATTTCCAGTTTTGTTTGTTTTTCTTTTTTAAGCATACCTTTGGAAATAAAAATTATGTAGGCAGGTAATGTAACAAGGGCAAAACCCAACAAAGGTGAAAGGCAGTAATACAGATAGCTAAGGTGACCGATAATAACTACTTTCATGTACAGATGTGCAAGTGAAAAGAAACTAATGTAGAGGAAGGTGCTGGATTATTGTTGCTTGGGAACCTGTATATTACTGGTGTGCCACAAAGCAGTTACAAGTCAGTATGTTGACCTGTAGACATAAGGATTGAATTTGATTTTGGGGCGGAGACCTGTAAATTGCTGTGATAATCTGATGTTCACTGCTCACTTCAGAACCATTAAATTGCTGGTTGTGGGGTAGGGGGCCATCTGTACAGGACAGTGATACACAGCAGCAGCCAGCAGCCTTGTAGTGCATCATATAAGAATTTATTCTGCTTCTTGCTTGTCTTATTACCTACTGATGTGGAGCAGTCATACAGAGCCAAGGGCACTGCAGTTTACTATGACCAGCAGAAATGCACCTTGCAACTGGAATGGGTTTAGAAAGTCATGACTATTCGGTATATCCCTAGTGAACACATTTTATTATACTTCATTGCACTTGATGTGAAGCTGCCTATAAGGCACCATGAGTGATGAAGAAAATGACTTCAGGGGAAAAAGTAGGGGTCAAGGAAGGGATGGTTGCTGCTGCTTCTGCTGTTACAACAGAAGCAGAAGCATTTTCTGTTCTTGCATTTAAAGGATCCTAATAAAGGCTCCCCCAAGCTCATAACATAGCCTACCTGGCCCTGAGTTGCATAGATACATAGACAGTGTCGGCAGATAAGGGCCTGCGGCCCTCCTAGTCTGCCCACTTGAGCGTGTAAGTTCACTTTATGTTTTCCTAGAAGTCTGTTGCCCCTTACCCCAACCTCCAGAATTCCTTTATGTCTGTCCCATGTATTCTTAAATCCCATGATTGTTTCAGCCCCCACCACTTCCTCTGGCAAGGTGTTACACTTGTCCACCACCCGTTCTGTGAAGAAATTCTTCCTCACGTTTCCTCTGAATCATCCTCCCTCCAACTTCATCCCATGCCCTCTAGTCCTGGAACATCTTTTTCACTTAAAAATAGTGTATTCCTGCACCCTGTTCCTCCTTGTAAGATACTCGTATGTCTCTATCATATCCCCTCACTCTCTCCTCTCCTCCAGGGAGTACATATTCAAGTCCTTCAACCTGTCTTCATAGGTGATGCAATCCATGTACCATCTTTGTTGCCCTCCTCTGAACTTTTTCTACCCTGTCTATGTCCTTACGTCGGTAAGATCTCCAGAACCGTACATTGTACTCCAGGTGGGGCCTCACTAGTGTCTTGTATAGTGGAATTATGACCTCCCTTTTCCTGCTGGTGATGCCCCTGCCTGTGCATTCCAGCATCCTATTTGCTTTACCTGCTGCCTTGTCACACTGTTTCCCTACCTTGAGGTCATTAGAGATGATAACCCCAAGATCCCTTTCCTGCTTGGTGCATGCTATATCCTCACCTCCCAAACTGATATGCTGTTCCAGGGTTTTTGTGCCCCACATGCATTATCTTGCACTTGCAACTTGGAGTTGAATTCCTATATTATTTCCTTTAGTGCTGACATTTAAAAAAGTTATATTACTCATAGAATTGCTCCAAGACAACACAGCCAGAAATGCAGCCACTTCTGTAAACCATCAACTTGCCCCCACACATGCAGCCCCATTTTTGAAGTCAGATATTAAATAAATCAAAGCGACCTCTTGACTAACAGGGTAGGGTCCCTGTCAGTTGAGCGATCGCTTTGATTTATTTAAATTGCAACACTAAATAGTAATAAAATGTTTAAGAAATTCACCCCATTCAAGTCAATGAGGCCTGCACACACAGCCTTTGTTTTCTAACAACACAAAATGGGGCTGCGTGTGTCTGCTGGGGGGTTGGGGCATGTTGTTTCTGCCTTTTTTGTGTCGGGTCAATTTTACAAGAGTAATAACTTTTTTTAACAGCATAAAATAACATGCATCTCATTCAGTATCTTGATGTGAATCTTATTTCATTTCTACTTTTTGCTTTTAGGAGTTTCCTGAGCACATAAATGTGTTTAATGAATGAGCAGCACCAAGTTATCAAAAGTAATATAAAGTAATATGAAAATTAATATGTATTGCAGTTACAGTTACTTATCACTTTTTATGACAGAGTAATCAGTAACTGTAACTGATTACATTTCTTTGAGAGTAACTAGTACCTGTTACTGATTACTTTTTATAAGTAACTTACCCAACTCTGACTACATGTTAGAGTTTATATAAGCTCTGATCTTTCGTTTGTTGGTCCCACTGTCTTCCTGTGACTAAGAACAGTCACAGAGGACTGTACATAGCCAAAGGGGTACCAGAAAACATCTGATCAGAGCTCATAAATGTTCTGACATGCAATGCAGGTTATTGAATCTCTCACTGCCGAAGTCCTGCTTTGTTACCAGCTGTAAAGGATGCTGACATTTGTAGTTACATACAATGTTATCCTGGACATAAGCAAATTAGTCAGATAAATCTATTATACTATAGTAAACAATACGCAAATAAATGTTTTTGCACACAAAGTGCAAACTGAGACCAGCCCCACACTTAGGAATGGAGCTCTTAGGGCTGCCTGCTCCCCTTTAAAGAGGCACTGATTTTTTTGCCCCATTTAATGAGGAGACCTGCATAGAGCTCTAGCATTGTATTTAATATAAATAAAACCTTTTTACCATAAAAATTGCTAATTTATTGAAGTTTTATTGGTATGTTGACTTTGATTCATCTGGACTGAATCCCTGGTGGCCTTCTGCTCCCTCATGTTCACTTTTAAGAGGACGCTGACATGCCTGTAAACTTGGACATGGATAAGTTTGGATTTTTTTAATTCAAGTCTGTTAAAGTGATTGATTAAAAGAGGACAGTTTCTGAACATCCACAAACTGACTCCCCTGTTAAAATGAGCACTGTAATGTGTTTAAATGTGTCTCTGAAATATAAAGCCATGACTCCGGGCATGTGCATTAGCACTGATACACTTTAGTCTGACAAACTGCCTCTCAAACAGTAACAGTACTGTGAGTTACAATTCTCCCCTTTAGGCTGACTAGCAACACATATTACATACCACGGTTTAAAGCATATCCATTTCAGATTAGCTCACAGCAAATTGTTGAACTCAATGCAATTACTAGATCTTGAATTGTACCAGATTTGGAGGGGATTTAGGAAGGCATATCAAATTACTTCTCAGCCGAGGCAGTGTCATTAGCCAGATAGTGTTTTACTAATCATCTCTGTATTAGGCTAAATAATATTGAAAACTATTGCAAATGAGTGACTGACTTGATGTATCTGTTTCTCATGAATAAAAATAAATTATTATTAATGTTGCTCAATGGAGCACATGGTGCAAAACTGTCCATTTTGATTGAAAAGTAGGAGTACAAGACAGTTCTTACACATCTTCTTCTTGCAGACACAAGATGGCTGAGTCTTACTAGGCACAAGATGGATGAAGTACTGTTGCTGAGAACACGGGGATCCAGAATTGTGTCTCTATGCCATAGTAGGGTTTCTCTCTGCTCATTACGCTTCCTAAGGTGCCCACCATACTTGCTGTCTTGTCGTGACTAATATGACCTATGATCCTTGACCCCAACACAGGCTTTTAAAATGTGTAAATGCTCTAATGGGAAAACCGTCTTAACTTGGACCTTGGAATACTGCTGAGGGAAACATCACAACTTTTCTTTTGCTGCTGCAGGTAAAAAAACAATCCTTTTTTTGATGTGTGGAAATCACAGAACATAATCAAAAATGTTGGTAACTGCTGTTGCTGTAAACCAAAGCAGTAATTCATGCATCCAGAAAAGAGTGCGTGTTTGGCAGTATATTATAGCCCTGTTGAAGAATTCACTAAGTATTTATACCCCAGAAATTGGCAAAGGTGTTAAAGGAGGAATACAGATCTGATTTTACCCTTCTTTCTGATCATGGCTACATGAAACATAGTACGGAAAGGTCCAGGCACATTAGTCAGTTATTTTGTGATGTATTGGATGCCATGATTGGAATTTTGCTCTGTGAGCTTGATCACCAGGCCTGCCTAAGATGACCAATTGACAACTCTACATGCATATTGCAGCAAAGCCATGATCAAGCTGACCACGGCTGATCTGCGCAAACAGTACAAGTGGCTGTTCCTCAGGCATGCAGCATGCTCAACAAAATATGGCCACACTCAGCTGCTGCGCATCCACCCACCAGGAGCCATACCCTTAGCAACATGCACATGCATTGGCATTCTTCTGTACTGATCATAGAGCTGGAACAACAGTTTTGGGAATCAGGATAGCAAACTGGCAGCTTTATTCAAACTGGGGTGAGTGCAGGCTGGGGTGTCATTTAGTGGTAGCAAGGGGTTGCAGTTGAGACCCCTACAATTTCTTTGCAACTCCTATGATGTCCCTTACAACCCCTAGAAACTCATGAAACATGATTTCTGAAGCATTTATTTATATATTATTTATTTATTTAATTTTGGTAACCAGGTAGGCCCACTGAGACCAAGTGGTCCCTTTTTCAGGGGCAACTCGGGATTAATTACAGAGAAACATAGCGCAGTAACACGTCTATTATACAGTCAGGTAGCAACAATAAATACATCTTACAGAGGTGTACAGCATCGTTAGTCCACATTTTTCTTAACAAGACAGGAGACACAGTTTACAGAGCAATATTGAAGCTATAATGCATAGAGAGTCAGATGCTCACAGGTTGAGGCCTAGTGTGCTAAGTTTAACCATCGTTACTTGTAGCAGCAACATTGGTTGGTTTTCAGTAGATGAGATCTGAGCTCGTTCCTGAAAACTCTCAGGGAGGCTGATGTTTGAATGCTATTTGGGAGCCCATTCCACTGGGTAGCGGTGAAGAAGGAGAATGACCTATAACCAGTGGAGGTTCTCACCCTGCGCACCTGGAGTAGGTGGAGTTCTGATGTTCTTAAGGTTCTTTTGTTTTGTTTGGGCAGCAAAATATTTTTTAGGCCAGGATATAATGTGGTGGGAGGCAAAGACATGCAACCCTTATGATTTTGGTGAAATGACACTATTGAAGTGTGCAGGTAGGATAAAGCAGCATGTTCTGCAAGTGTTGCCATTGTCAATCCCTTCCCTGGAGCCACTTGTCAGAGGCTCCAGTGGGGAGGCCTCAATGCCTCCATACTTTGTCGAGGATCCTTATTTATCTTTCAGTCTGACTTCATTCAGGAGGGTGAGTCAGTAGGGTTAATGTTTCTGGGGCATCCTAATTGCTGTTGCTGCTCATGAGAGGCAACAGATGAAGCTCCTAATTTTGTATTGTCCTGGCTGCAGCCACTCATGAGGGGACACACAAGTAAAAAATGCCACCAAACATCAAAGCTAAACTTTTTCTATAGAACTCAAGTTGTATGCCCTATACTCTTATTGCCATTAAACAGTACTATTGATAGACATGATGGGGTCAGGTAGTGCCCCCATCACTGGTTTGGGAAGGGTTCTCCCTCATCCTTAGGGAGTTAGGCCTTGTGCCTTGAAGGCTTCTTCTGGGTTGTTTTGGTCAGGTATTGGCAAACTTTCTAATGGCCAGAGAAAATTAAAGAAATTCACTTACCTGGGTCCACATTCTCTTTCTTTGCTTTAGCTGTCCTGTTTCTTTGTCTCCTTGTGGGTTGTCCACCCACAGTACCTCGTTTCTTCTTTCTTCTCTCTCTCCTCTACTTCAGGGCCAGCTGTAGCATAGGGAATAGCCTCACTGCCTTTGAGGCTATACAACTCAGCAGGCATTACTCTGGAAGGTAATACCTCCTACTTTCCAGGTCTAGCCCCCAGTATTTAAAAAGAAAATGGGCATTTGCCCGTATTTACTGACTCAGCCAGAGTCAGTTACAAAAAATGCCTTACCTTATTCCTCCACACCCCAGCTAATCTGGTAACCAGCAGTCAGCTCTGAGGGAGATTTTCATTTTAAATAAAAATACATGGTGGGGGCTGTTCTTAAAAAGTTGTTCTTTTCAGGCCCGAGCAGCAGTGAGAGCAGGATGAATTCTTTTTACCTGTGTGACCACATATTGTTCCATTTTGGAACTGCTGCCTAATACAGATTGCTCTGTTGGAGTAAGAACCATTAAAAAAAAAAATTGAGTTGGGGGCTAAAGTAAAATAAGTGAACATGAAGTACTCAAATGGATTAAGAATTTAAGAGAATGGACAGAATGCTTTCAGTGCCCCCCCCTCCCGTGTTCCCATCCATCAAAGTTTGCACAGCACAATCAAAAGCACATGATAACTTAGGTTTCTGCCCTGTCCTCTTGCTTTTATATGAAAAGTTTTGTAAATAAAGATGAGTAACAAACTGAAGGTAAACACTGAGTTCATAAGCACAGGCTCTCCATAGAGGTAATGCTAAAAGTACATGGCCAGCCTGGCTTGTTTCCATTTGCAGGCTTTTGGTCTAAAAATGACCTTGTCATTTAATAAAACATTGTTCATTTTTCATAAGCACTTAGAGCTTTTGGTTTAAAATATAAAAAGGGTCAAATAACTTACAAAAATAAAAATTCACCAAACAAATGTTCTGGCCCCAAGGATTGTTTTCCCAGTCTCTCTACAAGAAGACAGTGACCAAGTTTTCACTATATTTATATGTTTGAAAAAAATGGTAACACCTAAGTGGTGGAGCTAGGGGCTAGCCAGAGAGTGGAACTCAACTCATTAAAGTTTTTCTGGAGAATATTATGATGCACAAAGTTGTAAATATGTAAATGAGGGAAGGGTGATTGAACATTGCAAATGGCCATGAAAATGGGATTTGTCCCAGTGTTTAAAAAGTATTATAACTGTGAAATATTTGTATAATTAATAAACAGGTCTGACCATACGACGTCATCCCAGGTGTATATAAACCAGCTTGTTTGGAAGGAGATCGGATCAGAGCCAGCAGTGAGAGAAATTGCATCTCCAACTCTCAGAGTGGTCTCCCTAAGGCTAAAGGGAGCAGGTTTGATTTTCTGCCTTGTAAAGAAGTTTGAGTTGTGCCAGTGAGTATAAAGTTTCTTGCTAGTACATCTGTGACTGAGTTACCACTACAGTTGCCAAATGAGTGTACGTGAAATGAACTTTGAATTTTCACGTAGAAAGAAAAGTGAAGAAATGCCTGTGAATTCCTGCTGTCTGAAGAGAAATGAGAAAGGAGACAATGAGACCATAGGGGAAGGAGGTGAGGTTTAGGTAAAAGAATGCTCTGGAGGAAGGGGAATGGGGGATGCACCTTTGGGAGGGAACCCTGAGGGAAACAGCCATATGGGGCAAGGGGTGGGGTGAGAACACTCTTAAGGGGGACATAGCCCACAGAAGAGACTACAGTAAGTTCAGGATGGGAGAGGATCAACAGAGGTGGGAAGGAGGAGGAAACCCATTCACAGGGGCAATCTGACAGTAATGAGGCAGGACAAGTTCAAAGGGTGGGGTCAGTTTTTGCAAAACAGAAGGCAAGTGAGAGTGGGACTGGTGGTGACACCAGAAGGGGGGGAGGGAAAATGTAGTCCAGGGGGAGAGCAGAACTCGGGGGATGGAGATGGACAAGGGGGAAAATGAGAACAGGGCAGTAAATAGGATGCCAGGAAAGGGGTGTAAGCTAGAAAACCAAAAGTACAAACAGAAGGAAAGGAGGAGCAGGGTCCTACTCATAGGGGACTCAATAGTAAAGGGAATCAGATGGGGGGTAAGAGAGACAGGAGCAGTTCAATTTGGGTTGAGTGCATGCCGGGAATGATGACACTAGAGGCAAGGCACAACATACCTTCATGGGGCAAAAGGCAAGATGGGAGTCCACACTTGGTGATCTACCTTGGCACCAATGAACTGGAGGAGAATAGTCCAATGGAGGTGCAGGCAAGATTTAGGGAGCTTACTAGGTTTTGTAGTAGTGTGGGGTTCCATTCTATTGCATTTTCAGAGGTGCTGCCCGTAACCTCTCAACTGCTATGAATTCCTCATAGCGCTATGATTTTCACACTCAAATTTACCCTTGCTCCTCACAAGTTTGCTGATGTTCCTCATAACGGTAAAGGTATTTCTGGGCACACAAACTATTAAATCATTGAACTAAGTTGATAGAAACATTCCTTATCACTAACTATATGAGGCCTACTATTTGTAAACATAATATTGTTTAAAATAAGAAAGTGCTGCACATTCTGGCCCCTTGCTATGATTTTTGAAGGCCAGTGCTATGCTTTTTAATGCTGAGAGGCATGGCTGCCTGTGCCAAGAGCAAGCACAACAAGGAAGCAGAGGATTGAGGAATTCAATTAATGGCTGGCGGGTTGGTGCAAGTGGATGGGCTTTGGGTTAGTGGGGGACTGGGGATCAACATGGGAGGAAGACAGCCTATTTGCCCTGGCAGACTGCACCTGAACAAGGAGGGATCAGCAGTACTAAAGAGGAAGTTAAGACAGTTTATCGAGAAAACATATAATTTAAACTGAATTCGGGTGGGGGGGGAGTTAAGAAAAGGATCACTCAAGGAGACAGGAGAGATGTGGGGCTACCGGTCTCCCCCGCCAGGATGGAGATAGAATGCTTCACAATAGCATGAGCAAGGGAAGGCTAGAATGGGAAGGTAGAGATGGGGGGTACATGGTGGAAGGGATCATCAGATAATGCCAGGAGCTTGGGGAACAAAATGGTGGACTTGGAGGCCATCATGGGGGATGAGGGACTGGACATAGTAGCAGTAAGTGAGAACTGGTGGGCAGAGCATCATACCTGGAAGACAGTTATCCTGGGCTACAGACTGTTTAGGAGGGACAGGACAGGAAAGAAGGGGGGTCACTTTATACATCAAGGACAGCATTAGGGCAATGGAAGGGCAAGTGGAGGAGGGGAGACAGAGCTCCTGTGGGTCACACTGGATAAAAGGACTAGAGAATCTTTGAGGCTGGGGGTAGTAAACAGATCTCCTATGCAGGGGGAGGAAGGGGTTAGACAGCTGATGCAGAAAGTTACACAGATGGCTATCAAGGGGGAGCTTCTGCTAGTGGTGGACCTAAACCTACCCGATGTGAACTGAGAGATCCCGGTTGCAGTATCAGCTAGGAACAGGGGGATCCGAGAGGTGCTACAGGATGTATTCATACATCAGCTAGTTAGGGAGCCCACTAGGGGAGATAACCTGCTGAACGTGGTCCTTACAAATGGCGAAAGTGTGGAAGAGGTGATGGTGGGAGACGGCCTAGGTACAAGTGATCACAGGACTATAAGAGTCAGGGTAAGGACGGGGAAGGAGTCAAATCAGACCAGCATGAGGGTTATGGACTTCAAGAGGATGGATTTTGACAGAATGAGGAGGATATTTAGGGAAGAAATGGCAGGAAAGGGGAATATAGGTGATGTGGAGGAGTTATGGAAAACTGTCAAAGGGGGGTACTGAAAGCCACTGAAATTTGCATTAAGAAGTTGAGGAAGAACAAAAGAAGGAGGAGACCACTCTGGTTTACAAGGGAGGTGACAGAGGCATTCAGGGAAGGGAAGAGGACTTTCAGAAAATATAAGATAACACAAAGGGAAGGGGACAGGAAGGCTAACAGGGAGAAGCGGAGGAGAGCAGGGCAGTAAATAAGGAGGGCTAAAGCTGATACTGAGGAGAAAATAGCTTGGCAGGCCAAAAGGGGAAATAAAACTTTTTTAGGTATGTGGGGGAAAGAAGGCAAGGCAGGGGATTGTACGGTTGAGGTGGGGAAGGAGGAATACAACTGGAGGGGGACTTTGACAAAGCAGAGGTGCTGAATAGCCATTCTGCTCAGTCTTCATGAAGAGGGAGAGGTAGGGGTCCAGGAATTGAGGGAAAGGGGTAGGAAGGACAAAAAGGTGAATCCTAGCCTCTTCAACACAGGCAGGGTTAGGGAGGAACTAGGGAGGTTAAAGGTGGACAAGGCAATGGGGCCGGACAGCTTGCACCCAAGGGTACTCCAGGAACTGAGGGAGGAGCTGGCTACACTACTGAAGAGACTATCTAACTTATCCCTGTGTGTACCGAGGGACTGGAGGAGGGCAGATGTGGTGCCACTGCATAAGGGGGGCAGTAAAGAGGTGGTGGAGAACTATCGCCTGGTCAGCTTCACCTCAGTGGTAGGGAAGGTGATGGAGACATTAATAAAGGAATGGTTAATGGACTACCTGGTGGATCATGGCCTGCAGGATGATCAGCAGCATGACTTCATGAATGGGAGGTTATGCCAGATGAACCTGATGGAGTTCTTCAATTAGGTGACACAGGTGGTTAACCAGAGAGAGGCGGCGGACATGGGCTATCTGGACTTCAGTAAGGCCTTCAACACCATCCTTCACAGAAAGCTAGCAAATAAGCTGGAAAGCTTAGGGGTGGGATGGAAAGTAACTAGGTGGGTGGAAAACTGGTTGGCAGACAGAAGCCAGAGAATGGTGGTAAATGGAGTGCAGTCCAGGGTGAGTAGGTGACAAGTGCGCTACCCTGGGAGAAGTGCTGGGACCCCTCCTTTTTAATATCTACATCAGTGATATAGCGGATTGGCTGGAGGGGAGGGAGTGCCTATTTGCTGATGATATGGAAATCAGCAATAGGGTGGACACCTGGACTAGGTGCAGGCCAGATCTCAAAGATTCTGGAGGTGGTCTGAAACTTGGCAACTGAAATTCAATACCAAAAAGTGTGCTGTGATGCACTTGGGGCATAAAAACCCGCGAGCAGCATACATTCTAGGGATGGAGGAAATCAAAAAACTGGAGCAGGAGTGAGAACTGGGGATTATAATATCAAGCAACCTCGCTAGTGCGGCAAAGCGGTGGGGAAGGCAAATGGAATGTTGGTATGCATTGGAAGGGGCATTACTAGCAGAAGGAGAGAGGTACTGATGACTCTTTACAAAGCCATTGTGAGACTGCACCTGGAGTATGGGGTCCAGTTCTGGAGACAGCACCTATGTAAGGATATAGATGGATGGGATAGAGAGGGTTCAGAGAACGGCAACCAAGATGGTGCATGGTATGCAGGGGAAGCCATAGGAGCATAGGTGTAGGGAACTGGTTCTATACATATTGGAGACTAGAAGGAAGAGGGGGACATTTTTTTTATTTATTTGTATTTCTGAATTACCTTTAAGCCAGAGGCTCGTTTACAGAGGCTCCATGTCATTACAAAAATGAACATGATTACAAACAGATCAAGAGATAACATATTACATACATATAAGTAAGTTACAATGGGTATTTACAGAGTGCAAATAAAATCACAATGTGCTAAACAGAAATAAACAATGTGGTACAATTAAGCAATAACACACTCCAGGGTGTGGTATATCATGAGATATCGCCACTTCTCGGGTGCATGAGGCACTCGGCTTCACATCGTGCCTCACAATGCATCCGAGACATGGCACTATCTCATGATATACCACACCCTGGAGTGTGTTACTGCTATTATGAACTGGCTCCAAATTTTTTGCATTTATAAAATTTAAAAAAAAGGTTTTACATTTTTTTACTGTTTTAATAAGAATGTGTGTATACATTTGAAAAAAAAGTTCCCATGAAAATGGATTGCTATGTGTTGTTTTGACCAGAAGGCAGTGCTGTTGCAAATTGATTTGTAGCTAGAGATCTTCCTATGTAGTCTCTCTACTAGAAGGTAGGTTGATTTGGTTGTTTGCTGTGCTATTTAGCCCCTTAGCCCCCCTTCCCCATGGTTTTCAGTCTCTGATATTGAGGAATCTGAATGAGAGATCCTGCAGTTAATACAGGTAAAATGAAAGCTTTGGTATTGGGGTTTTTATTTTAGTTTTGGGAGAAGTTATATGGTATGAGATGTGAGGGAGAGCATGGCTCAGCTTCAGCTGTTTGGCACGTGATGCGCCATGTCGTTAGGTGAGTGCTGTCACAAGTGTTCACTCCTGGTCTCCCGATTCTGTTAAAGAAGGCCAGGAACAACAAGAATGCCAGTTTCCTTGCCTGTTTCTGAGGTGCATTCAGTCAGGTTGTGGCCAGCATACTTCTAGTGGGAGCAGAATGTTCCTCTCATTCTCCGTAGTTGCTTGAGCTCTGTAGTTGTGGGCGCGGCCGACTATGCAGGTGCAGCAACATATATATTGTACTGTGAACAATGATATGGTGATACTGTAATTTCTGAGGATTTTGTTTGCTGTGTTTTTTTATTTTTAACAGGGGCACTCTGCAGGTCTGATTTTGCTCCGGATCACAGGACCTGGGCAACATTGCGACACTCGGAGGAATTTGTTGCCCTTGTCACTATGAGGAGGCTGGTTGCCGGAGGTTTTTTGAAACCATGATGATGTAGCCCAATATCATCATGGCTTCAAAGACCTCTTGGCCAATCAGCTTTCTCCATTTACAATCCCCAGTTCATAATAAGTGGTGCAGAACACTGCAAGACATGTTTTAACAATAGTTATTTTGTCGCGGTACTAAATAGGATAGCATAGCTAGGAAGTTGAGTGTTGGAGAGAAGAGTGTAAAGGAGGGGGTAGGGTGAAGAGAGGGAAATGGTATAGGTGAGATAAGGGGGTGGGGCAGAAACTAGGCTGGTATGGTGTCAAGATGGGGGATGGGGTGTGGAAAGGAATGTATCTAGATACTGAAAGAAGGGAGCTAAGGAAAAGGATGAGAGAGAGGAGGAGAGGGGTGGAGGATGTTCGGGGGGGAAGACGCGGCAGAGATAGAGTGGGAGTGGACAATAGCAGTAAAGAGGCAGTAGGAAATGGAGGGGGGCCTGAGTAGAGGAGGGGTAAGGGAAGATTCAGTGGTAGATACTACATACACAGGATGCACTGAAGAGGCAGTGGTAGATACTACATAGGCATTGGAGAGGTCAGCAGAGCTAGGGAATTAGTTTCCACCGTAACAGTTACTGGTGGATGCTAGAAGCATGTCTAGGTTTTCCTTAAATGGTCCCAGCTTAGTTTCTTTATGAAAGTCTTCCCACAGGGAATTAAAGCCAGAGCGGCATCCAGTATTCAAATAAAGGGGTATTACTCGCAGAAGGATGACTGAAACTTTTATGTATGTGAAGGCAATCAAGAAAGTGAAGGAGGGGGCTATAACTAGAGGTCATAGACTAAGATTGGAGGGAGGAAGATATAGAGGCAATATGAGGGGGCGATTCTTCATGGAGTGGGTGGTAGAGGCCTGGAACAAACTACCAGAGGAGGTGGTGGGGGCTGAAATGGTGGAGGGATTCAAGAGGGCATGGGACAGACATATGGGGTGGGAAGTGGGGGTAAGGGGAGGGCCAGTGGAAAGGGA
Organism: Neoceratodus forsteri; assembly: GCA_016271365.2. Classification (NCBI taxonomy): domain Eukaryota; kingdom Metazoa; phylum Chordata; order Ceratodontiformes; family Ceratodontidae; genus Neoceratodus; species Neoceratodus forsteri. The sequence continues at coordinate 1,880,103,989 of CM057452.1, forward strand.
GATGAGTGAGGGGGAGTGGCAGGGGGAGGGGCAGACTCAATCGGCTGTTGGGGTCCTTTTCTGCTGCCATGATTCTATGATTGTAAGGGAACTGTTTTTTTTTTTGTTGACCTTTGACCTGAAAATAAAATTACACAACTGTGTTTGTAAGTGCAAATGGGCATCCTCACAAACGTCACCAGGAGACTGGTTCCCTGATACATATGGTATGGACCTGTCCGGGTGTGGCCTCCTTTTGGCATATGATTAGGGATTTTCTTTCCAGTCACACCAATTATTCTTCACTGGAAATATGTATCCTTGGTAACTATTCAGCTATTCAGTCATCACACCATAGAGCATGTATGGCTCTTATTTCAGCGGTGACCAAACTTCTCATACTCAGACACTGGATTAATGATCCCTTCCAGACAAGGCCGGAATGGCTTCAAGATATGTTTTCTACAATTAATGCAGAGAGGGCCATCACTATTCAACATGATACTCTGATAAAATGTCAGGCTTTATGGGAACCCCTTTTATGGTATCTTGCAGGGAGGTGAAAGGTCAGGACTGGATTATACCCATTCTTTTCCCCTTATCAAGACCGATATTACTGTTATTTGGTTAATGGTTCCTATATAGCAATTTTTCTTTTTCTTTCCTTTTTTACCTGTCCTGTTTATATTTGGTACATGGAGTATGTTTTTTTTGAGAGGTTGGGAGTTGAAGTCATGGGACTTGGGAGGAGGGGGATAAATGTTGGGAAATCTGATCAGTCTATGTTCTGTATCAGCCATCATTATAGTCATGTAATTTTCTCTGGTGGGTGGGGGTGGTTGGGATGGTTGGGTTTCTTTATGGATTGGACAATGTGTGACTGTAGACTATGTAATTTGGATAAATAATCTATAATGTTTATTTAATGGCAAATGGGCATCCTCCTTCCTTCACCTCCCATGTCCCTATTACAATAGAAGCTCCTGTTTGGGGGGATAATGGGGCAAGGCTGTAGTGTAGAATGACGCTGGCCATCATGATGGGGGAAGGGGGCTGATGTGTCTAAAGGTTGATTCTTAATAAACAGTAAAATACTAATAATTTGGCCCTAAAGCTGAATTTACATTGAAGAAGCATGTTCCTTTTAGTAGTAGCTAACTCAGATAGTAAGGAGAAGTAAATAAGATTTTTTTATTTTAAAATACCATATAGCCAGACCATATACCTGTGGGAGTGTAGTGGACGTGCTTCCAACCTGGGTGATGCACATAAAAGAACTTAGAAAACACAGAGAATGCAGAAAGAGGAGGTTGCATCCAGTCACAAAACACACCCGAGTCACATGTGCATCATCAGCCTATCAGGTGGGCGTATCCCACGTGGTAAGAAATCAGGAATGCTGTAAAGGGATGTGATATATAATGAACCAGACTTTACCGTTGGTTGATATTTTAGTGAATGAGAGACATTTGGCCAGGACACCAGGGAAATGCCTTTACTCTTAAATGTTTAAATCTCAGGTGTCCTCCATTGTCAATATTTCCTTTTACCATCTGAGGAACATTGCCCGGATTAAGCATCTAGTTCCGCCCGACAACCTTCCAACGTTAGTCCAAGCCTTGGTGACTTCCCACCTTTACTACTGCAACTCCCTATACCTAGGGCTACTGGGGGTTGATATCTTCTGCTTGTTGCTGGTGTAGAATGTGGCAGCCAGGCTGTTGACTGGGCTCCCTTGAGCATGTCATGTCATGCCTGTGCTGCGTGGTCTCCACTGGCTGCCTATTCAGTGGTGGATCACCTTCAAGGTCAGTTTGCTAACCTACAAAGCCCTAAATGGGCAGGGACTGTACTATCTGCAAAAGCTTCTTTGTCCTTACTGCCCCCTCCACCCACTCTGCTCCACCAACGAGGGGTTTCTAGAGATTCCCAGGGTTCATTTGAAGACCTCTGGGGCCCTGGCATTTGAGTTTGTGGCCCCCACTATGTGGAACTCTCTACCTCGTCAGATAAGAGAGTGCCTGACCATGGAGACTTTCAAATCTGCATTGAAAGCATATTTGTTTAATCTTGCTTTTCCTGATGCTGAATAATTTGTTGATGCTAATATTTTTCATTTTTTTAATTATTTAAGGATTTTTTTAACTGTGGTTTTATGATCTATTCTGCTAGCGCTATGGTCTTTTTGTGAATAGCGCTATTTTATAAATAAAGTTTTGCTTGCTTGCTCTTTTCATTAGCTGCTCTGAGAGTTTTAAAGCAAATTATTAAAGCACTAACTGATTAATCTGGTTCACAACACTTGGATTGCTTCTCTTTTACAAATAAAATTACTGAATTTTTTTAAAGAATTCCATGGGACATCCTTTTCTTGGGTCTGAGACAATAGCCCTTATTTGGGGGGAAAAATCATGTTCATGAGTTCCAAGTGATTGGATCTCCTTGTTACAGAGTGGAGTATGGACTCTAGAGAGGCAATTGAAACTGCAAGTTTCTCTTTAAGTTCCATTACCGCCCCAGGGGAGGATGGGCTACCTGGAAAATTGTATAAGTATGTAAAAGGTGTTTTTTGTTATGAATGAACAAGTAATTCTGTACAACTGTATGCTTTTCTCCATGAATGCTCCTAAACATTTGAATACTAGTCTCCTTATTTTGTTGTACAAAAAATGGGGATAGGAAAATTTAAGGAATTCAAGACTCAGCAGTGTTGTTAATTCTGACATAAAATCCTGTCCAAATATTAGGCAATAGGCTAATAACAGATGACTGAGCACATACTTACGTCATGTCAATTTTGTGCAGTGCCAGGTAGGAGTATCCATGATAGCCTATTTATGATTAGAGAAGTGTTGTAAAAAGGAAATGCTGGTCTTTGGTTAAGATATCTCAACAATAGATCAAGAAAAGGCTTTTGATTGGGTCTCACATTCTTTTTGTTTTCCGTACTGCAGTCATATCACTTCCCCACCTCCTTTCTTGCCTGGATTAAGGCCTTATATGCTTCTGCTTACATTTGTCTGTTTATCAGTGAATGGACAGGTGACTGCTTTCAGCAACACAGGGGAGTACATTAGGGGTGTCCACTCAGTCTGGTCTTGTATGCGCTATGCATTGACCTTCTGTACGTGCTTTCTATGGACATGGGAAAATATCTGCTATGTCTTCTCCATCCATGCATGTTTCAGTAACAGCAGTGACATATGCAGATGATGTCACATTTCTTTTGTCAAGGGCATTGAAACAAGTACGGCTTCTATTGGTGTTTCACACATTTTCAGCTATTTCTGGCTCTAACATAAAAGTACAGGGTGACTATACATTTTTAGAGAACAAAGAATGTTAATGACATGGCGGGCATTTCTCTCTCGTCAATTCCAATTAAAATACTGATTGAGTACTTTGGTCAAGGGAATATGACCTGGTACAACTGGCCAGTTAGGATCAAATCGGCCAAACACATAATAACAAGTGGAAGTGCTGGGATATTAGTAAAAGAAAGTGTGTCTTTAAGATTTGCACCATGTTCTCTCCCACTTCCTGTATATTAGTGAGATTTTCTACTGCTAGTATCCTTAAAGGTTGCAGTCCTTGGTGGATTTTTTCCAAGCATTCTGGGGCAGTAGACTGGACTAGGTGAAACAAAATATCACCTATTTACCCCTAGAGTCAGGAGAGATGAGGATGATCAATCCATTTTCTTTTCTTTATTCAATGGGAATCTCCACTGTCTTTTGATGGGGCAAAAAGGAATTGTGATTGGTTGGCATCCCATGGCACTCCAGACATTACCTCATGGGTTACAGCCCACCTGATAGGCTAATGATGCACATGACCCAGATCAGATTTCCAGTATAACCAGGTCCCAGGAACCCCTGCTCTCCAGTTGTGAACTGTGCATCTGAACAGGCAAGAAGCACTCCAGAGAACCCCTGTCTGCTCTTTTAAGGTAGGAACCAGCGATCTACTTCTTTTAAACAAGTAGCTTGTACATTAGGTTTTTGTTCCTGGGGTCAGGCTATGCTGCCCCAAAGTATATCATTATTTTTATAAAAGAAGAAATTTCTGCTTGCTATATTAATGCTGAGCGTGTTAATGAAAGAAATTCCAACGATTGCCATTTTTCTGGCGTCTCTGATATCCCTATTTCAGGGATTCATATAATATTCTGGCGTTCCCTAAATGAAAATCCAGCTGGTGTTTGCTGCCACAGCTTAGTACTAAGCGCTTCCTAAGCGCCCCTACAGCCTGCTCGCCTAGGCCCTACCTTCCAGGCCATCCCCGAGCGTGCTGCTTCCCCTGCATGCAGCGGCCTGCGCGGGCATTGCTGCTCTAGGCCCACACCTTACCGGCCTCCATGAGCCCCTCTTCTCCCAGCGACTCCGAGGCCTGGTTAGCGGCCTAGCCACCTCCCCGAGAGCCTCTCCTTCCCCCCCAGCTCTCTCCGTCGGCTCGGTGGCGTCTCTTGGGCCGACTTCCCCGACGCTCCACCGGCCGCCTCCCCCCCTCGCCTCTCGATCCCTGAGAGGCCCTAACACACCGTCGCGTGGAGTGGCGCTTGCTTCTGGGCCCCAGTCCGGCCCACACCTCGCGAGGGGACGCGCCCCATAGGGAAATCGAGAGGAAGGCCTCTGCCCTCACGAGTCCCCAGCTGGAACCTGACCACGCTCCACCGTTCCTTCTTTCGTCAGAGGGACAGGACAGGCTGCCCGCAGTGTGGTCGCCTCGCTCAGTCGAGCGTCCCCAAGGGGATCCCAGCCGCGCAGCGTCTCCCTCTAGGGCCGCAGAGAGGCCTGGTCCCCTTGGGCCTTCTCAGCCCCAAACCCCCCCTAGGCTTCCTCGGGGCCCACTGTTAGCGTTCCGAAGGGACTGAGGTGACGGAACAGCTGGTGCAGCACTCAAGGTTCCGAGCTGCAAATCGGAGGCTGCGGTTCGCCTCCCACAGCCCTCACTTCTCGGGGAACGTTCCTCAAGCTTCCCCTACCAACAGGCATATAAAAAAAAAGGGGCAGACGTGAGGGTCCAGGGCTATGCCGCGCCCACCCGCGTTCTAGACGACCTCGCTGGCCATCGGTCAGCCATCTAGAGGGAAATCCTCCTCCTCCAAGCTGATCCCAATCTGGAGGATCAGGGGTTCGGACCACCAGCTTCATGCTTTTTCTGGTTTCCTCTGGTACAGTCCTCAGAAAAAAAAAAAAAAAACCAGAGAAAAGAAGAAGAGAGAAGAGACCTTCCTGCTACTCGGGTCCCTCACATAGCGACCCCAGTAGGACCCCGAGGAGCATCCTACTCGGGTCCCTCCCATAGCGACCCCAGTAGAGCCCAGCGGTACCTTCCTCACCGATCACTGGCCCCGGCCCCCTACCACAGCGGGCCTCGGCCCCCTCGCAAAATGGAAAGAAAGGGGTGAGGAAGGTAAGAAAAACAAGGGAAAGATCCCGTCATCGCCCATGACTGTATAAGGGCCCTCCCATAGCGCCCTTACCCAGTCCTACCTCCGGTCTCCCCCCCCACCTGCCTGCGGGCGGCATCCTACAGGGGCAAGAGGGTAAAACAGTTCTGGAGCTAACCACTGCTCAGACTTATCTCTCTCTCTCTCTTTCAGATGGTAAAGGCAAAGAAATGCACCGCGTGCAGCGCCACCCTCCTCCCCCAGACCCCGGGTCCTCTCTGCGCAGCCTGCCTGATGGACGATGAACTTTCCTCGATGGAGAGAACCCCTCCTCTGGCACCTTCTAACCCCGGCCCCAGCACCTCGACATGGGTGGACCCAGGTTCGCTGTTGATCTGGAATCAACAGGCGGCAGTGGCAATGATGGAGAGTCAGCAGAACTTCATGCTGAAGATCATGGAGAAGCTAGAGGCCCTTACCCAAAACAGAATGAGACCACCCAGCTCGGAGCCCACCCGTCACAGAGACCCCCCAGAGGAATCGCTCGTCCCAGAGGTTCCCCATCCCAGCGTTCCCCTCGACGAACCTCTGGAGGAAGGCGGCAAGGACAACGATTATGACGAAGAGGAGGAGGAGGAGCCTGGCTTGGAGTCCGACTCGGAGGACGTCGACCAGCAAGCAACCCCGTCCCTGATGTCCAAACTGTGTTCTTTCGAAACCATCCCCGGACTCATGAAGGCCATCAAGGCCACTATGGGACTGTCCACAGAGGAACCGGAAGGGGAGAAGACGGAGTCGAAGCTCGATCCCATGATCCAGCTAAGAACCACTTCCTCAGAGACCTTCCCAGTTTGCCCGGCCATAGAAGAGTTGGTTCACGCGGAATGGCAATCCACAGACCCAGGCAGAATGCCAAACCGAAGGAATCTGCACAAGATGTACCCGGTACAAGGCAACAAGTCGGATGCTTGGTGCAAGGCACCCTCCATTGATCCCCAAGTGGTGGCCCTGAGCAAGAAGACTGTCCTACCATGTGGTACCATAGCCCTCAAGGACCCAACGGACAAAAGGATTGAGGACATGCTAAAGAAGACTTTTGAGATCGAGGGCACCACGGCCAAGGCTATGACAGCGGCTATCTACACCTCCCAGGCCCAGATCCACTGGCTGGAAGAACTCCAGGAACAGGCGAGCCCAAAGTCCAGGGAAGCTGAACGTCTAGACTATACCCTGGATGCAGCCAAGTACCTGGCCGACATGGCAGTGGACTCCCTACGCCTCCAGGCCAGGGCCGCCGCCATCATAAATCGGGCCCGCAGAGCACTATGGTTGAAGCTCTGGGACGCTGATTCAGAGTCCAAGACTTTACTACAGAATCTACCCCTTAAAGGGGGTCATGTATTTGGGGAGGGACTTCAGAGTTACCTGAAACAGAAAGAAGAGGGTAGGGACCTCCTAAGGAACCGGTCAAGATCCTCCCATCTGCCCTCCACAAAGCGGAGGTTTCGTCCTGGTGCCAAGAGCCAAACCCACAGGGATTCATTCGCTCAGAGCCACTCCTTTCGAGGTAGGGCTCCCCCCTCTAACTCCCGCACCCCCACCTTCCACGGTTACCAAGCCTCCTCCTTCCGACCCCGGGGACAGAAGTCCGGAGGTCGCAGTAGGGGGTTCAGGGGGAAACAGTGACTCTGACTCGCCCGATCACCTCCTCCAGGAACCATATCCCCCTGTCGGTCAACGGCTGGCCCTGTTCGCCCATCGCTGGGCGGCCACCACGTCGGACAGGTGGGTCCGAGACGTGGTCTCCAGGGGATACGCCATCGAGTTGGCTCATCCCTCAGTCCCACAATGTTTTGTCTCGTCCCCAGTCTTCAGAAGAAGAGCCTCACCTCACCAAGTACAGGGGATCCTGGCAGAGCTGATCCAGAACAGGGCCATTCAACCCATCCTGGCTCAGGAACAGGGGAAGGGCATGTACTCCATCTTCTTCCTGGTCCCCAAAGTCGGGAGCTAAAGGCCCATCCTGGACCTAAAATGCCTGAACCAATGCGTGATCCCCGTCGGTTCAAAATGAGAACAGTCCGGTCCACCCTACAGTGTATCAGAGTAGGCGACTTCCTAACGTCCGTCGACCTAAAGGACGCCTACCTACACATCCCCATCATCAGGAAGCACAGGCAGTTCCTCCGCTTCCACATCATGGGGCACCTCTTCCAGTACCGAGCGCTCCCGTTTGGCCTGTTCTCGGCACCCAGAGTCTTCACCAAGGTCTCCATCACCCTGGTGGCCAGACTCAGGGAACAGGGGCTGGACATCATTCCGTACTTGGACGATTGGCTCATCCGCGCCCGCTCCGAGGATCAGGCACGTGCACATACAGAGCTCGCTGTATGGGCCCTCGGGGACCACGGTTGGGTGGTGAACTGAGAGAAGAGCCATCTCCGTCCCACCCAACAAATGGAGCACCTCGGGGCCATTATCAACTCGGCCGAAGGCTGGGCGAGACCTTCACCAGCCCGGATCCGCAGCCTCCGAGTCTGGCCCGACAGTTAAGGTCACACCCCGCACCACGGTGGCGAAGGTGGCAAGGCTTCTGGGATGCATGGCCTCCTGCATGAACCTCGCGTGCCCTGGGCCAGGTGGCACATGCGTCCACTCCAGAATTACGTCCTGGTGCACGGGGCACCAAACAAGAACAACCTCCATTGCGTGATTCCCTTACCCGCCGCGGTAAGATCCTCCCTAGAGTGGTGAGTAACTCCAGGAAACCTGATGAGGGGGGTTCCTCTGGAGGCCCCACACCCGATCCCCATCGAGACGGACGCGAGCCTCTCCAGCTGGGGAGCCTGTCTGGGGGACGAGTCAGCACAGGGAACATGGTCCCTCGAGGAGTCTCAACTCTCCATCAATGTCCTGGAGATGAGAGCAGTATTCCACGCACTAAGGGCCTTCCGTCACATCATCCGGGGACAGTCGGTTCTGATCAAGTCCGACAATCGCGTGACGGTGGCCTACATCACAAAGCAGGGAGGGACCAGAAGCAGGGCCATGTCGAGGAAACCTCAGGGTGATGAACTGGGCACAAGCGCACCTATCACACCTGGGAGCAGTGCACTTGGCGGAAACTGAACGTCAGGGCGGATTGGTTCAGCAGGCAGCAGATCACCCGGAGAATGGCGCCTGCATCCGGATCTATTCCAGACAATACAGGCGGCCTGGGCCCAGTGTCCCTAGACCTAATGGCATCGCGGGACAACAACCAGGTGGACGGTACTTCTCCCGTTCAGGGCGCTCACTCCCAGAGCACGGACGCCCTGTCTCAGGTATGGTCACGGGAGTATGCGTACGTGTTTCCCCCGCTTCCCCTCATCCCACAGGTTTTGGAAAAAATCCAGGAGTCTCGGGTCAACATCATCCTGGTGGCTCCTTACTGGCCACACAGATCTTGGTTCGCGGCAATCACGGAGATGTCGCTAGCCAGCTTCCGGATCCCGGCCCATCCGGACATGCTGTCGCAGGGACCGGTACTCCACCCATCTCCTCGAACCCTAAAACTCACGGCCTGGCTCCTGAGAGGGAACGACTAACGGCTACCGGGTACCACGAGTCGGTTATAGGCACGCTGCTCCAGTCTCGTCGGGCATCCACCACATCCACGTCAGAGGCAATGGGCGTCTTCTCTCAGTGGTGCTGTCAGAGAGTCGATGCCAGAACAGGCCGACCTGCCGGCCGATCCTCCTGTTCCTGCAACAAGAGGGTGGACAAGGGCTGGCACCCTCCTCTCTAAAGGGTGCAACTGGCGTACATCGGGCGGCCAGAGGAGGGATCTCGTCGAGGGACTCAGCGGGGAACCCATCCAGATGCCATCCACTTCTTGAGGCGGTAGACCTCATGCGACCCAGAACCAGACCCTGGCGTCACTCCTGGACCCTACCTCTGGTTTTGGATTCCCTAAGACTACCAGCATACGAGACGCTCACCGAGGCAGACCTATTCTGGGTCGGCTTGAAGACAGCTTTCCTTGTAGCCATCTGTTTGGCTAGAAGATTGGGGAACTCGGCTCTGTCATGCGGCTCCATACACCAACTTCACCCCAAAGGGTCGGCTGAGGACAGTCCGGCCTTCAGCCGGAAAGGTTCCGACAAGGTTCCACAGGGAACAACCGATAGACCTGCCTACCTTGCCTCGCGTAGCCACTCAGGCTGAGAGTGGAGCCCCCGACTCCCTGGACGTCGGGTCGGCCCTCTCGGTCTACCTGGATAGGTCCCGCCCCATCCGTAAGATGGAGAGGCTATTCATCATCTCAAAGAGCCAGAGGCAGGGGCTCACGGCGTCCAAGACCACCATCGCGGGGTGGATCAGACGGGTCGTCCTGCATGCCTACACGGCAAATCGACTGCCCCACCTCAGGGGGATCAGGGCTCACTCCACCAGGGCAATATCCACCTCTTGGGCGGAGCGAGCTTCTTTGTCCTCCGAAGACATCTGCAGGGTGGCTACCTGGAGCTCCCTGCACACCTTTGCTAGACACTATAGACTAGAACAGCTTCTGGACTTCAGGCCAGCCTTCGCTACCCAGGTCCTAGCAGCTGCACCCACACCCAGACCCTCCGATCCACCCGGATCCCACCCGGAGTCCTAACTGCTTCTTATCTCCCACGAGGTAATGTCTGGAGTGCTATGGGATGCCAACCAATCACAATGGGTGTTTACTCACCTGGTAAAGGTGATTGTGTTGGTTGGCATCCATGGCACTCCAAGCCCCCTCGGGGAGGATCAGCGTCCTCTGTCAGGAAACAGAAGTCCGCTACACCAGTGCCCGTAGAACTCAGTCTCACTGCTAACACAGTCAGTAACCCCGGTTCTAATTAGATTGTACATAATAGAATAAACAGGCCTCCTGCCTTGCTTCTATCATGTCGTAGAGGACCCATTTTACTAGACTGTATTGTTTTTGTATTGTATTCTTGTTCTAACTAACTTCCTTTCAGCTAAGGAAAATTCAAACTGGAGAGCAGGGGTTCCTGGGACCTGGATATACTGGAAATCTGATCTGGGTCATGTGCATCATTAGCCTATCAGGTGGGCTGTAACCCATGAGGTAATGTCTGGAGTGCCATGGATGCCAACCAACACAATCACCTTTACCAGGTGAGTAAACACCCATTCTTCTCGCCTCCATTCTGGGCTTTTAGATGTCCTGCAGGCATAAGATAGAAGTATGATTAAGAGAAAACATTTAGGGGCCTAGGAACTCTCTGAATATCTGATTGGGCATTGTCAAAATATAAAAACCAGGGATTTAAGAGTGACCCCCATTGTGTCTTTGTCTGGAAAGCAGTGTTGCTCTATTAATTTTCAAAAGCGTTTGTCAGTTAGCCCAGTTTGGCATGGCAGCCAGTAATGCTGACTCTAATGTAACCTTGGCAATGGATGGATCTTAGAATCACCACTGAGATGTGGGATACCTTATGGTTCTGCTGCCATGATATATTGAATGTTAAAAATGCGCAAAAACACAAATTCCTTCAGGATAGGTACTTCTTAAGAGAAGTGTGTGCACAGCAGCTAGAAATTTTGGACCATCTCTTATTTAGTTGCTATTTCATTCAAGACTTTTGGGGGAAAGTGACAGCTGCCTGGGGTGAACCTATATTTCAGTCCATAATTTATGAAATATTGGTAAAAAGGTTTTACCCTGGAGTTTATATGTGGCACAGTGCAGCAAAATAATTCAGAAAATTCCCTTATGGTTTTACAGGATCCTTATCTGTAGGAGCAGTTTATTTTAACCTGCTTCACTACACACTTTCTGGACTGGTGAGGCAGTGACATCATTACAACATCTTTCCTGTTCACAAAATTGAGACCTCTACTTCACAATTTTTTTATTTGTTTTACTGAAGATATCTGCTAAATATAATGCAGCAGTTGATATACTGGGTCCTTATATTAACCATTTCGATAACCATATAGGGAATATGATGCATTTTCTTTAAACATGCTATATGCAAAAGCTACTTACAACGTTCACATAATTTGTACAGTATACCAAATATCAATTATTTAAAATGTGATACAGAAATCAGTGACTTTAATTTAAACCAGCATTGCATATTGCAGTGGAAATGTTGACCTACACTGTTTTATTCTAATTAAGATTGTCCCTTCTGTCCTATCTGAAAAATACTATAGACATTGTTCCCCATTTAAAGTCTGCTTTAGTACTTTTTAATTTTTCTTGCCAAAGGCTTAACAAAACATATTGCTATCACTCTGTGGGGCTGTGAGAGGGCTTTTGGGGGATTGGCCATAATCCACCTATCAAAGCATCAGAATCACTGATCTCTGCCCCAGTTCTGCCCACTTTCCCCTCTCTGTTACACCTCTTCTCTGCTCTTCCTTTGAATTACACATCCAGTTACAAAGCTGGAAAATGCAACAAGAAGGGAGTTTTCATATGAAATGTTTAGTTCCGACAAGGAAGGTTTCCTGTACTTTAAGTACCACTTTTGTGGTGCTAAGTGGCTTGTTTCATTGTGTCTTATGGATAGAATTAATGCTGCACACGTTAGCTTGTTCATCTGCTTTTCACTTGTATAGTGGCTCCTAGCCTTACAGGGTATTTTCCAACATGGTGAACAAAGCCCATGGACTGAAAGTGGCCAGCAGTATGCTGTAGGCAAACCAAGTCCCATTCTGAAACAAGCATACAAAGTGCAATAACAAGCTGATTGAAAGGAACTTAGAAAGCAGCGGTCATTTATTGTGATAGACACATGAACAGGGACTGCTCAGTGTGAAAAGGGAATGCTCAGTGCCAAAACCAGGACAACAGGCCACAGAAAACTCTTTTTGAACAGGCAGTAAACCTTGAAGTAAAGTTGGCTGAATACTCATCCATAGGATCAGTTTCCCGTCTCTCGTCTGTCACTGCGATTGATTAAGGCCCTGTTCACACTGTGGGACTCTGGAAAATGGTTCTTTAAACTGTTCTTAGAAACGGATTAAAGCTTACCATTTCAAAGCGTCCACACTTTGTAAAGAGAGTTTGAAAACGTGTTGGTGCCTTAACAAATCCGTGCCAGTATGTTCTCGCTGCAGTGGTACTGGTGTCTATTCGTCTGTTTTCTGGCACTCTCAGCACCCGAAAGCTGCTTACCATCATGCTTTGCGGTGACATTGAAAGCTGCAGAATGATGCTCTGGAAACCGTGTCATCCTGCTGTCACTGACGGTAAATCCGAATTACAATCGGAACCATTTGGAAAACCATGCTCAAGCCTACTTCGAAGCAGGGTTTGGGCACTGTTCACTAAAACGGTTCACAAGTCGTGCTAAATGTGAAGGCAAACCGTGCTGGCAGCTATTTAAAACGTTTTATCACTGATGAAACATTTTAAATAGCACAGTGTGAACACGCCTAAATGTTTCTGTGTAATCTCACACAGTGGTCTATGAACTAATACAAATCATGGCACACAAGTTTGTTTTAAGGGGGACATTCTGGGCCCTGATCAATGATTGTTATGCTTGCTGTACCACACATCTTTCTCCTGTTTGTTGCTAGCAACATTCATTGTGCATTTTGGGCTGCTGATGTGGCACTGTTGGGCAGTTTGTTTCATTGCCTCCTAGAAAGGGCAGCTATATTACACAACACAGCCACTGTTCCTGTATGTGGCTTCACTTGTTGCATCTCTGGCTCCCTCCCATGGAAGGGATAGTTTTCACATTTTTCCAGCACAGTGAACAAAGCACATGGCCTGGAAGTGGCCATCAGCATGGTGTAGGAAAACAAAGTCCTGTACTGAAATGAGAATGGGAAGTGCAGAAATAGCTGATTAAAAATAAACAGTCTCAGCTTTCAATCTGTTAATGTCTGCACTTCCAGTGCAGAAACTAGGTGATTAAAAATAAACAGTCTCAATTTTCAGTCCATTAATGTCTGCACTTCCAGTGCAGAAACTAGTTGATTAAAGATAAACAGTCTCAATTTTCAATCAGTTAACTTCTGCACTTCCAAAGACTTTAGACCAATTAATGACAGAAATGTCCAGCACTGAATGTAAAACTGGAACCCATCTTTTGACCATAGGTCTTCTTCAGGCTTTATATATAAAGAGTAAACTGAGCAATGTCATTGCATTATGGTTAAAAAAATTGGGCAGGTCTCCAAGATTTCATTGGGCCTTCTCAGATTTTCGTATGTGTCCTATCTTTTGGATTTGCCGATCTGTTGTCATCATGGAAGCCTGTGAACGGTGTGTTGCTGTGATCTTGTCTGTTTATGGAGTTTTTGGGCTGCTAATTTCTACTGTTTTTCTTTTTTTAATTGAATTGTATTTTTCTTTGTGTTTGTTTTGCTAAAGCAACATAAGAAGGGCTTGTTCTGCCAGATGCTGGCTAGTAGCAACAGTTCTGGCATTGTGTTCTGGTTCTGCGATAGACTCAGAAGTAGCAGCAGCAGACTGAGTTCATTGATTTCACTCGGTCCACTAAGTTCTAGAATACCCAGAATACAGTTCTAGAGTATTAAGTGGTTTGCAAGTCTTGAAAAGAAAATGCTGCTCATAATTTGTTTTAGCATTCAAATTAACCAAGATTAAAGGAGTACATAAGGGGAGTGTAGGAAGTGCTCTATAAACAACAGAACTCTATATACCAAGTAAGCCTTTTTGGGTCTAGTCTAAAGATACTAATGCAGATAGAGGAAAGCAAGTTATTAACAACAACTGTCTAGGGGTTATCATAGGATCAGTATGGAGATGAGGTATAGCAGAGAGGTAGTCAGTTGTGGGAACTGTGAGGCTCTCTTCTCCAGGGTTATGATATGGAGGAGGGGGCAATGTCTCATCTACAGGACCTTTGTGGAGCTCCTTGATCTGCTGATAGAAGCAAGAGACGATATATCTCAGCTGTGGCACTAGCTCAGCTAGGGCCCACCCCCATACCACCACTCCCCAGAGGCCTACTGGCCCAGGGGGGCTGGACGGCGGTGGGAAGGGGAGGAAGATGGATAATAGGGGCAGATAAAAGGGGTTTGAACAATCTGGTATCCAGTTAATATAGCTCGGCAGTAATAGCATGGTTACACTCACGCAGACAAAATAGCTTGAGTAAAAACAGCTACATGAATATAATAGCACATGCTCATAATAGTGCTGTTCATGTAGCTGTCTTTACTCATTCCAAGGAGTCTACATCCATGAGTGTGTGCTGCCTAACCATCCCAGCAGCCTAGCATAGCGGGTAGAGTCATGGCTTGTAAAGTGTGTGGTTCAATGCAACTGACCTGGGTTCGATGCTGACTCTGTGTGTCTTTTGGCATTTTTTGTTTTGTGTTCTTTTTGTTGTGTCCCTCCCCCAATGTTCTCCCCCTTCCAAAGTTGCGTCCCCATTAGAGTGCTCTTATAAATCTGCCTGCCCCCTGAAACCTCTCCCCTGATGGAGAGTCTGCCTATCACCCAATATTCCACTGTGTCCTGTGCTGTGCGGTGTGGAGTATGTTATATTTAGTTCAGGGGGTGTGGGGAGCAGAGACCCCACATTGGGGGTGCAGGGAGCAAATCACTCCTCATTTACTGTCAGGAACATGTTTGCTTGCAGGTTCATACTGCCATATTATCCCCTAGCTATTGCGTCACACTGCTGTGTTGTCACCCGCTATTTAATCTTCATAGTTTTATCACATGCTAAGTACTACACACTGTTTTTACTGTAAACCATACAATCTCCAACAATCCAGACAGCAAATCACTTTGCACCCCTGGAGGAGACTAAGATTCCTGACTCCATATGCGGGGGTTATCTGAGGCAGTTGGGGAAATGGGCAGGCTAACTTGGTGGCACCTTTGGGGGTGGCACGAGGCATCAGCAAAGAGAGGCTTAGTGACTGGGCATCTGCAAGGAGAGGCTTAATGACTGGGGACTCAATGATTAGGGGAGTAGAGAGGGTGGGGGGGGAGTGAAACAGATGCTTTCCTGTTGTGTTAGTCATCTGGGATATTAGTAGGATTAGGAGGATGGTGGAGAAGGGTGAGGGGAGATGTCGTACTGGTTCACTTGGGTACCACTGATCTGGTGAATCAGCCTGTAGAGGCAGTGAAGCAGAACTTTAAGAGGCTGGGGAATTATTGAAGGCACACTTGTCTTACCTGACCATTCCAAGGTTCTCCATGTGTGGAATAGGGGGAATGAGAATGACAGAGTAAGGAAAGAAATAATTCAGAAGTTTAATGGGTGGTTGAAGGGATGGTGCCTAGAGGAGGGGTGACACTTTATGGGAGACTGGGGGATTCTGGGGCAGGAGGCTCTTCAAGGGTGATGGCCTTCACCTTAAGAGAGTGGACCAGTGTTCTGGGGCAGATGTTTGATGCCTTCATTGGACAGTTAAATAGATTGGGAAAGTCAGAGGCTAGGGGAACCACAGAGAAGTGAGAGTGGGTGTGGGACCTAGCTAGAGTTCCCCTGAACAGGGCACCTGTAGCAGCAAGGTGGGTAGCAGTAAGTTTGAAGTACACATTAGGTTAGGGGAAGTGGTCAATGAGGAGGGCTGGCAAAGCCTACATTCGGCATGAAAAATTAAAAAACTGTGAGGTTAGGAAAGAATAGAATAAGGGACAAGAAATAGGAAAAAAAATACAAGAGGGAATCAGAAAAAAGATGGAAAGGGGACTGCCTTAATGCCAGAAGTCTGGGAAAATTAATGAGCTCAAAGTAATGGTGGCTGTCAGTAAGATGAACCTAATAGCCATTACAGAGATGTGAGCAATAGAGAACAATGATTTGGGATCTGATAGTCCCAGGCTACACCATGTTTAGACTGGATAGAGGAAAAGGTAAAGGACAAGGTGCAGCCCTATTAAGTAAGTAAGTAAAAATGTATTTGTTTAAAGCGCCCTTCCCAAGCTCAGGGCACTTTTACAATAATTCATACACTTTAAATACAGAACCATATAAAATCAATAAAAACAGTAACCATAAATGACACTCATTTATCAAATCCCTGAAAATATCTGGTTAAATAAGAATGTTTTCAACTGTTTTTTTAAAGCCTTCCACGGTCAGACTATCTCGTATCTCACGAGGTAGAGAATTCCACAGGGTAGATGCCATATAGGCAAAAGATCTTCTTCCAGATGTCTTTAAATATACCCTGGGTATCTCTAGCAATCCCTCGTCAGAGGATCAGAGTGGGTGGGAGGGGCAATAAGGCACCAGGAGTTCTTTCAGGTAGTGAGGTCCCAAATTGTGTAGGGCCTTATAGGTCAGCAATGCGACCTTAAAGGTGGTCTGCCACTGTATAGGCAGCCAATGCAGTTCACGCAGCACAGGTGTTATGTGGCTAGATCTAGAAATTCCCAACAAAATCCTGGCCGACGCATTCTAAACAAGCTGCAAGCGGCGGATATCCACCCCCGGCAGCCCTAGATAGAGGGCATTGCAACAATCAAAACAACTGGTGACAAAGGAGTGGACATGGGTAGGAAGATCTTTGGGAGGAACCAAGTGTTTCACCCAGGCTATATTCCTCAGATGGAAAAAGGCAGACTTGACTACAGCTGACACCTGCACCCTCAAGGTCAGGCCCTCATCAAATACCATGCCCAGGTTATGCACTTGGCCAGAGGCCATAAGTGGGGCCCCCTCAAAATATAAACCCGAAGATTTCCCCACCCAAACCCCTGTTGTCCTAACACCAGGGTCCACCACCAAAACCTCAGTTTTTATTGAATTCAGCTGAAGCCAACTAGTACTCATCCACTTCTGTATCTCCAGCAGGCAGTTTTTTTTTTTATTACTGGTGCAATTATGGGGTCAGAGTAGAGTATGACTGCAGTGAGGAGGACCGGTATCTTCAGGGATGGGAGTACAGCCAGGAGGACAAGAATCTTCGGGGATGGGAGTAGAGAAAGAGAGAGCAGGACCGTAGCAAGGACCGATGCGGGAGCATGAACACAAAGTATGAACCATGTGAAATTAAACTTTACACATTTTGGGGAAACATATACTATATAAAAAAACAGTGGGTGAGTGACCATCTACAACTAAGGCTATGTTTCCATCTCGGGAGTTGATGATGTCATAGAGACCTCTTGAGCTTTGCTTTCAAGGTTTCTATGACGTCATCAATTCCCTCGATGGAAACACGAGACTTGTTGTGGATGGCACCCATCCACTGTTCTATATGTCGTAATAAATGAATGGCAGTGGAGGGTGCTTTGGACTATCTTCATATTCTTTATACTCCTCGCCTTCCATCAATTGCCCTATTCTGCACCCCAGTGTTGCATTATTTAGCAGTGGGATGATATCCATCAGTCTTCTGATGATGCTATTTTAGTACAACTTAACATCTTGTTTGTTCTTCCTATTGCAGAATAAAGTTGTGGCCCCTGCTTCATGTTGTTGCTAATCAAAATGAAAATATGCCTTTCCTGCCACTCCTTTAATTTCTGGTTATGTAGTAAAAAGTATGCGGGCTGGTTTTCGAAGGAGAAGACGCAGCTGCAACCTCTTGATTTTCAGTTGTGACTGCATCATACGAAATCTGCCAAAAGGTGTGTTTATTTTCAAATGTTTTGCAGCACTTGCAACACTTTCATAGCTTTTGGCACCTTGCATCAAAAAAGGGATGCATGTGTGACCACCAGCTCATCGTGTCCAGGTTTACATCCCTACCTGGTGACTGTACAGGGCCCACCTGGTTGAGAGAGTTAGTTTCATTCTTCTCTTGGGTAGGGGGGTT
Source organism: Neoceratodus forsteri (assembly GCA_016271365.2). Lineage (NCBI taxonomy): Eukaryota > Metazoa > Chordata > Ceratodontiformes > Ceratodontidae > Neoceratodus > Neoceratodus forsteri. The sequence continues at coordinate 1,880,122,110 of CM057452.1, forward strand.
AGTCCCAGAACAAATAAATAGCATGGTGTCTCCACCCAGAAAGAATTAGGGGGACAGATTCTGTGTGCAGAAACAGCCCCTGGGATGCAGTACCTACCTACCTCCCTACACTGGAAAGGACAACCCTGTGGACCAATAAGACAGTTATTACCTTCACCGATAAACACTTCAGTTAGGTTCCACAAAGTGAGTGCACACACAGAAGTGAACAGAAGACTGGCTTGGAAACTGGAGGAAAAGAGAGGGTTAGACAGTTGCAAGTCACCTTGAGCATGCACATCCTGTAGCAATGCCCCCTTGGAGCCACTGTACTGTAGGTTACTACCACCCTCTCAGATCCCACTTGGTCTATAACCCAGCTACCTAATCAAGGGGAAGAAAAGGATGAATTACACTACACAGGGTGCGGTAAACTCTCCAGCTGCTACCATAGAAACATAGAAAGTTGATGGCAGAGGGAGACACAAGGGCCATCTACTCTGTCCAGAGATTCCTAAGATCATTATTGATCCATGGACCCCTCCCACCCAATGCCATTGTGTACCCTTCCCTTGACTTTCAATCCAGTGTTCCATTTGTACCAGCCTAGTCTGAACGCTGCTATGACTTTGCCCCCAACAAATCCACTGGCAGCCTGTTCCAAGGCTGCACCACCCTTTCAGTGAAGTAGTGTTTCCAGAGATCTTTTTTAAAGGCCCCCCCCAGCTTCAATTCATGCCTCCTAGTGTTGGCACAGGGTGCTCTATTGAACAGTTCAGGGTATGGAACCCTGTTTATTCCTTTCAGGAACTTGAAGGTTTGTTTCTATTATGTCCCCCTCTCCCTTCTAGTCTACCGTGAAAACATGTTCAGCTCATCCAAGTGCCCCTCATATGGAAGCTCGTGTAAGCCCTGGATCATCTTTGTCGCTCTCCTCTGAACCATATCCAGCCTGTTTATGTCTTTCTTTAGGTGGGGGTTCCAAAACTGGACACAGTACTCCAGGTGTGGCCTCACCAGGGGTCTGTACTGTAGTAGAATTACTTCCCTGCTCCTGCTGTCAAACCCCCTCCTAATGCAGCCTAACATTCTGCTTGCCTTACTGTAAGCTGTGGAGTACCACTTGGACTGCTTTAGAGTGTCACAGACTATGACCCCCAGGTCTTTCTCTTCTTGAGAGACACTGAGTATGATCCCTTTTAACCAATAAGCTGTTCTAGGTTTCTTTTTACCCAGGTGCATAACCTTACACTTATTGGCATTACAATTCAGCTGCCAGATGCTAGATAATGTTTCCAGTCTCTGAAGATCTTTTTTCAGGCTTGTAACTGCATCTGCACTGTCCACGCTCCCACCCATCTTTGTGTTATCTGTGAATAGAGCTAACTTACCCTGAATGCCAACACTGGTGTTGCTGATGAAAACGTTATACAATACTGGACCCAGGACAGAGCCCTGTGGTACACCACTAGTGATGTCCCTCTCCTCTGATTTCTCCCTGTTTATGACTACTCTCTGTTTCTTGCCTTTCAGCCAGTTACCTACCCATCTGACATTGTACCCTTCAGTGCCCAGATCCTCTAGTTTCCTCATCAGGTGGTTATGTGGTACTGAGACAAAGGCCTTGCTGAAATCAAAATAGAGGAGATCTATCAGATGTCCCCTATCCACTTTCCCAGTTACCCAGTTGAAGAACAGAATCAGATTCATCTGACATGATCTTCCAGCTATGAATCTGTGTTGCCTCACATCCTGAAGGCCATTTTTGTCTAGGCAATCTATCAGATCCTGTTACTCAAGCCTTCCACTAATTTTCCTACCACCAATGTGAGACTGACTGTTCTGTAGTTACCCGCTCCTCCCTGCTACGACCCTTGTGAAGTGGCACCACATCTGCTTGTCTCCAGTTCTCTGGCATGACACCTGTCTGCAAAGATCTGTTGAATAGATGATCCAATAGGTCCACCAGCAACCCTACTAGCTCCTTCAGTACACTTGGATGGATCCTGTCTGGTCCAGGTGATCTGTCCTGGTTTATGCATTCTAGCACCTTCTTGACCCTAGTTGTGGCGATAGCTGCCATTTCCATTTGTGAGACCCCCAAGTCTACTGCCCTAATACCACTGTCAGGCATTGATCCTAAGTGTTCCTTGGTGAACACTGAACAGAAAAATGTATTCAAGACTGTGGCCTTTTGTCTATTATCTTCCACAACCCTGTCCCCGTCCTTTAGCTTGACTATCCCACCAACTTTCTTTCTTTTTTCCTGAATATACCAATAGAATTGCTTGTTGACCATCTTGACTCCTTCTGCTATTCGCGCTTCTGACGCTGCCTTCACCTGTTTCACAACCTGCTTAGCTTCTCTTTTCTTCTGAACATATTCTTCCCAGTTGTTGTCCTCTGCCTGTCTTTTAAAGTTGAGAAAAACCTTCCTTTTGGCTTTTAATGCTGCTCCCACTTGATTCGTAAACCATGCTGGTCTTTTATGCTTATTCTTTTTTGTTACTATCCTTACGCATGACCTTGTAGCCTCCAAGATGGCATGTTTAATCTGACCCCAAATAATTTCCACTTCCAGCTGATCTTGGATCCCCAATAGCTTTTCCCTAACTACTTTGCCCTTTTTTCCGAAGTTTGTCTTCTTAAAGTTCAGGACCTCTACTCTATCAGTACTAAAACTATGATTTCAAGTATGACACAAGAACCAGTTACTCTAGGTACCCAGGAATTATACTTATGCCCCGGTGCAGGCCTGGCAGCAGTGTTGCCTGGGTTCTTTTGATGGTGCACTTCATGAAATTTAGCAAGCTTGCAGTTTAACCCCCTAAAGGCCACAGTGTACTGGCATAATTTCTAGAACTTGAACCTCCAAATGTTTAGAAACTCAGTTTTGTAATCCCAATGAGGTAACTGTAATCCAAAAAGGAAAATTACCAGGGACCCCAGCCAGCAGAACTGGCAGTCATGTGACCCATTGATGCATCAATTCAGACAAGGCAGGAACCAGCACACAGCAATAAGTTGGACAGTATTTGGCAGTAGGCCCTAGTGGCCTGGATATGAAGCACTTCAAACTCTCTCAGACATTTTGCAGCAGCACAGCCTTTGTGGCTCAACACTTTCAGGACACAGCCCTTTTGGCACATCTCTCAGTCACAAGAGCACCACACAGTACCTTCTCAGTTCCCAGGGAGACCACACCCTAGTAGTGACCCCGATGTTCCATCTGCCCTCCTGATTGAGAGTACCATGTATTCATGGCATGTGCCCCATGGCTCCCTGTTCCTCAATCCACTCTACTAGATAAAGGGTGTCAGGCCCTTTACCTGACTCCAAAGCAACCGAGATAGGATGCAGGTCTCTGTCTCCACTTTGAACAACTTAGTAGATTCAGTCTGCAGGAACACCCCACAAGCACAAACTCTCAGAGGTGTTCTTTCAACAGGTTCCCATCTGACACAGTTTCACAGCTTTCACTAAACAGATGCCTTTCCCTGGCACAGTCTCCGAACAGTACAAGCCAAGAAGGAGGCTCACAATGATTTTGCAGGATGAACTCAGGTGAAGGCTCACAGGATTTCTATCCTGACTAGACTTTTAACCTGATCTTACCAGCAGCAGATCTGAACACTTCAGTGTCTCTCTCAGACTGCCACAAGCTCCTTGAGAGCCCGGAAACTTCTTTGCCTTTCACTCAGTCTCTGATTCATCTGGCAGGGTTGTACACCAGTCCTGCAGCCCTGTCATGCCCGCTGATTGGCACTCTTAGCCTGCTATTCCACTTGGGAGGATCACTGATTGCATCATCCTCCCACAATCCTTTGTGTCTGTTGCTTGGGCTTTCTAGCCCTCTTCATCAGTTGGTGAGGTCACAAGTCACAAAGATTGCCATGACCATGCTGTGTTGGAGCCTGGGCTCCAAAGTCTTTACTTATTTTTCTTCTGTGCCTCCCTCAGTGTGCAGCCTCCCCCCCCCAACCCCAGGTTTTGTTGCTTTCCCTCTTGGCAGTTGTCCAGTCATTCAGCAGTGGCTGTATTGAGATGGGTCAGTACAGCACTGGGGTGGAGTCCCTTTTCAGCATGCGCTCCTACTCAAGGAAATGGAGGCTGGGTTTCCTTGTGGCACCGAGGCACCAGAGATGTGGTGTGTTCCTAGCTGGGCTCAGCCCCCTCTGCCTGGACAGGGGGCTGGAAGTGAAGAAACGTGGCAGCAGTCACTGACACACAGGTCACAGGAGGCTATAAAGTACTACTGTCAGTGTGACTCTGTCTCTCTCTCTCTCACCGTGCTGCACATGCAGTCAAGCAAGAGAGCCCTCAAGAGTTTGGCAGTGGATGGGAGGGCAGCTGGGAACCTCAGGAGAGTGGCAGCAATGTAGTCCAGAAAAGCCCCCTCAAAAGGAGGTGGGTTACACATGCATCTCTTTCCTGATGCAAGTAGACCTGAAATGCTGCAACTAGCTGAAGTTTTGCAGTTTTGCATGAACATTAGACCACCATTTGGTGGTCTAGCTTACGTGTGCAGTTTGTGAGACTGTGCCAAAAATATGGTGCAAGTTCCAGGGATCATTTTGACCTCCTCCTAAGCCTTTAGATTCATATTGCCCAGTTAAAGTCCCTTGTATTTAGGTAAATTGTTATTCTCATGCCATGTTAAAGGCCATCATTTAAGCTTTGAAAGATCCCCTTAATAAGTAAATCAGAGGGAAGCAGGCAAGGCGGTGAGGGGAGCAAAGGGGCAGACAGAGTAAAGGATTGATAAAGGGGTTACTAAGGCGGATAAGACTTTCCTCAAATACATAAGTGAGAAGAGTAAAGGAAAGGGAGGGATAGTAAGGTGAGGATTAGAAGGGCAGAAGAAGGAGACTGCACAGAAGAGGACAAAGAAAAAGCTGACATCCAAAACAGGCATGAACTTCTGCTCAGTCTTCATAGTGGATGGGGATGGGGGGGATGGACCACCAGGGAATAGTAACAATGGGGGGGGGACACAGGTTCATTGTCAGAAGAAAGGATCTGGAAGGGACTTGCAGCTCTGAAGGTGGAAAAGGCTATGGGACCTGATGGGATGCACCCAAGGATACTAAAAGAACTCAGTGTGCTAGCTGTCCCACAGACAGCCTTTTCAACAGCTCACTGGAAACAGTCATAATTGCAGAAGACTGGAGAAGAGCTGAGGTAGTCCCTCTACTTAAGAGTGGCAGTGGAGAGAAGACTACCAACTATAGTCGGTGGTGGGAAAATTAATGGAAACTCTACTAAGGGAAAGACTGGCAGAGTATCTTGAATCCAATGGGCTGCAAGACAACAGACAGCATGGACTCATGGGGGGAAGGTCATGTCAAACAAATCTGTTAGATTTGTTTGGCTGAGTAATCAGGGAAATAGCTCAGGGGATGGCCATGGACATAGTCTATCTGGAATTTAGCAAGGCCTTTGACATTGTGCCACACAGGATGCTGCTAAAGAAGATGAACAGAGTAGGGGTAGGATCCAAAGTGGTGAATTGGGTTAATAACTGGTTAATGGACAGGAGATAGAGGGTGGTGGTTAATGGTACTCACTCTAATGATGGGAGAGTGAACAGAGGAGTGCCACAGTGCTCAGTACTGGGACCAGTCCTCTACAATGTCTTCGGAGGTGACATTGCAGAAGAACTGGAAGAGAAAGTAAGCCTTTTTGCAGATGATACCAAAATAAAAAATCTGCAATATGGTGGGAACGCAGGAGGGGATGAAGAGAATGCACAGGCTCTGAGGAAACTTGAGGAGTGGTCAAAGGCATGACAACTGGGTATCAAGGCCAAAACATGCAAAATCATGCACCTTGAGCATAGGAACCCATTATCTGAGTATAGGATGGGGGAAGGGGTACTGACAGTCACTAAACAGGAAAGTGACCTTTGGGTTATCATATGTGAAGACCTCAAAGTAGCAGAGCAATGTCACAAAGCAGTGGAGATGGCTAGTGGGATGTTGGGGTACAAAGGGAGAGGTATCTCCAGCAGGAGGAGGGAGGTGGTGTTTCCACTGTATCACTTGTAGTGAGACCCTGCCTGGAGTACTGTGTCCAGTTTTAGAGACCTCACCTCAGAAAACACATAGACAGGATGAAGGCAGTCCAGAAGATGGCAACTAAAATGGTGCAGGAGTTGCCTGAGAAGCCCTATTAGGAGAGATTGAGGGATCTCAACATGTACACCCTGGAAGAGACGAGAGGGAGAGGTGACATGTTAGAGACCTACAAGTACCTCACAGGGATGAACAAGGTGCAGTTGGAGAGTCTCTTCCAAATGGCAGAGTACCAGGACCAAGGGGCATGCAATGAAGCTGGGGGGGGTGGGATTCAAAAGAGATGTGAGGAAATATTTCTTCACTGAAAGAGTGGTACTGCCTGGAACAGACTGCCAGAAGAAGATGTGCAGGCTAAAACAGTGAGTGGGAGCACTTCAAGCATGCATAGGACAGACAAAGTTGTATATTAGAAAAATACAAGCTGGTTGGGGGCTGGACAGAGACCAAATGGGGTCTGCAAGACTGATTAGGCAGGGAACACCTGGGCAGACTGGGTGGACCAAGCAGTTCTTTTCTGCTACCAAATTCTATGTTTCCATGTTTCCTGTTTGAAACTGTTTTCTCTTACCCTCTGTCTCTACAGTGCTTCCCTCCAATTTTGTTGTTTTATGCAAACATCTATGCATACCTTTTTAGGTCTTTTTTGCAGGTCTGCTATATACATGTTGAATAAGATGGGCCATGGGGCTGATACCTGCAGGACCCCAATTAAATCTTCTTGACCAATCCCCTGATATCAGTATATTTCCTTTCCATACCTTTACAATTAACATAGAAACATAGAATCTAATGGCAGAAGGAGACTGATGACCTATCCAGTCTGCCAGTAACTGATACTAACTTACCCCCTGGCCTAGTACCACAGTGTGTTATTAACAGTCTCCCTCATTTCTGCTTCCTCCCCCATCCTGGTTCCCCAAGTGGGAGAATGGATCCTCTAGCCCTGTTGCACCCATGTTTGAACCCATTAAGGGTCCTTGTCCCTACAACCTCTGCAAGTAATTTGCTTCATGGCTTCACCAGCCTTTCCATGAAGAAACACCTTATCATATCCTCCTTGAATTTATCTCCCAGCAGTCTCCAACTGTGCCCCTCACGACAGCATCTCCATTTCTAACAAATAGGTTCTCACAATTGACCCTATTCATACCCATTAGAAACTTAAAAGTCCCCTGCAGTCTGGCTTCCAACGAGTACATGTTTATGGTCTTCAGATGTTTCTCATATGATCTGCTCTGCTGGCCTGGTCAAGGCACGCTGGATCCCTTGCAGTACAGAGGATTTCTGAAAAACTGTTTAGGTTCCAGAAATTGAGGGGTCCGTGGCCTGGTCAAGGCACACTGGATCCCTTGCAGTACAGAGGATTTCTGAAAAACTGTTTAGGTTCCAGAAATTGAGGGGTCCGTGGCATGGTCAAGGCACGCTGGATCCCTATTTTCTACATAGAAACATAGAAGATGATGGCAGATAAGGACCGCAAGGCCCATCCAGTCTGTCCATTTATTTTTCTACGTTATGAATGTGCCATTGGCCTTTGCTCTGTCAATGGTCTATCTAGTCATACTCATCTGTATTGCTCCCTTATGCCTATCCAAAGCTTGTTTAAAGCCCTGTACTATATTCATATCCACCACTTCCTGAGGCAGGCCGTTCCATACATCCATCACCCATTCTGTGAAAAAGAATTTCCTCACATTACCCCTTAATCGGCCTCCCACTAATCTCATGTTGTGTCCTCTTGTCCTGCTATTTTTCTTATATTGAAACATGTTAGACTCTTTCACCTTGTTAATGCCCTTAAGGTGTTTGAATGTTTCGATCATATCACTTCTCTCCCTTCTTTGCTCTAGGGTATACATATTGAGCTCCGTTAATCTATCCTCATATGTTTTCTGATGCAGTCCCTGCACCATTTTGTTTGCCCTTTTCTGGACTGCCTCAGTTTGGTTAATGTTCTTGTGAAGGTGTGGCCTCCAGTACTGCATGCAGTACTCCAGATGGGGCCTAACCAGTGTCTTGTAAAGAGGGATTGTTACCTCCCTCTTCTGACTTGTGATGCCTCTACTAATACACCTCAACATCCCCCTAGCCTAATCTACTGCTTTAGTGGTCTGCTTAGATGATTTCAGGTCATCAGTGATGATAATGCCCAAGTCTCTTTCTTCCCTTGTGACTGCCAGCAACTTCCCTCCCAGCCTATAGGTGGCTTCAGGGTTTCGCTTCCTTATGTGCATTTTCTACTTTGTTTCTACCACTTAACTTAACCCAATTCAGCCTAAATCATTAAATCTATACTTGTTTACAATTTTTTTCCTTTTTTTCAGTGTTCTGCCAATCTGCCATTCTTTTAAATATGATATGTTATATTATTTCTAAATAGTGAAGGAAAATTAATAGCTAAAGAGTGAATTAAATTGCTCCTCCAGGCAACTATCAGGCTTCGCTGTTAAAACTTTTATTTGTCATTTTATAGTGAAGTACCACTCGGTATTGAAACTCCAGTGGGGAGAACTGCCTCTGCTATTCTGACTCTCAGCAGATGGGTCCTGGGACAAAGCTGTTGCACAAACCGGCCCCTGTGAGTGGCTGAATAAAGCTTTTTTGAGGAGTTACTTTTGCTATCCTGAAATCTTCTGCTGACAGAGCACAGAAGTAGGAACAATATCAGAAGTAATAGAGACTTACAGTGACTATTACTTTGTTCTGCTTGTCTTGGAATGGTGACAGCTGTGAGAATTGTGAAGTACTGGTAAAATGGTGAATAACATGTAAAGCTGAAAGGAAAGTAAACTGTCTGCTTTAGCTAAAACACTCAGGAAATGTCTTCCTGTATCTGTGAGAAGGGGTGATGCCCTACTCAACCTCTTGGTGCAGTATAGTGGATGAGTAGAAGGAAGTGAACATTGTGTGGTGGTGCATAGTGCAGAGTGAGAAGTAAGAACACCACAAAGATATAGGTGAAATATTTATTCTGGAACTGTATTTTGGCAGCTAACTTGTGAACTGTTTGTGGACTCTTTATTAAATGGACTAGGCTTTAAGGACATTTACTCACTACATTATATTGTTTTGCAAAGCTGTATATCTGGTGCATTATAACCTGTAGTTAGACCAGTTTCTATCTTTACCATTCTTACTATTACAGTAAAACTATAAATATGGTTTCTACTCAGTTGCAAAGACTTCAAAATCCAGAAGCATAACCACTAGCATCAGAGCTGCTTACTAATAAGAAGCAGATCCTCGTTAGGCAAATTAAAATCACTGAACATATTATTGGACATTCAAAATGTGGTAGCAAAACCTCAACCCCCAGAAGCCCTCGAATAGGACTTAATAAGTTCACTGTAAATATATCTAAATATGCAGAAGTGATTAATACCTCGGGGACAATACAAGAACTATTTAATCCACTGGGAATAGAAAATAATGGCAAGGAGAGAAGAACTAGGAAAAGCTTTGTAGCCAATACTCTCTTACAAACAACAATTTACTCCCTCCTGAGCTAGAAATCACCCCCAATATATGGTCTTCATAGAGGGTTTAATTAAAAATAGTAATAGAGACTCAGCTAGGTACAGGGATGAATTGAGTGAAGTGATACAGGAATTACAGTGCACAATAGATAGACTGAAGCAACATGAAAGACATCTAAATCAACATCAATGCTGTCACCATTGCACTAGTAAAAACGTAGAGAAGAACTTGATGCAGGGAGAACCAGAGAATTTAATGCACAGATCAGATTGTTTAAGCAAGAAATGAATAAATTCTTAAGAAATCAGCATTGTGCTAATATTATTATTATGAAGCAGTTGGTAATTAATAAAAATATACTTGAACTCTTAAAGGAGGATGTGGTGAGAAATAGATTTAAACTTGCTGAGATTATGCAAAATGTAAAACACATTAAATATATTAGTGTATATAGTCAGTCTACCCAAGAAGATCAAGTTGTAGAACTTAGAAGTAAAAGGCCAGATTTCAGTGTGATACAGATCCCAGATAGCCCATAACTAAAATGGAAAAAAGGGGGAAAAATGCAAAAGGAAGAAAAAGAGGAGGAGTCAAAAGGGGAACATTTGAATCTCTTAAACAGTACAGATTGTACTCCTAGTGGAGAAATTCTAATTAACCAGAACAATATAGTGAACAGTACTGGCTTGGTCGATTTGATCACTTCTGTAAGCCAAAATTGAATAAGTGTTCCACCTGATTTGAGTAAGGTTATGGGAAGCTGCAATGTTGCCAATTAACCTCAAACCTTATTGCTTCCTTGTCCAAATAATTTGGAAAAGGAAATCAAAAAACCTAATCGACAGATCAGGAATGAAGTCCCACAGGATTTGGGAATGGATTGGGGTAGCGGTGAGTTACTAGATGATAATAGTATCGATAGAGTGGAGTTATTTCCCATAACTCGGAATGTTCAAACAAGTTCATCTAATGGCAATAAGAATTCATCACTTCCTTTGATTAGATTTATGGGCCCAAGTGATTGGATCACATTGAAAATGGGAACTCAAATCTTGTAAACAACAGAGAAATTGAGTTTGATTCTGGATGTTGAATTGAGAGTAGAAGATATCAGTGAAGTAAGGGACTGTCAATTGGAATCTGCTATTATTATTAATATACTTTTCAACTCAGCTAGGGTAGCAAATTATGTCTGGCTGAATGGTTCAGACATACAGAATAGAGATTTTGTGGTGTTTATCCCAAATAGACATTTTCTTTTTTATATTTCTAAGGAGCAAGCAAAATAAATTGGAGATGAAAATATTTACTTGAGCCTGACGGATATGGCTCCTTTAGAAAATGAGAATGAATATAAGTTGTCTGGTGCCATATATAATTTGCTTAAGTACTTCCTGCAAGAGCCTGTGGGGGAAAACAAACAGAATAAGGGCCAGAAGATAAGGCCTAAGCAGTCAAGTGGACATCTGGATAAAAAACAGAGATTCAGCTAATTGTATTCTAGAGAAGAGTGAAGTTTTGGACAAATTGGGTCTACAAGTGGTAAATTCTAACATATTAGGTACTGGGGCAAATCCTAAAAGCTCTAGACTTGAGGAAGTCACTAATAGTCTGCTTTTGCATAACAGGTTCCAAACTCTTGCTGGGTATTATGGCTGACAAATACACAGAATGTTTCTAGTGAAGCAGCCACTTTCTATAATAACAATGATCAAGACCCTAGTATATCTCTGCTGTCATGGAATATTGCCAGCTGGGGTAATAAAGTGGTAGACAGTGACTGAAAGAGTTAAGTATTGATGTCAGAAATGTTATGTCTTTAACAGACTTGGCACTCTAAAGAAGATGGTATTTCAATTAATGGTTATGAAATTTTTCAACACCCTGGTTCAAGGGTAAAGAAATTGGGCAGATGCTTTGGAGGACTTGCTACATTTATTAAAGTGGGCTGTTTTAAAAAAGTAAAATGTTTAAACATCAAACCTAACCTCGTCATATATTGTATTTTATAGAAACAGGACTGTATGGTTTCATACTGATAAATAGGTACATTCCACTAGAAAACTCAAACGTTTATCAAAGTAACATCTGGGTAGAGTTTGACCACGAACTATTATAGATAATTCAGAAATTCCCAGATTATGGGATACTGCTGATAGGAGAATACAATGCCAGAACAGGCAACTTTGATGGGGTGTCTGATAATTCTATTTTGCACATAACAATGCCTCAGTAACTTTGAATAATAGATTATTTAAGGATCAAAAAATCAATACAGATGGGATTAAATTAATTGATATAATAAAAAGTCATAATCTGTTTCCCTTAAATAGCAGATTAAAGAGGGACCAGGAAGGTGAATGGCCCCATATTTCTCCCATGGGTTCCTCCGTGGCGATATGGCTCTATGGTCCGGTTCCCTTCATTTCTGGAGAAAGTTATGTATCCTTACATGCTCTGAGAGTGACCATTTCCCACTAATCATATTTAGTAACAAGAATATTGTTGAAAAAAGGAGACAGAAGGGCAAGAAGTCAAATTTACTGAAATAAGAGCCTGTAAAAAATACTTTGGCATCAAAATTCAGATTTACAGATAATTCAGATTGTGCTTTCTTCTTTTCTGAATGTTGAATTACACTGGCTATTGGGGCATAGTTATGAACAGCTTATGGTGGAATTTATTAACATCTTTGAGTAAATAACAAATCAGCTGGACATTACTTTAAAGCCCCCAAACCCAAGGGACAATTCGAGTGAGTGGTATGATGGAGATTGCAGAAAGGCAAAACAAAATTAACAAACTACAGTGGCATCCCCAAGGATGAAAAGCACTTTTAATGCACTCTGCAGTATGCTGCAGCAGACCTACTGAATAAAGCAATGTTATTTCAATGGCAGTTAGTCCCCTTTGTCATGCAGAAAACTGTGGCAATCAGTTCATCCTGGCAGTGTCACATTTTCCTGAATGACAAAGGGACAATCTCGATGAATGATATTAGCTATTCATTCTTCTGCACCATTCTGCAGAGTGCTGCTGAATCTTGCAGAATTGTGCTTCATCCTGGGGGACGCCACTATATATAAAACTACAAAAGGCATCAAAATAAATATATTTTGAAGGATATTAAAGAGGAGAAAGGCAAATACAGAGTCCTAATAAAAGAAAAAAAGGGAATATTATCTGTGACAGTGGAAAATTATGTTGGTAGCTATTAACTCCAGGGATAGCAAAAGTTTCTGGATGCAGGTAGAAAAGGGAACAGGTAATTATAAAACCTCTATAGACACCTATATTGCTGAGGATAAATGGACAGAGTACAGTACTTCAGTAGGATTTTCTGGGATCAGGAGGCAGATAGAACATTTCCCAGTGGGAGTATTGATAGTATTCAAATATGTCCTACAACTATAGAGGAAGTTTATGCTGCTATTAGTTCACTAAAAATGCATAAAGTACCGGGGCCTGATGATATCTCCACAGATGTATACTTGTGCAACACAGGACCATCGTGTAGAGGGCTGACTATTTTTTTATAACAAATGTAATGAGGAAAGTAGCTGTCCATTAACATGGAATGAAGCTAATATCATTCCCATACATAAAAAAGGGCTGCAATACAGATCCCTCAATGTACCGCCCCATAAGTTTGTTAGATGTCAACTTAAAATTATTTTCTAAAATAATATTGGTCCGACTTGAAGAACAACTGAAATTATCTGGTAGGATATCAGATCACCAGGCAGTATTTAGATCAAATTTTTCTACATTAGATAATATTTCATATTGAGACACTTGATAGAGAAATTTTTTTTTTGCACAAACAAAAGTTGTACACAGTCTTTGTTGGCTATTCCACAGCTTTTGATTCTATTTCAAGAAAGATCCTTTGGGAATTACTCTTAGAAAGAGAAATAGATAAAAATTTAATATATATTATATACAAACTGTACAGTGAGACTAAGGCTAGGGTTGAGGTTGGGGGCCAATGGGCAGCTGTCCTCTCTCTTCTCTATGAATAGAGGAGCTTGACATGGTGGAGTTAGGCAGTGTCTGGTTAGAGCTCTGTGTTGACAGTTTGATTTAATGTCGAAGTTGGGACAGATCTTCTTTTTGAATTGAATTGTTTATGGCTGACAAAAGGAATGTTTTTTCTTCATCCTCTTCAGAAGAGTTTTGTTCACCAAGGATCAAGCTGCTGGGAAATATTTCAGCCTGACTACTGGCAATACAGGCATCAGGTGGGCCAAGGAGAGAACCTCCAGCTTCATAGTTGACACATCAACTGCCGACCTGTGACCACCTGGGAGTAGCATAACAACTCCTACAGAAGTTTGTAAAATCACTCCCACCTCCAAGATTTTTATATCAGACTCAAGCAGAATGGGTGTCCGAGCTGGGGTTCCAAGCTCCCCAACAATAGCTGAAATGCAGACACTTGATAGTAACAAAGACTTTTTAAATCAGATAGGTTTACACCCCTATGGAAAGCACTTCGGCCACTATGGCTACTAAGTACACAATAGATTCCATTAGGAATCTTCTGGAGAAGTTACTGTCATGGACTCAAACTTTTGATAGGGAATTCAATGCATTATCAGAAAAAGTGGACTTTTTACAAAAGGACATCAAACAGAATCAGGAGAGGATTGAGGAACTTAGTCAGGATGTGGACAAAAATAAAAAAAAGGAATAGAGAAAAATGCATGTAAAATGTCTGGTATGGAAGCAACAACAGCAAATTTATTAAAAGATAATTTTGCAATGGCCCATAAAGTTAAAATGCTGGAGAATCAACAAAGGTACCGTAATCTGAGGTTGATTGATGGGACTGTGTCCTGGCTGCCACCCTCTTCTTACTGTATATTCATGGACTTTGTCTGACTCTCCAAAGATTTTACAGTCAGTGTGCGCTATATTTGCATTTATTTAGTCCTACTTTGGACTCAGAATTTCAATCAATTTGGGACATGATTAAAGATGTATTCATCTATGTTTTTGAATTGCCAGAAGAAAATTTGCCTTTTATTTCTTGGGCTTATAGAATTCCTCTGAAATCTGCTAATCAAGTTGATCCATCCTCTCAAAGGCAATCTACTATTTTGCTTACTTTAGTGTTTGAAACTGACCATGATTTGATTATGGGTCTTTCACATATTAAGGCTCCCCTTATGTGTAGGAATAACAGATTCTCAATCTTTCTTGATTACTCTTATTCTACTTAATAAAGGCGCTGTCAATTTTTAACATTTCAACAGGAGATGAAATGGGTGCAGAGTTTCAGCTTCTAACCCCTGCAAAACTTTGCATAAAATTTAAAGGGACACAGTATATATTTTACTATGTAGATCAGGTTTCTGCATTTCTCAGGGCCCAACACAATTTAAATGAAATGGTCTCACTGGCACTTTCTGAGGATGAGATGATAAATATGGCTGTATGACTAAATTAGTTAAAATTAGAACCATTAAAATAATATAAATATATCTGATGTAATAGGTTGTTGGAGTTCTTTGGAGGGAATGTTTATTTTTGTTTTTCTTTCTTCTGTGGGGAGGAAAGTTCCTATATAAAGGAAATGTAAGATGAAGGCTGCAGCTTTGAATAACTATCTGTAAAAGAAAATCTTAAAGTTCTGTTAAATCTTATTTTTGCTGTACTAAGCTTCTGAAATTAATTTTGGTAAACTATTGTCCTCCCCCCTGGCATTGATTATTGGTCTTGCCATACCATACATGTAATTTGTAGTATGTATGTTTGACCTTATGCTTTTTGATTATTTTATTGTATTGGATAAATTAAAATTAATAAAATATAAGCATGATAAAAAAAGAAAGATCCTTTGGGAATTACTCTTAGAAAGAAGAATAAATAAAAATTTAATATATATTATATACAAACTCTACAGTGAGACAAAGGCTAGGGTTGAGTCTGGGGGCCAATGGGCAGCTGTTCTCTCCCCCTTCTCTATAAATAGAGGAGCTTGGTGGGACTGTGTCCTGGCTGCCACCCTCTTCTTACTGTATATTCATGGACTTTGACTCTCCAAAGATTTTACAGTCAGTGTGCACTATACTTGCATATGCAGATGACTTTGTATTACTTGAATTGTCTAAAAAAAGACTTCAAAAGAAAATAGATTTGTTATGTAAAAGATCTACTGAACTGAAATTAAAAAGGAACCTTAATAAGACTAAGATTGTTATTTTTGGTGGCAGGCAATCAGCTGACAAGGGAAAATGTCTCTTAGGAAATCAAACAATAGAGATAGTTTCTAGGTACATATACTTGGGTATTGTATTTGATGCCATCTGTCTGTGGAACTCCCACCTTGATATGATATTAGAAAAACTGAAGAAAACTTCTATGGGGCTAGCTAAGTTTAATAGTAAATATGGCAGCTCATCGATTCAACCCTTAGTAGCTGCTATTAAAGCTAAATTTCAAACACAGTTACTATATGTTGCAGAGATCTGGGAAAATAAGATGAAAGATAAGCTAATGGTCCCAATATTTAAATTACTGAGAACTGTTATGAGTCTGGATCCCTCTTGTCTGGCTGCTTATGTTAGGTCCGAATTAGGAATAACAAAGTTAAATGCTCTAACAGATGCCATAAAAATAAATTTTTGGCTAAGATGCACAAATGCTTCAACTGCCACCCTTACTACACAGTGCCTCTGAGAAAAGATGAGCTGGTATGTAGTAGTAATAGTCTTTATTTTTATACAGGAAAGATCTTACAAACACATCATTAGATCAAAGACCAATTTTCAAGATGGTCCTGTTTCAAGAGTGGGATCCATGTAAGAATTAAAAAAATGTAAAGAGTTTAGTAATATAACCATACAATACATATAATACCGTTAACTTTCACCAAGCAACCATGGTCATACAGTCAATCTAAGAACAACATGTAACTCAACTATTGCACATACATTTCATATTTAATTCATGTTTAACAGCATTCATAAAGTGTTTAGTGCTCTTGTACTTGTTTTTAGGGGATCCCAAAGTTGTGTGACCTTAGCAACAAAGGACAAAGTCCCAAACCTATTATTTACTCCTGGCTGTGGATATTTATTCCTAAGGTCTCTCAAGTTGTGATTATGTTTATGTTCAGTTTTCATCAATTTGTCAGATACTTGAGGGTTTTTGAGTGAACAATCTGATGAATCTGATTTAACCATTTTAGATTTCTTTTGTAATGCAAAGAAATCCACTGCAGGGAATTTAACATACAACAATGGTGAGTGAGATAATCACACTTCAGAATAAATCTAGTAAAATTATTATAGGTAATATTTAGTTTTTGAAGGCTTGTGTTACATGCCATCCCATACATGTAACTTCTGTAATCTATACATGGTATTATTAATTGGGTAACTATTTTCATTCTCATATTTTGGTCAATACAAAATCTTGATCTCCTAAACATCCCAAGTTTCCTATTTGTTTTGCAAATTAATGTATCTATGTATAAATTAAATTTCAAATGCTCATCTACAATTACTTCTAAATATTTATAGGAAGTATCCTGAGTTAGAGTTTCATTTGTGATAGTTTTTATTTGCATATCCTGGGAGGCATGGTTGTTCTTACCTTTATGGGAAAAGGCCATTGTTCTAGTTTTTTTACTGTTAAGAACCAATTTTGAATTAAATAACCAATGTTCTAAACTATTGAAGTCAGTCTGAAGATGTAATTTGATTTCTTGTGTAGTTTCCCCATGGGCTATCAAGACCGTATCATCTGCATACATTCTTACACTACAATATTTGGTATGTTAGCCAAGCCATTTATATATATTATAAACAATAAGGGCCCCAATATAGAGTCTTGTGGGACTCCTCTTTGAACAGGCATTGGACTGAACAGAGAGCTCCCCACTTGTACTTGTTGTGTCCTGGATGTCAAGTAGAACCAAAACCTTGGTAGAGTTTCTCCATCCACACCCATCCCTGCCATCCTGTGCAGGAGAATGCTGTGGTCCATGGTGTTGAAGGCCTTGAAGAGATCCACGAACACCATGCCCACTGGCCTACCTTCGTTCAAATGTGTGGTGATGTTATCCACCAGGTTGGTGAACACGGTGTCCATGGAATGGCCTTTATAAAAGCCAGACTGGAAACTAGTTATTAAAGAATTATTTTCCACATACTCACTCAACTGTTTTTGCACCAATCTCTCCAAGACCTTCAACACCGAGGACAACAGCACTATAGGTCTATAATTTGTAGGTTCAATGGTTGACCCTCCTTTGTGGATTGGAACCAGTTTAGCTTTCTTCCACTGCTCAGGGAACTTTTTCTCTGTTAGACTCCAGTTAAATAGCCTGGCTAAAACTGGAGCCATTATTTCAAGTGAGTCATGTAAAAACCTATTTTCAAAAAGGTCTAGGCCATACATGTTGTGGGGATTTAGTTTCCTTAGCACTTCTTTAACGTCCCTACATGGTATGACTCTGAACTTGAATTTTGGTTTGTCTATAGGCAAAGAATCTGATGTTTCTATGATGTATGATATGGGATGTATGATATGGGATACAGGGGACAGTTTTGGTTTACTGAGATAGAGTCCCTAATGAGCAGGTACAGATTATCTATCCTTAGGACTTATGTGAAAAAAATGGATTAAATTGAGTTGTAAATATAAAAAATATATCACTAAACAAATTTATGATACTTGGAGCAAGGAAGATTTAAAAATGATTGAATCATCTTCCTACTCGATGTGGTTCTCTAAGATTAATTATTTCTCAGGATAAACTTATTTAGATTTCTTAACTGATCCTGAACTAAGGAATCTTTTTGTAAAATATAAATTTAAAAGATTCCCCAGTGATGTTCTTCAGGTTAGACATAATGGGCCCAATTTTGGAAACAGATGTGGCAGTGCAGTTGGATTTGCGGCAAAGGTGTTTGATGCAAGTTGAGATTTGCGGCACAACTTATGTCAAATGGAATTTTCAAACACAGCTAGCATCCGTGCCAGACACAGCTGTGTTCAAGTCCACTTGTGACAGGGTTGCATCCAACAACCCTGGGTGCCAGGTTGCAAGTGGGCTTGTGTCATGACGGGGCTGCCACATCCCCTTATATGGGATTTTGGAAGCCCCACCATGGACATGGGAAGGGCCGTCACTTAGACCAGCCAGGAGGTGGTCTAACTGGCATGTAAAAATGGGCTGAGGTGGGACATGAACCTTTAGAGGCACACCAGGGGCAGAACATGATGTTGGGGGCATGAATGAAAGCCAGCAGCCCACCCCCAGCATGTGGCACCCAGCGAGATGGCACCAGCATAGGGTGGCATCTCACCCAATGGGCACCCCATGCCCAGACAGTACATTGCTGCAGCTGCCTCCCCCCATCCCCCTGGGTGCCCTGGTCATTGGTGGTGTTAGTGCCCCCCCTACTTGTCAGCTAGCCCTGAATATCTGTGCAGATGGTTGCCAGAACCTGGTCCCAGTCCTTGTCCCCCCATCCCACTCCCACCATGCACTGACAGATGTGGATACACCTTAACTGGTGGTCTAGTGGCCCCCTACCCTCCCCACCTGACAGTCAGTGGTCACCAACCTCGCTTTCCCCTTCCCCAACTTGCTTCTGAGGCTGGCAATACCCTCCACACACCACCACGGCCAGCCACAGAATGTGATTGTACAGATCGTGTAACTGAACTGTACAATTGTGCGGTATGTGGGATTGCATTCAGTGGCTGGCCATGGTGGTGTGTGGAGGGTATTGCCCCCAGGTAGTCAGGAAATGTATATGTTTAATGATTTATATATGTTTGCTACAGCTTATCTGGTTAACAAGGTCTGTTGGGAAAAATGCCCTCAAGTGGGGCATGGGACCACAAGAATATCCCCTTGCCATTACCCAAGAGGGAAGTGGTGCATCTGGCATGAGGACAGGGCAAATAGGAGGGGAGCATGGTAACAAGGGTGGGCACAAAAATAGGGATGTGCAAGAAAGTAAGAATAACAGATCAGTAGGGTATAGAGGTACATGGTCAGACCACAGGCAAACAAGCAGGGAATACTCAGACACTTGGGACAGAATTATGGTAAACCGGGCAGGGTAAAGTATGTCAGGCACCTTAAATGAGACAGCAGTATACTTCCTTTAGTATCAAAGATGTAAACATGCAATATGGCCTCCTCCATAGATGCTACTGCTACCTCATGGAATGTGAGGGGCTTAAATTCACAGATTAGGAGGAAGAAGGTGCTGTCTCATTTAAAGAAAGTGCATACACAGATAGCTTTTCTGCAGGAAACAAAACTAAATGAAAGGGAGGCACAGAAACTGAGGAGGGAATCGGTGGGATGGGAGGTACACAGTGTGGCAGTTTCAGCAAAATGTGGAATCTCAATACTGGGCCACAAAAATCTAGATGGAAGCTGAGAAAATCTAAATCGGAAAAACAGGGTAGGTGGGTAATGGCAAAACTGGATACCTCAATAGACCTCTTGGTGTTAGCTAACGTATATGCCCCAAACAAGGACAGTCCTGAATTCATGGACACTTTGTCCCAAGTCGTACTGGACTGGTCCCAGGATAACCCTGATATTATCCTGGGTGGGGATTTCAACCTCCCCTGGACTATATCTTGGACCATTCCAATTCAATGCCAGAGCCTCACATACATGTCCTGGCAGCCCTCAAGAGCCTAATAGCCCTGCACCATCTAATGTATGTATGTAGAACATTACATCCCACAGACAAGGACTATACATTCTTCTCTGCAGCACGGGCCATGGCCAGTCACCTGGACTACTGGCTTACGTCCCCAGGTATAACCAGGGCTGCCCCAGTTATGAATATTGCTCAGATCTGTCTCTCAGATCATGCCCCTATAACCCTCAGATACCCACTAGACCCATCCCAGACCAAATCTGTACAGTGGAGAATGGATCCTCTCCTGCTACAGGATAAGGAATTCCAAGCCTGGCTGATAAAGGAATCACAGTACTATTTTGAAAATAACCCACAGGGTTTGGCATCCCAGCAGGGATATGGGAGGGTTACAAGGCAACCATAAGGGGCAAAATTATTAATAAGGCCTCCTACCGGTGGAAACAGAGGGAGAAGGAGGTGACAAAACTGGAAGCTGATGTAACACAAAAAGAGAAACAGGACAAAGAGGATCCCAGACAACTGGCAAACCCACAGCTGATATATGAGCTTACAGCCCTCAGCATAAAGCTTAACACCCTAGCCTCCAGAAAAGTGGAGCTCCAAATCCAACACACTAAATTTAAGTACTGGTTCCAGGGTGAAAAAAACACTAGACACTTGGCCTACCGCCTGCATAAACAACAGGCGGAAAGGCAGATAGCCTAACTCGTTGGGAAGGCTGGCACAATACAAACCTCCCTGAAAGCAATTAACGAAATCATGCAGACATTTTACAAGAAGCTGTATGCCTCACACACCACATGGGAGGGACGGGCCTTTAGGGAGTTTATGAACACACTTAGGATGCCCAAGCTCACACAAGAACAAAGGGAAACATTAGATGCCTCCCTTATACTCCAAGAAATAACTACTGCCATTATGGCCATGGCCCCCAACAAGGTCCTAGTGAGCGATGGGTATCCCACTGACTACTATAAAGTGGTGGCTACATCCGTGCTGGCCCCCCTGCGGGGTGGTGGTGGAGGATGCACACAAACAACACTCTCTATCACTGACCCTAAGGGAGGCCATCATAACGATATTGCCCAAGGAGGGCAAGGACCCCTTCAGCCCAACCAGCTATCAACCCATTTCGCTAATCAATGCAGATGCCAAAATACTGTCAAAAGTGCTGGCCTCCAGGCTGGAGCATCTCCCTACAGTATGATACACCCAGCTCAGGTGGACTTCATAAAAGGAAGGGCAAGCTCTGACCACATGAGGGCCTTAGTCACCCTCATTCAGAAGGCTAGCAGCCTTACGACACCAGCGGCGGCACTAACTGTAGACTTTGAGAAGGCCTTTGACTCTGTAGAGTGGGAGTACCTACACCACGTGTTAATGGTGGGGAGTTTTGTCTTTTGTGGATGGATCCGTACCTTCTACAAGGCCCCAATGGCCAGGCTACTAATGAATGACACCCTCTCAGACCCGTTCCAATTATATAGAGGTATAAGGCAAGGTTGCCCCCTCTCTCTCCCATTATTTGTGTTGGCTACAGAGCCATTGGCACAGGCCCTTAGAATGCACCCTGGGATAAAAGGAGTAAAGAGAGGGGAGGAGGAGTACACCACCAAATTTTATGCAGACGATTGCCTAATACTTACAGAAGATATAGGAGCCAGCCTACCAGCAATGCTGGGAATCCTAAAGAACTTCACCACACTGTCAGGCCTGTGTATAAATATAAATAAATCCAAGATTCTACCCCTCAATGATATCGCAACCCCCTTAAGTGTGTTAGCATTTATTTATTTGAGTTTTGGTAACCGGGTAAGTCCACTGACAGAATTACAGTCCCTTTTTCAGGGTTGACCCGAGATTGCCACAAGCAATACAGGACAGTACAATAACACATAAAAACAGATAATGATAACATGGATTGAAATATAGAGCATAAGTCAAGGTATAAATATACAATACAGCACAAATATAACAGTTCAAGAAAGGTATATACTCTTCAGTAAATAACATCAATAACATCAATATAAGTCTTGTTCAGATAAGACTACAGGCAGCAGAATCAAATGACAAGAGGTAAAGGGAAGGGAAGGGGGTAGACAAAAGAAGTTTGTACATGGAGGTAAGGCCAGGGGGTCAGAAAAGGGCAAGATTAAAGGGTAGGAGGAAGGGAAGGAATAGAGCACTAAAAAAATAGACAGACATCAGCAGAAGCAGGAACATGTTACAGAGGCTGTAAGTGAGGCAAGCAGATTAGATTGGAACTTGGGGAGAGTGGGACAGGACAGTACAGTACAGAGGGAGGAAGGGAGTTCCAGTCAGACATTGCTGCAAAAGAGAAGGACCTGCGGGTGGTAGCTAATCTTAGTGAAGGCTTTATGAGAAGGGGGAGGCAGGCAGGTCTGAGGGTTCTTGGAGCTTGTCTGAGGCGTATAGTCTCACTGAGGCAAGGAGGTGTGAATTTGTGGACCAGCTTATGCATGAAGCTTAATGTGATATACCTTAGTTTTGATTCGCAGGGCAACCAATTCAAAGAAGAGAGGACGTCACAGTGGTGGTAATGGGCATTAACCCCCAAGGCGACCCTACCCACCCTATGGTAAGCCTGAGTGAGGAAAGACAGGGTAGTGGAATTAGTTAACAGCAGTAAGAGAGCACTGTGAGTGAGGAGAGGAAGAAGGGATGAAGTAGCAATCTTAAAGCAGGAGGCAGAAGTGAGGAAGGGGCAGATATGATAGAGGACACCTAGCTTTTTGTTAAGAGATTTAATGATGTTGGAGACATATGCATTAAGAGAGAGCGAAGTGTCCAGGGTGATGCCCAGGTATTTAGAGGTATTGATAGACTCAAGGGTATCGCCACTGAGAGAGAGAAAATGCTAAGGGGGGAGAGAGTATGAGTTGAGGAGGGTGGGTGGGTGAAAAGCATGCTTTTGGCTTTTTTGTATTAAGGACAGGCTGATTCCACTTAAACCAGCCTTCAAGGGCAGCAAAGTCAGATACAAGTTCTTGATTTATTAGATCAATATTAGAAGATGAACAATAGATGACTGCATCATCCACATAGAGGTGTACAGAAGCTCCTTCACAGAAGCAGGGTAGATCATTGATGAATAGTGAGAACAAAATTGCACCCAGAATGGAGCCCTGCAGGACACCATGAGTTATGGGTCTAAGATCAGAGACAGAACCAGCCCACTTGACCCTTTGAGAATGGCAGGATAGATAGCTTTTTACCCAGTCCAGGGCACTAGTATCAAGACCAAGAACATTGAGCTGATGGAGCAGAAGACCATGGTCCATGATTCACCAGGTGAAACACTTTGGTAAGATCAACAAAGATGGCACCAGTGGTAGAACATTGATCCATTGCTTGGAATATATCAGAGGTAACTTTTATCAAGGCAGTAAGGGTACTATGATTCCTTTCAAAACCATGTTGATAAGAGGAAAGCAGATTGTGATGTTCCAGGTAGCTCTGAAGGTGATTATACACTATGATCTCCTGGATTTTAGCCAAAGGGCAGAGGATAGATATGGGTCAGAATTTTTCAACAAAATTGTTGGGTCCCCCCTTGTGCACTGGAATGACTACCACCATTTTCCATATGTCTGGAACCATGCTAGAAAGGAACAAGTCATGCACTGGCCAAGCAAGGGCAGAAGCACCCAGCTTAAGAAATTTGGACTTTAGGGAGTCATGACCAGGAGAACTCTTGGGTTTTAAATTAGTGAGAAGTCTCTGGACCACTTTGAGGGAGGCCAGTTTTAAGTGGAAAGCAGGTTGAGCCCCAAGGAAGCTCTGAGGAGAAGGGACAGAAGGGGAGAAGGATGAGTCATGGAAAAGTGAGGTATATTTTTGGAGATCAGTAAGAATTCATTAAATCCGGAGGCAATTAATGGGGTGTCTACAAGAGTGGTGCCCTGGGCAGTGATTGAGCTCAGGATTTCAGCAACCTTCCCTTTGACCAGGGAATTAACCTGTCTCCAGAATTCCTTAGGGTTACATAGGTGCTCAGTTTGTAGAGATTTGTAGATTAGTAGCAGGATTACAAATGCAAAGGATGGCATAAAATGTCTGGGAATTCAGATATCAAATAAAGTTAGTAGAATAGTAACAGACAATCTTACTTCAGCCATTAATACCTTCCATAGGGAGACAGACAGATGGGCATTGTGTAACCTCTACCTAATGGGCAAAATAGAAGCCATCAAGGTGATGGCAGCCCCTAGGATATATTATTTACTGTCACACCTTCCAATGGAGATTCCTAAAGCCTGGTTTGGCAAAAAAAAAAAAAATTAGAAAGAATGTCCTATGGGGCACTAGCAGGGCTAGGTTTAGTTAGGAAAAATTAACAGCCCACAGAGACAGGGGAGGATGGAACATGACAGATTTCAATCACTTTTCTAATGCCTGTAACCTGGCCAATTCTATCAGAATGTTTAAGGAAGCCAGCCAGGATTGCCCAGTTTAGGCACAAATGGAGGCCTCAATCTTGGAAGAAACTCATCCTGCAGTATATTTTACCTCCCCCTTACCCAAAACATTTGCACCCTGGCTTACTATTAAGGCAGCACACTCAGCTGTCCAGAGGACAGGGAAGCTAGCCAACATTTATACACATCCTGGTACTTACACGCCACTGTGGCTCAACTCCACCCTCCAGATAGGCAAAAAGAATATGATGTGGAATTCCTGGAAAGCTAAGAAGATAAATAAAATAGGGGACCTGGTGGACCCAAATACTGGAGGGTTGCTCTTATTCCAAGGCCTGAGGGATAAGTATGATATACCTACCTCTGACCACTGGAAAGTTCTCCAAATAAGGAGCATGAACACAACCTGGCAAAGAAGTAAATGGAACTGTCAATCATACAAGAAAGAAAATATACATGCCCCCAGCCCATCCTCATAGTAAATTGGCTACATAGGCCCAAGTGCCTAGCTGGCTGAATTCAGGTCATGATAAAAAATCAGATGCCCAACCAAACCCTGCAGGCCACAATAAGGTAGCAGACAATGCTGGGAAGAACTATATCAGAAGAGGAGTGGGTAGGGTGCTGGGGCCGGTTGCACAAAAACTGGCTTAAAGATCATATGCGATGACATTTACAGAAATTAAACTGTCAGTATCATTCATTAAATATTTCTATAACAACAGTGTCTGCCTAGTGTTTTATATGAAAATCTACCATTTCATACCATTTATAGCTATTTTGTGGTGTGTTTCAACAGCACTGCTAGAAGCTGAGACTTTCTGTTCCCTGTGGTAATCGGCATGTCTCCACCCTGGTGATGTCATTTGGGGTGCTATTCTCTTTCTTCAATACATAAGCTATGGAGGCAGTCACATTGCTGAGGTCTGTAAAGACTTCTCATTCTATTCACTGTTAAATATAAATTATTGTAAAGTAGACACTGACCAACAGCAGTGAAGATACCAGCATTTCATTACTAGCAGCAAAGCAACTTCCTAACAGGCAAGCACCCCAAATGACATCAGCAGCCTGTAGGCATGCTGACTCATCATCCAGCAGCCTTGGGGAAATTGGCCACAACAAAAAGACACTAAAAATACATTAATGTGTTGTCTTTTGTTACAAAACCTGGAACACAAATAGGTTTTATAGCAGTGTTTATTGAATGGTGCTGTTTCTTTTAATTTTAAAAACCTTACATTTGGCCTTTAAGTCTAAGTCACAGTTTGAGACTTAAGCCACAAAAACTGGTCTTGCATAAGTCCCCAATTTAAGACAGTTGCACAAGGCTGGAAAATGAAAGTCTTATGCTAGACCAGTCTAACCCTCTGGTTGCATAGCATCATAGACTGGTCTTACAAATTTTAGACTTTGCAGGCCATCTCAAGGTGGCTGCCAAAACAAAGAAGATTAAATTGTACCATAATGGGAAGTTAACTTTGGTTGAGGACACTTATTAGAAAAAGAAGACATTAAAGGTAAACTGGGTCTCAATTTAAAAAAAAACTCAAAAGCATTTTCATGGTCTTTGGAACAGTCATTTTTAGAAGTTTACTGTGTTAAGAAAAGTGCAGCAGCTAGCTTTTAAACAAATCAGCACTCAAAATCAGTTGTAAGCAGTGTACTTCTTGTGAGATCACCTAATTATTTATTTAATACTGATTTGTCCCTTTTGTTAAGTGAAATTGTGCAGAGGGTACGGCTGGGCTGTGTCTTCCAATTTCCTCTCGCAGGCTTTATCCCTTGAAATAAACCCCAGTCAAGCTGCAATGAGCATTTACTTGCCAGTCAGTACTATGCGTCCCTCCCCCCACAATCCTCTCCCCGCCACCACAACTGACCACCCAACTGACCTGCACCAAAAAGGCCCCCACGGAGCACTTGCAGGTGCACTTCAGCTTAGCTGAGATTTTACCAGCGCCGCATGTTTTGCTGTCTTTTGGGTACCCTCTTGCACATCTCTGATGTGATTGCTAGCACCTTCATCATAATACATTTACCACAGGAGCGGCAGCACAGGTAGGTGGGAGGATGCACTTTTACACTGACATCATCCACCTCCAGATGAGTTCCTGTCCCCTCTTCTCCCATCCGCATGGAGCAGGCCACAGCCTAAGCTCCATACGGGTTGGGAGTACAAAGGCAGCCTAGCACATTCACTTTCTTGCGGTCACTTGATCTGACTGCAGCAGCAGCCCCAGAGTGTCTTCTTTTTTTATCACATACCAACTCCCTGCCTGACAAAGCAGTATCGGGGTCCAGAGACCCCACTAGATCACAGGGTAATTATTTTTTTAATATATTGTATTTAATTTAATACAGCCAACACCAGAGAAAACAGCCCACCAGGGATATTATTTTAATTTTTGGCCCCACATGGGACAACTCCAGCACCCTGGATGGACCATCAATCTATGCTGGACAACTAGCCCAAATAGTCCCCACTAGCTCACCTTTACTACTGTTAAGTACTGGCCACTAGGGTTGATAGGTGTTATTTTTGCTGAGCCCCTCCACCACCACCACCACCAACAACAACAACCAGCAACATTTTTATAAGTTTTTTCCGAATATTTGTTGTGCTTTTCTGGCCGTGGGCAAGGACCACCTTTTGCTTTCTCCTAGGTTAGCTACCCTCCATACTGAGACCCTGCTGTAGCTACTGACACCCTCACCCACCTATGACACAGCCATGTGCTGGCTCCCCCCCAGCTTACTCCCTGCTGCTGGGTACCCCATCAGTTTTTGGCATTTCTTCCCTGCAGTCATCTGACTACCGGGGATCTGATCTAGGAGTACTGCAGCTAGTGTCCAATGCAGAGGCTTCATCTGCCTGGCCCTTGCTTGCTGTTTTCATGCCCCCCACCAGAAGTGAACATTGAGATTGTCTGCTGGCAATGCCTGGTGGAGCCACCTGTGAGCACCCTCCAGTGGCCCTGCCTGTCACTCACGGATCCACTGCACCACCACCTGTGGGCACCCAGGTGATGGTAGAGCATTGGGATGTGAGAACCTCCCTCTCTGGAGGAGGGAAGCATCCTCTGACAGTCCTGGCTCATTCCCAAATCCTGATCTTTAGCACCGTGAGCAGTAGCACTACCACTGTGCCAGTGGGACAGCTCTTCTTTGTTTATGACTTTATTTCTTTCCTCCGCATTTCTGTCTTCCTGCTTTGTCCTGTCTGTAACTTTTTATCTTTTTCTTTACTCTTGTGCTGTTACATACTCCTTTCATATCTCTCCACTGTCTGTCTCAGACCTCGCTACTGGATTTTCTCCATATTAACCTTTTTTTCTCTACTTTAACAGGTCCAATAGGATGCTAACTCCTTGCCCATCAGATAAGTATCACTCTATGTCTGTCCTGTTTTATCCTTCCTATTTACTCCCTATAAGAACTAAGGATCCTTTGTGACCCTTTTCCTATATTTTATTTTACAGGTCCGATGGATGTCAGCCATTCAAGTCCTACTTCTGGCACCCTAATACCCAGGTAAGAGACTCCCTTCATATTACCTACATTTTTTTTAGTTTTACTGTAACGATTCGGTGGCACCTGTTACAGGGTGTGTGTGTGTGTGTGTGTGTGTGTGTGTGTGTGTGCGTGTGTGTGTGTATGCGCACGTGCGTGCATGCGTGGGTGCGTGTGTCAGACTCCTCAGCATTTTGCTGATAGACAAGAGTTTGTGGGTGGATGGTGGTGAGAGGCGAACAGTGGTGCAGGTGATAATGTTAACATATGCCCATGTATGAACATGTGTGCATGGTGGTGAAGTCTGTATCACTTTGTTGATATCCAGCCATTTGATGGCTGGTAGTGTGGGTGGAGTGGGGGGGGGATGTACTGTGCTATAGTCTGTTTATTAATTCTTGTGTGATGGTGCGCATGTTACCTTTTACATATGGTAGATTTGACAGCAGGGCAGGAGGGGAAGAGGGAGGTGAGGTGCCTGCTTGATGCCTGAGCATGGAGGGATGGAGACAAGATAGTCCTGGTGGGGAAACAGAAGGCAGTGGATGTTATTGTCCATCTGGGGACAAATGACCTGGCAAGGGGTGCAGCAGGGGTGGTACAATAAAGGATTAGGGGGCTGGAGAGGGTCTTGAAGCAGGTAGCTCATTTGTTGGCCTTAACTGAGGTGCTACCTGTATGTGGATGGTTGAAGGCTAGGATACACCACACCGCTTTCAAAGACTATTTTTTTTTTTTTTTGCCATTCTCTCTTTATTCAAGTTTTAACAGAGACAAAACAACAGGCAATATTCAAAACAGTCAACATACCATATTGATTCAGTACAGCCATTTTACAAGTAAATCATAACAATGAGTCTCTGCCTACCCCACCAACTTCCCTCCTCCCATTGGCCCCCCTCCCATGACATACCCCCCATCCCTCCCACACAAGGCGCTGCCTCTAATTCAATCGATACCGAAGGTGAAATTAACCAGCTATGAATACGATATTACCAGAGGGGACCAGATTTTCTCGTACAGAGGCAACTGATTATGCAAAATTGCTATCATTCTTTCAACCCTGAGGCTTGTGAGCAGATCTGCTAACCACTCCGAGTAAGTAATCATAAGGAAAGACTATTTGAAGGCATGGTGCATGGAGGTAGTTTTTTGCTACCTCGGGGACTGGGGTCCTACCTGGTGGGATTGAGGACTATACAAGAGAGACAGCCTCTGTCCATCCAAGCTGGAATGGCAGTCTAGGGTGAAAGGTTTAAATTATACTATGATGGGTGTTTAAAACTAGCAAATGGGGGAGTCGATAAAAATGAGGAAGGTTGTGAATGCCACTCCCCAGAAAATGGAGCAGCAGAGAGAGAAGAAGTCCAGGGAAAATAAATTCCACAGGGGTAGAGAAGTGTAAGGGCAAGGGTGAAGAAAAATACGAAGGACCGGGAGGTGGCTATAAGGCTGAGAGTTGAGCTAAGGAGGGTAGGTAGAAGGTGGACAGAAAAGGGGGAACAGTAACAGAGACAAGACAAGCCCTTCCCCTTCAGGTGTCCCCTGGTAATCAGGATTAATCCAGAAGGGAGGGCAGTGTAGGGGGAGGGAAAGACAAAGAAATGAGGAGCCACTGTGACAGAGTATAGTGGTGTAGGTGCTGGACGGACCAACCTGCTGGAATGCATGTAAGAGAAGAGGGCATATGTAACTAATCATACACAGAAGTCCACTAATTCCCAAGTGAGATAGATAAAACACCCTATCTAGGGCAGGGTCAGAAAAATAAAAAAAAAAGTAAAGGGAGGTTTGGTAATCAGTAACACATGATACGGTATGTGGTAATGCTTAAAGAAATATAGTGTATGGTGGAATGTAGTTGTGTATAGAAAGTTATCACCACAAAAAGTTATTTTGCTTTAGTAATGACAAACTGTCCCCATTAGCATCATTCATAGGAAAGGGGTGGTTGACCAGTTGGGTGCATGAGCTAGCTGGTGGGTGGATAGCCCTAATATGCAGTCCTGGACAACAGAGACTGGCTGCCTATGAAGGAAAAAGTAAGCTATTGTGTTATTTGGGACCATACACCATGTAGAATAGTGCATGGTAGCCCAAATACACAACATCGCTATTCTTAAACCTTGTAGTTACTATGCAGTCAGAGGGCCCTCTCGAGCTTCACTCTCAAAGTCCTTGACATCATAGTTGCCACTCGGTATAAGAATAACGTTGCTGAGTATGGGCAACCATACACTATCCTGTATGTTGTGAGATTTAATACTCACACGTCTGCAAGCCTATGTCAGTGAATGTCTGTTAGGGTACATTTTAAAATGTAATTCCACTTGCCAGCCCAGTAGCACTGAAGGTTGAGGCACTGGACACCATACCTTGGGCCACACTGGTGACCCAGGTTCAGGAATGAGCCCGGCCGCAGGGGGTTGGCAGGGGAAAGAGAGGATTGAGCATCCAGAGGACTGCTCTCCTCTCTCTGGGAAGGAGGGATTGCCGTCCCGCTCATTGATCTCCCTCTGGCGGTGGTCAGAGGAGATGCAAGTTGGGAGGCACATTGCTGATGTAAGCCATTGGCCGTGAGGGAGTGGAGAGAAAAAAAAAGTGGTGGAAAATGGAGTTGGCAGGCTCTGTGATAGCTTTCCTGCACCTGTCCCAGCTCCCCGAGCATTGGATTTTGCTTTTGTGGTGGGGAAAAGCTGGTGCACCCTTCGACTCAGCCCTGTCATGGTGAGGTAACCCATGGGGGACTGTAGGAGAAGTCAGGTGGGGAATGAAGAGCCAGTGACTGAGTCCTTCTGAGGGAAGGACCGGAGCTACCTGCCAGGCTCCCAGAAGCGAAAACAAATAGAAAAAAAAATGTAATTCCACTCTAGTAATAAAATAAAAAAGATCATAATTTCATCCCTGGAAAGTTGCCAGCAGCTCCCTTTACTTCATAGTAGCCGAGATCCGCTCTTGCGCTTAGGCACATAATGACATGGGACCAGGGAGAGCGCAGGGCACACCCCATTAAAGTTAATGGGGGTCATTTTTACATCCAGTTTTTAACATAAACATGGCCAGTTTGTGATTAATGAAAGACACCGCTCGACTAACAAGAGCTGTCTTACTAGAGTGGTGTCCTTTATTAATCGCAAACTGGCCATGTTTATGTTAAAAACTGGACATAAAAGTGACTCCCATTGACTTTAATGGGGCACTCCCCCATGCTCTCCCTGGTCACACGTCATTACGTGCCTGAGCATGGGGCGAATCTTGGCTACTAGGAAGTAAAGGCAGCTGCTGTCAGACTTTCCGGGGATGAAATTACAATCCTTTTTCCTTTACTACTGGAGTGGAATTACATTTTAAAATGTACCCTAACAGACATTCACTGACATAGGCTTCCAGACACGGTAGGTGTTGCTCCACGCTAAGGAGCTCACAACATTTGTTTTATTTATTTATTTAGCTTTGTTTACCAGGTAGGCACACTAGACAATGAATGCCTATTTTCAGGTGAGACCCAGGAGATTACAGGTAAAAATGTACAAACAGTATAACAATATAACAGTATCAAGTAAGGAATGTACAGGCAGTGAACAGCATAACCAAGAACATCTACACAGTGGTAAGGACAATCAAGCAGCAGCAGGTAATAAACATTTCATGGAAAACAAGTGCATAGTGGTAAGGACAATTTCACAGTAAAGAGTAATATAACATACTCATAGATGGGATGCGAGGGCAGGAGGGGTGGGGCAGGGTGCAGGGACTTCAGTACAAGGAGTAAGTGCTAAGGTTGCAAGGGTGGATAGGGTCAAATGGTCACCCATCCTGGTTTGGCTGGCAATCATGGTAGTTGTGTAGAGCACACCAAGACAGAGCAGAGAGATGCCAGGCAATCTAGGGACAGTTGCATGCTGAGGCAGACTTCAGGTATGCCCATAGGGATTTCTTAAACAAAGGATGGGTGGGGGTACATCTGATGGGAACTGGTAAGGAGTTCCAAAGATGAGAGGCACAGACAGCAAAGGCACGATTGCCAGAGAGAGTACAAGTTCTTGGGACAAGGAGGGACTGTGACTGTAATGATCTGAGCTGGTGTAGAGGCTGCGCTGGCTGAAAGAGTTTTGATAGGGCAGAAAGCATGGCATTTCAGACAATTTTGTCAGTGAGGCAGCCCAAGACGTAGGAGTGATAGTTACTTGGGGACAACCAATGGAGTTTGTCATATAGCTCACAGTGATGGGTGAGACAAGGGGCGACTAGGGCAAAGCGGCAAATCAAAATTACTGAATGCCCCAGGTGGGATGTGAGGCACACCCCTGGAACTTTCTCCTTTAGCGCAGTAGCTTATGCTTCCTGCAGCAGCAGCCCAAGCTTGTCCTCTTGCTCACACTCTACCTCCTTGCTGCTTCCAAAACAGTATCGACACCCAATGACCCACCACCATTAGCACCACTAGATCCATGTTATTACTGTACAAGTGTGAAGTTCATTCTTAACTATACTGTTTTGTGAATTTACTGCAGTTCTATCAATTTCATGATTACATATTATTTGCTGTATTTTTGTGATCAGCATGACTGTTAATGTGCCTACTTTGTGAATTTCTATAACCATTACTACTGTTTCCCTGCAAGAGAATGCAGTGGGATCTTGATAAACTAGAGGAGTCATCAAAGGGGTGGCAGCTGGATTTCAAAGCCAAAAAGTGCATAGTCATGCACCTGGGGTGGGGGAAACTAGGGCTGTGTATAAGATGGGAGGTAATTGCACTCACCAAGTATGAGAGGGACATGGAGCTGGCTCCATGGCACTGAGCAATAGGCGACCACATGGCATGCTGGCAGCCCAAGTTTGCACCAGCGGCTGCAATGGCAGGAGCAGAGACCAGCGGGGAGGGTTTGGAACATCCACTTGGAGGTTATCCTCCCTGGCAGGGATGGTGCTGGCCTGCACTGCTACTAGAGTGGCTCCTGATGATCCCATGTGGAAGTGCACTTGGCAGCATGGGTGAACACACGCCACCATGTGTCCTTCCCAGGATGCCATGTGCTTGCAGCCGCAACCTGGGAGGGGGATGTGACTGATGGAAAACATGGGAAAATTGCCCTCTCTGTCAATCAGATAACGGTTGCCTGGGTCCCCTCATGCCACATAGCCCTTACAGCAGCCTCTTGAGGGAGATCCCCCTCACCATGCACCTGGTTCAGAT
This sequence comes from Neoceratodus forsteri, assembly GCA_016271365.2. Taxonomy (NCBI): domain Eukaryota; kingdom Metazoa; phylum Chordata; order Ceratodontiformes; family Ceratodontidae; genus Neoceratodus; species Neoceratodus forsteri. The sequence continues at coordinate 1,880,155,441 of CM057452.1, forward strand.
TTAAGCCCTATCTCCCCCCCCCTCACAGGCCCAGGGAGGGGCCCAACTTCAGTGAAGAGAAACGTCAGGTCAACTGGGACATGGCACAAGAGGGGGACAGCAGCAAAGGTGATGGGGGGATGGCTAGGTGGGCAAGGCATCCCTTGGTGGTCAAAGGATTTGCTGGTCGGGGGGCTTGGGAGGCACAAAAAAGTAAGGGACTTTGGGTAATCATTTCTGATTATCTCAGGGTGGCAGGGCAGAGCAACAGGGCAGCTGGCAAAGCTGGTGGTATGCTGGGATGCACATGGAGGGGAATTCATAGCAGGAGAGGAAGGTGGTATTACCATTGCACAACTCACTAATGAGACCCCAGATAAAGTACTGTGTACGGTTCTCGAGGCCACACCTCTGCAAGGACATTCACAGGGTGGAAGCGATCCAGGGGAGGACTGCCAAAATGGTGTAGTGGTTGCGTGAGAAACCATACAAGGATAGGCTGTGGGATCTCAGCATGTACTCCCTGGAAGAGTGAAGAGCTTGAGGGGTTATGATTGAGATCTATGAAAACCATACTAGGGTAAATAAGATGCAGGGGGAGAGAGGAGGAGGAGCACCGGAACATGGGGCATGCAATGAAGATGGGGAGGGAGTTTAAGCGGGATGTGATGAAACACTTCTCAGAAAGGGAGGTGGACACCTGGTGGGGGTCTTCAAGCATGCATAGGATAGGCACATGGGCATAATAAGAGGACAGTGATGAGGTAGGGACTCCAGAGACCAAACTGGGTATAGGTAGTTGTAACAGTCAGAAAATAGGGAAGACTAGATGGGCCTACCATTGCTTTTTCTGCCAACAAATTCTATGTTTCTAGAGTACATGAATGGAGATGAATGGGACCCTTATATGAACATACGAAATTGCCAGCAGAAAGAGGCCTTATTGGTCTATCTACTCTGCTCGAGTGTGCAGATCAGTCTAATACTCTGGAGCAGCCCCCCTCCCATTCTTTCCAGGGATCATCTTCCCCCTCCCCCTTTTCACCCCCCCACCTTACTGTTCTAATTTTCTTTTTTACCCTGTCCCACCACCCCTTGAAACTTATCACCATTTTTGCTGATATCACCTCCTCTTGCAGTTTATTCCAGCTGGACACCATTCTTTCTGTGCAAAAGTGCCTCCTCAATTCCCTATAAAAGAGTACTGCATATTCTGCTCCTTCTTATGAGGAATTGCATACAAAATACATGGGTCTGTTGGCAGCAGCCCACTTTTAAAATGTGGCACAACCTGATTTTTTACACTCTTACTCATGGTGACACTTGCATATGAGTTCAGGGGAAAGACCAAATCATTTGAAAGACGTGGGGCTCCTATATATCATCCCTATCTCCACAGGAGAAAATGTTAATATTTATGGGGTGCTGAAAGAGAAACAGTGATGCTAAATTAATACAGCAGACACACCGAGACAAAATGAAATCATTTTTATTATACAGGCATGATCATGTGATGAATTGTGTCATTGTTTGTTTGTGTCTTTCCTGTACATCGACTAATGTTTGATGAGCATTATAAAATGGGTAGACAGTAATGGAACATGACTGGCTGACAGCCCTTGCCTGCTATGCTCATTTTTTATATCATAGCACAGAAAACTTTGGTGTCTATGTGGGTGTGTACGATACATAGTCTGTAAAGAATTGTAAATAGCCAATAGTTTTCCAACTTTGATTGGGGGGAGAAGTGCTGTTGTCAGTACCTGCCATGGAATTCTGTGTGTGTGTTTCTAGTGTAGGATGTGTGATGTGGACAGCCAGTTCTGAGTGCTGTAGTATCATTTTTCTGTAATATCAACCACAACATTTGTATTATACTGGAACTGCTGACTTGGTACATGTATGGTGTTATGGTCAATAACTGTTTCTGTTCATGTGTGCGCGTGTGTGTGTGTGTGTGTGTGTGTGTGTCGTGTGTCTCCTCAGCATTTTGTTGATCACCAAGACCCTTTGGGTGGATGGGGGCATAGTGTTGTGCATGTGATATTGTCAACATCTGGCCATGTGTGAGTGTGTATATGAGTGGCAAAGTCTGTATGACTTTGTGGATATCCAACCATTTGGTAGCTGGTAGTGGGAGGTGGGGGGGTTCTCACTACGACCCTGGCTGCAAATTAGAAATGTCCAATGCACACTGCCTCATGTCTTATTGCTTATTTGTGCGACAGCATGTGTGTTACCTTTTAGATATGGTAGATATGATATATTTAGCACTAAAGCAGGAAGGGAAGCGAGAGGTGAGGTGCCTACCTGATGTCTCAACATAGAGGGATGCAGACAAATGAATCCTGGTGGGACAGGAGAGGAAGTTGGATGTCACTGTCCATTTGGTGACAAATGACGTGACAAGGAACGCAGGAGGGGTGCTACAAGAAAGATCTAAGGGGCTGGGGAAGGGTCTGAAGTAGGTAGATCATTTTGGTGACCTTAACTGAGGTACTACCTGTATACTGCTGGTTGGAGGCTAGCAAACAGTGCATCAATTTCAATGAGTGGTTGAAGGCATGGTGCAGTGGGGTGGGTTTTGGCTACATTGGGGACTGGGGCCCTACATGGTGTGATAGAGGCCTGTACAAGAGTGAACAGCCTCCATCCATCTGTGAGTGGAATGGCAGTCCTGGGTGGAAGGTTTAAATGATACTTCGATGTGTGTTTAAACTAGCCAATGGGAGAGTCAGTAAAATAAGAGATGTAGTGAATGCCACTCCCCAACTCCTCAGGAAATGGAGCAGCAGAGAGGAGAAGTCCAGGTGAAATTAATTCCCCAGGGGTAGAGAAGCACAGGGGTAAGGGTGGGCGGATGGGAGAGTGACAATTGGAGTGTCATAGGTATTGATCGGTACTGGGTCCTGTCTTCTTCATAGTTTTCATAAGTGACATGGCTGAGGAACTGGAGGGGAAAGTGTGTCTTTGTGAATGCCACGCAAATCTTCAAATAAGTGGACACACGGCGGGGGGGGGGGGTTGTGGAGAGAATGCAAAGGGATCCGGGGAAACTAGAGCTGTGGTCTGGGGGTGGCAGTTGGGTTTCAGTGTCAACAGCAAAGTTATGTACTTGGTGCAGAGAAACCAGGTGGATGTATATAAGATGGGGGGGTACATACTGTCACCAAGTAAGAGGGACATTGGGGTAGTCATAACTGATGACCTCATGGTGGTGGGGCAGTGCAACACGGATGTTGGTAAAGCTGTTGGGATGCTAGGGTGCACAGGGATGGTGTTTTCAAGTAGGACAAAGGAGGTGGTGTTGACCTTGTATCGCTCAGTAGTGAGACCCCACCTAGAGAACTGTGTACAACTCTGGAGGCCACAACTCAATAATGACATTGACAGGGTGGAAGCAATCCAAGGGAGGGCTGCCAAAATTGTGCATGGGTTGCACGAAAAACCATATGAGAATAGGCTGCAGGAACTCAGCATGTACTCCCAGGAGGAGAGGAAAGCTTGAGGGGACAAGATTGAGACCTCTAAGTACCTCACAGGGGTAAACAAGGTGCAGGAGGGGAGTCTCTTTCAGAGAAGGAAGAACACTAGAATATGGGGGCATGCAAAAAAGCTTGAGTAGGAGAAGTTTAAAAGTTATGTGAGGAAATACTACTTCTCAGAAAGGCGTGGAGGATGCCTAGGACAGACTGCCATAGGAGGTGGTGGGGGCGAAGACAGTGGGGGTCTTTAAGCATGCATAGAATAACCACATGGGCATTATAAGTAGAGGAAAGGAAGGAGAGAGGGACACCTGAGAATGAAAGTCCCGGAGTAGTACTTGACAGGACAATAGGGCAGACTAGATTGGCCTTCTGGTCCTTTTTCTACCATCCAATTCTGTTTTTCTAGAGTAAGTGGCTGTAGATGACTGGGACCTTTATACAACAGTAGTGCATATTCTAATCCTCCTTACAAGGAAATATATACAGAATACCTGGGTCTCTCAGCAGCAACCAACTTTTGAAGTTTGGCAGAACCAGGTTTTAAAAGTCTTAAGCAAGGAGAGACTTAAATATGAGATAAAGGGATGGGCCAAGAAATTTGAAAGGTAGTGGGGGTCCCTATATATATTCCCCGCCTCCCAGGAGGTCATGCAGATACAGTATGTATGATGTGCTGAACAATCTGTATTGATGCTAATAAAGAAATACACCAGACACAGCAAGACAATATTAAATCATTTTTATTATGCAGGTACGACAGTGTGATGAATGCTATCATTGTTTGCTTGTGTTTCCTGTTGAACCATTTGGTTCTTCTAATGTCCAAACATTGAGGTTTAATAAGCATTAGAAACTGTAACACATGTAGTGTCTGTCTTTATATTGGCAGAATCACTTCTGTGTCTCAGCACTTGACTGCCTGTGGTGGAGGCCCATTGCTAATGCAGGTTCCAAGAAGCTATGGAAGGTAGGGATTGCAGTTTTGCAGTGTGTGCATGTCATAACACACACACATTGGCGTACCGCAGTGGCCAGAGGGACTGAGGAGAAAAACAGAAAAACGGCAGTCAGGCAGGCTGGACAAAGCCCCGCTTGCTTTCCCTTTGCCCAAACCACCACTTGGTCCCTGGGACATATCTAGATTGTGCTTGGGGGGGGCTCCTGGGGGAAATCCAAGGGAGATTTAAGCTCCCAGGGCTGGGGGAGGTGGCAGCTGGTTACGGGAAGCAAGGACAGTGCTGAGCAGTCACCTGCCTGAGCTGAGGATAAAAATCTTTATGACAAAAAAAAAAGAATATAAAATATTTTCTTCATGGTAACGTACAGATACGCTATGGGAGAATGGCTCAGAAAGCCTGCAAAGACCCAAAGAGCCTGTTAATACAGAAGAAAATCCTGCACCTGTGGTACCGTATGCCTACACCCCTGAAGAGAATGGGTCTACTCCACACAGACCAGTGCTGGAGGTGTAACGGGGAATAACGCAAACCTCCTTCACGTACTCTGCGACTGCCCAGACATACAGCCATTCTGGGCTGAAGTAGTAAGGGAATGTGCAGTAATCATGGGTACCAGTATTCCATGTCAACCAGCCCTCCTCCTATTAGGACTTCAGGCCCCAATGGGCACCTAACAAACCCGCAGCTGCAATGGCTGGTGCAGGCCTCGGTAGAAGCCAAGAGACTCCTCCTGATGAGGTGGAGAACACTAAACATTCCACGGCTAGAAGAGGGGTACAAAGCACTGGAGGCCTTAGTGATCAATTCTAGGCTACTGTATTATTCACAACATAAAAATATTACTTGGTCTGGGGCACATATCTGCAATATATAACATCCAGAAGCCAAAAGAATACAGCAGAATGGAAAAAGACCTGCTGAAACCACCCTGAGAAAAGCACCCAAGGGCAGAGGAATGCCATGCATTAGCAGGGCAAAGGTATATCACTCCATCCCCCCATGCCTCTCTCTTTACCCTATAATTTATCCTCATTTACAACCACAATTTTCTTACCCAGAGGGTGCTGGTCGAGCACTCTACAAAAAACATAATGTAGGTTTACAACAGACCCTACTCAGAGATGACCGAGTGCCCAGCCTACCGGTCCTAAGTGGAAAGAGATTGAAGAACAAGGCCTGGATATTAAATATGTACATGTTTTGCCTGTAGAGATGCAGCAAATTTAAATTTTGCTGGCAGGCACTTCGCATTGTCACTCTGCTACGCGGAGTGGCCAGTGTGAAAGGCTCACTTCACCTTGTAATTATGACTTTGCATTGTCATTCTGCCTTAAGGTGAAGTAAGGCGAAGTGACAACAACATAGGCAGCCTCCCACACATCACACGGCTTACAGTACTATAAGTCACATGCTTTGGCTAGGCAGGAAGGAAGTGACTCATGCAAGCAGATATTTTCACTTTCTCCTTTGCAGAGGGAGAGAGAGGAGGCAGTTTGTCTTAGTGGGAACAGAGACCATTTTATTATAAAAGCAAAACCCCCAACAGTTTTTTGAAAGCTATTTTGTTGACTGTTTAGTGTTTTTTTGTACTCTTGTTGTAGACAGTTCATTTTTTCTTTCTGTGATTTCTTTTTTTTTACTTTTATAAGTTTTTATTTGTCTGTGTGTGTCTGACTGTGTGTGTGTGTGTGCATGCGCCTGTTGTGTGTGTGAGTGTTTCTTGACTGTCGACTAAATGCGTCATTGTCTGCAGACAGAGAGAAGGAGGAGGCATGTCTGGGACTGTGCGGGGGCAGTGGGGCCGCATCCGTGTGGCAGCATGGTTGGCAGGGGAGGAGTGCACACCCGTGGTGGGGGGCGTGGCTGGGTGCTGTTGGACCATTCTAAAATCTTGGTTCCTCCCCCCCCGGAAGCAGCAGCAGTAGCACCACCACCACCAAGTCCACCACCACCAGCAGTAGCAGCAGCAGCTCCAGCAGCACCGCCTCCACAGCAGGATGTGCTGGAGGTTGATCACTGCCATGTCCAGGTTGCTAGTGCATCTGGTCCTCCCATTCCTGGTCCCCCCCGCCGCTCCACAGTTTGGGAGTTTTTTGACTGTGTCGGGGGGGACAGCAGCCTGGTACGTTGCTGCATCTGTGGTGTAGAGGTGCACCGTGGCCCCTTGGGGACACACCTGTGGACTGGGGGCCAGCGCACTGACATGATAAATCACCACAAGGTGGAGTGGCAGGCTGCCACAGAATGGGCCAGGCCTCCATCTGCTGGCCCTTCTCTGGCAGTGGCAGAGGGTGCTGCTTTGTGTCACCACAGCAGCAAGAGGAGGACCACAGCAGCAGCTGCTCCAGCACCACTCCCACCACCACCACCAGTGGACCCCACAGTGCCTGTTACTCATGCTGACCTTGCTGTGTTGTGGTCTGTGGTGGAAGAAAACAATGAGAGGGTGACTGCTGTCCAGCAGCAGTTGGAACACATAGAGCAACACCAACTGCAGATTGTGTCAATGCTCCATCTGCTGCTGGACCATCAGGGGATCCCACATTAGCTTTTGTTCCAAGACATCTCCCCCCCACTGTGTTATACTTATAATCCAAGTTAAGAATGTGTACCCTTCCTGATGTATTTCTGGTGCCTCAGTAATATTTACTTTCTGTTGTGGAGTGGTTGTGGAAAAGCAGGACTGAGCAGTGCAAGTATAATGTGCTAAATTGCATGTGTGCACTGTGCAGTCAGTGTTCTTTCCTGTGTGTGCAGACCAGACACTGTTCAGCTTTGTGCAAACATATATATGGTGTGACTTGTTGCAGTATGTAAAGAATAAAGATAAGAATATATACTGTAACGTATATTTTATTGGTACCATCATCATCAGCAGACTAATTGATACGATATTTTTTCAGAGGTCTCTGGCCAGAGTGCACCTTAGTCACACTCACACAGTGCACACATGACTTTTAGGAGATCATATAGCAACCAAAAATCCTGCTTTTCAACAAACTGTATCCAACAGACATGAAATATTGGTGATGGTGAGGTACCCAAAATATTTCACAGATGGTGTACAGACACTATAAAGTCAGAAAATATATAAGGTCCAGTTCACTCATTGCCAAATGCCAGTACGCTGTGCTACCACAGTTCTTTTAAATTTTTTGTTCTGGAATAAGTGATGTCTTTCTAGTTCAGAGTGGCAGTGGCAGTTTTTTAGCAAGTTGTTGTGCACCATAACATGACATGATGCCAGTGGTTGCACAGGGTGGCGGCAGTGGACTGCAGGACCTGTTATATATTCCGACTTTAAAATGTCTGTACACCATAACATATTTTGGGTGTCTCAGCAATATTTAATGTCTGTTGGGTATGGGTTGTTGAAAAGCATTCTTTTTTTTGTGCTATTATCTCCGTAAAGTCATGTGTGCACTGTGAGTGACTGAGATGCACAGTGGCCCGAGACCTCTGAAAAAATATCACTTACTCCACTGCTGCTGCTGATGGTACCAATAAAATATATGTTATATATTCCTATCTTTATTCTTTACATACTGCAACAAGTCACACCATATATATGTTTGCATGAAGCTGGACAGTGGCTGGTCTGCACACACAGGAAAGAACACTGACTGCACACATGCAGTTTAGCACAGTATACTTGCACTGCTCAGTCCTGCTTTTGGACAAACACTTCATGACAAAAAAGTAAACATTACTGAGGCTCCAAAAAATATTTATTTTTTGAAATAGACATTAATTTATAATTTATGATATTATGTGCTAACACAGTCACCAGAATATTTGTGCATCTCCAAAATGCAACTGCCATTTGTTTCAGCCTTTGATAAAGGATGCTATGTCTGAAACATGTCAGGCATGGGTGGCATTACTTTAATGGTTTGGCTTTAAAATAAAAGTGTTTTTTATTCATCTTGAAGCCTGCGTCCCTTTCATGAGGTTAGTGTGTGCCTGAAACTATTTTCTTTTTGCAACTGTCTTGTGTCCAGAAAATTCCCCAGTGCTGACAAAGTGAATTGGGAGCGTTAGATCAAATGCAAAGTGTCCCAGAATTAATGGTGCACTTAGTCATGCGTGCAACTCTCACACACAGTCCCCAGAAGTTGTGTGCATCCCCAAAATGCAACTGTTCTGTGTCCAGAAAATTCCCCAGTGCTGATGAAAAGAAATGGGAGCATTACAAGAAATGCTGCTGCTGTTGCAATTACATGCTGCTGTGTACTGACCTTACTGTGATGATGATGTGAATGTGATGATGCCCAGTGTCTTGCCAAACCATATGAAGGAGGGATAACATGAATGACCATTCAGTGTACTGGGTCATTCACAAATGATGACATTGAGAGAACTGTTAGTTGCCCACAGTGTGCAGCGATCACCTCAACAGGAAGGGTGCCCTTTGTGTGTACACCAATAGTAGCCTTGATGAGTTAATATATACATATATGTATTTTCTTGGGGGGGTGACATAAATATACATGTATTCATTCTACTGTTTTCTTTCACAGGTCACATACTGTTGGTGTGCGCATTCCCATGCTTGAGAAATTGTGGCATTGAAATTGGAAATGGAATACTCTCAAGCCAATGAAAGTAAGTATTTTTTTTGGGGGGGATTATCATATTTGCAAGTAAGTCTCATTAATGGTTTATTGTTTGGTTACTTCTTCACAGATTTTATCTGCATCCTTCTCCAGTTCAGCAATGATGGTCATGGTCATCATCGATTCATATGACTTCTACTTGTTGCATGTCTGCCAACCAGTCTGGGGAGGGGGGTATGATTTTGAAGTTCCTTGGATAAGGCAGCTATGGCACAACAAAGCATCTGGAAGTTTCCTAAAAAAAGAAATGAAGGACTTATTACAACTTGATTGCAGCAGTAACACATTATGTTTAAGCTGTGGTTGTTCCACCACGGGTATATGGATTAACACAGATACCAAGCTGTGAAGCCACAAGAACACTAAATCATCAGATCACAATTAAATTTAGTACCAGGCTGTAAGAAATACACTGTGTCAGGTGGTGGTCCAAAGGGGTACACGGTGACATTCCCTATAGTGGCAGTGGCTAACAGTGGTTTCATGGTGGTGGTCCAGGGGGGCACACGGTGACCTTCCCTATGGTGGCAGTGTCTAACAGCAGTCTTGTGGTGGTCCAGGGGCCAGGATATATTGTGCTCTGTGTTACAAATGTGACATGACAGTGACATATGAAATTTGAGTCAGTCTGAGTGGGACACTGATTTAACTTTATCAAAAAGAAAACATGTATTATGATACAACAAATGTGATGGCCTTTCAACCACTTAGGTTAAAACCTGCCAACATTATCCTCATCCTCATCATCCTCATAAAGAAAGCTGCCCTCACAGTCATCTATGTCTGAATTCTGACCACTAGGAAATTATTTCTCCATTGTGTCATCATCTACGTCAGTGGTAGGCCATTTCATGCTGCCACTGCCAGTGCCACCAGGATGGTCCATTTCTACATCAGCAAAATCATGACTAGGCCGGGGTACAAATACTGAGGTTGCAGTCTGAGCTGGTATGCACCTCGCATTCATTTTTATGAATGTCAGCAAACTGACATTTGCAGGAGAGAGGTTTGTATGACGATCCCAAACTATTGCACCTGCTGAGCTGAATTCCCTCTCGACACTTACATTGGAGGGTGGGCATGTCAGGTACTTCAGTGCCACTGCAGTCACCTCTGGCCATTCACTGACCTTTCCACTCCAGCATAAAAGAGGATCATCAGTTAGTGACAGTGGCCTGTTTTCAGACAAATATGACTCAACTATTTACTGTGCTGCATTAAGTCCAGTGACTGATGCATCATCCTGTTCTCCAGAATCATTTATGTCACAAATCCCCACTTGAGACAAAGCCTCCCAAAGTGGGTTAACACCAATCGGTTTTGATGGCAAACCACCTGGAACTGCAGCTTCCTTCCCCTTACAGGATATGCTTGATACTCCTCCAGGTTCACCTTCAGCCTGATTATGCTGTTGAGCTTTGCTGACCTTGGCACGTGACTTCTGTGCCCCATGAACCAAGAGCACCAGTTGCCCACTGACATTTTTTACCTGTCCAGGCTTGCCCTCCAGTACTGAGACAATTCCACGTTTGTATCATGCGTCCAGCATTGTTGCTTTTGCAAAGTTGTCACTACACTGAATGCTCCAGATGGGACGATTCTGGTCGAATACTGTCAGCATGTGTTTCAGCAATACACTGCTAGCACTGTCTCCGGCAACATCAAGGCTATGCTGTACATTCACCAATGTCTGCCTCAGCACCCACAGCAGTGGAATTAATTGGCTAATGGAGGCAGACTCGCCACTCACTGCCATGTGTTGCATGTTCAAAAGGCCTCAAAATTGTTATTACAGAGTCCATGAGGTGCAACTGTTCAGTTGTCATAGACATGGAGGCCCCAGAACTGTCATGGCTAGTGTACATGACAAGATATTGTGAGATGGCTTTGTATTGTTCATACAACCTCTCTGCCATGTATAAAGTGGAGTTCCACTGGGTGACAACTTCCAGCTTCAAGCGATGCTGTGGGAGGCAGTTTTGGATCTGCAACTGCTGAAGTTGATCATGGACCTTTGCAGAGCGTGAAACATAGAACAGATACGGCGTGCAACTGTCAGCATTTCCTTTATATTAGGATGATGCAGAAACTCCTGCACCACAAGATTTAAACAGTGGGCCATGCATGGAACCCGAACAAAGCCACCATCCGTGATGCATTTAACCACAATTGACCCATTGTCACTTGCTATGACTCCAGCTCTCGGGGACACAGGGTTCAGCCACTTGTCAATTTCAGTCAGTACCAAGGCCAGCATGTTTTCACCAGTGAGTGAACAGGTCACATTGTGCATAGCAATCGTTGCATGTTGTTGAATTCCTGGAAGATTGCTACCACGACACTCCACCTTACTACATTGATTATGCTCACTACCAATAGCACAAACAACACCCAGCACCTACGCACAATGTACAGTTATACACATATATGAACTCCCCGCTGTTTTACCACTTGTCCACATATCCATACTTATATGGATGAATGGAGAGGAGGGATGCTGAAGGGCATGTCTTACAGAGTCGGACACAGTACGGTACAACTCAGTGACAGCACGAGTGAAAAGTATGCCCTGGATGGGACGTTCTATTTTGGACAGGCACATGCTGCAAACCACCAGAACCCAGAATTCTCCATGGAGTCGAAGGGCAAAAGATCAATTGCCAGCATTTCAGCTACAGCAGCATTAAGTTCACGTGACACTGTATGATTGGGTGGGTACTTCAGCTTATGTGCAAAAACACTCTGGAAGGTGTGCTGACTTAAACGTTTTACACGGGGTGTGATGACAAATGGTTCAGCCCTGTGAATGGCATTGGCAGGGTGTGGAGTGTGGACGTGTGATGAAGACGGTTGCACAGGTGATAAAAAATCCACAAATTAAATTATTTTCCCAGATTTACAAACAGGGGTTGATGTACCACTTGCACTAAACATACTGCCTTGACCACCACCACCACTGCTACTCTCACCACCACTCGACAAGATTTCAAAATCATTATGCTCCTCCACCTCATCATGCCTGTAGTAATCCTCTGCTGTTATTTCATCGCTACTGCACACATTTAATTTCCTACATGATCTTACAGTCATGGAAGGGGATAACATGCTCATTATGGTTGATGGCAAGGGTGAACGCCCCACTGTGGTATTAGCTGCCATCTTGTGCTGGGTCCACAATGCCATGTGCCTGTTCTTAAGATGTGTATGCTGTTCCTGTGCCCAGATTGCTCCCCTTTTTACCTCGCCTCACACGCACATGGCAAACCTGGCAGATTGCAACTGACTCGTAATTTGCATCTTGCACAAAAAAATCCCAAACAAGAGATTGTGATCCCTACTTTTCACATGTCCCTGATGCTGCTTATTGGACTCCGTTTTTTAAGCCCTGAAGTTGGGGGTGTGCTACATGATTTTTCAGGCCAGACACACTTGGACTGCAACTGACCACCATGACTACCTATCATTATTACTGGGTCATCATCATCATCAACTGAAACCAGTGGTAAATCAAAACTTTTTACAGGGGGGGTGGGGTAAAGCAAACAGACCCGGACACAGCCATCTTGAATTTATTTTTCTCCTGTTCTCAACAGGGTCACTGACATCATCATAATATTCATCAACATCATCCACATCCACATCTTCTGCTTGGATGCTGCTGGCATGTGGACTGCATGTTGCAACCACAGCAATATCAGCATCATCAGATTCATCATCAGCACCACAATCACCCAATATTTTTTCACCACACTGTGAATAATTGCATGGCAAATGCGTAATCTGAACCACGGTGGAAGAAATGTGACATTGTGTGTTATCGTTGCCATGGTGATCAGAATCCTCATGTTCAGTTACCAATGGGATTGGGATGTTACTGGGGAGTATGACATCATCTACACTATCACTCACTGACACTGCTTTACACTCAACTATATTTTTGGACATGGTCAACTGGTCAGAAGTGGAACTTGAGGCAGCAGTACTCGTACCACCAGCAACTGCACTAACACCACCAGCTGGGACAACATCATCTCCTCCAACTATGAATGAAGCTACCCATTGTGCTGTAAAAAAACATTGAAGAAGAAATACCTTTCCTCACATCAGCAATACACTTCTGCGACTGCGTACTACCATGCCCACAGACAATCTTACCACTGGCAGCAGTACCATGGCGAGAAACAGCTTTGCTTGCACATCTCTTTGCAGGCATTTTGGGGGATCAACAAGAATATTCTAAACAAATTTAGATTTTGGAACGTTCATTCTGGGCCACTGGATGCAAAGCCAAAAAAAACAACTGTGACTTCAATAAGAGATACAGACGCAAAGTCACAACAAGTTCAACAACTCCTTAACTAACCAGTGGTGCTCAAGTTACAATCCAATCTGGAAATGAATACCTTTTGCCAGTTTTGGGTGGGGGGGGGCACTGTGATTGCAGATTTCAGTAACAGTGCAAAACTAAGATACCACAATGGCAGTACAAAATCACGCAGGTGCAGTGGATAGCAGGTTCACACTGCTGCAGTTACACTGTGGCAAAATAAAAGGTGTATTATTTGATGTCATGCACCCGCACATACACATTCTGTGTAAGCAAATTGAAAACTTCAGTAAGATACCATGTATTTTAAACAACCTGAAATTATGCACTGCTGCACCAGGTCCACAACACAATCAGCAAAAAAATGTCAACAGTTACTGAAAATATTACTGTGTGTACATTAACACAGTTATACAAGAAAAATATTTCCAAAAAACAAAGAACTCCCTATTTCTCCAACTTAAATCTACCTACACCACAGATACGCCCTTCCCTAAAGCACACTTCCACTGTCTGTCAGTACACAGACTGAATGTTGTATATTAACATTCAAAATCCACACACAAACAATAAACACTCGATGATATGAGCACAGGAGGGTTTCCTACAATCGATGCACTAAAGTTTGAGCAAATAAATTACTCAAAAAGGCTTTTTTAACAGATTTTAGAGGGTTTGAATCGAAGAGAGCTCTCAGAGCAAACTGTCTCCTACAGCTACCTACACACGCTACCCTGAATGGAGGCTGTACAGAACAATCTAGAGCCCATGTGACCTGCAATCCCATGAATCACTGCAAAATTCACCTTGTGAGCTCACCAATAAGGTGAAGTGATGCGAAGTACATTGATTTCAATGTACTTCACCTTAAAATTAGTGGAGTAGTGGTTTGGGGAAGGCAGAATAACGCAAAGTCATTGCTTTCAATGGACGTTGCATTCCTCATTATGACGCCAAGCACTCCACTTTGCATTGTGGAGTACTTTGTGATTCCACCTTTCAGAATCACTGGCAGAGCTGCATTGCGGCCACTTTGCCCACCACTAGTTGCCTGCTAGCCTGCAATGCTCAGTTACTAAATGATGGATGTATCCCCTCCCGTGCACCATATAGTATAAGAGAATACTGAGTAACAGCTGCACTGTTTGTGATGTTTACTGCTTGTCTGTTGTATACCCAAATATTGTAATACAACTGTCTGAATTACATACCACGTCTGACTGTATCATAACTATACCGTGGCTCTGTAAAACTCATATTCAATAAAAAATGTAACTATAAAATATATATATATATATATATGTATGTATATATATATATATATATATATATATATATATATATATATATATATATATATACACACATGATATAATTAGTTAAACTGAGTTCTATTTAATGTGCAGTAATGATCTATGGAGGGTGTCCATGAGGTATGTTTGTTAACATCTTTTAAAAATCTATGTATTAGAAATGTATCTTGTCATTCTGTTCCATGATAATTTAATTGTGTGACTGCCTTTAGTGTAACCTGTATTTAAAATTTGTTGACATCTCTCATGCCAAATAATAAACAAATTAATTGATGTCCTTTCTCAGGTGAGGACACCAAAGCTATGCACAGTACTACATGTGTGGCTTTACCTGTGTTCTGTACAGGAGCACTATCACATCCCCCCACAATCAAAACCACTCCCTGTAAACCTCAGCATCCTAGATGCCTTACTATAGGCTTTGTTGCATTTGCTGGTTTGCTTCAGTAAGCCACCGATGAGAACTCTCAGATCTCTCTGTCTCCCATGATGAAGTGGCCAGTGTAACCCATCTCATCCAGTACTCTGTGTGTGAGTTCCTATTACCAAAGTGCATCACCTTGCATGTCTTGGCAATGAATATCAACTGCCAGATGTTTGGCTGCCTCTCAAACCTTTCTAGATCCCACTGAAGCTCCCCTAGTGCTTTCTCACAGTCCACCATACTACAGAACTTTGTGTCAGCGGCTGAGACACATCTTACCCTGGATACCTTCCTCTGTGTCAGTAATGAACATATTAAATAGGACAGGTTCCAAGACTGATCCCTGCAGCACACTACTTGTGACCCACTGTCCCTAGATTTGATCCTGGTAACCACTACCCTCTGCTTTCTTTCCCCTAACCAGTTTCCCACCCAGTTGACTAATCGATTCTCTGCTCCTAAGTCCTCCAGCCTTTTGTGCAGCCTCCTGTGTGGCACAGAATCAAAGGCTTTGCTGAAGTCAAAGTAGAGCAAATCTACTGCCTGGCCTCTGTCCGCCACCCTTGTAACTTAGAAAAAACACAGTCAGGTTTCTCTGACGAGATCTTCCTGACACAAACCCATGCTGTTTGCTGTCCTGCAGCTTGTTATTCTCTAAGTAGGCCACTACTCTTTCCTTCACAATGGTTTCTATCAATGTTCCCACAATAGAAGTAAGGCTTTCTGATCTGTAATTGTCTGGATCCTCTCCCCCCCCCCCGTGGAGTGGGACTATATCTGCAGTTCTCCAATCTCCTGCCACTATCTGCTAGCATTGTTAAATTGCTGTGACAACAGCCCTGCTAGCTCAGAAGCAAATTTTGTTAAGTACCCTCGGGTGCAGGACATCCAGACCCGGGACATTGTTCACCTTAAGGGCTGCTAACCCATTCCCTACTCATTCAGCCGTGATCACTACCCTCCCCATTTCCTGTGCCCACATGCGACTGCCTTGATCCCACTTTGCAGTGGAGATCCATCATACTCTACCATGAACACTGAGCAGATAGAAGAGTTTAGGACACTGGCCTTCTGCTCATTGTTTTCCACCCCCCCCCCAGCTAGCCTGACAATCCCAGGTATAGCCTTCCTTTTCTCCTGAATGTATCTAAATAAGTATTTTCCCCTCACTTCACATCCTTACTGACACGCAGCTTTGTATCTGCCTTTGCCTTTTTTACTGCACCTTCACCTTCTTTAACTTTGCCTGATATTCCTATCTTTCCTTCTCTCCTTTGGCTACCTTGTACCTTATGAATACCTTTCTTTTTGCCCTTACAGCCGTCCCCACCTCAACAGAGTACCAAATAGTTTTTATGCGTGTTCCTTTTTTTGCTGTGATCTTCTTGGTGCAAGAGTCTGTTGCCTCCCGAATTGCCTTCTTCATCATTTCCCTCTTTTCCTCTATCCCCTGATCTGGTCTACACCTCTCAAATTTTCTCTGATCCTTTCTCACACACAGGTAAATTCCTTCTGTTTGAGATCCAGAACCATTGCCGTGGGGGCAAAGCTCCCCACAGTCATCTCAAAACACACAGAATTGTGACTGCTGGACCAGAAAGGTTCTCTGAGTACCACCTCACCCACCACCTCTGAGTTGGTGATTACCAAGTTGAGGATGGTGTTCTGCCATGGGGGGTCCCTCACCAGTAGCACCAGCAGACAATCCTGCATCAGGTCCAGCAGCATCTCATTTCTGGAGCTCCTGGCCACCAGGGTATCCCAGTCAGTGTCTGGCAGATTCAGATCCCTTACCATCACTAGATGCCTCTTGCTACCACCATCTCAATTTCCTCACACAGTTTCCTATCTCCCTCCTCCATTTACCCTTGTGGTCTATAGACTATTTCTATCCTAACCTTTTTACCAGTAGCTATGGTTAGCTATATCCAAATTGACTCCACTCCCCCTACTTTCTTAACTCTGATGTGCATTAGTTATTGAGGAAAAGACACTGTGTCTGTGAAATATATAGTAAATCTACTACAGCTGCATAGCACAGTCCTACAGAAACATAGTACAGCACAAGATAAAACCTTTTTGAAAATAATGAAGAACAATAGATGGTAGCAGCTATACTTTGGCCAGAAACACAAGAGCAATGCAGAAAGAAAACTGACATATATATATATAGGATCTCAAGTGCATAAAACAGGGAAAATGTGCAAAGATTTACTATACCTAACAGCAGACTGCATTTCAGTGGAGCTCTTACAAACCAGTTTACTGAAAATGGACAGCCTTCTTGAAATAACATCTCTACTGTAGTACATGTATCAGTTGTTGAATGAAACTATAAATTTATTTATTTAGTTTTTGTTGGCCGGGTAAGGTGCACTAGCCATAGCAATGATTATTGTCAGGCATGACCCAGGAGTTTACAGAGACAAAACATTTGATTAACAGAGGCAGAAACAATACTATACAGTAACAGCTAGGCAGTAATAATACAAAGTGGACTGAAAAAAACAAGAGTACAAATTGAATGAACAATAATGTATAACATAGAATGAAATAAGAGAGCAAGTACAATAAATAAAACCATTTGGCAGTATTTCAGGAAGAGAAAATGGGGTAAGATATTATGAGAACAGATACTAGATATTACAATTGAATTAAGATGATCAGGTAGAGTCAGGAAATGACTAGTGTGAGGAAGCAATAAAAGAGGGAGGAGGATAGGAGAGAAAAAAGGCAAAGGGGATAGGGATGTGGTATACTAGGTAAGGAGCAAGGAGGCAACTAAAGGAAAGTACAGTGCTTACCTGTTGAGGTGGGAGGGAGCTAACCTGTTGCAGTGAGAGGGTGCATAGATCAGGAGAGAGCAAGGGGGGTTTGAAGGAGGAGCATGAGCAGGAAACAGCAAGGTGATCACGAAGCTATTTCTTGAAAGAGGCATGGGATGGTGCTAGCCGTATAGCTAAAGGGAGGGAGTTCCAGTGATGGGGGGCATAACAGGAGAAGGTGATAGCACCTTTGGAAGAGTGGTGTCGAGGGATGAGAACAGGGGCATTAGCAGTCCAGCGAAGACCGTATGTGGATGGCAGGATAAGAAAGAGTTCCACCAAGGGCTTCAGTGTTTGGTTAGGGATGATGTTATCTATGACCGAGCCATACGCAAAGTTTCTTGAGGCATTTGGAGAAAGCCACCCTAGTTCAGCTTATAGGAGGCAGTGGTCTTTCATCCAATATGAGGAGGACGTATATCTACAGATATTGTTGTAAGTGATATCCCACTTATGAAGATTAGTTTTACCCACTGAGGCATACACTGCAACCCCATAGGTAAGTGACGGAAGGAGTATGCCACGGGCTATGGCAAGCCTCGCTGATGGTGTAAGCATATCGCTGGAATGGTAGGCCATACCAAGTTTTATGTTAGCCAGCTTTCAGGATTGTTGAATATGGAAATCAAAAGTAAGAGTTGGGTCAAGTATGAGACCAAGGTATTTGAAAGAAGGTACCACTTCAACCGATGACCCATTTAAGGTAGTAACATTGAAAGTGGATTGAGAGAGTTTGAGTTTGGCATTAGAGCCAAATAGCATGGCTAGAGTCTTAGATACATTCAAGACAAGTTTATGGCTAAAAAGCCACTGCCGAATTTGTTGAAAGTCCAAGGAAAGTTGATGGTTGATTTCCATAATGCTTTTCACACTAGCATAAAGGACAATATCATCAGCATATAGCAGGGAGGCAGTCTGGAGAGAGTAGGAGATAACATTGTTTATGTAAATGGAGAAGAGCAGCGGACCAAGAATAGAACCTTGTGGCACACCAATGTTTATAGTGGCAAAGTCAGACAAGGTGGAGTTGAATTTAACTTGTTGGGTGCGATCTGATAGGTAGCTACCAGACCATGCTGTGGCATTTGGTGAGAAACCTAGGGATCTAAGAGCAGCAAGGAGGATAGGATGGTCAACCAGGTCAAAAACTTTAGTCATGTCTATAAAAATAGCTCCAGTTAAGAGACCAGAGTCCATGGGCGCGAGGGTATCAGATGTAAATTTGAGTAATGCGGTGGTAGTGCTATGACCCTTGCAGAAACCATGCTGCGCAGTCGTAAGAAGGTCATGTTTCTGAAGAAAGTCTATGGTTTGGGAGGCTACGAGCTTTTCAAGGATTTTGCTGAGACTGACAATATGGCAATCAGTCTATAGTTGGAGGGTTTTTTGCGGTCACCCTTTTTGAAGACAGGGGTAATCCTGGCAGTCTTCCAGAGGTCAGGAACATAGCTGTGACACAAGGAGAGGGTAAAGATCCTAGCAAGAGGTGCAACTATGTAAGGGGCAGCAAGCTTTAGCAGCTTAGATTCTATATTGTCAGATCCAGCTGCAGAGAGGTCAGAGATGTTATTGAGCAGTCTATGTACATCCCGGCGAGTGACAAGTGCTTGTGCTTCTGTATAAATTTTGGGTGTGATGATTAATTTTTTTGACACAAATATTTAGTAGTCTGAGTAAAATGTTTTCATATCTGCACTTACTAGTTGCCTATCCACAAGTCAGAATACAAAAGGATAAACCCATTTAAAATATGCGGTCACAGAGTATTGGCTATATGATTGTATGGAAACATTCAGATTTTCATATTTGCAGAGGTGCCAGAAACTGGATTACTGTGATACTAGGATTAGATACCTGGAATATCAAGATCAGCAGATTCTGTGCTGAATATTTAAAGGCTTTCCGGGAAATGTGTGGCAACTTGTATCACAATTTTAGTGCAATTGCACTACCTCCACCAATATGTTAGACCACATAATATGTGGCCTAACCTCTTGTTGCAAATCCTGCAAGTTGTGCTCAGAAAATGATGTATACATTAAGATAATGACACGTGTCATTTTTTTTGCCATATAGTAGGTGAACTGTCACAAATGTACCAACATGTTTAACACTACCAGTCCAACATTTTGGCACCTTTATGTTGATGCAATGACATTTAAAACTGTGCAATTGTCAGCGTGGCTCAGTTAGTGGCACATTTGCCTTAGGGTCTGAAGGTGATGGGTCCTAGGCCTGCTCTGGGATCAGGCTCATATCTTAAATGCTGGCACATGAGTGCAATACTAGAGAGATGCTGTACTGTCAAGGTATGTCATCCTGTGGATATGACATTAAACTGTGGTTCTGTCTGTCTTTTCTTTTTTCCTATATACATTTTGTACTCCTCTTTGGCTGGGACAGGCTGGGACTCCATTTAGCCCTGCCACGACTTCTACACCTAGTAGTAGTAGTAATAAGTAGTAAGACTTTTATTCATCTTATTTCAATGAATTGGATAACTCAACTGAGCTGAGGCTCATTTTCGGTGAGGTCTATTGTGAGATTCCAGTTACATTCACATCACACACTTAGGACATACGTACATATGTAAATATCATCATTATTACATTAAGACGAGCATTTTCATTATCATGGACAAGCACCTAGCTTATAGTTATACAGGAATCTAAATTATAAAACTCAATTTCAGTATCATAAATAGATACAAGACCCACTACACTGTGTATTTCTTTTTTTTTTTAATTTACCAAATTGTATTAATTGATTTTCAGCAGCAAAGTACAGCAAATAACACACTAGATCCAGCAGATGCTGCTAAGTCATGGAAAAACATAATAAACTTAACAAAAACAAAAACACTATACAGACAGACAATATAACATAACCCCCCCCCACCTGTACCCCCCTACCCCAAAGCCTTGCACCTACAATAGACTGACTCGGAAAGTCAGGGTTTAAACACCTAAGGCTGCCACAAGGATAACAGGGTCAGTAAAGGTTCTCATAAGGACTGGAAAGAATTTACTCTATGATGCATATGGGCAATATGCTTCTCCAATTGAAGAGCAAACAAGATCTCATGATACCATTTCATAACTGTAGGTAGGGACTCATCTTTCCAGTGTCTTATCATGACTAATTTAACTGTGGCAGCCACTAGGGTTAAGTGGGCTTTCCGAGACCTGGGTGTACCAGGAGGAAATGCAATTAAGAGACAGCACTCAGGGGTGAATAGTGGTTCAAGACCAAGCAAAGGATCCAGGGTAGCTTTAACAGCAGACCAAATTGCTGTGTCTTCTGACACTCCCACAACATATGATATAGGGAACCTGGCATCTCCCTGCACCGGAGGCAAAGAGGAGGTGCCAGTCTCCCCATTGCACAAAGTCTGGCCGGTGTATAATATAAGTTATGCATTATGTTAAACTGAATTAATCTCAGCCTATCTTGCTTAATGAATCTGTATAGGGCCATCCATGCTATCTTCCAGAAGGCAGTCTGCAGGGAGAGATAGGGTCTAAGCCCAATAGTAGCAAGCTCCTGTTGGAAGAGCACGAGCGTGACCATGCAGATATTTATAGGTACAAGAAACAACGTGAGGTTGATTTGCCACCTGGAGCACTACCGATATGTCCTCCCTCAGGAGGGGGCAGGGTTTAGGCTCTAAAAAAGTCAAGATAGCATGTCTTAATTGCTAATATTTGAAAATATTTTTGCTAGCAAGTGGGACTTTCTCCAGCAAAGAGGAAAATGAGAGTAACCTGTTTCCATCTCAGAGATCCCCCAAGGTGATATGCTGGAGTTGAGAACAAAAGGGAAGCTGGATAGTACGGTGACTTATTAAGAAATGGGGGATTGTTGTAGAGGGGCTGGCTAAGTGAGTTATGCCAATTAAATGACAGGTGTACTTGTAACTGGTGAAGTGCTCTTAATGACCAGCCAAAAGGGGAGTTTTTCAGAGACTCGGACAGATGTACCAGGTACTTATATGCTAGGGCTTTTAAGGAGCAATGCACCTGTGCTGCCAATGCTGGTTCAATCTCCAACCATGTGAGAACATAAGAGCAACCTTGCTGTGTGGTCAAATTACTCATCCAATGAGCAACTTTGCTAATATGCTGTGCTCCATAGTATATAAAAAGGGAGGAAAGAGCCAGGCCTCCCTGCAACTTGGGGGCTGTGAGTTTGTCATATGCTCTGCGCACAGTCTTACCTCATCACAGAAATTTATTAAACAGTCTGTGCAGTTGGATAAACCAGTTCTTTGGTAGGAAAAAACCTAACATGCTCATCGGGTAAAGTATCTGAGGCAATACATTCATTTTTAGGACACTCATGTGTCCCCACAATGACATAGGTAAGTTCCCCCACCTATCTAAATCAGCTTTAAGTGCGGATATTAACGTAGTGAGGTTCTCTTTCATCATGATGGGAACATCCCTAGCTATCTTAATCCCTAAGTAGGTAAATGTATGGGGCGCCCATGATAATCCAAGACCAGAAACCTCAGCCTTAGGGAGGTGATGATTGAGGTGGAAAATTTGGGACTTGGAAAGGTTAAACTTGTAGGAAGAAACACTTGAGAAGAGATTTAACTCCTCTGGTAAGGCAGGAATGGAAGAGAGAAGATCTTCCACATGGAGCAATAGATCATCTGCGTAAACAGAAAGGAGGTACCGCATTCCTTCCAGCTGGACCCCCTTCAAGGAGGTAGAGCTGAGTAGCCTGTGAATGAGGGGTTCTAAGTATAAGTTAAATAATAGCAAGGAAAGTGTGCAGTCCTGATAAGTACTACACTGAAGGGGGGAAAAAAGTGGACAGGTGGCCATTACACCATACTCTAGCCATGGGGTTAGAATATAATATTTGAACCCATTTGATAAAGGCAGCAGGGATCCCAAATCTACCAAGGAAGGCAAATAAGAATGACCAAGAAACCCTATCAAAGGCTTTCTCAGTGTCAAGGGAGACCAATACAGCCGGTACATTGGACCCTCCAACTGTGTATTTCTAATCATAAGACATTCTAAGTCCAGAAAATAACACCCTACACTTCTAGCCTATATTGAGACAGTAGAAGATATTTGATTTTTCCCTACCTGAATTTTTCTGTTAATGGGTCTCAGCTTAATTGGAGGTTTGTTCCAACTTGCAGGCCTACTATAAATAAAATGATTCCTTGCTTTATCTGATTTAAATTTTGGAGCAGACATTCAAGGCCATCAGCAGATCTAAGGCCTTGTACGGGGTTTCTAAAAAGTATATTCTCCATAGTATACTCGGGAACCCTACTCATAACACACTTGGTAATGAATAATAAGGTGTGAAAATTTTTGCTTTCACCCAAGGGTAACCAGTTTAGGACCTTGTACATGTCCAACCTATGTGTTCTTCTGGGGACATTTAAGATAAATCTGGCTAATTTGTTATATGTTACTTCTAGTGTATTCAAGTGCGTAAGGGATGCACCCGTGTACACTAAATCTCCATATTCCAACACTGGCAGCACCACTGTATTTATTATATGCCGTCTGACTTCAACTGTCATACATGCCTTATTCTATACAGTGATCCTAGATATCGTCCAACCTTCTTCACTGTTTGATCAATATGTATGTCCCATTTTAAATGATCATCCAAGTGAATCCCCAAATATTTATAATAATTCATTTGTTCCAACTTTACAGCTGCCAATGTTACAATCTGTATAGAATTCTCAGCCAGGGAAATCCCTTTTTCTTGAAATAACATAACCTTGGATGTCTTTGCATTTGATAATTAGATTTAATCAAAAAGTCCTGCAACTGATCAAATGCTTCTTGCAGAGACAATTGAATGCCTAGCAATAATGTCCCGTTGGCATACAAAATAGTGTCATCAGCACAGAGGTGGAGATCCACCCCTTCCTGGGATAGGACAAGGTCATTCATATACAAATGATATAGAATGGGTCCTAATATGGATCCCTGTAGTACACCCAAGATGGTCATTCGCATTCTAGAGGACCAATTATTGATGGTAACCTGGTGTAACCTTCTCTCTTGATAGGTTTTAAACCATCTCATGGCCATCTCAGATAAACCAGAGGATTGTAGTCTGGACTGGATGATGCCATGGTTCAAAGTATCAAAAGCTTTAGATAGATCAATAAGTATTGCTCCCATCTGCACTCCCCTATCCAGATATTCAGCAATATCCCCAGTAGCTTTAAATAAAGCTTTAGTAGTTTCGTGGTGTGGTCTGAAACCAGATTGATATTTATTAAGCACATTATGCTTAGTTAAAAAAGCATTTATTTGCATTGCAACAATCTTTTCAAAGATTTTTGAAATGGGTAATAGTGAAATTGGTCTCTAATTTTCCAGTTGATTTTTAGATCTGACTTAAATACTGGTACTACTTTAGCTGATTTCCAAATTTTGAGTATCTCTGCTTGGGCTAGAGACATATTAAATAGTTTAGTGATTGGATGTGCTATAACGGGGGCTGCTAGTTTGAATAGGATATTTGGAATGCCATCTTGACCTGCCGCTTTATTAGTTTTAATGAGCAACAAGCCAAACACCTCTTTTTCTGTTATTAATGAAAAATTATATTTTTCATCCACCTTTATACAATTATCTCCACAGTCTAGACCATAGTTTAATTTCTGCTGGGATTGCTGTTTATGTGTACCTTTAATTAGAGTTTGTGATAGGGCATTTGTTCCCATATTAATAAAAAAAAAATCATTAAAGTTATCCACTACTTTTATACCTAAGTCTACATTATGACCATCTATTACAAAACTATCAGGATATTCTGATTTTTTGCATTCCCTGTATCTTATTAAATGTATTCCAAAAAGCCCTGGGGTTTCCAGAAATATCTTTAATCAGTTTTTCTTTACAGTAATCCTGCCTGGCTTGCCTCAATGTTTTAGTATATGTATTTCACATTTGTTTGTATATTGTCCAGTCTTGGTCCAAATTAGTGCGTTTATCCCTTTTCCAGGCATTGTCCCTCTTTCTTTTTATTTTAAACAAACTACTGTAGAATCATACCATGGTGCATTCTTCATTTTAATTTCTCTGTCTTTTACTGGTGCATGGGAATTACAGATATTTAAAAATCCTTCTGAAATAAATACCAGGCATTCTCCACACATGGAATTAATTCTAGTCTTTCCTGGTTATAGGCTTCCAGTTCTAATGTGAGTTTGATGTAGTCAAAATGTTTATATGATCTCATGGTTTTTGTTTTCCCAGGTGTTCTTTTCATTTTTTGATTTCTAATACAGAATGTCATTTGATGATGTGATAAAGCATCGGGGTAAGACCCCACTCCACACAAACATTCTTGGATTTGAAGAAAAAATCAGATTCAATGTGATTGATGTATTTGGGTTCCTAGTATTTAATCTAGTTATACTATTTATAAGCTGAGTCAATCCCAGTATATTTGACATGTCCTGTAATTTGTGATTATTATCAATAGTGCCCCAGTCTACATTAAAATCTACTACCAAGAGTAGTTCATAAGTAACTAGATAAGCCATCAAGGTTTCTTGAATTTCTTCAAATATTTGACAGTTACTCCTTGAGGGGTGATAAGTTCCTAATAATAATATTGGTTTTAAATAGGCTATTTGTAATGCCATAGACAGTGTTTCTGCTCCTGACCAGTTATTTAAATTACTAACCTCTTGTGAATCCTCCCAGTTTCTTGAGTATGTAATCACTCCTCCACCTCTTTTAGATCTATCTTTCCTCCACAAATTAAATCCTGTCAGGGCTACCATTTCATCTGTGATTTTTGCACTTAACCATGATTCCGTAATGTCCAAAATATCTGGTTTGTATTTTATGATCCATTCTCTTAAATGCTCTAATTTTTTAGTAAGCTACTGTACATATATTAATATGAACTATTTAAAGGTCCTTTCCCCTAATCACTCCTGATGTGATGTCCATATGTGAATTAATCTGTGGGCCTGGGTTAGGATGGATATCACCGCTCAGTGACAAACTAATGATTACAAATAACTTATACCACCTATTGATCCTTAGATGGGTTAATCTTTCTCTGGAAATGTTGCTTCTTATTTCTTTTTGGTGGACCAACATAGCATTCCTTCCCCATCCATCTATTAGTTTAGTAATAATAGATATCCACTTTACCAGTATCGATTCAGGCATATTTCTAATCAGTCCAGAAAATACTTTGCCCAGCCATTTTATCTTGAATTCTGAGGACCATACAGCTGTAACCCTATGTATATCATCATAAGTCATTTTTAATATATTATTGTTCAACTTCCTATCACCTTTTTGACATGATATATCTAAACAGTTTCCCAGCAAAATCAACAACCCCCACCACATTGTCCACATCTTACACATTGCCCCAAGGTAAATCAAATCTGTATTCAAATGAGTTGCCTCTAAAATTAGTAGCTAGTTACAATACTTCAGGTTAGCACAAATTACTGTACATAAATATATGTCCCAAGAAATTAAAAATCAATTTTAAATAAACTTCAATTAGTATATTGACTTTTGTTTTATTAAGCTAGTTATGATTAGGAATCAATTTATAGATGTACCTCAGTTTGCATAGTTGTTATTGTGTTACTAGCCTTTATGTGTTTTACTATAAATACTAATCTTAAAAACAAATGTAGCTACTGACCTTAATTAGAACAAAATAAAATCTTATCAGTACTATAAAAAATGATATTTCTTTGTCACTGAACAGGCTAGCTATCTTTATATAGTTACAAAACTTTCAGTATTCTCCTGTGTGATCTCCACTTATGTCATGTTTACATTTGCAGTCAAATAGGAGCTTTAACAACTAAAAACCTACACTCCAGATAACACCTACACCTACACCTCCTCAGGACTTACCTAGTCAGCCCAAATACCCCCACGGATTCCATCCAATGAAGTCAAGAGGGGGAGGACCATCATCCTCCTCCCACTGAAGTACAAATCCAGTCTCTGTCTTCCAGGTCCTGGTGGTGGAGTGGGTGAGAGACCGATAGGGAGGGCTTCATGCTAGCCTGCCCCACCACCATTTTCCTCCATTTTATCCCATTACCCATGCTGGGGTGCACTTGTTAACTTGCATATGTGGAGGCACACACACACACACACACACACACATTGCAGAGTCCCGCAGCATCACTAATTTTCTTCCACTCCCAACTTGCACTACCACCAGGCCTCCACCTGGGGGCAGTTATTCAGTGGAGCAAGCAATCCTCCCTCCCCAGGAGAGGAGAGCAGTACCTCAAACACTCAATCCACTTTCCGCCAGCCGATTCACTATGACCCATGCTCATTCACAAACACAGATCACTGGCATGGAGCCACGTGTGGCATCCAGCACTTCAAACCTGAGCATCACTGGGCAGGCTCCATCTGTCTTTTCTAATGGTTGTTCAGGTGGATGTTAAAAATCCCATGGCACTTCTTAAACAGAGTAAGTGAATTTCCTCCATGTCCCTCCAAATTTCCCCCATTTGCTAAAATACCACAGCACCTTAATCTGGTTCAGTTTCAGTTGTCTTGCATCTGTATTGCCCTATGAGTGAGGCTGAAAATAGGCAGCATTGTCTAGCCCCCCTTTTCCTGTCAACAAAAAACAAAATTAATAAATATTGCACCTGTGTTAATATATTTGAAACCCCAGACCTTGTTACATAGTGTGCTATCCCCTCCCAAAAGTACAAGGCCTGTGGTCAGATTTTAGACCTGCTTGGACTCCACCTACCTCCTCAAATAAAATGCTGCAATCTGTATTTTGTAGCACTTTTAGTTTTGCTTCAAAGTGCTACAGCTAATACACTGTAGTGCCATTAGACATATATGGAACATCGATTGTCTTCAATTTGTGCCTGATATAGCACTTGTGGACATTTTTACTCCTAGTAAGAGGCACAAAATGGAAAATGCAACACTTTTATAAAACTGCCTGATGACCACAGGTGGAGTAATTCATCTTTTTAGTATTACTTTTCTATTTTTTCCATGTCTTCTCCTCTCCCACCTACCACCCCCATGGTCCCTTCCTACCCTACTCATCCTTTATAATCTCTGCTTTCACTGGACCTTTGCAGGCCCTCCTGCTGCATCCCTCTATCCATCCACCCACCCAGCAGCTAACACCACCACAGCAGGACTCCCACTCTGCACTGGAAGGAAGTAGGATGTTGGCAGAGGAAGCAGAGGGGTATGGTAGGCACTGGATATGCTTGGGACTAGATGCCTCTGCAACCATGTCAAAAGCCCTGCCTGGAAGTGTGGCATTAGGGAGCTGCAGGAGGGCTGTCTTGCTGCATGACTACCACAACTGTGCAGCAAGTGATTCCACTTCTTTCTCCCTTGATGTTGTGCACCTCCAAGTGTACCTTCATGGCATACTGCTTTTGTGAACCCAGGTACTACCTGAGACCACTGTGTGTGCAAGCCAGTCTCAAGCTTTATCAAAAGTGCAAGAAAAATGATTTATAAAAATGCATTGAATATATAGAAAGACTTGGATTGTTGTCTCAGAGCCAGCGTGGGTTTAGGAAGGGCTGTGGGATGGAGACTGCCTTGATTGAGTTCACAGGCATGGTCCAAGAGGGAATGGAGACAGGGTGTTTGACTGGAGCCACATTCATGGACTTAACCAATGCATTCAATCTGGTCGAACATAGGCTCTTAATTAAAAGGCTGGGATCTCTTGGTGTTGGTCAATCTGCCCTGGGGTGGTTTGAGGATTATCTCGAGGTAGATGTCAGAGGATTAAATATGGTGGTGGTGTTTCAGATATAGCACTTGTAAAGTATGGAGTCCCTCAGGGCTCCATATTAGGTCCTGTTTTGTTTTCTTCATTTTTTGATAAGATCTGTACTGTGCTCAGGGATGTTCAGCTCATGTTATATGCCTATGATGCTGTAATTTATGTTAGTGGAGCTGCCATTGCTGAATTGAATGGGACCCTGACAAGTGAAATGTGCAATCTTCAGCAATGGCTGACATCCAGCAGAATGGTTTTAAACAAATTGAAAACAAAAACAATGGTGTTTGGTACAATAGTGAGGCTAAGAGAGCAAGAGGGCACAGTCTGCATGTTTATTTATTTATTTTTTTTCAATTGTTTAACCAGGTGAGACACACTTAGCTGAATGCTTGTTTACTGGTGCAACCTGGGAGCACAGGGAAGTTAAGTGACTTGTTCAGGGTCACACAGTATGTAAGTGGGGGCTGTGGGATTCAAACCCAGGTCTCCAGATTTGCAGCTCAGAGCCTTAAACCACTGCTCTATACTGCCTCAAGGTTACGACCCTTTATGGAACATCTTACGAGAATGTTGACCCCTTTCAATATTTAGGTGTCCTATTGAGTCTGGCTTTCAGTTTTGAACCTCACCTAGCTAAGGTGACCTCCAAGATTCATGCCAAGTTGGCATTACTAAATAGGTTACGTTCTTTTCTACTAGGGAATCTAGAATGGCAATATCTAAACAGTGTTTAGCCCTGATTGTTAATTATGCTGCACTTGTGACCAATAACACTTCTTCTAAAATAATGCCAAAGAAATCCATGCTTTTACAGTTGATTGGCAAGTTTGCATTATTGGCCCTAGAACTACACACCACTGTGTGATCTTGAAGCAGATGGGAAGGGTGCTGGTTCATTTAAACTTTAAATACCTAATGGCTAGATTTACATTTAGAATCATTAGATCAGGTGTTCCTTTATGTTTACACAGACATTTACAGAAACATGACTTGGGTTTTTATTCTAGACTTAGGGTGGATAAAGTAACCCTGAAGCTCCATTTAATGAGGACCTCCAGTGGGCAACGTGCTTTTGCTTATGTTGCTCCAAGTAACTGGAACAACATACCTCTTACAATTAGAAATGCAACAACTTTTAATCCCTTCTCAAATATTTTACCACAGCACTTTAAAATATCATCTGAATTTGGATGTTTTAACTGAATGTTATTGTTAATTCACATGGAATATTTATTCCTATTTTATGTGAACTGTACAATGTATGTATTGTATTTGTTGTATTGATTGTGGGTTGCACCTGTAAAAGGAATTCATTTTCCAGTGTGCTTACCCGTTAAGCAAACAAACAAATAGTAGGCCCCCTAGAGTCCATGGGAGTGTAACTGTATTTCAATTTACCTTCCTCCATGGTCACATTGTGCACCCTAATATAATCCAGTCCCTAGTGGGAAAAAATGGTAACAAGTAACTTTTTTTATTCTTCTACAGTGGGCTGGCTGTGCTGCAAAGCTGATTTAACTAATGTGGGGATGCTAGCAGCTGCATGCATTCCAACCTTTTCTTATTAGATGTGGACAGCAAAGTGACTGCAGTGGGATCTGGGGAAAAAAACTGGAAATTTCCATAAACTATAAATAAATACAAAATATGCACAGCACGTGTATTCCCACTTAGCTGACCTCAGTTGATAAGGTTATCCAAACACTCTAATTGACTTCCACCACATGCCATTGACATTAACTCATGCTACATCCAACAGCTCCCACTTATGTGCAGCCGGTTGGAGAACAACAGACCAGTTTGTTCTAACCATGCAATTTCAGTAAATGAAAGAGTAATAACTTTCCTTTGCAGTCTACTCCTCTTGTTTCATAAAGCTGGCAGATGCTTCACTGCACAAAAGCAATTCCTTAACCTCTACCAGTGTCAACATTTTTTAACAAGTTAAGGCAATATTATTGTATGTTTAATCCCAGTGTTTGAAATTAGATGCATTTACTCTGTGATATCAGTAAAAATTTCAACACAATTATTTTTATTTAAGGAATTTTGAAGTTGCAGGAATATATTTAATAGTAGTAGTTGTTATAAAAATAACAGTAGGTTTTATTTAAAGGGGAGCAGTCAGCTCTGAGAGTCCCACACCCAAACATGGGGATGGTCCCAATCTGAACTTCATGTGCAAATCTTTTTTTTAACTTACTAAGTATAGTAGATTGTATAGAGCTGATTTTGCTGACTCACAAGATGACATTTGTTTTATCCAGAAAACCCAGAATCCCCAGCAGCTGACATCAGAGGAGGGCTGCATCAGTGGGAAACTCAATAGCCTGCAGTGTATGTTAGAGTTTCTATAAGCTCTGATGTTTTGCTTCTTGGTCATGCTGCACTGTCCTCTGGGGCTAAGTGCAGCTGCATAAGGTTGTACTCAGTCCTGGGAGAACAGAGGAATTGGCAAACATCTGATCAGATCTTATAAAATCACAAACATGCATTGCAGGTTATTGAATTTCCCAGTGCTGCAGCCCTTCTCTGATATCAGCTGCAGTGGATTTTGGCACTTCAGGATAAAACAAATCACATCTTGGAAATCATGAAAATCAGCATGATAGAATCTATTATACTGCAGTAAACAGCATGTAAAAAAGTATGATTTTTGCACACAAAGTGCAAATTGGGGCCATCCTCACATGTGGGT
Source organism: Neoceratodus forsteri (assembly GCA_016271365.2). Classification (NCBI taxonomy): domain Eukaryota; kingdom Metazoa; phylum Chordata; order Ceratodontiformes; family Ceratodontidae; genus Neoceratodus; species Neoceratodus forsteri. The sequence continues at coordinate 1,880,186,843 of CM057452.1, forward strand.
GTGAGGTGAGGCTCCTCATGCTGAGTGTTCTCCTTTAATATAGTCGCATTTCCCTGAGGCTCAGGGCATGTTGTTGTATGTACAGTCAGTGTGGAGGCAATAAAGTAACACAAAATGATTCATACAAACATAACTACACACACGTATGTATATGTATATATATATATATATATATATTATATATATATATATATATATATATATATAGATCTATACTATCTATATATATATATATATATATATATATATATTCATAGGCAAAAAATCTGTTTAATGCATCAGTTAGGGTTGTTCCACGGTGACAAAAGTGAGGAATTCGATGTTAGGGTTCCCACCCCTTGCACCCCACCCCACCCGCCCCACCAACAGGCATTGGGGTGTGCGTTGAGGTCGCTCAGTTCTAACTGTCACCACATCCCATGTGCAAACAAGCTGAGGTGATGCAGTATAGGAGAATGGGGTGAGAGTTAGGACTGACAACCACAACGCACACTCTGATGTCTGTTGATGGGGGCGGGGTGTGGTTGGGGTGCAAAGGGGGTGGGAACCCTAACATCAAATTTCCTCACTTTTGTCACTGTGGAACAACCCTAAATGATGCATTAAACAGAGATTTTTGCCATGAATTTCCTTTCTTTTTGAGAATGTGCACTATAAATAGTGACGTAACGGCAACGCAAACGCTAACACACATGGTGATGCAAACATAAACAATAACACAAACAGTAATACAAAAACAAGCACAAATGTTAATGAAAACAGAAATGCAAATGCAAGCTAGTACTGAAATGCAAACCGTAATGCACACGGGCACGGTAAGTTTTTTGATAGCCTGTACAATGTCAGTTGGATAGAACCTATGATAATCTACGTGGTGAACTTTAAATGTACTAACAGGTGATTTTTGAGAGAAGACAGAACAAAAGTACTTATTAAAGAGTTTCGAGGTTTCTATATCAGATAGAGAAGAACCATTGGTTATAATGGGACCAATGGTCCTTGATACACCTTTTTTACTATTTATATAGGAGAAAAGAGATTTGTGACAGTCTTTTGTGTGAGCTAGTTTAAATTCTAGCTTATTTTTTGCCAATTTAATAGAATTTTTTAAGTTTTTCACAGATAGTCTGTATTTATGTAATAGAGTAGGTTTAAATGGAACAGAACTATTCTTAAGTTTCCTAAAAAGTTTAATTTTTATTTTAATCTGATTTTTAATTGTCTTGTTGAATTAAGGGGGAATTTTTCCTTTATTATTAAATTTCCTCTTAGATGGAATAAAGGTATTTTCCAAATAATGTACAATGTTTTTAAAAAAAGTCCCAAGCTTGTTGTGTTGTACAATTAAGATTAGATTCCCAGTTTATGTTTTGTAAGTATTCATTGATTTTAGAAAAATTTGCTTTGTTATAATTTTTTGTATAGTATAATTTCCTTTGTGTAGTTCTAAACTGTTGAATTTCAAAAAGAATAGATGAATGATCACTGGTCCCAAGTGGATCCCAAATTTGTAAATTGCTAATTTGTTGCTCTATGTTAGTAAATAATAGATCCAAAATATTAGGACCTTGAGTGGGTTCAGTAACAAGTTGTTGTAATCCAGTTCTAACTACCACATCTATTAGTCCTTTCTCGGCATAGGACTGTCCTGAGAATGAGTCTCAGTTAATATGAGGGAGGTTAAATTCACCAAATATTACATTATCTTAAGATTCTGAAAAATGTGTAATTTCTTTAAACATATCAGTTGTGTAATCTGAATTTGCAGATGGAGGTCGATAGATGTTACCCATACCAATTACCAATGTTTCTACACATAGTCATAACTTCGCCAATTCTTAATATTTTTATTCCATATTTTCAACATTGCCATTTTTCACACCTCCTCATGAGCAGTATGCAGCAGTCATTTTTCGCATCCTGACCGAAACATGTTTTTGCACCTGTTGTGCAGAAAGGCGCGGCCGCTTTGTGAAACAAACTTTTGGGACAGATTAACAAAATGACAGTGCCAGTGTTCATAATGTGGGGTCCCCAAAAGGCCATGTTGAAAATTTGGTGAACAAAATACTGAAAATGCCCAAGTTACGTATGCCCATTGAATTTATTCTACGCACGCACATACTATTATACTATCTCAAAAAGAAGGGAAATTCATTGCAAAAAACTATGTTAATGTATCAGTTTGGGTGAAAAATGACAGAGCTGATCCCCCCTGCATAGGTGGGTTTTGTCCCAGGGAGGACCAGTTCGGACCATATTCGAACCCTAATTAACCTTATTCATATGGAAAGAGACACCCCCACCCTGGCAGCAGTGATTACAATTGACTTTGAAAAAGCATTTGCTTTCCTAGAATTGGACTACCTACACATGGTACTCTCCCATTTGGGAACAGGAGAATGGTTTGATGCTTGGGTGCACACCATTTACCACTCTCCATCTGCAAAGGTCACCACAAACCAATTACTGTCCCTTCATTCACATTGGGCTGAGGATCTCAGCAGGGGTGCCCTGTATCAGCCTCCTATTTGTCCTGGCCGTGGAGCCCCTGGCCACTGTCATCCGGCAACACCCAGAAATTAAGGGCCTAATAATTGGGGAGAAAAGGTACCTGACCCTGATGTATGCGGATGACCTCCTCATTCCACTAGCAAATGCAGCTTAGGCCCTCCCACCACTTTTAAAGCTTCTAGATTCATTTGCAATATACTCAGGTCAAGACAGAAATGGTGCTTCTGAATAAAAGATGTACACAAGTTCTCGCATCCAAAAATGGCCTGTTATGGGAGCCAAATGGAATTATCTATCTGGGAATCATAATTGCCTCACAAATAGATAAATTATGGGACACAAACCTACAGCCCCTCACAAGTTTTATAAGAATGGAATTTGATAGGTGGAAACTGCTGCGGCTTACACTGGCAGGCAAAATTGCTGCAATAAAAATAATTACTGCCCCCAACTGTTTTATCTGCTCACCCACATCCCTGCCCTCCTCCCTAAGAAATGGCTACAAAACATTGACAGGCTGATGAGTGACTTCCTCTGGGAAGGAAAACAGCAAGGATTTAGCAGCAATAAGTTAAGGCCCCACTGGAAGGTGGGGGAATGATGTCTGCCCTGGCTGGAGGGCTATCAGCTGGCATTCCACACAGTGTAGACTCTACATTGGCTGCACCCCCTGACTGAGCACTCCCCACATTGGGTTGACATGGACCACAGCCTGGGAGGGGTGTGCTTACCTTCAGCTCTCTTATACAAAACCCCAGGCCCACTCAGAGAACAACACCCTATGTTCAGTGTCATGTCCCTTCAGTGAAATATTGCAAGGCCGTGCACAAAAAAATTGGCCTATCCCCAGCCCCTACATCACATATGTCACTGTGGGACAACCCTCACATCCTGATAGACAAGAAGCTTTGACACTGGCCTCAGTGGGTGGCTAAAGGTATTATCCATGTCTCAGACATCTTGGACCTCCCCAGCCCCAGGGTAGCCACATTTCAATGTCTTAAACACACATGGGGGCTACAACAGAGTGACATCTGGTGGTACCTACAAATAAGGGCTGCAGTAAAACCACTACGTATACAACAAAGGAGGTAAGGGAAATAAAGAAATAAAGAAAAGAATGTTTTGCACTGATAGAGGGGGGAGAGTGGGGACTTGGGGGAGTGTTTGGTATCCTGCATCTGGAAGGGTGGGGGGTCGTTTGTGGGCAATAACAGCAATGGGTAGGTGGTAGGCTGCAACAACTGCAGTGCACCAATCTTCCTAAAAATTGCCTAGAGTGTGGGAGGATGTTTAGTGTGCAACCACATAGAAAAACTTAGAAAGGAGATCGAGGGTCTGCAGGAGGAACTAAGACAGGCAAGGCAGATTGGGAGTGGGTTTAGCCCAATACTGGAGGGAGGAAGAAGGGGAGATGAGGGAGGGTGATTTAAGCCAACAGTGGTGAGGAGAGGGTCAGAAGAAGGGAAGCAGAGACAAAGGGGCCCAGGCCAGGAAGAACGATTGCCAGGGAAACCAGGTCAGGAGACAAAAGACAAATGGAAGGAGGAGATAGGGACTTGTGAGGGGAGGCGAAGAAGTGGAAAAAGTCATGGAGTGGAAAGGAGAGAACAGGTTACTATGAAGAGAGAGGGAGCGGGCATTTGTGAAGGGTCTTCAGAAAATAGTTTTGCACTACTAGAGAGGAAGAAGGTGGAGGAGGGAAATGATGAAATTAGAGGAGTAATTGATAAATGCCTGGACCAAACTGGAGAGGGGGAAATTCTGCTCAGAGGATTGCAACAGGGGTAAAAGGGGGAAATAATGTGCAGAAGGAAGAAGAGGAGCTGGAAATGAGAGAGGGAGGTGAATGAAAGCAAGCAGGGAGTAAGAGGGGTGGAATTTTAGTGCTGGGGGAATCAATACTAAGAGGAGTCAGGTAGGGTAGCAAGGTGGAGAGGCATAGTCGCATTTGGGTGGAGGCCATGCCAGGAATGACAGCAGAAAGGGTGGGACAATCTGTTCTGAAATATGCTAGAAGGGGTAGGGACAAGCCTCATTTAATTATACATCTTTGGACAAATGATCTGGCTGACAAGACAGTAGATATAGTCCAGAGGAGGTTTGAGGAACTAGCACAATTATGTGAGGGGGCAGGAAGATCAGTAACTTTTTTCAGAGATATTTCCAGTGCAAAAGGGAAGCACAACAAGAAAGCTGAGAATAGAGGAATTTAACAGATGGCTAAGAACCTGGTGTTGTGCTAAAGGGTATGGGCTGTTGGGGGGGTGGGAGGACCTGGGAGGACAGTAGTCTCTATGCCAAGGACAGACTACACTTGAGTGAGGAGGAAAGAAAGTGTTGAAACAGAGGATGGAGGATTACATAGAGGAAGTTGGGAATTTAAAGTAGGAGTGGGGGGGTGGCAATTGGGGAAGAGATATGCAGAGACCACAGGTTGGGAAACCATATGAGCTTAACCCCCATAACAGTGACAAAGGACAAATGGCAAGTACTATTGGTGATGCTAGGATGGGAGTGGGGGAAAAGGGTGGAAGGTGGTTACCCTTAATGCTAGCAGCCTTGGGAGGAAAACTGCAGAGTTACAGGTTCTCATGGCAGAGGGAGAGGTGGACATTGCAGCCATCACAAAAACATGGGCCACCCAATACAATGACTGGGGCCTGTCTGTACCAGGGTACAGGTTATTTCGTAGGGACAGAGTGATTGAGAAAGGATGGGGGGTGGCACTATATGTGACGGAAGGACTGATGTGTGTAAGGGAGGAAGGGGAGGAGGGTAGTACAGAGTCACTTTGGATGCAAATCCAGGATTCCAAGAATAGGATTCTTAGAATGGGAGTGGTATACAGGCCACCAACTCAGACGGAGGAGTTAGACAGGGAACTAGTGGGACAGATCAGCAGGACCTGCGAGAAGGGTAGTGTGGTGATTGTGGGGGACTTCAACATACCAGGAGTGGACTGAGTACCCCAACAACCAGGAACAGAAGGGAGCAGGTACTGCTGGATGCCTCCAGGACAGCTTCCTGCTGCAAATGGTCAGTGAACCAACCAGGTTAGGGAATACCTTGACCTTGTGCTGGCAAATGGGGACTTTGTGAGAGAACTTACTGTGGAGGAACGCTGTCAGGGAGTGACCACCACTCAGTATGGCTCACATTGGATATGGGCAAGGAAGGAGTGGAATCTGGCACAAGAGTGCTGGACTTCAGGATGGCCGACTTTGGGAGGATGGGGGAAGTGGTAAAAGGGTACCTGGCCAGAATTCAATCTAGTATGGACACTAACCAGAGGTGGGAGCTCATAAAGCTGGGGATAGTGAAAGCAACCAAAACCTGCTGCAAAGCCCAGAGCAAGAAGGCTAGGCCTAAGAAACCGAGCTGGTTGAGCAAGGAGGTCATGGAAAAGGTAAGGAAGAAAAGAGCTGCTTTTAGGAAGTACAAGAAAACAGGGAGGGGGGAGGACAGGGAGGAGTACTTGACAGAATCGAAGGAGGTGACAAGGGCAGTAAGGGGAGCCAAAGCATCTACGGAACTCAGGCTGGCACAAGGCATTAAGAAGGGGTAGAAGGACTTCTTTAAGTACATCAGGGAGAAAAGGAGCTGTAAGGACCACATAGTAAGGATTAGGAAGGAGGGGGGTTGGGTGGAAGCAGGGTGCGATAAGGCAGAAGCACTAAATGAGTACTTCTGCTCAGTATTTACTAAAGAGAAGAGGGGGGTGACACCCAAGGTGGGAGAAATGGCAGAAACAGGGGGGAAGGGGTGACAGATGGGGAAATCATGGAGGGCAGAGTTCGAGAGGGTTTGAAGGCACTGAGGGTGAACAAGGCACCAGGCCCAGATGGCATCCACCCCAGGGTACTGAAGGAGCTGGCAGAGGTCCTTGCAGGACCTTTGGCAGACCTATTTAATGCCTCACTACATTCGGGGTGTGTACCTCAGGACTGGAGGATGGCTCATGTGGTGCCCCTCCACAAAAGTGACCCCAAGGATGAACCGGGAAACTACAGACCAGTGTGCCTCACATCCATCGTGGGTAAGCTAATGGAGACTATCCTGAAGGAGAGGCTGGTGGCCCTCCTAGATGCCAAAGGACTACAGGACAGCAGACAGCATGGCTTCATATGTGGCAGATCCTGCCAAACCAACCTGGTGGAGTTCTATGACTGGGTAACCAGGCAACTGGACAGGGGCCATGCAGTGGATGTCCTGTATCTGGACTTCAGTAAGGCATTCGACTCTGTGCCGCATGGAAGGCTGGGAAGGAAGTTAGTAGGCACAGGGGTGGGTGCAAAGCTGGTGAGATGGGTAGGAAACTGGCTTCAGGGAAGGCAACAGAGGGTGGTGGTGGGTAGGGAGCTCTCACACCCAAGGGCAGTGACAAGCGGTGTTCCACAGGGCTCGGTGTCGGAACCAGTGTTGTTTGGGATATTCATTGCAGACATATCATGGGACATCAAGAGCAAAATAAGTGTGTTTGCTGATGATACCAAGGTAGGCGCGGTGGTAGATGACCTAGGGGGATGGCAGGGGTTGCAGGATGATCTGGCAAAACTTGAAACCTGGTCAGACACCTGGCAACTGGGCTTTAATGCCAAAAAGTACAAGGTGCTGCATTTTGGGATGAAGAACCCAAGGAGGAGTTACCAGCTGGGAGGAGTGCAGCTAGCCCAGACAGAGGAGGAGAAGGATCTGGGTGTGCTCATTACAGGGTCAATGAACAACTCAGCACAATGTAGGAAGGCAGCTGCAAAGACAAACCAAATGCTGGGTTGTATTGCAAGGGGTATATCCTCGAGGAGGGAGGAGGTGATTCTGCCACTGTATAGGTCATTAGTTAGACCACACTTGGAGTACTGCGTGCAGTACTGGCGCCCGTATCTGAAGAGGGACATTAAGTGCTATACCTGGTTAAACAACGAAATAAAAAAAAAAAAAAAGTTACTGGAGGGGGTGCAGTGCAGGGTGACAAAGATGATCAAGGGGCTGGGGGACTTATCATACTAGAGGAGGTTGAAGAGTTGAACATGTACTCACTGGAGGAGAGGAGGGACAGGGGTGACATGATTGAAACCTTTAAATACATGAAAGGAATAAACAAGATGGGTACAGAGGGGCTGTTCAAAGTAAGGGAGGGGAGGGCCACCAGGTGCCATGATATGAGACTGGAGGGAGGAAGGTTCAGGAGGGAGATGAGGAGACACTTTTTTACAGAGAGGGTGGTGGCTGGGTGGAATGCATTACCTGCAGAAGTAGTATGCAGTAGAACAGTGGACTGCTTCAAAAGCGGATGAGACAGGACAAGGGAGAGGGTTAATGAAGGGGAAGGGTGGAAGGGAAGGGCAGCTGCAGAATAAGGGGTGCTAGCTGCACATTCAAGCAGACTTGATAGACCTCTAGGCCTTTATCTGCTGGCAAATTTCGTATGTTCGTATGTTGGTAGGTAGACAAGGGAGTGAAGTTAGATCTTGGTTGGTAGTGTCTAAGGGCTTAACAGGGAAGATTTACACCTTCATGTCCCAGTCCGAGGAATTAAAAGCCTGATGGGAGAAATTCCTAAGAATCCAAATTACAAAAGACCAATGGAACCAGGTATGGAAGGATGCACACTACTCGTTTATGGATGCCCGCAGAAGATTAATGCAGAATAAAATTCTGCAGGCATGGTACAGAACTCCAGCAGCCCTCCACAAAGCCAAACTCCTGGACAACAACAAATGATGCAGATGCTGGGGTGACCTGTACCACATACTATGGGAATGCCCCAGAATCAAGCCCCCATGACAGCAAGTGGCCCACACAGACTCCCAGGTGCTGAAGAAACCCTACCCCTAGCACCCCTCTCTCCTCATTTTAGGAATACGGATGCCAACCTGAAGTTGCCACTGCACGAATACAGATGGTTAGCGATACTAGCGCTGCAGGCTAAAAGAGCTCTACTATGCAAGTGGAGGACCACTCAGGTCCCCACAATTGAAGAGATTTGCGGGGGGGGGGGCACTCACAGCCACTGTAGAACTAGACAGACTGTCACACTCCCAAGATAACTGCATGCCAAAATTCGACACCTGTTGGAGCCCTTACATGGCTTTTACAAGCCCCCCGCTGGCATAGGCTAGAGGTACCCCAAAGCAGGGACCAATGGTCCCACCATCCCAATAGGTCATCCTTACCCAACAAGAATAGAAGCTCTGGTAGAATCCAAGGCATCCAGGTTACAAATATCCTGAATTGTAAACCCTGGTACCACCTCTCAATGGGAGTCTTACAATATTAAATGACGGGTGCCTTTCTCTCTTTGAAAGGGCCCGGTAGTCCTCCTTCAGTAGAAGACAGTTAATGTTATACACTAGTATTGCAGCTGTTCATGTCTCTATATAGTTGATCTGTATGTAGTTGATCTGTTTGTAGGACCAAGTTTCCTTTGTGTTATGTCATGTGTTCCAGAGACCCAAGTGACTATCGAAGCAGCTGGTCAGTTGGTATTGGCTCCAGATCTCATAGAAGGCCATGAAGGTATGGGATCAGTAACTCCAGATGTGCTCGTGAACCCCAACACAATAGCTGAAGTAAGTAACTCCTTTACTTAGAACTCCAGTAGGCCTGCTATTGTTTGCATAGTTAAGTCCTGTAACCAAACAGCTCATGATTACAAAGTGACTGTATGCTGTAAACAGCACCCTTTCTGTATGCTGCTCTTCAATACAGCTTTCATGTTCTCATATATCATGTACAATGATGCCCTGCACCCTGTAACCACCTGCAGGATTAGATCTCTGCTCGGTATCACTTCCTTTAATGCTGATACATCAAGACTGCATGTTGAAAATTAATAAAAACTTTAAACTTAAAAAAAGTATCATGTGTGTCTCACTTTAAATTCACTGAATAAAATGAGAGACTGTGCACCTCTGGCCACACCCCCTAACAAAGGGTCTTGAGAAGACCTGAAGCACTGGGGTTAGTGCCGTGGACTCAGGCATTTATGCTGCTCACCTTACCTGTTTTGTTGGATTTATTTTACTTTGCTCTAGTTCATGTTGAGTATTGAGTTAAATGTTTGCATTTTTGCTTCCTGAGTGCTGCTGCCTGTGTTTTCTACTTATTCGTATCCTTGGCTAGCACCTGCTCATTTGTTCCAGGATGCTGCTCCACCTGGAATTTGTTTGTACCTTCTAGATCAGTTTGCTGACCTAGAAAGCTCTATGTGGCCTCCCAAAAATGTGGAATTCCCTCCCCCCTCAAATTTGCCTCTCATCCTCTTACTACTCCATCAGCTCTGCCCTTAAAAACGTCCTTGCACCTAGCTGTTCCTGCTACAGCCCTCCCTAACACTCCCTCTAAGACCAACAAATCCTACCCCCTTTCAGTGCTCAAGCAATGCGCCTGCTGCAGCTCCACCCCTCACCCACGTACAAACCAGCATTCCTTCCCTTCCTCCAATTCTTTCCCTTCAGACCTTTCATTTTTCTCTTACTGTGATTTCTCTATCATCCAGAGTTATACCAAGGGCCAGTCCCTACCCTATCCTTACACCATTAACCCAACTCTTCCCTCCACATTCTGAAGGGCTGGAATCCTGGCCTCTCTTCTATGTCACCTTCACCCTCTCTTCTGTCCTTCCAAAGCCTATTCCCCCTTGCTGCCTACATCCTGCTTCCCTCTTATTGTACTCTACCTCTCGCTGCCACAACCTGCTCCCTTCCTGTCCTGCTTGACCCTTGCTTTGTGCAGGCAGGGTCCTCAGCATACTGGAGGGGTCAGGCCCCAGCAAACTGCTCTCCTTCTACCTCTTCCTTTGCCTCCTTGTTCCATCCCCTTCCACCACCACCCCGCTTCTCTGCCTACTGGCATACCTACCTCTCTTTCACCTTCCCTTCTCCCCCTTACGTAGCCATATCTATGGCTGACTCCTAATCTCTAATGCACTTGTAGTTAACTTACACTTCTGTTATGGCTGACCCCTAATCTCTCTTGCGCTTGTAGTTAAGTTGCACTTCTGTTATACCTTAGCCAACCTGTTCTGCCTGTGTTTACTCCTCATTAACTTCCCTAGATCAGACTACAGTTCTATTCAGCCATTTTCTAGCTACACAGTTATGTGTCATTTAGTGTATGCCTAAATGTTATTTTGTGTTGTTGTATCTATCTAGTCCAAAAGCATTGGTGTAGTATCTATCTAGTTCAAAACTGTTAGCATCCTACTATTTCATTACTCTAGTACAGTCTGCTCAAATTATTTGAATGTAATGTACTCAAAATTTATATTGTGTACCAAATCTCTGTAAACTATCCTCATGTTCCCCTACCCCCAGGTTGCACCATGAGACAAGCAACTTGTTGTTCAGCGTGCCTTCCTGGTGAAACATTTCAATAAATAAAATACATAAATATGGACTGTGTCTTGGTTACTGGAAAGACCTTCTTGCTCCATATCAGATGTCCTGTCCCTTCTGCTCCTCTATGGTGGGCCTTCTTACTGTTCCTAGGGAAAGATTTAAATCATCAGTGCATCAGGCTTTTGAATTAGTGGGCCCAGATCCTTGGAACAGATTACCAAGATCCTGGAGGGAGGACCTCTTGGTGGAGGCTATTACCTTCAGTTAGCCTCTAGATTTATTAGCTACCACTAACCAATCTGATATTGTTTATTGGTATTGATTATTTTAATAATGTATTGTTTTAAAAGTTATCAGTTTGTTGTGTCAACTATGTAAAGAGCTCTGAGTTTCAGGGATAGGGTGCTTAAAAATATACTTTACTACTACTATGTATCCAGGGGTTTATTCAAATCAAAAGAAACAGTTTTAACACCATCAAGGGAAAGGGCCAATCTTGCTGTATCACAGAAGAAGTTATTTAGCTCTATTGCAATAGCCATAGGGTTGATTAAGTCACCAAAAAAAAAACAAGTATAATGATGAAATTGAGGTTGACTGAGATTTTATAATAAGGTAATTTAATATACCCCAATTTTTACTTTGACAATTTGTATTGGAAAACTGTTTCCCTAAATCAGAATCCGCTTTTGCCTTTCTAATCCAATGTTTGCATAAATTACACAATCTCTTATATTCAATTAGCTTTTTCTCCAAGTGATCTTTTTCTGTACCTACATCACAGTTTGTCACACTCCTGCATGGTCTGCAACAGCTCCTCAGTAATCCAACCAGGTTTCTGATCTCAAACCCGTGTTTTACTTATAGTGGCAAATCTATTGTAAATAGAGCCACATTCCTCAGAAATGAATTGCAACATAGAACCAGTGTCTGGTATTAAATAGAGGCAGGTTCTCAGACACTGACCCCCTAAAGTCATCAAGATCTAAACCGTGCACTGAACATGAAAAAAGCAGGGATTGTGCTAGGCTGTGGTTTGCATGCCTCTCCAAAAACATAATATTGGAAACTGGTGTGCTTCTCGATTTCTTACGGGGTTTCATCACCAGATATGCTGAATAACCAGCAGGGAATGCTGCGCTTGCACTGCAGTGAGAGTGGATGCAGTGGACATCTAGGGAGTAACAAACAACAGTTTCTTTAATGGCTGTACTATTATGCACCAGCAGCCCTTGTCCTCAAAGCCCCATGACCATGACTCCCAGGTTCTGTTCCACCATGACCAGCTCCAATCTTAACCACCACTGCTTGCAGAATTTGCACTTGTTGGAACTGGCATGGTGAAACATTTATCTGCTCCTTTCCTTCACCCAACATCCAATTCTCTTCCTATTCTTCTCTTCATGTTTTTCACTGAGAACGCAGCTGTACTGAGAAAGCAGACTGATCAGTTGAGGTAGATCAGTGATGTGTAATAAAGGAATGAGTGTTAGAAGAGTGGAGGAAGTAAGAGGAGGGAGCCGAGTGAGGGTATGACTTGCATGGTGATAGGAAGAGGACATCACAAGGCCCTTTTTATGACAGCTTGCACTATCCCACTGAGAGAACTGTTGTGATCTTGTGTCTCAGTGACTGGCTGTCAGGCTCACACACAGGCAAAAAATAAAGCCATGGCTTTAATTTCACTCCAGTTACAGTAGTAAATGAGTTTCATTTATACTGTGACCTCAGAATTTTCTTCAGAAAGTTAAATTTGAAACATCATTTTGCAAAACCAATGAACATGGGAGGTATAAATCAGAACCCTCAGTCTGTGCCTTTGAATTCTATTAATCCCATTGTGCTACAAACTTTGGTGAATTTGTCGGGAGATTCTATGTCAAGTCAGAGTGGAATTATTTCAAGAGATGCAAATGATGCAATTATAGAGTCAGATATATTGTATTTGGGCATTAATTTGTCACAATTAATAGCTTCGGATATGGATTTTAGACAAAATAATATTCCTGGACTGACAACATCTTTTAGGCCCAAATCGGTATTCAGTCCTACTTTTTCTAACACCCCTGCCCTTATAACTTATCAAACATTGATAATGCAGGAATTTAAAATCTTTTCATCAAGGTGGCAAAGGCATAAACCCAATTTGTCCAGTGAAGAAACAGAGGCTCTTAATGAACTTAAGAAATTGGACAATGTTGAATTGAAACAGGCTGACAAGGGGGGGGAAAATAGTCATGATGGAAAAAACTATGTATGAAGCAGAAATATATCAACAATTAGATGATAAAGAAAGTTATAGAAGACTGGATGAAGACCCCACAGTGGGTCTAAAAATTGATATGTTTTTGGGCACTGCATTGCATTGTGGGGAAATAACTTTGAAAGCTCTACAATATATGATGGCTACTAACCCTGTGACCCCCACAATATACGTGTTGCCAAAGATTCACAAGGACCAGGCCAACCCCCCCCTAGTAGGCCCATTATCTCCAGTAATGGTTCTATTACTGAAAAATTGTCAATTTTTGTTGATCATTTTCTCAAACAGTTAGTGGTTGAGCAGTTGTCCTATATTTGGGACTCGATGTACATTTTGTCTAAGTAAGAAGGGTTGGTCTGGTCCGGTGAATTTATTTGGCTCACAATAGATGTTGTTAGTTTATACACCAGCATCAGACATGATTTGTATCTTGTGGCAATTGATCATCATTTGCACAGCAATTTTAAGGCTTTAAATTCCCCAAAGGACTTCTTGATGGATGGTGTTGATTTAATCCTGACATGTGACTACTTTGTCTTTGACCAAAAATTTTATTTACAGACAAGAGGTACTTCCATGGGCACCACTATGACCCCTTCATATGCAAATCTTCTTCTGGCTTGGTGGGAGGAGACCATGGTGTCTGACCCAGGCAGAAATCCTTTTCTCCCCAATATTTTTTGTGGGGTCGCTATTTGGATGACTATGGTAATTTGGAGGGGTAATATTGGAGCAGCTGCTTCTTTTGTTGATTTCTAAACAGAAATGATTTAGGTCTATAGTTCACTTCCAACATGGAATTGCGATCGCTTACCTTCTTAGATTTAAAATTTTGGGGGTATTAATGGGCAGCCAATCAGGACTAAAACTTTTAGAAAACCAACATCAGGGAATCTACTTTTTCATGCTAAAAGTGCACATCCTGGCCATATTAAAAATGCAATTCCTTATGGTCAATTTCTTTGGCTGAAGTGTAACTGTTCTTTGGCCGAGGATTTTGGGAAACAAGCTCTAGATCTGAAAGAACGTTTTCTTCAAAGAGGATATAAAGAAAAGACTTTGTCTGTTGCCTTGAATAAAGCCAGAAATTTAGAATGAAGTACATTATTAAGGCCTAAGTTTAGAAAATCGGACATTGAGCATCCTGTGACTTTTGTCACAGAATTTAATTATTTAGCCCCTGAGATATCAAGAATTGTTAGAGATGTTCGGCCAGTGCTCCAAGGTGATTCTTCTATGTCTAAAATATTGGGGAAGGGTCCTAGGATTACATACAAAAAAGGAAAAAATATGGGTGAAATATTAACTCATAGCTTGTATATAAAATCTCTTCAGATAAACTGTCCAACCTGGTTACCACCCCACCCCCGTGGGGAGTTTCCGTTGTGGAAGAGAGAGGACACAAAGCATTGGGGTAGTAGTGCTGTGGGTTCCTTGCTCTCAAACCACATTCAAATTTTTGGTCTGAGTGCTTGCTTTTGTATGTTTAAAAAATAAAAATAGTTTTTTTTTTTTTTGCCTGCTGTCCCACTAGTATTCAGTAAAAAAATGTGTTTGACAAATATTTAGATCAAAATCCCCCAACACCTTTCCAAGCCTGCTACATTCATTTTGCATTTCTGCTGCTAGTGGGGTGGGGTGGAGGAAGATAAATAAATGTGGATTTCTGTACCATCTATTTCACCACCAACACTGAATGAAATATTTTGTCAAATAAATATTTCAACCCCCCCACCTTTTCTCCGTCTACTAAATTCACTCTGCCTGCTCCTGCTGCAGGGCCTTCAGCTGCCAGTGTAGACTTACATTGTGCATTCTCCTCAGAAACATGATTTCACTAGCCTGCCTGGGACTACAGTTAAATTTAATTAACATCAGCTAACTAGAATCAGAAAGCATTGTGCTGATTTTGAAACTTTTCTGATCAAAAGCCATTTTTCTTTATGTAAAATTAGCTCCCTTCCTGCCACAGGTCCTTCCCCTGTGTGAGAGAGAGCTAGCAATGGCATTAAGATGCGCACATCATGAGGAGTTTTGATCTCCAGTGCCACTGATTGGCAGCTGCAGGTAATGTGGCTTGTTAACAACTTGAACCTGCTAAGTGGGTACTTAATGACCATTTTAATAATGACGTGTAACTCTCACCCCAAACAGGTGTTTGGCAGTTGTTGTCTGAACACTAATTTTAGGTGTGAGTTACGAGTCATCACAAAAGTGATTGTGGGGTTGGTGGCTGGAGTCAAAAGCTTAAACCCAAGTTTGGTGTAAAAAACTAAGACTTTGCCACAGTTAGGAGCACAAGAAGAACATTTGTTGAAAATGAACATTTGGATGCATGTGCAGAAATGCTTTATGATGAATTGATTTTCAGACTATGGGTCTTATGTTGCTGTAGAGCAGTGTATAGCAATTCAGGACTTGTGCAGGGCAGATGGTGAATGGCCAGGGAGGTAAGCAGATGTTATATTGTTATATGTTATAGTAACTCAACAGGTGGCACACTCACATCTGAGGCTGGGAGATCAGAAGGCTGTGGGTTCTATCCCCACACCAGGCTCTTGGGTTAATATCCCAATACTGACACTGCAGTACAGCATGAGG
This sequence comes from Neoceratodus forsteri, assembly GCA_016271365.2. Classification (NCBI taxonomy): domain Eukaryota; kingdom Metazoa; phylum Chordata; order Ceratodontiformes; family Ceratodontidae; genus Neoceratodus; species Neoceratodus forsteri. Next base: position 1,880,202,563 of record CM057452.1, read on the forward strand.
GTGGGGTGCTGCACTCTTGAGGTGCTGTCTTTTGGATGAGATGTTAAACCGAGGTCCCATCTGCCTGTTCTGGTGGTAGTTCAGGTAGATGTTAAAGATCCCATGGCACTTCTTGAAAAGAGTAGTTTTTATTAACAGAACTTCAAAACAAAATAAGGAAAAACAATGTTAACTCACAATGTTGACAAAAAAGATTGACTAATAAAGAAAAAACAAAAGAAATGTGTAAAAAGAAACCCAATGACAAAGAAAACCAATACAAAAAGAATACAAGAGTCAGTATTACATCATACTAGAAAAGGAACAAAAAGGAAACCAAAATTACAAAGAAAAATGTGAATTAATGTGACAGGAACATCATTGTCTGTTACCCACGGTGAATTCTTTCAATTCATCCTTAAAAGAGCACGGTTATATAGTCCAGCTTCATATTTATAAATAGTAGACAATTCTGAGTGAATTTTCTGCAAAAGTTCCATATAAGAGAGATCCTTCTGCTGTAAGGTAAAAAGACACTTACTTTGCCAAATAAACCACTTAAATACTGCAAAAAGGACATGCAATGTATTAGTATCCCATTTGTTCCAATCTGGAGTATATGAACCATAAATCAGAATTCCATAAGTGACATTTTCAAATACTGGTTCATTCCAAACGTTAGCAACATAACCCCAAAAATTAGAAATATACGGACATAAAAAGTATAAATGCTGCATAATTTCAAGTGCTTGAGAACAACCAGGATGAGAATAATTACATTCCTGCACCTGTTTATGAAATTGGTTACCCTTAACATTAAGCCGCTTGAGACCACACATCCAAGTAACATCACGTAATTTAGGGGGAATACGTTTATTAGCTATTAAACCCTGTAGGGACAAAAGCTGAGCACCAGGATATTTCTGAAATGTAACTTATTCAGAAAAATGTGAATGAAGGACAGACTGGTATAAAAATGTCTTGTGTTTAGAGAGTAACCAGTTGCTTGGTATATTCCACTGTCGTAATTTAAGAAAAATCTCACGTTGATAGGGACTCACAATGGCTGTTGTGCGAAGACGGCCTAGACGGCCATCCACCCAATCTTGATACCAAGTCCCTATCGCTTGCTGAAAGTGACTTGTCCATAATTTAGGGAGGTATTTTAATAATGGTGGGAAATCAGAAAAAAAGAATTGACAATAAAAAAACAGTAAGGGATTTATCATATTCAAACCACCCTGAGATACAGGCAAATAAAGAATATTACATTTGATAGGATTGAGGCAGCTACCTCAGGCAGCCTGAAAAAATTGCTAAATAAAGTTCCTTCCCTTTGCTTAGGTGGGAGAAAAATATTACTTAAAAATGAAAACAGAGGTAGTAAATACGTCCGTATCATATTGATACGTTTAAACTTGGAAAACTGCCATTTATTCCAATTCTGCACCATAATTCTACCTTTTTCAAGTTGTATATCCCAATTGTAGATAGCCGGGGTAGGAGAACTGAAAACAATTCCCAAAATTCTTATGGGGTTGAACGTAAAACTTATATCAAATACATGAGCCCTGGCAAGGGTACCTCCACCCAAATACATACCAAAGGAATTTGTTTGTATTTAAAGATGTACCAGAAAGGGAGCCAAAGAAATCACACATTTTAACAACCCTGTGGACTGAAGAAACAGTAGAAGTACAGATACAAATGTCATCTGTATAGGCAAGGGCTGAAAAAGGAATTAACACTCCTGGAACTGTAATAGGAGGTAATTTATTCAAAGTACATAACAACAGATCTATAATAAAAACATATAATAAAGGGCTAGCTGGGCAACCTTGCCTGACTCCCCTTTTTACCGGAAGCATAGGCCCGAGATGTCCATTAACCAATGGGGATACTGTAGTGGACTTATAAAGTTTTCACAACCAAGAAACAAAAATAGAAGGAATACCATAATGCTGTAGAGTAAGCCATAAAAATTCATGATTCACAGAATCAAAGGCTCCCTTATGGTCTAAGGACAAAACAAACCCAGGTAGTCCAACCGTATGGGATCTATCAAAAAGTTCACATAAAAAAAGCAACTGATCAATTATGGATCTGTTTGGGATCGCACAGGACTGTGCTGGGGAAATTAAATGTTGGGATACTGCCAAAAGACGCGTATTCAAAATTTTCATTAAAATTTTTAGGTCAACATTTAATAAACTAATTGGTCTCCAATTCGAAAGGAGTTTCTTATCACCTGTCTTATGTAAGAAAATTAAAATTCCCCCCCATCATCTCTAAAGGGAATTCAGAATTCATTAACAAATCATTATAAACATCGGCAAGTTCCTGTGACAACACAGTGCTGATTATTTTATAAAACTCGGCAGTCAAACCATCTTTACCCGGTTTATCATGAGAAAAGGATTGAATGGCAGTAAAAACTTCATGGGGTGTGAGGGGACTTCCTAAGCAGGATAAAATAGATGAAGGAAAGTCCGGTACATGTACATTATGTAGATAAACCCAAGCAGAAACTAAATCAATAAGCTGTTCTTTAAAACGTGAAGCCGTGTATGACGTCACCTCTGACATCATATCGTGTTGTGAAACCTTCTCTTGACAATCTTGCCATATAAGACTGACAAAAACCTTTTTCCCACCCTTTCTTTACTACCAATAAAGGGACAAATAGTAGCAAATGTCCCTGCATACCAAATTTCTGCTGAAAGTGTAAAACTGTTAATTGATACGTATGAAAGGGTACCATTTTCTCCTTAAGTATTTTTATTTGAGATGAAAAGTCATGTTTAGTGGTCTGGGCCATAGACATTATTTTCTGCATCTGCTTTCTGAGTTTTAAATAAGAAAAATAGGCTGTTTCACGCTGAGACTTCCCAAAAAAATTTAATAGTGAAATAGCATCTGCTTTAGTATCTACCCACCATAAAAGGGGATCCTCATACATCTCATATAAAGACTTTCTAGCTTGTTCAAAATATTGCAAATGTTGCAAAATGTCCTGATGTAACAACAGCTGAGACTTAAGTCTCCAGAGGCCGCTACCAAAGGAGAATGCAACTGTAGACCCAACTGTTATGCATAGGGCACAATGGTCAGAGAATTCCACTGGGGTAACCCATACCGAATTCAGTGGTAAGGTTTTATTAATAAAAAAGAAATCTATCCTGGTGGTCAAGGCTACTTTATGAAAGGTAGGAACAATAGTCTCATGCAATCAAGCATATGCATCAACTAAACTCGCAGTCTGAACAACCTTAGCCAGACAGGACATATCACAAAAAACTTTAGTGGCTTTTACCCCCTTACCCTTATCCTTATTAGATAAACCACAATTAAAATCCCCCCCCCCCAAATAATATGAACGGAGGTATGCAAATGTGGTCCTATATGCAGGAACAAATCAACCCTCTTTGCTTTAGTTTGACGTGCATATACATTAATTAATCTAAAACACAACCCCTGAAGTATGATATCCAAAATTAATACCCGAACCGGGACCAGATCAATTAATTTCAAAACTTTCACATCAAGCTCATGGAAAAGTATTGCTACCTCAATACATTTTTCCAGTCCTAATGACCAATAGGAAACCCCTGTATGTCACCATTTTGAAGCACTGGAGATCTCAGTGTCTGTATGTAATCGTGTATCCTGTAAAAAGAATATGTTACAATGTAAAGACTTCAGAAAAGAAAATAACGCAGACTGTCATAACTGGTTTTTGATACTATTCACATTAAGTGAACGGAAAGTTAGGGAAGGAAGCATTCAGATAATGGGAAAGCAATTTCATGGGGGCTTAAGTTTATTTTTCTTCCCTTTCTTGGTAGCTGTGGAGATGGTTTTAAGCGGGAAAATTGAGAGTTGATCCCTTACAGACTCCACTTCCAAGGCTTTTTCTAAGGGATCTGCCCCTGGCTGGGAGGATTCAGATTCTGCTTTGGATACATCTTGAGCAAGGAGAAGGGCATGGAAATGATTAGTTGTAGGAGTACTAACTAATTTAGGAACTTTCGAGGCTGGTTGAGTAGTATAGGACTTATGCCTCGTTTCCCTTGCATGAAAAGGTACTTCTTGAGGAAGCTGGGGGGGGGCATGGACTGGGCGTCGAGAAAGGTTGATGCCTGAGGAAAAGGGTCACTTCGTAAAACTTCAGAGGAGATATGCAAAGGGGGGGAAGCAGTATCCAAAGGCTCCAGAACAACAACAGAAGGCTCCGAACTAGGTGATACCGAAGGAGGGAGAACTGAAAGTGGTGTGGATACTTTAGAGTGAGCGGCTCGGGAACGCTGCACAGTAGCAATCAGCAGTTTTTGTTCCTCAGAATCATGTGGGTCTGATTGCCAATGAGCTGCCTCAGGACAAGTGGCATAAGAATGCCCAAGTGCACTACATAAGGAACAGACTGCTATATTTCTACAGTGTTCACCTTACATGCCCCAAAGAATTGCAAAGTGTACAATGCAAACGGTCACAGGCACTACTGATGCGACCTGATTTCCCACATCTATAGCAGGATTTGGGTTGTCCTGCATAAAAAAGAACCTCTCTATCCTGCCCCAAGAAAACACAGTTTGGAAGGTGCTGTAAGCCATCCTCTGCAGAGCGTAATATTACCCTGATCCTCCAACCCCCTGTCCAGATATCCTCGGAATCAAATATTGATTCTGGGTGTCCCAATACCATGCATCTCTGTTTCAGCCAATAAATGAGATCTGTAACACTCACCCCCTCACTTCTAAAAAGAACAGTAATGGTTTTATGAGCAGATTTAGTAAGTGGAAAAACATCAAAAGGCGACCATAAAGGAGTTTGTCGAACTTTGTGATAGTTAGTCCAAAATTTATCTAGCCCACTGTTTAACTTAAAGCTAACATCAAAAATCTTCTCCCCTGAAACATGTATCAAGGCATACATTTCAGCTGATGTAAACTGCAAACCATCCTTTAACAATGTTTTTGCTACAAATTTCTTATCAGGAAAAACATCCATCCCTCCTTTATAAACAAAATGAACTGCATTATGCCTTTTAGTTGAAAAGTTAGAAGAACTAAAAAACAAAGCATAAGAGCGTGGTGCAGTGTGTTCTAGGCCAGGTACAGAAATTGCGATGAGCCTGCAGGGGCTTCCTCAGAGGCCTTGTCATCTATTCACTCCATAGATGAAGAGGGCACCAGCCGAGGAGGAAGTTCCTCAGTAAAAGGCAAAACTCCCTGTGGTTTAAAACCAGGTTCTGGGTTCTGTGTGAAAGACAGTTCGGGAGGAAGGGCTAGAGGTGAACTTGCAGTGTCCAAAGGTTGGGCCCTCATAGGGTGGGCCTGACCGACCATGCCTTGAGGTACGGAGGTAGTAGGTTTTATAGCCAGTGAAGATGAAGCATGCAGGTCTTTCCCCTTCATATGAACCCCAGAAATAACGATTGGGGAAAAAACAGAAATCCATTTGCCAGAATCCCGGAGCTGTGCCCAGCCCGCCGATGTCAAGGCTTTACTGACTGGCCGTGAAGCATCAGCTTCTTCTACCTGGTCAGCCCATGAGCGCTTCTGCTCAGAAGCAGTTTTAGTCAAATTTTTAAATACTCACTGTTTAGCAGCGAAAGAAAAGACCGTGGCATGCTGTTGGTCTGAAACAGAGGAAGCATAAACAGTACCTGTGACTGACTTTCCTGGGCAAAAAGATTGCAGTGTTGTAGCTGCAGCTACATTAGCTTGCAGGTTAGTTTCAGGAGTCTGCGGTGTGGCAACCTCGCTGTCAGTCTGTAATCCCTCAGCTGTCACGGATACCTCTGATGATGCTTCCGCATTCCACTGCTTGTCAGGAGGCAAAGAATGCACCGAAGGACAGGCGGTCAAATCCGTTTAGTGTTCTGAAGTAAAATCAGAAGTTGGCAAGAAACGCGTAACCTTACTTGTTTGCAGGGCTGAAACATCCATCAAACCTTCTGTTTCGGCATATAAGCCCATTTCTGCGGACACTTCCAAAAAGATTTCTGACTCCATATTCTCTGATGTAGAAACAGCAGTTGGCCCCATGGCCTGCAGCATGTCCTGCTGCAACGAAGGCTGCTCAGCATCTGAGCCCTCCATCCTGACGGTCAGCAAGTCCTCCTACTGGCCAAGAGTTGGGGAATTTCCACGATGCCCTGGTCAAATTCCCTCCATTTACTAAAATACCACCAACACCTTAATCTGGTTTAAAGTCAGTTGGCATTCATGTGTATCCCCCCTCCTCCTTCCCCCAGGTCATGCCTGAAAATAGGCAGAATTTGTCTAGTGCACTTACCCGGTCAACAAAAACTAATTAAATAAAAAAATATGCTGGCTGCTTTTGTGGGGATGTCCTATGGGGGTGGGTAGGAGGCTACTGTGAGGGGGGCACAGGACATCAGGGACTTTTTCAAAACTGACAATGAGGATCAGGTGAAGGAGGGAACACTTGGCACCACAGAATATTTTGCAACTGCCAACAGGGACAGGTTGAGGGAAGGGGAACCCATGCAGTTATGATTTTGTGTTTAACAGCTGCAAAGCTGAACACAGGCTGCAGTGTTGAGACCACAGTCAGGATGCAATTCAAGGAGCTGGAGATTGCTTCTCATTTTGTAATGATGCTATAATGGGATGCAAATTTCCACTTTTTGGCCTGTTATGGCAGGGTAGTCATTTGCATGGTAAGGTTCTGGTCCAAGGCTTGGGCCTCAGGAGCAAACAGGTTTGCCATTTGCACATGTCTTCCTTGATCCTGTTTATGTGTGCAATGCATATTCATTGACCCCAGCTGTCTTCTGTTCATAAGTCTGTAGGGGGCTTTGCCTGCAGTTTGTACGTTCCTTGCACTGCACTCACAAGGGGGTATTTTGGAACATTCATTGGACAGGAAGACTGTGCTCCAGACATGTTCAAATATACCACTCTGAGCATGTTGTGCTACTTTGTATACTGGTTGGGGACTTTGCTTGATGCTTTGCTCAAGTTTCAAAAATGCTGCCCAGTATGACTACAGTAGTTCATCAGTCCAAAAGTGTCTTGTAAGAATAACCCTGAAAGTTATGCTGGCATCATGCCTCCTTTTCCCTACCAATTCTCATGTGTAATAAAACCTCTGTTTGCTAGCAAAAGACTCATTTTATCAGAAAAGGTAAGGCAATGCAAATGTATTTGTTAGGTGCCTGTCCAAGGCTCTAAGCACCATACAGATGGCAAGTAAAAATGATTAATACAGCACTCAAAAAGTACTGGGAAAAACAGGTGGTAAAAACACATAAATGCAGTTTAAAAACATACTGCCCCTGGCAATCAATAATTACACTAAGAAGTTTTGGTGTTCCCAAAAGCCTGATTAAAAAGCTGGTTCTAAAGTAAACCCTTAAAGTATTCCAGTGAGGGGGCTCCTCTAATCACAGCTGGGAGCACATTCCATGCGACAGGAGCTGCCACACAGAAACCTCTGTCTCCCAAAGATTTCACTTGGGAGTGTGGAACCATGAGGAATCCCACCTCAGAGGAATGAAGAGTCTGGATGACAGGGTATTTGGTCAGAAGGTCTTTCAGATAGCTGGGGGCCCAAATCATGCAGGGCTTTGTACACTAACAAACTTATCTTGAAGCTGATGTGCCATCTTGCTGGCAGCCAGTGCAATTCCCGAAGAACCATCATGATATGCTTGACTGTGCATTCCAGCTCTCAGCTGGATTGCCACATTTTGCATGAGAAGCAAGTGACACTCCAGCTTCACAGATAGCCCTAGGTACAGAACATAACAGTAATCCAAATGGAAGGTGACAAATGTGTACACTAGTGTTTTCAAGTCAGGATGTGCAAGATAGGTGCGAATTTGTGTGATGTTCTGTAGACGGTAAAAACCACTACGGACAACAGATGACACCTGATGTTTTAGTGTCAATCTGTTATCCACAAAAATACCCAAGTTCTTTACCCTATCAACAGCACGTAGTGTGGAGCCATTTAGTAATGCCAACAAGGCAAAATCACTATTTATTGCTGTAGCTGCTTGATCCCATTCCACCAGTAGCACCTCCATCTTTGATGAGCTGAGCCTGAGTCAGCATGAAGCCATCCAGCCATGGATTTCAACCAAGTACTTGTCTAGCACAGCTACTGCGTTTACCCCATTAGGTGCACATGACAAACAAATATGGGTATTCTCTGCATAGCAGCAAAAACCAAGACCTCGGTTCCCTTGGTTTGATGGGACCCTGAGGGAGTTGAGGCGAGTTGGATGAAGGCTGGAGTGGTGCTGGTGAAAACCCAGCTTGGATGCTGACAGACTTAGACTGATGTCCCATTATAAGGACTATCAGTCAGCTATTTCCCATAAGAAGGCAGAGTTCCTGTCAAGGGAGATTGCTGCTGCACAGAACCAACCAGCCCAGCTCTTCCGGACTGTGGACAGACTGTGCAGTCCAGCCTGTCTCTAGTCATGGAGAGTGTTGTCACAAGGAAAGTGTGCCAAGTTTGCTTGATTTTTTGCTGATAAGGTTGCTGGCATCAGGTCTGATATCTGTGTGGTCAGCTCCAATGGGGATTGCGATGGTCGGTGGGAGGTTGCTGCTCCTTGGTTTGTCTAGTCTGACTTTGACCAGTTGACGATTGCAGACGTCGTGATGATCATCCAGAATTTGCAGCTGACCTGCTGTAGTTTGGACCCGGGCCCAACTCACCTCCTAGTGGGGTGAGCTGAAGTTATTAACCCGGTCCTAGTGGAGATAGTCGGGTGTTCTTTAGAGACAGGTATGTTTCTGGACACCCTGAAGGAGGTGGTAGTAATACCTCTCCTTAAGAAATCCTCTCTTGACCCTGGCTGTCTTGGTAACTGCAGGCCTGTCTCTAACCTTCCTTTTGTAGGCAAGGTTATTGAGAAGGCGGTTGTGTTGCAACTGGAAGATCATCTTACCATCCACGAGATCTACGATCCTCTCCAGTCGGGTTTTAGGAAGAGGTATTGTACCGAGACACCACTTGTTTGGGTGCTCAAATGATCTCCTGATAGCAAGAGATGAGAGGACCCATTCCATCTTGGTTCTCCTTGATCTCTCTGCAGCATTTGACACTGTGGCAAACGGGGTGCTACTAGAGTACCTGTGGCTCATCTGTGGACTGTCAGGTATGATCCTAAGGTGGTTCCATTCATACCTCTCTGGTAGGTTTCAGAGAGTGGTGTCTGGGATTTTTTTCTTGGACTCAGTCTCCCTGTCTTGTGGGATTCCCCAGGGCTCTGTGTTGTCACCCTTGTTGTTTGCTGTGTATATGCTGCCATTGGGAGACATTGTGAGGTGGTATGGGCTTAGTTTTCACTGTTATGCAGATGATACTCAGCTCTACATGTCCTTTGTGCCTGAACAGGATGATGCAGTCTTGGTATTTAACAACTGCCTCACCAAGATCCAGGACTGGATCAGTGCCAATTGGTTGAGGTTGAACCCTGACAAGACCGAGGTGTTGGTTGTGGACCTGGGTCATCAGGCTGAGGGGTAACTGGTGGGGTGGCACTCTGGGCTTTGGCTCGGGGGCAATCAGCTGTTGACCTCTAACCAGGTGCATAACCTGGGCATTATTTTTGATGAAGGGCTGACGCTTAAATTTCAGGTGTCAGCCATTGTTATATCCCCTTTTTACCATCTGAGGAATATCACCCAGATTATACACCTGATCCCCCCCGGCCCGATGACCTTCCAATGTTGTTCCATGCCTTTGTGACCTGCCGCCTTGACTATTGCAATTCTCTGTATCTAGGTCTTCTGGGGGTTGACATTCGCCTTCTGCAGCTGGTGCAGAATGCTGTGGCTAGGCTGCTGACAAGCTTATCTCAAGTATCTCATGTTACACCTCTGCTCTGCAACCTGTACTAGCCTCTGGTTCAATGGCAAGTCATCGTCAAGGTCGGTTTGCTGACCTATAATGCCCTACACAGACAGGGTCTGCATTACCTGCAAGAATTCCTGCATCCTTACTGCCCCCTCTGCCCACTCCGCTCTGCCAATGAGGGATTGCTAGATATTTCCAGGGTCTGCCTGAAGTCTTCCAGTGCCAGGGCATTTTTGACTGGCACTTTTTAAAAATAAAGTGAGTTGAGTTGAGCTGAATACTTGATGATGTCTCCCTGTGGGAACATGTACACAGTGAATAAAATGGATACCAAAATTGACACCTGAAGCACTCCACAACAGATAGCAGCAGTATCTGAGATCTTTCCAGCCACAGCTACCTGTTGCACTCTGAGGATAAGTAGGACTTAAACCACCACATCACTGTACTCAGGAGTCCTACATAGTGTCTCAGATATGACAACAGAACTACATGATCCACTGTGTTAAATGCCAAGGACAGATCTAGCAGTACCAAAATGGAAAAATGACCACTGTCTTTTGCTAGGAGAAGAGCACTGAACACCATGACCAGAGCAGTCTATGTGTTATACTGAGGCCTAACCCTAGCCGGAAATGGCTCAAGGATCTCATAATATTCCAAAGCAAGGTCTTTGGTCAATTTGCAAACTTAATAATGTGCCGCATGTGTTTTACAGTAACCATTCTGGAAAAGGCTAAAGCTTGCTAACTTTAATTATTGCCATTACATGTTTCAGGCAGAAACAATTAACTTGATTCATTGAAAAGATTAGTAATGCAGAACTGCAAAAGCAAAGTATGGGTCAAACACAGATATATGTTTTACTGTGTATTACTGGAATATATTTTAGCCACATGGAATGTAAACTTCTTTGATCTATGCTTTTCCTTTATCTCTTCGATTAGAAAAAGCATACGTGCAGATCAACAATAAAGTACTAATAGAATGTGATACTTTTACTATCAACTATGAACCAGAAACTGTAATAATAGATTGCAACAAGAAAGCCAAGTCATTGTGGACTCTAGAGAGGGTGATTGGAAGAACAGGCTAATTTATTATCCCCACAAAACAGAAAAGAACCTAAGACTTAAAGTCTTTCATTACTCATCTGTTTCAAAGGACTATGGTCAGTCTTTCTCTTTTCCCTTAATGCAATTATTCATATTGGTTCCTAGTTATAAAAGGCCTCTGACTGTGATGGACATTGAATTTGAAGAGGTACAGTACATGAGAACAAGTGACAGCAACAACAGATGGATAAAGGCAGTTGAACTTTTCCGCTTGTGCTCTAGCAGTGTTCAACCAAATAATGCACAAAGGATTAATGGAAAAAGTCAAGGCAATGTGGTTTCATGGGGTAAGCTCCTTGACTGAAATACTGGGCTCAAAACAGGAGGCAGAGGGTGGTAATTAATGAAGTCTTCTCCCAGAAATTGGTTAGTAGTTGCATACAACAGATGTCAGAACTCAGATTTTTAGCTTTTACATAGTAATACCTATTGTCACGTTCCATCATAACTCAAGGTATCTGGATACAGCCGTCACAATGACCTCAGCGGCAACTAGAATAATTTTGCACTTGGTATCACTGTTTCAAAATGCTAAAATACAGTATATACAGCATATCATAGCCTGCAGAGTTGCTAAAGTGTCAGCAGGTGTTGTACAGAAACAGTTCTGCCCATGTGCATGCCTCCACAAGCCCTTTAGCCTACCAGCTCTAGTGGTCATTTGTCAAACTGCAAGAAGACAGGCAAGTGCAAAGTGATGGCCTTGGCTATTCTCATTGGGCCCTATGCACAAAAGTGCATATAATATGCCAATAAGTGACTTAGGCAAGGCACACAGCTATGCAGCGTGCAGGTGACAGCCGCTATGTGGCATGCACGAATGTCACTATGTACAGGGGGTGTGGTCTGTGGAGATGTGAAGCAATCCACACAGGCTGAGTAGGCTACACACCAACACACAGTAATGCCCCTTGACCCCACCATATAAGGAGAGGTAACCATCACTAGATAATGGCGGATGAGGAAGGGGATGCGGATGGAGCAGCACAGAAAACAGAGGAGGGCGATGGAAGTGGAGGCCGGGGTGGGCGTGGGTGTGGACGTGGCCACACATGGGATGCTATGCACTCCAGGGCAACCAACGTCAGTGGGGGACAGATCACTACCATGGTCACTGACATACATCAGAACTACAGACGATTGTATGGTGCAGAGGCACTGTCAATACTAGCCAAGGTCAAGACCAGGATTTGGCTGGACAGCCAGGTGGCCGTAAACACTGCTGGGTCCAAGGCAAGGACACTAACGTGATTAAACACAAATGGCGTGACCTGAGGGTGACAGTGAAGCGGAAGCATGCCTCCGGCAGCAGGGCACTCTGAGGCACAGGAGGGGGCTCACCATGCATGGACAGCCAGCTGACCCCTGGAGTGACTCATCTCAGAGACGCTCACTGATGTCGCTTTCCACGGCCAGGTAGATGGGGTGGACACCATCGAAGGCAGGGCCACCAAACATGCATGTGGCTGTGCAATTCCAGCTAACACTGTGGCCACATTAACCCTCTTATAATGTACCCACAGGCAGTGCATGCCCTGCCCAGAGAGGCACAGTGCCCACCAGGGAACAATCTACCACCTGCCGCCACAGTGACATCGGCTGTCCCAGTGAAGTGACACACCACAGCGGAGCACGAAGGTACGTATGCACACCCCAGGGAGGTCCTGTGGTGGGCAACGTCCATGCCAATCCAGTAACATGCCATTTGTCCCCCAACAGGTGTGGAGCCAGAGATGGAGTCCCCGGCAGAGATGAGGAGTGAGGAGGACAGCTCTGTTACTCCACAAGAGGTGGATACTGCAATGGAAAGTGACACAGCTGTAGGGATTGACACGCAGCATGCACGGGATGCGTGTGCAATGGACATGCACAGACAGACCTCTTGCTGGGTGCAGACCCCCACACAAGCAGAGGTGCCATCGGTGGTACAGCTCAACATGGGCTGATCATGGCACTGCACACCAACAGCAACAATAAGTGCCCATCCAACCATACCAGGACACGCCATCAAGCAGCCCAGGCACACACTTACATTGAAGGACAGTACCGGCAATTGCAGCAGCTTGAGCGTGACTTCCTTGATATGCAGTGCCAGAACACTGCTGCTGTGGTAGCCCAGATGGGGGTGAACAGCAATATGTATATGGCCATCCTGTGGTGCACCACTGCACTCGAGGGCATCCACGAGCTCATGCATAGCCCACTGGCAAGGGTGTTCCAGGGCACCACACGCCAGCACCAGCCACTGACACGGGCACACAGTGGTCACCAGCAGCAGCACATCCAACACAGAGGCCAGAGGGGAACAGGCACACCATGCCACACACAGTGCCTGAGAAGCCATGCCATGCCAACAGCAGGGGTTCTCAGGCACTGCACACACTACCAACACCAGGGGACAGTGATGTTGCTGGGTGTCATGCAGCAGGATGCAGCAGATGGTGCCAACGGTGAGGGCATGGGCTCTGACAGGGCCACTGTTGGATTTGGGGGGTAGAACTGGACAATGCACCTGACCACCGGGACGTAGACTTGAAAGCAGGACTTCGGCCCTTCTCATGGGCTGGCCTGATGCAGAGGTGACAGGGTAGCAGTGTTCCATCATGCACAGCTGCAGGTCATGCCCGACATGGGCACACACATGCCATGCCACGACCATGGGACAGCCAAACCAGGGCGACAGATGCAGGACACTGGCACACACACACACGTGAAGTGCACAAGCATGGCAACATCCCCAGCACCCATCCATCCACCCACCCTTAACGAGGTGCACTCAGGGACATTCATCATTATTCACTGCCATGCACCCCCCCCGACATGTGCCACCCCGGCACGCATCTGCAGGGCCACAGTGCTGTGCACCCTGCTGCATGAGAGCATGGTGCAGAGCTATGCCAAGGCTGCGGGTCATGGCCATGACACTACACCTCAGCCGCCTGCACTTTGTGGTGTTAGCAGCAGAACGTGCCCTTCACGAGTGCCTGCCAGGCTACACAGCCGCCCACCATCCCTGGCATCTGGACACACATGTCATCATCGTCCCCATTGCCCTGGGGGGCATCAGGAGGCATTGGATGCATTGGCACGTCTATATGCATTGCGATGTCATGCAGCATGGCACACACCATGAACACCCAGCATGCCCTGGTGGGGCTCCTGCCAGTATGGTCCAGGCACTGGAACAGCACCTTCAGCTGACCAATTGTCCTCTCTACAACAGCTCTCATCTGTTTGTGTGTGAGTTGTATGCCACTTCAGCAGGGGTTGCAGGGTCATGGAATGGTGTCATCAGGTAAGTTCACAGTGGATATATGCTGTCACCTGCAGTTGTGTAGAAGGATGTGTCAGTGACATAGCACATGTAGGAATGCGTTGCTATGTACCCAGTATGGTATGTGCTACTTACCAAGTAGCCACTCATCAAGGTGTCCAGCTCTACGCAGCACACCCATGCCAGACCCATCCAGAATATAGGAGTCATATGTTAAGCCCGGTACTTGACACACATGTCCATGATGATGCCCCTGGCATCACATATGACCTGGCAATTAATGCTGTGGTAGCTCTTGCTTTTCCTATATGCCTCCTCATGTGCTGCTGGTGTGAGGATGGCAATGTGTGTTCCATCGATGGCACTGCACACATTAGGCATGCCGTGTATTGCACAGAATGCCGTGTATTGCACAGAATGCCTCTTTGGTCACCTGTATCTCCGCTGGTGTAGTTGTAAAGGTGATGTGCTCCCCCAGATGCTGTAGTAGGGCACCCATCACCTGTGCAACTGCCCTGGATGCTGAGGACTGGCACGCACCAACTGTGTCACCTGTCACACGCTGCAATGACCTCATGGCATAGTAGCCCAGGTGCATACCATTTTCGTCTCCACGGTCTCCATGGTCATGGCATGTGACAACTGTGTCTGGGGTTCAGCTACTCCATCGATGCTGTTACACAGCCGGGTGATTGTGGCCCATGGTAGCTGGACCAGCTTGATGCAGTGGGTGTCACGCAATGCTGATGCATCGATGTATGTGTGGAACACACGTGGCCATGGTCCCCATCACCATCTCTGCTCTGCAAGCTCAGCAATGAGGTGTACGTGCATTAGTACACCTGAACACATAACGATGCACTCACCGAGCTTCCTGTACAGCGGTGCACCACTCACAGTGTTCCCCTATGTACTGCCACTTTGCGGCCATTGTGCCTTTAACAGGGCATGGCCATATGGAAGTATGACACACCTGGACACATGACAGCGCCACGTGCAGTGGCTTGTGGCGCATGCACTGATCAGAATGGCAGGCATCATGTTGGTGCAGAGGGCAATGTTTCCACACCATCTTTTCCTTGTGGCAGACTCCAATTATATGGACAACTGGGGGTGTGGGGACCTGTGGGTCATCAGGGCCTTCAGACAGTTACGTATGCTGTGCAGTGTCTGCTGTGTAGCAGGCACGATGGGGTGATGGCATGTGTACACAGCATAGGTCAGGCTAATGAGTGTCTTCTTACATCCATAGGACCAGCGTGGGATGTCCAGCTGAATAGAGCTAACTCTGCAGGTGCAGCCAAACGATGCCAAGCTGTATGTCTCCTCCACGGCAGCCTGCGGGATGTGATTCCAGCAATGGCTTCCTGAATACCTGGTTCTGAAGGGGGGTGACCTCTTCTATGAGGATGACACATACAGGGCATGGGAAGTCTACAACCCATCACCAGTGAGTACCCTGGGCCTCAATGATGCGTGTTGTCCAGCATGTGTGTGTGTGTGGGTGTACTGACCTCTCTCCCTTTCTCTTTCAGTGTTACAGGGGACCAATGAGGCGAGCATGCTGCGCTATTACAGCAGACGCCCGCAAGTATCAGATGTCCAGGAGGAGGAGGAGGACAAGGGGGACAGCGAGGTGTCAACGCCAACAAGGCCCTAGCTGGTGACTGGCTCACAGTAGGGGGCAACAGCAGCTGCCAGTGGGACCCTGTAGTGATGGCCTGGGCACGCTAATGGACTTTCATAGTATGTGGTGGCTATGGCCATGCTGAGGGGACAGGTGTGTGGGGATGCATCGGGGAACCTTTCTGGACACCACTGGGCTGCTGTTACCTATATTCAAGGATGGAGGGCAGTGTGGGTCAGCTACACATGGGGCATGGTGCTGTATGGGGGGAATGCCTGTGTGTTAGGGGACAGAATGTGTTGTTCTGGGGTGGGGGACAGATGTGTTGGGCACAGGGTGTAATTATGCGGGGGCCGGGGTCATGTTTGCAGGGGTCCAGCGTGTTGTTGGTCAGGGGGATGTGCAGAGCACACTGGGAGTTATTCTTTTTTTGGGGGGAGTGGGGTTTTGTTATTGCTGTCCTTTGTTTACTTTACTGTGCATCATTAAATCTGCTATATGCAGCCATCTGTGTGTTCACTATCTTGGGGGAAGGGCTGCATGTCTCTAAGCCAAGCAGGGCCTTGCCTGTTGGGTGAGGGATGCTTGGGCATGTGCCCATGTGCAGCCGCTCACTGGATGGACCCGCACAGGTGCAGGCCCACAGCTGTGGTAGTGGCCCATGTGCACATCTCACTGTTGTGATGTGCCGCCTGCCCTGGCTGTCATATGTGGTGGTTGTTTGTGTACCAGCTACATGCCATGTGTGGCTGCCATGTGTACCCTGCCATGCAGCATGCCCGATAGGCAGCATTGCTTTGCAGCCGTCATGTTGCTAGGGCACATGCCAGCATGCATGATGCACTTTGGCATAACACTGGTGCATGTGTGCATGCCCAGTCATGTCTGGGGCAATGCATGCCACCACCTGCATGCCTGTGCTGGGATCCTCCATGCAGTAGGCACACCACTATGCCACTCTTTATACAGCATAACTTATGCGGCGTCACCTGCATGGCATTCTGTCATAAGTGGCATTGTGCATATGCACAGCATTTGCCTATGCATCATGTTACATGGCCACGCCCCCACATGGTGGTGCCACGGAGTGTTGGTGTTTCCTTCTGCACTCCTGCTGCATGCCCTTTGTGCATGCTGTGTTCTGGGGGCATGCATGTCGGAGTGACATAGCGCTTATCTATTGGCACCATGCACGGAGACGTGTGGTGCATATCTTTTGTGCATAGGGCCCAATGTTTCTTAACTCAGGATATTGACATGACTAGACATGAGGGAACATGACAATGGGTACCACTGTATTCCCGACCTAGGTACATGTACTGTAATCTGGATAGGAAGACTGAACATGGAATTTGCAAGTTTGTGGATGGAATGAAGTTCAGGGACAAGGATAAAAACAAATGGAAAAAAAGAAGAAGAAAAGAGGCAACATTGGATCTCAAAGGTGTTGCCATCACAGAGTGTATACAGTACTTTCCTACTCCAAGTACAACAAAAACATAACTTTGTAAGCCATATCATCTGTTGCAAAACTTCAATTTCATTGAACTACGAGCACAGTAGGGCTAACCTTTGTGTCACTCTGACATTACTGCTGGGGTGGAACTGGATCTGACTGCTGCTGCTTTTATAGCATAATTGATTTAAAGAGTTAGCAGTGCCAAAAATAACAGGCAGAAAATGTTACTGATTTGGAAAAGTAGACAGTTGTTACTTTTTATTTCTGAATTTTTTTCATGTTCCTTGCACTAATTAGTTTCCTGCCTGATATCAATTATTTATTTGTTCCATTTAGCTTTGGTTAATGAGGTAGATATATTAGACAAATACATTTCTATTTTCAGGTATGACCCAGAAGTGTACAAGAGAAACAACAGTACTGTTATTCAGAATTGCACATAAAGCAAGGTGGGATGAAACTGCAGGTACAGTAGAGCAGGATAAATCTACCAGA
This sequence comes from Neoceratodus forsteri, assembly GCA_016271365.2. Taxonomy (NCBI): domain Eukaryota; kingdom Metazoa; phylum Chordata; order Ceratodontiformes; family Ceratodontidae; genus Neoceratodus; species Neoceratodus forsteri. The sequence goes on from CM057452.1 coordinate 1,880,220,352, forward strand.
AGCAAACTATAATGCAATAAAAGTAACACAATAGGCAGCCGACAAGAGATAGTCACAAACAACAATTTACCACCTGGAATGGGAACAAATACAACAGCAGACAGTTACTAATAGGCAGTAATAAATAACAGCTAGGCTTGAATGAGAACACTGTTACAGCAAAAAATAGCAGTTAGTTAATGTGATGACACAGGTTATTTACTTGGAAGCTGACATATGTACTGCTATTCCCTTCATAGTGCATCAACATTGTGACCTCTTGCATTCTGACATCGCTAGTAACCAACCTGGTAGCTACTGAGTGACTCTTCTTGGTCAGTTCTGATGTCATAACTAGTAAGATCTCAATGCTGATGACGTATGCAAGGTAATAGAACTAGTTAGAGGGGGCTGGATTTTCAAAAGGTGCCGCGGGGCTGGCATCAAGCTCTGCTTCAGACCTTTCATTGCAGCAGCTGCACTATTCCATTTGCTGTAACTGTGCCTGAGTTTACAACTTTCGCACAGTCATGATAATTTACTTGCTTTATGGCAGGCTTGCACCAAATTTATGGCAGTCTGCACCAAGTCTCGGATGCAAGCTTTGTTACAATGGTCTCCAGTATTAACGAAAGCTAGACCACAAAAAGATGGTCCTGCAAGTGTCAAGTGCTGCAGGGAATAGAAACTCCCATTAGATTGCCACAAGCCCCATGCACCATATCTCTGGTACACCCAGGGCTTGCATCAGTCTTGGGCTTTTGAAAATCTAGCCTTGTATGTCAGCTGACGTACTGTGGGTCGCCCTGGAGACATGAAGGGGGGCCACTATTCATACAGGAGTACTCTAAAGGCCTCCAGCGCAGGAGGGTGAGGTGGATAAAGATATGATGGAAGCAATCTAAAGGATGGCACATGAAGGGCAGGTGTTGCTGGTAGGGGAATTCAATATATCGAACATGGATTGGAGACTAGCAGCTGTTGCAACAGTCAGAAGTATGGACATCCTGAACTCTCTTCATGAGGCGTTCCTCAGGCAACTAGTTAAAGAGCAGCTCTGCACTTTAGCATGCACTTTCATAAATAAGACGCTTCAGCTGTTATAGTATATTAGAGAATACATTTTTTTTGATTTTCAGTGTTCCTTTCCAAGATTTATAGCACATCTTCGCAATCCAGCTAAAAAGTCTGTATAGAAAACTTTTGATAACATTTGCCTCTCCCCTGTTGACCTCACAGTGCCTTGGTTTTATGACATCATAGTGCTCACCATAATAACAGATTGTGATGTCACAAACAGCAATTGTGTGGTGAGCAGGGGAGAGTCAGGATACACTTTGAAATACTCCATAAAATAATTGCTGCATTATCTACAATCTTTAGTAGACCAACAGCAGGGGAAAGTAAAGAAAATAAGAACTAGAAAATAGTAAGATTACACCATAACTGGTGTAAATCTACTAAATCTACTGTTTTTTAGCTTTTTATTATAATAGAGTTGCTCTTTAATGAACACACTCATGGGGAGGGGGAGGCAATATTGGACCTGGTACTAATAAACGAGGACAGTGTTGCTGATGTCACACTGGGTGGCCACCTGGGGACCAGTGATCTCTGTATAGTGTGCCTCAGTATAAGAACAAGGTCAGAATTGAGTCACTCTAAGGCCCTGTCCACACTACCCCTCTGTAATGTTACAGAGTGCCCAAACTGATACCGCAATGGTTTGTATTTACACCTGTAACGTTACAGAAGGTGTTTTCGTAACCATGGTTGAAACCACATATGAGGTGGTTTCAACAACGGTTATGAAACTGGTTATGCCTCGGTAACATTACCAGGCATAGTGTGGACATGTAGCACAGTCCCCCTAGCGCAGTGCGAGCTACTACATTTGTGAGATTAGGTGCCACGGTAATGTCGCCAACTCCGGCGTGGACCGGCGTTACCAGTCCCAAACAGACACCGCGGCAGTGTGGACACACTGCACCGCTCCCCGGTAGTAACGGTTTCTATCCGTTACAGGATCTGAGTGGTGCAATGTGGACAGGGCCTAAGGCGAGGATCCTGGACATCAGAAGGGCCAATTTTAAGAAAATGGTAGAATATCTCAGGGACTCCCTAGCAGGGATAGGGAAACTGGGGGAGGAAGGGAGTCAAGAAACAATGGGCAAACAAGGTAGCAAATCTGTGTGTCAGGCAGATTAACAAGGGCAAGAGAAAAAATAGACTGCTATGGTTCTCTAGAGAAATAGAGAAAGTAAGGGCAAAAAAAATTGCATTTAGAAGGGTACAAGAGGACACAGAAGGAGGAGGAGGATAGGGAGAGTTATCAGGAGAAACAAAGAGAGGCAGGGAGAGCAGCTAGGAGTGCTAAGGCGCAAACAGAGGAGAATATTGCCCAGTCAATAAAAAAAGAGGATAAAACATTCTTTAGATATATAAGAAGGAAGAGAAAGACCAAAGGAGTGATAGTGAGGCTAAAATGGGAAAGAGGGATTTGTGAGAAAGAGGACAAAAAAAGCAGACATATTGAACAATTACTTTTGTTCAGTATATACAGAGAAAGGGGTAGGTGACGGGTCTAAGATAAGGGACAATGGCATTAAAGGAAAGGAGGTGGAAACTAGTTCTTTTACAAAGGAGAGCGTCCTTAAGGAACTAACAAAATTGAAAGAAGACAAGGCAGTGGGACCTGACGGGGTGCATCCTAGGATGTTGAGGGAGCTCAAGGAGGTACTGGGGCACCTCTGATATGCTGTTCAACCTGTTACTAGAAGCAGCGGAGGTTCCAGGGGACTGTAGGAGGGCAGATGTAGTCCCACTACACAAAAGTGGAAATAGGGAGGAGGCTTGAAATTACAGACCTGTCAACCTGATTTTAGTAGTGGGTAAAGTAATGGAATTGCTACTGAAGGAAAGGATTGGGGAATACCTTGTAACCAGTGGATTACAGGATCCGAGGCAACATGATTTCACAGGGGGGAGGTCTTGCCAGACAAACTTTATAGAGTTCTTTGACTGGGTGACAAGGGAAGTGGATCAGGGAGGAGTGGTAGATGTGGTTTACCTGGATTTCGGTAAGGCCTTTGACACTGTTCCATATATAAGACTGGTGAGCAAGTTAGCAACCTAGGAGTGGGTCTAAAAGTAGTAAAATGCATTAAGAAGTTGGCTAAGCAATAGGAGTCAGAGGGTGGTACTAAATGGGCTCCATTCTGGAGAAGGCAAGGTGACCTGCAGGGTGCAACAGGGGTCAGTTTAGGCCCAGTCTTCTTCAATGTCTTTTTTATCAACGTTGCAGAAGGCCTGGAAGGGGAAGTATGCCTGTTTGTGAATAACACAAAAGTCTGCAACAGAGTGGACACACTGGGGGGGGGGATGACGGATGATTGGAAAAAGCTGGAAGAATGGTCAAGGGAATGGTAGCTGGGTTTCAGTGCATACAAGTGCAAAATCATGCACTTGGGGCACATAAACCCAGGGGCATCATACCAATTGAGTGGGGAGGAATTAGCAACCACAAAATAAGAAAGGGATCTAGGGGTCATCATTTCTAATGATCTGAAAGTAGCCTAGCAGTGTGATAAGGCAGAGGGGAAGGCTAGCAGGATGCTTGTGTGCATAGGGAGGGGCATCACCAGCAGAAACAGAGAGGCAGTACTACCCCTGTATAGATCACTGGTAAAACCCCACCTCAAGTACTGTGTCCAGTTCTGGAGGCCCCAATCTTTGGAAGGACACAGATAGGGTAGAGGCAGTACAAAGGATGGCCACAAAAATGGTTCAGGGACTGCATCAAATACCCTAGGATGAAAGACTCAAGGAACTAAATATGTACCTCTGGAGGAAAGGATGGAAGGGGACAGAAACATTCAAATACCTCACAGCTCTTAATAATGTACAGAGAGGTGGCATTTTCTATAGAAAAATATGCTCCAGGACAAGGGGTCATGATATGAAGCTGAAGGGGGGGGCTCAGAGGAGATGTGATTAAATATTTCTTCACAGTGAGGGTGGTGGACACCTGGAACAGCCATCCAGCAAAGCTGGTGGGTGCTAAAACTGTAACAGGATTCAAGCATGTATGGGATAGACAAAGGGGACCTTAGACATAAGGCAAAGGAGGGGGTAGAAGACCAGAGATTGAGTATGGTCTGTGGTGGCACAGTAGTGGGGAATATAGGGCAGACTAGGTGAGCCAAGAGGTCCTTATCTGCTGATAACGTACATGTTTCTATGTGCAGTGTGCAGTGTGAATTAAACAAGATCACGACCCATTCCTCGGTGCTGACAGATGGAGGATCGCTCTGGCATGCTGGTAACCCAGGTTCACATTCCAAACCTAGAATGTCAGTAGCAAAGGCTGGTAGGGAGGGTTTAGAGTGTACAATGGATGCTGTCCTTCCAGTTTGGGGGTGGGGGGTTGGGGCTTTAACATACCACTACTACATTGGCTCCTGCTGGTTGCTTGGTTAAGGTGTCTTGACAGCTTGCATGATCACACACCATTTAACACTTTGCAAGCCAGTTGCAAGTATGTGTAAAATAAGGGAGGAGGCATGAAGAAAGTCAATGGAAATGCTGCACCAGTGTATTGGATGATAGCCTGCCTGGCCGACCCATGTCAAAACACCCCATAGGGCACCAGTGAAGGGCCCCTTCTGTTGTGTCACCATGGGTAAGGTGGCAATCCCTCCTCTTGGCCAGGAGATGCCCCTGGAAAGGACAAGCTGACAATTGTTGAGAATGGAGTGGAATGCATTCCTCCACAAGACCAGACGAGGCCCATGACTGGGATGAGCCAGCTCCAATGGTAACGTGGGGGACATCCGAAGGTCTGGATGACATCACTGGTGGCAGCTAGGGGTGAGTCTGGTGGGCAGACAAGGTTGCTGTAGGGCCTGAAGCAGTGGGGTGCCAGTGTCCTGACAAAAAACAATAATCACCAAAGAAGTACTCAAGCATTTCATTAAGGCTACTAGCTCAACTAATGATGACAAGGAGAGCTGTTGAAATACAAAATCACACATGCCCCTTAATGCAAAGCATCATGGGCTACATATGCAAATCACCACAGAATATTATGTTGGTTCAACTTTAAGCAGAAATGCATGGTGCCAAAAGGCCTCCCACACAGTTTGCAAAGGGTGCCAACAGAAGACACAGACACGTGTTTCATCCTACCAGGACTCATCAGTGTGCCTCATGTGTTTGACACCACAGTGGAATTAACCAGCTACCCAAGATGGTCTATCTGGGTTATGTTGTGGTGAACCCAATTAAAACAAAAAAACAAGTTAAAAGACAAAGAACCTCACGTGCAAGCACTGAGCCAATGGTTACCCCAAAGGACATTGGCTGGGAAGCCAAGTTTCAAAGAAATACAAAATCACACATGCCCCCATACTGCAAAGCATCATGGGCTACATATGCAAATCAACACAGAATATTATGTTGGTTCAACTTGAAGCAGAAATGCATGGTGAGAACTGTTGGATACATGCTCTCTCAACCCACTTATGTCATGCAGTTTCAGTGATGTTTTGGATTTCAGTCCTTTTCTACAATAAGAACTGATGGTATTTCTTTAAGGATGCCAAACATGAATAGTAATACTGTATCTCTCTCTCTCTCTGTCTATTGTAGGTCCATTGGAATAACTTCACAAAGAGGTGCATGCTCTGGAGGTCCCATAGTAAAAAACGTGTTATAGCTTAAAGGGGGCCTTTTTTGCACAGAAAGTATAGATGGTCTTTCATCTACAGTATCGCTCCAAGACAAGTACTGATTACCAGTGCCCTGCTAGTAGAGTATAAATATTATAATTCTGACATTATACATACTGTAGCTATTTTACAGGGGAAACCCTTGTTTACAGATGCCCTGCTGTTGCTGAAATGTACATCTTCTAACCTAGCCACATCAGAACTTTTCTGGTGGTTATCATTTTGAATTTCTTATTGCACAAGTAACCACCCCTAAGCACTTGCAGTGAGCACTTTAATTATTTACACTTCACATATACACTTTGACACTGCTGCATCCAAAAAGGCTGTAACAAGCATTGCTTCTAATTGATTTGCATGTAACTAATGGAGCTACAGAGCTAAGAAACAACAGTGGGCCCATACAACTCTGTCACTAGCAAAGGCATCACAGCAAATGTCTGGGGGTTGGTCGAGCCACTTTTATCATCTGATAGAGTTGTGGCAAAGGAGCTTGGCAAAGCTGCACCAACGAATAGGGCTGATGAAGGGCTTGATGCAACCTCTGCATCACCCTTTGAAAACTGATTATGTTTGTATTACTAATGAAAATTTTGCAATCGTACATAACTGGCTTTGTGTGTGCTACATTTTTTTGTTGTACATGTATCAAGATGTAAGTACACAAGTATAGATGCTGCAGAAATCCAAAGGTATCGTGATACTCTGCAGCACAGGCACATAATAGCAAATAGACTTTATTGTTAATTATTGTAAGGTTGTGCACCCTTGATATATAATCAATAGATCTACATTTTGCATTTGCATAGGTCTGACTCCTGACATTTTGTGGTACTGAGGCCACAGTACCAGGTGCAGGACTTGCGTGTTGTTGCAGAACTCAAGCACTGCAATAGAATTGACAATATGTCATGAGTTCCATTTAATAAATGCTGGTTTCCCATAATTATGCACTGCTGCCCTCTATTTGTTTGTCCTGAAGGCCCTGTCCCACACTTTGCCCAATTTCATTAATTAAATTTGTTTTGGTGCTGAAATGTCCTGTTCTACCTCAACAAGTCTTCCTGAGATAATGCTGATACAGACACATAAAACAAAGCAGCAGAAGGAAGACAGATGTCATGAAAGAATTCAGGAGCCAGATCTGTATTACATGAACACATTGATGCTGCTGTTATAAGTGTAGTACTAATTGTGATATCTGTGTGATACATTGCATTTTGGTACCACTGTAGTTGTTCCACACATCACTTTTCTTAAGACAATAGTACTGTACATGGGTTGAAACAAAGTCTTAAACCAGTTTTATACAGTATGTATTTATTAAACTTGGTTTACCGGGTGAGTGCGCTAGTAACAAGTACCCTTTTCAGGCATGACCCCAGTACAGAAGCACAGACAAACAGGAAAACAAGTTACAGTGAATACATACAAATTTATAGCAAGTTGTAGGCAAACATGAGCACGTATGGTGCAGTAAATCTACAAAACCCTGCATTGACAAGGACCGGATAAATATTAAAACTTCCAATGGCTTATCAGACATTTTCCAAATCTTGGGAAATCTTACAGGCTTCCCTGCACTTTCACTTTGAATGTTCATTATACTATGCAAATGGAGATATTGGAATTATACTGTATTTAAAGAATGATGAAAGGGGAATTTAGATGTGCAGGTCTCCTCAATGTCTAAAAGAACATGATATGCTCTTTCTAACAAGGTACTGGTCCTATCTGTCTCAGCAGTCCAGCTATTTCCATATCTATATCAGCCCTATATTAAATAAAGGCAGCAGACATTTCATGGTACCTTGAGACAAAGAGGGATATTGCAGTTGATGAAGCTATGTTTAACACCTCACAGCCTGCCCAGCACTAGTATCATTTTCTGTCTCAAGGGGCCATGAAATGACTGGTGCCTCAGTTTTCTGTAGGGCTAACACAGATAGGGTAGCTCCAGAGTGATGTTCTAGTTAGCGTTTAAGTAACAAAAGTATGGAAATGCGGTGTTAGGGTTTCCAACCCTAACAATCCACTCCCCAGCCTGCACACACCAACAGGTGTTGGGAGTGTGCCTTGCAGTTGTCAGCCATAATGCTTACCCCAGTCCATAAGTAAATAAGCTGAGATGGGTACAGTATAGGAGAATGGAGTGAGCATTAAGGCTCATGACCCCAAGGCACTCCCTGATACCTGTTGGTGTGTGCAGGGTGGGAGTGGAGTGTTAGAGTTGGAAACCATGTCACCACATTTCCCTACTTTTGTCACTTCAACCCTAACTAGATCATTAATGAATTTTTGCAATTTATTTCCTTACTTTTTAAGATAGTATAATTGTATCTCAATTTGCCTGTGGGAGTGCATGGACCTCCGGGCCCTGCTCTCCCATCCCTCTGTAGGTGCATATAAGTATGCAGCTATGGAAGCACAGTGCCCTCCTGGCCCTGCACTTTGATTTATAGGACAACAGTAACCAAATTGTCAGCATAGCCATCTTATTATCCCACCTCATGTACCCAGAACAGAAACTTTTCAAATCCCCGCCAAAACGTAATTCTGCACAACTGCAATGCCATTCCGCGCCATAGGTTCAACAACATCTTTTGGCCAGGATTAAAAAATGACAACTGTGATGTACATGAGGTGGGGTAGTAAGAAGGCTATTTTGGAAATCTGGGGTCAAAATATGCAAAAATTTCCAGTTATGAGCTTGCGTAGAGAAATTGCAACAAATGGTCGTAACTTTGCCATTTTTACATATGCTGACCCCAAATTTTCACATAGCCTTCTTATGACCCCACCTCATGAACAATATGATTGTCATTCCACAAATCCCACCCAAAAGGTGAATTCCACAAGCAACCAAGAAATCATCTTTCAGGTAGGAGTTGCATAACAAGAGCCATACTGTTCATGTGGTGGGGTCCCCAAATGGCTATGCTGAAAATTAGGTGCAAAAATGTCAAAAAATGGCTGAGTTATAAATAAGAATTGAAAACCCCCATTGAAATAAATTGAACTGCATTTACATTAGTTTCTCATATTGCAGTCGCTGGTTTGATCAGAGAGTGGATCTCAAACCTAGGACCTGTCCAGGTGAGTGAGGGTGTGTGTGGGTGTACTGGGGAATGTGAGGAGGTAGGTGCTAAGTGGGAGGTGTGGTGGGCTGATCGGCAAGGGATCTTTTTTGTTGCAGGTTTAAAAAAAAAAAATAAACATCAAAGGACCATTTTCTTTATTTCAGCTTGTAAGAAAAGTCAGTGTGCCTGCAATGGGAGGGTGGGGAGGTGGGAGGGGGGGTGTCACTAGACACCAGTGAATATAATAATGAAAATGTGGTGGCATAGGAGCCATGTTTGTCAAATTGTTGGTTGGGCCCAGGGGTCAGAGGAAAAAGTCTCTAGCGAGCAAGTTTTCAAGTTAGCTACTAAAAATACTCTCATGTTCAAAATATTTCAAAGCAGGACTGTTGCTTTCACAAATAAGTTAATTTACTTAAAAAATGAAACTGTTTTTATGTTTTCTAGAAATGAAACCCAACAGGGGGCCAAAGAGTACAAAATGGGAGCAAGTTTCATTGGAAAGGCAAGGCCCCTTTTGAATGAAAGGGATTGAAAACATGTCCTTGTCACTTTAATATTTGATCAATATATGCAAGACTCAGCGAACAGCCTCAGAGCACAACTAATCTGCAAGAATGATGAGATGAGGCACAGAACAGAAAAGCAATCATTAAGAAACGCAAAATGCAACAGTCAACCAACATGAAACCTTGCAATGCAAATACAGATGCAAAGAATTTGTCCCCCAACCCCTTGCAAAGTTTGCTTTTGCATTCTTCAAAGCTCTGCACAGTCAGAGCAACCCTGCTGAGCACTTTCAGTAATTTGGCACCAACAGTCAACGGATGTATTCAGCAGAGAATTTAATCTGACTTTAGGAGTCTGAGTGGGGCGTGACCACACATCAAAGTTTGAACTTGATTCTAATGTTCATAGTTAGCAGAGTTATAAAGTGCTGAGGCTGCTCATTCCTGGGGACGAATTGCACATTGTGAATAAATACTAATGAATTTATAGGGTTAGAATGTAAGCAATAAAAAAACAAATAAATAAAAAAGTGCCTGAAGTCAAAATAAACAATTGCAATAAAGATAGTAGTGCCAGTGTGACTCACACTTTAGCACTCTACAGTACTATAATTCATTCTATTACTCATCTGTTTTGGAGTAATAATAACTGGAGAGCATTTTCTCCCATTGGGAAAGCCAGTTATAATTAGCCGTTATAACCCACAGGTTATACAAGGTGAACATGTCCGGGTTTCCCTCGCTCCATGCTTTCATGCAAGCCGCCTGTTGTTCCTTCCTAGCTGGCTAAGTTAGAGACTTCACTGCCACTTGTACTCGGCAGTAAGTAAATAAAGAAAAAAAAGAAAAAAACTAAACTTTTATTTTAAAGCTTAACAGAATCTTAAAAAAAAAAGAAAAAAAAAAGAAAGGTTTTGGTAGCTGCTACAAGTTGTCCAGACTGGACAGCAGATAAACTGCGATGTATGTTTATTTTATATAATTGTTGTGGTGAGAAAATGCTCCCAAACAATTATATAAAATAAAATGGGGTTGTGTATAAAACTCAAATTTTACACACACCCTCAGTGTTAGATGCTTAAAATAAACCCCTCGAGCTTCGCTCTTGGGGTTTATGTAGTAACCAGCACCTCGGGTGTGTGTAAAATTCCTGTTATGCACACAACCCCATATATTATTCTATATATAATTGATTCTGTAACTCATCTGTTTTGGAGTATGCAAGTATGGAAAATTTATTTCAGCAACACGGTCATGAACTCTATATCCTGGTCTGGATAAATTGGCAAAATGGTTGGAAGAGTGGCAACTGGGGTTTAACGCAAAGAAGTGCATGATCATGCACATAGGGAAGAGAAACGCTGAAGCCACCTATAGGCTGGGACAGGAGTTGTTGGCAGTCACAAAGGGAAGAAAGAGACTTGGGCATCATCATCACCAATGACCTGAAATCATCCAAGCAGACCTCTAAAGCAGTAGGTAAGGCTAGGGGGATGTTAGGGTGTATTAATAGGGGTAACACAAGTCATAAGAGGGAGGTAATAATCCCTCTTTACGAGATACTGGTTAGGCCCCATCTGGAGTACTGCATGCAGTACTGGAGGCCACACCTTCACAAGGACATTAACCACATTGAGGCAGTCCAGAGAAGGGCAACCAAAATGGTGTAGGGACCACATCAGGAAACATATGAGGACAGATTAACTGAGCTCAATATGTATACCCTAGAGCAAAGGAGGGAGAGAGGTGATATGATCGAAACATTCAAACACCTTAAGGGCATTAACAAGATGAAAGAGTCTAACGTGGTTCAATATAAGAAAAATAGTAGGACAAGAGGACACAGCATGAGATTAGAGGGAGGCTGATTAAGGGGTAATGTGAGGAAGTTCTTTTTCACAGAAAGGGTGGTGGATGCATGGAATGGCCTACCTGAGGAAGTGGTGGATATGCATACAGTGCAGGGCTTCAAACAGACATGGGATAGGTATAAGGGAGCAATACAGATGAGTATGAATAGATAGGCCATTGACAGAGCAAAGGCCTATGGCACATTTATAAGGTAGAAGAAGAAATGGGCAGACTGGATGGGCCTTGCAGTCCTTATCTGCCATCAACTTCTATGTTTCTATGTTTCTATCCTGCAAATATTTGCTTCTTTACTGGTGGTTGTATTTACAATAAATCCCCCACTCCTGATTCTATGCCTACTAGGGTATGTACTGTATGTACATATCTTATGTCTATTTTTTAGAAAAGATACCCTATGTTAGGATAATGCAGAATTTTGTGGGAAAAATCACAAACCTGGGTCAAGAAAGCTGAAGTTAATGTTCTTGTGCTGAAAGCCCTAACTTACCTGTGCTGCCAGTCCTAGTAGGTAGTGTGGTTTAACCAAACTAAATGCTGCCTTACAGTAATTATGAAACCTTAATACTTTGCTTACAGAGAACAGCCATACAATACAGGTATTAACCAGATTATTAACTCAAGAACCATACCTTTGGATTTCTGAGTTGTACTTTGTCCATGCATCCTAACATTATCTGAAAAAAAAAAATATATATATATATATATATATATATATATACATATATATATATATATATGATATATATGTTAGTGGCACAATACTGCCACTATAGTTAGGGTTCATTACCCCATTTAAGGTTAAAGTGTGAAATTTTGCATCTTAATAACTTTGCCACTATATGATAGATTTACCTGAAATTTGGTAGGCTTGGAGCAGTACCATAGATCTCTGGATCTGTCAAGTTTCGTAATGGTCAGATATACAGTTGCGGAGTAATAAAGTGACATTCCGTAGTGCATTTATGCTTTTTTGTGCATTCTTTGCCCACACCTACAGGATGCACAGTTTGTGGGACTGGTCTGAAAACTTCTGTAAACATGCAGCAAGGGTCCCTGATGTGCCTTTTGAAGATTTCATGGAAAAATATTAAACGGTTCAAACATTATTCAAAAAAGAAATTTCCCATTATAGTCAATGGGAAAAGTTAACAAACAGTTTGACAGTGTCGCAAATGCTATTTTTAGTGTCGTAAATTACCCTTGTAGTGTCGTGAGTCAGCCATTTTTTTTTCAGTTAGTGGTCACAGAAATGCTTGGCATTTAAATTTGGTACCCTCTAGGGACACAATTCTTTTTGCGTTCACCTAGTCGGACCCTGAGGAAGCTAGCCATGTCTTTTTAGGGGGGTTAAACATCCCAGAAATATGTTTTTGTAAACTGTAGTGTCACAAAGCAGTGTCGCACTTGTGACACTTTCGTGATTATTTTTGCGAAAGTGTCATTATTTGAGGCACTACTTTGTGACACAATGGCCAAAATAACAGGAATTCTTTGCCACCCTGCTGCAAAAGAATGGTTTGGTTTTTTGGGCTGAAATTTGGAGGGAAGAAAGCCAAGATTCCACAGATGTGCCTTTTGGTGGTTTGGTAACAAAATATTACAGGATGCAATGTTAGGGTACTCTGAAGTTGACGCTTTTTCCCATAGACTAACATTACAGCATCCGTTGTGCCTTTCGGGGCCCATATTTCGGAAACGTGTCGAGATATGGACTTTTCATCAGAAAAATGCTTATCCCCCAAGGGGATAAGTACAAAACTAGCCAGAAAAGTCATTATTTATATGAAATTTAATTTTTCTTTCTACGTCATATGGTTCCTAAGATATAAGCAATTTAGTATTCCAAGTGCTCAGTTTCTTCTCTGAGGCCCATTATTATGCATACATTTTTTGAATTCACTGTGTTTCTCTATGCAGCTGTTGGTGAAAAAAAGTCTGTGCATTTTCATTACTGTCACAGTTAGCGTTCCCACTTGCATTTCCGTAACTGTTTGCGTTAGTTCTCATGTCTATGCCACCGTGTGCGTTACCCTTTGTGTTTTCATTTGTGCTTGCGTTTGCGTTACTGTTACCATTTGCGTTTCCATTACTGTTTCTGTTTGCATTTCATTTTGCATCTCCGTGTGCATCACCATTTGTGTTTGCGTACGTGCTTCCGTTTGCATTTGCATTTCCTTTGGCATCATCGTTGCTGTTACCATTATCATTTGCATTTCCTATTGCTGTACCATGACCATGTGTATTAGCAGCTGCATTTCCATATGCGCTTGCATTTTCATTTCCATTTGCATTACCATTCCCGTCTACGTGACCGTGTGCATTACACTTTGCATTTTTGTTTGCTCTTGTGTTTGCGTTACTGTTAACATTTGCGTTTCCATTACTGGTTTTGTTTGCATTTCATTTTGTGTCACTGTGTGCATTACCATTTGCATTTGCATACGTGCTTCCATTTACGTTTCCTTTGGCGTCATTGTTGCTGTTACTGTTAGCATTTGCATTTCCTTTTGTTGTACGATGACCATTTACGTTTCCATATGTGCTTGTGTTTGCATTTCCATTTGCCTAACTATTCCCGTCTACGCCACCATGTGCGTTACACTTTGTGTTTTCATTTGCACTTGCATTTGTGTAACTGTTAACATTTGCATTTCAATTACTGTTTTTGTTTGCGTTTCCTTTTCTGTCACTGTGTGCATTTCCATTTGTGTTTGCGTATGTGCTTCTGTTTACATTTCTGCTTGTGTTTCCTTTGGTGTCATCATTGCTGTTACTGTAAGTGTCTGCATTTCCAATTATGTTACAGTGCCCATGTGCATTACGGTTTGCGTTTCCGTATGTGCTTGAGTTTGCATTTCTGTTTTCATTAACATTTGTGCTTGTGTTTGTATTACCGTTTGTGTCACCATGTGCATTAGTGTTTGCGTTTGTGTTTGTGTTGACATTACTTCACTATTTATAGTGCACCTTCTCAAAAAGAAGGGAAATTCATGGCAAAAGTCTCTGTTTAATGCATCAGTTAGGGTTGTTCCACAGCAAGTGAGGAAATTCGATGTTAGGGTTCCCACCGCCCTTGCACCCCACCCCCACCAACAGGCATCGGGGTGTGCGTTGGGGTCATCGGTCCTAATTCTCACCCCATTCTCCTATACTGCACCACCTCAGCTTGTCTGCACATGGGATGGGGTGACAGTTAGAACCAATGACCCCAATGCACACCCTGATGCTTGTTGGTGGGGGCCGGGTGGTGTGGGGTGCAAGGAGGGTGGGAACCCTAACATTGAATTTCCTTGCTTTTGTTGCTGTGAAACAACCCTAACTGATGCAATAAACAGAGTTTTTGCCATATTTATGGCAAAAACTGTATTAATGCTCTAGTTAGGGATATAGCCTCAAAAGTAGGAAAATGTGGTGTTAGGGTTTTCAACACTAATCCCCCAAACCCACCCTGTACACACCAACAGGCATCAGGTGTGTGCCTTGGAGTCATCATCCCTAACACTCACCCAATTCCATAAGTAAATAAGCTAAGATGGGTACAGTATAGGAGAATGGGGTGAATGTTATGGCAGAGGACTCAAAGGCACACCCCTGACACCTGTTGGTGTGTACAGGGTGGATGAGGGGTGAATTCTCCTTGATCCAGTTCCTGGTCCTGTAGTTCTACTCCTTGGCCCATTCCATTACTTAAATCCATACTCATTCAACAACAATGCAGCACTGAGAACAGGCAGCAACACAGGAATGACGAATACTTGTTGAGGAGGTGAGTCGCCGTCTGGGTAACTCTTTGTGCAATTAATTCTAGCTTACAAAACTAGTCACTAAAATTTAAAAAAAAGCCGTTTGTTTTATATTGCAGATAATTTCAGAGTGATGGTAAATTGAAAAGAGCTATGACACAGTTACCAAGTAATGAACAAAGTAAGCCACTGTTTATCACTACCATAGATTATTTAATATGCATAGTGATCACTACTACTATATTACATACTGCTGAGTTTATTCTAGATTCTAAACATGCTCTACAGCTATATATGCAGAACATGTTTAGAATCTAGAATAAACTCAGCAGAAATTAATATGCTTGTCAAGAGATATAATGTGATGTTTCTCACAGGAGATGTCTCAAAATATGTGGCTGCTGGGTTTGGAGTATGCAGTGGCACTGCCGCCAGTCAGAAGCAGAGTTTACTATTATAGTAAAATAATTCTGAGTAAGATGAAACAGGATATCAGCTTATTAAGAATATCAAATGATGTAACAAATATGTAATGTTCCGAATACTGTAACCAGCAACAAGAAGAGTATGCATTATGCAAATATAAAAACACATTTTTATTAAAGATATTGAAAACCGTATTATAGATAAAGTACTAAAACATTTTTTTGAATATGTTTAAATTAGATCCCTTCCCTGAAGAAGCCTTACACGGGTAAAATGTTGGGCTACGAGAATCTAAAATATCATTGGAACATTGAAAATAAATCAAAATTTTACTGAGCTTTCTTCAGAGCTGCTGGAACATCCTTTCTTTTTTCCTGACCGGTTTTGCCCAAAAGGCTTTCTCACTGGATACCGGGATTGCAAAAGCAGAAGGTTTTTAAAGTGCCCACAGCCAATAGTGCATACAAATCAATTAAAGGTGTAATGCATGCTTTAGAAACATTTCAATCACATAAGCAACATAAACCAGTTAAAAAACATACACCTTTAATTGACTTGTATGCACTATTGGCTGAAAGCACTTTAAAAACATTCTGCTTTCTCAATCCCTTGAGAAAGTCTTATGGGAGAAATCGGTGGAGGTCATGTCCTGCGGTGTTATTTTTCAACTACAGAGGTATAGTACATTTTGTACACTTTTGATGAATTAAAGTTAAACTTTTTAATACAGTAGTGAAACCTGGTGCCATTTGTTTTTTGTTTCATTATTGTGTTATGCTACTCCCAGGCACAGGTTCTTAGAGTGGAGGGGCATTTCGACTTCGCTGACCTGTCACAGCCCAGAGTCACTGCAAGTCACAGCAAGAATCCCTGTTCTGGATCCCATGGTGCTAGATCTGCTCCAGTTCCCATCCCCAGCTGCCAGTAGTCTTTATACCTTTCCTGAACTTTTTCCCCTGCAAAAGAGGTGGGGGAATGTAGCCATTTACATTCAGGAGGAAATAAAAGTCACAGAAGTAAAAGGACAACCTGGGGACTTTGAGTCACTGTGGCTTAACAGTAGATAAGGGCAAGGGAAAACTCTTCAGAATCAGCATCGTGTACAGGCCCCCAAATGAAGGACATAATGGAGACAAAGACCTAATAGAGGAAATCCACCAAATGTCTCGTAAAGGTGAAGTAATACTGGTGGGGGAGTTCAACCTACCAGATATTAACTGGAGCACTCTAGTGGCAGAAACAACAAGAAGCAGGGACTTCTTATTGTCCTTACAAGGCACGGGACTGTGCCAGCTTGTTAAAACCCCAACAAGGGGAGAAGCTATTCTCGATCTTGTCACAAACTTGGAAAGGATCAAGGACATCGAAGTGGGATACCATATGGGCTACAGCGACCATTGCATGGTAAGCTTTAAGGTAAACATAACACAGAACACTAGCCACTCAAATGTAGAGGTGCTAGATTTCAGATAGGCCGACTTCCAAAAAATGAGAAACAACAGAAGTAGCCAGCTGATGGAAATAGAGGTTGAGAAGGTGGAGGTCATGTGGGAGAGACTCAAGAGAGCAATAAAGAATGCCACAGATCAATGTTCCAGATGTGTCAGCAAAGCAAAAAGAAAAATAAATCCTCTATGGTTTTCCAAGGAAGTGGCTACCACAGTCAAAGAAAAAAAGAAGGCGTACAGCATATACCAGGAAACCAAAACTGAGAAAGATTGGGAGTCGTACAAGGAAAAAATTAGAGAGACTAACAAATAAATTAGAAAGGCAAAAGCCCAGACAGAGGAAAAAATAGCAGAAGGGGCAAAGAGAGGAGGCAAATCATTTTTTAGATACATTAGGGAATGTATGAAGGCAAAAGGGGAATAGTAAAGATTGCTACTGAAGAAGGGAAATGCACCAAACGTGACCCAGAGAAAGCTGAAATCCTCAACAAATACTTCTACTTGGTGTTTACCAAAGAGGACCCAGGGGATGGTCCAGACCTGAAAAAACACAAACCCCAGGACCAGGGGTAGACACGAGTCCCTTTACAGAAGCCAAATTACAGGAGATACTAAATAAACTAAAAGCAGGCAAAACCAAGGGACCAGATGAGATGCACCCCAGAATCCTTAAGGAACTCAGGGGGTAAAATTGGCAGCCCTCTAGCACTTCTATTCATGAAATCCTTGAAGAGCAGTGTGGTAACCGAAGACTGGAAAAAGGCAATAGTGGTTCCACTTCACAAATCAGGCAGCTGTGTACAGGCTAGTAATTACAGACCTGTGAACCTCATGTCTATTGTAAGGAAACAAATGGAGACACTCTCAAACAGAGAATCATAGCATTCCTAGAAAATAGCGGCCAACAAGACCCTAAACAGCATAGTTTCACATTAGGTATGTCATCCCAGACAAATCTGCTTGAGGTTTTTGACTACACTACAAAAATAGTAGATGACGATGGAGCAGTAGATGTGGTTTACCTAGACTTTAGTAAGGCCTTTGACTTGGTTCCACACAGAAGGATGGTGAAGAAGCTTGACCACACAGGTGTTGGTCCAGAAGTAGTCAGATGGGTACAAAACTGGTTACAAGGCAGAACCCAGAGGGTACAGGTTAATGGAGTGCAATCAATGGAAGGCAGGGTGACCAGCGGGGTGCCCCAGGGTTCAGTGCTGGGGCCTCTTCTCTTCAATGCTTTTATAGCAGACACCACTGATGGACTGGAAGGGAAGGTGTGTCTGTTCGCAGACAACACTGAGATATGTAACAGGGTGGACACCTCAGAAGGAGTGAATAATATGGAAGCTGACCTCACGAAACTAGAAGAATGGTCTGGTGTGTGACAATTGAGATTTAATGTCAAAAAGTTCAAGGCCATGCACATAGGAAAGAAAAATCCAGGAAAGGAGTATTACCTAGGAAGCAAAAGTCTGGTGGCCTCAAACCAGGAACAATGTCTGGGAATCTTAAACTCAGATGACTTGAAGGTTAGTAAGCAGTGTGAGAAGGCATCATTGAAGGCCAACAGAATGCTGGGCTGCACTGGGAGGAGAATCACGAGCAGTATTTTCCTGTTTTTTTAATATAACGATTACATATGTAAAATTAGATAGTGAAGTCCCATTCTAAAATTGACTGACAAAAGACAAGGAGAACACCACATAATGTATCCATAAAGTAAAGGGTCATTCCAAATGAAATAGTGATATAATCACAGCAGTGCCCTTATGCATATACCCCAACACGCTCCTACTGCATAAGCTACAGACTGATCAGCTCTTAACAGCATGCATATAACTGTATGATGCAAAATGCTGACTAGCCATACTTCAGTGAAACTGCATACAGCACATTGAAGCATGCTGCCAAGGAGAGATTCAATCACACCTGCAATATACAGCTAGCCACTGACACTGTGCCATTTTAAACTAGTTACCCGATAATAACAATATACATAGTGACTAAAGATCAAGAACTGTCTTTGGAAATTGCCATAAAATTTCATATAGTCAACTTTTCTCCAGACTATCCATCCTAATCGTGACCCTTCATAGTTGACTTGCTTACATGAAGCACACATTTATTAAATAAATCTTAGGTGATTTCTTAGCACTCATAGCAATTAAAAATTGTATTGTGCAAAAAAAGTCACAGAGAAAAAAACACTTGCATGGCACTAAATCAGCTCCTGGGTTTAGGACACTGCTGTTGCACCTCGTATTGAAAACACTAGCTAACAAATTCACAGAGGTCTAGTGTCACTCACCCATATCTGTATGGTGCATATTTTTGTCTTGTCCACCTTTCCCCACATTGAATATCCAAGTGCCCACCAGGTTTTTATAGGTGCAGTCTGGCTGAGTCTCACAGAGAAACATTTTCAGCCCAATCTGGCCTAGGAGGAGTAAACTGCTTTTCTCACAGTAGTTTTCTATGCAGTGCCATTTTAGTCAAAATCCCAGAAGCAGCAGCAACAGCACATAAAATGTATCAGACTCACTTCCAATAATCATCATTTAAAGCACAGAAGCTCAAGTCTCATGTGAGGACTCAGGTTTGAATCTGGAAGACAGTCAGGGTAATCTGAATGCAAAGTTTTTGTAAAACTGTATATTAACTGCTTGAGCATTTGCACTTTAAATGATGATTGTCATATGTGAGCCTGAGACTTTTTTTTGTGCTGTTGCTGCTGGTTCTGGGATTTTGATTACAACGACACGGCATAAAAATCTTCTGTGGGAAAGGCAGTTTTTTTCTGCAGATGTGCTGATTATTTACTACGACCATGACTGTGATCAATCACTTCTACTCAGGTCCCACGGCAGAGCGGTTTGCATTAGTTTTCATTCCCATGAGTATGAATGAAATGGCATCCTCATATAGCAGTAACGTCTGATGTTCAGATCTTACTACTATAAGGGGATATCATCTCATTCATATGCATGGGAATGAGGACAAGTACAAGCCACTGCACCATGGGACCTGAGTAGAAGTGATTCTTCCTTATGAAATTTAATGAAGCCAGGGGATATGCAGTGGAACCTATACAAATCTCACTTATTTAATAAACTAAAGAGAACTTGGAAATAAATGTAAGGGGCAAATTCCAACCAATAAAAGTGATTACAATAATGAATAATTGACAGAAACATTAGGTAGCCCTAAGCAATTGGGGAACTCTGTTACAGGCTTTATAGGAGTTAAAACTATACCAGATGTGGACTGGAGCATCCCAGCAGCAGCATCAACTAGGAGCAGATTTATCCTGGACTCCCTTCAGGGTGCCTTCCTCAAGCAACTGGTCATGGAACCAACTCGGCAGAAGGCAATACTGGACCTTGTGCTCACAAACAGGGACAGTGTGATGGGGGTAACAGTGGGGGAGCACCTGGGTAACAGTGACCACCAGTCATTGTGGTTTGAAATCACAGAAAGAGCAGAACCAAACCACACAAAACACATATCCTGGATTTTAGGGGGCAGACTTTGGGAAAATGGGAGATGCTTGAAAGAGGCATTAAGGGGAATGGGACAGAATCAGGGATTGAGGAACAGTGGGCAGTATTTAAAATGGGGATTATAAGAACAACAGAATTATGCATTAAGCAGGTTAGCAAGAGGAAAAGAAAGAGGAGACCATTATGGTTTTCCAAAGAGGTAGCAAAGAAAGTGAAAGCCAAAAGACTGCATTCAGGCAATACAAAAGACACAGGCAGAAGGGATAGGGAGAAGTACCAGGAGAAACAAAGGGAGGCAGGGAAGTCAGTAAGGGAAGCCAAAGCTCAGACAGAAGAACACATTGCAAAATCAGTGGTTAAAGGGGAAAAACCTTTTACAGGTACATAAGTGAAAAAGAAGGACAAGGGAGGGATAGTTAGACTGAAGGGGAGGATGGGAGCAGCGTGGAGGATGACAACAGTAAAGCTGACATATTGAACAGGTATTTCTGCTCAGTCTTTACTAAGGAAGAGGGGGTAATGGGTCTGAAGGGAGTACAAGGGTGAGAATGGTGCAGAAATGGACACAAGTCCCTTTACACGAGAAAGGGTCCTGAAGGAACTGGAAGTAATAAGAGTTGACAAAGCAATGGGGCCAGATGGGGCACCCAGGGTCCTTAAAGAACTAAGAGAGGTGGTGGCTGAACCTCTGGCTATCCTGTTCAGCCAATCACTGGAAACAGGGGAGGTACCCAAAGACTGGAGGACAGCAGATGTAGTCCCCTTATACAAAAGTGGGAACAAAGAGGAAGCAGGGAACTACAGACCAGTCAGCCTCACCTCGGTAGTGGGAAAGATCATGGAAGCACTACTGAAGGAGAGATTGGTGGAACATCTGGTTGTCAATGGACTACAGGACCCAAGGCAGCATGGTTTCACCAGGGGGAGGTCATGTCAGACCAACCTCATTGAATTTTTTGACTGGGTGACTAGGGAGGTGGATCAGGGAGGGCAGTGGACATGGCCTATCTGGACTTCAGCAAGGCCTTTGACACTGTGCCACATAGAAGACTATTACACAAACTGGGAATATGGGTGTGGGCAGGACAGTAGTGTGGTGGGTAGGTAACTGGCTGGGTGGCAGGACACAGAGGGTGGTGGTAAATGGCTGTCACTCCCACAGAGGGAAGAGTGACCAGTGGGTACCACAGGGATCAGTGCTGGGACCGGTCCTATTCAACATCTTCATCAGTGACATTGCACACGATATAGAAGGCAGAATTTCACTGTTCGCTGATGACACAAAGCTCTGTAACAGAGTAGACACACCAGAGGGTGTAGACAGAATGAGAAGGGACCTGCAGAAACTTGAAGAATGGTCAAGGGTTTGGCAGTTGAAATTCAATGCAAAGAAGTGCAAGATAATGCATATGGGGCACAAAACCCTGGCACAATATATCAGTTGGGGTGAGGATATAGCATGCACCAAGCAGGAAAGGGATCTTGGGGTTGTCATCTCTGATGACCTCAGAGTAGAAACAGTGTGACAAGGCATCAGGTAAAGCAAATAGGATGCTGGGATGTATAGGCAGGGCATCACCAGCAGGAAAAGGGAGGTCAGTAATTCCGCCATACAAGACACTAGTGAGGCCCCACCTGGAGTACAGTGTACAGTTCTGGAGACCATACCTACGTGAAGGACATAGACAGGGTAGAGAAGGTTCAGAGGAGGGCAACAAAGATGGTGCATGGGTTGCATCACAAATCCTATGAAGACAGGTTGAAGGAACTGAACATGTACTCCTGGAGGAGAGGAGGAGAGGGGATATGATAGAGACATACAAGTATCTCACAGGGAGGAACAGGGTGCAGGAAAACACTATTTTTAAGCGAAAAGATGTTTCAGGACTAGAGGGCATGGGATGAAGTTGGAGGGAGGACGATTCAGAGGAAACATGAGAAAGAATTTCTTCACTGAACGGGTGGTGGACAAGTGGAACACCCTGCCAGAGGAAGTGGTGGGGGCTGAAACAATCACGGATTTAAGAATGCATGGGATAGACATAAAGGAATTCTAGAGGTCAGGGGTAAGGGGAAATAGACTTCTAGGAAAACAAACTGAACTTACAAGCTCAAATGGGCAGACTAGGTGGGCCATAGGCCCTTATCTGCCGACACTGTCTATGTATCTATGTATCTATGTAGCAAAGGTATGTGCAAAGTTGGTGGCATTTCCTTGACAAGTGAATATAAACATTGCACAAGCTTACCAATCTGAATTTATATTGACAAACAGCACTGCATTATTTAATCAATGTGTTGCCCCTCCTGCTAGTGTCTTTTTGTTTTATGTTCAAGTTCAAGTTTATTGCAGGAAAGACTCCGTTGAGCAAGCTCATTCACAAGGAGATCCTGAGGCACATACACATACAGTTCGCAGTTACATAGACAGGAGATATAAAATGTAGAACAACAAAGAAAGTTAAAACTAGCAAAGATATGTGCAAAGTTGGTGGCATTTCCTTGATGTAGCCTATATTGTATTTTTGTGTTGTCTCCTCAATTATTTATGTTAGGTCAGTTACCCAAGGCTTAGTTCTCAAATTACTTGCCAAGTTGTGAACATATACAGGACTGACTCATACATAACAACATAATCCTGAACACAACCCAAGCCAAGACAACCCCAAGTTGAAACACACATGTCAAAAATGTTACAGTACTTGAAGAAGTGCAAAGTGTCTTGTGAGTACTGCAGGAGTTGTGGGATAGTTCTGCAGCTACAAAACTGATGGGCTTGACTGTATGTTTATCATTGGTATGCCACTGTTGCTTAAGAGGACAAAGGTAAGGTATATTCTTAGCTGGTGTGTTTCTTATACACTTACAGTGGCATCCTACTTCTTTGTTCCTTTTTGTAGAGTCGATGACCTTACTGGATCCATTCTGCTTGCTCTCCCATGCATAGTACACTCTAGTGTCCGGTGGTATATCTTCCATCTCCCCATACCTCACCTTGACTTTTCCAGTGTGCAGTGGCACATCACTTTCTCTAACAGACCTGTCTGAGATATTCCCTATTACCTACTGGCATCCCTTCCTCCTTTTTTCCCATTCCAGGTACTGCAGTCCCTGATGTCCATTAGCACCTTGTCCATCTCCTTATCAGAAGCTGTCCTGGTGTCCAGTGACATAACCAGTTATAGGAATCCACCAAGATGCCAACCAGTGCAACCCTCCTGTCAACTCCATGGTTCACACTACCTGAATTGATTATTGCAAAACACTATAATCAGGATGAAAACCTTGGTTATTGCCAATACTAAGGTGGGCCACATTAACTGGGGTGGGTGGGGGCTAAGGGGAGGTACATTTCTCAGTAATGAGGAAGGGCAGGGCTCCCAGAGTTGGCAGGGCTGTGGATGTGTGCATGGTTGGGGTTATTTATAAAGATGCCTATCTGTTCTCATTGAATGTGTTATTTAAAATACGAACACATACAATACGCAATAACAGAAATTCTTCTTTACATGCTGAATGGTACCTCATTTTATGATTTTTTTAATACTGGACATGCTCAGAATTTTATTTGTGAACTTTAATGCAAAACTACCATGTTTTAAAATGGGACTACAAAAATATGTGCAAGAAGGCAATTATTATACACTGTCGATGTTTAACATAAGTTAAAGTCTGCATCTAGACACATGGACAGACTGAGCTGATATGTCAAGGTTTATAAATTCTGTGCAATCTAAAATCCTGAAATTTTCAGTTAGATCTACTCATCTTTCTTAAATACAAATGAACCATTATCAAGGTTTTATACAGAAGTTGCTGGAGAACACTAACCATATAATCTACATTCATATTTATAGGTATAAATTATATGCTGATGTAGCCTATATTGTATTTTTGTGTTGTCTCCTCAATTATTTCTCTTGGCTTCTATCACCCCCATCCTTTCTCATAGACATCACATATTTCTTTTCAGTTTTTCTGCCATCATAGATCTCTATTCAATATTATAAATTTTGTTAGAAAACATTAAAACCAAATCTATGGGCAACCCCATCAATTTGTTTTGTTTTTTGTTGATAAACTCATCTTTAGAATTTGCAGATCGTCCTACATGACCAAGAGAGTGACTTTAATATTTCTTGATTATCCACACTTTAACAAAAGAGGTATGATTTATTTTCAGTTCAGCAACCAGCCAATTAACAGAATCTGCATAAACATTTACACTTAAGACCAATTTTTGCTTCACTCATTCTATTACAACAATGTCTAAGTATGTGAGTGAGTGCTGAGTGGGTCCACTCTCTTCATTGCCAGTCTCCTCCACCTACCCGACACAGGACTATATTGACGCCGACTGACTGACCACCTGCAATTTAAAGGCAGCTCCTCTGGTCCAGATTAGTGTGAATTGGTCTGGTGCTTGACTCCAACTCCAAGTCACTTTCACTGTAGGCAACAAAAATTGCAGTCTGGATACTGAAAGAGCCCACTCGGTGCACCCCATCCACCTGGTACACCCCCCCCATCCATAGACCACCACGAGATGACTGGTGAATGGAGCCAAATGCAGTCACCACTATCAATCATCATGGTGGGCAGGCAGGCAGAGACAGGCACAAGCAAATTGGGATGTGGAAAGGCTGGGGAAGGAGGCCATCAGCCCACCTCCCCCATCCTTACTGGTAACTGGTCAAAGTGGGCAGACCCCCTTCCCATCAGTCATCGGAGACTTGCTGCTGCTGACGCTGGGCTGGCAATACAAATGTCTTGCACTTGTGCTGTGGATTGGGAAATGTTACCCCCCCCCGAGATGTATGCTTTTTTGTATAAATACTGCATTGACAACTTGAAAAATGAGGCTGCAGTTGAGGAATGGAGGTTGGGAGTGGACAGCACACAGAGGAAGGAAGCAGGAAGGTTTCATTAAATGCCAGGTGCTGGGACCAGGAATGGGAATGGTGGGTGGGGGAGGACAGCACACAGAGGGAGGGAGCAAGAGGGTTTCAGTAAATGCCAAATACCGGGACCAGCAATGGAATGTGGGGTGGACTGCACACAGATGGAGGGAGCAGGAGGGGTTTAATCAATGACAGAGTGCCAGGACTGGGAACAGAAGGTGGGGGAAGACAGCAGAGAGAGAGAGAGAAAGAGAGAGAGAGAGCAGAAGGGTTTAAATGAAAGCTGGATGATCTGGGAAATTAAACAAGCATTTGTCAATGCCAAATGTTTGCTTGCTGGCAGTGGCATTGGTAGTGTAGAAGTTACAGAGCTGCATAATAGGAATGGCAGTGAAGTATTGAACTGAAGCCAACCCCACCACCACCCTGCAGAGAGTGGCAGGCATTGGGGTGTGCCTTTAGGTCATCAGACATAACGACCATGCCATTTCACCACACCCTACCCTGCAGGCACTGACAAGTGTCACGGTGTGCCTTGGGGTCTTTGGCCCTTATGCGCACTCCATTCCATCAGGAAATATGGTGAGATGGGTGCGGTATAGGAGAATGGGGTGAAGTTTGGGCCCAAAGAGTCTGAGACACACCTTGATGCCTCCCACTGGTTGCAGGGTGTGGGTGGGGGTGGAATGGTATGAGCATGACAGGCAAGAATCCCAAGTCACACCCCTGATGCCTGTCATACTCTACAGGGTGGGGCGTTATGGTCGGAAACCCTAACACCTCAGGCATTCATTGGTATTTTCACTCCAAATTTTCAGCGTGGTTTTTTTGTGACCCCCACCTCATGAACAGTGGTAATATCAGATTGTTAGCCAAAAACTGCTTTTGCACAGCGACTATGGCATTTGGCACCACAGGTGCAAAAACACATTATGAACAGGATGTGAAAAATGACAGCGGTACTGTTCATGGGGAGGTGTAACAAATGGCAATGTTGAAAATCTGCTGTGAAAATCTTAAAAAAACTGGTGAAGTCACGAGTGTGTGTAGAAACTGTGCAATGCACACCTGTAATGTAACTAGTTTGGGGATATTTTTACAGCAGATTGTTAACACAGGCATTTTGGGACCTCTGATCATGAACAGTGTCAGTGTGATTTTCTTTATCTGTCCCAAACAATGATTTCCCACAGCGACCACGCATCTCTGCACTGAAAGTGTGAAAACACATTTCGGCCATGTTGTGGAAAATGACAGCTGTACTGTTCATAAGGAGGTGTGGAAAATGCCACTGGTGAAAATCTGGACTGAAAATATTACAAATTCATGAACCTACGAGGGTGCATGGAAACTACGCAATGCTCACTCATAACACAGTCATTTTATGGAGTTTTGTCACTAAATTTTCAACATAGTCATTTTAAGACCTCTGCTCATGACCAGTGTCACTGTGATTTTCTTACTCTGTCCCAAACATTGTTTTTACACACCGACTGTACCATTGTGTGCTACATGTGCGGAAACACATTTTGGGTGAGATGTGAAAAATGGTAGCTGCACTGCTCATAAGGAAGTGCAGTAAAATGGCACTATTGAAAATCTGGTGTGCAAATATTACAAATTCGCAAACTTGCCAGCGTGCGTAGGAACTGTGCAACGTACGCTCCTAAAACAGTCATTTTTGGGAATTTTTTCACCAAATTTTCAACATAGCCATTTTAAGACCTCTGCTCATGACCAGTGTCACTGTGATTTTCTTAATGTGTCCCATACATTGATTTCGTACACTGACTGTGCCATTGTGCGCTACTTGGGCAGAAACACGTTGTGGGCAAGATGTGAAAAATGACAACTATACTGCTCATAAGGAGGTGTGGTAAAATGTCAATGTTGAAAATCTGGAGTGAAAATATTGAAAATTTGTGAACTTACGAGTGTGCATAGGAACTTTGCAACGCACACTCGTAAAACAGTCATTTTTAGGAATTTTTTCACCAAATTTTCAAAATAGCCATTTTAAGACCTCTGCTCATGAACAGTGTCATTGTGATTTTCCACAATCCTTTCCTTCAGCAGTGATTCCATTAACTTTCCCCCCACCAATATGAGGCTGACTGCCTATCAATACCAGCCTCCTCTGTGCTACTACTTTTGTGTAGTGGTACTACATCCACCTTCCTCCAGTCTACAGAACCACTCCTATTTCTAGTGGGCTGTTAAATAGAACTGTCATAGGTGTAGCCAGTATTTCTCTGAGCTCTCTCAATACCCTTTGATGTATCCTATCTGCCCCATTGTTTTGTTCAGCATCAGATTACCAAGTCCCTTCAGGATTCTCACCTCCAGAAAAGGACTTGTGTCCACCTCCCTCCCTCCAAAGCTTTTGTTACTTTGTTGTGGCCCCTCCCCTAATCCTTCCTCTGTGAACACTGAACAAAAGTATTTGTTCAGGATGTCTGCCTTTTCCTGGTCACCCTCCGCACAGTCACCTCCCTTCCCTTTTTAACCTTACAATCCCACCCCTGGTCATACTTTTTCAACTTGTATACCTAACAAATGTCTTGACCCTTTGTTATCTCCTGGGCTATTTTGTCTTCAGTTTGTGCATTTGTGCTCCTTACTGCTTTCCCTGCATCCTTCTGTTTCCCCTGATACACCTCCCTATCCTTCTTATACCTTCTGAATGCTACCCTTTTAGCCATTACCTTTTCAGCCACCTCTTTCGAGAACCATATCAGTCTCATATTTACTGCATGGAACACTTTAATTCAATGGCAATTTAGCCTTTTTGTCAAGCAGTATTTTGTGACTTGACGTTTACTGCAAGTTACTATATTGCATCATGACTTTCTCTGATGTAGATATGAGGCTGGAATTTACATACTGGAAAAAGTACAAAAACACAGTAAATGATACATATACAAAACAAAAAGGAAAATTATAAACTAAACAGAATTCTAAACTGGCTTACCTCATACCTGTTGGTGTTTGATGACATACCAGGTGAAAATAACAAAGTAAGAATAGAGGCATCAAAATCTCGCTGTCAAAATAGCGAAAGACAAGACAGCTACAGGGATAGTATAGCACAGGTAGTAATAGTGCCCATTCCTGTAGCTGTTTGCCATATGGAGGAAGAGGATACGGGGTCTGTTGGGTGACCTGCCACCGAGCAGCTGCCGGGGTGCAGAGGGTAGTGCCACAGGCAATGGAAGGCAGTAGAATGTTGGTGGACTGGGGTTTGATTCCTGGTCCTGGAACTTGTGGTGTGTGGGGGTTTTTTTGTGTGTGTTTTTTTCTCCTGGGACTTTTTTTTTCTCCCCCCTCCTGACCTATGTGGGTACTGAGTCCGCTCCCAATTGTCCTGCCCTGTTCCACTTCTCTCCTCAATGATCCTCCCCGATGTTTCTCCCCTTCCCTTAGTTGCCTCCCCCCAAAGGTGATTATATTTAGTTGGAGGGGTTCGGGGATCAAAGCTTAATGTAAATGTTATTTATTTTTAGCCATGCTGGCGGTCAATGTGTCTGTGGACTGCTACCATTGGCTCTGTTTTGCAGGTCACTGTTTTGGTAGGGCACTGTAATTGCTAGTGCTGCTTTGCTTTCATGGTTGCTGACCACGATGTTGTGGTTTTCAGTATCTTGACCTAGTGCAATTTGATGAGATGCTTTTCACACAGATGGGGTTCTTTAACAGCTCACTAAGCAGCTGAGATTTTTTTTTCAGTTACAGCTGATGCAGAGATTGCATAGCTCTGTCATTTCTCTGTAAGTTGTCTTCCCATTCTGGCCTTCTTTTCCACAAGTTATATGGCAACTCGGTTTCTCAGCATTCCAGGTTTGGAGTATACCAATATCCCTTTGGAGTACACCATTTGCCACCCTGTGTTCCAGCAGTCAGTTCGTCCCAAATGTAATGTCTTTCTTCCCTGCTGTGAACCTGTCAAATTCCATAGAGACACGTGCTAATAAACAGCAACAGCCCATTCCAATTTAGATTTAAAAATTAAATGTTTTCTACAGTATATGCAGCCGGAAGCACTCTAGGGAGCCCATTATGTATTCCTTACAAGTTTGCAAATCCTATTCAGTTCACCTCCCTTGGAGATGCACTGTCTCCACTGCCTCTATTTAGCAGTGTCATCTCATTGTTAAACAATCTCATGGCCATTACCAGAACACCTAAAGCCACTGCTCCACCTCTGCTGCATAGGCATGGACATTTTCAGACTGTCTACCAGATCTTGGTATCACTGAGTTATTCTGTAGGTGGATGTGACACACAAAAACTAATTGCTAGTAAATAATGGAAAAATAATTACATTTACATCTAGTGAGATGAGGGTGTTGCACACTCAGTGGACTGAAACCCACTTTTAAAATAATATTGTATATATTCTTTGCAAAAACTGGGTTAATGCAACATTTAGGGTCCAGGCTAAAGTGACAAAAGTATTGAAATGTGACTTTAGGGTTTCAAACCCTAAAACCCCAATGCTACAACTAAAGCAAATTGGGGCAGAGTCTTCCTAGAGGTTGTCAACCCTAAAGCTCACCCCTTTAGGTGTGCATGTTTATGTAGAGTATAGAATGGGGTGAGCCTTAGGGCTGACAACCCCTAGGAATATTCTGCCCCTGATTTGCTTTAGTGGTGGCATTGGGGTTTTTGGGTTGGAAACCCTAAAGCCACATTTCACTACTTTTTTCACGTTAGCCTAAACCCTTAATGTTGCATTAACACAGTTTTTTTGCAAGGAAGTTCCTTACTGCTTGAGATAGTATAATGGTATCCTTATTTTTCTGTGGAAGCACAGGGATGCATCCAAACTTTTTGAGATAGGGCAAGGACTCTGCGTTCCCATTCCTCCATAGATGTATATATGTATGTTATTGGAGAAGCACAGGGCCCTCCAGGCCCTGCATTTCTATTTGTAAGACAACAGCAAACAAATTGTCAACATAGCCTTTCTATTACCCCACCTCATCAACCCAATAGTAAAAATGGTCAAATCCGCACTAAAACATCATTCCGCACCACCACAGCATAATTCCATGGCAGTGGCATGAGAAGACATTTTGGGCAAGATCTGATAAATGACAGCCGATACATTCACGGGGTGGTGTAAAGAAATGGCTATGTTGATAACCTGGGGTTAAAATATTGAAAGTTAACAAAGTTAGGGCAAGCATAGTGAAATGTCAACAGACATGCAAAACAACTTAGCCATTTTAGCATATTTTGACCCCACATTTTCAATATACTCTTCTTATGACCCCACCTCATGAACAAGTATGGAAAAAAGTTTGAAAATACCACCCGATATGTGATTTCACCAACCGGCCACAAAATCACCTTTCAGTCATGATTTGCAAAACTACACCCCCATTGCTCATGAGGAGGGGTCTCAAAAGGGGTATATTGAAAATTTGGTGTCAAAATATACAAACATGACAAAGTTGTGCACCAAAGTTCAAAATCCCATTGAAACACATTGATTTCCCATACAAAAAAAGATGTTTTTTGTGAGTCGTCATATGAAACAAGATCAAAAAAGAATTTAAATTTTAAGAAAAACACATTTTAAGGGTATTTCTCAAGAAGGAAAGTGCAGAATGCAGCTTAGGGGGTCTGATAAGCAAGCAACATATGTTGGTTCCTCCCCAGAATATCATTTTTGGGGTTTCCAAATTTAAATCTCTTAGGTAAATGTGAAAACAAGATGCCAGCCCTATAAAAAATTATTTTTCTCAAACAAAAAAGGATGATGTCATATGAAAAAATAATTATTTTTTATTTCATACAGCTATTTTTTTGCTGCTTACTGAGCATGCCCTTACAGAAATATGTGTGATGTGTACATGCAGAATGAATGCCATATGCTTAATTATGAAATGTATGTATGCAGTTCGCATACACAAAGTGAACCTAAGTGAACCAGGTCTAACAAGCATTTGTCAATGCCGAATGTTTGCTTGATGGCATTGGCAGTGGTAGTGTAGAAGTTACAGAGCTGCGTAATAGGAATGGCAGTGAAGTATTGAACTGAAGCCAACCCCACCACCACCCTGCAGAGAGTGACAGGCATTGGGGTGTGCGTTTGGGTTGTCAGGCATAATGGCCATGCCATTTCACCACACCCCACAGACACTGACAAGTGTCACGGTGTTCCTTGGGGTCTTTGGGCCTTATGCTGCTCATTTTATTAGGAAATATGGTGAGATGGGTGCGATATAGGAGAATGGGGTAGTTTAGGGTCGAAGAGTCCAAGGCATACCTCGATGCCTCTCACTGACTGCAGGGTGTGGAATGGTATGAGCATCACAGGCAAGAATCCCAAGTCACACCCTGATGCTTGTCATTCTCTAGGGTTTAGCGTTATAGTTGGAAACCCTAATACCTCAGGCATTCGTTGGTATTGTCACTCCAAATTTTCAACATGTTTGTTTGTGACCCCACCTCACGAACAGGGGAATATCAGTTTGTTACCCAAAGCTGCTTATGCACAGTGACTACGGCATTTAGCACCACAGGTGCAAAAACATTCCGAACAGGATGTAAAAAATGACAGCTGTACTGTTCATGGGGAGGTGTAAAAAATGGCAATGTTGCAAATCTGTAGTAAAAATATTAAAAAAAATGGTGAAGTCACTAGCGTACATAGAAACTGTGCAACGCACATTCGTAATAAAATTAGGTTGGGGAATTTTTACAGCAGATTGTCAACTCAGACATTTTGGTGCCTCCGATCTTGAACAGTGTCACTGTGATTTTCTTTATCTGTGCCGAACAATGATTTCCCACAGCGACCACACATCTCTGTGCTGAAAGTGTGAAAACACACTTCAGCCATGTTGTGAAAAATGACAGCTGTACTGTTCATGAGGAAGTGTGGAAAAATGTCACTGGTGAAAATCTGGACTGAAAATATTACAAAGTCATGAACTAATTAGGTAGTGGAAACTACGCAATGCTCACTTGTAACACAGTCATTTTATGGACTTTTGTCACCAAATTTTCAACATAGCCATTTTAAGACCTCTGCTCATGAACAGTGTAACTGTGATTTTCTTAATCTGTCCTAAACATTGCTTTCGCACACCAACAGCACCATTGTGCACTATATGTGCGAAAACACATTTTGGGCAACATATGAAAAATTGCAACTGTACTGTTCATAAGGAAGTGTAATATAATGACAATGTTGAAAATCTGGAGTGAAAATATTAAATTTGCAAACTTACGAGCCTGCATAGGAACTGTGCAACGCACGCTCGTAAAAGTCATTTTTAGGAATTTTTTCACCAAATTTTCAACATAGCCATTTTAAGACCTTTGCTCATGAACAGTGTCACTGTGATTTTCTTAATTTGTCCCGCACATTGATTTCGCATACCGACTCGCCGCCATGTGCGCTACATGGCGAAAACACGCTTTTGGGTAAGATGTGAAAATGACAGCTATACTACTCATAAGAAGGTGTGGCAAAATGGCAATGTTGGAAATCTGGAGTAAAATATTGAAATTCACGTCTGAGCAGCATAGGAACTGTACAACACTACGCTAAATAAAACAGTCATTTTGGAATTTTTTCACCAAATTTTCAACATAGCCATTTTAAGACCTCTGCTCATGAACAGTGTCACTGTGATTTTCTTAATTTATCCTGTACATTGATTTACACACACCGACTGCGCCATTGTGCGCTACATGGGCGGAAACACATTTTGGGTGAGATGTGAAAATGACACTATACTACTCATAAGAAGGTGTGGTAAAATGGCAATGTTGAAAATCTGGGAAAATATTGAAAATCATAAACTTCTGAGCCTCGTAGAACTCATAGCCTGCAGTCTAAAACAGTCATTTTAGGAATTTTGGTACCAGATTTTCAACATGGGGTTTCTGGGACCCCTCCATGAAGATGATGTCACTGTCATGGTGTTATTCAGGCCCGAAGGGTGATTTTGCGCAGTGACTGAAATCACCTTCAGGCCAGACTCTTGCGACTGCAATCATCGTCATGAAAAGTCTAAAAACTCATTGGTAATACTAAGAATCAAAAAAATACTGAGATGCAACAAAGTTGAAAACCCTATCAGCCCATTATACAGCTTACGGCATTTCCTCAGTTCGCGGTCGGCTTTGAAGAGTGCAGAGCGTATTCGGTCCACGAAGATCATTGCCCGAGGTCTGGAGGTAAGTATGGGGTGAGGGGTGTGTGGAGAGCAGGGTGCAGTGGGTGGGTGCGGGTTGTGGGAGGGGCCAGGGAGACTACGTGGGACCGTTTTTCTTTGAGGTAAAA
The DNA here is from genome assembly GCA_016271365.2 of Neoceratodus forsteri. Taxonomy (NCBI): domain Eukaryota; kingdom Metazoa; phylum Chordata; order Ceratodontiformes; family Ceratodontidae; genus Neoceratodus; species Neoceratodus forsteri. The sequence goes on from CM057452.1 coordinate 1,880,253,841, forward strand.
ACCCAAAAAGGACGACGGGGCGTTTGCCACCCTGGGGTGGGCTCCCAGCATGGCACAAGGACGGTTGGGGGGGTGTTCAGCCGACGGGGGATTGGGCACCCCCGTCGGCCTAAGGATCGATTGCCATGCTGGGGTGGGCTCCCAGCGTGGCACTTACTACTGGGGGTGAAGACAGTGGAGCCGGACGGGATTGGGCACCCTGGCGGCTATAATTAGTTGCCATGCTGGGGTGGGCACCCAGCGTGGCATTTTGGAAGCTTTGGGGGAGGGGGGAACGCAGCACAGCCGACGGGATTGGGCACCCCGTCGGCTATACAGTGTGTGCGGGGCGCGCGCAAGCCTGCGTGGGCGCGTGTGCGTGTGGGGGGGAGCTGCGCATGAGCAGGCGATATCTTATCGCTGCTCACTCACTCTCCCTTTGAACTGTATGCCACTGCATTTTGGAGCTTGTCATAGACAGCTCCAGCATGCATTGGCTTACAGGGGCCGTGCCTGCCAACACACTGAATTGGAGGAGGAGGTGACACACCTCCGAAATCTCCGATGATGGCACTATGTTTCTTGCACATGCGTGCAAGCAAACATAAAAAGCAAATCAGGCTTGTATGCTCCAAGCTTGACATGTGTGCAGCAGGGAGCTGATGTGAACATCATTTAAAAATTTTATGAAGTTCACATGTTGCATGCTTGCCATGTGTGCAGCAACTAAGCTGGTGCAAATCTCATCTAAAAAAACATCAGTTTCTATTTAACATACAGTACTACGGCTAGCAACTAGAGCCATAAAATACATTTTTCATTGATTTCCCATTAAAATTAGGTAAACTTATTAATTCTGATCCTCTTGCAAGTTGTTTAATGGCTTTTAATTTTTGTCTTTAAATTGCCATTGATTTGTAAAGTATTGTTTGCTTACTGCATTAAATGCTTAGGATATAGTCAGACAACATCCCCCATTCCAGATGTGCGAGGAAGGGCCTCTGTGTTGTGAAGCCTAACCTTTTTGTTTTGGGACATGCAAATCCCCTTATGCATATTTAGTGCTACAAATGTGTTTCTCCATGAATGTTCCGGCTCTCTTACTTTTCCTTTGTCATTCTGTATGGAGCATATACACTATGGCCATGCTCAGCACTCTTTGTACTGAGTAGGGTCTTGAAAGCAGGCACCATACCTCACATTTTGTCACTGAAATGAGGGACATGGACACTCAAAATGAGGGACAATGAGGGACACTAACCCTCATGATGATCAGGACACATCCTGAAACATGGAGAAGGAGATAAAGTACCTCAGAACACAATGAAAACCATTGTATTTACTTGTACCGATATTAGCACCTGAGAATGAGTTTCTATGATAAAGCAAGAGTGCCATTTAGGTTGGGCAGAAGGAGGCAGTTGCCCCCACCCCATGTTTTTGCCTAGGTTACTCTTATGTTGTGGGAATAGTGGCATTAAATTTGGATTTAATTATTTGCACAAGAAGTGCCCCCCTGGCCTGTGTACACTAGCATGCTGCAGGTGCACTCCTGATTCGACTGTGTCTGTGTTGTGTTGTCCACTCTCTCCACCTATTAGCGGTGGTGCCATCACACGTGATGTGGAGGAGCTCCCACCAAGCAAGAGCACGAGTCAAGTGAGTGTGGCATTGTCTTTTCCCCCCACAGAGTAGACAGGCTGCACACTACAGCTTGGATGAGTCAGTGAGCACTGAATTTTCAATAGCAGTGTTGTGGTGGCATATTTTTCTTGGTCTACTCTTAGTGAGTCTCCGTCTCCCCTGGTGACTGAAGAGGCAGAGGGTTAGCTAGAAGCTAACTCGAGATGAGACTACCTACTTACTTTACTAGATTCGCCTTGCAAAAAAAAAATCTCAGCTCCCCCTCCACAGCTGCAAGTTAGGCCTAGCAGCAATGGCATGGGTGGCCTTCATAGGCCTTGACCAGTGCAGTACAGCAGCAGAAACAGAGAAACATAGAAACATAGAAGTTGACAGCAGAAAAGGACCGCAAGGCCCATCCAGTCTGCCCATTTGTTTTTCTATCTTATGAATGTGCCATCAGCCTTTGCTCTGTCAATGGCCTATCTATTCATACTCATCTCTATTGCTTCCTTATGCCTATCCCATGCCTGTTTGAAGCCCTTCACTGTATTCATAGCCACCGCTTCCTAAGGTAGGCTGTTCCATGCATCCACCACCCTTTCTGTGAAAAATAACTTCCTCACATTACCCCTTAATTGGCCTCCCTGTAATCTCATGCTATGTCCTCTTGTCCTGCTATTTTTCTTACATTGAAACATGTTAGACTCTTTCACCTTGTTAAAGCCCTTAAGGTGTTTGAATGTTTCAATCATATCACCTCTCTCTCTCCTTTGCTCTAGGGTATACATACTGAGCTCCATTAATCTTTTTTCTTTTCCATTTTATTCTTTTCTCCACCTGCCCTAGCTGCCGGCAGCCCGTTACTGTCAGCCCGGTCACAGACCTGACTTCCACCCCAATATCGGCCCTCGGGCCCTCCAATACCTGTGGCTTACCCCCCACGGTGGGGCTGCGGCACTCTGGCTGCATGCCGCAGTCATCGGACTAGGTCGGAGGGCTGGCCTGGGGGGCTAATTGAAGCCATGGTGAGCTTCATTTAGGGCTGCCGGCAGCTTTATCTATTTTTCCTTTTTGGGGAGGCGGGGTCGTGCAATGATGCGGAGCGTCCTGCCCCGCCTCCAGTACGTGCCTGTGCCGGCAGCTGCGTGACTGCTGGCCTCCACCAGGGGTCATCCGAGCTCTGGACACCTCCCCTCCCTCCCCCCAGAGAAGGAGAGCAGTCCCTAGGATGCTCCATCCTTCTCCCCCTGGCCGGCCCTCCCGCAACCCGAGTCCATTCCTGAACCCGGGTCGCCAGCGTCGCATGCGGAAATCCAACCGCTGTGCCGGCGGGCCAGCACGAGCTCCATTAATCTGTCCTCATATATTTTCTGATGTAGTCTCTACACCATTTTGGTTGCCCTTCTCTGGATTGCTTCAATTTGGTTAATGTCCTTGTGAAGGTGTGGCCTCCAGTACTGCATGCAGTACTCCAGATGGGGCCTAACAAATGTCTTGTAAAGAGGGATTATTATCTCCTTCTTCCAACTTGTGATACCCCTACTAATACACCCCAACATTCCCCTCACCTTACCTACTGCTTTAGTGGTCTGCTTGGATGATTTCAGGTCATCGGTGATGATGATGCCCAAGTCTCTTTCTTCCCTTGTGACTACCTGCAACTCCCATCCCAGCCTATAGGTGGCTTCAGGGTTTCTCTTCCCTATGTGCATGATCTTGCACTTATTTGTGTTAAATCCCAGTTGCCACTCTTCCGACCATTTTGCCAGTTTATCCAGGTCTCTTATCATTCTGCCCACCCCATCTGGATCATCTACTCTGTTGCAGATCTTGGTGTCATCTGCAAACAGACAAACCTTACCCTCCAGTCCATCTGCAATGTCACTGATGAAGATATTGAAGAGGACTGGCCCCAGGACTGATCCCTGAGGTACCCCACTTGTGACTTGCATCTCTTCTGACTGTATGCCATTTACCACCACTCCCAATTTTCTGCCCATCAACCAGTTTGCCACCCAGTTGACCAACTTCTGATCCACCCTGAGCCTACCCAGCTTATTAATCAATCTTCTATGTGAAACAGTATTGAAAGCTTTGCTGAAATCAAGGTAGGCGACATCAACTGCTCCCCCTTGGTCCACCACTCTGGTTACCCAGTCAAAGAAATCTATGAGATTAGTTTGACAGGACCTTCCTGTTGTAAACCAATGCTGTCTTGGATCCTGTGCTCCTATAGATTCTAGGTGTTGCACTATCCTTTCCTTAAGGAGTGCCTCCATATTCTTGCCCACTACTGAGGTAAGACTGACTGGCAAGAAGCAAACAACAGAGGTTGGGTGGGTTCAGTTGATGAGATGACTTGGTCATGGACCACATTGAGGACATAGGATGGTCAGTTCTAGCATTCAGCTTCTGGAAGAAGGATGGAGAAGGAGCGGACTGAAAACTAGGCTGGTGGCACACTGGGCCAGGCTGCAGGTTCTGGCCAGATGACCGGGTAAGTAAAAGTAAATAATTTTTTTTTTTTTTACAGGGGGACTGAGGAAGGAGGAAGCACTGAAATATTGATGTGTTTTTCATGTTTCTGTGCCTTTGTGTGGCTTCACGACCCATATGGAATGGGTATTGAATGGAATGGAGTCCGGGAGAGAAATTGGTACAAGGTTTTTTTTCTGGGGGGGCAGAACTTCAGCCAGGAAAAAAATTGGTTAGTAACTGGGTGGGTTTAAGACCAAATCTGTTGTACTGCTCCGGCGTATAGACAGATGAATCTTGTACATTTGAATTTCTCCTGATTTGTATATCACTTTTCAGTCACAACAACTAAGTTTTACCTTTTAGAGATGTTCCAGACATTCTGGAGCTTGCCTCCTAGGGGCTAACTAGCACCTGGCCTCCATTGGTTGTTGGCTCCCACCTGCTGAAATCTGAAATGATGCCCCTGCCATAAAGTGCAAATTTACAGGACATCCTCTGTGTGAGCATCATGTTTTCCATGAGGGATGGATGAGGAGAAGAGCAATTTTCAGGGGTAAAATGAAGGTTGTCCCTTGTATTCAGGAACAGTTGAGTGGTACGGTATGCACAGATGATTGGAACCCCACTGTAGTAAGGCTTATGCCCCATCCCCAGTGAAGCTGAACTCATCATCCCCACGCTCAGGCACATTATGACATAGAGCAAGGGAGACTGCAGGGGCTTGCCCCATTAAAATGAATGGGGGTATTTTTTTATTACTGTTTTATACATTGTTGATGGAGAGTTGGAGATTAATGAAGGCCACCACTCGACTAACAAGGGCCTTGTAAATAGAGCAGTGGCCTTCATTATTCTCCAACTTGCCATAATAATGTAAAAATTAGTAATAAAAAATAACTCCATTCATTTAAAGGGGGTATACCCCAGCACTCTGACCCATGGACATCATCTCTTAAAGACTCCTGCCTCTGGCTTCCTCGTACTCAGATAAGAGACTTCCAACTTATATCTATACTTGGTGGGTTGTCTGTAGCAGCATGGCCACACCTGCTGCAGTGTGTGTGCATGGGGGAAAGGACTGGCCATGTGGGTGGGTGTTGAGTAATTGCTACTTTTGTGTTTGCCCCTTTGAATCTGTTTGCATGGAAGCATTCAAAACTATGGAGAGAAAATAGTAGGTGTACAGGCCAGGCAGAAGTAATTAAGTAGATTTGTGGGTAAGTGTGTGTATTGGGGTTGGAAGAACCACATGTGTTTCCATTGGTATGTGTGCTACAGTTCAGCTTTGCAGCTGAGATGAAGGAGGACAAGAAAACTAAAAAGTGTAACAGACACTACAAGCATGCCTCATGCATGCAGATGTATGCAGATTTGTACTGAAGTACAAGCAAGCCATATGTGTACAGGCAGTATAGCTTAGCGGTTACAGACACTGAACTGAAAAATAGGAGATCTGAAGACCTGGGTTTGAATCTCATCAAGCACTACTTGTATATGGTGTGATCTTGAGCAAGTAACTTAATTTTTATCTGTGCAGTTATCAGTGATCACTTGCTTTTTTGCACACATGCCACAAGTATGCAGTCTCTTCCAATTTCCACATGCATGCAGTTGGTTCCAATTTAACATTTGAATCATGCTTGCAGCATGCATATCACATGGGTAGTTTTATGTGCGCAGCATGAAAACATTTCATATAATTATTTCTGCAAGGGCGCTCCGAACCAAGAATTCAAAATTTCAAAATTAAATAACTTTGGAATGGATTCATATTTTTTCACCAAAGAAGCAAAAGGCGCATCTGTGGGTTGGACCCTTTCTATGTTGTAAATTTCAGACACAAATTCCAAATCATCTGGGCACTAGCCAAGTTGACAGAAAATTCATTCTAACCAATGGGAAAAAATTCCAAAAATTTTACTTTTTGTACTATCTGTATCTCAGAATCCACACATCCAACCAGAACAAAACATTACATGTCAAATACAGGGGCATGACTGTGTATATATGTATCTTTATATATATATATATATATATCAATGGTCTATGCAGCCAATATAGTGTTATGCTTGTGCAACTGTGTTACTTTGGTTTTGGTCATTTGCACTCTCTATTCCAGAGGAAATACCATCCTGTAGGAGTACCAAAGGCAAGGAACCTTTGAAGAGGGTTCCACCCCTAGAGGTGCCACAGGACAATTCCCTTGGCTAAAGGTATCTTAGGAAGCATCCTGAGGAGAGAGGCGATGCCGCTGGAGGAGGACAGAAGGATGGTGGGGCAAAGAAAAAGTGCTTCAGAAGGAGGCTGAGAGGAACTGCTTATATAGCTCAGAAAGGGGGAGTGGCTGGCTGCTTGTCCATTGAACTACAGGCCCAGCCTTCCAGTTCAATGGCCTATGCAGCTGTTATGTTTGTGCAACTGTGCTACTTTGGTTTTGGCCATTCACACTCTCTATTCCAGAGGAATTACCACCCTGTAGGGGTATGAAAGACAAGGAACCCTTGAAGAGGTTTCCACCTCTAGAGGTGCAGCAGTATGATTCCCTTGGCTAAAGGTACCTTAGGAAGCATCCCCAAAAGAAATGTATTGGTACAAAAAATGTTAGCAATCAGAGCCATGAGGCAGGGTAGAATAGACAAAGGCAACTTAAGAGGTAATGAGATGTGCAGAGGAGCAACACGCATGAGTATGATGGTTTGCGCTGAAGACTGAGGGGGCCTCCTAAGGAGAGAGGGAACGGCAATTAGGGACACCATCCACCTCCATCCAACAGCAGAACCTACCTACAGAAATGAGATAAAACTAACATTTATGACCTGAGGCATGGAGGAGAGAAAATAAAACCCTTTGAGCATGAAATCTTTGGGGATCCAAGGCCTAGGTCGCCTTCCCTCCAGACTTGGGATATTTTGTTTAGTGATGGCTCTGCTACTGCAATTTGAAAATCCAATTTAAGAGGGGGCAGAAAATATTCCAGTTTGGAGGAAAGCTCTCACTTGATCCCTCTAATGGGAATGCTGTGGAAGATTGCAAGTGCTACTGCACAACAACAGGCAACCAAGGTGGGAGGAGAAGAGGACCGACTGCTGAGGTGCTCACCTGACCTACCCACCATAAAAACAAACCAGGTGAATCAGAAGCAGTCATGGGGAGAATGCAGTGAAGGTGCCTTGCTAGTAAATTAATACTAGATCCAAAGGAGATCACTGTAACCACCCTTCATGGCTAGTCTTAAATTCTATACCAGGAGCTGCCATCAAGTCTCAAACTGCTAAAGCTACACCTGGAGTGAGGACATTCACAGCTATGGGCCAGGTGAGAAGGAACCTACTCCAAGTTTCACACACTCAAGATGCAGACTTTATGGGTGCAGAGTGAGACCATCAGCTGCAGGGGGCCTGAGCCATGGTACTTAATGGTCATGGTTGGCATGCCCCAGAAACAAATTCGGACAGAGCTGGATGAAGCAAGGAGTGTTGGAACCCTCACGGAGGGCAGACATGTGCTTAGCAGGCACAAGCAGACTGAGTTGTGTGAAAGTAGGTAATTTGACCTGCATGTAGGTCTGTAAGGTAGAGGAAACAATGAGTGGAACTGCACATAGGTCTGTAAGGCAGAGTAAGCAGTGGTTGGACCTGCATGTAGGTCAGAGGAGAAGTAAATATGAATTAGTAATGGCAAGCCAACCAGTGTCACTAGGAAGTCAATTAAAGGTGACAAAATACTTAGAGGATTTTAGTAGAGAAGGCAGGATTCAAACATGAGCTAAGTATGCCACACAGGGCCACGGCTCCTCAACAACACCTCCAAGTCCCCCGCCATAGGAAAAACAAGAAAGCAGTGGGAAAGTGCCATGACCCACATGCAGATATCAAAACTATTTTACAGCATCAGTGGTAGCTTAGCTGACTTCCAGAGTATAATAGCAGTTTGCAAGTGTAATAGAGCAGCATCAGTATTGAGTAACTATGGGTTATAGGGGTAGCAATTCAAATGCACATAGACTGTGGGGAGGCAACATTCTGAAAGCAGCAAATTGGTTAGGCAGTGCAGTGAAAGCAACAGCAATGAGGTACATGGCATGAGTTCAAGAAGTAGGATCGAGCTGCATGGGCTATGGTTCAGGGTGAGCCTGAACCAAGTGAAAACAATTAAGGTGCATGCATGGAAAGCAGCAGCAGGGAAGCAGATTGAGCTGAAACACACAGATAATGATTGCAGTTGCATTGTGAGTAAATGGGAGCAAGTAGCATGAGTTCTGGATTAGCAAAATGCAAGGAGTTGAGAAAACGAAGCCCCCCTCCCTCAATAAAATGCAAAACAAAAGACACAAAAACACAGAAGAACAGGGAGTAAGCAACACAAAGAAGCACACAGCCAGAGGCAAGCTATACAAACCAAATGCAGAAGAACAGAAAACAGAAGTCCAGCAAAAACAGCAGAGGCCAAAACACAGCAAGATGGGGGGGGGGGGCAAGCCCCAGCAGCTACAAAGGACAGACTGACAGAGCCTCCGGCTGCAAAGAAAAAGTGCTTCAGAAGGAGGCTGAGAAGAACTGCTTATATAGCTTAGGAAGGGGGAGTGGAAGGCTGCTTGTACATTGAACTACAGGCCCAGTCTTTAAAATATATATATAGGTATATATATTTTCACATATATATACACACACTATATATATATATATATATATATATATATATATATATATAGTTCAATTTGGATACCCGACTTGTTGGAAAAAGATAATGTATCCAAACTATAAATGCAGCTGTGCTGGAAAGAAGAGTTAATCCAACACCAATGGCAAAGCTTCAGTAACCTTTATTTAATTTTTTTTGTGTTTCATTTCTCTCTGCTGTCATGTCAATGGGAAGAGCAGATCTGCTAGTATAGTTTCATCTTTTTTTGCTTGTATCTTCTAAAACATTAATTAAACATAGTGATCAGGAGCTGTGATTGGCATATTAAATTTCCAGCACCATCTGTTAAGCTGCTTTTTAAATAAAAGCCTATATGCTATTAAAAGAATGCCAACGAAACTTGAATGACTTGGCAACATATGCATAGTGATATTACAAACCACCACTGATCATCCAAGGATGCTCCCTGACGAAGACTTGGAAGAGGGTGAAGCGCCAGGGTATTTAAGACTATGCAGCCTAAGGTATTTTACCTTTGTGATTATTTAATTAATTCCAGCCAGCACTTGTTTTACCTTTATGAATCATACTAACTTCATTGAAAGCACTTTAAGCACCTTTGGATCAGTGGTGATTTTTAACACTTTGCAGAAGTCATGACCACTGTATACTACATCTGCTATTTTTGTACTGCATTTTGGTATCAAAATGCTTTCCTGAGCAACTTGCACTAAAATATTTTGCCTGGAAGTCCTGAATATCTTTTTTAAATACTATTATCTGAGAGTGCACTGACTCCTCAGTTTGCTTTGGTGGATGAGTACCCCCTTAGGGGTGTGGTGGGCAACAGTTACAGTGAGTAAGAAAGGGACTCTACTCCTATAATACACACAAGGTTCTATTTATTATACAAAGAAACAGAAGTCACCTAATACAGGATTGTAAAGCTTGCCATCCTGCATATACATTCCTGTATCTTAAAGGCACTTTAAAGTTACAGCAATATAATGCAATTTTACAGAACTACAGAGTTTGTATTTCAGATGTTTTGCTGATTTGCCTTGAAGATGTGGAGCTGGGAACAAAGCATTGGCCCCATGTCCTATATATTACGTGGCTTTTGTGTTTTCCAATAACAAGCATTTGTCAGTGCTGAATGTTTGCTTGCATGCTGTTGTGCTGGGTCCTGCTCATATACATTTTTACTATTTATTTAACCTCACAGACCAGATGAGATGTAACAAGTCATGTAGAATGGGGTCCTGTTCTTACATATTTTTATACTGTCTTGCTGGCTAGAGCAGGTGTTCTGTTCAGTAATTCGTAAGTGGCATAATGCATTGTTTACAGTTGTACATTTTGATGCAAATAAGAAGCAGCACTAATAAATAGTTGTTGATATATATATATATATATATCTCAGCACTGAATGTGATACATTAACATTGTTATTAAACTGACATCCAGGAGTACATGGTTGTGGATGGGTGGGGATGTGGAGGGAGAAGGAGAAAATAAATAGTAGAGTTCATCATTCTTCCACATACTCCATGAAGCATTCATCACAGTCTTCAATACTGGAAGTGTCATCATACGGGAACTCCCTCTCCATTACTGCTTCATCCACTTCAATATTGCGAGATAATTATGAGGTACATCCCAGTCTGCCTAAAGCACTTTCCCTCTCATCATCATCTCTGTCAATCAGTGCTGTTACCATGGACATTACTCTTTTTGAGGGTATGTGATCCTCATTCATTTCGATAAATGTCAGCATGCCAAAATTTTTAGGAGATAGATTTGTGTGCCTGTCACACACAACGGCACCCGCTGAACTGAACACCCGCTCAACACTGACACTGGAGGATGGACAGCTAAGATATTTGAGGACAATCGCTGTTAGTGCTGGCCAGTCATTGACCTTAGTGCCCCAGTATAGTAGTGGCTCATCTCCAATGGCGAGGTTCTTTGTATCTGCAAAATTTGCATCTACCATACGTTTTGCCAGTTGAAGATGTGCAGCGTGATCCTCCTCCTCTTCAGTTTCCTCCATGTTTGCAACTCCCATCTGACTGAGGGTGGCCCAAATGGGATTCAGCATAGGTTCCTTTACCTTACATTGCTTTTCTGCAGTTTGACACCTGGCTGAGATGAAGAGAAGTGGGTGGCAGTAACACCGGATCACTGTGCAGTACCATCATCTTTCTTTGGCCCCTGTGCCCATAGTAGCAACTGTGCTCCACTTACCCTCTGAGTAAGCAGTTCTGTCAGTCTCTGCAACTCATGATGCCCACCTTGTTATATGGCTGCCAGCCCACGTTTATAGTGAGGTTCAAGCACTGTTGCAATTCCAGTCTCCTCAGACTGCATAATATGCTTTATGTAGGTGCTGTAGTCTAATGTGGACAGCATGTGTTTCATTAATGAGCAAATTGCTCTGTCACCACCTGCCTCCAGCTGTTGTTGCACATTCAGCAGTGTCTGCCTCAGCATCCATAGCAGAGGGATGGACTCCCTGATGCAGGCAGTGTCCCCACTCACTGTTTGTGTTGTATGCTCAAAGGGTCTCAGAATCGAGATGAGCCCATCCATTAGGTGCCCCTGCTCTGCTGTGAGACAAATGGATGCCCCACTGTTGTCATGACTGGCATGAATTAGCAGATACTTAGATAAAGCCTTGTACTGCTGGTATAGACACTCCATCATGTACAGGGTGGAGTTCCACTGGGTGACAACGTCAAACTTTAAACGGTGCTGAGGCAGCTTGTTCTTTACCTTCAGATCACAGAGATGGTCACGTGCTTTTGCTGATCGTGCAAAGTGGGCACAGATGCATCGGGCAAGAGCCAAAATTTTTTTTATATCCAGATGGTTAAGGAAAACCTGCACCACAAGGTTAAGGCAATATGCCAGCCATGGCACCCTGACAAATCCTCCATCAGTGATGCATTTCCACACATTTGAGTCATTATCACTGACAATGAATCCAGCTTCCAGTGCATAGGGGTGGAGCCACTGATCAAGCTCGGTTAGCACAACTTCCAGCATCTTTACTCCAGTGTGTGACTCAGGGCTACTCTTCATGGTCAGTGTTACATGCTTCCTAACACCAGGCATGTTGCTACCAACACAATTTGTCATAGTGCAGTTCTCGCCTCTCCCCCAATCAGTGGCTATGCCAGGTACCTGTGCCCAGTGTGCTGTAATACACAGGTAAGAGCTGCCAGATGTTTTCCTACTGGTCCACATGTCCATGCTCATATGGTCATACTGTGCTGAGGAATGCTGCAGGGCCTGATGTACCATGTCACATACAGTACTGTACAGTTCAGGGATGGCATGCTTTGAAAAGTATGCACGTGATGGCACCTGCCATTTCAGCAAGGCATGGGCTATGAACCACCTAAATCCCACATTCTCTACAAAGGAGTATGGCAACAAATCCAGAGCAATCATTTCTGCACATGCTGCATTCAACTCCCATGCTGTACCATGATTAGGTGGGAATTTTGTTTGCCTATTCAAAATAGAATGCAGCATCGTCTGAACTTTTCTTGATACTGCTGCCATCAGTGATGCACATGGGGGTGTGCAAAACAGCTTGCCTCTTCATTGTTCCAGTTAGAGGGTGCTCCTTGTCTGGGGAATGCCAATGGTACTAATGGCCTGTGGCAATGCAAGACACACCTCAGCGGCTTTTTGGTTTTTCATAACTGGGGTAGCAATCAGATTTTGGGTTGGGATGGTACTCCGGATGCTAGAATCACTATTTTGCCCACTTCCAGAATCCTCCTCATCTAGTACAACAACAATGTCCTCCTCCTCCTCACCTGCACCTCCATGTCCATGTAATGGTGCTGGGTGTATTTTGCTCACATTACCCTCTGATTGGGATGTACCAGAACCACTGGCACTGGCTGCCTTCTGGTGTTGATGCCACTGAATTGGGTGCCTATTTTTAAGGTGTGTGTGTTGCCCACCTGTGCCAAGGTGACTACCCTTCTTACCCTGACTTACTCGGGTTTGACACAGTTGGCAAATTGCCACTGTCTCATCAGACGGGTCCAGTACATAAAAATCTGACACTAAGGATTAATGGGGCCTTGTATTTACTTGGTGCAGGATGACTGTAATCATTCTAGCAAAGGAGAAGATTTGCTCTTTGTTATGTTCTTGGGTAACTGGAACAATATAGAAATGGGAGAAACAGTGGTTGGCATGACCGTCTCCTCAGTGGTTTTAGCAGTTATGGCAACAGGAAAGACACATTCTGTAACACCGTTTTTCCCTTTTCTTTTCTGTCTCCCATGAGGGATCCATGTCATCTGATACATCATCATCATCCACATCATAGTCTGGAAAAAAGCTAGGAGTCTCATCAGCCTCAGCAAGTCTGTTTGCCTCAGTAACAAGTACCACATACTCTGTAACATGCACCTCCTCTTCATGACTGTTGTCCTCATGTTACTCCACATGTACCACCACCTCACCATCACTCACTGGACATGGGCACACATTATCCGGTTCCACCTCCAACCTACCATCACCAACAGCACCACTTTCAAACTGCACTTCAGCACCAACAGCCTCCAAACCCACAGTTGTTTGTTTACTGGTTGTGCTGTTGCTTCCTCTCACTGTGTCAATTGACATTGAGACATCAGTCAACATGTCTGTCACAGATTCTGCAGAGGAAAATTTAACAGCAAGAAAGCCAACACCAGGGCCATATATTTTGGTACTACTGCTACTGCCTTCCACAGAGTCATCTGAATGCTGTCCCCGTGGTCTCACAGACACATTTCTGGTTCCGGCACCACTATTAGAATTAGGATTAGGAACCACAAATTGGGAAATGTTCTTTGTGGCTGCTCCATGGCCTCTCCCTTTAGTTGCCCTTTTCTTCTCAGTCATTCTTCAGCACACGCAGGGACACAGCAATCACTCTGGTTAAATTGCTGTCTGGAGAACAATGATTTTTTTCCTAAATACAGGTGTATACACAGGGACACAACAATCACTCGGGTTAAATCGCTATCTGGAGAACAGTGATTTTTTTCCTAAATACAGATGTGAATGCAGGAACACAACAATCACCCTGGTTAAATCGCTGTCTGGAGAACAGTGATTTTTTTTCCCTAAATACAAGTGTGTATACAAGGACACAACAATCACTCGAGTTAAATCACTGTCTGGAGAACAGTGATTTTTTTCCTAAATACAGGTGTGTATGCAGGGACACAACAGTCTCTCATGATAAATAGGTGTCTGGAGAACAGTGATTTTTTTTCCTAAATACAGTTGTGCATGCAGTAACACAACAATCACTTGGGTTAAATCGCCGTCTGGAGAACAGCAATTTTTTCCTAAATACAGGTGTGTACACAGGGACACAAAAATCACTCCGGTTAAATAGCTGTTTGGAGAACAGTGATTTTTTTTCCTAAATACAGTTGTGCATGCTGTCACACAACAATCGCTCAGGTTAAATTGCTGCCTGGAGAACAGTGATTTTATTTCCTAAATATACTGTAGGTGTGTATGCAGGGACACAATAATCACTCAGATTAAGTCACTGTCTGGAGAACAGTGATTTTTTTCCTAAATACGGTTGTGCACGCTGTCACACAACAATCACTCGGGCTTAATCGCTGTCTGGAGAACAATGATTTTTTTTCCTATATACAGGTGTATACGGAGGGACACAGCAATCACTCAGGTTAAATTGCTGTCTAGAGAACAGTGACTTTTTTCCTAAATACAGTTGTGCAAACCGTTATACAAAAATCATTCAGGTTAAATCACAGTTAGGAGGGCAGTGATTTTTTTCTTAAGAAAAGATAGGGCATGTCCACTGATTTTATTCAGAAGAAAACTGTGCCTTCTAAACTGCCCATACCCTTCCCTGGCCCACACAAGCCACCAAACCACAACTTCTAACAGAAAACTAAATACTGCAAATAAACGATACAGAACTGAGAAAAGCTACAGAAAAAATCACTGTGTGCAAAGAGCACCCACAGCAACAGTTCTGCAGCAATTTGACAAACAAAATGCTGTTTTATATAATGTTTTTAGATTTGACTCTAAGCTGCAGCACAAGCTCTGCTCTCTAAGTCTCTCTCAAAGACATTACACTCACAGAATGACTAAACTAGCTTCTCATAGGCAGTTCAGCAACATGTGACCTCATATCCCATGGTTCATTGCAGACTTCGACTCTTATGCTGAACTTTGATGGTGAAGTTCAAGCTTCACAGATCTGGGACACCTCTACCATTGACTGTAACAGGAATCAAAGGTTTTGACTTCGAAATTTTGCAAATCTGCCCAAAAATGCGTGAAAGTGGGACTTTACAGGGTGGAAAACTTCACAGAATAGTCAAAATCAGTGGAATTTTATGCAGAGTGAATTTTACCAACTTCACACACCCCTACATGGAGGAATGAGGTGCCATGCACCTTACCTCCTGCTACACTGGTGAGCTGAGTTTGGGAACAGACACACATCACTTGGAGGCTGGCTGGGAGAGGGAAGATAGAGCATCTGTGGGACTGATCTCCTTCCTTGGGAAGTGAGGTTTGGATGGCTTACAATTAGGCTGCCACCCAGCAGTTTCTTGGAGGCAGTGCATGTGATGCCACAAGTTGGGAAGGAAACCAATGGTCAGGA
The DNA here is from genome assembly GCA_016271365.2 of Neoceratodus forsteri. Classification (NCBI taxonomy): domain Eukaryota; kingdom Metazoa; phylum Chordata; order Ceratodontiformes; family Ceratodontidae; genus Neoceratodus; species Neoceratodus forsteri. The sequence goes on from CM057452.1 coordinate 1,880,269,238, forward strand.
ATGCTAGGGGCATCTCCATAGATGCAGAGCTTGTCCATCATGCCCATTGCACATCTGTTAGAGTCCAGGGTGAAAAAACAAGTGGAAAAATCCTGGCTGTAGGATGATGACTGACCCCTCACAAGCCCTGCACCAGTGAGTGGCTACCCCTCCCAGTCCTGTGACAGAGGACATCGGTGGAAGGATAAGTCCTGGGGAAGCTGGGTGATGGACCTAGGGGGTGCTGGTCAGAAGGGGGTAGCTGGACGAAGGAGAATGAACAATGGACAGAAAGTTGGTGGCCAAAATCTGCCCACATTGCAATGTTATGAATAAATGTTGAAAAAATTCAATGTTTCTACATAACTTCATTGTCTTATGACATTTTAACCCCAAATTTTCAACATATTCTTTTTATGACCCCTCCTTCTGAACATGATAGGTGCCATAAATTAAATACTGGCTGAAACATCATTTCACACCACAAGTGCAAAAACACATTTTTGGCCAAGATTTGAAAAATGACACCTGCCATGTTCGTTACAGAGAGGGGAAAGGTGGGAGACTGTATGTGGAAAGGGGAGGAGGTCAGTTCAAGTAAATTCTTCTGAGAGCTGCACACTCAAGCAGACTAGACAGACCGAAATGAGCTGTTTCTGCTTGCATTTTCATATGTTCATACGTTCATATTAGGTGGTATGAAAAAATTGGCATGTTGTAAAAATTGGGGGGTTAAATATTGAAAATGACCAAAATTATGAGTGAGCATTACAAAATTTCAACATATCTTGAGAATTTTGTTGTTTTTAAATACTTTGACCCCAAATTTTCAACATAGTCTTAATATGACAACACCTCATGAACGTCGAGAGCAAAAATGTTCAATTCCTGTGCAAAAGATGATTTTCCAGAATGGCTACACAATCTCCTTTTGGAATGGATTCAAACAATTTCACCTATCTTGCTCATGAGGTGGGGTCCCAAAAAGGCCATGTTGAAAATCATGGGGGAAAAACATTAAATAAATGACTAAGCTATGAGAACAACTCAAAATGCATTGAAATACTGTACATTGATTGCATAATATCTCATTTCCTCAGTTTCAGGTCCGGCATTGAAGAGTGAAGATGTGTCTGCAGTCAATAGAGTATTATGATGTTGGACACCTGGTAGCTAAGTAAATGTATGGGGGGGGGCTAAGTTGGTGGGGTGGGGGAAGGATAACAGTGGTGGGCAGTGGCAGTGGAAGCAGACATCAATGGGCCATTTTCTTTTAATAAAAAAAGGAAAATACTAATTATGAATGATGGTTTTGTTTATTTCAGGTGCTTGAAAGGGTCATGGAAAGAGATAGGGAGGTGGGAGGAATACTTGGCAGTGAGAGGGAGTTTTTCATGGATGGGGCACTAGGGGACATTCAGGAGGTGGGCAGGATGCTTAGCAGTGTGAGGGAGTTGCTTTTCATGTACAGAGCACTGGAGGACAATCAGGAGGTGGGCAGGATACTTGGCAGTGGGATGGAGTTGCTTTATCACAGATTGGGCACTAGAGGGCAATTGGAAGGTGGGCAGCATATTTGGCAGTGGAAGGGGGTTGCTTTTCATGGACGGGACACCGGGGGACATTTGGGAGGAGGGCGGAATACTTGGCTGTGAGAGGGAGCTGCTTTTCTGTGAATGGTGCATGGGGAAGAATTGGGAAGTGGGTGGATACTTGGCAGTGGGAGGGAGCTGCTTTGCCTGTCTCCATTTGTGGTGGGTGAGTGGGAGCCTGGAACTGATTGTAAGGCCATTCAGCTGCTTGATGGGTGGCTTCATGCAGATGAATGCATCGAGGTACTCTCTTATAGTAGTGTCTCAATGCTTTCATCTGCATGAGAGAGTGCCTCGATGCTTTCATCAAGGCACTCTGTCATAGAAGTGCTATGGTCCTTTCAATTGCAAGAAGTTTCTTCCCCGCAAGTAGTTACCCGTGTCACAATCAGCCCAGCTGATCACTCATTTGTCATTTTCATGTCCACTGCTGCTTGAGCTGCATTGAACTAAACACATTGACACACCTGTGAGATGTGGTTCTTTGAAACAAATTGTTTGCTGTGCAAGTGTGTGCACACAAACATGATAAGTTAAACCTTTTGTGCATTATAGGACTAGGGTCCCTTCCTTGCTGATTGGAGCAGAGTTCAAAGGTTCCTTCAGCCATCATCTCAATGATGGGAGTTTTAACCCCGTTATTTGCCATTTACAGTACCTCCCTGCAGACCCTGAAATGGCTGACTGTTGGCCCTCTGCACACACACAGGCACACACATTAAAGACATTCTGTAGGGGATCAAGATTCTTGGCCCTGCACAAGAGTTTCTTTAGCAGCAGAATCTATCACTATCCTTTCCAGAACCAGAATCCATCACCATCCTTTCCATGCTGGGACTGGAGCCTTATTCTAGTTCCTTCATTGTCTTCCTGCACTGCCAAACAAGCTTCTGAGTTTGCTTCCAAACCTCGGTTGCCAAAGTTGGGCTGGCAATATAGTCTAGAGGTTAGACTAACACACTGTGAATGAGTCTGGTACAGCCAGCAGACATGGGTTTGATTCCCACAGCCCCCACTTGCATACTGTGTGTGACTCTGAGCAAGTCACTTAACCACCCAAGTGCTACCAGGTCACTCCTGAAAACAGGCACATGTGTCTTGTGAGCCTTACCTGGTTACCAAAGACTAAAATAAAATTAAAAAAAAGGTTGGGTGATGCACTGCAATTGGGCAACTAGCAACATGTGTTTTAAGAGCATGCTTGCACTCTCCCAAAGCTAGTGTATATTCATGGAATACTGGAGGACCAGATAAAGTCCATAAAACCATATGTTCCAGTCCAACATAAGATGCATGAAAACCTTAACTATAGTATGAATAGATTAGTGCAGTATGACATATTTATTCATAGTATTATTTTATTATTGCTTTACTTTTATTTTCACATGCAAATCATATTCTGTGGTGTCAGAAGAAAGCAGCTGGAATAACTAATGTCAGTTCTGTACTAAAAGAGAATATATTTGTAAAGATTAATGCTACAGAAGTTTTAAATTAAGTAACTGCTGATCCTCTAAACTTCAAGAGTAAGGGAGCATGGCATCTTCAAAAAACACATCCTTGAACCAAATGGTTTAGTGCTGCTCTGAGCCTGAGTTTTGATCTCATATTAAGGAGTCCTGTTTTTATACATTCTAGAGGCTCAACAGTCTTTATCCACAGCAGAGGTGCTCAGGTACTGTTTTTGTGGATCTGACTACCCTCTGTCAGATAGTACTTGTATTCAACCTAGGATCATACCAAAGTCAGATTTTGGATCCATAGTCAAATAGTTGTGGACCCAAGGTCATATCCATTGGATCCAATCTCAGATCCATCAGATCCAACCAGGTCAGTTCCAAGGACACCTCAGATACCTACTGTGGATCCTAGCAGGCTGGATCCTTGGTTGGATATCTATACCATAAGATACTATCCAATATCCAACCAAAATAATGATAACCGATGGTATCCAACCAGGTAAGATACTATCTGAGCAACTCTAATCCCCAAAGAAAATGTCTATTTCATGATTCTATATAAAAATAAATCTCTGAAGTCCTTACTCAAATAATTTCATTTATAAGGAGAATTTTCAGACTTTCCTACTAACTAACTTAATTTGATTCTCAGTATTGAGTGACATTTAAAACTACAGATATGAAAGAAAAAAAAACATTTAATAAACTATAAGAGATACATCCATCAGGTTTATGTAAGTGATAAGACCCAACTGGGTGTGCGGTGTTGAAGGATACCCGCATGATCAGGGCATAGCAAGGAAGAATGCCATAAGTGGAGGGCCTTACAGCCATGGAAGTGTGAGTATCCACCAACATTGCACACCCTGAAGGGTCTTATCATGCTTAGAAAATGGGCTGTGTTGGCCCAACACAACCAGTTTTCTAACTACAATAGGATGAGATTTTAAAGTGCCACAAACAGCAGTGAAGCAAGCAGAGGCAATGGGGAGCAGAGGAAGAGTTTTCAATGTCAGCATAAGCAGCACTATAGAAATGTGAGCCACATATTAGCTCTTTTTACTCCCAGGTGGTGTTGACTGACCACTTGTGAATACTGTAAGACAATCGGGTTAAAAAATTTGTACAACCAATTTTCATACCTTCATGTAATCCAGCACCATTGAAATGTCTAAAAATGTGACTTATTCAGTAAGCCAGTAAGAAGAAATAATGTTGCTGTATAAATTTAGTGTGTGGCCTTTCCCTAACTGGTAAGCTCCTCAATGGTCACCTACAGTATGTGCCTCTTATGGGCCAGAGCACACTATTTAAAAAATGAAGCCAGACAGTGGGTTTCCACATAAGAAAGAGGGAAAGTGGTGGGACCTCAGCTCATATTGACATGTTAAAATTTAAAGTGTAGTTACCTGACCGATGAGCAGGTCATCTTGTCATTGGTGGACAGGCTAATCATGACTCGTCTGAAAGATGAGACAAAAATCCATTTAAAATGGTAAAATAATTGCATGAAGGCAAAGTAAAAATATAGAAGTAACTTAAATGAATTGCAAGCTTTCAAGCGGATTTTATTTTGGTGGGGGTACTTGAATTATAACTGTTTGCTGCTGATTTGGGCAGCACAGCAGGAGCACCCCTGTAAAACTTAAGAAAAATGTATAAGAAATGTGAGAAAATCTCTGTGTATTAACCAAGGTTGAGCTTGATAAACCTTTAACACTGCATTAAAAATAGGAGATCTGTGGTCTTCTCCTAATTAGTAAGCTTTGAAATAGTCACCTGTGAGCCTCTTTTGGGCCAGAGCACACTATATAAAAGATGAAGGCAGAAAGTGGTTTCCACATAAGAAAGAAGGAAAGTGGTGGGACAACAGCTCATGTTGGCATGTTAAAATTTAAAGTTTAGTTACCAGAACAATGAGGGGGTCACCTTGCCATCTGTGGTCAGGCTAATTGTGATTCAGCCAAATGATGAGACTAAGAACCCTTTTAAAATGTTAAAATGATGCAGTAAAGGCAATGTAAGAAAATGGAATTAAATTAATTGCAGGATTTCAAGCTACTTTGGGAGGGGGAGCACTGGCACTATAACTGATTCTGATTATGGTCACACACCACAAGCATCCTTCTAAAATTTAAGAGGAGATGTATATAAAATGTAATAAAATCTCTGTGCCTCCGCCAGGGTTGAGCTGGCTAAACTTAACATTGCAAACATATGCCTATTCACAGATGATGCCAAGATCTGTGGCAGAGTGGACTCTGAGGAGGGGATAAACACCATAAAGAAAGATCTGGATACTCTGGAGAGGAGGTCCAGGCTGTGGCAGCTGAAAATAATGTAAAACTATTGCAAGGTAATGTACATAGGAGCCAAGAACCCCAGAACAGAGTACAGGATGAATGGGGTGGTACTGGAGAGCGCATGAGTAGAAAGGGACCTTTGGGTATTAATACTGGAGACTATGTAGGCATCAGAAAAATGTGTTAGGGCTGTTGGCAAGGCACATTACATGCTATGGTGCAAAGGGAGAAGGATCACTAGCAGATGAAGGAAGGTAATACAGCCCGTGCATAGTTTACTGGTTCACTCTCACTTGAAGTATTATGTGCAATTATGGAGCCCACACTCTAGGAAGCAGGAATACAGTTTTCAGTATGTGACCAGGTGGAAAACAAAAGACTAGTGAAACTGTAAATACAACCAAACTATTTAATGTCTGAGAAAGAGCAGAGCTGAATCGAACCACGGTGCTTTTCTTTAGCAAGCTGAGGCTTTGTCAGAGGACGGGGAGTGCAAAACAAGACTGCCTTTTAACCAAAAAGTGATAGCAATGGTGTGCATCAAGGGGAGGACCCAAAATGTAAGAGTAATGTAAGTAGTGTGTAAAAATATTGAAGTAAAAGTGGCTGATGCAGAAGAACTTCTACATTTAATAAGTAGAAGGTGGGGGGGTGGAGGGAGTAAGGAGGTTATAGAGAGGAACAAGAAAATTCCAGCTCACATGCTTTAAAAGAAAAAAAAAAACAGATCACTGGTTTATAGTGACAACAAAAGTGTGTGTCAAGGGGGCACAGTTGTTAAATATTGATGTTTTATATATAGTTACACTGAATGTATTTTGATCATTTTATTTTGGCTTTGGGCGACATCATTGTGTATGTATATATCTTAGTCTTGTGAACTACTTTGAATCAGAATCTACAAACTATTTCTCTACCTTTTAAGCAGCATATTCATGTTTCCACCAGTTTTTTTTCTCCTTTCCCTACCCTCTTGGAGTGAACTTGTGCCATGAGTGTATTCAAGATGCTACAGTTTGATTTGTACATGGGGTCCCCCGCCTTGACACACACTAATGTCAATATAAACCAGTAATTTGATTGTTTTTCTTTTGAAGCATGTGAGACAGCATTCTCTTGTTCCTCCCTATACCCTCCTTACCCTTTTCCCCAGTACATTTGCATCAACAACTTTTAAATAAATCTTTTTTTACATGCTACATTCATTACTCTTTCTTTTTTGGTCCTCTCTTGATGCGCACTGTTACTGTCAGGTAAAAAGACAATCTTGGTTTGTTGTCCCTGCCCCGATGCAGCCTCAAGATACAGAGACAAAGCACTTGGGTTCAATTCAGCTCTGCACTTTCTCAGTCATTAAATGGCTTGTTGCCACTTACAGTTTCATTAGTCTTTTGTTTTCCACCTGGCCATGTGCTACAAACTGTGTTTCTCCATCAAGAGTATTTTTTCTGTGGTTAGCACTGCCACAGGAGATGGTACTCTGCGTGTCTTGAGTTTTCACCGCAGAGTTACCATTTGTTTGTTTTATGTGAGTAGCTTTCCACTGGATTTCCGGGTCAGCATTCTGGGCCCATTGTGAAACCATTACTGTTTTTTACTGCACCCTACAAACCACGTGACATGAGGAAAACGATAATACCATATCTGCTGTTTGAATATCCCAAGACGTATATTTTTCATGACTGAACCAGAAACTATGAGCAACACCAAAGGTATTGCCTCTACTACTACTTAAACAGCAGATACTAACAATGGAGAATTACAGCTCTCCTGTTTTGAAAGGGCAGACTCATCTGCAAGATGCAATCAGCTCCTGGGAGGTAATCCGCCAATTAATGAGGAAAATTCACATGAATTAAACTGCAAGTTGTTATTTTAGCAGTTCAAGAAACTCAAACTGAAGAAGACTAACTTGTATTTTTCTAAATCCTCCTTGGAATGCTACAAGGAAAATGGTTGGGTATCCTGAAGCCTCCATGTGGCCAAATTTTCATCTCGGAAATTTCTCAAGAAAACTATATTGCATTGGTTGATATCCTTATTGATCAGGATACAGAAAACTACCAAACTGTATACCAAGAGATTTAAGAGACACAACAGGAGTCAGTACAGTTGAAGGCCTTACCAGCATTCTCTAAGTATGAAACAAATCTCAGAGAAAACAAGCATTTGTCAATGCCGAATGTTGATTGCTTTGCTCCGTTGAGCTTGCTCACTCCCCCTTTGTCAGTCGCTCATTCTGTTTCTGTTGGTGCTGCAGGCTATGCTTTTGTACTGGGCTCCTGTCTGAGTTGGCAACTTTATCTGCCCACAAAGAAATCAGCAGCTGTCCCAACAGAGCTCCGTTGAGGTCACTCAGTCTCCCTCTCTCATGCTCTCATTCTGTTTCTCCTGGCACTGCAGGATGCCCTTTTGTACTGGGCTTCTGCCTCTGTCTGTGTCTTTGTCTGCCCAAAAAGAAACCTGTAGCAGTCCTGACAGAGCTCCATTGAGCTCGCTCACTCCCCCTCTGTCACTCGCTCATTCCGTTTCTGCCAGTGCTGCAAGCTGCCCTTTTGTACTGGGCTCCTGCCTGCATTGCTGCCTTTTTCTGCCCACAAAGAAATCCACAGCAGTCACGATAGAGCTGAGTTGAGCTCGATAACTCCCCCTCTCTCAGTTGCTCATTCTGTTTCTCCCGTCACTGCAGGTTGCCCTTTTGTACTGTGCCCCTGCCTGCATTGCTGCCTTTTTCTGCGCACAAAGAAATTCACAGCAGTCCCAACAGAGCTCCGTTGAGGTCATTCACTCCCCCTCCCTCACTCACTTGTTCTGTTTCTCCTGGCGCTGCAGGCTGCCCTTTTGTACTGGGCTCCTGTGTTGGGGCCTTTTTCTGCCCACAAAGAAATCTGCAGCAGTCCCGACAGAGGTCAGCTGAGCTCGGTCACTCCCCCCTCTCACTCGCCCAATCTTAATCTGTCCCAAACACTGATTTCCCACAGTGACCGTGCTATTCTGCGGCAGGAGTGCAAAAGCATATTTAGGCCTGGATGTGAAAAATAACAGTTGTACTGTTCATAAGGAGGTGTGGGTGTATCTATTCATTGCTTGTCAGCATGGCTCAGTTGGTAGCACATCCGCCTCTGGACCAGAAGGTCGTGGGTTCTCGTCCCACACCGGGATTGGACTTGCACCTAAAAATCGCTGGCATCTGAGTGCAGCATTGGGGGGTGCTGTACTGCTGGGGTGTGCCGTTCTTTGGATGAGATGTTAAACCAAGGTCCCTTCTACCCATCCTGGTGTTGTCCTGGTGGGTGTCCAAGTTGAAGTAAAAGAACCCAGGGCACTCTTCGCAAAGAGCTGGGAACATTCCCGGTGTCCTGGCCAACATTCCCCTTTCCATAAACTGGTTCATGCAATTATCCAGGCTGTGTGTGGCTGATGATGTGCGATATGGCCGTCACCACACATTCAGTCACTTCACTACCAGTCTAGCATTGCTTGTAAAGCGCTTTGGGATACTGTGTATGAAATGTGCTATATAAATGCTGATTCTTCTTCTTCTTCGTTGTCTCCACTCCACAGACCCTGCTGTAATATAGGACCACGAAGGACCCTGGGCGGGATGGCGGGCAACTCTGAAGTTCCGGCACGACTCCATTGAGCTTGCTCACTTCCCCTCTCTCACTCGCTCATTCTATCTCTCCCAACGCTGCAGGCTGCCCTTTTGTACTGGGCTCCTGCATGCATTGGCATCTTTTTCTGCCCACAAATAAACCCACAGCAGTCCTGAAACAGCTCTGTTGAGTTCACTCACTCCCCCATCTGACTCGTTCATTCTGTGTCTCCCTGCGCTGCAGGGTGCCCTTTTGTACTGGGCTCCTACCTGTGTTGGCACCTTTTTCTGCCCACAAAGAAGTTCATAGATGTCCCAACAGAGCTCTGTTGAGGTCTCACACTCCCCCTCTCTCACCCGCTCATTCTATTTCTCCTGGCACTGCAGGTTGCCCTTTTGTGCTGGGCTCCTGCCTCCGTTGGTGCCTTTTTCTACCCACAAAGAAATCCACAGCAGACCCAACAGAGCTCCGTTGAGTCCATTCATTCCCCCTCCTTCACTCGTTCTGTTTCTCCTACTGCTGCAGGCTGCCATTTTGTACTGGGCACCTGCATTGGGGCCTTTTTCTGCCCACAAAGAAATCTGCAGCAGTCCAAGCAGAGCTCACTTGAGCTCGGTCACTCCCCCCTCTCACTCGTTCGATCTTAATCTGTCCCAGACACTGATTTCCCACAGTGACCATTCTATTCTGTGGCAGGAGTGCAAAAACATAGTAAGGCCAGGATGTGAAAAATGACAGCTGTACTGTTCATAAGGAGGTGTGAAAAAATGCCAGTGTTGAAACTGGTGTGAAAATATTACTGATTTGCAATGTTACAAGGGTGCGTGGAAACTGGGTGACACACGCTCATAACACAGTCATTTTATGGACTTTTATCACAAAATTTTCAACATAGGCATTTTAGGACCTCTGCTCATGAACAGTGTCACTGTGGTTTTCTTAATGTGTCCCGAACACTGATTTCCCATACACACCATCCTGCGCTGGAAGTGCGGCGCATTCGACCAGGATGTGAAAAATGACAGTTGTACTGTTCATAAGGAGCTGTGGGTTTATCTACTCATTGCTTTGTCTCCACTCCACAGACCCTGCTGTAATATAGGACCACGGAGGACCCTGGGCGGGCAACTCTAAAGTTTCGGCACAACTCCATTGAGCTAGCTCACTTCCCCTCTCTCACTCGCCCATTCTATTTCTCCCAATGCTGCAGGCTGCTCTTTTGTACTGGGCTCCTGCTTGCATTGGCACCTTTTTCTGCCCATAAAGAAATCCGCAGCAGTCCTGACACAGCTTCGTTGAGTTCACTCACTCCCCCGTCTCACTCACCCGTTCTGTGCCTCTCCACGCTGCAGGCTACCCTTTTGTACTGGACTCCTGCCTGTGTTGTTGCCTTTTTCTGCCCACAGAGAAGTTCACAGATGTCCCAACAGAGCTCCATTGAGGTTGCTCACTCCCCCTTTCTCACCCGCTCATTCTGTTTCTCATGGCGCTGCAGACTGCCCTTTCATGCTGGGCTCCTGCCTCCGTTGGTGCCTTTTTCTACCCACAAAGAAATCCACAGCAGTCCCAACAGAGCTCTGTTGAGCTCACTCACTCACTCACTCCCCCTCTCTCAGTCACTCATTCCGTTTCTTACGGTGCTGCAGGCTACCATTTTGTACTGGGCTCCTGCATGCATTAGCGCCTTTTTCTGCCCACAAAGAAATCCACAGCAGTCCTGATAGAGCTCCTTTGAGCTCACTCAGTCACCCTCTCTCACTAGCTTGTACTGTTTCTCCCTCCGCTGCAGGCTGACCTTTTGTACTGGGCCCCTAACTGCATTGACACCTTTTTTTGCCCACAAAGAAGTTCACAGATGTCCCGACAGAGCTCTGTTGAGGTCGCTCACTCCCCCTCTTTCATCTGCTCATTCTTTTTCTCCTGGTGATGCAGGCTACCCTCTCATGCTGGGCTCCTGCCTCCGTTGGTGCCTTTTTCTGCCCACAAAGAAATCCACAGCAGTCCAAACAGAGCTCCATTGAGTCTGTTCATTCCCCCCCTACACTCGTTCTGTTTCTCCCACTGCTGCAGGCTGCCCTTTTGTACTGGGCACCTGCGTTGGGGTTTTTTTCTGCCCACAAAAAAATCTGCAGTAGTCCTGGCAGAGCTCACTTGAGCTCGGTCACTGCCCCCTCTCACTCGTTCAATCTTAATCTGTCCCAAACACTGATTTCCCACAGTGACCATTCTATTCTGCGCCAGAAGTGTGAAAAGATATTTCGACCAGGATGTGAAAAATGACAGCTGTACTGTTCATAAGGAGGTGTGAAAAAAATGCCACTGTTGAAAATGTGGCATGAAAATATTACAAATTTGCTAAGTTACAAGGGTGCATGGAAACAGTTCAATGCACGCTTGTAACACAGTCATTTTATGGAGTTTCACCAACACATGTTCAACATAGGGATTTTAGGACCTCTGCTCATGAACAGTGTCACTGTCATTTTCTTAATCTGTCCCAAACACTGATTTCCCACAGTGACCATGCTATTTTGCACCAAAACGCGAAAACACATTTTGGTCAGGATGTGCAAAATGACAGCTGTACTGTCAGGCGTGACAATATTACAAATCTGCAAAGTTACATGGGTGCATGGAAACTGCGCAATGCACACTTGTAACACAGTCATTTGATGGGCTATCGTCACCAAATTTTCAACATAGGCTTTTTAGGACCTCTGCTCATGAACAGTATCACTGTCATTTTATTAATCTGTACCAAACACTGATTTCCCACAGCGACCATGCTATTCTGCACCAGAAGTGTGAAAAGAAATTTAGGCCAGGATGGGAAAAATGACAGCTGTACTGCTCATATATAGGTGAGGGAAAATGGCAGTGTTGAAAATCTGGAGTGAAAATATTATAAATTTGCAAAGTTACGAATATGAGTGCTAACTGCGCAATGCACGCTCATAACACAGTCATTTTATGGAGTATTGTCACCAAATTTTCAACGTAGGCATTTTAGGACCTCTGCTCATGAACAGTATCTCTGTCATTTTCTTAATCTATCCTGAACACTGATTTCCCACAGTGACTGCGCTTTTCTGCTCCAGAAGTGCGAAAAGACATTTTGGCCAGGATGGCAAAAATGACAGCTGTACTATTCATACGAAGTTGTGGGAAAATGGCAATGTTGAAAATCTGAAGTGAAAATATTATAAATTTGCGAAGCTACATGCATGAGTGCAAACTGCACAATGCACGCTTGTAACACAGTCATTTTATGGAGTATCATCACCAAATTTTCAACATAGGCATTTTAGGACCTCTGCTCATGAACAGTGTCACTGTAATTTTCTTAATCTGTCCCAAACACTGATTTCCCACAGCGACTGCACTGATCTGCGCTGGAAGTGCGAAAACAAATTTCAGCCAGGATATGAAAAATGACAGCTATACTGTTCACAAGGAGGTGTAAAAAAATGGCAATGTTGAAAATCTGGCATGATAATATTGCAAATTTACCCAAAGTTATGGCGTGGTATGATTGTAGCACTTGCGCTGGTAAAAGAAAAGTAATTTTGGATTTTTTCCACCAAATTTGCAACATAGGTTTTTTGAGCACCCATCTCATGAACACTGGCACTGTCATTTCATTAATTGGTCTCAAAAGGTGATTCTGTGTGGTGACCGCGAAATCACCTTTCGTGGCCAAATAACGCCATGACAGTGGCAGAATTCATGAGGATTGGTCCCAAAAACCCCATGTTGAAAATTTGGTGCCAAAATTCTGAAAAATGACTGAGAAACACACCAAAGTTGAAAAAAAACTATTTATGCCATTATACAGCTTACCGGCATTTCCTCAGTTCGCAGTCGGCTTTGAAGAGTGCAGACATGTTCCCGGTCCACCAAAGATCGTCGCGCTGGACTCCATGAGCAAGTATGGGGTGGGGGATGTGGGGAGGTGGGTACGCAGTGGGTGGGTGCAGGTTGTGGGAGGGGTAAGAGCCCACGAGGGACCATTTTCTTTTTTTACAGGTAAAAAAAAAGATATCGCGGGACATTTTTTTTTTACAGGCGCATTTGGCACACTGGGGTGGGCTCCCAGCATGCCAACTGACTGTTTATTTGGGGGCCAGCTGCAGCCAATGGGGAACTGGGCACCCCCATCAGTGCAAAAGCAGGGGGGCACAATAGCCAAGGGGATTGGGCACCCGCTCGGCACAACTGTCCCACTATTCTTTCCTGGGGGAACTTATGCCAATGGGGAGTGGGCTCCCCCATTGGCAACTCAAACTGGGAGGGGGGACATAATGCTGATGGGGAGTGGGCTCCCCCATCGGCAACTGAACTAGCACCAGGAACTGAAGCCGATGGGATTGGTGCCCCTGTCGGCAAAAACATGCTGTTGTGGGGGGGCACATGCTGCCGAGGGGGATTGGGCACACCCTCAGTACTGGGGCCAGATTAATATAGTTTGTGAACATGACAGCAAGCTGCCGCCATGTTCGCAAACAATATTACAGTAGTAACGTTCTGCCCAGCAATGGCTGGTCGCTCCCTCATTGCAGCAAATCGCTGATGCTGCAATGATGAGACAGCCCCTGATTGCAGCGGCTGAAACATTTCAAGGTTGTGGCACACTGGCTGAACTAGTATCAGCAGCAGTGTGCCTTCCCATTGGGGAACAGGGGCCAAGCCACAAAAAGAAGTGGGGGCATTGGCCACAACAGTGACACACCTCTACAACTTGCTTCTGGAGCAAGCTGCCACAATATGTTTTTTGCGCATGTGTGCAATCAACATAAAAAGTTACTTGCTCATGAGAATGAAAGCTGTGAGAGAAAAAAAAGAACTAGTTCTCAAGAGACACTAATGATTATGCATCTAATCAGGATTTCAAGCATGAAACACCATCTGCTCAGTCACAAAGACACAGACATCATAGAGGTCAGTCAAAATCCATAAGAAGAAATAACAGGGCAAGATATGCTCATTCCAGTTCACCTGATCCCTCTGTACCCCACTGGAATCAATCAGCTGATACAAACAGCAGATCGGTCACATTTTTAGGACTGGCACAGCAAACCCAAACAGCCAACACCACTGTGGGTGCATAAAGGTCTGTAGGAGTGAGAGGGGTGGGAAGAGAAATAGAAGGTCACAAACATGACCTCAGGAAAAGGACTAGCCAGTAGTCAACTTGTCTTCCATGCCTTTAACTGAAAATTACCTTTAGTTGCTTAGCAAAGATCTGACATTCATTCTGAATCTAACATCCAATGGATTTACTATTTGCATAGATCTCAGAAAATTTATCAGAAAAGTCAATTCAGAAAAGTATTTTGTGATACACTCCAAAATGGGCTTTTCTGATGTAGAACTAGCCACAGTTGCTATAAGGGACGATGGAATTCAAAAAGTAATGGATTTGTTACGAGACACTAACCTGGACCAATCATCCATACTAGATGAACAGTGAGATATTAATTTGCTGAACTTTGTTGATACCCAGATGTTAACTGCTTCGGTACATGTAATGAGGTCCAAGACCTCATTCCACCCCAAATCCATTTTCTGCCTTTCACCAACAATGGCACCAGTTATTGTAACCTTTCAGTATCTCATCTTCCAAGATATTGGCAATATTTTCAAAGAGAGATGAAAACCACACAAACACAATCTAACACCAGAACAACAAATGACCTGGCTGAGAATGGGATCACAGCAGTGCAACAGGAGTTTGTGGAGTTGGAGAGGGGCCTTATACAGGTAGCACACATGGTAACTTTCTCGGAAGTGCTACCTGTTTATGGCATGGATGAGGCTAGGGTACTTTGCACCATGGGATTCAATGACTGGTTGAAAAGCTGGTGCAGAGCTCAGGGATTTGGCTTCATTGGGGACTGGGGCTCCACCTGGAAGGATGCAGGCCTATACAGGTGCGAAGGTCTGCATCTATCCTGGAGAGGAACCAGGACCCTAGGTGATAGGTTTAAATGCTTCAATGGCAGGCATTTAAACTAGCCAACGGGGGAGGCACTGAAGAGGAGAAGGGAAGTCCTAGCCCCCCCAAAAAATCAGGGTAATTAGTGAGGTAAACACCAAGATAGAGCAGTCGATAGAGAGAAGGGCAGGGGTAAATGGAGAAAAAGACAAAGGCAGTAGGGACAGAGATGGGGCAAAAAGAAATAAAGCCATAAAAAAACGGAGAGTAATGAGTACCAATGCCTGTAGTCTAGGTAAAAAGCTCCCTGAAATGGTGGCATTGATGGAAGAGGGATGCCTGGATATTGTGGTAGTCACAGAAACATGGTACACAGAGAACCATGACTGGGATGTCAACATACCAGGATACACAATCTACAGGAGGGATAGGGAGGGAAGAAGAGGAGGAGGAGTAGCTCTCTATGTAAGGGAAGGGATCAAGCAACAGAACTAAAGGGTAAACAGGGAGGAGAGGAGGCACTGTGGGTCACCCTGGAGACTGAAAATGGCTCCACAATCCGCACAGACCCCTGTCTCAGGGGGAGGAAATGGACAAGGAAATGATAGAAGGCATCCTTGGGACGGCAGAGAAAGGGGAGATATTGCTAATGGGGGACCTGAATATGCCAATGTTGACTGGAGCACCTTTGCTGCAGCCATATCCAAGAGCAGGGCCATTATTGATGCCCTACGGGGGCATGCCTCAGACATCTAGTTTTGGAACCCACTTGGGAGAGAGCAATCTTAAACCTGGTACTCTCAGATGGGGACGGAGAGAGGATCTCTGATCTTGAAGTGGGTAGCCATCTGGGAACAAGCAACCACCAACCAGTGTGGTTCATGATAAACTTAGCTGTAGAGTCAAGCCACACAAAGTGAAGGTACTGGACTTCAGGAGGGCTGATTCTGTCAAAATGGAAGAGTGCCTCAAAAAAACACTAGCAAATAGGCAAGAAGGTGGGATGGAGCAACAGTGGGGAAACATCAAAACCGCCATCACAGAGGCAACAAGCCTTTGTGTGAAGAAAATAAACAAATCAAAATGAAAGGAAAAAACACTATGGTTCTCAAAAGAAGTGGTGGGAAGGTAAAGGAGAAAGAAATAGCATTCAGGAAGTATAAGGAAACACAGAAGGAGCAGGACAGAGAACTGTACCAGTTAAAGCAGAAGAAGGCAGGTGAGGCAGTCAGAATAGCAAAGGCCACACCAAGGAAAAGATAGCCAACTCAAGGGGGATAAAACTTTTATAGGTGTATTAGGGAGCAAAGAATGACTAAGGCAGGGATACTGAGGCTGAACAAAGAGGACAGTGGCTGGGCAGAGAGTGACAGTGAAAAAGCAGGGATACTGAATGAATACTTCTGCTCAGTATTCACAATGGAAAAGCAGGGGGACATACCTAATCCAGTCAGTAGAAGCACTCTGGATAGGGGGTTGATATTAGTCCTTTCACAGAAGAAAGGGTTCTGAAAGAGCTCTTAAAACTGAAGGTAGATAGAGCAATGGGGCCTGATGGAATTCACCCCAGAATTCTAAAAGAACTAAGGGAAGAACTAGTGACACCACTGACTATCCTTTTTAATAAATCATGGGAGGATGGTGTGGTACCTGAGGACTGGAGGAGACTGGATGTGATTCCTCTTCACAAAAGTGGGAGCAAGACAGAGGCAGGAAACTACAGATGTGTCAGTTTGACCTCAGTGGTAGGGAAAATTATGGAATCACTTCTGAATGAAAGAATTGTTGAGTACCTAAGGCCAGTGGGGCACAGGACCCAAGGCAGCATGGATTCACAGTGGGAAGGTCATGTTAGACAAATCTAATTGATTTCTTTTACTGGGTGACCAAAGCAGTAGACCAGGGAGGGGCTGTGAACATGGCCTACCTAGACTTTAGTAAGGCATTTGACACAGTCCTGCACAAAAGATTAAACAAATTAGCAAGCCTGGGAGTGGGTCCCAGGGTGGTAGCCTAGGTAAAACACTGGTTGGACAACAGGACACAGCGGGTAATAGTAAATGGAGTCCACAGTGAAGAAAGGAGGGTTACTACCCTCTTCTTCCCTTAGTTCTTTTAGAATTCTGGGGTGAATTCTATCAGGCCCCATTGCTCTATCTACCTTCAGTTTTAAGAGTTCTTTCAGAACCCTTTCTTCTGTGAAAGGACTAATGGGGTACCACAGGGTTCAGTACTGGGGCCAGTCCTTTTTATTGTCTTTATAAGTGACATTTCAGATGGACTGGAAGGGAAAGTATGTCTCTTTGCAGATGACACAAAGATCTGCAACAGGGTTGATACACAAGGTGGGGTGGAAAGGATGAAAAGGGACTTGGCAAGGTTGGAGGAATGGTCAAATGTATGGCAGCTTAGATTCAATGCAAAGAAGTGCAAAGTAATGCACCTGGGAAACAAAAACCCAGGGGAAGAGCACACAATGGAGAGTGAGATACTGACAACAACAACATTGGAAAGGGACCTGGGGGTAGTTATATCAGATGACCTAAAGGTGGGCCAGCAATGTGAAAAGGCAATAAGGAGGGCTGGGGGGATACTGGGATGCATAGGGACAGGCATCAGCAGTAGAAAACAGGAACTTGTTGGCCCTTTGTACAAACAGTTGGTAAGACCACATCTGGAGTACTGTGTACAGTTCTGGCGACCCCATCTCCACAAAGACATAGACAGGGTGGAGGCTGTCCAGAGGAGGGCAACCAAAATGATGCAGGGTCTGCATTAGAAGGCGTATGAAGAAAGACTAAAGTAACTAAAGATGTACAGCCTCGAGGAAAGGAGGGAGAGGTGGGACATGATAGAAATTTTCAAATACCTCAAGGGAATCAACAAAGTCCAAGAGGGTAGCATCTTTCAGAAAAAGAGATGTGCAAAAACAACGGGGCACAATTTGAAGATAGAGGGGGGACGGCTCAGAGGTAATGTGAGGAAGTTTTTCTTCACAGAGAGGGTTGTGGATACATGGAACAGCCTTCCTGAGGAGGTCATAGAATCAAAAACAGTGGGGGAATTCAAGAATGCATGGGACAGACGTAAGGCAATTCTAGTGGGAGATAGGAGGAAGTAGGCTGTTGGTTAACTAGGATCTGCAGCTTATCGGTTAGGTAGGGAAATGGGCAGACTAGGTGGACCTTATCTGCCATTAAATTCTATGTTTCTATGTTTCTTCAAGAGAGCTCACAAATATCAAATACTGAAATAAAACCAGGCGAGAAAGCTGGCAAGATTGTTGTACTGGATAAAGCAAAATATTGTGTTGAAATACTTAAGTAACTAGAAGATTCCAACTATTGGAAATTGGATTATGATCCAACTCGAAACTTTCAAGGCAAGATTCATCATTTTCTGTGATAGACATGGGGGGAAAACACTGTAATGGAAATTGAGGCAAGGTATATTAGGAATAATCATCCAAGAACTCCAACATTATAGGTGCGTTATTCAGAAGTTTGCATGGGTGCCAACCAGTGTTTGCTCACACAATCTGGGCTTTGTGCTGGAGCCCAATATTCAGAGGACTGTTTTGCACCAGCAAACAGGGGTAGTGCCCATAAAAACCAAACGGGGAGATGGTATGGAAATAGTGGGGTGGGGACAGCAATATCGGTACAAGCCAATATTCAGCAGATTTGCATGGTGCAATAGGGTTTGTGCAGTCCTTTTGCACTGCACACTTACTGCCAATAGAAAACCCTCTTATTCCACACAACCCTGATGGCTGCCACAGGTAATGCAGCCAACCAGCCAGTTGGCTGCAGGGGGAGCATACCCCCCCATGGTCCCTTGCACCCCCCCATCCGCATCCCTGACATTAAAATGAAATGTCCTGGTGCCACTGTCCCCCTCCCTTCCTCTGATGCCAGCCCCATAATAATAAAAATCCCTGGTGCTAGTGGTCCCCTCCTCCAATCCCAGACCCATAATATTAAAAATATACCTGGTGTTAGTAGTCCCTCCTCCCTCCCTCCAATCCTATCCCCATAATAATAAATAACATCCCTGTTGCTAGTGGTCCCCTCCCTCTGATGCCAGACCTAGAATTAGGAATACAATCCTTGGTACTAGTGGTACCTCCTTCCTCAATCCTAGCCCCATAATTAGAAATAACATTCCTGGTGCTAGTGGTCCCCACCCTTCCTCCGATCCCAGCCCCATATGAAAAGTTAACATCCCTGGTGCCAGTGTTCCCCTCCCTCCCTCCCTTCGATTCCAGCCCTATAATTAGAAACAACATCCCTGGTGCTAGTGTTCCTCTCTCCCTCCAATGTCAGCCCCCTAATTATAAATAACATACCTGGTGCTAGTGGTCCCCTTCCTCTGATCCCAGCCCTGATATAAAAGTCTTTATCTCTCATGGCATTGGTTCCCCTCTCCCGATCACCAGCCTGGAAGTAAAAACAATCCTTTCCTGGCATTCAGATTCCCTCCAACTGTGGCATCAGACACCCCCTAGTCTGATTGGTATCCGCTGTGCCAAAGGTACATACAGTAACTGGCACAGTTCTTCTCACACCTCCTCAGCCGGCAGCTGTATGTCCAGGCAGGGAGTGCACCTCCAATTTATAGGACAGGGTTCATCACCATGTCCTATAATTCAGAGGCATGCTCCCTGCCAGGACATATGACATTCAGCCGAGGAGGTGTGAGGAGAGCTGTGCCAGTCACTGTATGCATCAGTGGCACCAGTGATATAAATCAAGTCAGTGGGGGAGTGCTTGGTGCTGTGGAGGGGAACACTGAATGCCAGGGAGGGGTTGTTTTTACTTCCAGGCTGGTGATTGGTGGAGAACCACTACCACTAAGGATAAAGACTTTTACATTAGGGCTGGGATCAGAGGGAGGGAGGATACCACTAGCACCAGGGATGTTATTTCTAATTATGGGGCTGGCATCAGAGTGAGGAAGGGGACCACTAGCACCAGGGATGTTATTTCTAATTATGGGGCTGGCACCGGAGGGAGGGAGGGGATCACTAGCACCAGGGATGTTATTTCTAGTTATGGGGTTGACATTGGAAGGAGGGAGGGAACCACTAGCACCATGGATGTTATTTCTAATTATGGGTCTGGGATCGGAGGGAGGGAGGGGACCACTAGCACCAGGGATGTCAATTTTTCATATGGGGTTGGGATTGGAAGGAGAGAGGGGATCACCAGCACCAGGGATGTTATTTTTAATTATGGGGTTGGCATCAGAGGGAGGGAGGGGACCACTAGCACCAAGGATGTTATTTCTAATTACAGGGCTGACATCAGAGGAAGAGAGTGGACCACTAACACCAGGGATGTTATTTCTAATCATGGGGCTCACATCAGAGGGTAGAAGGGGACCACTGACAACAGGGAGGCTATTTCTAATTAAGGGGTAGGGATTGAAGGGAGGGGGAACCACTAGCACCAGGGATAGCTCAGCTGTCATGGATGTAGGGGGGCAGTACCATGCTACCTGCCTTTACTACGCATGCAAATGGGCCCATAATGGACATGCAAATGGATCCTTAGTGCCTTGCTTTCCAAATTGGCTCATTTGCTTGGGTCCCCTTTGAAAATTGTTGCTAGCCCTCCAGTGCTATCAACTCCTGAGCCCAACTTCAGAAACCATATCAGGGCAGCACTACCTGACTTAGTGCTGTGCCAACATGGCCCTATATTCAGTCGGGTAGCACTAGACTGAATACAACATCCTCAGACCCCTGCACAATAGTAAAGCACAGCGCAAACATTTGCGCAACACTTTGTGCCTTTCTAAATATTGGGCCCCACATATCTTGCAAAAACTGCATAAAGACTCTACCAATCCCCCTAGGAAGGTCCATATTATTGAGGGTTGGCAACATTACAGAGACCCCCTCACAACATGTGTGGACTATTTTCTACAGGCTAGAGTTAAGCAGTTACCATTGTTTGTATGTGTGTCCATGGACATTCTTCCCAAGTTAGAACATTAGACATGGCAGCCCAGTTATGAATGGGTCACTACTGATGTAAATTCATTGTATACTAGTACTGTGCATACATATTGTACCCAGACCATTAAAGACTTAATGAATGACAGGACTGTACCCATTGAAATACTGTGATTTTCTGACTGAGACAATTGAGCTAATTTCAAGCTCAAATTATTTTATCTTTGATGGCAAATATCTGCTGCTGAGGGTGATGGCAATGGGCACAATTATGGGCCCCTTGTACACCAACTATATATGTGGTGGTGGTGGGAGAGGGCAGTCCTCGATTCCATTATCACCCCCTTCTTTGACAACATTAACTTTTGGGCTATTACAAAGATGACATCCTAGTCTTTCTGCATGGGTCGGAAGAGTTGGTGCATGATTTCATGCACCATATAAGCAAAAATACTTTTAAGATTTACCTATAAAACTGACCCATGGCAGGTTAAGTTTCTGGACCTTAACCTTTGTGTAACTGACACAGGTGATGTTTCCATGAAAACATATTGGAAGCCAATAGCAGGAAATACACTATTGGCAGCCAACAGTTCACAGACTCCTCATCTCCTCCAGTCCATCCTCTATGATCAATACATCTGGATCTGATGCAACTGTTTTGATCTGGTAGACTCTGACCATCAGGCAGATGTGCTAACTAAGAGATGCCCATAAAGAGGTTATGACTTAAATAACCTCTTGTTGTCTAGAGGGAGAGCCAGAAACATTCCTCGTAGTCAATTACTGACACCAAAGACCAAAAGAATACCAAATGTGATAGTAATGATGTATGTTTCATAACAGAGTTAAACCATCTTGCTCCAAGGAGTGCAGGTGTAGTTCCCAAACATTGGGGTATACTGGAAATTGACCCTGATTTGAGAAAACTCTTGAAAAGTAGGCACAAGGTTGCCTAGCAATGTGACAAAAATTGGGGAGACATGGTTACACATAGGGCTGGATTTTCAAAGCCCTATGAATGCTGCAAGGTGCTTGCGGCAAAGGGTTTAGATGCAAGATGTACCTTGTGGCAAAGGATGTGATGGTCCTGATTCAGAAATGCAGTCTGCATCTGAATTAGGGCCTACTGTGGCAAACCAGCACATCGCCCCCCCCATGACATATTTGAGGGTGCACCACATCACAAGGGGGCTTGCTCCATGGCGGGCTACAACATCCCATTGTCCAGGATTCAGAGAGCCCCACTGTAGCAGCTGCAAGGGGCCCCAGATAGAAATGAGCTGGTCTAAGTCCCTTGTGCCACTACCAGATGCTGTGTTGATTTGTGGTAGGGAGCCCTGGCAGCTCTATATGGGGCGGCATGGGCAAGGGGTGCCATAGTGGCAGCTGGGGAAGGGGTGGGCCAGCATAATAGTGCAGTTGCATCCGGTGAGGGCCACAATTATTGACCAATAGAGACAGTGCTATGGAACAGGGAAGGGGTACGGGGACATGCAGTGCTATGGGCACATGTAAGCACTGCCCCCAGGGCCATGCCCACATGGAGCCTATAGCATTGTGTGTCTCTGTACCCTGCTCCCCATTCCCTATCACAGCCAGTATTGCTCAATAATCAGCACCCCTGCCAGGTACAGCTTTACTATTATGCCTGCCCTCCCTTCCCCAATTGTCAGTATGACACCCCGTGCCCATGCCACCCCACCCTGCATGCATGCCATGTGTGTGCCCCCAATCATTCGGTATCTCTGCTGTTACACCAGGCAGGGGGGAATCCAGATCCCTGTGGCAGTTCCCGTAGGCGTGCCTCTTGCTATGGAACATGCCTGCTCAGGTGGCAACTTCCCGATTTGTGGTGCAGGGACCCTGTTCTTTCTGAATACGGTCAAGGGTCCCTGACACAGCCGAGGTGCACTGCAGCCCTAGATCACCGCATATTTGCAGCAATCTAGGGGCTATTCAAAAATCTGACCCATAGACTTTTCCAAAGTAACAAAATAGCCACACATATTCCCTGACTTGAACCTCCACTGAGTGTTTGCAACCCTGTGGTAGATGCAATGTATGCCAGTGCTATATGAAAGGCTCTGTATTTGTGCATCCATCCTGCAAACCACAAATTCATCAACTGATTACTTGTGAAACACCTTTTTGTAGCTTAGGTGACCCACTGCTCTTGTCCCAAGCTCTATGTTAGCAGAACTGTCCACCCCATGAAGGAGCGAATACAAGAACATGTCAACCTTATTATCAGAGCAACACCAGATACTCCACTAGGTGTGCATTTTTAGATTATGCCACCAAAAATGCCCTTGTCATACGGCATTGATCATATCCCTCCAAATGCCAGGGGAGGTGACAGAGTTAAGATGCTTCTCCAGATTGAAGCAAGATCTGGTCTTAATAACAATATAGATTTAATTCATTTTCTGTAGTATTACATACATACATTGCTCATACCACTATTTGATAAGATGAGATGGCGATTATTATAATGTATGTTATTTTGTTTCTGTTTATGTTTCTTTTTTCAGTCAACCTGGATCATACAGAAAGAAGAAACTTGGTTGAATGCTAATGGATACTGACTTGCTGATTCTGTTTTCCTTTGTTTTTCTAACTTTTTGCTACATGTATTCAAAGAATTATTTTCTGAAGTATTTAGCTTTACAATTCTGTTCCTTTTCAGGAACTCCTTTTCTTATCACATATTTAGGTTTTACATATATTTACACTGAATGTATTTTGATCATTTTATTTTGTCTTTGGGTCACACCAGCATGTATGTACTTTAGTCTTGTGGACCACTTTGAATTAGGATCTGCCAACTATTTCTTTGCCTTTTAAGTAGCACATTCATGTTTGCTACCACTTTTTTCCTTCTTTCAGTACCTGCTTGAAGTGAACTTGTGTCACAATTGTATTCAACATGCTTCGTTTTTTTTTTTACATGAGGAACCCCCACCCCCCTTGACACACATAGTTGTCAGTATAAACGAGTAATCTGATTTCCTCTTTTGAAGCATGTGAGTTGGCATTTTCTTTTTCCTCCCTTATACCCTCCTTACACCCTCCCTCACCTTCTAATTACTAGATGTAACAGTACTTTTGCATCGGTCACTTTTAATTGTCTTCTTTATATACTACATCCATTACACTTACTTTTTGGGTCCTCCCCTTGATGCACACTGTTGCTGTCACTTACTTGTCAAAAAGCAGTCTTGGTTTGCTGTCCCAGCCCCTGGCAAAACCTTGAGTTACAGAGGTAAAGTGCAAGGGTTTGATTCATCTCTGCACTTTCTTGGCATTAAAATAGTTTGTTTGCATTCAGTCTCATTAGTCTTTTGTTTTACATCTTGCCATGCGCCGCAAACTGTATTACTCCACTGAGAGCTTTTTTTGGCTGCATCTGGCACCACCACAGTAGGAAGTGCTCTGTGTTTCCTGTTTTCAAACATGAAGAAGGATATGGGCAAGTTAAATCCAGTGCAGAGATAAGCTAGCAAACTGATACAGGTGTAACAGGATGAGTTCTATGAGGTGCACTTGGAGTATCTCAACATGTGGATGCTGGAGGACCAGAGAAAGAGGGGTGACATGATTGAGATGAGCAGGTACTTTGGTGAAAAAAAAAACAAGGTGGGCTGTAGTGAGCTATTCAAAATGAGTGGTAGCACAGGTACCATGGATACCAGGGGGCTAGCAGTATAGCCTAGAAGTTAAAATAGCAAGCTGTGAATGAGAGCTTAAAACATCCAGCAGATCTTGGTTTGATTCTCACCACCTCCACTTGCATATTGTTTACCCCTGAAAATAGGCATTTTACCTAGTGGGCCTTTCTCAATCACCAAAGAATAAAAAAAAAGAAATAGAAAAAGGAAAAATTCCCTGAAACTGGTGGTGTGAGGTTCAAGAAGGATGTTAGGAGGTACTTTTTTTTTACAGAGTGATGACAGACTTAAGCAAGCTTCTGGAGGAGGTCATCAAGCTAAAAAAGTGGGCGAGTTCAAAAGGATGGGAGAGGCCCATGTTAATTATGCATAAAGGGGCCGACTCAGAGGAGTAGGGAGGACTGACAGAGGTACAGTCCCAGAATTACACAGTCTTGCACAGACTGGATGGGCCATTAGACTTTTATCTGTTGTTTTTTTCTTTGCTTGTGTTTCTCAATGTTTACATTTTAGAATGTTTTCAGAATTTCAAATTGAATGGTTGCTTTTTTTTCTTTTATTGTATGAATTAACTGGTGTGTATAGCATTTTTCTAATCTTGTCACTGTCTGTGTGTGTATTTCGTCTAACTCAGAAATGTTGATTTACTTTCTAATACACACTCATTTTTAATAATTGTTTACTGTTTTACTGTATATTAAAATTAAATATCTATTTTTACCATTTCTTGGTGCCACGTGTAATATGTATTTATAAATTATTTCAACTTTTTAAAACAACAGTATGAAGAAAAATTTGAGCTACTTATCTGTAAAAATCTAATGTGTTTACTTTGAGTTGCAAATTTTAACCAAAAGCAGTATTAAGGTTGAAATTCCAATCTTTTTTATGATGATGTGGGGGATGGTCATTTGGGATAATGTTGACTAAAAACAATAATTAATATCAGCATTCAAAGTTGTTGATGCTGTTATTGATTTTTGTTTTACTTTAAGGAACAATGCATATTACTTTTAGGTAAATAAGAGGAAATGTGTTATGACATAAAAGTAATTTTTTCATGTTTTTCTTTTCTGAAAACTAGAGACCCCAGTAATGTATTGGGATTCAGATGATAACTAGCAGCAAAGAGCAAAGAATAATGCAGGAATGCAGAAAAGATTAGCTACTGTCACTAATGTCCCTCCAAAAGGATTGACAAACTATCCACGAGATTTTGAAAGAAGATGTTTAAGAGTAAGAACTGAAGTCTGCATAAGCACTACCCCTTGGAACACACACTATCATTTTTATACAAAAATGGTTTTCTGATTGTAATATGTTTACATAAAATTATGACATCAAACAAAATCTATCCTTAGGGAGACACTTATTAAAGATAGATACATACTTTATTTAAAAATCCTTTCTAAAAACCAAGGTACTTAACATAAACATAATGTAGCAGGTCAAGTATAATAGTAATAAATAAAATGATACCACAAGATTTCAATACAGACCAATGTGAAGCCCATAGCTATTTCTGTCTTTTTACTTTTAAAAATGGTGACAGACTGGACAGCATGAATGTCCACAGGTAAACTGTTCCATAGCAAAGGGACTGCTACATAGAATGCTCTGTTGCTGGCTGATTTTAGTCTTAATTTTGGAATAACCAACAGACCAGTGGAAAATAACTCATGGACATTGAGTTGGGTTGCAAGAAGCTCCTTAAGGTAGAGGGGATCCATTCTATTGAGAGCCTTAAAAGGAAATAAAGAGAACCTTAAAGTTGATCCATCTTCTTACAGGAAGCCAGTGCAGACAGCACAGTGCTGGAGTAATATGATCAGTCCTATTTACCGATGTCACCATATGGCTGCTGCATTCTGCACTAACTTGAGTCGATGGATTTCACATGCTGGAAGACCACAGTAGAATGCATTGTAGTGGTTGAGAGGGGGTGCATCTTTCACAGGATACAGGAACATGATTTCCACTTAAAGACCAATTGAGTAGAACAATACAGTATACCAATTAGAAAATTAAGAAAAAAAAAGAATGCTTACAGAAAATAGAATATTGCTTCTAGATAAAGATACATTGTCAAGAGAAAAATTAGAACTGGCTTTACAAGTAAAAGGCTTGCAACAACAAAGGTAGCTTTCTGAACCTTGCTGCCCATTGGGTTGTGTATAAATTAAAGCAGTATCAACATGCCCACCATCCTGCCTCCACCACCACCAGCCACTTCATGAGTTATATTGAAGTAGACAGTCTCATAGAGCTATATTAATAGAAGTGCCTTACTTAGTGTGTCAGTTATGGGAAGGAAGCATAGCAGGGAAAACATTCTGCATTTCATCTGATGACCGCGGCACATGATCTGAAGGTCAGCATGTTTGAGATGAAGTGGCAATTACATGCTGGAGGTGATGGATGATGGGGATTTCTGTCATGTGCCTACTTTTGCACAAACATTGAATCTGGTGTGAGTCATTTTTCTGAAAAACAGTAAAAAGAAACACTTGATTCTGTATGGGACATCATTAGATATACAGAATCCATTGGTCCCCCAAACATGCTGAGCTCCTCCACCATTATCAGCAGAAGCACAATGTTGCTCAGCATTGCTCAGTAAAAGATGTTTCCATGTTGGAACTCTATCTTTGATTAAGTGGTGAGACTCATGGAACAGAAATCTGTTTTCTGGGATATGGAACTCAAGGATGTGGACTGTGAGGGATATCCATCAGTAAGGTTAAGCTGATGCTGAAGTTTCAATTGGTGAACATGTTGAAATCTGACAGTTTGGGCACTGGCAAGGCAGGCCCAAATGAACATTAATCAATCAATCAAAATTTATTTTTAAAAAGCTTTATTCAAATGATCATAGCGCTTGTATAGTAACTAATAAACAGATTAAAATAATCATAAATACATAAAAATTCAGTCAATCAACATTACGTTTAAAATTCTGAAAATGCCAACTTGAAAATATTGGTTTTCAATGCAGATCTGAAACTCTTCATGGTCAGGTACTCCCTTATCCACCAAGGTAGAGAGTTCCACAGGGTCAGGGCCACAAATGCAAATGCTCAAGCCCCAGAGGTCTTCAAATGAACCCTGAACACCATTAGCAATCCACAATTGGTGGAACAGAGTGGGAAGAGAGGGTGGTAGGGACCCAGAAGCTCTTGCAGATAGCATGGTCCCTGTCTGTGTAGGGCTTTATAGCTCAGCAAACCAACCTTGAAGGTGATCCACCACTGAATAGGCAACCAGTGCAGATCACATAGCACAGGTGTGACATGGCTAGATCGAGAGAGACCAGTCAACAACCTGGCCACAGCATTCTGCAGCAGCTGTAAGCAGCAGATATCAACCCCCAGTAGCCTTAGGTATAGGGAATTGCAATAGCCAAGGTGAGTGGTCACAAAGGCGTGGACCAATGTTGGAACATCATCAGGTGAAACCAGGTGTTTAATCCAGGTGATATTCCTCAAATGATAAAAAGAGGTCTTGACAACAGCCAACACCTGAGATTTAAGTGTCAATCCCTCATCAAAAATAACACCCAGATTTTGCACCCGGTCAGAGGCCATCAGCAGACTGCCTCCAAGCCAAAGCCCGGAAGGCTGCCCAGCCCACAGCCCATCTACCCAATGACCCAGGTCTACAACCAAAACCTCAGATTTTGTCCAGGTTCAACCTCAGCCAGTTAGAACTCATCAAATCCTGGATCTCACAGAGGCAGTTGTTAAAGACTGAGATAGCATCATCCTGCTCAGGCACAAAAGACATGTATAGCTGAGTATCATCTGCATAGCAGTGAAAACTCAGCCCATACTGCCTTACAATGTCTCCCAATGGCAGCATGTACACCGCGAACAACATGGGTGATAAAATGGAGCCCTGCAGTATCCCACAAGGCAGCGAGAAGGTGCCAGAGGAATAAATCCCAGACACCACTCTCTGAGACCTGCCCACGAGGAAAGACTGGAATTATCTGACAATCCACAGATCAACCACAGGTGCTCCAATAACACACCATGGTCCATGGTGTCAAATGCTGTAGAGAGATCAAGAAGAACCAAGGTGGAATGATTCTTCCAATCTCTCGCTATCAGGAGGACACTGAGTAGCCGAACTAGAGCTGTCTCAGTACTATGCCTCTTCCGAAATCCAGACTGGAGAGGATTATAGATATTGTGGATGGCAAGATGAACCCCCAGCTCCTGCACAACCACGTTGTCAATAACCTTACCCACAAAGGGAAGGTTAGAGACAGGTTTGTAGTTAATGAGATAGTCTAGGTCAAGAAAAGGTTTATTCAGGAGAGGTCTAACAACCGCTTCCTTCAGAGTGTCCAGAAACACACCTATCTCTAAGGAACTCCAGACATTCTCAGCTAAGACTGGGCCAATGACTTCAATGCACCCCACAAGAAGGTTCTTTGGGCCTGGGTCTAAAATACATCAGGTCAGTTGCATACTCTGGATGATCCTCACAATATCCCTGATCTCCAGCTGGTTGAAGTCAGACCAGACACATAAAGGTACTGTAACCTCCCACCAACCACCACTACACCCATTGGAATGGGTAGCATGGATCTCGGAACTGATGTCAGCAACCTTATCTGCAAAGAATTTAGAAAACTCATCACACTTCTCCTGTGACAATGCTGTCCGAGACTGCAGACAGGCTGGATTGCACAGTCTGTCCATGGTTCAGAAGAGCTGAGCTGGTTGGTTCTGTGTAGCAGCGATCTCTGCGGACAGGAACTCTGCCTTCTTACGGGAGATGGCGGATTGATAGTCCTTACAATGGGCCATCAATCTAAGCCTGTTGGCATCAAGGCACAATTTCCATCAACACTGTTCCATCCTTTGCCCCACTCTCCCCAACACCCTCAAGGTTCCATCAAACCAGGGGAACTAAGGGCGAAGGGTGAGGGGACGAACCTGGACAGGAACTATGGAAACCAGAGCCTCAGTCACAGCCTTATTATAGGCCAATAACTGATTATCTGGATCCATGCTTCCACTCGGAAAACCCAATAGGTCCAGCACCACTATCATGCCTTCTGGGGTCAACCCCCTTAAAGGGCAGAACTGGACCAACTCAGTAGGGGCAGGCTTATAGGGCGAAGCCTGGAATTTGAACCTTATAGTGTGATGGTCAGACCATCCAACTGGTTCCACCACCAAGTCAGAGGTCTCCATACCCAGTAGGAAGACAAGGTCCAACAAATGACTGTGCTTAGGGGTCACAGAAGTAATCACCTGTGTGAAGCCCAAAAAATTCATATGTTGGAGGAAGTCCTGTCCAAATTGCAAGTTTGTCATTGACCCAGGCATTGAAGTCCCCAAGAACCATCCATCTGGGGGACTCCAACACCATGTCAACGAGGAAGTCCACGACTTCCTGAATGAATTGCTTCTCATCCCCTAGTGGATGGTAGATGAGAAGAATCCTTTCCCCCACACCTGTGCCCACAGGTAACATGGTTTTCTTTTAGCATTTACACACTTCAGTGTCATGATGCAACACTTTCTGCAGTGCGCACACACTGAGCAAGTCCAAGTTGTTGGCAAGTAACATTACCTGCAGCAGCCAATCAGTGGCTCTGGAGATTGAGAAGGCTGCATGTTGCACACATCTCAGTGCCATTTCCAGCACTCTCTCTCTCATAGGGGAAAGATCTGTGGAAGGAAAGAGCTCCTTTCATGTGATAAAGAGTGACTTTTGGTCAGAAAACTTTAGAAATCGACAGAGAATCTCACATTATCATTCCAGTTAACTAGTGCTCATGATATTTATCTGTGGTTTCAGATAGACTGACCTCTGAAAATCATATGGAAGAGGTGAGAGGGAGTGCACACTCTGAGCCAACACTGGCATTTGTAGGCTCTACCTGATGGAGGGGCAGAGTGTATTTAGCACACTTTGAAAAGGAGCAGTGAGGATTTTTGAAAGACTTATTTGGCAAATATTTTTTACTGAGTGCTGGTGATGCAGAAGGCTTAGAAATCCCTATTTTGTTATCCCTCCTGCATGGTATCCCATTAAGATAGCCACTCAATTACAGCGAGTCATTTTGAATGAAGTCAGAATAGTGCTGTTGAAATGAACTAAGTGTATTTACGAGCACATGGTAACGTCAGTGCTTTTGTTGTGGTAGAAAGAAGTAGGTACATGGGGATTTGTTTGTCAGCCCAATTCTGAGCTGGCTGTGTGGTGTACTGGCTAGAAATACTGTCTGTGTGGCTTGCAGACCTGTAGTTGTGACTGGCTGCTTTATTTTTCTTGTTTAATTTTTTTTTCTTTGTGATTCTCATTCTGCCCACCCTCCTCACTTGGTTCCCCTGTTGAGTAGCCCTTTCCCGAGTTTTTCTTTTACCTTAGTGTCAGTCCCCCCTGAAGTTAGTTATATTAATGGGAGGGGGTGCAGGGAGCGAGTGTAAAGGCAAGGGTAGAAGTGCTTATTTTGTTGTAGTGTGTAGTGCAATGTGCTGTTTTTCTTGGGGGGGTCTTTTTTAATCATTTTTTTTTGTCGGTGCCATTTAGGTATTGCTATTTTGACGTGGACCCCCCCCCCCGCAACAGAAGATGGGCAGATTGAATTGATGAGTCTAGGAAAGGTGCAGTGGATTTTGAAACATTTATTTTACAACGTTTTTTTACCAATTATTGACAGTGTCGCAAGGCACAGAAATCCATCTTTTCTGACTGTTTATGTGAGTCTGCCAGCTGGTCAGTGAGTGGAAAGTAAAGCAGACTTTGATGTGACACACAAGGTCACATGATCTGTCTGTGTGGGAGGGGGGTCCTTCCTTAACCAAAGGAGAAAGGGATGCAAGGGGTCAAAAGGAGCAGATAACTGTTCCACCATGCAGCAACAAGTACAAGTTCAGCAAAGGGTGGTAGCAGAGTTTGAAACTGATCATGGTAGAGGGACTGGGATTCAACATGGTAGGACTGTAAGGACAAGGGCTGCTGGGCACATCATAGTACAGTCAAAGAAACAATGGTTCATTAGACCCCAAAAATCCACTCTGTGCCACTCAAGTTGCAGTCCAAGCAGCCTTCCCTACTAGTCATCCAGTACATCTGAGGATAAAACAATCAAGAGCAATCCAGAAGCACATCAGTTTCCCCTCTTCCTTCTTCAAGTGCTTTCAGTTCTCCTACTTGGGAGCGAAGTGAGCCATCCAGAACTGTGAATTCTAGTTCTTGATAAATAATCTGGCATCGCTGCCTAATTCCTCAGCTCCCCCATGTCACTAGTGGCTTCTGAAAACAGTATTAGGGAAAAGAGTCAAATGGTAGACCCAAATCACAACTTCAATTTTATGTTTTCTTGGCATATAAATTAAAAAGAATAAATATTAATAATGAATACAAAATAATAAAAATAATCATATGTTACATTATACTATGTATACCATATTATATCCAATATTATTTTATTATATATTAGATTGCATTTTTTTGTATATCATATTACATTATCATATATTTCCACATATCACATAATTTTTACATCAGATTGTATTATGTTATCATATATCATCCAGTACACCACATAATATCAGATTATATTACCATTTCATACTTTATGTCATATAATATCATTATTATTGTGGCACAATATGATTCAGATTATGCTATCTTCTCATATCATGCCACAATAATAGTGGTTTTAAGGTATAAAAGTCAATGGTGTAATGAATATGGGCAAGAACAGGAGAGATAGGAGGAAATGTGTTAGTGGTAATATACAGTTGTAATATACAACATTATAGGCTATGGACGAAGATAAGGAAAAGGATAGGTTACTACTAGATAAAATAACTAGGTCCAGAGAAAAAGGGAACCTTGTTTTCATGGCCAACTTAAACTAACCAGATTACCAGAACAACAAGAGGCATCGTTATTTTGGAAATGATGAGCTACTGTTACCTAGATCAAAATGGAAAAGAAGAAATAATATAAAGGGCACTACAAGATTGGCTGTAGTGGTAAGTAACTTATGGGAGGCATGAGCATACTGTCTAGTTAGGGGACTCTTAGGAAATAATAATCACAATGTGGTACAGTTTCCATTTTGAGGGAGACAGTGGGGGAAATAGGCAATACATGATACCAAAATATCAGATAAGCACACTTCCAGAAAATGAGGAATGAGTTGAGGAAAGAGACTGAGCTTCAAAATTTGAAGGAACTGGATTAGAGAAGAAGTGGAGTATTTTTTAAGTATGAAATTAAAACACTAGAAGAGTACATCCGGCTATGGACAAAAAACAACAGCATGAAGAAAGAGTTAACATGGTTTAACAAAAAAATAAAACAAAAAACAAAGGACTTTTAAAAACCTAAAAGCAGAAGGGAAAGGCAAGGCAAAAGGGAAATATACAAAGAAAGAGAGGGATTGCAAGAAGAGCATAAGAAGAGACAAATATTCACCGTCACAAAATGTTTGCTTGATTGTATTGGCTGCGTACTTGGGCACAGATAACACAGCAGTTAAAATTAACAAATTAATAACATAAGTTATAGTGAAATTATCATGATTCGGATATGAAGATGTTCACACATACTGTAACACTGCTGTTTTCTTGTATTATGAAATGCAGAGACTAGGCAGAATTAGGGAGGAAATTCAGTATTCTGATGCCGTGATAGGTGAAGGAACATGTCCCCAGAAACCATTTCACAGTTCAGAGTGATACAACTTATTTACATGCCTTACAAGCAAATATTCACATGAATCCCTCAGTATATGTGTTGAGCCTTGTTTATTTACATTATTTACATTTGTAATAAGCAAAATGCTTAAATTTTAGTGTTTAAAGCACAGATAAACAGAGTGAGACTGCTCTCTACCTTAAGTGATCAATGAGTGTAGGAACATTTTAAAACATCTGTTTTACTTTTTACTGTGTATGAGAATGCATTAATTATCCTCTGCAACCTTTCTAGTGCTCAGACATTCCTCACAAATGGGTTATCCTCCATCTATCCTATTGGCTAATGCACAATCGTACATTTTTGGACTGCCAGAGGCCAGGCAACCAGCCATGATAACATTGTCCAGTTTACTTCGTACATCCCTAGTGGCGGGTCATGATTTCTAATTGCTCCCAAAACGTTCGGGTAATTATTCCAGTAAAATTTACTCCTTCTCACTTTTTCTATTCTTATATAGCACACCTCAACAGATAAAACATGTGTTAACCTTTGGATTTTCTCCAAACTTTTATGCATGCCTCTACTTGCTAACAAACAAACAAACAAACAAACAAACAAACAAAAAGCATTCCCATTGCATTTATCTGGGGCACTAGTCAGCCTGGACCCTTCAGTAGCATCCCAGCTGGTACCCCCCTGTGCAGATCAGGACTCTCATGTAGCATCCCCACTTGCTAGCTTCCTGAGGACTGGACCCTCCTGTAGCATCCATTCCAAGTCAGGCAGCACTCACAATGAGTCTCACCACTATGTTGATAGCAGCCGAAGGCAGGGAAGTCAACAAGCAACAGGCACTATGACCCTGGGGAGCAGAACATTACACCAGGTGCCTAAGGATTACAGGAGAGCTATAAATGAGCTGAGTGCATTCGGCAGATCTGGATTTCATTCCCATGTTCCACACTGACATACTGACAAGCAGTGTCATGAGTGAGCTGTGAGGCCCCTCGTTTGGTACTCACCATGCCACAATGTTGTTCTCCTGGGAAGGTCTGCAGTCCTGCCTGTATCACTTATGCTGGTGTCTGTTCCCTGCAGACTTTCTGTCTCTCGTGGTCCACAAGGAAAGAGGGGGGCCGAGTGAGCATGAATTTGCTTCCCACACTCCAAATGCACTCACACTATACTGGGGACATCTTCCCCTGTTACAGGTTAACTCCACTGCAGTCTGGTATGCTGGAGCTCTGTGCCATTGCAAGTGTCCAAAATCTTGTGGGCATCATACTGAAAATGGCGGCTCTTCCTGCCACTCAGACGGCATCATGAGGGAGTTCCGGAGGTGATATACTAGCTGGACATCCACAGCACATGTCACTTTCTCTAGTGATGCCCCCCCTTTTTTTTCTGGGCAGCAGATTCATGGACATCCAGCACTAGCAACAGGCTAGTCTCTTGAGATGCTAAGTCTTGTGAGATCATGGACATTTTTCCCCATGGTGTTCCTGTGCAATCTTGTGAGAACAGCAGCCATCTTGGTACAGTTTCAGGATGGCAGCCATCTTGGGGAGGCACAAATGATCACATAATCCCGTGACAGCGAGGAATACAGTGTAATGGCTTCCTGGAACTCACTAATGCCCATTTTGTGTGGTTCTTTAGAACCTTTTTTTACAGCACATTCTTTAAAAAAAACTAGCAGTCTGCCTTTCAGTACCCTTCACAGCTGTGTCTTATCTGCACTGCCAACTTCAGCTTTACATTGCTTTTCTTAAGTGGGACATGTTTTTAACTCAGTTTTGTCTATCAGCTCCCAATAAATTACTGAGTGACCACCAGCTCCCTGCTATGCCTACCTGCTTGGAATGTTGTACCAAGCTGCCAGATGCTCACATGGGGGAGGCGCTGTGTGGTGTCTGCACCATGTCAGAGACCAGAGCATCCCAAATCACTGGCCTCAACTTAGTCACCACTCAGAAGGACCCAGCGCCCCCCACAGCACCGATTGCATTAAATGCCAAGCTGGTCTCTTGTTCCAGCTGCTGGAAAAGCTGCAAACCCAGCAACTGCAGGATTCCTGGCTGGCTTCCCCAAGTGAACTCCCAGAGGAAACCTAGTCACCACACTCACCGAAGAGAAGGTGAAGGGTGAGAATACTTTCTGCTATTTCTACAATCCATTTTTATAAGTATGTTTGCCATTCAGTTTTTTAATTTTTAAATCATCTTTATACAAAATTATGGACATCTTTATGAGAACTCAATGGCTGTAGTCCGTGGACTGATATGGCTGCACAATGTCTACCCCGATAATTACGCTTTCATATCCATCATATGCTAAGTACTGCAGTGATTGAATGCAAGAGTTTACAGTACTATTTTGGCACTTAATATGGCAGTGTGAATATACAGTAATGAACATTTTCACAAGCTGCAATTGGCATAGTGGCTGACTGTCAGAAATGTCAGTCTGTATGAATTGGTTTTATGATGGCATGCACCCATTGCATTTTTAAAATTAATGCTTGTGACTGCAAAGTTGAAAGAAAAAAATCACTGATTAGTACGTGATATATCAGTGAAAAGAGAGCCTTGTATTGCTGTGTGGAATATAGAATTCTGCCTGTGAAATTACTGTGGAATGACCATTCTGCTGTTGGAATTCTTGTGCAGAATTTCACTGGTTCTTCTGCAGAATTTGGCCTGCTGTCATCCATGGAATAATATTCCGCAGAAGAGCATTTTTCCATGGAAATTTATTCCCAAACAATTTCTGCAGAAAATATCCAGAACCATGGAATAATATTCTGCAGAACAGCAATTTTCCCACGAAAAATCATTCTGCAACCATTTTCTGCTGCAGAATTCTACCATTCCATTTCCAGTGATATTCTATAGAATTTCAGTGGAATTTCAAAAATTCCATGAAATTTCATTCTGCCAGAATTTTAATATTCTGCACAGCACCACAGCCTTTTGTGTTCATCTGATCTCAGTCTCTGTACGGTCTAAAATTAATAATTTGCTGAAGTCATCATTTTGAGGGATGCAATGTTATGTACACATACACAATAATGAGAGAACCATATAATTTCTTCTAACATTATTGTCATACTTATGAAAATGGAAAGGTCTTATTCAGTACACTGAAGTGAGTGATTACTGTGTTACCCACACTCTTGGATTTTGATTGAGTACTTCATTATAAAATCAGTAATTATATGATAATGTAAATAACACTTTTTTTATTTAGAATTTCTGTGATATGATGTTTTCATCATACACAATTTTGATACTTTCAATTAATTATTCTGTCTTTTGGTGTGTGTTTACCTGCTCTTATGTCTCCTGTGTCTGCAGTCTGAATGGACAAAAACAGAGTATGCAGCTTCTTGAGTGAACAAACACTAAGAGAAAGTGGACTTTGTGAAATGATGCTTTATACTGGAAAACAAAACCTAATCTGGGAATCTTTCCCACATTTTGATACACAAACACTACTGGTTCACACAGAGTAGCTGACTGACAGCCTCTTGTGTACCAGCTGTCCCTGACAGTCACTCATTGCACTTCAACAAAATGATCTTACATGAAATGATAAGCTAAACTGTGAAAATGCTCATGAAACAGTAAAATATGATCAGGTCAATTGTTTTCTTCATATGAGTTGCTCTATCAAGACTTTAAAGGATACCTAAACAATATTTTGACAACAAACTATTAAAAAATCTGACTCCATAGGTGACTAAAGGAAAGGCTGCTGTATTCATTAATGCTAAAACAACATTTATATAATTTACCTAAATGTGGTTCTAGAGCATTTGAATATTGTAAAATCATCCTTGTAATTTCAAAAAAACTGTTTCACCAGCTTCCTAAAATGGCTGCCAAATGTGTTATGTGATGACATCATTGGAGCCAAAGTCAGAGAGATATATGGCTCTCTATAGTGCTAACTAGTTCTTTTTTCCCTTTGTGTAGAATTGTTTCACTCAAATGGTCAAAACCATGTGCATTATTTTGTATAATACACGTTAGGCTGTGGTTCAGTTCATTTTGTTTATTTTAACATGCTGACATTGTGTTTTAATCCAATCGACTTTCTCTGTGGCAAACTACAGTGCAGTACAAATCTTGAATAACCTGCTGGTCTAGTGCTTATGGCAGATCCAAGATGCGACAATGGGGGTGCTGGAGTGGTGTGCATGCATAATATGCACTTTTTAACATTTTTATTACGCCTTTATATTTTCTGCTATTACTCTTTTCTAGTACGTTTTTTGAAAGAATCTACAAATGTAATCCATAGTCTCTAAATGTAAACATTCGTACAATCAATAAATCAGACTTCTTCAACAAAGTGAAATGTAGCAGCAGCAAGCAAGTATGTTGCTATGTGGGGGGGGTGCAGCCACACCCTTCACCACCCCCTAGAGCCATCACTTTTTTGTAGCAAAGTTCTTGTGCAGTCCAATGTTAGAGTTCATACTTACTCAAAACTCAAATATATGCTTGTCATCTTCTTTTTCCATTGGAAATAATAATAATAAGAATCAGCATTTATATAGTGGTTTTCATACACATTGTATCCCAAAGTACTTTATAAGCAATACTAGACTGGTAGTGAAGTGACTGAGCATGTAGTGGTAGCCATTTCATACATAAATATTCACACACAGCATTGGACAATTGCATGAACTGGTTTTATGGGAAGGGGGAATGTTGGCCAGGACAACGGGGTCAGGTAGTGATTAAGGTGCTGGCAGCCCACATCTTACTTTTCACAATAATCTGCTCATATTTATCTACTTCTGTCTTCCCCCTTCCCTGAATATAGCAGTACCTTGCAAAAGTGGCCTTCTCAGCCCCCCTCTGGTATTCATTCTTCACTATTCCTCCTCACACTGAAAACTGGTGAGTTCATCACCCTTCTGCATTATGAATGCAAGTAGTTCAGTCCCCGTTTTATTTTGACATATCAAATATAATCATGTCTTTCCAGTAAGTCAGGCTGATAGCAGCAGGGAACAAGGGGAATGATGGACTTTCCTATCCTTAAAGATCTAGGCTACCTTTGATTAAGCACTGCAAAATGATGGGGTGTGTACATCATTATGCACATCATTTAATAGTGCCTAATCATAGATGGCTTAGATCTTATATGGGTAGGGAAGCCTATTTTTCACTTGTGCAATGAAGCTATCAGCCTGGCTTACCAGAAGATCATGTTTATTATTAATATGTAAAAATAACAAGGGAGACTGTACTAACCACATTCATGATGCAGAAAGGTAGTGAACTCACCAGTTTTTGGTGTGGGGAGCAGGTGAGAAGAATGAATACCAGAGAGGGACTGAAGAGGCCATTCCAGCAGGGTACAGCCATATTCAGGTTAGTTGAAGACATGAAAGAGGATGCCGAGCAGATCATTGTGAGATCTGAAATGTGGGTCTGCCAACATCGTGATCACTACCTGACTGTGGATGAGAGGCAATGACAAATACTCAGAGTGGCAGGGCTGCACCTAAACTGTTACTTAAATTCAATGTAGGGAGATTACCCTCAGGTGGGGGGGTGTTGACATTTGTTAGGACAGTATTGAGGGAGTTGTGTTTAGCTCATTCAAGATTTGGAAGGGTGGTAGCCAGCCAACTCGCATTGTGAAGTACAGCACAGAAAAGTACTGGAGAAGAATTGCTGGGAAGTGACCTGTGGGGTTCTGCAGATCACAGGTAAAGGAGTAGACTGACACTGGAAGTCGGGTGGATTCACTCAAAGTATTAGTATGATTCTCCTGCTAATAATATTGTTATCCATTGTAAGTGCTGCCCTTATGAGGGCATGAACAGCAGTTTTTCTGGTGGGTGATGATGCTTATTGCTTGGCCCTCCAGGAAGACCTAGCTGTTGGTTAATGGGCAGAAAAAAACACAACAGGGGAACTGTACATACTAGCTTCACTGTGCAGAAGGGTGGTATCCACTCAATGTTTACTGTGGGAGCAGAAGTCAAACATTGAGAATGTGGACTGGAGAGTGATTTGGGAGGCATTTTTAACTGTGCCAGCTAATGATGCATATCGGTATAGGTGTGCGCAACTCTCTGAGGTACAAGATTACAATCTGAGGAGTGATAATTCTCTTCATGAGACTGTAAGCACATATGCGGCACCAGGCAGTACTAAAGACAGGGTATGGATGGTGGGGTGTTCAACAGAAGGCAGGCTAGATGCAGGGGGGTCACATGGAAAAAGAAAGCCTTATTTGTGGATTAACAAGAGACCATGAGCTTTTAGAACTGAACCAGACCAGTACTTTGCTGTGTGACCCTAATCGAGTCACTAAACTTCCTTGTGCATCCAGGCCGTACCTGTAAACAAGCTTTCAGCTTAGTGTGTCTCTCCTGATTAACAAAAAAACAAATTTCAGTGCATCACTCAACCACTAGATCATCAGGTATTTGAAGTGTTGTACAGTAATGCAGTTTGCCAAGGAAAATGCTGGATTACAAAACATTTTCTGCAAGTTAAAGTAAACAAAATGAACAAAATCATAGCCTAACATGTGTACTGATCAAAATAATCCATGATTTAATACATGGTGCTGATCATTCTGGTACAACAATTCAAAACAAAGAGGGAAAGAAGAACTAGTTAGTACTATAGAAATATATGTGGGTCTCTGGCTCTGGCTCCATTGATTCATCATGACTCATCACTTAACACACTTGGCAGACATCTTAGGGAGAAACCAAGGCTGTTTTTTTTGTAAGTGAAAGGCTGATGTTTACATTTTTCAAAAGCTGTGAAACTGCATTTATGTTATTTACATAAATTCAGTTTTAGTATAAATGTAAACAGCAGCCTTTACTTTACCTCGCTATGAAGCCAGATTTTGGAGTTTGCAGTTTTACAAAAATGCTTGTTTAGGTAACCTTTAAGTGTGTCTAGCATAGTATATTAACTGTACTGAAAGACATTACATACTGCTGTTTGTAGCCTTGTGAGAGTGAGCACAGTCAGACTCCAGTATCCATGACATCAAAACCTCTGCTGTAAGTCTCAGTCTCATTGCATAGATGTTGACTCAAGTGATGCTAAGTTCAAGGTCTACTATTATGGTAGTTAAGCCTGTTACACAGGTTCATTGTGGTAATGAAATTTATTTGCATTGGTATACAGTGTGTTAAAGTTTGCTAAATACAGTTGACATGTAAATAGTTTCTGTATATTATTGTGTGAACTTTTCCTGTCAGCCGTATGATGATCATTTAATTGGTGTGCAATGCATCGCTGTCAGGGACAGCTGTTACAGTACAAAAGAGGCTGCCAGTCAGCTGCTTTGTGTTAATCTGTAGTGTTTGTGTATAAAAATGTTGCGTAGTTTCCCAGAGCAGTATTTTTTTCCAATATAAAGTGTAATTTCATAACGTCTACTTTCTCTTAGTGTCTGTTCATGCAAGAAACTGCATACTCTGTGTTTCTCTACTCAGACTGCGGGCACAGGAGACATAAGTGGAGCTAAATGCACACTGAAAGATGGAAGAATTAATTGAATGTGTCCAAATTCTGTATGATGAAGCATAATATTACAGATATTCTGAATAAAAAAATTGTTATTTATATTACAGCTGCAGCTATAGATACGTTCAGCTATTTCCAGATAGTTTGCGATATATCTACAGAGAGTCTGGCTGGTGGCCCATAATAGTACTGCAGACAGGCAAGGAATCTCTCTACAGATGTCACTGAAATGTCAGGAAATAGCTGGCCACATCTATGGCCACAACTGTATCATAGTATCACTGATTTTATTACTAAGTACGTAATTAAAATTCAAGATCTTGGGTAAAACAGTAATCACTCACTTCAGTATGTTGAATAAGACTTTTCCATTCTCATAAGTATGACAATAATTTTAGAAGAAAGTGTGTGGTTCTGCTATTACTGTGTATATGTACATAGCATTGCATCATTCAAAATGATGATTTCAGCATGTTTTTAATGCTGGACCCTATAGAGACAGAGAGCACATAAAACCTAATGACTCTCTTTTCATTGAAATATCATGTATTAGTCAATGATTTTTTTCCGTTCAACTTTTAAGTTAGAAGCATAAATTTTAAAAATAAAATGAATCCATGCCATCATAAAACCAATTCATACAGACTGACATTTCTGACAATCAGCCACTATGGAAATGCAATCTTGTGAGCATTTTCGTTACTGTATATTCAGACTGCCATATTTCAATGTATCAAACTAGTACTGTAAACTCTTACATTCAGTCACTGTTCAACTTAGTATATGGTGGGCATGAAAGCATAATTATAGGGTAAACCATATGCATCCATGTCAGACTACAGAACACAGCCATTGATTTCTCATACAGATGTCCATAATTTTGTAAACCGTGCTTTAAGCATTTAAAAAATTTAAAACTGTTTCACTTCATTACATTTATACTAATTAAATGCTTACTTTTAACAATTTTGCCACTCCTTCTCTGCCTTTATTTCAAATAAATAAATAAATAACTAGTCTCACAATATATCCCTAACACATGTTCCATGCAAGCAAACATTTGGCACTGACAAATGCTTGCTTGGAAATAGGTGTTAGGCTTACCTCCCTCTGTGCTGTCACTGCTCTCCCTCACCTAGGGATCTTTGGAAAATCCTAGTTATTGGGCTTGCTATTTCCTCCACTACTTCTTTAATAAGGAGTCTTGGATGCAAGTCATCTGGACCTTTTGATTTGTTTAAATTTAAACTCTTTAATTCCTTTACAAAATTGTATATATTTGTATACAGTTTGTTGTTTTGTTTATTCCTGCTTTATCATTAATATGATCCTTTGTATGATGATAGTATAATCTCCCACCCCAATAGGCATTTGTGCATTTGAATCTATTTTTGCATCTTTACCCATGTTTCTTTCCTGTAGCTCAAGGTGTTATAATAGTTGCCTCATCATTTATTGGTACACTGTATTGTTGCTGCCTTGAATTCATGTTTCATCATGTGCTTCTTATGTACTCCCCTTTTCTGGGTCACACCTGAAAATGAGCCTTGGCTCAGTGTACCTTTTCTGGTTACCAACTTTTGAATGAATGAATATATAAATGAATAACTAAATAAATACATACCTGTGAACTAATTATTAAAAACATCTGCTATGTCTTCTAATTTAGATATTGGGGACATTATCCTTAATAATGGGACCTATTTGCTGGTTTCCTTTTTAAAGCTGTTAATGTAATTATTGAAGGGTGTTTTATTGTCAGTCATTTTATCTGGTCTTATTTCCTCCTCCTACCTTTTAGTCATTTTACTGTGCTTTTTACATGATCTTTCTTTATCCTTGTACACTTTCCATAGCTCTGATGTGCTGGTACATTTAGCTGATTTGTAGGCTTTTTCCTTTCTCTTGACTTAATGCCCTTTTAGTACACCAAAAAGACACCTTGCCTTTCAAATAAAATTTTTGTTCTATGTGGTATGAACTTGATCACGCACTCCTGAAGTTTTAAAGTTAGGTTGTGCAACATTTTATCCAACTTATACCCTCTAGATCTGCCTCCCAATCCAAATTCCTTAACAACTTTTGTATTTCAGAATAATTTGCTTTATTATAGCACCTGATTTTTGGTGTCCCAGTTTGTTTCTCTCAGCAGTTTTGGATAGTGAACTGTACCATGCTGTGGTCACTACCACTTAGGGATTTCCTGTCTCTGCAATTACTTCTTTATTCTTCTGGGTTGCTAAAACCTAGGTTCAACAGGTTGTCACCTTGTGTATTAGTCTTCACATATTGCTCTAAGTTCAGTGATTCAGT
This sequence comes from Neoceratodus forsteri, assembly GCA_016271365.2. Classification (NCBI taxonomy): domain Eukaryota; kingdom Metazoa; phylum Chordata; order Ceratodontiformes; family Ceratodontidae; genus Neoceratodus; species Neoceratodus forsteri. The sequence continues at coordinate 1,880,312,236 of CM057452.1, forward strand.
GATTTCAGTGAAATCATTTTCTATCTGTATGCATCCCATACCACTATTTCAATTTCTGTTTTGCAGATTAAAGTCCCCCAAATATTACTCTTTTCCCAACTTCAAGTTTCTAATATTTTCCAAGAACTGTTTATTTTGTTCATCTGATATAGATGGTGACTTGTAGCACACACCCATGATGATTTTTTTCCCTCTCTTTTGGGAATTTAGGTTTACCCAGATTTGCACAGTGTAATTTTCTCCAGTTTTGAAAACATCAATTTCTGTAGCTCCTATAGCGCTTTTAATAAATAGGGCCACTCCGCCACCTCTTCTCACTGACCTATCCTTATGGAAACTCTAGTATCCTTCCATACTTTTCCTCCATCCAACCACCTGCCACCAGGTTTCTGTCACTGCACATATATGTATATAATTCATCTACTTAACATAAAATAATACATTGAGAAATAACACATTGAAAACATTGATGCACAGACAATGATGGCTGAAAAAGACCAATTGCTCTATCCAGTCTGCCCACTCCACCTAACTGCTCTTTGCTGGCCTCAGTGACTGTCCCTGCCATTTGTTTCTGCTCCCCCCTTCCTAAATAATCCCATTTGCCTGTCCCATCCCTGCTTGAAGCCACCACTCACTGATCTGGCCTGTAGCACCTCCTCTTGCAGCTTGTTCCACTTGTCCACCACTTTTTTTGTAAACAAGTGACACAAAAAACAACAGTTTGGTCACTGTTTTAGAGTTTGACCAGTCAGGAAGGCACTGACCTACACAAATGTTGAGCTCAGGGTCTGAACTAGATGTTCAAATAAAAATTTAAACTAAGCAAGGACAGTGGCAAACCTTGAACCTTGCGCTCTTGGTCTAATGTTTTCAGTATTACTTATCAGAGAAAATCCAGGGCCTAATAGAGAAGCAGGACTAGTATAGCTGAAGTTAGCCAGGAACATGCACTGCCAGGACATTGTTTGGGGCTGAAGGATGCAACTGTCAATGTCTTACGCAATCTGAGCACCTAAAGAACTATCTCTCATATTACAACTTATAAAGAAACAAACATGTTTTCAACTTTGAGTTCCTGTCATTTGCCAGTGGTCTCCTTTGCTTGGTGCTTAGTGGACAGTACGTATACATAGAATATATCACTAAACACATGCAAATGAGGGAACCCCCTTGCATAAAGGGTGCAATGGTATAGTCAGAGGGTTCTGTAAGTGCTAACAGACTTTCAAGGTACTGGACTGAACTCTGAATAGTAATTTCAGCAGCAGCAGCATCATTACATGTGCTTATCTGTCTGATCTTGCAAGTGCCTTGCCAACTGATCCCACGACATTTTTCTACTTGGCCACAGGAATGCTGGTTGAATGACTGTTTAGCCTGGGTTACACTAACCACTGTGAAATCTAAGCACCCACAGCAAGAAATACACTTAGAAATGGTATCAGTAGAAAAATCTTACAGTTTATTTGAGTAGTGTGCAGATCAAACACCTGATGTGATACCAGCCTAAAAAACAGAATACACCCACTGATGGTGCCTGTAACATCACAGCAAGGCTGACATGGAACTGACATTTCACTTGGGCACCCCCAAGCTTCCTCAGAGTAAAACAGAACAACCTCTAGTGCACCTTATATAGTGTGCACTAGTACCATTATCCAATTTAAAGTGAATAAATCAATGAATTGAAAACACATGATCATTAAGCAGACCATGCACTAACTTAAAGTAAAAGAAGTTCTGTTCACAGCACCCATTTATATCAGATACATAGCCATGGCAAATATGAAGTCAGTGCCATAGACAGCCAAACAGCCATACATACTATTCAAGCCAATTATAAAGAGCCAGTATCAGCAGCCATACCATGCAGCCAAACTCCAACCCGCAGGTCTGTAAAATTTACTTCAAAATCAAAATTATTGCAGGACCCTCAGTTATCACATCAATGTACAAAATAAAATGCGTACATAGTTTGGGTTACACCTAAAATCCCAATGCTCATTTCATTATATATGGCAATGGAAGATATAGCAGCACAAAACGGAGCTCACATGCACAAAATTGCCATCTGTCTCCCACATTATATAAAAGAAACAGGGAGAAGGTCCAAGACAGCTTGTAGAAGATCTTAATTTTTGCACACACTGTGTCACACAACTCTATGCAGGATGTGAACATCACTGACATCATAATAATTTACTTCACAAGACCAATGAAAAAGTAGCAGTGTATATAAGGACCCCCAAGGTACCATCTGATGGCCACTTATTATGGGTACAAATATATTGTAATATCATCACATTTACAATACCAAGGATTGAAGATTGCATGCACATATTACATAGGCAAATACACTGACAATATACATTTTGTACCACAGCATCTGTACAATGGAGACTACATAGAATTATGTGTTTGCATCCCAGTAGGAATGCAGCCAGATCAGTGCTGTCACGTAAACCAACCCCCTCTCAGGCCCACAATTCAAAGATCCAATATCTTTCCCCTTGTCAAATAAACTTCTAGTAATTTCCACCCCTCAGGGACTCAATACAACTTTCTCAGTTCCCAGAAATTGTATTTCACGGTTGACCTGTGGATTACCCTTAACATGTTTAGCAATTGCATAACTCTCATCCCCTCATTGTAATGCTCATACATGTTCTCCCACTCATGTTTTCAAATGGTACACAGTGCAGCCCACATAAAGTGCCCCACAGCTGCATGTCAAACGATACAGTACCCAAATATATTACAATTTACAAAATCCCTAAGGGCAACCTCTCTGTCACTGCTGAGGCTCTAAAAGCTTTTGGTTTGTAAAATATATGGGCAGTCTATACACCTCCCACTCCTAAAAGTTCCAGTGGGGAGGGGGCAAACAGAATGGTTCTCTCATATTATGTACATTCAACAAACTAGGTACCACTCGGTCCCTAATAGTGTCTGATCTCCGAAACACCACATGTAGTCCACTATTAACCAGGTCCCTTAATTTAGGTTTTGAACCCAGAAAATTCCAATTCTGATCACTTATTTACCTAACTTGGTTACAATGGTTGAGTACATGCTGACAAATGGACAAATGAGTGGGGTGTCCTGTCTCACAGGGGCCCTGGGAACTAAAGTAGATGCCCTTTGCATAATATTCACTTGTTGCACAGCAATTGCAATTGAATGGTTACTGTGCCCATGATGTTTAAAATATACAGTCTGTTCTGCCTTTTTATTTTCATACTGTCTCCTCTCATTACAATTTCATAAGGTCCTAATCAGCTGGCCCTTTGGAATATTGCATGCAACATGGGGAGGATGGCAACTATCATATAAAAAAAGACTGTTTTGGTCAGTAGGCTTCTGAAATAATGTTGCACAAATATTTCCTGCTCCCTTCCTATACATTTTCAAGTCTAAAAACATGATACTGTCCCCATCAGTCTGAGACCTGAAACTGAGGCAGGGGCTTGTACTTTCCAGCCAGCTGAAAAATGCATGAAACTGCTCCTCCGACCTCTTCATAGGATGAGTGCATCATCAATATAGTGATGCAACAAATCCAAACATGAAAAAAATGGATTTGTGGCATGGCTATACAGTGTCTGGGATTCCCACATACCAACAAACAGATCTGCATAACTGGGAGCAATAGTGGCCACCATTACAGTACCATGTAGTTGTCTAAAGTATTTATTCTGAAATACAAACATGCTATTGTCCAAATCGAGATGTGCCATCTCCAATAAATACCAAATACGTAAGTTCACAATAGAAGATTCCTCACATTTGTTTAAATGCTGCTATACCATCATCATGGGGTTTGACAGTATACAGTAAGCATTCAGCATCACAAAACACAGGGGCTCAATTTTTAAAGGGCCCCAGAGATTGGCACAAGCTGTGGCAAGTAGTAGCTTGTGTCGATCGCTGGTGTGCCAGGGGCTCTGCACCTGATTTTAGTACAGGTAGGGTCCCAGCCAAAGTATCCCACAAGTTGGCACACCCACTCCCATGCACCACACAGAAGATATATAGGAGAGCATTGCTGCAGGCTGTGGGATGGTCCTGCATCATAGCAACTGGTGCCAGGGTCTGCATGCTGCATGCTGCGGTGGCTGCCAGTGGCTATGGGGTCCAGCAGGAGCAAGGTGGGTGAGGGTAGTGGACAATGAAGGCCATTGTCAATGCCTGAGGGGGTCCCCGCCAGGGCCAGAACATATAGGACAGCCATGAGGATGGTTGGGGGGCAGCTGGAATATGGCTGATATTTTTTTAGGGTGATCAGCATATGGCTGCAAGTTGTGATGGGGTAGCTATGCACAGGCACAGTCATAGCATGAGGGTGCCACAGGGAGCAAATTCACAACTTTGCCTGGTAGCCAGGGAATGCCCAGTATGACCCCAGGTAGTGGGGGCACCTGTCCTGTGTGACAGAGTAGAACAGGAGCCTGTCCCAGATGTTATGGAAAAAGTGTTTAAATGTAAGGATCTTTCCTTTCCTTTTCTGTCTCTTCTCTGTCTGGTTGTGCAACCAAATTTTCCTGTGAGACTTCCGGCTTGATCAATCCGACAGGCTCACAGTTTTTGTCTCTCACTGTCTCTCAGTTTTCTCTTGCTGTCTGTTTTTCTTCCTTGCATATCTAGATCTGCTGATATGAAAATATGTGCAAATCATTGTATGGAAATGTAACTGATACTGAGATCCCTTGTGTTTGGAAATTATATAGCATTACTGTTGAAATGTATATAATTATAATTTGAGATGACTGCAAAAAGCTGTTGGAAGGTAGAGGTTACCAGAGATCAATTGTTAAGCCTTTTGCAAAAGCTGTGCAAAAGGGGGCCTCAACTCAAGAAGCACACTGTGTTCTAGCAGCTTCTGCCTAATATTTACAAAAACAGGATGCTTACTAAGGATGGGGGTTGAAAGGACTTATAAGAGCTAAGCTGCAACTGCAAGAAATATAAGAAGAAAAAGGGACACAGAGACTCAAGGAACAGGAACACTACTGTTTTTTCTCCTCTGTACATAGTTATTCTGAACATAGGTTTATTCTTTTTTATGTTACTGATACTGTAAATAAATATTTTTGGTGAATTCTACAACTGCTCCTGATTTTCCCTATGCTTCCTGACCTGTGCTTCGATGACATCCTGGACCAGCAGTTGTCCAACACTGTCCCCGCACCTTGTGGCAGGACAGTGGGTGCCACTTTTGGCCATCCTTGGTGGGCACAAGGGCTCACATCCCCATGCTGCACCAGTGCCATAGCCAGCACACTGGCCTTTAGACCAGCTCTGGGCTGGTCTAACTGCTGGCTCCATGCATCCCTTGGGGGGCTTGACAAATCTCAATTTAGGGGATATTGTAGCCTTGCCCAGGGGCCTGTTTCAGAATATCAAAGGCTCAAACTGAGGAATAGATAGCCAACTCAGTTAAGAAGGGGGATAAAACCTTTTATAGGTACATTAGGTAGCAAAGAAAGACTAAGGCAGGGATACTGAGGCTGAATAAAGAGGAAGGTGGTTGGGCAGAGAGCAACAGTGAAAAAAGCAGGGATACTGAACAAATACTTCTGCTCAGTATTCACAATAGAAAAGCAAGGGGAGATACCTAATCCAGTCAATAGAAGCACTCTGGGATTTGGGGGTTGATATTAGTCATTTCACAGAAGAAAGGGCTCTGAAAGAACTCTTAATACTGAAGGTAGATAAAGCAATGGAGACTGATGGGATTCACCCCAGAATTCTAAAAGAACTAAGGGAAGAACTAGTAACACCACTGACTACCCTTTTTAATAAGTCATGGGAGGATGGTGTGGCACCTGAGGACTGGTTGAGGGCGGATGTGATTCCCTTCAAAAAAGTGGGAGCAAGACAGAGGCAGGAAACTACAGACCTGTCAGTTTGACCTCAGTGGTAGGGAAAATGATGGAATCACTTCTGAAGGAAAGAATTAGAAGCATAGAAGTTGACGGCAGATAAGGACTGCAAGGCCCATTCAGTCTGCCTATATCTTTTTCTACCTTATCAATGTGCCATTGGCCTTTGCACTGTCAGTGGCCTATTGTTGAGTACCTAGAGACCAGTGGGGCACAGGACCCAAAGCAGCATGGATTCACAGCAGGAAGGTCATGTCAGACAAATCTAATTGATTTCTTTGACTGGGCAACCAAAGTAGTAGACCAGGGAGGGGCTGTGGACATGGCCAATTAGACTTTAGCAAGGCATTTTACACAGTCACACATAAAAGATTAGTAAACAAATTAGCCAGCCTGAGAGTGGGTCCCAGGGTGGTAGCCTGGGTAAAACACTGGCTGGACAACAGAACACAGTGGGTAATAGTAAATGGAGTCCACAGTGAAGAGGGGGGTTACAAGTGGGGTACCCCAGGGTTCAGTACTGGGGCCGGTCCTTTTTAATGTCATTATAAGTGACATTGCAGAGGGACTGGAAGAGAAAGTATGTCTCTTTGCGGATGACACAAAGATCTGCAACAGCGTTGATACGCAGGGTGGGGTGGAAAGGATGAAAAGGGACATGGCAAGGTTGGAGGAATAGTCAAATGTATGGCAGCTTAGATTCAATGCAAAGAAGTGCAAAGTAATGCACCTGGGAAATAAAAACCCAAGGGAAGAGTACACAATGGGGGTGAGATACTGACAACAACAAAAATGGAAAGGGACCTGGGGTTGTCATATCAGACAACCTAAAGTTGGACCAGCAATGTGGGAAGGCAGTAAGGAGGGCTGGGGGGATAGTGGGATGCATAGGGAAAGGCAACCCCAGTAGAAAACAGGAGGTCGTTGGCCCTCTGTACAGACAGTTGGTAAGACTACATCTGGAGTACTGTGTACAGTTCTGGAGATCCCATCTCTGCAAAGACATAGACAGGGTGGAGACTGTCCAGAGGAGGGCAACCAAAATGGTGCAGGGTCTGCACCAGAAGACATATGAAGAAAGACTAAAGGAGCTTAAGATGTATAGCCTTGAGGAAAGGAGGGAGAGGGGGGACATGATAGAAACTTTCAAATACCTCAAGGGAAGCAACAAAGTCCAAGAGGTAACAGCTTTCAGAAAAAGAGATGTGCAAAAACAAGGGGGCACAATTTGAAGATAGAAGGGGAACAGCTCAGAGGTAATGTGAGGAAGTATTTCTTCACAGAGATGGTCATAGATGCATGGAACGGCCTTCCTGAGGAGGTCATAGAGTCAAAACAGTGGGGGAATTCAAGAATGCATGGGACAGACATAAGGCAATTCTAGTGGGGGGTAGGAGGAAGTAGGCTTTTGGGTAACTAGGATCTGCAGCTTATCCGTTAGGTAGGGAAATGGGCAGACTAGGTGGGCCAAGCGGTCCTTATCTACCATCAAATTCTGTTTCTATGTTTTCACCATGGCACACTAGTGCAGCTATTGCAGGAATGGCACAAGCCTGGCTGGCACAGGCAGTCCCTCACTCAGTGCAGGTTGTGTTGGAAAATCGGGACTGGTGCAAGGTGCAGTGCAAGAGCCCCTTGCACCATTTCTCCTTGAAGCAAGCACCCTTGCACCACTTCTGACCTTTGAAAATTGAGCTACAGGTCTCTTGCATATCCATATTCTCCAGACTATTGATGATTTCCATGGCGTCCCTTGTGTATGATGGCAGGCTCTTTTCAAACAGTTGCAAATACATGTCCAGAAAATTCAACAAAGGTTCCATGATCCACTCATTACCAAAAAAAATGGGTCTTCTGGGAGGGTGTGTCAAGTTTTTATGTATCTTTGATAGGGTATATATCGTCAGAATTCCTTTATGTGCCACTGTAAAGGCCCTATAAGTGATATCTGAAATACAACTCTTAATGAAACCCTTGTTCAGGCAGACATTCACCCGTTCTTTCAAGATGGACATCTGATTATCAGGTAATCTTTAATTATGAAAGAGAAAAATTTGTGACCACACCAGGGATAAAGTAGTGCTTGGCTACAACTGCATAAATGTTCAAAAGGAAAATGCCAGCACTTACTAAAAGTAACACTCATTCAAGTGTATGCTCCCAGGTCCACTGAAAAACTTAGTAGGCTCAATATTCCTTTCTATATTTCTTTTATTCAAAAAAAGGACATAAAAGACATTCCTGTCACTTCTGCCACCGATATATACAAAGTCATATGGATCAATATAAGTTCATTTCATTTTAAAAGATGGTCACCATCCGTAATGAGTCCATAGTCTGCAATTAATCAGAAGGAAAGAGCCAGGACCAAATCCAACCAGCAGTTGCTTCTGCTTCTGTTGCTGCAGCAGCTGAGGGTCATACCACGTCACATCAACGTCACCTGATACGTTTCACAATTAGCTTTGGTATGACCCTCAGCTGCTGCAGCACAATTGAAGCAAGCAACTGCTGTTGGATTTGGTCCTGGCTCTTTCCTTCTGATTAATTGCAGACTATGGACTCATTCAGATGATGGTATCATTTTAAAATGAAATTAACTTTATATTGATCCATATGACTTTGTATATATTGGTGGCAGAAGTGACAGGAATGTCTTTTATGTCCTTTTTTTGAATAAAAGAAATATAGAAAGGAATATTGAGCCTACTAAGTTTTTTAGTGGACCTGGGAGCATGCACTTGAATGAGTGTTACTTTTAGTAAGTGCTGGCTTTTTTCTTTTGAATCTTTAATTATACCATGGTTCGAATAGGTATCTCTCAATTTCTGCCACGTAATCTGTGTTCATAATTATGATCCCCCCCCTTTATCAGCAGGTTTTATCATAATAGTTGCATCTTTGGCCAGATGGTTAACAGCCAGTCTCTCTGATCTGGTACAATTTCAGTAAGCACCAGGTGTAGGTATATTCTTCATAACTTGGAAATCGTAGTCACACTTCACAAAAGCTGAAATGACTGCATTAAACACCGGACAGTACATTGATTTTGGACTAATGCTATGTGGCTCTATATCAGAATCTGACATCTCAACTGCCTCCTGTACCCAAGTTGTTGAATATAAACACTTGAATGTCAAATTCCTCGCATACCAGGGTTCTACGTCAAAACAGTGAATCAGTAATCTTGCCTAACAAAGACAGCCACCAAAAAATGAAAACCAAAACAACGCATAGCATTATAGTGTGCCTCAAAACAGTGCTGCTATCTCTGCTTTTTCCAAGAGGGGCTCCACTCCCACACACCCCATTTGTGGAAGGTTTTGCCTTCTGCATCCCCTGACTTAAACTAACTAACTCCGGGGGGGGGGGCATGACACTGAGGAATGGGGAGGGGTCTACTCACTTGGGGACTGAAGTTGGCAGGGGGAGAACATTGGGGGGAGCAACCTATGGGTTGGGGGGAACATAGTTGGGAGGGTGGGCAGAATGGGACATACTCATGAAAAAAAAAAAAACTCATGTACAGCACACAGCTAAAAAAAACAGTATCCTCAAACCAGTTCCAAATCCAGGTCCATCAGCCACACAGGTGGTGGCTCTAACCACTATATCAGATGGCCAGCTTGAAACTAGCTGCCCAAACAACTGCCCAAATACTCTATGCCATTACTATTCCCCAACATACAAAATTTGCTCAATAAGTGCTTCAAAAGTGCTCACCTAACGATGTGCTTTAAAAAGCACATAGCCCATTCAACACCCGCTATTTTGACTTTGACCTTTTTGACATGCTGTTAAATACTTACTATATTCACGGGATACTGCAAACCAGTGTAAAATTTACAGTTGTGGATAAAAAAGACTATATCAACAGCTGGTGCAAATGACAGTCCTTTATTCATAATACTCTCTTCAACAGTAGTAAATGTCCGGTCAGAAATATTAATGACCGAATAGGGTGTCTTTGATCCTAAATAGTTACTCTAAATTGGCGGAGGACAGCCTCGGACACTGACCACCTTATTTTGTTAGAGCATTATAAATTCTATCAAACAGAAATTTCCCATAAGAAGGCAGAATTCCTGTCTAGGGAAATTGCTGTTGCACGGAACCGACTGGCTCAACTCTTCAGAACTGTTGACAGGCTGTGCTACCCAGCCTGTTGGCAGTTCCGACGATTTTTTTCCAAAAAGGAGTGTGATGAGATCTCTCATTTCTTTGTGAATAAGGTGGCTAACATTAGATAAGAGTGTCGCCAACATCGCTCTATGGGGGATGATGTTGGTTGGTGCTTGGTCACAGAGCCCGGAGTTTCCTGGAGTACCTTCGATCTGCCAGAGTTCGTGGATATTATGAGGATTATCCAGGGGATGCATCCCACTTGCTGTAGTTTAGACCTGGGCCCTAACTCCCTGATTTTGGGTTGTAGTGACATCATAGGCCCGGTCTTAGCTTGGATTGTCCGGTGCTCTTTGGACTTGGGTGAGTTTCCTAGCTCGCTGAAGGTGGGGGTGGTGACACCCCTCCTGAAGAAAGCTTCTTTAGACCCAGAGAACCTAGCAAACTACAGGCCTATCTCTAACCTTCCTTTTGTGGGGAAGGTTATTGAGAAAGTTGTGGCAGCTCAACTGGAAAACCATTTAACCATCCATAATTTATATGAACCTCTCCAATCGGGTTTTCGTAAGAGGCATAGTACTGAGACTGCTCTGGTTCGGGTACTCAATGATCTCCTGATGGCGAGAGATCAGAAACACTGTTCTTGGTTCTGCTTGATTTACCATCAGCTTTTGACACTGTGTATCATTGGGTTCTGCTTGAGCATTTGAGGTCCATCTGTGGGCTGTTGGGGTCAGTTCTCAGATGGTTTACATCTTTCCTCGCAGGTAGAATGCAGAGAGTTGTCTCGGGAATATTTTCTTCCAAGGCTTTCTTTCTGCCTTGTGGTGTACCTCAGGGCTCGGTGCTGTCTCCCATGTTATTCTCAGTGTATACATGCTGCCCCTCAGAGATATTGTAAGATGGTATGGGCTGAGGTTTCACTGCTTCGCTAATGACACCCAGCTCTACCTGTCTTTTGCCCCCCGACTAGGTTAGTGCTATCTCAGTACTGAACAGCTGCCTCATAGAGATCCAAGATTGGATGAGTGCCAGTGATTTAAAGTTGAAGCCAGGAAAGACTTAGGGTTTGGTCATGGACCCGGGTCATAGGACAGAGGGGTTGAGGACTGAGCTCCCCTCCAGTTTAGCCCTGGGGGTGCCCAGATTCTTACCTCTGAACAGGTGCGTGACCTGGGAGTGATGCTTGATGACAGCCTGACTCTTCATCATCAGGTGTCAGCAGTCATCAAACTGGCCTTTTTACCATCTTAAGAACATTGCTAGGATCAAGCACCTTGTTCCATCCAGCGACCTGCCTGTTTTGGTCCACGCATTTGTGACATCGTGCCTTGACTACTGCAAGCCCCTCTACCTAGGGCTTATTGGGGTTGATATCTGCCACTTGCAGCTAGTGCAGCACGCTGCAGCACATTTATTGACTGGGGTATCCAGGAGAATTCATATCACCCCTGTGCTGCACGATCTGCACTGGCTGCCTATTCAGTGGCGGATCACCTTTAAGGTAGGTCTATTGACTTACAAAGCCCTACATGGACTGGGTCCCGAATACATGAAAGAGCTCCTGGTTCCTTACACCCCTCTGCGACAGCTCTGCTCGGCTGACAAGGGGTTGCTGGAGATTCCGAGGGTAAGTTTAAAGTCATCTGGTGCATGTGCCTTTGGGCTTCTTGCACCTACCCTCTGGAATTCTCTGCCCCCATCAGCTATGGGAGTGCAGGACAGTGGGGTGCTTCAAGCAGGCACTGAAGACCTTCTTGTGGGGAAAAGCTTACCCTGAATTCCCTTGATTTTATCTGTATTTATTGTGTTTTGTTTTATCTGATTGTGCAGCGCCTTGATGTGTGAAAGGTGCTATATCAAATAAAATTTATTATTATTAATTGTATTTAAACAGGATCTTAATGACACTTTTTCCCCTCTACCTTTTCCATGTGCTGACCCCTTGTCCTCTGCCGCTGTGTTAATAATGTTGCTGAAAAATGGGCTTCCATTTGCTCTGACAGAGGGGTGGTGGATTTTCTGGGGCTGTCCTGCTTGTGTTTTTCTAAAAAAAAATAATCAGACTCACAGGTTTCTGTATCCGAGGGACCGGTAATGTAGTCTGTCACCATCCTATTCTGCTGTATTTCAGAAGTACTCTGATTAGATTTCAAAATCAAATTTGGAATGCTTTCCTGCTTCTTTTTCTCATGCCATTCAAACACCCTATCATATCTGTAATCATTAGCATCCTGTGTGAACTTCTCTTTAGTTCTTTTCAATCTTACATCATTGTGGGCTACCTTATCCTGCAACATTTTCTCAAACTTTGCATATTCTTCCAGAGAGGATTGCTGTTACAATTTAGATTCTGTTTCAGCAATGTCCCTAGACACCTGTTCCCTCATTGGCCCTTCTCTCTCCAGGATCAGCTTTGTTGATTTAAGGGTTATCTCTTCCATGAGTTCATGCCACTGTTTCATAAATTCACATCTTCAGTCCCATACGAGGGCTTCTTGAGAATTCTAAAACCTTGTGGCATCTGCTTAATTTCTAAATATGCTTAGAATGTTACCTTGTGCCAGTACATCTTAGGGCCATTTAACACACTATTTTCAAGTGCTCTAAACATTATCCTCCCTTCCTGCTCTGCAGGTACTTAACTGGCCATGTTATTAGTGGCTGAAATAGGGTTGTCCTCTCTATGAATGCAAAAAAATGAAGTTGGCAAAGCCACCAGTCAGTGACACTGTACTTCCACTTGCCTGCTTCCCACTAATTCTTTAATCCATCTCCATCCCTCCAGGACCCATCAAATAAAAAACTGGTTTGCATCTGGTAATAGACACTTCTGCGTATCCTTCAATATGCAGTACTTTGCACAAATGGTGGTAAGGACTTGGAGTGATGGATCCATGACACTGGTTTGGCAACAGTGTTGTTGACTGACGTTACAGCAATGGATTTATGTCAACTGCAAGTTGCAGTCAGCATAAACCCATCTGGTAAACTGTCTCTTTTGGGGGGGCTTCACCTCGAACACCCATGCATAGGGCTCTGGCCCCCACCCCCCTCATCCTTTAGGATTATCAACTCCAAGTTGGAGTTGGTTCGGGGTGGGCTGCAATACCCAGTTAAAGCAATGCCGGGATCCTGTGGGTACATTACAGTGGCAACACTGAATTGCCGCTGTAATGTAGTTCGCTGTGCAATTGTCACTGTTCAGATGGCATACGGGAGTGATTATTAAGGGCAGAGTCAGAGAATGCAGTTTAAAGAGCAGGTGCTTAGTAAGGGTGCATATGTTAAAGAATGAAGGTTTGGGACCTTTAGATGCCTCTGCAATCATTGAGTTTGCTTTTATTAGTTTATTTACTTACCTTTCCATCTTTGTATTTGTATTTCGCCAACTCTAGTGAAAAAAAAGAGTCTAATGGAATCCCTGTGTGATGATGTCATTAAATTCTTACTAGCAAGGCTGCCAGTGTATTTCAATGGGATACCACAAATCTGTTTTCAGATTTTTATGGAGAAATAACACTTCCTGCCACCAAAACGGTATATATTTTTTTTGTTTGTTTTCTCTTTATGCCCCCCTCTCACTGCAGTACTTCCTTTCTTCGGGAGACTCCTGTATTGGCCTTGTACATCCCTGCTCCTCATGCCAGGTGTCGGTGCAGTCCATCCCCCCCCCATGGAGCCTTGGTTGTACCCCCCAGGTGGGTACAGGATGGGGTTCCATCCCGATGTGTCTGTATTTCGTCAGGGGGATGCTGTCACCAGGCGCCGGCTGGGGCACTGGAATCGGGGCCTTGGAGCTCCGTCTACAGGGAGCACTGCAGGGTTTTTCTGCCTTTTTTGTCCCCTCCACAGGGCGTTGGCACACTGAGAGGGCTTAAAGGGTGGCACACGTCGAGATGTGCAAGCGCTCCAGCTCCCGGCCAACATCCCCCCTCCCTTCTTTCTGCAGTCCCGCTGCACCTCCACCCATGGTCACCCAGGTGGTGGTAGAGCGATGGGACATGCATCCCACCCCACCCTGGAGGAAGAGAGCAGCCTCTGGGCATTTAATCTTCCTCCCTCCGGCTGACCCTCCAGCAGCCCGAGTCCGTTCCCAAACCAGGTCGTTGGCACCGCAAGTGGCAACCCTACTGCTGTGCTGGCGGGCCGGCCAAAATGGTATATATTTAATAGAAATATGTGATTTCTGATAACGTGATATTTTGTTATTATTTAGCAGGTGACATTTTCCTCATGACCAGATTTTACTTGGAAAGAAGTAAAGAGAAGCTAATTATTCTATTCAAAAACATAGCTTTATACAGATTTTGTTTTTATTTATTTATTGAAGTCTTGGATTAATAGCTTTGAGCAGAAGCTCTTTACATAGGTTCCACGTCAGACGACAACAATAACACAAAAATTTTGTTGCACAGATACCACAATATCACAAATCTGTAGACAGAAGGATGGGATATATAAGATACAATATTTGAGTTCCATCACCAACAAAACAATAAGTATCAAGGTAAGACTGTATGTAGGTTAAACAAAGGACAGGTGGTAGTGCAAAAAGAAAGGGAAACACTTGGCAGGTAGAACAAGGAATCAGAGGAGAGGGAAGGGAGTAGGGAAGAAGTAGGGGAGGGTGTGGTGGAGTAATTGGAGGGTAAGAGGTTTAAGTGGAGGTGGAAAAGAAGTACAAAGGGCCTACTGCCTCAGAGGATCACTAGGAGAGCTGGCCAAGTGCATGCCGTTATAGAAATCCCCAGGGCATAATTGAAGCAGTCACAGGTACTACTGGAGGCCAGATGTTGTTGCAATTTGTGTTTGAAGGAATCTATTGTAGCAGTCATAGTTAAATCATAGTGAAGAGAGTTGATCCAGACCACAGCTCGATAGGCAAAAGCACGTTGAGCTAAGGCTGGATGGCATCTAGGGACATTAAGAGTTTGTTTATGTGAACATCTGGCATTTCGAGACATCTGATGAGGGGTGAGAAGGTTCCGAACCCCTAAATGCATAATTTCTAGACAGATGTTTTTGGCTATCAGGCAAGTTTGGTAGTGGACTCTGTCCTTCAGCTGAAGCCAGTTTGCTTGGGCATATAGATCTCAAGTGTGTATTAGTCGCTCCGCACCAGTGAGAAGGTGGCATGCTTTGTTCAATGCTGTCATGAGGCGGTGGAGGGCCATGTCCGTGGCTGACCCATAGATGACCAGGGTGTAGTCAATTAGTGAAAACACAGCTATGTTTGGCCAGGTTCAGTGCCTCTTTTGTAAGAGTGCATTTATGCTGAAAAAAATTCCAATTTGAACATTAATCACTTTAGCTATATTGACTATGTGCACAGCATAGGAGAGGGAGGAGTCACGGGTAATGCCCAGATATTTAAAGTGTTGGACAAATTCAAGGGAAGAGCCCTTATCATTCACAATAGCTAGAGGGAAGGCTTTGTGTTTACTTTGGGAGCTGGAGAAAAGCATGGTCTTTGTTTTGTTATAGTTCATTAGGAGCCTATGCTCAGTAAACCATTTTTCTGCACATGTAAAGCCTGACTGTAGTGCCTCCTCCAGATGCTTGGGGTGAGGGTCACTGGCATATATAACTGCATTGTCTGCATATAGGGGGATATGACCAAGGCAGGAGTCTGTGAGTTTGTTAATGAATAAGCTGAACATGAGGGGGCCCAGGATGAACCCTTGTGGTACCCCAGAGTGGACCGGTCTGCTTTTGGTCAGAGTATCACTAATCCTTACATGCTGTGAGTGGTTGTTAAGGAACAGTAGCTGTTGAACCATCCTGTGGCATCAGATGAGAGTCCGGTGTTAGAGAGCTGTTCAAGGAGGAGGGTATGATTCACAGTGTCAAATGCCTTGGATAAGTCTATGAATGTAGCTCTGACCAGGTGACATTGATCCAATGCATTGTGAATAAAACTGGTGAACTCCAGTAAGCCTGTGATGGTACTGTGCCCACTACTAAACCCATGTTGTTGGGAACATTGTAGTTGGTTGTGATCCAGGTACTTTACCAGTTGGTCTGACACTATTCATTCAAGTGCCTTTGACAGTGGGGGGAGGATGGAGATTGGCCTATAATTATTAAGCAGGGACCGGTCTCCACTTTTGTACACTGGAGTTACAGTTGCTGATTTACACCTTTGGAGAAATTGAGAGTAGCAGAGGGACATGTTGATAATTCTTCAGGGGTTCAAGGATTTCATCCAATGCCAGATATATAAATTTAAGGTCCAGAGAGTCCCCACTATATCTTGACTTCCCTAGCACTTTCTCTAAATATTGTCTAGTTTCTGCTTTAGAGATTGCCTTGAAGTAGAACAACGGATGCCCTAGAGGTTGGTCTAGATTTATTGCAAATCCACTTGGGGTGGTATGATTGTAATAGTCAGCTGGGAGAATACTGCTTAGGTCCATAAATGCACTGTTAAATGAGTTGGCTATGAGTTGTGGATCTAGTGTCAGAGTGCTGGCAATATTCAGCATTGTAGGGGATGATTTTGCAATATTCCCAGTGATATCCTTGAGGCTGGAAACAGAATGATTTGCTATCATTTCATGATCTAGCGAGAGCATCCTTGTAGTAGTTACTTTAGGCAGTATGAATAGTTCTCGTGCAGTCATTCCTTGCTTTCTTGTAGCACTGAATGTTGGTTTGGGTGCCTTGTGCCCTTGACTTGTTCCAAAGGTGGTCTCTTGACTTAAACATTTCTAGGAAGTCTGGTGTGATCCTGGGGTTACAGGTTCCTTTGACTTTTCTTGTTTTTAAATGCGCATGCTTATCGCTGAAAGCATTGAATTTTTCAATGAAGTGATCTAAGGCTGCATCCACATCACTTGCAGCATAGCAGTACAACCAATATTGATGTTGCAGGTCATATTTTAGGAGGTCAAGGTGACCTTAGAGAAGCACCCGATTGGTTACCCTTCTAGCAGGTGGTTTACAGTATTTATTGGACCAGCAGCACTTAACAGGGAAGTGGGTCACTCATAGGGTTTGGGAGGACCTCAATGTTGTGAGATGTGCTCAGGGCAGTTTGCGAGCATCCAGTCTAGTAGGGTCCCAGTTCCTGTTTTACAGTTTTGCCTTGTTGAACCCTGAACCAGTTGTAAGACATGGACAGCTGAAAAGGCATCCTTGGCAGAGGAAGCAGCGGAGGAGAGCCAGTTGATGTTAACGTCACTAAGCATGACTATTTCTGTATTTAGGCTCAGTACACTTAAACAGTTCAACAGTCAACAGTGCATGCTGCATGCTGCTTTGGTGGTATATAGACAGAGAGCACAATAAGAGCCTTGTTGTACATGCCACGAAGAAGTTTTATGGCAAGTATTTACAGTTTGTCATTACAGTGGGGAAGGGGAAGGATATGCCCCTGTAATGAGTCTTTAATGTAGAGCACACACCCACCACCTCATTTTGGTAGGTGGTCCTGTCTAGATATTGTGTACCCTGGTAGTGATATGGCTTCATCAGGAATCTTGGGAGATAACCAGGATTATACAATGGCGAGAACATCGGGGTTGTGCCTTGTGACACAGACATGTAGGCTGTCCATTTTTGGGAGAAGACTGCAGATGTTTATTGAGGAAGTGTAAGTCCACCAGTTATAATTGATTGGGAGCTAGAGTTATGGGGAGGACCAGGGTTAGGGTGTATATTGCCAGACAGCAATAAGAGAATTAGTAGCAAATGTCTAATAAGATCCTTCAGGCATTTATTGTTGAGTGCCTGCTGTCTACGACTGGGTGGGTGCATTTTCAAGGTGCCTTGAATGGCATTGTAGCCAGGAATGAGTGATAGCATAAGATGACAATTCAGCTGGGCATGCTGAGACCAGGTAAATTTAGTTCCACCTTTGGTACATTGGCCTGATGCAGTCTTATTAGTGGTAGAGGTTGTGGTTCTATGAGAATGAAGGAAGCACCAAGAAATAGAATCATGAACTAATGTGGAGGCAGTAATATTTTTATGACCAACAAGGGATGTTAATACCATCAGCAAGAGGCACTGAGTGAACAAATGAGTTGCGGCGACCATTCTAAGGTACAATGTTGGTGGATCGCTGTACTTAGCAAGGATGCATAGGACAGGAAATCAGATAGTGAGGAACATTAATAAGTAAAAATTAATTTCTGTTCCAAGTTGAGGAGACTCTGGTTAATAGCAGGCAGATGTGTTAGTCAAGGACTTTAGGCTGGTGTGGGTTTCACAGAGTGATCAAACAATGGAGGCCTTCTAGTGGACAAGCAGTATTACTTGCCTATGGAAAACTAGGCACTTAATATTAGTGATGGGCGAAGTGGCCCCAATTTGCCCCGCGAAGTGATTCACGGGCGAAGTAACGCAGAGTGCTCTGCACGTGAAGAGGAGTACTTTGCGTTATAATGGGTACCGTGAAGTCCATTGAAAACAATGACTTCACATTACTCCGCCTTCCCAAACCTCTACCCCACCAATTCTTAAGGTGAAGTACATTGAAAACAATGTACTTCGCCTCACTTCGCCTTGTTTTTAAGCTCCAAAGGTGAATTTTGCACTGATTCATGGGATTTCAGGTCACATGGGCTCTAGACTGTTCTGCACAGACTCAGTTTGCGGTAGTGTGTGTAAGAAACTGTAGGAGACAATCTGCTCTGAGAGCTCTCTGCGATTCAAACCTTCTAAAAGCTGTTAGAAAAGCCTTTTTGAGTCTTTTTTTTTTGCTGAAACTTTAGTTAATCGCTTATAGGAAACCCTCCTGTGTTCATATCATCGAGTATTTATTGTTTGTCTATGGATTTTGAATGTTTTTTTTTTTGCAAATAACTTTATTTTATTAATAAAACATACACAATATAGACAAAAAACATAACAGTAAAACAAATCCAGACAATACTCCCAAAAGAGAAAAAACCTTCCCCACGACCCCCCCTGGCAGCTATCCAAAACATTTAATACAACAGAGGTAAAGGAACTAGATCACAATTGAAATTAATACATTAGCTAGCAACTGGGTATAGGCGAGAAGGAAATTCAACAGTAAACCTATCTCTGTGGGTAAAGGGGTGGAAAAATGCAATAACAAATATGGGTAATAAGGCTAAATTTAAA
The DNA here is from genome assembly GCA_016271365.2 of Neoceratodus forsteri. Lineage (NCBI taxonomy): Eukaryota > Metazoa > Chordata > Ceratodontiformes > Ceratodontidae > Neoceratodus > Neoceratodus forsteri. Next base: position 1,880,331,339 of record CM057452.1, read on the forward strand.
AGGAAGGGAATAAGGAAAATAATCACACAATCTAATACCCTGATCTGTCTTTCAGGGATTGGAAAAACTACCCAGCACTTTAGAAATTTACCTGAAGCTTTATGGAAATTTAGTACTGACCTCTCAGCATTTAGTGCATTCAGAATTAGTCCCACCATTCTTTAAAGGAGGAATCCAACTACCTCGCCAATGACGAAGAATCAGAAGTTTAGTAACCTCAGCTACCAGAGCCATTTGGCATTTCTGAATTCCCGATGTGATCTGGGCATACATCCCAAAAACGCAAACATCTGGATTAAAAAAAGATGATAGATCACAATACGGGTCTATCCAACATTTAACTGATTGCCAAAACTTTGCAATTTTTGGGCAGGACCAAATTTTTATGAAAGTGGTAGCTAACGGTTCCACATTCACTACAGGCGGAGAAGACAATTTATTTAGCCGAGATAATTTGGCAGGTGAGAAGTATAGGTTGTGTAACAGGTTAAACTGAATATCTCTCAGTCTATCCTGTTTAATACATGAGTAAATATTCGCCCAGGTCCTCTCCCAGATCTCGTCTGACCACCCCAAGTCCAGATTAGTCTCCCAGTAAGGAGGAACTGGAGATATTTTAAGTTCTAATCTTAATAAAATATACTTATATATTTTGGAAACTGGCTTCCCAGACAGCACGGTTTCACAAAGTTTCCTCATTAATTTGCCGGCTTCTTCGGAGACTTTATTTTACGTGTACAGGAAAAAATACTTCTACGATCTGAAAGAGTCTAGAAAGTCCCGAGGTTCTACCCAAACCTTTCAATCAGGACGGAAAGGAAGAGACCATGTTTCAAAAGAAGTCCGAGATGCAAGTTTTGTGTGAGAATCAAGCACAAACCTTTGATAGGCCTATTATCCACAAGGAAATTAGGATTTCTCAAAAGGGTTAAGATAAGTCATTAACATAGGAATATGTAATCTTAAATATAATTGGTGTAGTGCCCTTATATCCCAACCCATAGGGTATTTCTGACTCATGCGAGGGACCTTAGACCATGGTATATATAAAGGGATTCCAGATCAGGATTAACACGCTGAGAGATCGCATGGTCTATGGCAGTCCATACGTTAAGGTATCTACTTCACAAGCCATAAAGCTGATCTAGCTGCATGGATGGCTAAATAGTAAGTGTAGAAGTCTGGGATCTGAAGGCCTCCTACCCTTCCGTGGAAAATTAATTTAGCATAAGCCTCTATGAGGGGTTTGCCCTTCCATAGGAAATCTGAGCAATATTTATAAAGCGGACTAAAGAACCACCTGGGGAGGTAGACATTTAGGTTGAAAAGAGGATAGAAAATCCTGGGTAGGATCATCATTTTTATTGTATTAACCCTACCTGAAAGAGTCAAAGGAGCTTCACCACCTCTCAGGTCCTCCCTGATAGACTTGAATAAGGGCTTTAAGTTTAGGCTAGCCAGTTTCTCAAGGTCCCTCGAGATCTGAATGCCTAGATAAGTTAAAGAGTTTGTCTGCCACTGCAAACCTAAAGAGGAACACCAACTTTTGTGAAGGTGAGCGGATAGTGAATAAACCATTGTTTTGTTCCTATTAAGCTTGTAACCGGAGAAATCACTAAAACATGAAATTAGCTTGAGCAGGTGGGGAAGCTAAATAGTAGTATTCTTAATATGCAGCAACAAGTCATCAGCGAATGCTGATACCTTGAACTCCATGGCACCTATACAGATCCCCTGTATTGAGCGGTCCATTTGTATGGCTCTTATCAAGGGTTCTAAATACAAATTAAATAAGTATGGTGAAAGAGGGCAACCCTGACATGTACCTTGTAAAAGGGGGAGGGCCGCCGAAATTAGATTGTTGCATTGGAGTCTTGCGGATGGGCAGATGTATAAAATCCGAATATAGTGTATAAATTTTTCCGGGATGCCAAATTTGGCCAATGTTGCAAACATAAAGCCCCATTCAACCCTATCGAATGCCTTTTCTGAGTCTAATGATACAAAGGAAGCCTTAATATCTGGGTTCTCAGACGCATAAATTAAATAAAACAACTTCCTAAAGTGGTCTGCCGAGGAGCGACCTGCCACAAAACCAGACTGTTCAGGGCTCAATAGCCCGGTCCACGTTGATTTCAGCCTGTTAGCTAAGATTTTGGCGTAAATCTTTACATCTACATTTAATAAAGAAATAGGTCTGTAATTACTCACCGAATCTGGAGACTTGTCGGGTTTAGGTAACAGAATTATCCTGGCTTCAAAAAGGGATCTATCATTTACCCCATTACTATGCCAGTAGGCATAAAGTTGATATAGAAGCGGTATCAACTTCTCCTTAAAGGTCTTGAAAAAAAGGGGTGTGAAACCGTCCGGACCTGGTGCTTTATCCAATTTTAATGAGTTAATAGCATTCGCTATTTCCTCCTTCGAAAAGGGGGCTATCAACAACCATTTGGATTCCTCGGGCATCTGTGGGAAGGGAATTTTATCTAAAAATTCTCGCATTTTGGATTCACTCTGCAAGGAAAGGGGTTGACTGGAATATAAAATCTTGTAATAGTTGAAAAAAATGTCTAAGATACTCTCGGGGTCAGTGAACAATTTATTCGTATCAGGATGTTTCAGGGCTACTACCCACTTGGCCACTGCTCTTTGCTTTAACTGCCATGCCAAAAGGTTGCCGGCTTTGTTACCCTGCCCTATATACGCTGCTTTTAGTTTAGAGGCTGAGCTCTCTACCTTTTCATTTAAAGTGTTTACATACCATATCCTTAAACTAGTCAGTTCTTGTTCCTGCTCTTGGGATCTGGAAGTCTCATTAATGGCTTCTAGAATGGAGATTTTATTTTAGCCAGTTGTTTAATAAATACTTGTTTTTGGCTTTGCGCACTGTTGCTATTCTAAGGAGTTCACCCCTCCAGGTGGTTTTTAGGGCAGCCCACACTAAGTCTACTGCATTAAGGGATCCCCAGTTATCCATTATTGAGTTAGCCATAAACTCTTGAAATCGAACTAGTGTAGGGGGGTCTCTTAATAGACTATTGTTTAATGACCATGAGTAAGGTCTAGGTGGGGTGGACAAGGGGGAGCATCTAAGTTTAATAGGGGAATGGTCAGAGAGAACTCGAGGTAGAATTGAGACCTCCTCAACTATCGACAAGCAATGTTGGCTAACCAAAAAATAATCAATTCTAGAGTAGGATTTATGTACAGGGGAAAAAAAAGTAAAGTCCCTAGTGGTTGGGTTATATAATCTCCAAGGGTCAATTAAGCCAGAGGATGTTTTAAATTCTGACAAAGCTCGTTGAGCTGGGGAAAAGTGTAATGTTCTATGCCACGAGTGATCCAAACTGCTTGACTGAAATAAGTTCCAATCACCCCCTAGGATGATAGGAACATCCTTGAAGGGGGCTAGAATTGTAGCCAATTGCACAAAAAATGAGGGAGAATCTAGATTAGGGCCATATATTGATCCCAAGACTAAACTGGCCCCTTCCAACTTACCCAAAACTATAATGAATCTACCTTTTGAGTCAGGGATGATCTCAGAAGATGTAAAGGGAACACCTCTCGCTACCAAAATGGCTACCCCTCGGCTACTTGAGGAAAAACCGGCACCAAAAACCTGGCTCACCCATTTTTTCTTAAAGCAGTGGAGCCGGTCAGGGAGAACATGGGTTTCTTGGAGAAATACTATGGACGGGTCAAATTGAGCCAGATGGTGCAGTAGAATATATTTTTTCCGATTATCCCTTCCCCCTTTGATATTCCAGGAGATAATATTCAGTTGGCTAGCCAGATAAAAACTTGTGCTTGTTCATCAGAAAATATGGATAGCTGCCTCCTCCCAACCTTAAACAACAAAAATAAATAATCTTGCCTCCTCCTTCCTCCCCACAAAAAACCCTCTCGGGCGCTATAAGGGAGCGGACCCACTGGCCCAAAGCCAACTCCTAAAGCTATGGTCCATGGTACGCCATAGAGGTTGGGCACCTCAAAAACAATGTAACACCGAACCAGAGGTGTTAACTCACAACTTTGTATCCCTACTGTGGGAGACCCCAAACATATTTGACAGTATAGCCAACATAAACAATCTTTGATTAGAAAGAAAAGGTGGAGCAGTTAATATCGTGCTTGAAGATGAAAAACTACCATAAAGCTAACTCCCAAGTATAACTATGACCCAAAAGGCACCAGATACCTCCCATAAGGAGGGCTGGAAGGTGGAGTCATAGATCAATATTAATATTCATAGATAAACATAGCCACTATTTCCCTAATGTTGCCAAGGGCCAAACCATGTGGAAAGTAAAGTTATATTGCAGTTAGATCGTAATGAGAATTTTGAGTAACCCTCCCGATTCAACCCACTATAGCGAACTAAAAAAAAACTTTATCCTGTGGCCACTGCACGGTTCTCATAGCCCTTGTGTCATTAAGTGGGCTACTTATCTTCCTGTGCCTTGCCTAAAGCATAACCTAGCACTTGAATACCTTGAGGGTCATATTAGCTTACTATTCCTGTACTATGAGGCCCTTTGCCAACTAAAAGCGCTTATCTCCAGGGTTAATACACAAATAGCAATTATTTGGGAGCAATAAACAAGAAAGAGAGAAAAAAAAAAAAATTAAGTAGACTAAGAGCTCCCTCTTGTGTCTCTTTATGGCGCTTGGCCTGACTAAAGGCATTATAAAATGTAGAGGCAAAAGGACCCAAAAATCATGTCTCTGTTTCCCCCGAATTACTAAGTTAAATCAAAAGGTCCACACAAATAGGAAATGAATCAGTTCCTTGGGGAAAATACATATTCTGAGTTCCAAACACTGAATCAACAGTCCTCAAACGTTGTTGAACTCCATCAGTGTGCCCATTAATTTGCGTGGATCACAAATATACTGAGAGGTCCTGAGCTCTCATCCTTTCTTGAATAGGTCTGGCAAAGAAATCGTGAGGGCTTGTAATGCTTCTTCCACAGATTCAAAACGCTGAGTCCCTTCTTTTAGGGAAATTTCTAGTTTGGCTGGGTAGAGCATGCGATGGCGAATTCCTGCGGCCCACAACTTGTAGGTGATAGGTCTGAAATTGGCTCGGGCCTGCCGCACCTTCCATGTTAGATCAGGGACAAGCCGGAGCTTCTTGCCTTCCCACGGAAACGTAGATAGCTTTCGTGCCTCTTTCAAGATAAACTCCCGATCAAGGTAGTTTAACAGCTTAAAGATCACAGGCCTAGGAGGTTGCGATGGAGGAGGTTTGGCTCTTAAGGCACGATGGCCCCTTTCTATCACATACTCTGGTCCGTTGGGCGATGGACCCACTGATTTCTTTAAAAATTTCTGTAGAAAGAGGACAGTATTAGGGCCTTCTTCGCCTTCAGGAAGCCCCAATAAAACCAAATTGTTGCGCCTGCTTCTCCCCTCGAGATCGTCCAGACGGTCCTCCAGCTTTGCTATGGTCCTCTTGCTGTCAGTTATGGCAAGGCCCGTTTTCTCTTGCTTCCTTTCCAACGAAGAAATCCTGGCTTCAGCATCGGTTACCCTTCGGGCGAGCTGTGTCAGCGCCGGTTTAAACTCTGCCACCTCATCCACCAATTTGAATAGCGCCTCTTTGATGGTCTAAAGATCATCGTATATCTTAGCCGGCGATATATCTTCTTGTGATGCTGTCGGCGATGAGCTCCTGCGAGGCCGCTTAGCTTCCGATTCTATGTCCGAGCCTTCCATTGTTCCCCGAGAGGTAAGAACCGAAATTAACTGTTGTCTGCAGTCTTGGTCCCAACGGCAAGGGTTCTAAGAAGTTTAATTCGGCAGAGAATTCCTTTTAATTGTAGGTATGATTGCGGCGAGGGGAGACCGGAAAAACTACGTCTACTCCTCTTGGCGCATCACGTGACTCTCCTAGATTTTGAATGTTAATGTACAACATTTAGTCTGTGCACTAAGAGACAGTGGAAGTGTGTTTTGGGGAAGGGCGTATCTGTGGTGTAGGTAGAGTAACTTGGAGAAAAAGACAGTGCTTTCTGTTTTGGTGATATTTTTCTTGTATAACTGTGTTAATGTACACATAGTAATATTTTCAATATTTCTTGCCAGTTTTTTGCTGATTGTTGTGGTGCAGCAGTGCTTAATTTTAGTTTGTTTAAAATATGTGGTTATATTACTGAAGTTTTCAGTTTGCTATGCATTACTTAGTGTGTGTGTGAGTATGTGTGTGACGCGTGTCATCAAATCAGACACCTTTTATTGTGCCACATAGTAATTTCAGCAATGTGAACCTGCTATCCACTGCAGCTGTGTGACTTTTGTACTTCTTTGTGGTATCTTTACTGGTACTAGTACTAGTGACTGTTACTGCCACAGTGCATAATTTTAGTTTGTTTAAAATATGTGGTTATATTACTGAAGTTTTCAATTTGCTATGCATTACTTAGTGTGCGTGTGAGTATGTTTGTGATGCGTGTCATCAAATCAGACATCTTTTATTATGCCACATAATAATTTCAGCAATGTGAAGCTGCTATCCACTGCAGCTGTGTGATTTTTGTACTTCTCTGTGGTATCTTTACTGGTACTAGCACAGTGGCTGTTACTGCAGCAGTGCAGTACACTGCCCCTCCCCCCGCGCGGCTCGCCCCAACCGGCAAAGGTATTCTTTTCCAGATTTGAATTTCTGACGGTAAGCACTAGTTAGGTGTGTGCTTTGTGTCTGCATTCCTTCAGTGCACAGCACAATCTTAATCTGTCTGTGCATTTGCATCTCTTTAGGGCCCAATCTCCATCTGTAACTTAAGTCACAGTTGTTTCTTTGGCTTCCCTTGAGAGTACTGGACAAGTGTGGTGCTTCATTCTGCATGAACATTGTACTCATTAATATGCGTTTTTAAGTCAGGACCATCATCACAAGTCACTCGTGATACAAATCACGTTCTTCATCATCACGGTCACAAATGCAGTCACATCATGATTCACGACCACGTCATGAATCACAACATTCATTTTTTTCTAGTCACTTAGATATATTGTAAGCCTGTTTTGTAGTAGCTCTCCAGTCTTTACCACCCCACCATTGTACTCATTGATAAGTGTTTTTAAGTCGAGGAGTTTTAAGCTACAGCTCATCGGCGAAGTACAGCCATAGGCATTCGCGTTCCCAATACAGTTTCATACTGGTCATCTCACACCATTGACACCGAATCACATTCTTCATTATCACGGTCACAAATGCAGTCACAAATCATGATTCACGATCACGGCATGAATCTCAACATTAATTTTTATGTTTGCTTGCAAGCATGTGCAAAAAACATAGGGCCATCATCCGAGTTTTCGGAGGTGTGGCAGCCGTCTTCCAATTCAGTCAGTGTGTTTGCAGGCACGGCCACAGTTCTCCTATGAATGCTGCAGCTGTCTATGACAGCAGTTGAAAATGCAGGGCTGTACAGTTGAAAGGGAGATCTCCGCTTCAGTGAGCAGCGCTCCCCCCTCCACATGCATGCACGCATATTGTGTGCTCATGCGCTCCCCCCCACGCACATACTGTATGGCCAATGGGTGACCACCTCCATTGGCTCCAGATCCCCACAACAGCCTTCCAGATGCCACACTGGGAGCCCACCCCAGCGTGGCACAAGTCTGTATGGCTGACAGGGGTACCCAATCCCCCATCGGCTCCAGGCCCCCAAAACAGCCTTCCAGCTGCCACGCTGGAAGCCCACCCCAGTGTGGCAAACATCCCATGTTGTCTTCCTAAAAAACAAAAAACCTGTAAACAAAAAAAGTTCCCTTGGTGGTCTCCCTGCCCACCTGCACCCACCCACTGCGCACCCTGCCTCCCCACACCCCCCCTCACCCCATACTTACCTCTGGAGCTTGGTGCGACAATCTTCGGTGGACGGGAACACGTCTGCACTCTTCAAAGCTGACCGCAAACTGAGGAAATGCCAGTAAGCTGTATAATGGAATAAATAGGGTTTTTTCAACTTTGCTGCATATCTCAGGCATTTTTTGGAATTTTGGCACCAAATTTTCAACATGGGGTTTTGCGGACCTCTCCTCATGAATTCTTGGACTGTTGTGGCGTTAATCAGGCTCAAAGGGTAATTTCACATTCACTGCTTGAAATCCCCTTTCAGGATTGATTAATGAAATGACAGTGTCAGTGTTCATAAGGTGGGCTCTCAAAAAGCCTATGTTGCAAATTTGGTGAAAAAATTCTTAAAAATGACTGTTTTACGAGCATGCATTGCGCAGTTCCTATGCACGCTCATAAGTTCATGAATTTTTAATATTTGCACTCCAGATTTTCAACATTGCCATTTTACCATGCCTCCTTATGAGAAGTACAGCTGTCATTTTTCACATCTCGCCCAAATTGTGTTTCCCTGCATGTAGCGCACAATGGCGTAGTCGAGTGTGCAATCAATGTTTGGGACAGATTAAGAAAATCACAGTGACACTGTTCATGAGCAGAGGTCTTAAAATGGCTGTGTTGAAAATTTGGTGAAAAATTCCCAAAAATGACTGTTTTAGGAGAGCACGTTACGCAGTTCCTACGCACGATCGCAAGTTTGCGAATTTTTAATATTTGCATGCCAGATTTTCAACATTGCCATTTTATTACACTTCCTTATGAGCAGTACAGCTGCCATTTTTCACATTTTGCACAAAATGTGTTTCTGCACATGTAGCGCACAATGGTACAGTCGGTGTGCGAAAGCAATGTTTGGGACAGATTAAGAAAATCACAGTGACACTGTTCATAAGCAGAGGTCTTAAAATGGCTATGTTGAAAATTTGGTGACAAAAGTCCATAAAATTGCTGTGTTATGAGTGAGCATTGCGCAGTTTCCACGCACCCTCATAAGTTCATGAATTTGTAATATTTTCAGTCCAGATTTTCACCAGTGGCATTTTTCCACACTTCCTTATGAACAGTACAGCTGTCATTTTTCATGTCGCCCAAAATGTGTTTCCCTGAATGTAGTGCACAATGGTGCAGTCGGTGTGTGCAATCAATGTTTGGGACAGATTAAGAAAATCACGATGACACTGTTCATGAACAGAGGTCTTAAGATGGCTATGTTGAAAATTTGGTGAAAAATTCCCAAAAATGACTGTTTTAGGAGCGCACGTTGCACAGTTCCTACGCATCCTCACAAGTTTGCAAATTTTTAATATTTGCATGCCAGATTTTCAACATTGCCATTTTATTACACTTCCTTATGAGCAGTACAGCTGTCATTTTTCATATCTCACCCAAAATGTGTTTCTGCTCATGTAGCGCACAATGGTACAGTCGGTGTGCGAAAGCAATGTTTGGGACAGATTAAGAAAATCACAGTGACACTGTTCATAAGCAGAGGTCTTAAAATGGCTAAATTGAAAATTTGGTGACAAAAGTCAACAAAATGACTGTGTTACGAATGAGCATTGCGCAGTTTCCACACACCCTCATAAGTTCATGAATTTGTAATATTTTCAGTACAGATTTTCACCAGTGGCATTTTTCCACACTTCCTTATGAACAGTACAGCTGTCATTTTTCACAACATGGCCAAAATGTGTTTTCACACTCTCAGTGCAGAAATTCGTGGTCACTGTGAGAAATCATTGTTCGGGACAGATAAAGAAAATCACAGTGATACTGTTCATGATCGGAGGTCCCAAAATGCCTCTGTTGACAATCTGTTGTAAATAATCCCCAAACTAATTACATTACGGGTGTGCATTGCACAGTTTCTATGCATGCTCGTGACTTCACCAGTTTTTTTTATATTTTCTCTGCAGATTTTCAACATTGCCATTTTTTACACCTCCCCATGAACAGTACAACTGTCATTTTTCACATCCTGTTCGGAATGTGTTTTTGCACCTGTGGTGCTAAATGCCGTAGTCACTGTGCAAAAGCAGCTTTCGGCTAACAAACTGATATTGCCACTGTTCATGAGGTGGGGGTCACAAAAAAAACATCTTGAAAATTTGGATTGAAAATACCAATGAATGCCTGAGGCATTAGGGTTTCCGACCATAACACCCCACCCTGTAGAGAATGACAGGCATCAGGGGTGTGGCTTGGGATTCTCGCCTGTAATGCTCATACCATTCCACACCCTGCAGTCAGTGAGAGGCATCGAGGTATGCCTTGGACTCTTCGGCCCCAAAGTTCACCCCATTCTCTTATACTGCACACATCTCACCATATTTCCTGATGGAATGGTGTGTGCATAAGGGCCAAAGACCCCAAGGCACACCGTGACACTTGTCAGTGTCTGCAGGGTAGGGTGTGGTGAAATGGCATGGCCGTTATACCTGATGACCCAAAGGCACACCCTAATGCCTGTCAGTCTCTGCAGGGTGGTGGTGGGGTTGGCTTCAGTTCAATACTTCACTGCCATTCCTATTATGCAGCTCTGTAACTCCTACACTACCGATGCTAATGCCAGCAAGCAAACATTCGGCATTGACAAATGCTTGTTTTTAATAGTTACTTGGATGTATTGTAAGCCTGTTTTGTAGTATCTCTCCATGCTTCACCACCCCACCATTGTACTCATTAATTTTTTTTTTTATTTTTTATTTTCTATTTATTTATTTTATTCTGGGATTACAAAATACCTTTGAGCCAAGGCTCTTTTACAAAGGTTCCACGTCGGTGAGTACAGACAATTAACATCAAAATGGTCACATAAGAACTCAAAATGGTTATAAAGGAATGGGATATCATACTGTTACTATGGATGACATACTCATTTTTTTAACGACAATACAAAATAAACACTAGGAAGGGGAAGGCAAGAGAGGGAAAAAGGGGGCTGGGGATGGGAGAGGGGAGAGAGCGGTGTAGGCATGGGTAGAGCAGCCAGTGGCTTTGTCAAGACAAACATAGGGAAAGAGCAATGGCAGGGCAGAAAGAGTGACAAGTGCTTGCAGAGAGAAAAAGCAAAAAGGGAAAAAAAAACAGACTGCAAGGGTGGTCTACAGTACGTAGGGAGCAGCTTAATTAGGTGGAGCAGTCGCAGGTGTTGGTACCTATTAGGGAGTGGCAGAGTTTGGTTTTGAAAGCACCAAGCATTGTTGTGGTCAAGATGTCACTAGAGAGACTGTTCATCCAACTGGGAGCCCTATATGCAAATGACCTTTGGCCTTGGGATATGCAGCAGTGGGGGATTTGGAGGATTTGTGGTTTTGAACTCCTCGCGTTGCAGTTGTTGGCTTTGGGTTTGAGAAGGGTGCAGACTCCTGGAGGTGCCTTGCCCTGCATGATTTTCCTTGCTGTGATGTAGGTTTGGTATTTTATTTGGTTGTTAAGTTGCAGCCATCCAGTTCGGAAGTAGAGGTCACAGGTATGGGTGAGACAGTGGGATCCAGTAATGAGATGACAATCTTTGTTGAGAGAGGTGGTAACATGTTTGAGGGAGGTGGCTATGGCAGAGCCATAGATGCTGAGACCATAGTCAATAATGCTAACAATAGAACTCTGTATGGCAACAGACAATGCTTCTGGCGTTAGGTGTTTCCTATGACAGAACAGAAGGCCCAGCCTGGTGTTTGCTACTTTAGCAACATTATTTATATGGGAAACATAGGTAAGATTCAAGTCAAAGGTGAGACCAAGGTACTTAAAGGCATGGACTTGTTCAAGGGTGAGTCCTTGTTTGGTTTTGATGGTGCGTTGATACTGTCTGTTTTTGTTGTGTGAGCTGCTGAAGATCATGGTCTTTGTTTTTTCTGGTTTAGTATCAATTTGTGGTTAGAGAACCAGTTTTTGACTGCTGAGAAAGCCCTCTGGAGTTTTTCTTGTCGATGAGTTGGATCATGGTGGGAGGCCAAGATGACAGCATCTTCTGCATAGAGTGATAGCTTTTCATGGCAGGATTCTGGCAGCATGTTCAAGTAAAGGCTGAAAAGGATGGGGCCCACGATAGAGCCCTGAGGGACACCGGACCAGACGGGTCTTGGATCTGAGAGCGTGACAGCAATTTTCACTCTTTGGGACCAGTTCTTTAAATAGCTTTGTACCCAGTTGATGGAGTTGGGTGAGAGCCCTGCTAGCTGAAGCTGGGCAAGTAGAAGATGATGGTTGACAGTGTCAAAGACTTTGGTCAAGTCAATGAAAGTGGCCCCCATGAGCTGACTATTGTCTAGTGAGTGAAGGATTTTGCCTGTGAATTCAAGTAGAGCCATGAAGGTGCTATGGCCTTTTCTAAAACCATGCTGTTGCTTGCACGTGATGCTGTGCTTGTCTAGGAAGTCAGTAAACTGATCTGCCACTATCCGTTCCAGGGCCTTGGAAAGGGGAGGTAGGATGGAGATTGGATGGAAATTCTCATGTGCAGTTTTGTCACCACTTTTATGTATGGGGGTTACAGTGGCAGACTTCCACAAGTCTGGGAACTGGCTACGTTTAAGAGATAGATTAAAGATCCTGGTCAGTGGTGGTAGCACTTCTAGGGTGAGTGATAGTAGTTTGAGGTTGAGGGAGTCAATGCTGGCTCTAGAATTTCTAATGGCTTTGGTTACATAGCTCAGGACTTGATGCAACTTTACCGCTTTAAAGTAGAAGGGAAGGTGTTTTTTTTGTGGGGGGGTTATCCTCCTTGAAGAAATCGGGAGGGAGTACTGCACTGAGGTCCGTGAAAACATTATTGAAAGTGTCAGCAATAAGTTTCTGGTTGAGTGTAGTAACACCATTTAAACAGAGCACTGAAGACAGTGATTTGGACTGCTTCCCAGTGACTTCCTTTATGTTATTCCAGAATTCTCTTCCATTACCCCAAGAGTTTGTGAGAGCGTTTTTGAAGTAGGTAGATTTTGATTCCCTGATTGATTTGGTGTAGTCATTCCTTCACGTTTATAGTTAGCTATGTCAACTTGTCTCCCAGAGTTTCCAGCAATTTCCCAAAGGTGGTCCCGGGTTTTAGTTGCCTTAGTAGGTCTCTGGTGAGCCAGTGATTGCAGAGTGCTTTTACTTTTCACTTCTTTAGGGGAGCAAATTTGTTGCAGGCTTGGGTAAAGATTCTGAAGAAGTGGTCCAGAGCAGTGTTTACATTGGTTGCTGAGAAGACTGGTGACCAATCCTGCTGCAGAAGGAAAGATTTGAGACAGGGTAACTGGCCTCTGGGTAGAACTCAGCTGAAAATAGTTTTGGGGGTGGGGGTTGATGAATTTGTTGGACATGGGGCAGCTAACAGGGGAGTGGTCACTGAGTGAGTCAGGGAGGACAGTGGCATTTGTGATCCTGGTGGGGTGGCTAGTTAGGATCCAGTCCAGAAGGGTGCTGGTACCAGTTTTGTAATTTTTTCTGGTTGGAGAGCTTACCATCTGTGTAAGGTTTGCTGCTGCTATGGAGTCCCTATAAGCCCCGGCCTCAGCTGCCAGCCAGTTAATATTAAAGTCTACGAGTAGGATAGTTTCAGTATGTGGCGAGAGTGATTTGGTGTATTCCAGAACTGTGTTGAGCCCACTAACTTGCTCTTTTGGCAGAATGTAGATTGTGAAAACTGTGAGCGCTTTGTTGTGTGCTCCATGGAGGATCCTGATAGGAAGAATCTGTGCTGTGGTGGTTTTGGGGGTATAGTTGATGCGATGACCTAGGATAGTGTCTTTGAGGTACAGGGTGCAGCCACTACCTTTTTTTGTCATTCTATCAAGCCAATAAACATTGTACCCAGGGAGGCTGATAGCATGGTCAGGGACCGAAGGTGAGAGCCAGGTTTCTACAACTGCAAGAATGTCTGTGTAGTGCTGGAAGGCAAAAGTCTGGAGGGCATCAATTTTATGAAGGAGACTGCAGATATTAAGTGAGATGATTGAGAGTGAGCCTGTGTGTTTGTCCTGAATTTTTCCTTTAGTATGGACTGGACCAGGACTTGAATGTAGGTTGCCAGACAATAGTAGGAGAAGAAGAATAAGCTTCAGAGAACGGCTGAGAGATACCCATGTCAGGCACCTATTCTTAAGTGCCCTGCAACAGTGTTGCTCTCCAAAACATGCTATAAGGTGACAATCACCAGCAGTTGGAGTAGTAGGCTGCCACAGAATGGACCATGCCTGCACCTGCTGGCCATTCTGTGGCAGAGGGTGCAGTTGACAGTTTAAGTCAGGGAGTTGGACAGTGTCTGTAGTACATACACAGACTGGAAAGAAGACTGACTGCAAATATGCAGTTTAGCACAGTATACTTGCACTGCTCAGAATACAAAGTGTCACGCATACGGAAGACAAAAAAGTGCATAATTACATACAAGGGTCGGGGATGGTGGAGGAATAAATTTTATAACACAGCAAGGAAGGTGTGGAGGGGCACATGGTGTGAGGAAACAAAAACTAATGTGGGATCCCATGGTGATCCAGCAGCAGTTCCAGCATGGACATAATTTGCAACTGATGTCCCTCTATGTGATCCAGCCACTGTTCCACAGCACTCACCCTCTAGTAGTTCTCCTCGACAGCTCTCCAGAGAACTGCCAAGTCAGCCTGTGTTACATGCAGTTCTCTGGGGTCCACATGTTCTACAGGCTGACCTGCTGGTGGTGGTGGGGGGGCTGTGGGTGATGGTGGAGCAGCAGGTGCTCCTGTGGCCCTCCTCTTCTTAGGGATGCCGCAATGCACAGTTGCACCCTCCTGCCACAGAATGGCCAGCAGGTGCAGGCATGGTCCATTCTGTGGCAGCCTGCCACTTCAACTGCTGGTAATTGAGCATATGGGTATGCTGGCTCCCAGGTGAGTCCCCTAGGGCCACGGCGCACCTCCACCTCACATAGGCAGCACTTGACCACACTGCTGTCCCCCTCTACACAGTCAAAAAACTGCCAAACAACAGAAGTGCAGGGAGGACCAGGCACAGGCAGGGGATGGCCAGATGAACTGGCAGCTGGCTGGTCATGGTGCTGAACAGGGATGGGATCCACACCTGGGCCCGGGGAAAAAGGCACATCCTGCTCCAGAGGACCTGGTCCTGGACTTGGTGGTGGTGGTGGTGGTTCAACTGCCTCAGAGTCAGGACAGGAGGCGGTGCTGGTCCTGCTTCCGGTTGGGGGACACTCACAAGTTTTGAGCAGTCCAACAGGAATGGGCGCCCATGCCCTCCACACATGTGCATGGTACGGCACTTACCACTACCACGCTCTCCCAGAGCTGCCCCCGCCCCAGACATACCCTCACCCTGGTCCATCTCTTCTACTGAGCTCCCTCAGTCTGAGCAATCACTACTCACACTGTCACACAACACACACAGACACAGACAAACAACTAACTACTTATAAAGGTAAGAAAAATGAAAGTTACAGAAAGAACAAATTAAGTAAAAAAGAGCACAGAAAAGGCAAAAAAATGTAACTTTTAAAAAAGCTGTTGGGTCTAAACCAAAGTTTAAATCTCCTCCTTGCTCTGATCTCAAAGTATCAGCAGTCACTAAACACACTACTCTCTCTCCATCTGCACAGGAGAAAGTAAAAGTGTCTGCTTGTATGACTCACTTTCTTCCTGCCTAGCTAAAGGGCATGTGACTTACAGTGCTGTAAGCCATGTGATGTGTGGGTGGGGGGCTGCCAAATCTGAAGCACCAAGTGGATCACTTAGAATCATAATGAGGAACGCGAAGTCCATTAAAAACAAAGGCTTCGCCTTACTTCGCATTGCCATTCCGCCTTAACACGAAGTGGGAATGACAAGGAGTGAGCACTTTGCATTGCCCACTCGGCAATGCAAAGTGCTCACTTCGCGTTCACTTCACTGGCGGAATTTAAATTTGCTGCATCTGTACTTATAATATGTGATCATCCGATCAATCACATGACCACAAGTTACTATATAAGACAGAGCCCAGATAGGGCGGGAGGGAGGGGGGGGAGCTGGCGCACAGCATCAGCAGGATACCAACAGGTGAGCTGGAACCTCAGGGCTGGGGAGCCTAATCAGGGCTTCCCCACAGAGACTTTGCGGGTGGCGACTGCTGCAAGTGTAGCAGCACTACTGAAGTGACTGTTGGGGCTCTGGGGATCTCAGGAGGGAAGGCGAGAAGAGCCTGGTTAAATTGAGCTGCAAGATTAGAAGGCAGAGGGGCGGGAATCTGGCGGCAGACAGCCAGCTGAACACTATAGTACAAACATACAAAAGGCAATGTTTGTTGATGAAATAAGTATCAATTTCTTTTGAAAAATAAAAATATATTTTCTCATTGAAATACACTGAGCTCTTAATGAACAGGTGTTTACTTCTAATAAATAGCACACTTACTATTTTATTTATTGTATTTTGATGTGTTAGTAATAAACTTCTGCTTTTATAATAAAATATTTGTTAGTGCAGTGAAACGTAGATTTTTACCTTTGCTTTTCATACTACTAGTAAAACGGAATTCAGTAGAATACTGGTATTATGATCTCAGAAACTGCCAACTATTTAAGAGCCCAGTGTATTTCAATGAGAAACTGAATACATTTTTTCATCTTTTTCAAAAGAAATTGATACTTATTTCATCAACAGACTTTGCCTTCTATATGTTTGCACTATAGTGCTTTATCTGTATGATGTTACATTTTTCAATACAATAATTACTTTCTCTTGACTTCTGTCCAAATAAAATCTAGTTATGAAGAAAATATCACCTGCAAAATTACAACAAAAGATCACGTTATCAAAAATCACATAATTTCTAATAAATATATAATATTTTGGTGGCAGAAAGTGTTATTTCTCCATAAAACTCTGAAAACAGATTTGTAGTTTCCCATTGACATATGCTGGCAGCCTTGCTAGTAAGGATTTTATGACGTCATCACCCAGGGATTCCATTGGACTCTTTTTTTCACTAACAGTTTGCAAAATGCAAATAAAGTAATGAAGTAAATAAACAAATAAAAGCAAACTGAATGATTGCAGAGGCATCTAAAGGCCCCAAACCGTCCTTCTTTAAGATATGCACCCTTACTAGGCCCTTACTCTTTAACTTAAGGTAGCCTTCATCCCTTGAATTGACCTTTTTTTGGTTCTCAGAACTTTTTAAAGCTTCTGTTCTTTTACTGATTTAACATTTCCACATTGTACAGTGATAAAGGTGCATAGGCCATCTTATTTTCATACTGCTCCTGCTGTAGATCCCCAAGTCAGGTACTCAATTATCAACCACTATTGCTCTGTGTTCTCCTCTGTGAAATGCATGGGTCTTGTATTGTTCCTGTTTGCAGAATTATGCAAAATTATGTAAAAATGTTGTGAATGTCCTTTTGTGGCTAAAGTGTTCATGTGGGAAAAATAACAATTCATGAAATATTTTTTTCCCATTTGCAGTATGGGAATAGTTTTCTGTGGGATAATTGATTAAGCCACTTTAAACTTCCACTGGTATTACTGTTGTACTTTGACACTGGGCATAGAATGCAGGAGAAAGTTTTAAGAGTCACTTAGTTACAACAAGATGAAGAGAGAGAGTGAGAGCTTTTCCAGTTAATTGTTTCTGATTAGTTTTGGATTATTTTCAGCACACGTCTGAGTATATAATCACACTCTAAGATATGTAGAATGAGGAGGATAGAAGTTTGCTGGTTGCCTTGATATATCCTAAGGTGGGATATCTTTTTTAAAGGATTAGATCAGGTAATGTAGTCAAATACTGTGTCCTGTGGGTGAGACTTAGCAATAAATACTTGAAGAAAACAGGTGGCTGGTCTGCTAAACAAATAAAACCCATGTGGGATGGTCTAAAGTTTCAAAACTATTCATTCCTGGCAGAGCTGGGACAGATGGTCTCTCACTTGCAAAGGGAGCCGGTAGCACCACAACCAATGGAACCTCAGGCAGTGGAGACTAGTAAACCCAATGGTCATTTCAAAGTGACAGAACAGGGAGAAAAAGAACCATGTCTGTCATAATAACCAGTAAATGTTCCCATGTGATTACTCCTTTGAAGATGCACTTTGACCTCCTCTTTTCCATATTTTCCATTTCTATTGCATTTAATTGAAAGGCTATGCCTGCAGTTCAATGGAGTACAGCAACTAGCCACTCTCCCTGCCTGAGCTATATAAGCCAGTTCTTTCCAGCTTCTTCCAGAAACAATTTCTCTTTGCCCCACCACCCTTCCCTGATCCTCCAATGGCACACCTGTCTCCTCAGGGCTCCTTCCTAAGGTACCTTTAACGAAGGGAATCCTTCCTGCGGCACCTCTAGGGGTTTGATCCTCCTTGAGGGTTCATTCCCTTTAGTACCCCTACAGGGTGGTAGTTCCCCATGGAACAGAGAGTGCGAACAGCCAAAGTTATCAACAGTTGCACAAGCATAACACTACACTAAGTTGCATAAGCCCTTTGTATCTCCATCTTCCATTGTCACAGAGACATCGTCTTGTTTGTTTTAGCTAGCATTTTTGTGCATTGATCAATGCTGCATATGCTGAATTGGCAAACTGTTTTTCACAAAATTATGATCTTTTATAGACAGACTTTCTGTGTTGTGTGTACTTTGCTGGCAACAAGAACAGTTCATTTTGTCAAGCACCAGGGCAAGTTTAAGGTTATCCTAGGCACTAGGACTATAGAAACGTCGGGTCCTCAAGTGGATCCTGTGACATCCTTTTTTTAGCTATGTTTTTGGTCCTTCAGTTTCAATGGGGATGTACCCCTTATCTGCCCCATGGAGTGTCCCCTTTCTCCCAAATCTGGCATACACACACCTGGCCTGCACTTGCCCTCCATGTCGGAGTCTCCCCCCGGATGCTGAGGGTGAGACATCGATATCCACCTTGGTTGCTCAGCTGGTCATTCTGGCCATCATTCTGGCTAGGCTAAGGAGATCTTCTGACATCATGTAACTCGACCTGAAGAGGTATTTTCTTTTTTGTTGCAGTACCCTGGCAGAGTGGGCATGCAGTGATGTCAGGGTATGTTGGCTGCACTCCCATGAATGACGTGCTGACATTTGCCACTCCATGAATCCCTGCACTTTTGCATCAGTCCCTGGCTCATCCACCCCCAGCCATCACAAGGGGTCAGAATTTCAACAGGCTCTGAAACTGACCCCTCCCCAGAGGAGTAGAGTAGTCCATCGGATACTCGTCCTCCTCTCACCAGCTGACCATCCAATGCTTTGGGTTTGCTTCTGAACCCAGATCATGGGCACTGCAAGCAGTGCTAGAAACATTTTGCTACCCCACCCTCAATATAGTGCCCCAGTTATATCTATGGTAAGGTTTGCATATCTGACAGAGGCACACACTTGTGTTGCCAGCTTTTCCCTTCTTTGAAGTATTTTCCTGGGGCACATCTGCAGCCATGAATGATGGGAAACAAAGGCCATCTGGTGTCAGTACAACAGTACAAGTAAGATAAAAAAATGCCATACTGGAAACAAAGGATAATAATCTAGGGGCACAGCCTGGGCACTCAGAGCATGCACTCAAGGCAAGGTCTTCAAGCAGGTGGCAGGCAACTGCAACCCAGGGCACTGTGTTCTTTTTCCTTATGTAACCAGAGTCATCATTTACCAAAAAATATGTTGAGTAGAGTGTTTTGATATGGGTATTCTAGAAAATGTTCCTAGCACACACAAGCCAAAAATCAGGACGCCTGTTGTATTAGAACAAGGTTTTTATTTAAAACATAGCCGATTGTTCACCTGATTTTTGGCTTGTGTGTGCTAGGAAAGTTTTCTAGAATCCAATTAGTTGGTTCCTATAGCACCACATTTCCGAATGCGCACTCTTAGTGTGTTTCTGTTTTGATATGTGGGTGTCATCCTAGTATACCCTTTCTTTGTTTGCTGTTAGGATTTTTTTTTCTAAAATTGCCTGCTAGTTTTATAGCACCTGGGTAATCTCTGTGTTTGAATTTTGTTATTCCTTTTCTTTTTCCTACAATGCCTCCTGTCTCATGTGGCAGTGATGTGTATGTGACCATTGATTCAGCAAGGGCAGCTTTTACATCAAGTTTACAGCAGTAGAGCTATGATTTTAAGTGACTCTCCTTATCCAATAAGCAAAAATTAAAGTTAAATTCACAGTTTGGCAAACACCTCAGGGACAACTGAGTGGGCGTTCTGTAAGGAAATAGCTACAGTCTTCACCAATTATAGCATCAATGACATGGGGTGATTTGTGTGTTTTTTGATGGCTATGCATAATTTGATAAAACAAAAAAAATTAAAAACAAAACATTTACTCCTGCTGGCTAGACATAGACACATATGTAGAAAATTGAAAATATTGGATTAGAAAGAGTTAATTAGTTGAGGCCAGAACTTCAAACTACTAACAGCAGATTGCTGCTGCAGCAGCTATTAGTCACTGAATCAATGGTCTTGGATGCATCATTGTCACATGGGACAGGATGCATTGTAAGAAAAAGATAAACATGCATAATACAACAATGGTGATCCCAAGGGGCCATAAAACTAGTAGGCAAATTAAAAAAAATCCTAACAGCAAAAAAAGAAAAGGACCACACTAGGACTACACCCACAAATCAAAACACACTGCAAACATATGGTTTTGCACATTTTGACAAGTCCTGCACTATACTATGAACCACACATGACTTCACAATGTAGCTGCACAAAAAGGCAAACAAGCCTCACTTTTCCCAACTGAAGTTACAATGTCATCTTCATTAATCTAATCACATATGTCATAAGACAACATTTTCAACTTCGAGTGTTCCCGCTTATCTGACCAACAATGTGCTTTTCAAGAACTCATGTCACTTTATGTGTTTCAAGTGTAACCCACCCCAGGTGGGGCTTATTAGATTTGTCTCCTGCTGTCTTATCAGAGCCCATTCCTCAACTGGATAACAATACAGAGGTGCAACTATTGCACTAAGGGACACTTATCTGTTAAACTTGTCAAGTTTGCCTTCAAAGAGACTTTAACCCTGGGGACTAATATAAACTGTTTACATGGACACCATTTTAGTAACACCTGGCCCTGTTTTGCCCAATCAGTACTCAAGGAGCTCTAAGGACTGCAGCAATGGCTCCTGGGTAAGGGAGTGAACAATGTTCTTGGTGCCTTTAGTGCCAGCCAATTGGTAATCCAGTACACCTAATACATAGTCATTTCTTTTATGGACAGCTGTGTTGTTTAATGCAGGATGGCAGATCTCCTGAGATGTTGGGGGAGAATGAAACTCATGGCAGTTCTGCCTGAGGCTCTCTGCAGAAAGCAGCAGGAGAGCAGGGAGTGAGTGAAACAGACATTAGGAAGTCAGCCCAAGGCTTCCACAGCAGACTGGTGGAAGACTTGCTGAAATTTTCCATTAACTGGGAGAGCCAGGACTCAAATGTACAGCTTAGTTGGAAGAAGTTAATTTTTGCACCAGTAAGAAGCACTCAGCCATTACAGGGTCTGGAATGCAGTTCTTCTAAAGACTAAAGTGTTGCCAGAGTGACTGAAACCAGCAATTGGGAGAAGCACACAGAGTTCCTATTGCCTGGGGAGCCAGCATTTTGTTGAGGCTTACAGCCTGGAAGTATGTTAATCATGCTAAGAGACTGTTGGCCCCACCAGACTGGGTATACATCAGATCTACTTACAGAGATGCTTGTGTCAGCTGCTCACATGAAAGTGAGAGACTTTGTGAATCCAAGGCCTGGGAAAAGACTCCATGCCATCTAGGATGGTCTGGGGAATGAGCCAGGCACTGTCACCACTAGACAGTGCCCATCATCTTCACTTGGGAATTAGATGCCTTGATGTTTGGGGTAGGCGTGTGTCCCTGGTTCCTGGTGCTGGCCTCTTCCAGCATCCACGAAGACATAGCTTAGAAAGAGACAAGCTTCTAGAGCCTGCAACAGCCCTGAAGGTGACAAGCTGCCTGATCCTGCTCCAGCCAAGAAAACTGCCATCCTCTTGTAGAGTTCAAGGCCCAGCTTGATTAGCTGTACTTGTCATCTTTACCAGATTCTGTGAGAGTGAATTGAAAAATCATGAGTAGTCACAGGGTTCACCCTGTCCTGGGGAACTGTACAAAGTTTGTCAACTGCTTTCTATTCCGTACAAGAAAAATATTTCCCCAACGCTGGCCAATCTGTGGCATCATACAGGCCGCCAACTCTATCTGGGTACCCAGACTGACTTTGGGGGTCACTGGTACCAGTGGGGAGGTGGGTGTATGTATTGCTGTTGGGGGAGTTGGTATTGTTGTTTATGGTGTTGTCAGTATATCAAATGTTTCAACTGTTACTTATTTCTGCATCTCATTCCCCTTTCCCTGGTTAATAAATCTTTTACTGTTAATGTTCAGTGCTGTCCATGAGCATATTATTAGTTGCAGCCTTTAATTGAATGTGTTTTACAGTTTAAGGTGACATTCCATGCTGGGGATGACTGGAAGAGGAGGTGGGTAGCTACAGCATCCTATGGGGTTGCACCCTACAAACATCTGGCCCACTATATATTACTCAGGTTGGTGGCGCCATGCTAATTATTTTATCTTTGGGAAAGAACCCCTATTTTCCACCAGAATCAGAGCCCAGGTCCCTCAACCCTGCTGAACCCACTAGGCAGGGGTAGTAACTGAAAGTTACACAGCGACACGGTTACACAAGTGTTTAATATTATGACAAATTTTTATAGGTAGAGGAGGGCAAATCTTATTAGGAGTAATGAACATAGAAATAGTGGCAACAATTCATGATATAGAGTAGATTGAACGATATCTTGATATATCAGTATGCAAGTGGACATTGCGGGAATTGCATCCAGGTCTGCTGGTTGCACCAAGCTTATTCACAGCTAGTTGCTCTAACCTCTAAGCTATACTGCCAGCATATATCTGTATGCACATATACCATGTAATTTTGTTACTAGAAAATTACTTTTCTCAATCATAAATAACTGTGAAAGATTAATGGCATAGCAAAGGCAAAAAACTATTACAATACTTAAGATGAAGCTTAATAAAATGTTACTTGATAGAAACAGCTGAACAGTCTACATTTGCCTTTTGGAATGTGCTTCAGCTTGACAACAGAGCAGAAGGATTGAATAGGGTGGATCGAGGGAAACCTTTTTTAGCTTGTCCAGGGCAGTATCCAAAGCACATGCAAGGCAGAAATAATTTGAGGTAATGTGAGAAGCATTTTTTCATCCATGCAGTGGCAAACCAATGGCACAAACTCCATAAATAAATGGTCTAAATGGAGAGTATTGCTTTCTAAACTCCATTTGGAATATTTCCTTGTGGAAAATAACATTGCTGGCATATAATTGGTTGTGAGTTAATTGAATTGTCCCTTAACATGAGCACCTCAGAGTTGATAAATTCAGGGGTAAAGTTAGGATGCATTTCTTCTTCCAAAGGCTGGTAAAACTATGGAATGTCCCACAAGCAGAGACAATGACTATGAAGACAATACAGCCCTTCAAGATGAGCCTGTACACATTGTTGCTTACCCAGGGAATCAAAGGATACACTGAGTAGTAAAGTAAGAGAGCAATCCCTATAAATAAGTACATGCTTGCAAACCATACTTATTCATCCCTGCTAGTGAAGTAGAGGGTGAACCTGATTGACTTAGAGTCACTTCCAACCTTAAATTGCTATGAAACTATGTATTACCTTAGCGGTACGGTACAACTGGGAGTTGGTTACTGTGAGGTAGTCTTATCCCCAGCATGCCTTCACAGAGAGTGAGGTTGACAGTTGGGGGTAGAGGTAGGATTACCAGTTGTAACCCACCTTTGGATCTGGTACAATGAGTTGCCAACATTTTTAAAATAAAAAAGACTAATTTTTCCTCCCATGCATGTGCTCCTATTCTAAACAACGGCAGGGGGCATGCAACCCATGTAAACACCATGTGGTATTCACATGACTCCTAGCCAATCAGTGAGCTGGATTCCTGAATCCAGTTTAATAATAAAGAAGAGAGGTACCAAACAGCATGCCACACAGCAGGATTACTATGCCTAGAAAGAAATAATAGACCTGGTGGCCCTGGGTTCTCAGAGGTTTCCACAACTAGTATCTTTTTTTTCCTCTACACTATGACAATAACCATAACAATTACTAGCAGCATTTGATATTTGTCACTGGCTACAGGTATTTCCCATGATGTTGAATCCTGCAGCTGCACCATGGATGACAGGAGGCAGACATAAGAAACCCATGGTCTTTTTCATCTAACATTTATCTTCCTATTCACCTAATTCGATGGGCTGAAGGGCCTTAACCCAAAACAAATCTTTCATCTGCATCTTTTAATAAGATTTTTTTTACTAAAAGTAGGCACAGCTATATATATTATATATTAATTGCAAAAAACTATGTTAATGCAGACATTAGGGTTGAAGAATGCAAAGGGCACAAAGTACTGGGAAATGAAAAAAAACATTAGGGTTTTGGGTCTTAGGTCTCCGGAGTATTAGCGAATCAGCGGTAGGGTCTTCCTTGGGGTTGTCAGCTCTAATGCCCACCCCTCCCCCAGCCCATAGCATCCTGTCTGAAGCACAAGGTACAGCTGCAAGCCAATGCCTCATAGTGATACACTCTTCAAAGTTAGAGAAGTATGGCTCACCACATGTTGCCAACAGAATCTGTTGTAGATTTTTCTTGCAGGGTCCTCTCATTTGCTTAGAGGAGGGGGAAGGTATTAGGGTTGATAACCCCAAGGAAGACCTCACCAGTGACTCACCAATACTCTGGAGGCCCAAGACCCAAAATCCAAATGTCTGTTTCATTTCCCTACTTTGTGTGCTTTGCATTCTTCAACCCATATGTCTGCATTAACATTGTTTTTTTTTTTTTTAATTAATTTCCCTTATTTTTCTGATAGTGGAACTGCATACTCATTTGTGCAGGTCCCAAATGGACCTGCACAAAATCAAATAAATACAGTACTGGAGACAGTCCTGACCCAGTGCATGGATCCATCAGGCCTTGACATACGTCAGTATCTTGTGAGGGAAGGTACCCCGGCCTATCGCAAGGTGTTGTGCATGCGCCAAAACACTACTCTGTCCCTCCCCAGGCTGGGAGTGGTGCTGCATGCTGCAGTACCTTCCCCAGCAGCCTTGGCTCATTAAACTGTCTCACTGAGCTCACACCTGAACTCACGGCACTGGAATGGGAAGGCAACGTGGTCCCCACTGGGCCAACAGACATCCCTGCAAACAATGTTAGTTCATAATTTGTTTTTGTCAACTCATGTCTTACAAACGACAGCTGTCAGCTGATAGAATAAAATTATATGTTGTCTAACAAACAACAGCTGTCTGCTGATACAACAGCATGACTTCATGTTGCCTTACAAATGACAGTAGCTGTCTGCTGATATGACAACATGACCTCGCATTGACTCACAAATGACAGCTGCTGTCTGCTAATTTGACAAGATGACCTCATGTTGCCTTACAAATTATGGCAGCTGTCTGCAGATACAACAAGATGTCTATATGTTGCCTTACAAATGATGACAGCTGTTTGCAGATAATAATAATAATATACTTTATTCGTTGAGTGCAATTCAGAAATCAAAGCGTTGTACATTAAGTAAAATATCATATACAACAGTACGACACAATCTAAAATTATTTACAGTACAAATACAGATAATCACATAAAATATAATTAAATACTAAAAGCTTGATGAAACAAGAAGGTTTTTAGGCCTGCCTTAAAGCTCTCCATGGTCCTGCACTCTCAAATCTGACAAGGTAGAGAGTTCCACAGGGAAGGGGCACCAAACATAAATGCCTGAGCACCAGATGTTTTCAGCCAGACCCTGGGAACCTTTAACAATCCCTTGTCAGTTGAGTGGAGAGGACGGCCAGGGCTGTAAGGAGTTCTTGCAGATAGCTCAGGGCTTTATAGGTCAGAAGGATGACCTTGAAGGTGATCCACCACTGTACAGGCAGCCAGTGCAGTTCGTGTAGCACAGAAGTAATATCGCTCGAATGAGAGGTTCCAGTCAGCAGCCATGCACAGCATTCTGCACCAGCTGCAAGCAATGGATATCAACCCCGGAAGCTCCAGGTAAAGGGAGTTGCAGTAGTCTAGGTGTGAAGTCACAAAGGCGTGGATCAACATAGGTAGGTCACCAGATGGAACAAGGTGCCTAATCCTGGCAATGTTCCTAAGATGGTAAAAGGAAGACTTGACAACTGCTGACACCTGCAAATGCAGTGTCAGCCTATCATCAAGAACCACCCCCAGGTTATGCACCTGCTCAGAGGAAGACAGCTGGGCACCCTCAAGCCAAATACCAGAGGGTAACCCCACAACCGACCTCTCTATCCGGTGACCCGGATCCACTACCAACATCTTTGTCTTCTAGGATTTCAATTTCAGCCAGCTGGATTTCATCTAGTCATGGATTTCACTAGACAGCTGTTAAATGCCAAGACCACACCATTCTGGTCGGGCATAAAAGACAGATAGAGCTGTGTATCATCAGCATAGCAGTGAAACCTCAGCCCATATCATCTTACAATGTCTCCGAGGGGCAGCATGTACACTGCAAACAACATAGGGGACAGCACTGAGCCCTGAGGGCCCTGCACAGCAGAGAGAATGGATCAGAGGAAAAGACCCCTGACACTACCCTCTGAGATCTGCTGGTGAAGAAAGTTTGGAACCATTGTAGGACTGGCCAGCCAGGCTGCAGATAACCCTCAGGTGCTTGAGCAGCATCTCATGGTCCACAGCATCAAATGCTGAAGAGAGATCAAGAAGCACCAAGATGGAGCAGCGCTTCTGATTTCTTGCCATCAGAAGATCATTGCGCACCCGAACCAGGGAGGTCTCGGTACTATGTCTTTTCCAAAAACCAGACTGGAGAAGATCATAGACATCATGGATGGTAAGATGGTTCTCCACTTGCAGCACAACTACTTTCTCAATCACCTTCTCAACAAAGAGAAGGTTAGAGATAGTCCTGTAGTTAGCAAAGCAGTTAGGGTCCAAGGCAGCTTTCCTAAGGAGCGATGTCACCACTGCCTCCTTCAGGGAGCTGGGAAACTCACCTGACTCTAAGGAGCACCATACAATCTTTGTGAGGACTGGGCTGATGAACTCCATACACCCCAATAAGAGGCGTGTTGGGCCCGGATCCAAACTACTGCATGTGGTCCGCAAATCTGGACAATCTGCACGATGTCCATGACGTCAAGCCAATGAAAAGGTCTCCAGGAAAACTAAGGAGGAGCGACCATGCACCAATCACCATCAACCGTCCGAGAGAGTGCTGGATGGATCTTGGCCCTGATATCGGCCACCTTATTTGCAAAGAATTGAGCAAACTCATCATACTTAATTTGTGAAAATGCACCTCGAACCTGAAGACAGGTTGAGTTGCACGGCCTGTCCACAGTTCGAAAGAACTGAGCTGGTCTATTCTGCGTAGCAGCAATCTCACCAGCCAGGGACTCTGCCTTCATATGAGTGATTGCTGATTGATAGCTTTGATAATGTTGCCTTACAAATGATGACAGCTGTCTGTGGATATGACAACATGACCTCATGTTGCCCTACAAATTACAGCTGCTTGCTGATATCACAGTGTGATCTCATGTTGCCTTACAGATGATGACAGCTGTCTGCTGATACAACAATGTGACCTCCTGTTGCCCTACAGAGGATGGCAGCTGTCTGTTGATATGACAACGAGACCTCATCTTGCCTTACAAATGACGACAGTTGTCCACTGATATGACATGACCTCATGTTGCATTCACATGATGACAGTTGTCTGCTGATACAACAGCATGACCTCATGTTGCTGTACAAATGACAACAGCTGTCTGCTGATATAACAGCATGACCTCATGTTGTTTTACAAATGACTACAGCTGTCTCCTGTTGCGACAAGATGGCCTCATGTTACCTTACAAATGATGACAGCTATCTGCTGATACAACTACATGACCTCATGTTGCCTTACAAACTACAGCTGTCTGCTGATATGACAGCATAACCTCATGTTGTCTTTCAAATGACAGCTGTCTGCTGATGTGACAAAATTACTCCTGTTGCCTTAAGAACAACGACAGCCATCTACTGATATGACAATGTGAACTCATGTTGCCTTATGAATGATGACTGCTGTCTGCTGATATGACAACATGACCTCGTGTTGCCTTACAAATGATGACAGATGCCTGCTGATACAACAACATGGCCTCTTGTTGCCTTACAAACAACAGCTGTCTGTTGAATTGACAACATGGCCATGCTGCCTTACAGATGATGACAGGCTGTCTGCTGATATGAAAATGTGACCTCATGTTGCCTTATAGACAATGAAAGCTCTCTGGTGATATGGCGATGTGATCTCATGTTGCCTTACAGACTATGACAACTGTCAGCTGATACCACAGTGTGACCTCATGTTGCCTTACAGATGATGACAGCTGTCTGCAGACACCACATCATTACCTCATGGTGCCTAACAGATGGCAACAGCTGTCTTCTGATACCACAGCATGACCTCATGTTGTCTTACACATGATGACAGCTGTCTGCTGATACCGCAACATTACCTCATGTTGCCTTACAGATGATGACAGCTGTCTGCTGATACAACAGCATGACCTCATTTTGCTTTACAATGACAGCTATCTTCCAATTTTATAACAAGATCCCATGTTGCCTTACTAATGACAACAACCATCTGCTGATATGACAACATGATCTCATATTGTCTTACAAACTACAGCTGTCTGCTGATACGGCAACATGACCTCATGTTGCCTTACAAATGACAGCTATCTGCTGATACACCAATGTGGCCTCATGTTTTCTTACAAATGACAGCTGTCTGCTGATACGACAACGTGACTTCATGTTGCCATACAAATGACAACTGTCTGCTGATATGACATGACCTCACGTTGCCTTACAAATGATGACAGCTGTCTACTGATATGACATGACCTCATGTTGCCTTATAAACCATGACAGCCGTCTGCTAATACGACAACATGACCATGTTGCCTTATAGACTATTACAGGCTGTCTGCTGGTATGACAACACTACCTCATGTTGCCTTACAGATGATGACAGCTGTCTGCTGACACCACATCGTAACCTCATGTTACCTTTACAGAAAATGACAGCTGTCTGTTGATACCACAACATGTCCTCATGGTGCTTTACAGATGATGACAGCTGTCTTCTGATACTATAATGTGACCTCATGTTGCCTTACAGATGAAGACAGCTGTCTGGTGCTACAACAATGTGACCTCCTGTTGCCTTACAAACAACAACAGCTGTCTGCTGACATGATAATGAGACCTCATGATGCCTTACAAATGATGGCCGCTATCTGCTGATACAACAACATGACTTTATGTTGCCTTATAAACGATGACACCTGTCTGCTGATATGACAACATGACCTCATGTTGTCTTACAATGACATCTGTCTTCTGATAACACAACATGACCTCATGTTGTCTTATAAATGACAGCTGTCTGCTGATACAACAGCATGACCTCATGTTGTCTTACAAATGACAGCTGACTGTTGATACAACAACATGACTTCATGTTAACTTACAAATGACAGCTATCTCATTGTACAACATGACATTATGGTGTCACAAAGATTCGGTTATGTTTAGAACCTTGATTTTTTAAACTGTGCATGCTCACAAATGGAACAGTATTTCTTAAATAATTTAAAAACTTCTTAACTTTGAGAAATAAAAAACACAAAAGCACACACCTTGGCCCAAACTCGATCGAATCTGCAG
Organism: Neoceratodus forsteri; assembly: GCA_016271365.2. NCBI lineage: Eukaryota > Metazoa > Chordata > Ceratodontiformes > Ceratodontidae > Neoceratodus > Neoceratodus forsteri. Next base: position 1,880,361,029 of record CM057452.1, read on the forward strand.
TTTTCATATTTTGAATCCTATTACTTTTGTACTTATTTCTGAGAAAAAAATGACTGAATTTGGGTGATTTGGGTTTTTTTTGCACCTCTGTAACTTTGCACCCCATGAACTATCACCACAGAATTTTCAACATTCACGGACCCAAGCAAAGATGATACGTTTTCCAAATTTCATGTAAATCAGTTGAACAGAGCAAAGTTTTAAGATGCAAAAATTAGGGTTTAACATTAAAGCAAAACTTAATATACAGGTGCTACCATGCCTGTATAATATGCCTATATAGCTATAAGTATATATATTTATATATCTCCATACAATTGAACTGAAATCAAAGAAAACAATTCCTTGTTCCTACATGTGTTGAAGCTGCTATGATTAAGTTACCTAAATGGGCATAGAATGAGTCATGAGTAGAATTTCCAGCCAAATACATTGATGTTCTTAGACACAGCTCTAAAGTAGGGCGTGAGAGAGCGAGACGTGCACACACACACACACACACACACACACACACACACACACACACACAGTAATAACACTGACATGTTTTGTCTATAAGGTGCACAATACTCATTTTCTTGCTTTGCTTTTTCAGTGCCTGCTGTTAAACCTTGAAAGTGACAAGTTCACGTGCTGTTTGGATTATGGACAGAAATAAGTTAAACCACATCCGCCACCAACACTCCTGAGTGTTTGGACAAGGTAGCACAGCTTTACAGCTTTGTTGAAAATAATTCATACCATCGGCAGCAGTCATTCCCTTGACACTTTCCCTGAAACTTTAGACCAAACACATATCTTCAGGAAATACCAAAGCCCTAACCTTTCAGGGTCACAGAATGCAGTAGACAGCTTGTTGTCTTGAAGAGTGACCTCAGCTGGGTTACAGTCCAAACAAACTTTCAGATGCTATCTATCTACTTATTGTTTCTCCAGAGTTCGTGGAATTAACCCACTGAAATCAGCAGTAGCGACTACTGCACGTCCTTTGCTTTCCCCCCATTTTGAGTAGATAACAATTTCCCCTATTGTTAGAAAAGCTTTGACATGAGCACATAATGAGATAAACCCTTTTGACAATTAAATATTATTGCTTTCTTATGATATAGTCCTTTAAAAATGCTGATATTTTATGTTGCTATAACTTGTTAAAATGCAGGATAACATGGTTCAGTTAATTTCTATGTGAATTGATTATTTATAGGTAATTATGATACAGAAACACATTGAGCCTTCCCTCACCTGTGTAAATATCTTAGACTGTAGGCTGGGCCACTACAGAGCATAACTCTCAACTGACCCTGATTACAAGGGATGTCCCTAATTTTACCAATTAAAAATCGTGCTGTTCCCTCATCTGTCCCTCATGGAAAAGGTGCTGCTCACACAAAGAATGTGCTATAAATTCAGACTTTAAAGCAGACATTCATAATATTCTAAGGTGCCTACCACATCAAAAATAAACTTTCTACAAGTAACCACAATGGTTTCCACAGTGTTCTAGGGTTGTATTTCCATGTTCAAGGATGTGCCCCTCATTATGAGGGACAGTGTCCCTCATTGTCTCTCATTTTGAGTGTCTGTGTCCCTCATTTCAGTAACAAAAGGTTGAGAGGCATGCTACACAGTAGCATAGTGCTCACCGCAAATATCTTGGTCCTCCCCATATAAACAAGAGTTAACAAAGCCAACAATGTTTGCTTGATGTGCATTTGTATGTTACACACAAGGAGGTTAAGTAAATAGCTGAGGGTAGTTGTGTCACAACTCAGTCTCATGGTTCTCAGCTCTGCACTATAATGGTATTGAGAAAAAATTGTATGAGTAAAAGTCAGTATTAACAGCCCATTTCTTAACATGACCCTTCTTACATAAAGTTCTTGCTTTTTAGACAAAACTAACTCAAAATCAATATCTAGTCAGTAAATATTGCCTTGTTCCTGTCAACAACTACTCATAATGGGGCCCATGCACTATAGAGGGTCAGGTATGTGCGACAGACACATACCTGACCCATGTCCACCTGCACCACAGGAGAGGTGCGCATGACTCACCATTCACAATTGCTGGCCACCTGTCCATGGCTCAACCTGCTGGTGCATAGGAGTGTGGCTGGGATAAGAGGCATGTGTGCGGTGGGTAGAGGACACTGGCAAGCATCCAATCAGATGCCACCCTGTCAATGGAGTGTAGCAGGGGATTGTGGTATGCCATAGGTCTCAAGTTCCCTTAAGGAGACACAATTCTGAGTAAGTGCCCTAATGGTCAACCCCAGCCCTCTCTGCAGGTCTAGAGGGCTGGGGCCACTTTGTGGGAGAGTCACTTGCCCCACTGCTGCTGGCCATGGCAGAACTGAGGAGGCACATAGCTTCTATTATTAGATCCCTGCTCATGCTGCCTATGCCCCACTCCTCTGGCACAGCACACCTCTGCGCATTGCGTGGAGTATAGTACCACCCCCAGCATTTACCCCACTCTGTACACATGTACAGAGTGGCAGATGGAGAGGGAATCAGGTGTGCAAGGGGTGCATGACACTTTAGTGAATGTTGTGGGTGTCCAGGGGACCTCTGATGTCCAGCGGCAAGTCATAGTGAAGCCTATGTGTCATGTATATGCAGTGCATAGGCTTCATGCATAGGGGCCAACATTACTAGATATTCACGTTACTGCAATATATACGAAGTACCAGACAAATTCAATAATAATGTTCCTAAACAAAATTAATTTCTGAACTCTTTCATTAAACAAGCATACACATACAAAGCCATCATAGCGAACTCCTCTGGTCTATCTTTCACTCTCCCTCTCTCTCTTTTTCTGGATTGATGCAGATTGCACAAGGGTTATTGTCTCCATCCATCCTGGAGGGGAATGGCAGTTCAGGATGGAAGGTTTAAATGCTACTACGACGGCATTTAAACTAGCTGGGGGGTAGAAAAACAAGGGGGGCAGTGATTGCCCCCCTGAAAATGAAACAGCAGAGAGGAGAAGCCCTGGGGGAAAGAAATTCCCCAGGGGTAAAGGGGCATAGGGACAAGGTGGAGGAAAGGATGGGGGGGTCAGGAGGCAGATCTAAAGCTGAGAGTAGAGCTAAGGAGGATAGGCAGAAGGAGGATGAAAGGGGGGGCTCAGTACCAGTAAACAAAAGGTGAAGGATGGAATTGGGAAGGGAAGGCAATATAGGGGGGTGGAGGGACAAAAGAAATGGAGTGTGCCAACACAAGGAACCTAGAAAATAAAATTCCTGACTTTGAGGTAACCATTGCAGAGGCAGATCTGGATCTGGTGGCCATAACAGAATCATGGTGCACTGACAACAACAGCTCGGATATGGCCATTCCAGGATAAACCATGTTTTGGAAGGACAGGACACAGAAGAAAGGGGAGTTGTTTTATGTGTGAGGCAAGACATAAGCTATGGAGATACAGGGGCACTAGGGGGAGAAAGAACGGCTGCCTTAGGTGCCTACCTAGTGTCACAGCTTGGAGGGATGGGAAGCAAATCCTGTGGGCAGGAGGATGGGAGAGTGATCTGGATGTCATTGTCGACCTGGGGACTAATGACCTGGCTAGGGATGGGGTTGGGATAGTGCAGGGGAAGTTTAGGGAGCAGGGGAGGGGTCTTAGACAGGTAGCTCATTGAGTGGCTTTTGCTGAGGTGCTGCTTGTCTATGACAGGGAACAGGGGAAGAAACTCTGCACCAGGAGCTTCAAATCATGGCTGAAGGAATGGTGCACAGAGGAAGGGTTCAGCTACACTGGGGACTGGGGACCTACCTGGGAGGATAAGGACCTATACAGGAGGTGATGGCCTGCATCCATCCAGGAGAGGAACCGCAGTCCTCAGTGGACTGTTTAAATGATACTTCAATGAACATTTAAAGTAGCCAAGGGGGGTAGTAGAAGGAATTGGGGAGTCAGAAACTGCCCCCAAAGGCTGAAATAGAGAGTAAGGAGAACCTGAGAGGAAAGGAATCCCCCAGGGTGCAAATTAATGAAGGAATCAGGGTGGTAGAGATAAAGGGGAAAGGAACAGAAGCATTGAAAAGAGAGGTGGGAAGGAGGCAGGGCAAAAAGGAAAAAAGGGAGGCAACAAGCAGAGTGGAATCTAAATCTGTAAGGCCATGTGTGTGAATGCTAGACGTCTAGGCATTAAGATTCTGGAACCAGAGGCCATCATGGCAAAGGCTGATCTGGATAGTGTGGCCATTACTGAGTCATGGTGCACTGAAAACCATGACTGGGACACGTCCATACCAGGCTATATTCTGCTCAGGAAGGACCAGGTGGGAAAGAAAGGAGGCAGTGTGGTGCTTTATGTGAGGGAAAGCATAAAAGCCAGAGATGCAGGGAATGCAGGGAGAGGCAGAGGTACTGTGGGTCTCCCTGGAGATGATGAAAAGGAGCCACTATTCACACTGGAATGATCTTCAGATCTCCAGCACAGAGGGAGGAATTGGATAAGATTCTGGTGGAAGCCACTGGCAAGATGGCAGAAAAGAGGGAGATGCTGCTAATGGGGGAATTCAACCTGCCAGATGTAGATTGGAGCCAGCCAGCAGTGGCTTTAGCTAGAAGCAGTGATATCCCAGACTCTCTTCAGGCGGCATTGCTCAGGCAACTATAGTCAGTGAACATACTCATGATGGGGCAATACTGGACCTGGTACTCACTAACAGAGATAGTGCTGCAGATGTCAAGGTGGGAGGCCACTTGGGACCAGTGATCACCGTCCAGTGTGGTTCAATATATGTATGGCTGCAGAACTGAACCACACAAAGGTGAGGGTCCTAGACTTCAGGAGGGCAGATTTTAAAAAGATGGTTGAAAGCCTCATGGATGTCCTAGCAGGGTTATGTGACCTGGGTGGGGTGAAGAAACAGTGGGTGAAGATAAAAGAGAGCACAGTAAAGGCAACAAACCTCTGTGTCAAACAAGTGAGCAAAATTAAGAGGAAAAAGAGACCGCAATGGTTCTCAAAAGAGGTGACTGAAAGGGAAAAAGAGGGTAGCATTCAGAAGGTATAAAGAGATTCAGAGGGAGGACAATAGGGAGGTGTCTTGTGGGAAACAGAGGGAATCTGGCAAACCAGTAAGGAGTGCAAAGTCACAAACTGAAGAGAGAATAGCCCAGGAGGTAATGAAAGGGGACAAGATATTTTTTTAGAAATGTAAGTGAAAAGAGGTAAACCACATGTGGGATGGTATGGTTAAAAAGGGAAGGGGGGAAGGAGAGCTGGCTAGGGGGAGAAGGAGCAAGCTCCCTGGGGATGGCTCTTCTTCACCGTGGGGATGGGGGTAGAGCATCCAGTGCTTTATGGATCCCTGGTGGTGGCTGGGGGTTCTGCTGTGACCAGCACCATCCATCACGAGGGAGGTGCAGACATTGGGCTTTGGCCCATGTACATCATTGTACGCCCCAACCTCAGGGACAAGCATGCAAAAAATGGCCAGTGATCCCATCATAATGCCTTCCCCCAATCCCACCATACCCACCATGCCTCCCTGTTCCAACCAAGACATGTGTCCCATTAGTTGACTCACCCCCACAGCCCCACCCAGGGGGGACAAATCCAGGGAGCCCTGCTGGTGACGGTGATGCCACCGGTAATCTGGATGTGGTCCTGTGAGAGGGGGGTTTGTCTCAGTGGCTCCACTTTGTGGGAGTTAGCCAGGGCAGTTGAGGTGGTCACGGTGGGGGGCAGGGTCCAGTATGATGTGCAGAAGCTAGAAATGCCAGGCCCCCCCAAAAAGGGGGGGACTGTGCAGATGGGGACCAGAAAAAGGCTGAAATCATGAATAAATACTTTTGTTCAGTGTTCACAGAGGAAGGAGAAAGGGAGGGGCTAGAAAAAGGTAACACAAGCTTTAGAGGGAGGGAGGAGGACACTAGTCCTTTTTTAGAGGACAGAGTCTTGAAGGGACTTGCTAATCTGAAGGTGGACAAAGCAATGGGGCCAGGTGGAGTGCATACAAAGGTATTGAGGGTGCTCAGGGAAATACTGTCTGCACCTCTGACAGTTCTATTTAACAGCTCACTGGAAACAGGAGTGGTTCTGGAGGACTGTAGGAGGGCGGATATAGCCCCACTACACTACAGTGGTAGCAGAGAGGAAGCTAGCAATTATAGGTCAGTCAGCCTGACATCGGTGATGGGGAATTTAATGGAATCACTGCTGAAGGAAAGGATTGTGGAATATTTTGAATCCAGTGGGTTACATGACCCAAGACAGCATGGTTTCACAAGGGGGAGGTCATGTCAAATGAGTCTAATAGATTTTTTTGACTGGGTGACCAAGGAACTAAATCAGAGCGGGAAGGTGGACGTAGCCTATCTAGATTTCAGTAAGGCATTCTAACCATTCCACATAAGAGACTAGTAAGCAAGCTGGGTAGTTTAGCACTGGGTCCAAAGGTGGTAAACTGAGTAAGAAATTGGTTTGGGGGATAGGCGACAGAGAGTGGTGGTAAATGGAGTTCTCTCCAAGGAAGGGAAGGTGACCAGTGGCACACTTCAGGGATCAGTGCTGGGACTAGTCCTCTTTAATGTCTTTATAAGTGACATTGCAGAGAAGCTGGAAAGCAAGGTCTGCCTCTTTGCAGATTACACCAAAATCTGCAATAGGGTGGACATTCCGAAGAAATTTTTTTTTTTCATTTTATTTTAGTCTTTGGTAACTGGGTAAGACCCACTAGGCACAAGTGCCTGTTTTCAGGGGCAACCTGGGAGCACTGGGCAGTTAAGTGACTTGCTCAGAGAGTCACACAGTATGCAAGTGGAGGTTGTGAGAATCAAACTCAGATCTAGTCTGCTGGATGTACCAAGCTCGTTAACACCTCGTTTCTCTAACCTCTAGACTATACTGCCAGCCAAATGGAAAGAATGAGCAGAGACCTAATTAAAGTAGAAGAGTGGTCAAGGGTATGGGAGCTGTGTTTCAATGCTAAAAAGTGCAGAATAATGCACTTAGAGCACAGAACCCCAGGGACAGAGTACTAAATGGGTGGAGTGGTAATGATGACTACCAAGCAGGAAAGAGACCTGAGGGTGATCATATTGGATGACCTAAAGGTGGCCAGGGAGTGCAACAAGGCAGTAGGAAGGGCAAGTGGGATGTTCGGGTGCATAAGGAGGGGTATCACCAGTAGAAAGAAGGAAGTGGTGTTGCTTCTGTATAGATTGCTGGTAAGACCCAACCTAGAGGATTATGTCCAGTTCTGAAGACCACATCTCTGGAAGGACATGGAGTGGAAGTGGTCCAGAGGAGGGCAAATGAAATGGTGCATGGTCTACATCAAAAGCCCTATAAAGAGAAACTTAAAGGACCTCAATATGTACACCCCGGAACAGAGGAGGGAGAGGGGACATATGGTACAGACCTTTAAATACCTCACAGGGGTAAATAACATACAGAAGAAGAGTGTTTTTCAGAAGAAAAGGTGTTCAAAAACAAGGGGACATGCTATGAAGCTGGAGGGGGGTAGATTCTCGAGAGATGTGAGGAAGTACTTTTTCACAGAAAGAGTGGTGGATTCCTGGAACAGCCTTCCAGTGGAGGTGATGGGGGCAAAAACAGTGGTGGAATTCAAGAATGCATGGAATAAGCACAAAGGAATCATAGTGGAAAGGAAGGGGGAGGGTCTAATGTAACAATGTAGGTAGGGAAAATGGGCAGACAGGATAGGCCAAGTGGTCCTTATCTGCTGTCAAATTCTATGTTTCTATGGAGGGTCTTTGGGTTGGATTACAGACAGGATATGGAGCCTTTATCTATGTTCGGGGTGATGTACAGACCACCAACACAGGGGAAGGATTTGAACGAGGTTTTGGGGGAGACCACTGATAGAATAGCAATTAAAGGGGAGATATTGATTATGGAGAACATTAATCTGCCAGACATAGACTACTGCATTCTGGTCACAGCTACATCAAGAAGCACGACTATCCTCAACTCCCATCAGGGGGCATTTCCCAGGCAGCTGGTTAGATTACCCACTAGAGATGGGGCAGTGCTAGACCTGGTTCTTTCAAACAGGGACAGCATTGCTGATGTCACAGTGGGTAGCCCACTGGGTAGAATGATCGCTGTATTGAGTGGTTTGGCATAAGGATTAGGCAAGAGATACTACACTAGGACTTCACAAGGACAGATTTTAAAGAAATGAGTGACTGTCTCAGTAAATACCTTAAAGGGGTGGTGTCGGGGGGGGAGTTGAGGCACAATGGAAAAGGATCAAGGAGGGAATAACTAAGGTGATTGCAAGATGTTTGAAGGAAGTAAGCAAGGGTAGGAGGAGGAAGAGGACACTGTGGTTCTTAAAGGAGGTGGCTAAGGGAATAGCAATGGGGAGAGATGGGGTATATAGTGCTTGTGTAACTTGTGGTACTTTTGTGACTTTACTCTATTCCCATCCTTGAGTAGTAGGTATGTAGGTAGTAATTTGTAGGGCATAGAAGGCCCATGAACAAGACTGAGAAGAGCGCTGGAGAAGGAGGAGGAGGGGATGGCGGTGGACAAAAAACACTCCTTAAGCAAGGGAGGTGCATTAGTGGAGGGCTTAAATAAAGGTTGTGGGAGGAGCTATTCCCCACATTGAACCTCGGGCCAAGCCCTCCCATTCAATGTTTGTGGAATAGCAATGGGGTGAGATGGGGTATATAGTGCTTGTGTAGCTTGTAGTACTTTTTGCAGCTTTACTCTATTCCCACCCTTGAGTAGTAGGTATGTAGGTAATAATTTGCAGGGAATAGAAGGCTCAAAAAGATACCTCCTCCAACTCACAGAGAGTATTACCCCCGGCACTCAGGAGAGGAAAACCCTCAAGGTGAAGGAAACCTCTGAGGACCCATGGCCGGAGGTCTGCCTGTCCTCTGGGCATACTAAAAGGAGAAGGACCTAGGTTCTAGTAACCACCATAGCTAATTTGAGGTTGGTGACTGCTTGGAGAGATGATGATCCATCCTCGATCGATGGATGATGCAGATTGAATGATGATCCTGAGGTTGAAGAGTAGGTCTTTTCTGAAGGAGTAATAGAATCCGAAGTGTAACATAAACCCAGATGACAGAGGGCAAAGGAAGTTCAAGTTTCCAAGATGATGAATGATGCTTGTCCTACGGAATTACAAGGGTGTAATGAGCAGAGGGAGCATGACTTGATCGATAAGTTACTAGATGGGGAATGGTGGAAATGCTATGGTACGAGAAGTCATTGGTGAATGATCCCGCTTGTGAAAGGTTTGAATGCTGAGGTATGGTCTGGAGACAAGGAATTCAGTAATGAATGAGGAGTCGCTAAGGAAGCATATATGAAGTAGAAATGAATAGAAGAGAGTCTTTGAGTGCCCTGAAGATGACGGATCGTTCTTGATCCAAGGATGATGTAGAGTGAATGATGATCCTGAGGATGAAGGGTACTTCTTTTCCATAGGGATGGTAGAATCCCATGTGTGGAGCAGATCCAGTTGAAGAAGAGCTAATGTAGTCCATATTTCCAACATGCTGAAAGAGTCATGTCCAAAGGGATTGTTGGGGCATAATGAGTCAGGAGAGCATAATTTGATAGATATAAAACCAGACAATACACTGTGGGATTTGCGATGATTTGCAAAGTTATGGGTGACTGATCCAATTTGTGTAAGGTTTGATGTTCAAGGTAGTCTGGAGGTAAAGAATAGATTAGTGAGGATAAGTCATTAAGTAAGCATCCCAGAGTAAAATGAGGAGAGTTTGAGTGACTAATGAGAGTAATGCCATAAGTGATTAGTAAATAGATGAAGATTTGCGGAGTGGTCCAGATGGTAGCCTAAAGTATATGGAGAATGATTGAAAATTCAGTATAAGGGATGGATGGCTTCTTTGGTCATGATGTTCATGACTTTATATGTAAATACTCTGCTGGTACGCTGCCTGAAGTAAGTGCGGGTATTTCTGTGGTGTGATTGTCTAGGAGATGCACCTTGGTGGCATAGGTTGGTTAAGTTTCCAGGTAATCCTGATGCCGAAAGTACTTGAGAGAAGCTTGGAGGTGGATATAAGGAAGAGTTTGTAGGCTGAATTGGTAGTGAGCTTGAATAGTGAAGGATGCCATAGGATCTTAGTGCTACGGCTACTTAAGACTGATTGGGAAGCAAGGCTGAGTTGGTGAATTTGTCTTGACTGTTACGGATTGCCAAATAGAATTCAGGAAAGCCAGTTCTCGGAGGTGGTCTTTACTGCAGAGATTAACGAAGGTAATTTGAGAAGAAGAAGAAGTTGAAGGGTCCACTGGAAGAGCAGTTAACTTGCCTGAAGGTACTAGGTGAAAAGGTGTGGATGGTTGTATAATGAATGGTGATGTGCAGGAGCGAAAACGATGGTTTGGATGGCAAGGAGTTAGTAATCAGCTATGCAGTGGAGATCCTACAATGAATATTCTGGAAGACATCTGTGAAATTTTTAAAACAAGCAATGACTGTTGAAGAGTAGGAGTAGCGTAACACAGTGAACAGAGTCGGTGGTAGTAGGAGAGGCTGTAGAAGGTAAGACAGATGATGTTCATAGTTGAATGGGTTATCTTGCGATTCCCGGTATCCATAGAAGGGATACTAGTTACAAAGTCAGAGCATAGCAGAAGGATTTATGTCCTTTCCATGTAAGAGGATAGCCAGTGAGACAAAGTAGACAGGGAAATCATGGTAATGGAATGGACAGGAGTCGGAGGGTATATCCATTATAGAGTGAAAAGATCTTCCTATGTCCAAGTGAATGGGATTTCATGAATGATCCTGAGGAGCTGATTAGGCAGCATATAAAATTCTGTGATGATGAAAGAGTCTATGAGGCATGTTATCCAAGAGATGTTTGCTGGCAGGAGTATTTCACCAGAGTAATGAATGAGTGATCCAATGGGAAGTGGAAGGGTACTGTTAGAATGGCCAGGGTAGGAGTATGAAATGAATAATATGGAAGAGCAGTTGACCTGGTAGAAGTATTGGTTGAAGATAAGGTACTAGATCCAAAAGAGCCACAGTAACAGCACAAGCCCTGAGCCTGCTAGGCAAAGTTGAGAGGCAGCCAATCAAATGAGAAGGAAGTCCAGATCGAATCCTGAGGAACTGGAGGAATTATCCAGGGAAGGTGATGAACTAGGCGAAGCCAGATGACAAACCATGCAGGAAGGAACAGAACTGGGTCGGCCCCCAGCAAACAGAAGCAGGATGCAGGAAGGCTGTAGCAGTCACTAGAAGTTAATCCATGGAGGTCAAAAAGTGAAGCGCTGTACTCAGATCATCATGGTTGAGGTACAGTAGTCCTATGTCTGACGATGGTTCCCACTCACTATATAAGGGACGAAGGGACTTGGCACAAAGATAGATAAAAGTCCCACATCTGAAATGGAAATGAAATTCGGCCATCAACTGGAAGGGAGACCTACAGCAAGGAAGTCCCAGAGGCAGGCAAACTGGATCGAAAGACATACCGGACCAGCTGGCAAGAACCAAATCGTGAGGCACAGAAGGCCAAGGGATCAAGTATGATGGTCCATAGAAGAGCGGAATGGTGATTGGAGCAGAAGGACACAATTCATTCAAGCAGAGGGGTCCTGTGATTGGAGGGAAGTGGCAAATTGGCAAGATGGAGGAAAACAAGTCGATGAGGTCCTGGTTCAGAAGTGAAGCGGCAACCGAGCAACAGTCAGAGGATGCAGTAAAGAGCGGATCCAGTAACAGGCTACCATGCCTGATAGATGGGGAGAATACCCATAGTCGATGACTTCATTCAGGGTCATGAGGTGGAAGGCAAATGGAAAGGATTGTCCCATTCCAGAAGGGAAGCAGCGACTCATAATAGGTAGAGGATACAGAAGGTAGAAACAGCGAGGCTGGATCAGTATCTCGATGATGGAAGTCAGTGCGATAAGACCTGAGGGAAGGCCGAAGGCAGGTAAGAATGGAGAATGCGAGCAGGAAAAGGTCCAGTTCCAGAAGAATTGCAGCATCCGGTAGCAGGTTACGAATGGATACGTATGAAGCAGTGGAATGCAAAATCCAGGCATCCATCCATGACGGTGAAGCACAGATGATGAGAACTAGCTGCAATGAGGAGTAAAATGATGGAGTACAAAGTTGAACAAAGTTCCAATCCTCATTCTAGGTAGGATTGAGAAGGCAAGTCAGACAAAATCATGTTCTGGAAGGGAAGCAGCATCTGGGTAGCAGATCGAAAATGCATAAGGTTGAAGCAAATAAATATATAGTCATACATCCATGTGATGGATAAGATGGCATTATCTCGATTTGAGGCATAGAGAGGGCATGAGGCATAGAGTTCCATTCCTGAAGGGAAGCGGCAACTGGTGGGAGGTAGAGATGGCATGGAATGATTCGGTAGGTTGTAGACATGGCTCTCATCCCTGGTAGTCAGGGTGAACTAGCCTTCACTCAATGCTGTCAGCAGAGTTAGGGACAGAGGATGTCAGGTTGGTAAATAGTAGGAGTAGTGAATGTAACAGAATCCCATCCCTGGTAGACAGGGGAATCCTACCTTTGCTCAGCACCTCAGAAGGTGCGAGTTAGGGATGGAGTCTGGAGTACTGCTGGTATGGGCTAGCAGAAAGTGCAGAAAGCAGTTAGAGAGGGTGAGTAAATGAGGAACAGCAGACAAACATGATGGGGAATGATATACAGACACAGTAGAAAAGGCATAGGAATTCTGGGATGGAAGGCACACGATGGGAGTGAGTAGTAGAATTAAGAGGCTGGCTTTGGAAGTAATAACATTGGGGTGCAGGGGAGGACCTTTCAGTAATGGGCACATTTACTAGAGAGGGGCACAGACGGAACGTAAGTGACTGAGGTGGTTGGTAGCAGGGGTAGTAAAGTGGCAGCACCGTAGGGATGGTAGCATAGGAGAATTCCAACCCCTCCCCATGGCAAAAGTCTAGGAGATTAGAAGCTGTAGCACACGATGGGCCAAAATGGGTGGGTAGCCATCGGCATCCGATTGGTGAGAAGGAAGGACAGGTCAACGGAGCTATCAGCTGCAGCAAAAGGCTAAAGCAGGAACCACTGTCAGTAATACAACAGATTGGTTTATCAACATCTATCAACACTGAGGCTGAGCAACTCCCCCCCCAGCATACCTGAGATAACAGCACCTAATGAGACAAAAACCAAGGCCGGCTGCAGCCATGCAAAGGGGGATGGGCATACTAATGTGGAGATGAGTGGGAGATGAGTAGGGTGTCATGGTGCAGAAACCGGAGAGCAGCACTAGGGAAACTGAAAGCGCTGACTGCCTTGGAGCAGACAGCGAAGACGCTCAGGAGGGGAACAGAGGAAGGAAAACAGAGCAAGCATGGGACAGAGAATATGTATCATAGGAATTGCAGACTGTCACAGCCAAGGTATACAGTAGGAAAAACTGTTTGCACAGTAGAGCCACGACTGTTGATGAAGCTGAAGAGTTAGGGAAATCAAGGGAGTGGTAATTGTGATTTGAGCAGTTTTGTTATGGTTTAATAATTGTAAATATCAGGTGATCAGACAAGGCTTTGAAGCAAACTACAGTATTTCAATGTCTAGCAATGTTCAGGTAATGGGTATACTGATAGGTTACTTACAGTTCATTACTATCACTGGTAGACAGAAAAGCAATACGTGCCTGATGGATGTAGGAGCTCTCATGCTGTCCACTGATACAATAAAGTTTATGTTGACGTCAGGTGAGAAAGTGAGCCCTGGTAACTATGGCATGCACAGTCCCCGCAGCTAGCTATCAGATAACGTTCTTGTTGCACTGTGGGGAACAGATGGGAAGTGGGTGCGCTTCCTGATGCAGATGGGAACTAGGCCTGAGCAGAAAGTACAGTAAGGCAGAGGGAGTGAGTAAAGGTGCCATTGAAACCTTAAGCATGTGTTGCAGGCATCATGTTCCTGAAAGCTAAAGGTAGGGTAGTGGGCATCTGGAACAGTCGAGTCCACGTCGGGCTAGCGTGGACATGTTGGAGTAAGGAGACGAATGGTGGGCAGAGAAGCCCAAAAAAGACAATGAAAGGGAATACCCCAAACAGAAGCGGGAGATGTGAGGAGCAGGGGAAGGGAGCTGGGAGGCAAAACTAAGTGGCCAGGAGCAGAGGATTGAACAGGAAGAGGAGATCGCCAGCCCAGCGACAACGTGGCACGCGAGCATGGGTCCCAGAAAACAAAAAGGCAAGGCAGGAAATGAGTAGCGACCAAGAGGGAACTGCAACAAAAACAGTAGAAGACAAAGGAGAGGAACCGGGAGGAAGGGAAGACAAATTTCATAGAATTTTTACTGTGTGAATAGGATGGTGGATCAGGGGAAGGAAGTGGATGGGGCCTAGCTGGACTTCACTAAGGCCTTTGACACTGTGCCACACCAGAGGCTGATAAAGAAACTTAGCAACCTGGGTGTTAGCAAGAAGGTGGTAAACTGGGTATCAAATGTGTTAAAGGATAGGAGACAGAGGGTGATGGTAAAACAATGTCATTTGGAGGACAGGAGAATGACCAGTGGAGTGTCACAAGGATTGGCACTGGGTCCTATCCTCTTCAATGTCTTCATAAGTGACATTGCTGAGGAACTGTAGGGAGAGGTATGTCTCTTTGCAGATGACACAAAAATCTGTAACAGGGTGGACACACAAGAAGGGGTGGAGAGAATGCAAAGGGATCTGGGGAAACTAGAGGAGTGGTAATTTTGATGCCAAAATATGCAAAGTCATGCAGGTGGGGTGGGGAAACCCAGGGGCTATGTATAAGATGGGGAGAGGTTCTTACAGTTACCAAGGAAGAGAGGGACATAGGGTAATCATATCTGATGATCTCAAGGTGGGACATACGGTAATCATATCTGATGATCTCAAGGTGGGACTTAGGGTAATCATATCTGATGATCTCAAGGTGGGACTTAGGGTAATCATATCTGATGATCTCAAGGTGGGACATAGGGTAATCATATCCGATGATCTCAAGGTGGGACATAGGGTAATCATATCTGATGATCTCAAGGTGGGACATAGGGTAATCATATCTGATGATCTCAAGATGGCAGGGCAGTATGACAAGGCAGTAGGCAAGGCTAGTGAATTGCTGGGGTGCATAGAGAGGGGGATTTCTAGCAGAAGGGAGATGGTTTTGCCACTGTATCACTCACTATTGAGAACCCGCTTAGAGTTTGTATTGTTCTAGAGGCCACACCTCCATGAGGACATGAATAGGGTGGACGCGATCCAGAGGATGACTACCAAAATGGTGCAGGGGTTGTACAAAAAAAACGCAAGAGGAGAGGCTGTGGGGACTCAACATGTACACTCTAAATGAGACAAGAGTGAGAGGGGACATGATTGAAACCCACTGTATAAGTACCTCATGAGGGTGAACAAGATGCAGGAGGGGAGTCTCTTGGAGGAGAACATGGGCACATGCAATGAAGTTGGGGGGTTAAGAGGTTCTGTGAGGAAATACTTCTTCACAGAAAGGGTGGTGGATAGCTTGGACAGCCGCAAGAGGAAGTAATGGGTGTGAAGACAGTGGGGGGGGGGGGTTCTTGAAGCATGTGTGGGTTTGGCATATGGGCAACATAAGTAGAGGAAAGGGAGGAAGGAGGGACACCTGAGTTTAAATAGGGTCCAGAGAGTAGTAATAAGGCAAGAAAATAGGGCAGACTAGATGCGCCTACTGGTCCTTTTCTGCCAACAAATTCTGAGTTTCTATTCATAGGTTTCCTAACTACAAAATGCTGTTTCATGTAGTATAAACAGAGAATCCCTTGCTCCTATGCAGAGTGAGTATCTCTGCCAGAGAAGGGTAACTGCACCTCAAAGAAATATTAAAAAAACTTGGAGGCTAAACAAAACATTAATTAATGTTTAGTCAGCTGCTTTGCAAGTTTCGCTTATGGAAGACGGCAGCACCTTGTTGACAGGCACAATGACCACTATGCACCGCAGTTCTACTTTTAAACCGTTTGTGATATACATAACGCAGCTGGAAACCTTTCCCTGCACTTTTGCACTGGTTTGTGCTGCCGCATAAAGACATGGGTAGGGTCAGTATCCAAATAGTGTGCTCTGTAATACATGGATGAATGCAGACTCCCACACAATCCAGTCACACACCGGAGCACCACCTTCCCTATAGAACTGGGTCAAGTAGTTCTTCAGGGAGGCACAGGCATGCAGTGGTGTTCCAGAGGATCATTAGGGGACTGAGATTGTCAAGAAAAGAGAGATGTCTGTTACACATTCAAGGGAAGTGGGGCAAGGGAACAGATATTAATGGACCTCAGGGAGACTGATGCCCTCAGGAAGAGGGTTGGAGGGCACTAGAAGGCAACCAGGGAAGATCAAAAAAGGAGCAGAAACATTACACTAAGCATGACCTGTAAGCAAGCCTTATGGTACAGATTGGGGGTTTGGGAGGATGGCTGAAGCTGCAACACTGGAATGAGTGCAGATCCCACCTCTTCACGATATGATACAAGTTCTTGCTCTTTTTTAACTAAACCATTTTTTGTGCCAACACTGGGAGGCTTTGCTCCCTGCACCATCATTGTGGAATTACAATGGTAGCTTAAAGTTGCAACTAATAAAAAACCTACCATAGGTAAACCAGTTTTAAATATTGACATTCTGCTCAAATCTCACCTCAAATTTCATCCGCCATATTGTGGACTGGTGGGATCTGCATCCCTCCCGTAACACCTCCAGTGATGACTTCTGGCCATGGCATTGCACTATGTGACCTTAGCACTGCCATAGCCAGATGACTGTTGTTGCACATGCCAGCATGTAAGCAGAGAGAAACCCCCTTTGCTCCCACTAAAATCTGGGGGCCTCATTTGCATTGCGGTCAACTCAGTCATGGAACTGTGTATAACAATTTTCAATGGTGGTGCAGTGGGTGCCTCTTTGCAGTCTGATTTGGACCTACCATGGACTGTGAATGTGCTTTGGGCCTCAAATAACCTACATCTTGCTCTTCTCCACACACCAAGATGGCCGCTAGCAAGACAGAATTGTAAAGACTCATTTTCTTCACTAATACAGCTGTTTGTGCGGTTATGAAAGGGAAAGATGTAAATAGCCACATGACATCACAGCCAAAAATCAATGACTAGGTTATAGGACAAGTCCCTTATTTGGCACCTAATCTTCTTCTGCTGTTACAAAAGACATATTTTGCATAAATGAAACTCTTTAACCTAAACCACATCAAGCTAACTTTATGTTACTGCACTTCGGAGTTTTTACTGTTTTTATTACAGTGCTATGGGGAAAACAGCTATTTTTTCTTGCATTCAGATAAGGAAAATGGAAATTATCACACAGGTGCTCAAACTGTGGCTGGAGCAAGTCTGATGGCCTGTTATGAAAGTGTTCATAACCTTTTCTCAACTTCTCAAGTTGGGAGAAGAAGACAGAGCAGAAGGATCTTCAGATTTCCTAGTACTCTTCCTCCATTAGTATTGACCTCATCCTGGGTGGATCATCTGTGCTGTCAGATGTGCGTAATGTGAAAACTGAGAGACCAAGGCCACATATAGTGCTAATGCTGAAACTGACACTGGTACGGAGAGGAATGAAGAGTGCTGCCTTGGAATGTATTTAGCAATGCAGTGGCAACTTGCAACAGAAACAAAAGTGCAATAATTAGAGCCACTCCAAAAGTACCCTATTGGACCCAGGGTTGCTTGCTCTCTCTTGATGGCAACCCCTTATTTTATTTAGTTGTTTAACCAGGTATAGCACACTAAGCTGAAAGCTTTTTTACAGGAGCGACCTGGGAGCACAAGGAGGTTAAGTGACTTGCTCAGGGTCACACAGTATGCAAGTGGAAGCTGTGGGATTCAAACCCAGGTCTGGTCTGCTGGATGTTACCAAATTTGCAGCTCAGAGCCTTAGACCACTGCACTATACTGCCTCCCTGCCTGCCTTATAAAATAGATATTGTGGCTACAGTACATAAGAGATATACTATGGTGAGCTGTCAGATAATTGATTTATCTACATAAATGCTGTTTGACCTCAGGTGACCTAACAAGTGGCGTAAGCCATGAGTGAGGTGTCTGAGGTCATACAGCACAAGTATGGATAAATCATTTATCTGACAGCTCACCATTGCATATTTCATTTATGCAGTAGGGATGCTTTCTATCGGTGCAGGAACATTTGCTTTTGACTATTAAATGATCATTTCTGGGACTTCCAATTAACTTTCCTAGTGTATGTTCACATAGCATAGTGGTTGCTATTAAATGAAACACCACTCATTTCATAGAAAACTTCTTGCTGAACAACATTTTAAAGTTATTTGCATTTGTTTGTCAAAAAAGTAAACAAAAATTTAATTTTCTTCTGATATTTTGCTAATTATACAAAATCTATAAGGCATCTATAAATTAAACACCACTCATTTGTAGATAATTTTGTGCTGAGCAATTTTCATGCTCACAGTACCATGCTATCTTTTTTCATTTTAAAGTTATTCAAATTTGAATATGGTTAGCGTGGATAAACGAGTAACTGTGTGGATAAATGTAATTTATCCACACAGTTACTCAGATAAACAGATATCACACTCCATTTATGTCCACCCCTATTGCATAAGTAAGCAATAATACCCAACAGGGTGGGCGGTATTGGGCAATACCGGACCACCCATGGGGCATAATAAGGCCCAACGCTGCAGGCGGATTGCCTTATAGCTCCTGGAAGGTCTGGTATTGCCCAATATCGCCCACCTTGGAGGGTATTATTGTGCTTAGAAAATGGGCTACCTGTAGTATTTTTAGGTGAGATTTAAAAACATTATAAAAAATTATATAAAAATAGAGTAGCAATTAAGTGTTTTTCTATAAAGTAGTCCCTCCATTTCTGTGCTATTCCATCTCCTGTTGCCCCCCCCACCATTCTATTTTACTTATTCTCCCCTCTGCAACATGGAGTTTCTTGTACAGTCTCCCCCACCCAGCAGTGTCAGGCACAGAAAGTCCATGATTTTACATCAAAGGGAGGTCGCCCAAATTGAGATTTAAAACTTAGCCTGCATAAAGCAGGTTAATGTATGTGTTTTTCTGTGCTTTGTGAACTGTGAACTGGGGTACTGTGCAGAGTTATAATTTTATGCTTAAATGCATGTAGAGAATCGGGCCAAGGCCCATGGAGCGGTTGTGGTGGGCAGGGGACCAATGTATGGAGCTGCTGTGGAAAATCGGAAAGATGGGTGTTAATTTTGTACCTATAGGCAGGCAGATGAGTGGCTGCACTGTGCAGTTACTGGGGATGAACGGAAGGTCCATGGATTTAGATTGAGGGTGTGATACAGCGCTGCAGATCATACACCCCCCCCCCCCACCAACAGCAGAATACACACTTTCAGGAGCTTCATTTTGGCTTTCTTAATCTATGTTTTACCATGAGCTGGAAAAGGATGGCTAGGGGGCGCAAGACATCAAAAGAGTTTGTGAGACTTGAGGCAGCTCAGCAAGTAATGTATTACAGATATGCAGGATTGCTTTGTTTGGTATAAGAAATGTGAACATTGAACACATTAAGAGTAATTTCAGATGGCTCAGTGTTTACAGATGGAGCTCTGATGCCATGGAGGAAATTGGCTGGCAGCATCGATATGTGACTGATGTGACTGGAATGTAGGAATTATTAAGAGAAAAAATAAATAAGAAAAAAATAGTTTAACTGTATTTGTGAGGGTGGTGAAGCTGGTACTTTAGTAGTGGGCAGGGTTCCCGGGCAGGGTTGTGCTGTGTTTGTGTGTTGAGGCCTAGCTGGTGTTTTGTCCCACTTTCCAATTGGGAAAGAATGACTGTTCGAACTGGTACATGGACACCGGGATAAGAAATAAAATGACGTCAGGTTGTGATGGTAGGCTGGTTAAATGGGAGGGAAAATTGCTGGAGGACCGGAGCTGGGTGTCATCTCTCGCTTATCGAGAAAAACAAATGGTGGGTATTTAAAACTGAACATTCCATAGGCACAGTGATACTAGCTATCAGGTCGGTTGGGACTGGCACTTTTAATACCCAGGCTCTGTTGTCTGATCGATGCCCATCTTTCCAGGGCTATCAGCCAATCAGAGTCTGGGAATTTCATAGCCCATTTTCTAAATATGGACATATGACAAAACCAGCAGAATAAGGCAGTTAGGTCTGTTCAGTCTGCTTGTAATGCAGAACTCTCAGCATAAGGTACTGACCCTGTCCCTTCCCTCTACCCTTCCCCTCCATTGACCCTTATTTTCCCCTTAACTCTTTCCCAGACTCTCTTGAAGCTGTCCACTGTTTTAAATGTAATCATCTCCTCCAGAAGTACATTCCAACCTGCCACTACCTTCTCAGTGAAAAAGTGCCTAGTAGCCTCTGTCCTACTCCCACCCCCCTACCTTAAGACACTGTCCCCTTGTGTTTTGGTTCCCACTCAGCTTGAAGAGGACTTCTTTGTCCACAGTACATGGGCACTCAGTCTGTTAATTCTGATGAGGTACTGGTACAGCAGGGGTAGTATGCAGAGCCTGGCTCATGTGACAATATCTATTTATCAGTGGGTCATCCTCCTCTCAGACCGCAAGCAAGCCTGGGTCCAACATGATGGCCTTCAGTTAAGGCTGGCAAAAAAAAAATGTTAGGTAACAGTGTGCAAAAAGTGCAACAGCCAAGCAGAATCCTTATGAAAAAAACATCTAGACTGCAAATCAATTTGGCTGCCCTGCTCCAGACCCCGACTGAGAATGTATTTTCCAGGTTTCTGCAAAACATTGCTGTTGGTACAGGAATGTTGCAAACCTCATTATATACCCCCAAATTTGAATTTCTTAACATTCCAGCCTACATTTGCTAAAGAGAATTGCATGAAAACAGACTCTTTTTCTCTAGAATGCATCAGTCCCTGTTGCTTGTTCTGCTTTTAAGTCACAATCCTTTGTCTGCTACATCAGAATCATGTCCATGGCAACCAGCTACGATGTCACAAGTAGAGGATTATGATTTTGGAGCAGGCAAAAACTATGGGAACAGATGGAGTGTAAAGGAAAACCATCCTGTTTTAATTCAAATGTCATCAGTATTATTAAAATCGAAGCCCTGAAATTCAAATTGTGTGGGAAATGATGATGTGCAACAGAGTTCTGCTGATATTAACTTTAAATCTAGTACTATAAACTGGCACAGCTCTTAACTTGACCATTCAAAACTCTCATTTCGCTTATTGATTATGTCTTGTCAATGTATGGATCAGCTACTGAAACAACTCTTCACCGCATCATAGTTGCACTCAACAAAGTATGCTGGCTCCTTACCGGCTCAGCCCATCTGTCCCATACCTGCGATATGTACGCTCAGGCTAACTTGCTCCAATTCAAAGGTAGACTCATGTACCAAACATTGTTACTGTCCAAAAAAGTAAGCTTAGGCAAAATGCCACCAGGAGTGCAAAAGCTTATTACCCCCACTATCTACCGTCATTGCACCAGAAGCTGTACTAGCCAGATTTTTAATATACCCCGCTGTCGCAGTTCTCTGGGACAAAGGTCCTTTGCCTACCGTGCTCTGCTGTGGATGAACTCGCTGCACCATGACATCACTTCAGCATCAACCTTGGACTCCTTCAAGGTTAAACATAAGCAACAGCTAGTTGCTGATACCAGTTGTGACTGCTTCCAATAACCTTCCTTCTTGTGACCAGCACTTATTCTAACCTTATGCTATCCTGATCTTATGCATAACTTTTCTCAGCATGTAAATAACTGTTCTAAGTTGCTAATCATTCTCCTTCACATTTCCTCTTGATCCCCTCCACTCTTTCCCCTCACTCCTCTATGGCTTTCCCCCATCCCCCCTTCCCCATGTTATATCTCCTGAGCTCCCTTGCTCACTTTAAAATGCTTTGTCCCATACCTTCTCACCTCTGATGAGGCCCCTGAGCTGGTGCCATCCCTTACCTTGCTGATTATTAGATATTAGGCTGAGTCTGTTCTCATTTTCCTGTAAAGGGACATTTCATAAGACCCCACCCCCTCTAATATGACCCTTTGAATTCCAGGTTTTAATCAAATATGCACCATGGCAAACATTGTACAATGCCACATGTATTGGAACTTCTCTAGTTATACACTTTTGTAATGGCTTGTATAATTCCTTGTTTTGTTTGTTCTCCGTCTCATACTTTTCCAATATGTATTGTTTGTCTGATGTAGAATTTATGAAATGAGCTTGTTCTCAGAGGTGTTATCTGAAATTTCAATAAATAAATAAATAAAAGTTCTAGTGTAAATGTAAACTGGTTTCCCTCCATGGCATGAGCTAAGATGAGCCCCTTAATGCACCCTGAAATTTTTGTGTGAAGAGAGAGCAGTTTCAAAACTGTAGCAGATTATTGAAGGTATGCATAAATTTGGCAAATTGATTCATGATGTTTCAGAATCCTTAACAGCAACTAAATCGGTTTCTAAATGGAAACTCAACCTGTACTGTGAGACATTGGCTGTAGGTGGATTTGAACTCGAGATCTCCTGTTTCTCAGTTTAGAGCTCTGTCAACTGGAACATATTGCCTTTAAACATAGCATTCCCTCATATACATATTCTTTGCTGGTTTGGAAAGTTTGGCAAGGACTGACTAGCAATAGAACAGACAACCATGGCATGCTAGTTCCTTCTGTTGCATGAGTCTGTTTTGCATACCATATGTAGAAGCTGCTCAGCAACTGCAACAACAACAACGACAATGTATTTTAAAGCAGAAGTGGAAGACCTCCTGAAGACAGACATCTGACATTCCTTTTTACTGTAACATACTTCAGGTATTCTACAGTATGTTTTTATTTATTTTTATGATCCTCTGATTCTACAAATGTCTACTTTTTATTTTTGTAATGACTTTTTTTCTGTAGAAATAAACAGGGGTGGAAGCCAGTGCTGGAATCGTGCTCGTGAGGGCCTCGGGAGGTTGCCTTCTCCCCCTAAGCAAGTTGGACCCCCACCGTTGAATTCGTTGGCCGAGAGGTATGCCCGCTTCAGCCGTGTACCAGCACCATTCTGTTCTGTGAAGCTCCCAATGCCAGACTGTAGCTGGCAGCCTTGCTGGACAGTGCAGTGGAGCACATGGAGTAGATTTAAACTTGGCACCATTTTGAAGCACATTTTTGTTAGTGTCGGTGGAGCTCTGCTGATTGTTTTTTAAACCTGCTAAACTGTGGACTTCTACTATGCCTGTATAAACTCTGGACTGTTGCCTTAATTGCATGCCTGTGCTTAAGCGACCTAAGACCTAATAACCCGGCATGTATGAGTGCTTTTCTGAAGGGTGCCTTAATTCAAACTGTAAGCATGGCTGCAGGCCGCACTAGCTGTTGGGCCAAATCTGTCCATCCTTGGTCATGTACAGATCAGGTGGAGAACCTGATTTTAGCATCAAGTTGCTGCACTGTGACTGCATATAAATCAACTGTGTGTGTTTCAGGGCTTAGAATGCTAGTTTACTCATACATAGGAGACTGGTAAATTATTCTCCAACGGCTGAAATTTCCTCCAAAAACTCGTCAACTTGTTTTAACTAGGAAGCTAAGGTCTTAACCTACCCCTTACACTGGGGCAGATGCAGCTCTTAGCTGAAAGTGTGCCCGACCTTAATGCTGTTGATCTTTAAACTGTGCATGCCCCTGAGTTACTTAGACAAAAAAAAAAGAACTGACTCCTCCTCTCAACTCACCTGTGTCGCGCTTATAAGTGGCATCACCTCTCCTCTCTTTCCTCAGCAGGTCATGAGTACCCCGGAGCCTGCCCTCCCCCTTCCCTACAGGAAGCCGGTGCTGGAATCATGGTCATTAGGGCCTTGGGAGACTGCCCCCCCAAGCAAGTCAGACCCCCACCATTGAATTCATTGGCTGAGAGGTATGCTCGCTTCAGCCGTGTACCAGCACCATTCCGTTCTGTGAAGCTCCCGATGCCAGACTGTAGCTGGCAGCTTTGCTGGACAGTGCAGTGGAGCACATGGAGTAGATTTAAACTTGGCGTCATTTTGTGAGCGCATTATTGTTAGGTTGGGTCAAAAGAGCTGCTAGTCCTGGGGGACCTCAACCTCAAATGGTTGGGTCCCAATACCAAGCTTTATGAGCCACTTCTCTCAGGCCTCATGCTCTGCCAGCTCATTACAACACCCACAAGACTTAACCCACAGGGGGATAAAGGATCCCTTATAGACTGGATGCTTAGCAATAGGTCTGACAGAATTTTTTACTCAGGAATACTCCCTGACGCAATCTCGGACCACTCTCCAACTTTCTGCATTTGGGGCATCTCCTCGCCTAAAATCCCCAGCAAAGTTATCCAGATGAGAGACTATTCCAAATTCACACTCAATGACTCCCTCAAGGACCTATGACACGCTGACTGGACTAGGGTCACTGCCACCAACGACCCAGTAGCAGCCCTTGACAAATTCCTTAAGGTATTTGTCCCCTTGCAAAACAAGTAAGCCCCTCTCACAAAAAGGAGGGTGAGGGGCACCTTCACAAAATGGCTCCATGGAGGATTATTCTCCCTAATGAAGCAGAGAGACAAATACTGGGAAAACACAAGATCTCCCACAACAACGACAACCTCCTTGAATATCGGCGGCTCAGAAACTCTTGTAAAAGAGCTATCCACACCGCCAAGAGTGAGTACTGAAAATCTGCCCTGCTTGCCTCGACCAAAAACCCTCAGAATTTTTTTTTTTTGAAATTTAAATTTTATTGATTTAAGAGTACAAAAGAAAAACAATATCCCAAATATATAGGGAAAAAACATTATTGCAATGAAACAGACAGAGTAATCGAACAACAACAAAAACATCATCCCCTCCATCCCCCTCCCCAAAGAAGCATATCACAAAGAAGATACTCAAACACATCCGCCCCTCCCCTCCCAAAAACCCTCAACAAGACCAAGAACAAAAAGAACCATAAAGACCTAATAAAAACCCCCAACAACCCCCCAACCCGGCTCCCTCCCCAGGGTGCACCCATCATACAACTCTACAATTATAAAAAAAAACACAGGCTAACAATAAATCAGAAATCATAATGGGTAACAGTCATAGGCATAGCCACTTCAGGTAACAAAGCTTACTGTGATTAAGATGACAGAAGAAGAAACAAAAAGGAAATGTGGACATAAGGGATCGGGTCATAATAAAAGGGGAACCAATTTAAGCCAGACACAAGGCCTGGAGTTTACTCCATCTACTCTGAAACAAATCTAAATGCCCTCTGAGACAAGCAGCTAGTTTTTCAGATTGGAGATACGATAACATTTCAGTTAGCCAATCGGCAAAGGACAGAACCAGCTGATCCGTCCAGTGTCTTAGCACCATTTTTTTAACAACCATAATCACCAAAGCCATGTGATATCTTCGTTCAACACTGTCAACCCGAGAAAGTTCCCCTAGAACACACACCTCAGGACTGAAAAAGCCAGACAGGCCTAATAAAGGATCAAGATAGTTCTTAACCTGAGACCACAAGGAGCCACTTTGGGGCAATCCCAAAATATATGAACAAGATTGCCGTCCCCTTGCAAACATCTGAAACAGCTGGATGAGATACCCTCTTAAACTGAAAGAGCTTAGCTGGGGTATAATATAAATTATTAACAATGTAATACTACATTAGTGAAACCTATCCTGAGTATGATATCTGTGAAGGTCACTCCAAACCCAGCCAGTCAAAAGAGTTCCCGGGCAAAAGATGGGTCCAAACATCCGAACCAACATCACCTTCGGGTAAATTATAGTCCAGAAGAAAGGAGTATATCAAAGAAATAGAATGAGACTGGGAAGCAAGTCTAACCATGTCAGAGAGAAAGGGAGAGACTACCGACTCCCTAGGAGCGGAACCAAATCTCTGGTTGATTAAGTGTCTCAACTGATAAACCTTGAAAATAGACCTACTAGGTATGTGAAACCTCTCAAGGATATCACCAGAATAAAGAAGGGAGCTGATGTTAAAGAAGTTTTCCAAGCTAGCTTCCCTAATTTGCAGAAGCCAGTCTGGACTAATCCATGAGTTACCCAATTTAACATTAGGATTAGAAACGACTGGCTGCCCCAAATCCGAAGTGGGAGAGATATGAAAATACTTTAAACATTGCAAGAAGACCGCAATAGCAGTCCTTATAACATTATCCGGGATCCATTTAGCAAGTAATCTCGGGGATAAATAAAAGAGAGCATATTTATCGAATTTAATCGCAGAGAGGGAAAGACGTTCCAGTTGAAGCCAGATTGGACAAGATACCTGCGGTTCAGCAGAGAACCATCTTCCCAATTTAGAAGGTGAGCTGCCCAGTAGTACAGCAGGAGGTTAGGTAGTCTGAGACCTCCTCTATCCTTGGGAAGAGATAGTTTACCATAAGCGCCTAACTGCCTTCTTAGACCAAATAAATTGAGAGAAAAGCGTGTGAAACTGCTGAATATAAGAGATGGAAGCCAGAGATTAACCAGATTCAGTGGGTAGAACACTCTGGGAAGGACATTCATTTTGAGAACATTAATCCGACCCCAGAGTGAAATGGGAAGAGCTGACCAACGCTGCAGATCTTGGGAAACCGAATCTTTGAGCCGGTCCAGATTTAGCTCCTTCAAAAGCAAAGGATCAGTGGAAAAAAACCTAAATATTTAATGTATCTAGGGCCATTTCATACCAAAGGAGGAGAACTCAGCCTTATTGGTATGGACATTAAGAGGAGGATTTGGATTTAGAAACATTCAGCCTGTATCCGAAAAAGACCCCAAACCTCTCAATAAGACCTAACACACGCCCTCAGAGAATCAGCGGATCCACCAGATGCAGAAGAATGTCATCAGCATATGCTGAGAGGACCAACTCTTTTTGGTATAAGGTAACTCCTCTGATCTGGGCAGAGGCCTTAATCTTTCTGAGTAAAGGTTCCAGGTACAGATTAAATAGAAGGGGAGAGAGGGGACAGCCCTGTCTGGTACCTGCGTATAAACAAAGGAGAGAGGAGAATACCCCATTACAATATATTTTAGCAGAAGGACAACTGTAGAACACCCGGATCCTATTAACAAAAGCAGCCGGGAAGCCCATCCTCTCTAGCACAGCCCAGAGAAACGCCCGGTCCACCCGATCAAATGCCTTTCCGGCATCAAGAGAGACCAGAACCGCCGGATACGAGAGGGATTGGGCATACTGGGAGATATGCGAGAGGGTCCTCAGATGGTCAGCCACAGATCTGCCAGGCACAAATCCAGCCTGTTCAGGACTCAGCAATTCAGACCATACCATCTTAATACGTTCAGCTAAGATTTTAGCAAGGATCTTCATATCATAATTTTGAAGTGAGATAGGTCTGTAGCTAGCTGGATCAGTAAGGACCTTGTCAGGTTTGGGAATTAAGACAATAGTTGCCTCAAACAGCGAGGGGTCTACATCCGAGGCTACAGCCAGATAATCGTACAGCTTGAGAAGAGTGGGTGTCAGATCCTTAACAAAAGTCTTATAAAAATTTGCTGGGAACCCATCAGGCCCCGGCGTGCGGTCAGGGGTGAAAGAAGTAATAGCCCTCTCAATTTCACCTTCCGAAATGGGAGCTAGTAAAATAGCCTGCTGAGTTTCTGATAGGCAGGGAATGTCAGTCTCTCTAAAGTAGCTGTCTAAATCAGAGGCAGGATGCGACACCTCAGGTTTACTGTACAGATCCAAGTAGAAATCCTTAAAAATGTGGGCAATTTTCCGGGGCGCAGTAACAACCTCCCCAGATGGGGAAACCAGAGAAGGAATAAGCCTAGAACTCTCAAGTGCCTGAAGGCGTTGTGCCAGGAGCTTACGGACTTTTCCCCTGGTCGAGATACCTTCGGAGTTTTAAGAAGAGCATACTCCGTTTCTCCTTAAAAAGATCCATGTATTCGTCTTTGACTGCCAAGAGCTGCTTAAGATCAGTTAAGGAGGAAGTTGAAAGGTATCTAGTCTCCAATTCCCGAATTCTACCCATCAAAATTAAGGAATCAGCAAGTCCTTTTTTCCTTTTAAAAGAAGCTGTTTTAATAAACTCGCCCCTGAGAAAACACTTAAGAGCAGACCAGACCAGATCAAATCTAGAAACTGAGTTGAGATTCTCTGCCAAGAATATTGATATCAAGGAGCTTATACTAGAGACAGTCTGCGGGTCCTTTAACAGCTGTGTGTTCAGCCTCCAAACCGAATCCCGAGAATATTCAGGGGTAAGGGAAAGCTTGATCCAAACAACCGCATGATCAGAAAGAATAATTGGGTCAATACCGGATAAGCCCAGGCTTGAAAGAAAAGAAACACTAATCAAAACCATATCCAGACAAGATTTGGTAGCATGAGATTGAGAGATGAAGGTGAAAGCCTGGAGAGAAGGGTTGGCAAGCCTCCAGGGATCACATAAACCTA
Source organism: Neoceratodus forsteri (assembly GCA_016271365.2). Classification (NCBI taxonomy): domain Eukaryota; kingdom Metazoa; phylum Chordata; order Ceratodontiformes; family Ceratodontidae; genus Neoceratodus; species Neoceratodus forsteri. The sequence continues at coordinate 1,880,389,467 of CM057452.1, forward strand.
GTAGTGATCTCAGATCTGAGAAAGCTCTGTGGGCTAGAGAGGGTGGGCGTTTATCCTGAGGGTCTCTATCTAAGACCAGTGAGCAGGGAAGATTCCAATCACCACCTAATACAAACTGAGCCGGGAGGAATCTAATCAGTTTCTCAGTAAGAGACCTAAAAACCAGAATCTCCTCCAACTGGGCCATATAGATCCAAGAACAACATTCTCACCGTTGAGGTTCCTTGAACCAACATAAATCTCCTTCCACATCCGCCACAGTCTTCTCCATAGTGAATAAAACCTGTTTTTAATAGAACTGCAACCCCCTACTATAACAGGAGTTACCAGCAAGATAAGGATAAGAGAAACCTGACCGAGATAATAATTTAATATCAGACTGAGTGAGGTGTGTCTCCTGGAGAAAAAGAATGTCAATTCTCAGTAATGAACAGTGTCGAAACATCTGAAGACGCTTGACCCGATCGAAGTCCACGTTACATTCCAAGAAGCAATTTTAGAGACATCTTAATGTTTTAAAAACAATAAACAAAATTCAAATATCCAAATAATCACAGAATTATAAAGAAGAAAAGATTTTCCAAGCTATACCTATTAATTTCAGCATAATTAAACCCAAAATAGGTCATCCCAAAAACAATCCCAACCCCACTTTCTTTATAAAACTAAAACCCCCATAACCGTAAGCACCATTGAAACATGAAACTTGAGGCCCAACAAGGGAACAATCAACAACCCATCAAACCCCCCCACCCAGCCAAAATCTGCCCCACAAATATCCCATAAGAACCACTCTGTAATAAGATCCCACCACCCACCTTAACTCTGATCCTGAAAAACCACGTTAGTAAACAATCATGCCTCCCAACCCCAACCCCCACAAAATCAACAGAAAACTCAAAACACCCCAAATAACTATTTACAAAGGAAGGCCAGGATAAATGTAATAACAGAAAATAGTAGACCAGCTCTGGCCATCCAAATCCCATTGCGAACCCTTTAGTCCCAGGTGAACAATACAAACAGCCACCCAAGCAGCAAGAATGTACCCATACCCTCAAAACAACTACCCAAATAAGTGCTTTCACCAGGGAGGAGTTAGCCAACCCCCCATCTTCAGGCTCGTAATAAGGCATCCAGCGAGCAGGCATCCAGAGGCTCGAGCCCAATCGCCTTCAGTCGCGATCGTATGCCATTTAAAAAGGAAAAGCAGAAAAGCTTGCTATGGCAAGACACATCAGGAAAACAACCCAGGTGTGAGAAAAATCAGGAGGCATCCCGAGATAGGCGCAGGATCCCCCGCCCACCCAATAAAGAGAGTGCCTCCACTCCACACATCGAAAAGACAAAATTCCCCAAAAAAAACCAAGCCGACTTACCCCTCAGCAGGACTGCCTAACGGATGAGGGTACTCGGGGAAGGAAACTCGCATCACGGTCGCTTCGGCACTGGGGTGATGTTTCCGAGGGGAACAATAAACGGTCGGACCAAAAACGTCCTCTCCCCAGGAAGTCCCTAGGGAAACGCCAACCCGAACCATAGTTCCCCCCGCCAGTCAACCTAGGAGCACCGCCAAGAGGATTCCTCCCAGCCAAACGATAGCCACCCATTCAGTCCTGCAACCAAGAAAAAGGAACCAGGTAAGGAAAAGGACATGCAAGGGAGGAAAGGGAGAAGGCAAAGAAGGGTCAGCCCCCCAGGAGAGTAGACAGAGGATTTACCTCGAAAGGAGAAGGGGAAGAAATACAACCAAATCCCCAGCTGGACTAGGCCATACCCCCCTGACCCCCCGACTAACAGCACCATCAGATTATTAAACAAAGGCAAATACAATCAACAGCATAACGAGTCAGCATCAGGAGAAAAGTAAGTCCTTCATCCAGCTTTCTTAAATAGTTCTGGAAGCCTGGAGGCTAGCTCGCTCAGGGCCATTTCTGGTGATGTGTAACTAAATACAAGCCTCCAATCGTGACCTTCAGGGTTGCAGGGTGAGGCCATCTTGAAGGAATTGAGGCAGCAACCAATTTGGATACCACGGATGAAGGCAACCCTTTTCTCCCATATTTCTTTCGAGGAGAGTCCTATGCGATTAGCTTAGGCGAGCCCATAAGATCTCCTTGAGCTCTCTGGCTTTAACAAAAACATGCTGGCGCTCAATGTAGCTCAAGAACTTCTCAGGATTATGGGCCGTGAGAGGAACCAGATGGGGGTCTGAGCCGCAGCGACCGGTGCGCACGTTCCAAATGATATGAAGAACTTATAGGGGAAGGCCCCACTACTTTCACCAAAAACTTCTGCAGAAAAGCCAAGAGATCAGGCCCTTCCTCCATCTCAGGTAGTCCAAAAATAAGCAGATTATTTCTGCGATTACGTCCCTCAAGGTCTTCTGCTTTACTTTGTAGCTTCTTGATTTGCTGTTTTAGGTCGCCTATAGCTTCTTCGGACTTATCCTGTCTTTTCTCCATCGAGAACCCTGGCCTCGACATCCTCCACCCTAGTAGAAACAGTCGACAGGTCCCCCCGAAGCGATTTCAGTTCAGCTGCAAGGTCCCTCAGAATGTCCTTAATGGGGCTAAGCTCCTGCATAAACTTGTCCTCAGTCAGGGGGAGGGCCGCTAGTGTCTTGTCTTCGGTCCGTTCCGCTTTACCCGGACCTTGATTCCGCTGCTTTTTCGCGGCCTTATTCGGAGAGGCAGGAGGGGTGTGCCTGACTGGGGCCTGCTTCATATCGGCCTCCATCCCTTCCGAAAGACACGCTATTCCCCGAGACCAATAGAAGGAACAACACTTCGTAGCGTAGGCAATCACCTCTGGTCACAATCTTGATAGCTAGCGATCGCTAATACCGAAAAGAAACCATTAATACGGCGATGAGAGGGGGGAGCTCCAAGCCAATGCAGCCGTCTAGACGGACGCCATCACGTGACCCTTCCTCAGAATTTTTGGCAAAATATCAAATCTCTTGTTGGAGGGTCTGCCATGGTACAGGCCACTGACGTGCATATAGCTGGGGCCAACTGCAATAACCCCCATACTATCTCCAATGCATTTAACTCCATGTTCTCAGACCTGCCTGCTCCCCCATCTACCCAGCTCCCTGCCCCTAAGCCTCTGGGTGGGCACACCCCTTGACCGCCCTTCTACCTTAAATGAGTCACTGTTTCAGAGACCCAGAAACTCTTGGCCGGGCTCTCCGCCCCACTCGGGGGCAGGACATGACAGCCTTGAACCAAAACTGCTCATGCTGGGGGCTCCTCTCCTTGCCTGGCCTGTGCCTCACATCTGTAACATTTCCCTCATCTCGAGGATCATCACTGACACTTGGAAGGTGGCCAGGGTTGTCCCTCTTTTCAAACAAGGTGACCCCAAAGATATCAAAAACTATCGCCCCATCGCCATACTCTCCGCAATCTGTAAGCTCCTTGAAAAGGCAGTTGCCGGACAACTCTCCCACTTCCTCCAAGGTTATGCTTTTCTCTCTCCAGCTCAACACGGCTTCAGAAAAGGGCACAGTACATCAACTGCACTTGCTGTGGTTACCTCTGAGATCAGGACTGTGACTGATCAAGGCAATCTGACTGGTGCCATCTTTGTGGATCTCTCAAAGGCCTTCGATCTGGTTGACCATTCCCTCCTCTGCTCCTCTCTCCAGTCTTTCGGGTTCTCCACCTCCTGCCCTTGCCTGGTTCACCTGCTACCTCGAGGGCAGGCAGCAATACACCAGCTTCAACCGTGCCCTCACTGTCCCCACTTCAGTTAACTGCGGGGTCCCCCAAGGGTCCGACCTTGAACCCATTCTGTTTTCCCTATTCATTAACGAACTGCCCTCTGTCACAACCCATGGGCAAACCACCCTATACATGGATGATCTTGTCATACTGACCAGTTCCCCAGAGATTACTGCCATCAACTCTAGGCTAAACTCTGACTTCGAACTCATCCAAAACTGGCTGGAGGGCCACAAGCTGTCAATCAACTTGGAAAAGACTCAGGCCACACTATTTGGCTCTGCAGCACAAATTAACTCCTGCCCTACTCCCTTAGCCATCTTTGGAACCAATGGCACCCTCCTGCAGGTCGAGGACTCTGTCAAGTATCTAGAAGTTACCCTTGACCTGCAACTGGATCTCACCGCGCATCTTAGGAACATATGTAAGGCCACAAATGGCATGCTTGGACTTGCCTACAGAGCCAAAAGCTGCCTCACCCCAGCAGCACTGCTCACCCTAGCCAGGGAGATACTTCTTCCCACGCTCTGCTATGGACTTGCAGCCTTTGCCCCTGTCCCAAAAACTAGTCTAGCAAAATGGGACACCACCTACAACAACATATGCCGCTTTGCACTCTGTGCCCCTTGACTTATGCATCGCTGTGAGCTCTACTCACGGCTTGAGTGGCTCCCCCCTGAAAAGCACCGTGCCTTTGCCTGGGTAACCTTGTAGATAACATAGTCAGAATGGCCACTCCTTCTGCTCTTGCCCTTCCCCTCTAACATGCATCCCCAACCTATAACTTAAAATCCAGCACGGCACTGGACTGCTTGGTGGCCAAGATCCGCACCCATACAGGGTAGTGGGCCTTCTCCGCCCATGCGCCTAGACTATGGAACTCCCTTCCTGCCTCAGTTCATGCCTCTCCCTCTCATCCCTGCTTCAAGGCATCCCTCTGGAGCTTCTTCAAATCAGCCTCTGACTGTCTATGTGTGATATAGACCTCAGTGGAGACTCTCACCTCCTTATTTCTCAACCTGAATGTGACAGCCTGACTGCTGTTGATACCGGCGGCAGTTGAAATTTTTGCTGAAAATCTGCACAAAGCACTTTCTGTCCTTCTGTCCAAAGGGGGGGGCCTGTTATTACTGTTATAACTGTACCTATATGTATCTTAGCTAACCCTGATGTTACTCCACACCTTGATGTTATCTTTCTGCTTATTCATTGTGTTATGATTCTGTGTTGCTATCTGCCTACATAACCATGTATGCCCATTGGCCTTTATGCTGCATCACCTACCTGTACCTACGTGATCATTGCCTGAGGCATCTGTATGTTACCTTGTCTCTGTTTGATGCATTGTATGTACCTTGTAACCCTCCTGGGTCACACCTGAAAATAGGCACTTGGCTGTCTAGTGTGCTTACCTGGTAAACAAAAGCAAATAAATAAATAAATAATTGTACTGTATTGTGTTTGACAGTCCCACACAAAAGACTAATAACCAAATTGGCCAGCCTGGGAGTGGGTCCCAGGGTAGTAGTCTGGGTAAAAAATTGGCTGGGCAAAGGGACGCAGAGGGTAATAGTAAACGGAGTCCACGCCGAAGAAAGGGGAGTTACTAGCGTGGTACCGCAGGGTTCAGTACTGGGTCCAGTCCTTTTTAATGTCTTTATAAGTGACATTGCAGAGGGACTGGAAGGAAAAGTATGCCTCTTTGCAGACGACACAAAGATCTGCAACAGGGTTGATACACAAGGGGGGTGGAGGATGAGAAGGGACTTGGCAAGGTTGGAGGAATGATCAATAGTATAATAGCTTAGAATCAATGGTATAATAGCTTAGAATCAATGCCAAGAAGTGCAAAGTAATGCACCTGGGAAATAAAAACCCAGGGGAAAAGCATACAATGGGGGGTATTAGCAACAACACAAATGGAAAGGGACCTGGGGGTAGACATATCAGATTACCTAAAGGTAAGCAAGCAATGTGAGAAGGCAGTAAGGATGGCTGGGGGGATACTGGGATGTATAGGGAAAGACATCACCAGTAGAAAACCGGAAGTTGTTATCTCTCTGTACAAACAGTTGGTGAGACTTCATCTGGAGTACTGCATGCAGTTCTGGAGACCCCATCTCTGCAAGGACATAGACTGGATGGTGCCAGTCCAGAGGAGGGCAACTAAAATGGTGCAGGATCTGCAACAGAAGCCATATGAAGACAGACTAAAGGAGCTTAATTTGTATACCCTTGAGAAAAGGAGGGAGAGGGGGGACATGATAGAAACTTTCAAGTATCTCAAGGGAATCAACAAAGTCCAAGAGAGTAGCATCTTTCAGAAAAAGAGATGTACAAGAAGACAGGGACACAATTTGAAGATAGAGGGGGGCCGCTCAGGGGCAATGTGAGGAAGTATTTTTTCACAGAGAGGGTGGTAGATGCATGGAATGGTCTTCCTGAGGAGGTTGTGGGGTCTAAAACTGTGGGAGAATTCAAGAATACATGGGACAGACATAATGCAATTCTGGTGGGAGGTAGGAAGAAGTAGGCTGTTGGTTAACTAGGATCTGCAGCTTATCCAATAGGTAAAGAAATGGGCAAACTAGGTGGGCCAAGTGGTCCTTATCTGCCGTCAAATTCTATGTTTCTGTGTTACTATGTATTTGTCTGCTCTCCTGTTCATTCATAGTTTTCCCTACATTCTAGTCAATGTCCTGTCAGGACAGTGTCATTAAGGTATTACAGCAACTGTGCAACACCCCAACCAGCTTAAATAGTATGATAGATCCGGCAAGACAGAAAAATGGAGACAGTAAAGAAAAATACAGTGTATGTATTAAAGCACTTTAAAAAAACATGTTTATCAGTGTAATCTATTAGGAATGGTTTGTAGGATGCATGAAATAACTGGTAGGATGTCAGATACTGAGTATATTTACTGTATAGTGGAGTAGGTTGGAGTATGAGCAGAGTTGTGGTTGGTAGTTAGGTTTGAATACTTATACAGTGTAAGTCTAGCTGTTTGCTCTCTGTTCCTGCTAAAGAGACTGCCACACTTTCAAGGCACCATGAAGACATAGAAACCCTCCTATGGAGGGCTCCACCTCTAGTCGACCCACAGGGATGAGGTTCCCCTATGCAAAGTTACCTTAAAAAGAAACCCACAAAAATTAAAGCTGAAGGTGTTGAAAAGAATGTTCAAAACACTTGCTTCATGTACTGGTATAAGTAACATGGCAAATGATGGATGAGATATTTGATAGAGAAGCAACTAACCAGGAATTTACTAAATCATCATCCAGACCCAACTTGCAGAGGAATTATATTATTATTTAATTATGAACTGAGGCATGGAAAAGAAGAAAACCTGCATGAAGAAAGCCCTGGGGATCCAAGACCGGAGGTCACCATCCCACCAGGCTTACTATACTATTTACCAGTTAACAATCTTAAATGATGATGTACAGTAACTAGTCTCTCTCCAGGAAGGCTACCAGAGAACACTCAAAGAGTTAAGCTAGACCCTCAGAGCTTTTCTATGTGGGGAATTACCCAGAAACAGGATTCCTGAATGTTCATGCTGTGAGTGGCCCAGTTTAGCAGGAAACTGAAGCAAGAATGCATCATTCTGCCCTTCCTCTGAAAGGAAGGCATGAGGATAACCAAACTGAGGCAGTCCAGAGAAGGGCAACCAAAATGGTGCAGGGACTGCATCAGAAAACATATGAGGACAGATTAACTGAACTCATAACTTAGAACAAAGGAGTGAGAAAGGTGATATGATTGAAACATTCAAACACCTTAAGGGCATTAACAAGGTGAAAGAGTCTAACATGTTTCAATACGATAAAAATAGCAGGACAAGAGAACACAGCGTGAGATTAGAGGGAGGTCAATTAAGGGGTAATGTGAGGAAGTTCTTCTTCACAGAAAGGGTGGTGAATGTATGGAAAGGCCTACCTCAGAAAGTGGTGAATATGAATACATTGCAGGGCTTTAAACAGGCATGGGATAGGCATAAGGGAGCAATACAAATGAGTATGAATAGATGGGCCATTGACAGAGCAAAAGCCAATGGCACATTCACAAGGTAGAAAAAGAAATGGGCAGACTGGATGGGCCTTGTGGTCCTTATCTGCTGTCAACTTCTATGTTTCTGTGAGAGCAGTGGGGTCTGGTTTAGTCTTGCAGAGAGAGAGAGAGAGAGAAGAGAGAGAGAGAGAGAGAGAGAGAGAGAGAGAGAGAAGAGTTCAGCCTCTCGGATGTGACTGGGCTAAGGGCCTGCAGTCCCACAGATGGTGGCAAGATCCCTGGAATTGGGGGGAACTCATTCCCTCATGCCTGGTCTCCAAGGAACAAGACTATTGGGAGGAGCTGGAGGGATGAACACCCCAGGGAACTTGCCTCAAGAGGAGCAGAGATCATCATCTCCAAATGGCATGTGTGAGAGGGTGGTGGGCCACCCCTCTAGGCAGCTCATAGTGAAATCCCTGGCAGGTAGCCAAATGAGTGTCATGTAGAAGGGGGTCTGGCAAGGGTTGCTAAGTCCAAGTGGGAGGGACCAGACATGGGAGTCTGCTTTTCATGCACATGGGCTATCAGTGTAGTGTAGAAAGGAGGCACACAGAGCTGGACCAGCCATGCTTTATGCACTTAGTAGTGAACTTCCCACCCCCCTACACAATTGTTGATGCCACCAACCCTACCAAGGCTGGCTATCCACCCTCACCCCTCCCATACATCTCCCCATGGTCTCCTATATACACCTACCTCCATACCAGGTCACATTCCTATCCTCTCCCTCACTCATTGCTCTGGCCATTCCTTGTTCTACCTACACAATAACCAAGCGACAACACTCCAGGACACTCAGACAGTGATCCTTCACCCTACTCAGAGTCATTGCCTTTCTCCTCCTCATCTCAGGGAATGTCCATCCGAACCCAGGCCCCGAGATGCCCAGCCCTAGCTTCTCACACTATGGGCTTAGAGTAGCTGCAATGAATATCTGTAGCCTGCCCAAGAAAAGAGCAAGCCTCCACTGCTGGCTACTGCAACATCAACCAGATGTTCTGGCCCTTACAGAAACGTGGCTCTCCAAAATATACCCGACTTAACGGTCGCTTTCCTTGGCTTCACCCTCCACAGAACTGATAGAGTAGGCAGGCATGGAGGGGGAGTGTGTGCGGTGTACATCCATGACTTCATCATATGTCATGAGCTTCCGATACCCTTGCTAAACCACAATGCCCAAGCCCTATCGCTAAAGATTACTCCTGATCCCTCTAGGGGCCCCCCTAACTTTGATTGTAGCATACGTCCCCTGAGAAACCAAGCTCAGGCAATACAGTCTATCGCTAACTTCATCTCCGGCTTCCCACCTAAAACAAGCACACCAAAGTCGGGGATTTAAATGAAAACTGCCTTTCCAGCATGACCTCGCAGATCAAAGACACTTTTGTTGCTCTTGATCATGTCCAGCTGGTCAACCAACCCACAAGGGTGAACTCCACTAATGGCTCTAGCACCCTACTCGACCTCCTACTCATAAACAGTCCCAACAAAATCTCTAATTTTGTGGTCCTCCCCGACTCACTATGTGATCATTCCCCCATTATATTCTCATGGTCATGCTTTCAGCAGAGGCCCAAACTGCACAAAATATCCCAGTGCCACTTCAAACCTAGTGGCCTTGCCAAACTTTGGAAATTCCTAACCTGCTGGGACTGGTTCCCAATCTCTCAGGCACCCTCCATAGATGAAGCCCTTGACTACTTTACCCGCTCATTTCATAAAGCCTGCACTATATATGCCCCTTTCTCTAATGTACAGACCAAGAAGCACAATGCTGCCTGGGTCTCTACCGAACTGCTCCAGCAGCTCAAATACAGAGATGACCTCTGGAGGAAAGCAGTTTCCTCCAGTTTACAAGGTGATAGGCAGGCCTATAAAGCAGCCTGCAACAAATGCACCTGGGCAATAAAGCAGGCAAAATCTGAATACTACAAAGCAACCCTAGCCTCCTGCTGGGGGAACTCGTGGCTGTTTTGGGATAACATCAAGGAACTGAATGGCAAAACCCAGCTTCTCCCCCATCCCTACTTACTGTAAACAATGTCCCTACCGCCAACTCGCAGGTTATAACCAACTGCCTTAATGCATCCTTCTCCGACCTTAGTGCTGTGCTCCTACGAAACTTCTTTGATCCTACTCCAGCCACCCAGCCTCCTAACCTACAGTATCCCGCTTTCCACTTCAAAGTAGTGTCCATGAGTGAGGCTAGGCCATTTCTCACCAATGCCCTCAGTGGTTCTTGCTACTGTAAGGACTCTTTTGACATGAGGGTCCTTGGACTTGTACTGATCACTGTTCTCTCTCCCCACTGACTGACATCCTAAACCACTCCCTCTGTCTGGGGCAGTTTCCTTCAACCTGAAAGACAGACACTATCACCCCTATACTAAAGAGTGGTGACTGTGCACTCTCCAATAACTACTGGCCCATCTCCATCCTCTCCCACTCTCCAAAGCCCTTGAAAAGATCATAGCCACCTAACTTACTGATTATCTTCTCACTTACAATCTGCTGTGCAGGGAGCAACATGGCTTCAGGCCAGGGCACAGTACCACCACAGCCCTGACTGAGTTCTCCAGTTACATTCACTCTGCCCTGGATAAGAAACACCTCATGGGAGCTATCTTCATTGGCCTGTCAAAGGCCTTTGACACTGTTTCCCACCCCTTACTCCTACGCACACTTCAACACCTAGGCCTATCCAGTAGACCTATAGCCTGGCTCACCAACTACCTCACAGCCCAGTTGCAATGTGTTAAAATACACACTGCTTTGTCCTCCACCTTTCCAGTCCACTCTGGGGTTCCCTAGGGCTCAATTCTTGGCCCACTGCTGTTCAGTAGCTACCTGAATGCCCTGCCTAAGTCATGCTCCAGTAATCTGTTGCTGTATGCAGATGATGCAGTTCTCTTTGTCTCACACCAAGATCCGAGATCTCTGCAACCATCCCTCCAATATGTGTTTAACCAGATCGAAAACTGGGTCACAGACCAAAGACTCATAGTCAATGTGAAAAAAAAACTAAAGCCATGCTTTTTGCCCATCAACAGAATAAGGCCAAGAATATACAATTATCAATCCTTTTCCACTCTCTCCTTCCTCTTGAGCAGATACACATGTATAAATACCTAGGCGTAACTTTTGACTCCCACCTCTCCTTCCACTCGCACATAAACAACCTGTCTTCAGCCATCAACACCCACATAGGGCTTCTGTTCAGGCACAAAACCTGTTTACCCCCGAAGCCCTTAGCCTGGCTGTCATCGCCTCAGTTTTCTCTCTCTCTCTCTCTCTCTCTCTCTCTCTCTCGTCAACTAAGGGCTTATTGTCTACTCATCCACTGATCATATGGCGCTAAACAAAATCCATCTAGTCATAAATAAGGCATGCAGACTCCTATCAGGGGCAGATAAGCATACCCACACCTGCACCCTGTATTCCCTGACAAACCTTCTAGTCCTGGATGAGAGAATACATTACCAAACCTGTCTCCTTACAAAAACAAATTCACCTGAGGCTCTCCCCACTGGGGGTATCTGCCGCACTCCAATCCTCCCACACCACGGCAAATACCCGCACCACCAGCAAACAGATATGGTCGACCCCGAGCCGAGGGTCAGAACCTCATTAGCCCAAAGGTCCTTCTCCTTCAGGGCACCTACTTGGCACAATGAACTCCCCTTGGATATATCCTCCATCCCCAAATTAAGTCCCTTCAAAGTAGCACTCAAAGAACATATACTTGCCTCTCGGTGGTGCCTATGTACCATCTAGTTAGGCTCTACCTTACTGCTACATCACTGTCAACCCCCTGACAAAGCCTTGTGGCTGCTCACATATGTTTACTATGCTAGTCTTCCACTCCGCTGTAGTAACAGTCATAGCTAACCAGCACCTGAAGTATGACCAGTTTGAGATCTGTTATGACAGCTGCTGAACTCTGCCTAATTTCTCCAAAATGTAATGTGAAGCATGATTGTATGCAACTGTAATCATGTACTCCTGTTGTTAATATAATTTTTGTGTGTAACCTATAATTCCACCATGCTGTTACTGTGTATTATATATGTTCTGTTTTTTTGTACTCTTACACGGAGCCTTTGTAAATGAGTCTCAGACTCAAAGGTTGTAATCCTAAAGTATGTTAACTAAAAATAAATAAACAACTAAAATAAATCATATACTGATATGCTTTCCATAATTGTTATCCTTCTGGGCATATTGAAATATGTGCCAGTACAGCTTGCCCCCCAGGTAAGTGCTTTCCCTGCTTGGGGAGAGTGCCACCACACAAATGTTCTTGGGAGTGCCAGGGCTCCATGAAACCCAAAAGGGAGTTTAGGGTCTTGTAAGGCTGAAAGAGACCTATGTACTCAGTACAATATGCAGCTGTGCTCCTTTATTTAAGGGGGTGGACCTGGAAACTAATGTAATCACAAGTTGGGTAATAGGCCTCACAAGAAGCTGGGTACCATCAGACCAACAGCCACATATGGTATGCACACTAGAGGTGGGGTAGCTATGTGAAAGCCCCAGGAATATGTGATGTGATGTATGTGTAGGGCATGGCTCAAGTAAGAATTTGTAGTATAAGTTGTGCAAGTACCAGCAGAACAAGCAAGCTGTTGTTGGCAAAAGATCCAGAAAGGGCCAGCAGATGGTGCATCACACACAACATACAGAACAGCACAGCGAGAACAAGCATTAGCATGAGGTGAAATACAAAGGCAAGAAGTAGCCCATGAAGAAGAGTACAGCAATGCCACAATGAGCCAACAGTAGAAAGAAGAAAGCACAGTGGAAAGCAGACAAAATGGTGTCAATAGCTCAGTGGCAGAAAATCCAAAGGATAGCAGAGCAGGAGCTGTGGAAGTGGTATGGAGAGATAGCAGCAGAGAAAGCCTCATGAAACAATGGCAGCTGGAATGTCCAAGAGCAGTAGCCTGAAAGCAAGAAAACCAGGGAAGCATGAAGGCAACCCAGGGAAGACAATGCAGACTGCTGGAACAGGCAGCAAGCAAGCAGCCTTGTGGTGAGGAGGTAAATGGGCAAGCCAATAGCTGTGTGACTCAGGTAAATGCTACAACAAAATGAGCATGGTTGAAGTTTCACTTGTTGAGGGTGTGGTATGTGTCACACACTGCCCCACCAAAACATGGAAAGTCTTTATATGTACTGTAAGTAAATATGTCTTTTCATTTTAGCAGGCAATTTGCTTTTAAAGAACAGTTACTGGATATATTGCAGATACTTTAAGCACTCCCAGTACCCCACAGATTTTTCCTGTTAAACCATCTGCACCCATTTCCCTTTTATCTAATTATTTTTCACTATTTATGGCAGTTCCCAGTTGTACCAGCTTCCCGTTAATAGGAATGGGAGAGCTGCGAAAGGTTCTGAGGTTTTGAAGGATCCTGCTGAGCTATGGGAAGTTTTGATAGTAACTGCACAATATCAGATATTTCAAATTAATTATTTATAAATTCAATGTACAAAAAAACAGATTTTAACTTACTTTCCATTCCAAAGCTATCAGTGGGAAAGGAAATGGCTAGTATAAAGTTATCGGACTGTAAAACCATCTTGGAGTTGTACTTAATACACTCAGTGTCAAGTAACTAAGTTGTGCCCTTTCTGTAACACAGCTGTGAGCATGGCCACTAAATACATGCCTGGCCCACATGGTCCTTACACCACTCTCCACAATTGCCAGCTTTCTACATCTTATCATTATCCACATTCTTCCTTCATGATAAACACCTGCTGGGAACGTACATAAAGCTCCCAAGCCAGTCTTTGTAACATTTTCAGAACCTTTTAAGGACTTAAAAAAGGTTCTGATAACATTCTTTATGGCAGAGGTTTTGGAAGGTTCTGATCTTATCTAAGTCAGGTCACCCACCCCTAATCTTTTACACTGTTGTGAATAATACCCTGACAATATTTGTTATAAATTGACAGTATCAGTATGGCCTCAGAGATTAGATTTTTTTCATCCCAGAGCATGACTCAAGATTCTACAGAAGGCTTTGGCCCAATTAGAGCTGTTATTTGTAGCAGAATTCAGAGAAATCCTTCAATTTCTTCTGCAATTTCTGCTCCCCCCCCCAATAATATCTGCTGATGGGAAAATTATACCACAAGCAGCCATCTCTGTAAGACGTGGTGCATTCACATTCAAGGCTGTGCAAATTTGTAACTTTATTTATATCTCCCAGCAGAAGTGGGCCACATCTGCAACAAGAAATTGCTATACAGTAGTTGTGGTACTATGCGGTTACATACACATTTTTTTTACCTCCTGCACTTTGATATAAGATCAGAATGTGCCATGACCTGTGGCATTTCTATGGTAAATGTAGCCTAAATGGACCATGGAACATCAGCTTCCATGGCAGCAATGCTTAATTGCAACTTGTCCTGGTGTCCCCATAAAAAGCATATGTGTCATGTTCACAGTCTCTGAATTTTTACTGTGGCTATGATTTAAAAGTCAGATCTGATCAATGTTGTGTTTAAGTACTGCTTTATGTTATCAAGTCTAGTTCTCATGGAGTACATACCCGTCTCCAATAAGCTTTACATAGGCTAAACAGTAACTGGTTCACTAGAATAACATTTCATAGTTTATGACTCCAGACTAGTACTGCACATTTTTCACAGACTGTGTAAAACAGATTTTCTCTAATAAAACACTGCTATTTATGACTTCAAGCTTATTCTCACAACACTGTAACCCCTAAAGCCAATGTTGTTTCTGACAGATATTTCAACAAATTCCTTATCTTGTTAGGAAAACATACTTGCTTAACATCTTCCTTAATGTGTGTTCAAACCGTTCCATGGAGGAGTTCCTAGTTGTTGTATTTTCTGCATTATTTTCTTCCCAAGTGGCCTGGACTTAAAGGTCTTCACTACAGCTCCAGCTGTAAAAGCACATCTGTCACTTTCAATTAGAGATTGACAGCTTCCTATAGCCAAGGGGCAAGCTAATGCCATTAACCTTTTAGTCCTATAGGAACTTGTTTGGCACCTACTTTCCAAATATGGCACACAGCTAGTTAGGCTGGACAGGCAAAAGCTGCTGTACTATGTGTAAAGGCCGGCAAAGGAGGTAGGACATGTTTGTTTTAAAGTGTTCTATGTGCACTGCATAAAAAAAACAAGATAATTCTTTAGTAAGTGACAGCATTATGGGAATGACTGCAGGCAATAATTTAATACTGTATATTATATGCTGTATATGCTACATTAGTTGTTTTCCATTTTGTTATAGGTTCCACAGCAGAGCACAGTATGCACCATGGCAAAGAAAGATCTGGGTAAGTGGGCCCTTTGTAATTTAATTTCAGTACATAAGTACTCTACATGGGAATGTAATGGAATGCAGTAAGACTGGGTGGTCTATTGCTACCCTGTCTATTATACTAACAGTGATAACCTGACATCGCTTTTCCCTTCAGGTATTTGTTGAGCCTGGTCTTGAAACTCAAAATGCTGTCTACTCATCACTTTCTCTGGTGTTAATGTGTTCCACAACCCTGTTACTCTCTGGATGTTAAATATGATAACTTACTGTATATCCTTCCTGACTGTTCTCCCCTCTTAGCTGCCCCCTCCCAGTTCTGCTCTCCTCAGTTCTGCTAAATGGTCAGTCCTGGACTTAATTTGTATAAACTTTCTTTATTTAGGATACCTGAATCATATCTCCCCTCAAATTTCATATTTCTAGGCAGAACACCCCAGGTGCTCCTGCCTTCCATCATATATCATGCATTAAAGCATCATTATCATTGTAGTCCATTGTTTTACCTTTTTTAGTTCCTAAATATTTATTTTTATTGTTCTGTTGATTTATCATTTTTGGCTATAAAAGGCATACAGAGCTGTAACAGCTTGTTTCCAATGTGCCTAGGGGGTGGGCTACATTTACCTGTTTTGCAGATTGGAAGACTGTTGGCTAGGACAATGGGGGAGATGTCCTACTCTGTGATAGGTGTCACTGGATATTTAACTTCTACCTGGACTGCCACCAGCTTTGGGAAGAAGGGACCTCAGTATACTGTAATGTGTCTTCTGAAGGATGACTCCGCCCCTAGTGTCAGTATTGGGTAATGCTGTGCATACCTCAAATAAGATTTCCCAAATACCACAAATATTATGGTCCCCACTACTTGGATCTGAATATTCAATACTGAATAGTTGTCAGTATTTGGTAATATTTGGGAATCAATACTTGGTGAAATTTCACTATCTCAATGGAGTATCCAAGCCAGTCAGAGACCATTTCTGGAAGTCACTGCAGCAATCTCATGCAATCCTGTGACTTGCTCAGTCAGTGGCGAAAAAAAGACGGATGTGATATGCTATGTGTTCTCTGGTAGTCTGAGAGCCAATGTGCTGCTAAATCTTGTCTAATAACACTTCAATGGTGATAGTTGTTTCAGAAAAAGTGTGCACTTGTAGAGTGCAAGGGTAGAATTTGTGACAGGGGTGTTTTTGGGGGGTTAGATATTTGTGATATCCATTTCTGCTGCTGTTTGCATTCAGACTGAGGTCTCTATGTGGAGACACTGGGGGGACACACAAAGCCTATGCGAAGATATAGTTTCCTATTGCATACAAATTTAAGCATAAGAGAATATTGCTCTATGTCCAATTTTCAGAGATAGGACATAGCTAAGTCTAGTTGTCTTAGTTCGTTCCAGTTTGCAAAGTTCAAATATAATAGTGCCTGGACACAATTTACTAACCAAGTGTAACTCAATCTATTATATTGTGCAGCTATATTTAGGGTTAGTACAAACTTTTAATGTTATAGGCCAATTTTTGTAGGGTAATAACTTTGGGCAGGTTCAACAGATCTGCTTGAAATTTTGCACGCGTCTTTGGAACTGGCAGATCTATTGATATGCCAAATTTGGTTTGCGTCCCTTGTGTGGTGTCTGCGATACAGAGTGTTAAAAAAAAGAGATTTTTATGTTTTTTGTTATTTTATTTGTCAACCTGTATCTTAGAAATGGCTATAGCTATAGGGCTGACATTTCCAGGGTAGAAAGCTTTGGTCTCACAGACTTGCCTTTTGAAGGTTTGGTGAAAAAATATTAATCTGTTCCAAAGTTATGAAATGTTCTTTTTTCCATTATTTCCTATGGGAATAAAATAGATGTCCCTGGAGGCATAGGATTCTAATTCAATGCAGAATCTTGCATCAGCATAGGATTCTAGTTAGATGCAGAATCCTGCAATGAACTGCTATGTTAGATTCACAATCCTGCATTGAAGTGGCATTTTATGATGCAGAGTCCTGCATTGAACTGCCATGTTGTGATGCAGAATCCTGCATCGAACTGTCATTTTTCCAGGTGTACCCCTTTGTAATTATTGTTTGCCAACATCGAGGTGCCCAATTCCAGTGTTGGCATTTCTTTAACCCTCCACTACTGTGGCACACAGGGGAGACCATTTGCAGTGCACCAAAAGCATTAACCTTCTGATATCTTTCTGTTTCCAACATTGGGATGCCCTCCCCCAGAGTTGGATGCCTCCCCACCACCCCCACAGCCCATTCTTATTATTCTTTGCTGACATCAGGGTGCCCAATCCCCATGTCAGGATTTATTTCTCCCTCTATTACTGTGGTATACTGGGGAGACCACCACCGGTGTGCCAAAAAACTTTACTTTTTTTCAGTGTTGTTTCTGACACTGGGAAGCCCACACCTGGTGTTGAATGCCCCCCCCCCACCATTCTAATGTTAATAGTGTTCACCAAAATTGGGGTGCCCAATCTTTGTGTTGGTATTATGAACCACCCAGCACAATGGGGCACTGGGGAGCCCACTCCCAGTGTCCCCCCAAAAAGTTATTCCTGCCATAAAAAAAAGAAAACTGTTCCCCGTCTTTTTTTTAATCCTAGAAAAAAGAAAACAGTCCCTCATCATCTCTCCTGTCTCCCTCCCTGTCCCAACCCTCCCACTGAGCACCCAAC
This sequence comes from Neoceratodus forsteri, assembly GCA_016271365.2. Classification (NCBI taxonomy): domain Eukaryota; kingdom Metazoa; phylum Chordata; order Ceratodontiformes; family Ceratodontidae; genus Neoceratodus; species Neoceratodus forsteri. The sequence goes on from CM057452.1 coordinate 1,880,407,244, forward strand.
CTTCCCACACACCCCCCCACCCTATACTTACCACTGAAGGTTGGCAGCTGTCATCTTCTCTGGACTGGGACACGTCTGCACTCTTCAAAGCCCAACGGCAAACTGAGAAATCAAGGTTGGCTCATATTATGGCTTTCAATGGGGTTTTCAACTTATGTTGATATCTCAGCCAATTTTAGGAATTTATACCCAAATTTTCAACATGGGGTTCTTGGGACCCCACCTCATGAACACTGTCATTTTGTTATTCGGTCCCGAAAGGTGATTTTGCGGTCGCTACGTGGAATCACCTTTCTGAACTGACTAATGAAATTACAGTGCCAGTGTTAATGAGGAAGTCCCAAAAAGCCCATTTTTAAAATTTTGTGCAAAAATTCCCCAAAATGACTGCATTACAAGTGTGTGTTGCACCGTTTCTATGCATATTTGTAACTTTGCCAATTGTTAATATTTTCACTCCAGATTTTCAACATTGAGGTTTTTTCACACCTCCTCATGAACAGTGCAGCTGTAATTTTTCACATCCTGCCCAAAATGTGTTTTTGCAGCTGTGGCTAAGCATGGCGCAGTCATTGTGTGAAATCAACTTTTGGGATGTACTAATGAAATCACAGTTCCAATGCTCATTAGGCGGGGTCCCAAAAAGGCATGTTGAAAATCTAGTGCAAAAATTCCCCAAATGACTGCCTTAAAAGTGTGTGTTGTACAATTTGTACGCATATTCATAACATCAGCAATTTTTAATATTTTCACTCCAGATTTTCAACACTGAGATTTTTTAACACCACCCCATGAACAATACACGTGTTATTTCTCACATACTTTTTTTATTTATATTCTTGGCTGGGGGGGTTGTACCTTTGTTTCCCCATCCAGCCAGCCCTCACGGCCCCCACCCCGGCAGCGGTCAGAGCTCACCACTCTGACACAGCCCTTCCCATGTCACTTCACAGTGGGTACTTACGCCACCACCATGGAGACATGGAGAGTGGGTACAGGTGGGAGTTTACTTGAGCGCATCTGTGGTGATGTTGGGGCAGTTGTCATGCTGCCTGAGGTTTTCTCTTTATAGTAATAACCCCTCTGGCGCTGGTGGGCAATGGCATCAAGGACGCTGCAATGCACACTTCCATATGTTGTACATCTGATGTTGCCAACACCATACTCTTCTGTTGGCCCCCAAGGTTGTACAGCCCCCAGCACTGCCAGGAGCCTGCACTTCAGTAGTCATTCCCACCCACCCTCACCAAGGAGATCTGTCCCTGGGACACTTAATCCTCCTCCTCCTCCTGGCTGACCCCTGGTGGCCCATGCCTGCTCCAGAACACGGGCCTCTGGAGTGGCACGAGGTGTGGTATCCAGTGCCTCAACCCTCAGCGTCACCAGGCTGGCTGTCATTTCTCACATACTGTTCAAAATGTGTTTAAGCAGCAGTGGCATTAAATGGCACAGTTGCTGCTCAAAATCACATTTGGTGACTGAGTAATGAAATGAAAGTGTCAGTGTTCATGAGGTGGGATTCCAAAAAGGCTGTGTTGAACATCTGCAGCAAAAATACCAAAACAGCTCCCATAAAACTGAGATACTATTATACTATCTCTAAAAGTAAGGAAATTAATTAACAAAAACCTTGTTTAAAACAAAGTTAGGGTTCTAGACATAGGTCTTCACCCAAAGTGATACAGGTCAGGAAATTGGATGTTAGGGTTTACAACTGTTATACCCCCCACCAAACCCTATGATTGGAACCATGCCCCCCACCCTCCACACACAAATAAGCGTCAGGGTGTGCCTTAGGGTCATGGGCCCCACCTCACCCAACCCTACCATCACAACACCATCTCTACCCCACACACCAACAAGCATCAGGGTGTCTTAGGATTGTGGCTGTGAGGTTCCCTAAGGGGGCCACAACTGCAGAAGGCACTGAAGGATACAAAATGTCCTGTGCAACCACCAAGGGGAAGGGAAGTTAACTAACTGGTAGAAGAAAAGAAAACTGGAGTCCACCTAAGGCCAGAGAATACAGAAGTACAAACATATGTACATTTGTTAAAGAGTTTCAGTTTATCACAGATGATCACACCAGCCAGAACCAAAATGGTCAGCAGAGGTCAGTCAGCTGATTACTTGAAGTGTGCACTCCCATTTATTCAAATGAGTTGGTGATTGGAAGGTCTAAGCCTGTCTAAGCCTGTTGCTGTCCCTCCAGTGGACTACTTATGCTTTTCTCTAACCTCTGGGCACCTAAGGGGGTGGGTGCTGAGTGGTTAAGGAAGTGGTGTCACGTCAATTCATTATCAGTAATACACTCCACAATGATTTGCTTCCTCTTTCCCGCACATATGAAATATCACAGAAAGATTTTATTCATATTTTTGAACATCCCTCTATTAATAACTCACTTTACAGTGCAACACATGAACTTTCCTGGAACATGTCCCGAGTTCTGAAGGGGGTAAATTGTTATGGTGCAAACTGCTAGTAACGAATTGTCATGGAGCAAACTGCTGGCAATGAATTGTCATGTAGCTTAAGGAAGGTGGGTGTTGTTTTGTTCTTTTGTGGGGGTGGATAGTGGGCAACTTCTATTGGGTGAATGGGCTGAGAAGGGGATGGGTGTTTATATTATTTTCACCAGTGGAGGTGGGGATGAGGGTGAATGAGGATTGATAAATGGTTGGGGGATGGACAGTACATTTCTTGGTGATGGTCAGGGTTGGGGAACATGGTGAAAATGTTGCTGCTACTTGAGGGTGGGGGGAGGCAACATCAAGGAAAACAACAGACAGTAGGACTCTGCTACTACATGATGTTGCACTTTACACTACTTTGTAAGTGAAGCGTCACATCTCAGAGTCTTTGCCAGGTGAAATGTTATGCAAAGGGACACTTCACTGGCAAATTACCATTTTGTATAGTCTTCACCTGGCAAAGTAGCCACTTCTGTATGCAAAGCACTACACTAAGGACTGTGTGAAGTTGCATAACGTCATATAGCACTCCATTGGATTTCCACTTAGCTACTCTGAAGAAGGCGAGCTGTCCCTGGGATGCTCAATTCTTCTTCCCCCAACTGACACCAGTGACTTGAGTTTGTGCACAAAAGTGGATTGCCAGCATCATAAGTGACAGTGCTACCGCTGCACCAATAACCCAGTACTAAACAGTGTTTTATTTGTAATAAATATAAAATTATGACTGTGCAAATGACAATTAATTAAATAATTAATTATGCATGGTCAGTTTTTAAACCCATTTAGGAAGCGTAAATGCTAAGTTTAGTATAGTGTAGACATTTTTATAACTAATTTGCATATTTTAAAAGCCCAGTTTATATACCAAAACATTAGCAATTTATATTTTTAAAATGATTTTCTATTAGCAATACTACTTTGCAGCCTGTAATGAATAGCTCTGAGAACAAACCAAGTACTTGTAGGCACTACACCTAAAAGGAAACCTCTTTCTTGAAATATATAAACACATCTGAACTATTTTAATACGTGAGAGGGAGATAACTGCTAAGAATAAGAAAAAATGAAAGCTTTGTGTTTGGGTAGAAAATGAATTAAGTTTCTTTTGCGGGAAATGGATGTCCTTATTCCTTCTACTGCTTCCCTAAGGTGCTTGAAACTTTGTTTCAGAATTTCCTTGTCGTGGGGACGCTAATATATTTCTTCAAAAAATGTATTCCATGCTCCAAATTGTTCTTTAAAATATCTTTTTATTGCCCTATGTTTCACTCATGCTGGTGAGCTTTTTCATGGGTCCTATTCCTTGTGCTCTGATTACCTACTCCTTGTAATATTCTCTGTTTACATATTGCTTTAACTTCATTTCTTATCCTTCTCCATATCTGGACTAAACATGCCATTCTGGCTTCCGCAGCCCTCGAGCCATCACCTTTTTATGCTTTTGTTTGTATTTAATGCATCTTGTGTACTGGTTTTGTTTGTAGCCACTTATGTGCTTGCTCCTTTAAAGCAGCAGTACTAGATAAAAACAAAAATTGGATCTTTGCAATAGTTCATTCCCTGTGAGCACTTACCTTGCTAATCTTTTTTGTTTTCACTGTACTATCACCTGGTAATCCTTCTCATTTTCACTGTACTATCACCCCATAATTTGCTCCATTTTTCTTTGTTTTTGTTTACATTTCTCCCACCCACCATGTTGAATTGGAACCCTTTGCTGTTTACTGCACATGCACATGACTCACATCACTACGCAGGGACAGTGGGAACATGCAGCACAGGGTGCCATGAAAGTAAACAAAAGATGTGATGCGATGTGAGGGGGAGTTCAGCTGCAAATTAGGCAGCAGCCATATTTACTGTAGATCCACAACAATGGAAATACATTTGAAATATCTAAAATACAAAAGATCACTTTGCGTGCTTCCAGCCACAAAATAGAGTTTTGATAATAACTTTCTGATTATCTAGTACTGCTGCTCTAAGCATTTTTAAGTTCACTGAGCCTACTGGGTGTGAACTTATTGCTACTAGCAGCCAGTGTGAAAGCATGAAAAATAAAAGCTGATCGCTGTTCAGTCACGAAAGAAGTACATGTGGAATGTTACCAATTCCACACATGTGCAGTACCACTACTGCTTCTGCGCATGTGCAGAAATGAACAGCATGGGGACATGCTGCATATAGTTTAGCGACTGCCTTTCTTTGACAAAATTGTCACTGGACAGTATAAAACAACCTTTTAAACATTTCCTCCATTAAACTCCATGGAGCTGTTTATTTAGAAATGCAGCAAACTTTCAGCATTGACAAATGCTTGTTTTACTCTGTTCCATTGCTTGAAATCTGGTTTTCTTTCTGTGGCATTTATGATTCATGGACAACCATTCAACAGGCATATTAAATTATTGTTAGTCATGATCACAGTGATGGTCTCTGAAGACTACACAGACCTGCGAACATAATAAATGATGATCATTTATGAAACAACATGGTAAACTCCTCTTTTCAGCTGGGTAAGATTCTCTTAAAGGGAACTGTCATCAACAGGGTTTCTTGATGTCTGAAAAACAATAACAAGCTCATTTGAGTGAGCCAAGGTGTTTATCTGTGAGTCTTTGCAGTCCAGAATTATTCGTATGTAAATCAGTCTGTAATTAAGGTCTAGGGACAGCCACATGTTTCAGGCTCCTGACAGGAAATGATGTCACCGAGGATCTTGGACCTCCATTAACTGTAGGTTAAATAGGAAATTGTCTGTTTTATTAAGTGTGTTTTAAGGCATTATTACAACACTTTCTACATTTATAATAATTGTTTTGTATGTGCATTGAAACTAGTGAGTTATCACTCTTACATTTCAAACTGTTAGACCAAAATCCATCTTTAGGATTGCTTTAACCTCTGGGCTATACTGCCAGCTGATCATTAAAAACTATGTATCTCAAGGCTGGTTCTGTGGTGCCAACAGGTATTGGGGCCCCATACTGTATCAGGATTTCTAAACCCTAGCTGTGTTCATGTCAGTGCAGATTGCTGGGGCTGCCATAGCACTAGCTTCTCTCTTATTCCATTCCCTCTCTTACAGCCTTTTCTCTTACAATTTTGGGTGTAAACCCAGGTTTCACAATGCAAATGTGGCTATGTACCTATTGGCCTGGCATCATGGGGCCAGCCTTGAAATGTATAGTTTTTGATTAACAGCTGGCAGTACAACCTAGAGGTTAAAGCAAAGAGCTGTACACAAGTTTCATTCATCCAGCAGAATGGGGTTTGATTCCAACATTCTGTGCTTGTATATTGTGTGACCAGAGTAAATCACTTAACCTTCCTGTGCTCCCAAAACACACCCAGAAATAAGCTGTAGCTGTGTGCCTTTTCTGGACAAAGACAATAAAAACAATCAGAGCATGTGTTATGATTCTGAAAACATTATGATCTTTCTATCCAGATCTGACTGAAAAGAAAAACAAATAGGACACCATTAATTGTTTATTAATTGCAAAAACACATGGCTGGACAACATTGTTTAAAAAAGCATAATCTGAACTGCATTATTAAAATATAGAATAATATACGTGTGTGTGTGTATGTGTGTGAGGATGACCAGAATTTTACACACACTTAAGGTGTGGAATGCTACATTAACCCCGATGACAAAGTCTGAGTGGTTTATAAAAGCATTCCACACTGAGGATGAGTGCAAAATTCTGTTTTTTACACCCACCCACCCATATATTATTTTATTAAATTAATGGTGATAATTTTTCCCTTTCAGAGCAGTTTAGTTAGTGTAGCACTTCTGTCAGACACACACACCATATCTCTCCTTTTGTGTTTGTTTGTTTTTTTCTTTCTTTTTTTACATTACAGTGGGAATGGCATTCTGGAAAGTTGTGGTCTGTCGGCATGGCTATGGAGTGTAAGACACACTCGAAGGGTATGGGCAGCAGGATCAACCAGATTGATTTTTTTTTCCTTTACAGTAGAATATCCCATTCCATCCAAAGTATTTCAGTAAGAAACTGTTATACTTTTAACTTCATGAAAAGAAGCAAAATACTCTTTTAATAATAAATTTCAGGTTATGCCTGTTTTAACTGTGTTGTCCATCTATGTGTATTAGCAATTAATAAACAAATAATGGTGTCCTATTTTTTTCTTTTCAAGTCAAATCTGGATAAAAAGCATAATATTTTCAGAATCATAACACATCCTCAGATTGTTTTTACTGCCTTTGTCCAGGAAAGACATACAGCTACAACTTGTTCCTGGTTATGTTCTGGGAGCACAAGGAGGTCAAGTGACTTGCTCTGGTTACACAATATACAAGTAGAGCATAATGGAATCAAAACCCATTCTGCTGGATGAATGAAACTTGTTCACATCTCTTTGCTTTAACCTCTAGGCTATATTGCCAGCTGATAATCAAAAATGTCACATTTTAAGGCTGGCCCCATGATGCCAGGCCAGTAGGTACATAGCCACATTTGCATCTTGTAGACCAGAGTTCACACACCCAAAATTGTAAGAGAAAAGGCTGTAAGTGAGGGAATGGAAGAATACAGAAGTTGGTGCTGTGGCACCCCCAGAAATCTGTACTGATATGAACACAGCTAGGATTTAGAAATCCTGATATCGAGCCCCAATACCTGTTGGCACCACAGAGCCAGCCTTGAGATGTGTAGTTTTTAATGATCAGCTGACAGTATAACCTAGAGGTTAAAGCAACCCTAAAGATGGATTATTTTACTAACAGTTTGAAATGTAAAGGTGATAACTCACTAGTTTCAATGCACATACAAAACAAATATTATAAATGTAGAAAGTGTTGTAATAACACCTTAAAACACACTCAATAAAACAATTTCCTATTGAACCTACAGTCAATGGAGGGCCAATATACTCGGTGACATCATTTCCTGTCAGGAGCCTAAAACATATGGCTGGCCCCAGCCCTTAATTACAGACTGATTTACATATGAATAACTCTGGACTGCAAAGACTTACAGATGAACACAATCGCTCACTCAAATTAGCTGTTTATGGTCTTTCAGACATTAAGAAACCCTGTTGATGACAGTTCCCCTTTAATAAGTTATCAGAACTATCAAAGGGCTACCTCAGATCTGGAAATAACAACCTTTGAGGTTCAATATGCTTATGTAACTTAGTGTGGTGTTGTGCTTATGCAGCTTGCTGAATAAACTTTGTTGCAGCTGTTCACCTCTCTGTGCCTTGGGAATACTACCCTCTAGGGATGCTGAAGGCAGGAACCCAGGAGAAGAGTTCCACCCCTAGAGGTGCCATGGGAAGGATTTCCTTAGGCTAAATGTAGCGTAGTAAAAGCTCCCAAGGAGAGGGGTTAGCCACTGGAGAAGGATAGGAAGATGTTGTGGCAAAGAAAAAGGCTTCTGAATGAAGCAGAAAGGAAGGAAGGGTTTAAATAGGTCAGGCAGGGAGGTGTGGCAGTTGCTTCAGCCATTGAACTACAGGCTTACAGCCTTTCAAATCAGTGTGCTTATGCAACTTAGTGTGGTGTTGTGCTTATGCAACTTGCTGAATAAACTTTGTTGTGGCCATTCACCTCTCTGTGCCTCTGGAATGCCAGCCTGTAGGGATGCCAAAGGCAGGAACCCTGGAGGAGGGTTCCACCCTTAGAGGTGCTATGGGAAGGATTCCCATAGGCTAAAGGTAGCTTAGAAAAAGCTCCAGAAAGAGTATAGATTGGAAAGTATTGCAAAGGTAATGAGATGATTAGAAGGAACTGCAGATGTAATGAGTTAGTATTGAGTTTGGAATCTATGCATGGTCATCAGAGATTAGGGTAGTGGTCAGAGACAACTGAAATGAGTAATGGCTTGAACGTAGGTCAAATTAATTATAATGGAGGCATGACTTCCCAAGGAGAGAGGGAATGGCAAAGGAGGGCCACCATCCAGCTCCATCCAACAGTGGAAACCTACCTACGGAAACTAGGGAATATATTATGAACAACTGACTACATATTATGACCTTTGGCACTGAGTAGAGGAAAATCCCTCTTTGAAGAGGAGGAAACCTCTGCGGACTGGAGGACTAGGTCACCATCCATCCAGGCTAGGGTTTTTTTTTTAGTGATGGCTCTGCTGCTGCAATTTAGAAACCCAAGCTGAAGGGAGGAAAATATTCTGATTTGAAGGAAAGCTCACATGATCCCTCTAATGGGAACACCATGAAGGGTTATGAGAGACATCTGCAACAATGGAAGCTCTGAAGGTTGAGTGGGACCCACAAGTTGGGAGGAGGAGAGCAATGACCACTGAGGCACTCAGCTGGCCTGCTGACTAAATCAGACCAGGTGAACCAAAAGCGGTCATGGAGAGGATATTGTAGAGGGCACTACCAAACCCAATTTGGCCAGCTAAAGTAGTGCTTTTGGGCATGAGGGCCCCATCCCTTGTAGCTGAAGTCTTAAATTCTACATTGAGAGGTGCCATAGATGGTGAAAAGGGCTAAAGCTTCACCCGGATTGAGGACATTCCCACTATGGGCCAGACAAGAAGGACCCTGCCCCGAGGTTCATATGCTCAAAATGCAGACGTTGATGCAGAGAGAGACTGTCGGCTGCAGGAAAGCCCTGAGCCATAGAAAGTAATGATCATGGCTGACAAACCTCCAATTTATGAAGCAGAGCAGACCGATAACTATAAAGTGGTACATATGAGATGGCTGGGTGAAGCCAGTGGCTGTCAGTTAGGTACTGGTATACTGTACAATTGTCTGCGATGATTGCCTGATACAATGGACTGATATGATTGATTGATGAGACTGATGGATTCGAATGCTTAATATGATTGAGTGATACGAGCAGAGCCAGAAAAAGCAAGCCAACCAATTCCACTATGGAAGCCAGATTAATGGTGTCATGGAATGTAGGTGATCAAGTAGTGAGAGGCTGTGAAGCCATTAAGCAGTGAGAGGCAGTGATGCCAGAAATTGATTCAATGAGGTTTAGTAAATTGAATCGATGAGGTTTAGCAGTGATTGCTATGGTTGCAACATAAATAGAGAATTTATATGGGTGTCATGAATGCCATAAATGCCTTTAAGGGGGAGTTAAGTTATTCGAGTAAGGAGCATTTGCAACATAGTAATGGAATGGAACAAAAATCTTAAAATCCATGTGATGAATATTGTGTAAGCCATGACAGCTATGACATTAATATATTTATGCATAGATGGCTGAGAAGACATGTAGGCAAAGGAGCAGGATTCATTTAACTTAGATAAAAGCATGCTCATGCTATCTGGAGCCACAATGGCCCATCGTGACATCACAGTCCCCCACCATGGGAATAACAGGGAAGTCATGAGTCAAGCACCATGAGATCAAACAGCAACTATAATGTTGATAGGGTAAACCCCCCAAATAAATCACAAAGCCAACTGAAATGTTGAGGTTTCAGTATGGTAGAAGTCAGATACAGACTGCTGAGGGTTTGGTAAAAGTATGGTCAGAAATAGACTGCAAAGCCTTTGGTGAAAGAATGGGTTGGTAAAATTCTGAGTCTGTAGATTAGGTAGCAGGTTAGTGATGAGGAGGTCAGGTGAAGCCAGTGGCCTGGCCAGAAGCATGAGGCTATGCTGAAACAGCAACATATGAGCCTGGATAACACAAACACAGGGCGTGCAGGAGAAAGCACTGAGTGAGTAAAAGCAGAGCTACAGAATAGACACAGTATAACATGGAGCCAGTACTGAGAGAGCCAGGTGTAAACAATTAAGGTGTTGAGGAAAGGAACTGCATGGAAACAGCAATTGGAACAGAGAGCAAACAGGTAACAAGGAAAGATAGAAGAGCAATTGAGTGGAACATAACAAAGCAAACAAGGAGCACTAGAACTAAAAGCCCCAAAAGCAAACAAAGCAAACAAACAAACCACTGAGAGAGAAGCAAAATACTGGCCCAGAAGCAGAAGTATACAAACCAGGCAGAGTGTCTAGCACAGCAGTGGGTTCCAAACACAAGGGAAGGTAGGAGACAAAAATATGGGGGGGGGAGGCAGGGCCCAAGGAAAGGCCAGGCCCTGAGAAAGGATGGACAGAGCTGCCGGCTGCAAAGAAAAAGCTTCTGAATGAAGCAGGAAGGAAAAGTTTAAATAGGTCGGGGGCATGGTTGTTGCTTCAGCAAATGAACTACAGGCTTACAGCCTTTTAATTATCAGGTTCAAGGTACAGAATTTGCCCATCCAGAAACACCAACTAGAAAAGTAGAGATTCATTCAGCCATTAATAGTCAAACAAACATTATGGTACACAGTGTTGTTTGCACTTGTAAAAAAGGTGTACAGTGTATTGGCTGTACCATCAGACAACCTGGAGTACATGTACTGTATAAGAGCATGGGTGTGCCATTCTCCTAACCTCTCTCCTCTCCCTTGAAGCCCAATGTCTTCCCCACTGCTACTTTTTACTTAGTAACCACTGGTGTGTTGCCATCCAGTCCTATCTCTCCTCACTCTGTCCATCCATCATCTTACTCCTTTTGCTCTTCTAACACTTGCTCTTTCCATATCCTTTCCTGCAGCACCTCTGTTCATCAGTCCATTTTAGTATTCACTTTCTTACTTTCTGGAATGTTCTTCCTTTCCCTACTCATCTCCTATTCTCACTTTCCTATCTTAAGTCACACTTATTGGCTCATCTCTCCCCATCCTGCTCTTGTATCTAGCTATTCAGCTAGCTATTCACATAGTTTTGTCCGGCACGTTACCTTCCCCTGGCCACCACTGTACCTGCACTGCTCCTACTATACTTTAAAGTTTATTATCATTCGCAGTGTAAATCTTTTCAAGTTTGTACCACTACTTTAATGTTATCAATAGTTAAATGATTTAATGGTTAATCAACATCGGTAAAGTAAATTATTGTGCTTTTGCAAATTTCTGCATCGTGCACTATTTTAATATTCTGTTTTACAACACTACACTTGTCAGTTTTTGCTATTGTAAAATCTTGAATGATTGTGATTCTGAATGTACCTTGTACCACCTGATAGTCTGTATTGTATGTTGCACTTTCACTTTATTCAATATTGTACTTTGCATTTGTCAATTTTTTTATTTCACTTCTTGCCACTTTGTAACCCCCCCCCCCATCTCAAATGGAAGAGAGCTTTGGTTCAGTGTGTCTCTCCCTGTCAAAACATTTTAAATAAATACATTTTGAATGGAAAACTAAAAAATACACTAAAAGCTCACTGTTTTGAAACCCAAACTGTTAACCCTTGAGAGGTGAAATTTATGTGGATTGACCTTGTTAATGTAAAAGAAAGAGATGGTGATAGGGTTCAAGTTCTTCTCCAAAGAGAAGTGATGTGAAGTTATATATTTGAGAGCTCACAACAAGTGGGCCTTAATGACATTTTGGATCTGAAATTTTTTTATGAATGATTACTTGTCCATGACAAGTTCCTGTGGTACATTTATCTTACTGGAATCGTTATACATGTACTGTATAAGTGTAACTACCCATTCCCCTGGGGTTACTAGAATCATATCAGTATTAGTGTTAGGAAGGTAGCAGGCAGCTGATAGGAAGCTTATTAGGGGCTTCTTACAAAATGACATCATTGTTTACTCAGCTAGCCTGAGAGAAGAATGATTAGGTCATTTGGAACTCTTGCAGCAGTATAACCCTTTTGTGTGTACAGCTGCTCTGGGGAGTTTAGAAAGTTCAGTTAGAGTTGAAGAGTCAGTTAGAGTGAGTTGTAGCTGTGTAGAGGTGAGAGTGGCAGAAGGACTGCCAGTTGGACTCGGAGTTGAGGGCCTGGCACGTCTCACCCTAGTGTGGACTACAATTTCCAGCTTCCAGTGAAGTGGTGGAGACCTTTCTACAGCAGGATGTCCTGATTTCTGCTCCCTGTGAAGTGGAAGGAACTGCTTTTTCTCAGTGGGTTCAAGGGGCAACCCTCTGATGATCCATTGTGTGTTTCAGCTGCCTTGGAAAGGAACTTTGAGAGACTGTTCTGACATGCTACCCAGGAGAGTTGCCTTTTTTGTTGTTCCATGCCCAGTGGATGGGACAGCTAGTTCATGAGTACTGTTCTAAGGAGGCAAGTTCTCCACACATTTAGGGGAATCATTTTCTGGGGTGTGTGCCCATAGATAAGGCTAGAATGCACCTGTCAGTGCACCTAATTCACCCAGGACAGTGAATGTCTGTAAACTGTTCACCCAGGAGAGTGCAGTTTGTACTTTGGTCACCCCAGTGAGTGACAGGAATGGAAAGTGTGAGACCTCTAGCATTTCAGTGGGGTAATGGGGGTTTCAATGGTGTAACCCTGAAGGAATGGCAGAGGCTGTCGGTTGGGGCTAATGGTGGGAGGAACGCCATCTGAAAGCTTACAAGGCAGGGCTTACTGGTTCATAAAGGGCACCAGTTTTACCTGAGCAAAGGCCAGTGCTGCAGGTTTTAGGTGTCTGGCTGAGTTCACATAATTGCACCTATTTTTGAAGAAGAGTTATGAGTGTGTGGCTTAGTTCACAACATCTGCACTCATGGGAGGAAAATGTTTAGGTGCATTGCCAGGTGACCACTATATGCACCACTGGAAAATGGGAAAAAGATGTTCTTTTGTGTGTTCGTGAACTGTACTGCATGCAAGGAGAATTTGTGAAATGTACCTGTCCTGCCTTGACCGATCTATGGGGGTCCACTGTTTGCTTTAGTTTTTCCATCTGTTAAATAAAGTCATACTGCACAATCCCAGTTCCTGTTCTGGACATTCTGACTCTTGCTTCTGGTTGTTGGATTTACTGGGACCCCCTCAGCAGTTTAGATTTAGGTTATGCCTTGCAGTCTCCACCCTGGACCTGGGTTGTCATTTTGCACAAGGTTCATGTGATTTATTCTTGTACCCCCACCCCTCTTCCTCTAGAAATGAACCTGGTATACATCCTAATGCCAAGGGTGGTACCAACATTTTGAAAAGTAAATGATATGCCAATATGTGGGTACCAGTGTCCAGATTTCATGGGGGGGGTGCTAACTTGTTAAAAAGTGGCCCGGGATTAGAAAAAATCGGGGCTTATCTGGTGATATTTAATTTGGGTGAGAGTTACAGTGGATGAATGCTCATCCGAAAGAAATATGTTTTTGGTGATGTGCAATGCTGAGGGAATGTCTAGGATCTTCCTGTCTGGTGGTGGTGCACCCAAACAGAAGATCGGTTTACTAGAAAGCAATGTTGTGCCAAGAAAAATGCCACCTGAAAGTCTTTTGCTGCCTGAGTTTCTGTGAAAAGAAAAGTGAAAAAATATGCTTCTTGTGTGTTTAACTTGAAAATATGGTGTTGGAACTAAGCAATGACTGCCCTTGCCTTGTTGTGAAAGTGCTTAAAAACTGTTTAAAAGTTACACATTTCAAGAGAAAAGTATTTGTGGACTTAAAGATCAATGTTTTCTAAGAGCTCAGAAAGTTTCAAGTGTGCACAGTGAAAATTGGAGGAGTCGCTAAGGAAAATGCACTAAGTACTGAGTGAAAATACCTTAAAATGCTTGCCCCACTGAAATTGCCAGCGGAGAAAAAAAGTGACAGTTTGCAGTTTAAATTTTGCCTTCTCGATGATTGCCATGCAGGAGTGTGGCTGAGAGAGAGAGAGAGAGAGAGAGAGAATTTGCATGGCATCATGTGATTGGTCCCAGTGCACCTAAGCCCTGCCCTTGCCTGAGTCTCAGAGTTGTGGAACTTTCAAGGAGGAGCAGCCAGCAGTGTGCGAGCAGCGTGTAGTTCATGCAAGAGGAATCACTTCCAGCAGAAGCGCTTCTGTAAACAGCATTTTTTTGAACTTTTTGCAGTAAAACCGGGCTCAACCCGTATTCTGACTGACTGGAGAGTGATCGAGGCGATCATATCTATGATCAGCTGGACCACCAGCCTGTTTCACCCCAGAGGCCTTCCTTGAGTCGGCAGCAGGCCATATTACATTGATGGTGAAACCAGCTACTACCTGTAAGTACCCTGTGCTGGGACCCTGTGCAAAAGTAAATGACTGTGGTGCTAAAGGTTGGAAAACTGTGCAAGAACTTGAGCAAATGCAGCAAAAGTACTGAAAGAGAAAGCTTTGTAAACATTTAAATCTTGGACTGTCTGTGTGAAAGTGCTATTTTTAAAGAGAGTGAACTTTAAGACAAACAATTCCTCTGATCCAAGTGTTAGTAAATCTGATGGACTGAGAAAAAGTAAAGTGAATTTGTGCTTTGAGAAAATCTGTTGAAATGCAAAAGATCCAGCCAGAATCCTAGCAATTTATAACTGAGTGTGATGAAAAGATACAGTCGCCATATAGGGGGCATAGTCAGTAATGTAAACAACGCAGCACTGTTTTAGACCAGTGTTTTCAATCCAAAACAAAGTTTCAAGTAGCTTTGCTAAGTGTTGTGAAATACAAATGCAGCAGCCAGGCAGCCTGTTAGCGAATGACCACTTTCACCCTAACCACTCTGCCCTATTTCCTGCCTCCTTCCTTGATCCTTCTTTCACTGCTCCCCTCTCACCCTCCACCTTCTTTCCACTGTTTATTTTCACTTGCCTAAACTTTTGTTCACCCAAATCTACCTATACCTATTTGATAAAGCACCTTGGGCTGCCTCCTTTTATTAGGTTATTTTTGATTTCCTACCGATTCATGTTTTAATTTTAGTTGCAATGTTAATGTCATATTGTCATTTTAAATACTTTCTTGTCAAAATGTTATGTAATACCATCTGTTGTATGTCTGTCACCCTTCCCACTGATGTAGAACCTTTGTAAAAGAGCTGTTATGTGCTCAAAGGTATTGTAATCTGAGAATGAATAAATAAATAATGAACTTTACCAGTATGTTAAAACCAAATCTCAAAGTGATTACAAAAGCAGTAATTTTGGGACTTGTGTGTTTAATTTGCAGAATATGACACAGCAACCCCCTCACTACCTGCCCCATGCCAGGGTGTGAGTAGTCCAACAAGAACAAGAGCTAGCCAATTCAGAGCAACTGTTTGACTGTTCATCAGCACCAGCCGTGGTGGCTTTGCAGAACTAGTCAGTTAATGTATGTGTAGGATGCCTGAAGCCAGGGAGAGATGTTTTACCAATTCCATATTGCACAGACTGCCAAAAGTGAATTGTTTATGAACAAGTCAGGTGGTACAATGGTAGCTAAAGCCAAACAAGTCCATTTAGCTCCAGCTTGGACACTGGCAGGGGACCCTGTCGTATCAGAACAGCAGCAGGCTGGGTGCAGTGAGAGAGACCCCATAGAGTTTGTAAAGAAATTCTTGGACATTGTCTCCATTGATGCTTTGCAAGACCCAAAAGAAATTAACTGTTCCACTCTGCAGAGTGTGGAGTTGGAAGTTGCCGCTGCAGGTTCAGCAGATCCTTGGGTGGAAGGCCCAAGCCCAAGCCTTGTGGGAGAGTCTGAGGTAGAGGAAGTGTGTTGTTGGGAGGCCAATGCCTCTGAGGACAGTGAAGAGTGGACAATATTGGGGGCTGGCACAATCACCAGCTCCTGGGCAGAATCTGTGGAAGACGCAGAAGCTGCAATGGCTGCAGTAGGACCCCGTGAGTCGCCATTGGCCTTGGCTTCTATGGAGCTTTCCAATGTCTGTATGGATGAAGGCTCTAGAGATGTACCCCTGAGTGCAGAGGTGGACTTCTTTTACTCTGCACTGTGTGCTCATAGCTGGCTCAACCAGGACTGTCCACTCCCAAGCCATGCTTCTGGTTTGGAGCTGGTTAAAAGCAGCAAAGAGGAGAGAATTGTTCGTAGACAAGCTGTGGCCGAGTATGGACCTTCGTACCCTTTCTTCTCTTGCCAAATCTGGGAAGAAATTGAGAAAAACAGGTATGCCTGGTTATGGGAGGAATCTTGTGCCAAACCTCACCCTAAAGTAAACAAGTGGGTCTGAATTAAAGTGTGTAATGAGAGACTGCAATTCTGGAAGCATGGCAGGACTTTGTTAATTAGCTGTGTGAAAGTAGTGGACAAAGCTGGCCAAGAGACATTCTACAATGTTCCCATGGTGCATCCAGATGGGGTAACAGTTTATGCCCCACATTCTGAGTGGTACTACCCCTGAATTGGTGCCATTCATCTGACATTGTGCCCGCTTGCAAAAAGTGAATATAGCCATTGCCAGCCAAGCAATCTGCCACCGAAGAGGCAGCAACCCAGGGTAGAAGTGCCTTTTTTTTCTGGTGATCCAGGTTTGGCTCTAGCAGCATTTGGTTCATCTGTGGCAACATCCAGGTTTGTAAGCCCAGCAGTCAGAGAAGATTTCCAGTCTGGGTCCAATAAGAGGTCATGGAAGCATCTGATCCAATGATTTAGTCTACCCAGCAGCCGAAGATCATCAGGCCACAGGGCCAGAGAGGGGATGTTGACATCCTTTTGTTGCCTAGAAACTGGTAAGGTACTTTTTCATTTTAATTTGACTGTTTTCCTGCAATTTAGGATGCCTCTGGAACTTTATTCACCAATTGACTTGTTTGTTCTGGACTGCAGTGCTAGCAGACCTTGTGCCTGTTCCAGAACTGTGCTTCAGCAGGCTCCGAACTAATAGAGACTCTATTTGTAGCGCCTTGGCACTCTGGACTGTTCCCTAGATTTGGACTTTGCAAGGACCACCTCCCACAAAATGTTTTTGTAAATGTTATTATGTTTTCTATTTTTGTACTTTTATAGAAAATCCTTTTAAACATGCTTTGAGCTTTTAGCTCTGAGACTGTAGTAAGTTCCCCAGACACTAACCAGCTCAAGGTTAAAAAAGAACATGAGACAGACAGACAGACAGCTATATATACTGGGTGACTATGATCAAATACACCGACCAATATACAACAAATGGAAACAAAGAAAATACAACTAGCTGTAGCTTTAAAGGAATAACAATCAAAGAAATAGAGCAAATGCTACCAAACATGTTGAAAAACATCAGGGAGCCAAACACGGTAATTCTGCATGCTGGGACAAATTATATAAATAAGCAGGGAGTGGAGGAAACAGTAAGGACTCTTAAACAAGCAGTGGCTACCCTAGGGGCTAAAGGCTGAGCCCATCATTTCTGAAATATTGCCAGTACCAAGAGCTGGGAAAAAGAAAACTAATACAATAAAAAGTTATAACAACTGGCTCAGAAGATGGTGCTTACAAAACAATGTAGAATGCATCAAAACATGGGAACACTAGGGGGGCAATTCAACACTTTTCTGCCCAGATGGACTACACACTAGTGAAAAAAGAGCAAGACTACTGGGAAATACTTTTTTTTAAAACATTACACCCCTATTACAAGCAACATCAAGAAAACTAGGTCACAAGGGGTGTAAGGAGAGAAATAAAGAAAAAGGGACCGAAAACCATCCTAAAAAGGGAGCACAGAGTCAGAGTGATACAACTAATAAGAGAAATCCACAATTAAATTTTCTCTTAAAGATCAGCTGCAACTGCAACTCCAAATTCAGTGACACTATCTCACTATATGTTGGGTATTAGCTATATCTTCCCAGATAACCCTTTGTTTTCTTTCAATAATGAGTACTAATGAGCGAAAATGTATTTTTATTTTTTACTTGCCATCTCTGTCATGCTCCTGTTTGTTTCCTCCTCTGTCTGCCGAACTGAGAGTGTGCATGATGCGTGATGACCTAATAAGGTGGCTTTAGCTTGTAGTATTCTCTGTTGTCAGCAAACAGAGCAATTGTACAGAGCCTACTTAGCTATTTAGTCCAAGCTAGTGTCCGATCCTGAAAATGTCATCTGACAATGAGACAAACGATCTTCAGGCTTTGTCCTGCCGAGCATATTATACTATCGAGCTCTACTGCTTTGAACCACTGGCATCTGCCAGTGGTGCCTCTAACAGCAGATACCGGGACTGGAATTTTGGAAGCAGCATCGAGCGCAGTGAAGAGGAGGACAGCACTATACATATATCCACAGACGAACAGACATGGTATGAATTTCATTAGTCTCAATATAGCCCTAATGTTTGTCAGATTCCCTGGCGACTGCTACCTAACTTCATTTTTCTCGCACCCCATGATAAAATGTTTATTTTTGGGGGGTTACTTTGTTCCATTTCCCAAACATTGCTGCACTACATTTTGAGAGTTCAGAGCCACAATTGATATTGTTTCCCTTAGCTTGTTTACCAGTATTGCCGACATTGCTGTATTTTTGTTACTATTTGAATATAAGCGTCCATAGTTCATAGACAATTTCAATATTTCTTCTGTGGACAGTGGTGCTATGCCTACTTCCCACTGATACTGCTACCCCCTTTCTGAGTACTGCACAGAGTTTTTGCATCAGGCTGTCTACTGTACGCAACCCGCAAAAATATTACGAGTGACCATTTCTGTTGCACATTATTACCATGCCAGTCTCTGTCAAAATCACTGCTTTCAAGGTAATGCTAGGTGCCCATGGCATTCCTGAGTTATGAGCCACCACTAGTCAAATTGCTACTCCTATTGCTGACCACTATCCCCTTTGGGGTTCGGCACCACCTTTTGTTGATCAGCCATGGCAAAAAATATGAAATGAGTGAGCCTTTTGGTTCTACAGTCTAACTATACCATTCCCTTGCAAAAATTCAGATGTTTAGGTTTATTTATTTTGATGTGACCGGTGCATGCCAGATTCAGAAGCCACATTTCATATCATTTTGCTGTCAGCCACAGTACCGTTATTGATGAAATTACAAATTAGTTTTGGGAATGAATGAAAGCATGTCATTATAGAGTAGAGAGCGGCTTTATGGGTCAAGTAGCTTCTCTCCCTATCCAACACAGCACTGCACTGCATATTGCATATTATAAGTAATGCTAACCCTTGAAATTATTCAGAGTGCCTGCAGCTGGTGTTGCACGCCTCCTGTTGTTGGGTGTCTCAGTATAGCCCTCATGTTTGTCAGATTCCCTTGCGACTGATGCCTAATTTCATTCCTCTCACAAGTCACACACCTTTACAGAATAATTTTTTTTTGTTGGGGGGTGGTGGTCAGGTGTGGGGTTAGCTTCCTTCCATTTCCCAAACTCACTCCACTGCATATCAAAAGAGTTCAGAGCTGCAATTGATATTGCTGACATTACAGGTTTTTTTTCTATTTGCATGTAAGTGCCATTCCATAGTTCATAGACAATTTCCACATTTCTTCTATGGGCAGTGGTGCTATGCCTATTTCCCATTCATAATGCTATCCGCTTTCCGAGTACTGCCCAGAGTTTTTGTATCAGCCTGTCTACTATGCGCTACCTGTAAAAATATTACATCAGTGACCATTTCTGTTGCACATTATTACCATGCCAATCTCTGGCAAAAACACAGATTTTTATTTAATGTTAGGTGCCCACAGCATTCCCAAGTTATGAGCCACAACAAGTCAAATTGCTACTCCTATTGCTGACCGCTATCCCCTTCAGGTTTCAGTCCACATTTTGCTTATCAGCCTCTCTAGTAGGAAACCATGGCAAAAAAAAATGAAATCAGTGAGCCTTTTGGTTCTTTTGTCTAACTATGCTATTCTCTTTCAAAAATGCTGATGTTTAGTTTTACTTATTTTGATGTGACCGGTACCAGTAATATCACTCCTAGAAGTGTGTGATTCAGCAATGTGTGTGTGTGTGTGTGGGGGGGGGGGAGCAGAAGCAAGGGCAACCACATAAATATATATTTTGGGGCTTGTTTTAGGTCTGAACACTCTTTTGCCTATCCAGTTCCAAAATTGAGCACTACGTATTTGAACATTATCCAATACCTGTTATACTACTTTGAATCTCTGGCATTAGCTCAACTGTTGGATTAATGGACGTTTATGGAGCAGCACTGATAACACTGATGCAGATCGAAGTATCATGCATATTGCAAACAATAACATCATATTCAAACATAATAACAGTACAAGCACAGTCAATTGTTCTGCATCCTTCACAATGTGTAGTATCCGCATGCAATGTCTTTTTTGGTACTGTATGTTGCATGTTTTTTTTCTTCTTTTTTTATACCTGTACCTTTACAGCAACTGCACTCCATATGGGCTGACATGACTTATCCTCCACCAAGACACGTTTTCATTGTTAATGTGCCTTGGTTACTTCACCTCCGTGTTACTCGTGTTACTCATTGGCAACATTTTATTTTACTGTTTTTGGAGCACATACGCATACAGTAATGTACTGATTCACTGAGAGAAGCATTAGATTTACTTTTTGTGTGTGCCGTTGTGGGTGGTTGTGTGTGCCTTGACACATGTCCCAATGGCCACTGTGCATTCTCAGCCCAACAGACTGTTACCTTGGTGCAGTGCACCTATTGTACACCTGTGGTTGTAGAGATGGTTTCCTTGGAGCAGTGCCCAGAAGGGATCCTGCACATTTGCCAAAGGACAGACTGTTATCTTGGCACAGGCCAGAGGTGCCCCTGTGCATCTATCATGAGACAGACTGTTATCTTGGGCCAGGGTACTAAGATACCCATGCATGTTTGCAGCTAGACAGACTGTTAACTTGGTGCACTGCTCTGGGCCTCTGCATATCCACAACCAGAAAGCAACCTAGGCACGTGACTATGGGTACCTATGTGCCCCCTATAGTGGATAGATTGCTGGATGCATTGCAACCTTGATGCTGGTCACAGGGAACCATTTCCACACCCTCAGTCACATTACCTGTTATCTTGGTGCATATAGGCCTCTTGCTATCATCTGCTAGACACTCTCTTACCTCACAACAGGGCCCAGAGGGACCACTGCCCAGTTGTGGCCAAGAGTGCCACTGCATGTCTGTATCCAAATGGACTGTTTCTTTGGTGCAGGACCTGTGGGTTCCTGTGCATCCACAGCCAGACAGACAGACAGACTGTTTTTGGCACAGGGCACTGTTACTGTGCATGGAACAATCATGGAACAAGACCCTGTGTGTTTTGTCATAGTTGTCTCTGTTGCCATACCTTGTCATACTTTTGCTTTGTAACTAGCCCAGGTCACCATAGAAAAAGAGACTCCATTTGATTTTGTAAGCATTTTTCCATAACTTGCGTCTCATTTTGCTTTAGTAAGCATGTTTCCCGAGTCCATTCTTTTTTGCAAGAATGTATTTTGTGTTTTTTACATTCTCAGTGGCATAACCGAATGTTATAAGATAACTGGATATATTTGTGAAACTATTTCCATATGCCAATATTCTGTCTTTCTGCCTCTGTATCCTGTTTTCAGTTACGTGGATCTTTGTTTTGACTCTTGAACCCGGTATGCTTTCTTTTTGGTGTCTGCCCTTTTGCTGTGCTCATAGGGCACTACGCATGGCCAGATGGGCCATTTTCTAGGCACCGGTGCTATAGCAACACACATATCCAGGCTTTACAGTCTTTGATGTCTCTGAAGCCCCAAACATGCTCTCCTGCATTCTTTGGGGGGGGGGCTGTTTGGGTGGGAAACCATACGACCACATTTCCCAACATTTGGCACCTTGACCCTAAATGGAGCATTGCCAAGGTTTTTTGCAACGTATTTCCTTACTGTTTGAGATTGCATACTAGTGTCCTTATTTCACTGTGGGAGCACAGTATCCTTTGGACCATAACAATATATCAATCTCCAAAACTCTATTGTCTAGTAACCCAACACACCAATCCCCCCACTGTGCCCATGAAAACAATATAGTACTTTATCAACCCTATTGTCTACTGACCCACCTCCCTGATCCCCTACTGTACCCATGATATAACTATATAACATTCCTATGTCATTGGTGATGCAGTGGTCCACTCTCTCCAATTACGGATACCACCTGATACTCTGCAGAATACATATTCCCATGCTTGGTGGTCTACTGCACTGCAACCCACCAACTTTGGATGGTAGTGCCCATCCTCTCATGTCCACCCAATCCTCCACCCGAATCCAGTGACCAGAACAGCCTTATTCCTACCTACATGGCTAGCTGCCCACTAACTTATCACTGCATTCTGTGTAATACAGTATGCACTCATAGCTTTACAAACAATACATGAGTGCAAACTATATTATACAGTATGCTGTCCCTGACAAATCAGTTGGCAGCCGACTGTGGTGATAGGAATGCTGTGCTGGTGGCCAGCTCCATGTGTGCCAGGGGGGATAGTCAAGTTGTGGGCACTAACACCTGGGATTTTGTGTTTAACATCCACTAAACCACCACACCCAGGAACTCACACAGCTCTGCTCTCACCATGATGGACAGCTGCAAACTGATTGGTTAGTAACAGCGTACTGTATAATCCAGTGCTCCCTCTGGTCGCCTCCAGTGTCAGGGAGGAGGGCCCACTAGACCTCTATGGAAGGGTGAATGTTATCTGTTTCTGTTATGTGTACAATTTGCAATTGTGGCATAAGACCACAAGACCATGAGTGAAGGTGCAATTTATATCTTGTGACACATGATAGGGTATCTCCTTTGCCTTGAATCTCTGTGGTCTCAGTAAAATCCATGACTGTCTTGATGGTGTGTTTCACAATGTACACTGCAATAATTATTTTACAGTTGTGTACTTGTCATCCAATTAAGGTGCAGTTGTGGCAATTGTACGCCAATGCCAACCATGATTGAGAACCGATGCTGCTAGTTTTATTCAGCAGTATCTGAAAAATTCAAATTGTTGGACAACATATGGTGCATAACAGAGGTGCAAGGGTTCAGAAATATGTGTTTAGATGAAGATGTGTTAACATCCCATCTTTATGAGTATGTAGAGATCAACGGACCTGTGGGTGACAATGAATCAAGTAATGAGTGAGCTGCACTTTCCTGTATAATATTATACATTTTTTCAGTCTAAATCCTACTATGAACACTTGCCTGTTGTCAGTGTGTATACAGGAACACTTCCCCACAATTATTTTATTGTACTTCTGCTAGGAATGAACATTGATGCATGAAGTTGCACTCTAGTGAGCTCATAAATGATCTTGCACTGACACAGGGTAAGGATGTGGTACGTGTCAATGAAAGCGCTCAAACAATATAGATGGACTATTTATTAAAAGTCTATATCTGGAAGCAAGCACAGTGTGATGAACATGAGTATATTGTGTCAATACGTGTCTATCAATGTCAATATAATATGTTTATCAAAATAAGATTTTTTTGTTTAATTTTTTTTTAATCCTTTTGAGCAGCGGCAGACTACATATATAATTCAGTTACCCTATTGTTAAAGCAAAGCACAGCTTGAACAGTATCACAATGCATTGTGGAATATTATGACCGATTGGTATTTGACTGTGTCCAAAGCAAAACCACATACTGAAATGTGTAAATTTGTACCCTACCTTTGCATCTGTTTCACTTAGTTCCAGAATATCATTTTTTGGCACCCACATGTCCCATTTCATTGTTTTCCATAAAGGTTATTATGCTACATGGCCTATTGTCGATTTGTCTATTCTGTTTTGGAGACATACAGAGGTTTCCAGGAATCATAAATAACTTGAATGCAAGTATGGAGAGCATGTTAATGTATATCCTGCACAAGCAGTGAGTTTTTTTTTCTCTATCTTTTACCCCATTTTTTTCCCACATGTTATTCTATTCCTTCTTAGCTCTGCTGTGCATGTGGAGGCACATGCATGCCACACCTAGAGGTGCACTACCACTATTTGCTGCCCCTTCTGCCTAAGCTGTCCATTGTACCTCCACTCGATGGCAGCAGAACTACGGGGGATGTCAACATACCCAGGAGAGGAGCACTGTCTTTCAGCTATTCAATCCTGCTCCCTCACTCCACAACCTGCCGGCTCTCCCACAGCCCAAGTTCATTCGAGAAGCAGGGTGCACTACATGAATATCACTGTGACCTCTTCCCAAAGAACCAGCATATCATGTGGTATGCCCATTGCTGAAACTGTAAATTTGTGTACTGATTTATCCAATATAAGGACAATCAGATAGTAGATGGTGGTATTGCTGAGTTTAGGTGTTTCTATGCTCTGTTTGTCTTTCATGATTTCAGGATGTATTGTGCTGTTTTTTATAAACCTGTGTGATCTATTGAGAGTTTACATGGGCCTTCAGTTGATGCTATTTATTTGCCACAAGATACCATAAAAACTATTTGCCTAGCAATATCTTTCTGGATTTACTTGTCCTATTGCTTGTTGGCATGAACAGTCACCAGACCTGCCCTCATTTATAATCATGACCGATTCAAAGGCACACCCAATGAGTACATTTTGTTTGCAAGTTAACATTAGGGTACATGCATTTATGTATTGCTTTGCCTTGTCTTCCTGCATTTTTATCCTACTTCTTCATAGGTGCAGGCACAGAGAATGCAACGCATGTACTATATTCCACTTATGGTGACAGTTGATACTAACATATTAATTATATGACATGCTGTACTGTAGGGGCAGATAGTACAGCACATTGTAATCCTGGCTATTCAGGAACGCATGTGACCCTATAACCATAGCACATGGAAACTTGTGTAGACAGTGGCTCCACAAAATATATACATTTCAACAGTCACCACAGTCAATCAGTAAAACTGGCTCTGCCTGTGTGGACTAGGTAATTACTTGTGAATCAGACTAGCTGGAGACTTTTTGCTAACATAAAGACTGAAAGAATCAGTGTGATAAAAGGTGAAAATTGGGCCATTCACCAAAATGGAAAACTAACTGCAATGATTGCTTTTTAGGGCATATTTAAGATTTCAACGTTAATCTGAATTGATTGCATTTAAAAGGTGTGTCTAGTCTTGATGGCCCATCTGATTAAAAAATGTATGTGCTTCTAAGGTGGGTTTGGGTCACTGACCCCTTCAATTTATGATCTGTCTCCAATACAGGCACACAGAAAAAGTTTTCTGAAAACAAATTACCTTCAAATACTCAGAAAAATGCTAGGGAAGTGATAGAATAGTGTATAGAGTGACCGGAAGGGGAGGGATGGGGAGCTGTACGGGAGAGATAGGAGGGAGTATTCAGGAGGATAGCGGAGCCTGCAGCAACCGAGCCAGCTCTGTAGTGTGGTGGTGAGGGGGGCTGGCTATGGTGCAGAAGGAACTGGGTTATGGATTTGCTGGGGGTAATAATTTTGCCGCTGCTTGTGGCTGTGTAATTTTCTTTTTTAAAGAATTTTGTCCCCTCCTCAAGTTGCACCCCCTTGAGTTGAGAATCCTTAGTAAGAAGGATGTGAAGGGTGAAGCGCCACATGAGAGGGGGTGTGAGGGGTTCAGCCCCCCCCCACAAAAACAGTTTAGTTTTCTGGATGTCGGTCTGCTTAGGAATGTATATCACTGAAATGCTTTTCAGTGATATACATTCGCGATGATAGCGGTTTGCTGTTTTTGGATCGCTATCATCACATGTAACCCTGCCTATGCACCCCAGCATGCCATGGCCCTCCCTGCAGCCTTTGTACTCTGCATTGACACCTTTATGTCATCTGAAATGATAATCCCCAGGTCCCTTTCTTCCTTGGTGATCATCATCAACCCCCCAATCCTATAGCTCTCCCCAAGGGTCCCTCTTCCCAAGTTCATTAGTGTGTACTTCTGATGCACCTAAAGAAGGTATTATCCACTTTCTTCACTGTCTGCCCTCCTCAGTCCATACATTGGTGCCCCTAACAGCCATATCACTTCAGTTAGACACTCCAGGTACACCTCCCTGTCTTCCTCCCTTTGGGTTTCCTTATACTTCCTGAAGTTCATCTTTTTAGCCCTTATTTTGTCTACCACCTCTTTCAAGAGAGATATTGACTTCCTTGTTCTCTTCTCTTCTCTTCGGTCACAGATCTGATACACTGGTTTATCACTTTCATTATGGCTGCTTTTAGCTGCCCCCACTGCCTTTCAACCCCCCCCCCTTCCTACCTCCCCCTTCTCCAGAGCTACTCTGATATGCCCTTTTTGTCTGTTTCTGGTGTTCTGCTTGTTTGAGGTTATTGTCTGTTTCTGCTGTTTCTGATTTCTTCCTGCCTCCATGTTTATCCCTACTGTGCACCCTGAATTGAACAGATGTGTTATTGAGCAATGGTGATGTACAGTAAATCTCTGCTGTCTCACAGCTCAGCAAATTTCTGGGTGACATTTACAAAAATGTCTCAGTCACCTAACTGTGACCAAAGTGGGCTATGAAGTCATGAGCATGTACATACTCTCTCATTTCATCTTTTTGATCTTATTTCAGATATATGGATGTCGAGCACCAGCGATTCTACATAGAAACTATGGAAACCAACAAGACGTCAACAGCTGTGGACTGCATGGTTGATGAAGTCTGCCCTATGTATCACAATCCACAGTGACACCTGGGACAGTACTCATTCTTCTGTCCACCAATTCCACCCGCCTCACTTCCGTGACCACCTTGTACATAGCCCATGCACTATTGAAATCTTGAACCATTGTAACCCCTCACCCACCTGCCCATTTCTTCTGGGTGGCTGAAGAAGGCATTCACCACTAGTTTATTTGGAAATGTACTTTCCCATATTTATCACCCTACCTGCAAACTTAGTCTTGTAAATACTTGTCAGTGGCCATCTGATTTCTTAGAAAATTATTCCTTCATTTTGCCTACTTGTACCAGCATGATATTTCTGTTTCTTGCAAAGGCCACCTGTGCCCACTGTACTGTAGTCTTGGCATATTGAGATGCAGGCCCTGCACCATTTTGGTTTCTCTCTTTTACACTGGCTAAAACCTATATTATTAATATATGTATATGTTGTTTCTTAGTCCCTTTGATGGTTATGTAATGTATTGTGCTTGTATTCCTTCCCTCCATTCCAGTGATATTCTATTGCATGCTTTTATTATATTGCATTATGCTGGTGAATGTTATCTTTTTAAGTTGATATTTTTGTATATTGCCTGGGACCACACTGAAAATGAGTTGTACTCAATTGAATTCATCCCTTATTCATACGATTTTCGGTGAATAAAAATATTTTACTACTACTACTACTTGCATATGTCCATTCTGAAAAGGGGCAGCATATTATAAGTGTTTTCTCACCAGAGGCCTATACAGGCATTTCACTACATCCCATCTGGTGATGTTGGTTTCCCTGAATATACAGCACAGCGTCCTATTAGTCTTCCCCACTGCCTTGTCTCACTGCTTGTGTACCCTAAGATCAGCAGAACTGATTATCCTAAGGTTTCTTGCCTGCATGGGAGACACTGAAACATTTCCTACCACTCAATACTTACTATACTTACCTAAATTACTTATATGGAAATGAATAGTCTTGGACACAAGAAAAAGTGTATGTTAAGTGAATTTTCTTTTTTACTCACTGTGTAATGATTATTGAATGTAGAATAAAGTCCATACAATGGCAACCACATTTTGACTATGTCTTGCTGCCTTCAGTTTTTCTGGCAAAGGAACTGATCACATGCAAGATCGGGCAGGTCTTATATTTGTTGGCACCATTGCATATTTGATTGTTCCTTTTGATCTAGCTAGTCTTTGTACCATATCACCATGCACCTCAAGTATTTAGAAGTCTCCAATCAGTAACATGCAAACAGTGTTGTCATTTGGATTCCAGTGGGCACGCTTCTCAGCAACTTCCACTGCTTCTGCCTCTTGCAGTCCTTTGGGAATTTGTAGAAACTGCATTTATAGTCTTTACAAAGTTGCACCCCACTGCACAGCAGTATTTCATGTTGCCAGTATTATAAATACACAAGAGACACAAGTACAGGGCACCAAACTAACAGAGAAACTGACTAGGGATAGTGCAACAAACTCACTACTAGTTCACCTTGACTAGTGGAGGTTTGTCAAAAAAGCTCATAATTTATCAAGCTGTGTACTCTTCATGATAATATCTCTCAGTGTTCCAGATGGCATTGTGTGATTACCAGCCCATTAATCTAATCAGAGGGCAGCTATGAGGGGAATCTCACAAAAAGACTAAATGTGAGTCATTATCACTCCACTTTTAAGACTTTCAGCTAGTGTGTAGGCTGTAATGTAGATTTTTATGGATGTGTCTCTGATTGCAGCACCAGTCATTCCACTCCATTTTCATTGTCTTTATCAAACTTTACTGTGACACACAGGGAAGAGAATACAGAGTCTGGCCTGCAGATGGTGGGTTTTATCACAGCTGTACCGTATCGGATCCCTCTCTGCTACAAATCTCTCAGCTATGCACTTGCACTGCACATAGCTGAAGATCTGAGCCTGAAAGAGGCATACATACATTAATGGCTGCAATCAGAGAAACAAGAAGGGATCTGAATTTGACAGCAGATAAGGAACTCTTGGTCCACCTAGCATGCCCATTTTTCAGACCAGTGTCATATTTCATACATGATCTAAGTCTCTTTCCAATCGCTGTCCTATATCTGCACCCAGCTCCCTGCATTTTTGGATCACGATACAGAGGGATGACAACTTCCTGTTTTCTACTGGTGATGCCTCTCCATATGCATACCAGTATCCCCCCAGCCCTCTTTACTGCCTTCTCTCATTGCTTGCCTACTTTTAGGTTGTCTGATATGACTACCCCAAGGCCCTGTTCCATTTTTCTTGTTGTTAGTACTAACCCCCCCAACTGTGTACTCTTCCCCTGGGATTTTGTTTCCCAGGTGCATTACTTTGCGCTTCTTTGCATTGATTCTAAGCTGCCATACTTTAGACCATTCCTCCAACCTTGCCAAGACCCTTCTCATCCTTTCCACCCCTTTGTGTATCAACCCTGTTTCAGATCTTTGTGTCATCTGCAAAGAAGCATACTTTTCCTTCCAAACCCTCCACAATGTCACCTATAAAGACATTAAAGAGGATCGGTCCCAGTACTGAACCTTGTGGTACCCCGCTACTAACCCCCTTTTCTTGGAGTGGACTCTATTTACTATCACTCTGTGTGTCATGTTGTTCAGCCAATTTTTTACCCTGGTTACCACCGTGGTACCCACTCCCAGGCTGGCTAACTTGTTTATTAATTTTCTGTGTGGGACTGTGTCAAATGCCTTGCTAAAGTCTAGGTAGGCCACATCCACAGCCCCTCCCTGGTCTACTACTTTGGTCACTTAGTCAAAGAAATCTATTAGATTCATCTGACATGACCTCCCTGCTATGAATCCATGTTGCCCTGGGTCCTGTGCCCCACTGACCTCTAGGTACTCAACAGTTCTGTCTTTCAGAAGTGATTCCATAATTTTACATAGCTCAAACTAACAGGTCTGTAGTTAGCTTCCTCTGCCTTGCTCCCACTTTTGTGGAGAGGAATAACATCCACCTTCCTCCAGTCCTCAGGTACCATACCATCCTCCCATTATTTGTTAAAAAGGGTAGTCAGTGGTGTCACTATACAGTGTGATCAACTTGCTTCTGGTTTAGATTCCTGCTGTGGTATGCTGTGGTCCGGGATGTGGGGTGAAAAGAGGAGAGCGGGGATCATGGTATGAAGCAGTGGGGCAAACACTGTGTGTGATGGCATTACAGTGTTTATGTAGTACTGTATTTTTGGTGATGGTGCAGTGAGTCATGTTGTGCCATCATCATTATATTTCTTAGTATATTTTGTAAACTGTATTACTGAGACACTGTCACCATTACAATGGTGAGTGATTGAAACCAGGTACCACTGAACTACAGTAGTATTATTACTTTGTACACAGAAGGCAATACACTCAGATCATTTTTATAAATATATATTGTGTGTATATATATATATATATATATATATATATATACATATATACATTTACATATTTTTTATATACAAGCACACATATCAATAGCAAATATTTAAGCTGTTCAGACAGACTGATAAGAACTGTAAATCCCTGTAAAGGCTGTTAGACTGAAGCCCCAGAGCAGCTGAGCGACAGTATGTAGCCAGATGATGGCTATATGCTTTTTGTGTATGTGTCCTCTATGTGTGACAACATACAGTATGTTTTCAGCTGTACAAATCCAGCACACGCAGCATATCAGACAGTCTGTTTTATTTAAGGTATCAATAATTAAGGAAAGTGTACCCAGGTGAAAATTAACAGGGTGTGATGTAATTCTCTCGGAGACTGCAAAAGTGTGGAAAGATAACCAATGACATCATCATGGCTTACTTTGCAAATAAGTAAAAAAAAAATATGTAGACAATCACAATAATTTACAATATTTACTACGTCTACCACAACACATAATAACACTTTGACTTCTGGACTACCAACTGCTCTGAAGCACAGTTGTGGACCAAGAACAGATACTGTAAGTCATGACTAAATGTAACTGGTGTGTACTGTTGAGAGAGAATATGAAAAATGGGTATATGTCAATAAAGTTTATTGATTTATTTATTGCAATTGTTTCACCAGGAAAGGCACACTGAGCAACACAATGCTTGTCTCCCGGTGCGACCTGAGGGGAAGGGGTACACATGGATATGATAACACGCAGGTTATCAAGTGAACAGTTTAACAGAAGCAAAAAAGCAGCATAAGGATACACAATTGCATTAATATACAAGCAACGCACATTCAATGCTTAGGATATTATAGTATCAAATAATAATTTTTGTGACAAGCAGCACACAAGGTAAATTAGCACATTAGTAACAGCTGTAAACAACAGAGGACATATATCACAGTTATTCAGTTATACACAGTACATAGAGTAAACAATAGAGGACATATATCACAGTTATACAGTTATACACAGTACATAAGGCAAAATAGGCCCAGGGCATAAGTGCAAGGTTGGGGTTTTATGCCAGCTTCTGTAGCAAGGCTAAGGCTGCTGATCAGGCATTGGGGAGGGGATAGTGGGGCATGGCAGGTCCAGGGAAAGGAGCAATTTGTAGTAAGAAAGTTTGCTAGATCAGTAGACAGAGTGCCGAGTTTGTGGTGGAAGGGCAATCCAGAGCTTAAGTAGCCAGTGTGAGAAGGCAGCTTGACCGGCAGAGGTATTCCACCTAGGGACTGAAAGTTGGTTGGAGTCACTGGATCTAAGATAATGGGGGGGGGGGCATCTGTGAGCATGGTGGCAAGGTAGAAGGGGATGGACCCAAGCCATAGGTTGGAGACAAATTTAGCACAGTGAGAGATGCAGTGGTTTTCGAGGGACGGTAGTGCCAAGGCTCGGTAGAGGTCGCAGTGATGGGTGAGGGGAGAGGAATCAAGGGCAAAAAGGCAGAAGGCATTATAAAGTGTGTTCAATTTAGATAGGCTGGACTTTGGGGCTGCACTATATACAATGTCGCAGTAGTCGATGGAGGGGAGTATCATCTTCAGGACCAGTTCACATCGGACTCGGGGAGGGAGGCTGCTGTGATTCCTATATAGTGCGCTGAGCATGGGGCATAGTTTTTTTGAGATAGCATTGATGTGGTCAGAGAAGGAGAGATGGCTGTCAAGTCAGACTCTCAAGTAACGGAACTAGGAGACATCTTCAAGTTTTTGGCCATCCAGGGTGGCGAATTAAGGAAGGGAGGGGAGTCTGGCCAGGCGTTGTCATGTGCCGAAGGTCATAGTGACATTTTATTTTGCATTTAGGGAGAGCTGGTGCAAGCTAAACCATTGCTCTACCTTGTTGAAGTCAGCTTGAAGGTTTGATTGTACCACATCAGGGGCTGAGCCCGAGTAGTAGAGTACAGTATCATCTGCATACATATGGATTGTGGAAGCAGAGCAGACAAGTGGCAGGTCGTTTAGGAATATAGAGAACAGAATGGGACCAAGAACCGACCCCAATGGGACACCGGTAGTTAAGGGAAGGGGGGTGGAGATCGCATTTGAGACCCTAATGGACTGAGTTCTATCAGACAGGTATGATCTGAACAAGTTTGTGGCAGCATCAGAAAGGCCTGATTCAGTGAGACTCGAGAACAATATGGGGTGGGAGACAGTGTTGAAGGCTTTTGCAAGGTCGACAAAAATGGCTGAGGTGTTCAGTCCACTGTCTATGCCTGTCAGGATAGTGTCTGTAAGCCTTATTAGGGAGGAGGTGGTGGAGTGTCCCTTCCTGAAGCCAGACTGGAATAGCGCTAAGAATTTGGAGTCAGTGAGGAAGGAGGTAAATTGGGTGAGCACAAGATGCTTTTGTAGTTTTGCTAGGGCTGACAGGAGGGAGATAGGGCGGTAGTTATAGGAGGAGGTAGGAGCACCTCATTTTGGCAGAGGGATGACAATGGCATGCTTCCATGCATGAGGGATGGCAGCAGCAGCAAAGGATTGGTTTAGGAGTTTGGCAAGCAGAGTTGCTGTAGCAGGGGCAGAGAGGTATAGAGGTTTTGGATCTAATCCATCCAGGGATTTGCCTTTTGAAGGGTTGAAAGAAAGTAATGCATCTAGGGCCTCAGTTGCAGAGACATCTTTGAAGGAAAAGGAGCAAGTCCTAGTCTGGGTCTTTATGTCTGTAGGCGGTACGAGAGGTGTAGTGTTGGGCAGGGAAGAGAGGATGGTGGAACCACAAGTGGAGAAGTACACATTGAACTCAGTGGCGACTGCTGTGGGCTCTGATAGGAGTGAGTTATTAACATTTAGCATTGGAGTGGGATTGGCAGCCAGTGGGGTGAAAAGGGAGTGAATGATCTTCCAGAATTTTGAGGGTTTATTTAGGTTTGACTGAAGGGAGCTGTTGAAGTACTCTGCTTTTGCAAGACAAGTGGTTCTGGTGCACTTGTTACAGAGCATGCGTTATTTGGAGAGGTGTTGCGGGAGGTGTGAGGATTTATGCATTTTCCAGGCTTTGTCCCATGTGATTTGACATGCAGTGACTTCTTGGATGATCCAAGGTAGGTGGTTTCCTAGTACTCTTGTATGATGCAGTGGGGGTGTGTGTGTTCCAGATGCTGAGGAATGTGTTTTTAAAGTGTAGGAAGGCATCATCAATGGAGACCGTATGCGGGGCAGGGGCCCAGTTTGCTAGCGCAAGGTCATCTAATACATGGGCTAGATTGAGGGATTTATAGGAGTGTTGGACTACAAATTTAATGGGGGATTTTGGGCGGTGGATTTTATGCACTAAGAAGGTTACATGGTGGTCGCTGAGGGAGTCAGGAAGAATACCGGCTTGTTTGACTCGGTGGGGGTGTGTGGTAAGGACCCAATCGATGAGCGAGTGGTTACCAGATTTTAGGTTAAGCCGGGTGGGTTCAGTAATGATTTGTGAGAGATTTAGGGCAGAAATTTCAGTCCTGGTTTTGTTGAGGGTAGGAGCTAGCCAATTGTGGTTAAGATCACCCATAGTGTAGAGTTCCCCTGTCGTGGTTAGGCAGGAGATTTGCTTGAGGAGGTCGGTGACAGCAGAAGCTGGTGTACCAGGTCGGCAGTATATCAAAGCAATATAGATTGGTAGTGAGAAGGGAAGAACAAGCTGAATTGATATTACTTCAAGGACGTTTGGTTCGGACTTGGTCAGGACCACTGAATAGTGCAAGTCCGAATTTACGTAGATGGCTATTCTGCCACCTTTAAAGGCTCTATCCTGGTCAACTGAATGTACACACAAATGGCTGACAGAGACTAACAAAGTCATACAGTGCAGCACAACCAATGACAAATTGCATATGCAAAGTATGCCGCACACTAAACAGGCAGATAAAAACAAATCAGGACATTCATAGAAAGGGGATACCACTTGCCTGACAAACAAGATTTACACTTTGTGCCTCAGACCTCCTGACAAGTTAGGCGACAGTACAAAAAATGTATCTGAGTATACCTTAATGCAAAAGTGGGAATAAGCCAATCACTGATTCCATATGTTTAATATTCCTGATTACATATATTTAATATGCATCAAACAGGGCAAACCGATAAGCAACACCTGGGTGATAATCCAACGAGGATAGTGGTGTGCTGACAGAGAAGAATTGTCAGTTAGGGAGCAACACTGCAGATGCCATATGAGAAAAATGTGAAAAGTAGCTCAGTGCTATGGAAGGAGGCGCTCACATTTCCATAGAAAAGAAGAATACCGGTTATGGCAATACTAGTGATATGGCTGACAGAAACACGATGATCTGAGGCTCAGAATGCTTGAATGACATGGTCACATGAATACAAATAAACCGTATTTTTGACAGACTGGCAGGGTAATACTGTACAACTAAAATGGGCACTGATTTTAGATATGTACAATATCTCAAACTAGACCTATCAGTCTAGAGCAGGGTTTCTCAAATGGTGAGGCCAGCCTCCCTAGGGAGGCCCCAACCTGTTGCAAGGGAGGCTCAAGCAAGATTGAAAAAGTACTGTATTTAAGTTTTGAGTTTTAGATATTTTGTGTGAAGGGATGATGCAAACAGAAAAAGGATGAAGGCATGTGAATTGATGTATTTATTTTCAAATTGGTGACCAGGAAAGGCACTATGAGCCAAGACTCATTTCAGGTGTAACCAGGAAGAGTAGGGAGTAAAGCTAATTTTAAAGGGTAACTCCAAAACAGTCAAACAATGCAAAACAAACAATACTGCAAACAAATACTAATGAGCTGTAAAAACTGACAAATTACACTGGTGGCAAAAACAGCCCAAATACAAGGGTTAAGGAGAGATGCACTGTACAAGGAGCAAGATCAGGAGGAGCAGAATGATCATTGAGATGTTGCTTAGGAGCAGGGGAAGAGGGAAGAGGTAGAGGGGTAGGAAGGCTCTCCAGAAGGAAAACCGAGAATACAGTCTGACCCCATGAAGGTATTGTAACAAGGAGTTACAATGGTCTGAAAGAGTCAAAATTAGCAGAACACATAGGCTGGCCTGGGGGTTTACAATAAGCTGAATAAGATGAGAGCCAACAACTCAAAGGAGTTTCCTTTATTCCTGATGCAATGTACAAAGCATGGTACTTTTCCATGGGGATGCCCAAGATTATTTCAATATTTGGGGGAGGCTCAAGATCTTTTCCATGGCTTTGGGGAGGCTCACTGTACCAAAGCCTGAGAACTAATGGTCTAGAGCATTCCGGCGGCTCCCCTCCCTAAGGGTCGTGAGGGCGAGAGAAGGAAGCCCTCCCCCACAGCAGCAGCCCGCAGAGCATTTCAGTGGCTCCCCTTCCCAAGGGTCATGAGGGCCAGAGAAGGAAGCCCTCCCCCCCAGCAGCAGCCTGCAAGTGCAATTCCCAAACGGCTCTCCACGCATCGAGAGGACTCCTTGGCGCCTTTTATTTTAAACTTAGAAGGGTGACTGAACACCTTTAAAACTAATTTACAGTCACCACAGCAGTGAAGATAGAATTTATACCACCACAAATCAGACTGTAGACTGTGTTTTCTCTCCCAATTTTAGTCAATTAAGCCTGCATATATAAATTTCTGAAAGCTGCTTATTTGTAGTAATTGTAGTGCCTTTAAGGCTATTGTCTGTAAATGCATGCTGATTTTTTTAAGCCAGACTCAGTCTCAGCACCTCATGCCTGAATCTTACAGACACTGATTACTACATATGAGCATTTAAATATTCTGCTATGCTGCGTGCTTGCACTGTTTTTTAAAGAACAATTTAGCTCCTGCGTGTGGCCACTGAAACCCGAGGCTTGTGCGCGCCACCCCTCCCACACAGATTACTTGTAGCCCCTCCTTCTCCTACCTGCAGTTAAATTTTTTCCTTCTCCACTGAGAATTCCGGCAGCTCCCCTCCTCAAGGGTCACGAGGCCAGAGAAGGAAGCCCTCCCACAGCAACAGCCAACAGGTGCGATTCCCAAATGGCTCCCCACGCATCGAGAGGACTCTTGTTTCTTATTTTAAACTTGTAGGAAGCATCCCACCAACACCGCGCCGCCCCACCACCCCTCCACCACCCTTGGTCGGCATTGCAATATATTTTTATTTATGTTATTTTTATTTATTTAGTTTTTGTTAACCTGGTAGATGCACTAGCCATAGCAATGACTATTTTCAGGCACGACCCGGGAGAGTACAAAATGAGAAATACAGGCAAAGACACTACAACATTGGTTTGACATATTTGACAATATATTACCGAAAGATACTGACACAGTAGGTGCATTAACAGTAAAGAAAGAGACATGGAACAACAGTTCAAGTTATAAGGCTACAATATAAAACCAAAATTGAGGAAAAAAGTAACAATTAGTAAATATGGAAATATTCAATCGGTACTGAAAAATGGGGAGTAAAGAGAGAAACAACAGTGGGGGGATAGCTGTAGAGATGTCGGAAATGGGGTTTAGGATGAGGCAGAATGAGGAGGTAGGTCAAGACAGGTAGAA
Organism: Neoceratodus forsteri; assembly: GCA_016271365.2. Classification (NCBI taxonomy): domain Eukaryota; kingdom Metazoa; phylum Chordata; order Ceratodontiformes; family Ceratodontidae; genus Neoceratodus; species Neoceratodus forsteri. The sequence continues at coordinate 1,880,443,929 of CM057452.1, forward strand.
AAAGTACTTAGTGTTTGGCATGGTAAAATAAGAGGCAGGAAAGGTAATGCTAGAAGGGTAACTGTGAGCTAGGGTGGTTTGAAACAGAAGCACTTGCAAGAAGTGCTGAGATGGTTACGCAACCCTTTCTTAAAGGACGCGTGGGACATGGATTGGCATAGGACTAGTGGGAGGGTGTTCCAGTAAAGGGAGGCATGACAGGCAAATGCGCATGCTCCTTTGGAGGTGTTATGTCTGGGGATGACTACTGGGGCATGGTCAGCAGTCCGCAGCCCATAGCAAGGTGCCAGATTTTGGAAGAGGTCAGCCAGGGGTTTGGGGACTTGTTGTCAGATAATATTGTCAATGACAGAGCCATAAGCATAAAGCCTAGTCTCAGAGGATGGGAGCCATCCAAGGTCTGAATATAGAAGACAGTATTTCAGTCGATGAGAGGAGGATGCATATCGGCATATGTTGTTATATGTGACATCCCACTTTTGAAAACTAGATTTGCATGTGGATATAAAAGTAACAACACCGTAAGTAAGTGTGGGCAGGAGTATGCCACGGGCAATGGCAAGCCTGGCATACATATATGTACTACTACTACTATATATATACTACTATATATAGTAGTGTCTGAATAGTCAGGTGACTACCAAAATCCAATCAGTCTGTTTTTCCATTAGCAAGTTATCTCAGATTGCCACTAGAGACTGCTACTGATACAAACCTCTGATCTAGTGGCCAGCTGCAGTTTTAAACCCAGTTATACACCTGCCTCTCTAAGCAACCATGCTGCTGTCCCTGCTACTGTGTCTTCTCATACAATTTCCACTCTCCTCTCCTCCCACACCCCCTCTCCCCAGCCACCCCCCTGGTGAACTGTCGCCTTCCCTCCACTCACTCTCTTACCTTACCATGTCCCAAGAGTCACCCACAACCACCCATGCTTCGCCCACCCCAATGGTACCTCCTCCCCTCTCTCCTTGTCAGACCATTCACTTTTCCCTCCCTCTTTACCAGCCCCTCCTACCGTCCCACACCATTCACCCAGCACTGCTCCACTCGCACTACTTAAATCTAGACGCTCTCTGCCGGTGCCTCAACCTCCGTGCTCCACCCTCTAAGCAGAGCCCCGGCAGACAAAAGAAATCCCCTTTTCACACCTTATCTCTTTTACTGCTCCTGGCAGGTGACGTTCACCCTAACCCTGGCCCTTCAGCACCAAACAGTTACACATCCGTTCTTCCACCCTTTTCCAGTCAGCCCTCAGACACCCTCCCCAAGGCACTCCGCATCTTCCACCTCAACATCAGGAGCCTCCTCCCCAAATTGGATGCCCTTTCCATATGGTTCACCCAGCATAACCCAGATATACTCTGCATCACAGAAACCTGGCATTCCCCCAAAATCCCCCACCCACTATTGACCATCCCTAACTATATCCCTTCCCGACAGAACTGGGGAAAGCAAGGTGGGGGGGTAGCTCTGTACATCAGGGACTCCATCCCTTGCTCCATTATATACAAGAAGTCCTGCTCCATCTCCCACGAAACCATTGTTGCTCACCTTACCTTTCCATCATCAAATCATCTCTATATTGGGGCTCTGTATGCCCCACAAAGACCTCACCCAACTCCCTGGTCAAAGCCATCTCTGAAATTTCCACTAAAACCACAAATGGGGAACTCATATTATTAGGCGGCTTCAACCTTGACTGGCTCTCCCCCTCCGCGAAACCCACTGCACTAAGGATCGAAACCCTAAACCTTTCCCAGTTACTCCAGGAACCATTGGTCCTCAAATCACACCCTACTGGACTACATCTTATCCACCCATCCCTACAGGATCTCATCATCTGGCACCTTCTCCGATGCTCTCAGTGACCACTGTGCCACTTTCTGCATCCGCAAAATTCGTACCCCTCACTTACACCCCAAATACATCTGGTCCCACTCCTTCACCTCCTAAACAAACCTGCCCTGCAGCATGACCTAACACACACAGACTGGTGTCCAGTCTTTTCCATGCCAGATGTCAACACTGCCCTATCTCACTTCTGTGACACCTTCCAATGCACCTGGGACCTCCATGCCCCCCTCAGGAAAGTTAGAGAAAAAAGGCACCACCATCCCTGGATCACATCCGACCTCATCGCTCTGTGTCGAGTCAGGAACAAGGCATGGTGGCTATACAAAGCCACCCATACCACTCATGACCTCCAATCCTACAAGCACCTCAGAAACAAATGCACCAAAGCTATCTGGCAATCAAAATCTTCCTACCTCAAAGCACAACTCACCCAGCACCAAAACTCTCCTGTGTCCTTTTGGAAGGTAATCAACTCCATGATCAAACCCCCTTCCAAACAGACTTGCCCAGTCCTTAACATTGGTGGCAGACAAGTTTCTGATCCTGTCTCTGTAGCTGCTACTTTCAACTAGTTTTTTGTCTTATGCGCCCTACCCATCGCCACCCCTACACCTGACCCAACCGAATGCCCCCCCTTCCCACGGTTTCCTCTTTCCTCCTTTCACAACCCAGGAAGTTTACAATGCAATCATCTCTCTCAACCAGGCCAAAACCAGTCCAGACGGATTGCACCCCAGACTTGTCCACATCTCGGCCTCAGCTATTACAGCACCTCTGACACACATACTAAACCTCTCCCTTGCCACTGCCACAGTTCCATTGGTGTGGAAATCAGCCAATATCTTACCTCTGCACAAACGCGGTGACCACTCTTCACTGGGAAATTACAGGCCCATCTTGCTCCTTCCCTCTCTCACGAAAATCCAAGAATCCCTCTCCCTGTCCAAACTGTCTGACTTTCTTTCCTCAAATAGCTCCCTCTTCCCTATCAGTCAGGCTTTATAAAACACCACTCCACCATCACCACCTTGCCGGGTGTTACAGACTCTATCCTATCAGCTATAGACAACAGTCTGACCACCACCGCCATTTTTATCGATTTGGCAAAAGCTTTTGACTCTGTCTACCACACCCTGCTGCTCTACAAACTCAGCCTCTTTGGCATCGCCCAACCCATCATAAACTGGTTCCACTCTTACATTCAGAACAGACAGCAATCCATTCAAATAGGGGATACCCTTTCCCCCCTCTTCCCATCCTCTCTGGTGTCCCTCACTATTCAATCCTCGGCCCCATCCTATTCTCCTTACTTATAAATTACCTCCCCTCCACCTGCCTCACAGCTAATGTGCATCTGTATGCTGACAACGCAATCATTTTTGCTTTGGGTCCCTCCCACAACAGTGTCCTCCTAGGTCTCCAAACCGACTTCAGTAGAGTCCAAGCATGGCTCCTGAAAAATCAGTTTAACCTAAATGACAAAAAGACAGTCACCATGGTCTTTGGATCAAGAAAAAAGATCACCTCAATACTGGCCCCCCCAGTGATCTCCACCCTGGATGGCTCTCTCCTTGACCTAGTCCCCACTTTCAAATACCTAGGTTTCTGGCTAGACAGCCACCTAAATTTCTCCACTCACATAGAGCCATCCTGCTCAAAACTCCAGCCCAAACTTGCCATCCTCTAGTATCACAAAGACAGCCTTCCCCTTCCCGCCCGCAGTGAAATCTTACATAAAATTATCCTACCAATATTTGACTATGCAGACCTCATATACTGCACAGCACCAACCTCATCCCTCTCCAAACTCGCCATTCTGCTAAATGCATTCTGTCATTTTGCCACTGCTTCCCCACCACTTACTCATCATTGCACCCTATATTCCACTCTCTCCCTGACCCTGCTCTCCCAGAGGAGAACCATCTATTGTGCCTCCCTCATAGCTAAATACTGGTTGGGCTCCCTACCCCCCTACCTTATTTTCCGCCTTGCACCAGCTAACTCCCTAGGCTACTCCCTCCGCCACAGAGATGCCCACACCTTCAACCTCCCTCATCCTCACACTGCCTCCAGCCAAGCTGCCTTTTCTTACCACCTTCCCTTCCTACGGAACAACCTCCCACCCATCACTTGACAGGCCTACTCCCTCCCTGAACTTAGGTAACTCCTCAGACTCCTCCCAGCTACACCTTGCCTAAAGTGCGTACAGGGACCCATCCCCACACGGGTCCCTGAACAGCCCCATTTTTGAATTTCTCAGCTGGTCGAATTCTCTGCCCTTGTTATACCTCAGGTTATTTCTAAATTTCCTTCATCACTACTGCATTACTCCTGAATCTGTTTTACCTTATTGTAATTAACAAATGTGCTTCTATTTTGTAAGCACTGTATGTTTATCTATTGCCTGTAACCAGGTCTCTTTGTACTAGTCCATTCTGTAATGGATGTAAATTTACTGGTGTACTAATTCTCCTCTGTAACTTCTATGTACTTCTCTGTACCCGGGTCGCACCTGGAAACGAGCTTCGGCTCAGTGTGCCTTTCCCAGTCAACAAATTTAAAATAAAAATTTGTTTGTTTTTAATTTTACCTGCAATTAAATGTGTATAAAAATCCATTTTTCCTTTTTAAAATGAATGCCACGCTATAATGTTCAACTGAAACCATCACTCAGGCTCACAGAAACACTATGAATAAAGGCACAGAACTTTTGAATGATGTGGGCACATGAAAATAACTAGATATCTGTATTTGTGACAGAGACTGGAAGAATAATACTGTAGAACTAAAATGGTCACTCACTGGATAGTTCGACAGTAGGCAGACAGGATGATACACAACAATCTGGATGGTAATCACAGTCTGCTGACATAGAAAAATATGATGTAGGGGATATCACCACTGCAGCTATGTCAAATGGGTGTATAGGGATGTACTGTATACATACCATGCACGGGGGCATACTCTGCAGAATACCTTTTTCGTAAGCTAAGTGTGTTCAACCTATTAGTGCATTTCTGTTGCACTTTAGCAAGTGGGTTTTGTATTATATTGTACATACAGTGCTTGCGCATATAAAAACAAAAGTACTTTCATCAAGAGGAGTATAGCAGCTGACTAACTCAATCTGAATAGTGGCTGAGAAATATTTTCCTTATTTTCCTAAAGTCTGTTTGTATCTGTACACATTTAATTTCTTTTTCGTTTTCACCATAAGTCTCCATCTCTGTCTCCTTCCCACACATTTGTCACCTTTCAGCCTTCTTACTAGGCCCTGTTAATTAATCCCCACCTGGGGACTTCTGTAGCTCTTTCACTCCTATTATGATTTATCTTTCCCATTATCACCTTTTTGTTTCATAGATTCTCTCTTAATCTTGCCATTTATCATTTCTTCTCCTTGAGCCTCCTTTTTTTCTTTCCCCACATATATATATATATATATATATATATATATATTATATATATATCCCTCATTTTACCTCCCCTGTAGACTAACTTTATTTTTTTCTCTTTTAGATATTTCCTGAAGATGACCTAAGGTTGAAACGTGGATTTTTAACTCTATTTTCTAGTTTCAGCGTGCATTTAATATAACCATTTTGTTCTGCTTTCAGGGGGTCATACTTTATTGAGACACATTAGCAATATGGCAAAAAATAAATAAATAAAAAATGTTGCACTTGATATTTAACAAATGCCAGAAGTCTTAACAGCAATAAAAAGGCAAAACTAGAGATCATACTAAACAAACAGCAAATTGATATAGCTGCCATAACAAAAACTTGTTGGGGTGAAAAGGATGAATGGTGCAAGGCGATACACGGGTATAGTCTACACAATATAGATAGAACAGGAAAAGGTGGAGGTGGTGTGACCTTCTTTATAAAAAATGATATTGAATACAGACCCATCCCCAATCCATTAGACACCCCAAATTAAATTATTTGGATGGAACTCCTAAGGGAAATCCAGAACAAACTCTGTGCAGGCTTATGTTATAGACTCGCAGATACTAACATAATAGACCATCATTCATTAATGAAATCCATCAAAGACCAACTAAACAACAAGGAAATCATATTAATAGGTGACTTTAATGTGCCAGGAATAAACTGGGCACAAGGTACAGCACAAACAGGCCAGGAGAAAGTGCTATTAGATATGTTTAAAACATGGCCTGCAACAGATGATAACTGATTCCACAAAATACAATAACTTATTAGATATAGTCTTAACTGATATCACAGACAATATGTACAAAATAAAACTGAGGCACTCCTAACAAATACAGACCATAACATAATTGCATTTGCACTGAAAACTACAGTAAAACGGCAAAGGGGAACACCATTGTGAAAGATTACAATGCGGAAAACCTAAATGCCCTACTGAATGAACTACAGACATGGAATGGGATAATGAGACACTATCCACCGAAGAATTATAGATTAACATGAAAAATAAAATTCTTAAACTTGAAGACAAACTCATCCCTAACAGAAGGATATATAATAATAAGAGTAAAATTTCACCCTGGATGACGCCTGGCATAAATAAACTTCTGGCTAGCAAAAGAAGGGTATATAGGGCACTCAAAAATAAATATAATGAGTGTAATATACATAGATACAAAACTATACTAAAACAAGCATTTGTCAATGCCGAATGTTGTCTTGCTGGTGTTGGCATTGGTAGAATAGGAGTTAAAGAGATGCATAATAGGAATGGCAGTGAAATACGGAACTGACGTCAACCCCACCCCACCCTGCAGAGACTGACAGGCATTAAGGTGTGCCTTTGGGTCATCGGCCATAATGCTCATGCCATTTCACCTCAAAATACCCTCCGGACTCTGACAAGTGTTGCATTTTTCCTTGGGGTCATTGGGCCTTACACTCACCCCATTCAATAAGGAAGTGCATTGAGATGGGTGCAGTATAGGAGAATGGGTTGAAGTTTGGGGCCGAAGAGTTCAAGGCACACCTTGATGCCTGTGACTGGCTTCAGGGTGGGGGTGGGGATGAAATGGTGTGAGCTTACAGCTGACAATCCAAAGGCACACCCGTAATGTCTGTCAGTCTCTATAGGGTGGGATGTTATGGTTAGAAACCCTAACATCCCGGGCGTTAGCTGGTATTTTTCCTCCAAATTTTCAACATGGCCTTTTTGTGACTCCACCTCATGAAAGCATTTGGGACCTCCTCTCATGAACAATGGCACTGTGATTTTGTTAATCTGTCCTGAATGTTGATTTCCCACACCGACCATGCCATTCTGTGCTAGATGTGTGAAAAAGCATTTTGGACAGGATGTGAAAAGTGGCAGTTGTACTGTTCATAAGGAGGTGTGAAGAAATGGCAATGTTGAAAATCTGGAGTGGAAATATAAAAAATTTTCGAAGTTATGAGCGTGCGTGGAAACTGCACAATGCATGCTCGTAACATAGTCATTTTGTGGAATTTTATCACTACATTTTCAATATAGACATTTTGGGACCTCTGCTCATGAATAGTGTCACTGTAATTTTCTTAATCTGTCCTGAAAATTGATTTCCCACAGTGACCGCGCCACTGTGCGCCAGATGTGCAAAAACACATTTCAGGCAGGATGTGAAAAATGACAGCTGTACTGTTCATAATGAGGTGTGAAAAAATGGTAATGTTGAAAATCTGGAGCGAAAATATTAAAAATTCTCAAACTTACGAACGTGCGTGGAAACTGCACAATGCCCGCTCGTTACACAGTAATTTTTTTGAATTATTTAAAAAAATTTGCAACATAGGCTTTTTGAGAGCCTACTTCATGAACAGTGACACTGTCATTTTGGTAATCGATCCCAAAAGGTGATTCCACACAGTGACCACAAAATCACCTTTCTGGACTGAATAACAACATAACAGTGACTGAGTTCATGAGGTGGGGTCCCAAGAACTCTATGTTGAAAAGTTGGAGCCAAAAGTCAGAAAAATGGCTGAAATATCCACCTAAGTTGAACCCCACCACCCATCTATGCCATTATACAGCTTATTGGCATTTCTTCAGTTTGCAGTAGGTTTTGGAGAGTGCAGACATGTTCCCGTTCCACCAAAGATCATCGTGCCAGGCTCTGGAGGTAAGTAAGGGGTGAGGGTACAGGGAGGTGGGGTACACACAGAGGTGGTGCAGGTTAGGGAGGGGCACCAGAGACAATGAGGGACTGTTTTCTTTTACAGGTAAAAAAAAGAAATTGCAGGACTTTTTTTTTTAATGGTGTGTTTTGGCACACTGGGCTGGGCTCCCAGTGTGCCACCTGTGTTTTATGGGAGGGAGACTGAAGCCAATGGGGACTGAACCCCCCCCATCAGCACACAAAACGTGTCTGTTTTTGGGAGGTGCATGATACCGTAGGGGACTGGGCACCCCCTTGGCACACAAATTAAATAACTAGGGGACATTATGCCAAAGAGGATTGGGCACCCCCATCGGCAAATGAACTGGGAAGGGGGCATGCTGACAGGGGGATTGGGCACCCTAATGTCAGCTTTTAGGTGGGACTGTGACAGGTGTATGGTGATAGCTGCCACTATGTTTATTGAAAAGTTACACCAGGCAAGGCATGCCCTGCAATGACAGGTCACTCCCTCATTGCAGCAGCAAAATTGTTTCAAGTTGGTGGCACATTTTTGCACTGCTGTCATAGACAGCATGCTGTTTCATTGATGCCACAGAGCCCAGCCTGAAAAAGCAGTGGTGCCAGTGGTCACAACATGACCGCATCTCCAAAACCTACTATTCCAAGCTACCACTATATGTTGTTTGCGCTTGTGCACAAGACAACATAAAAATGCAAACGCAAAATCAGAAGGGAGAAGAAAAATCTAGAATTTAGATTACCCCATATAAAAAATGGGGGCACAAGCTTCTATGCATATGTCAACAACAAAACAACCAAGGAAGTAAGTAGAGGTCCCCTAATGGTAAATAATATAGAAATATCTGAACCACAAGAAATGGCACAGGCACTAAACATCTACCTTTGCTCAGTGTTTAAAAATCAGACAACTATAAATAAAAATGCATTAGCCACAAAAACAAACTTAATAACCCATGACATTACAGTGGATGATATCAAAAGTAAGCCAGAGGGGATAAATATTACACAATCTGCTGGACAAGACAACTTACGCCCAAGGCTGTTAAAAGCTATAACCCTGTGACTAGTAGGGCCATTATATAACATCTTTATTACACAGGAGAAGTCCCACAAGATTGGAAAACAGGGACAGTAATATACATTTTTAAGAAAGGAGACAGAGGAAGTCCTGCAAATTACAGACCAATTAGTCTGACTAGCATTCCTGGTAAAATCTTGGACACAATAATTAAGGATAGACTACAAACCAACATCATACATAAAAATCTAGAAGATAATGCACAGCATGGTTTTAAAAAGCATAGATCCTGTTTAACAAGTAACTTAGTTTTGTATGAGAAGGTTAGCGCTAATCTTGAAAAAAATAACCCCATGGATATAATATATTCAGACTTTGCCAAAGCATTTGACAAAGTCCCACATGGCACCCTGACAAATAAAATGTACAAAATGGGCATAGATACAAAATCGTCACATGGGTTAATGAATGGTTGATGGGTAGAACACAAAGGGTAAGGGTAAGGATAAGGGGGTATCTGTCAAATGAAGGCCCAGTCACTAGTGGTGTCCCACAGGGTTCCGTCCATGGACCGGCCCTGTTCGGTGTGTTCATCTCAGATATGACCAACCAACTGGACGATTTTACTATCAGATTTGCTGATGACCCAAAAATAGCCGCCAATGTAAGTACAAGACTAAACATCCATGCCCTAGAACAAGAACTCATTAAGATAGAAACATGGGCACACACAGGATGCAATTCAACAATGACAAGTATGTGGTTATGCACCTCGGGGATACAAATCAGAAAGCTACCTACACCGTAAACAAAAAAGATCTATGAACAGTAACTACGGAAAAAGATTTAGGAATATACATAACAGAAGACCTCAGATTTGCAAAACTCTGTGAGGAAGTAGTTAGGAAGGCCAAAAAAATTATTGGATGTATAAAAAGAGCATTTACCACCAGACACAGGGCATGTATTATGCCCTTGCACAGAGCCACATGGGGCCTCATCTCAATTACTGCACCTCCTTCTGGAGCCAGTACCATAGGGGGGATATAAACAGGGTGGAGGGGGTCCAGCAAAGGATAACTAAAATGGTTGAGGGGCTACAGACAATCTGCTATGAGCAAAGAATGGCTGCACTGGATTTATATCCTCTAGAACTAAAAAGAACAAGAGGCAACCTTCTGCAAATATATCACATATCTAGAGATGACCAATTAATGGTGGATCTAGGATTTACAATAAACCCAAGAAACCAGAATCTGAGAAGTCATAATTTACAAATACAACTAACCTATCCCAGGAGAAACAATAGAAGAAACTATTACACACAAAGAGTAATGCCAATATGGAATGCACTACCAGGCAATATGATAATGACAGATACCTTTAATAGCTTCAAGAAAAAACTAGACAACTATCTAATACCAGGAAATAAGGAAAAATAAGCATGAGTTGCACAAAATAGACATGGTCCTTCTGTGCAACTATACCATCCTAGTAAAAATGTTTTTTGGGCTTGTGCAGTATCTAGTGGGAGGGTGTTTTGTTCACTGCTTTTGTTTTACAGGTTGTAGTTGTGTGCAGAAATGTGCTTTGTAGTGTTTTCTTTTACAGGTGTTCCTGAAAGAAGACAAGAAGACCCGAAGAGGATTTTTTGGGACTCATCGGGGTCCTCTTGTGTGTAGAATTGTTAGGCTTGTGTAAAGGTGTGGTACAATGGCTAAGCTTTTTCATTTTACAGGTGTGTTGGTGTAAAATGCTTTTTGGGTTTGGGCACCTGGTAGGTAGCATAGGTCAGATAGCTTTTTCCATAGAGGGCAAGGCAGGTTGGTGATCCTGACTCCAGATCTACAGGTCACCAAAGCTGTCTGGTAGGACATGCTTCAGGCAGTTTTTTTGAGCTGCTGAGAATCCATAGATAGTACAGTAGTAGGAAAAGAGGTGGAGTTTCTTCAGCTGGCCTCTATCCTTTGGTGTTACCTGTCTATGCCTGGCACATGGTAGGGGAGAACCTGATCAACCCTCCCCATTTGGAGCATCAGAGGAAGGATGGCCTGGTACTAGGCTGTGTTCTGGCTGCTGACAGCCAGTGGTCTGGTCACAGTGCGTGTAACCACCCAGTCCCCTGGGGTTACTAGAATCCTATCAGTATTAGTATTAGGAAGGTAGCAGGCAGCTGGTAGGGAGCTTATTAGGAGTTTCTTACCAAATGACATCATTGTTTACTCAGCTAACCTGAGAGAAGAATGATTAGGTCATTCGGAACTCTTGCAACAGCATAACCTCTGTGTGTGTACAGCTGCTCTGGGGAGCTTAGAATGTTCAGTTAGTGCTGAAGAGTCAGTTAGAGTGAGAAGTAGCTGTGTGGAGGTGAGAGTGGCAGAAGGACTGACAGTTGGACTCTGAGCTGAGGGCCCCGCACTTCTCACCCTAGTGTGGACTACAATTTCCAGCTTCCAGTGAAGTGGTGAAGTCCTTTCTACAGCAGGATTTCCTGATTTCTCCTGCCTATGAAGTGGAAGAAACTGTTTTTTCCCAGTGGGTTCAAGGGGCAATCCTCTGAAGATCTGCTGTGTTCTTCAGCTGCCTTAGAAAGGAAATTTTGAGAGACTGTTCTGACAAGCTCCCCAGGAGAAATGCCTTTTTTATTGTTCCATGCCCAGTGGATGGGACAACTAGTTTGTGAGTACTGTTCTAAGGAGACAAGTTCTCCACATATTTAGGGGCATAATTTTCTGGGGTGTGTGTGCCCATAGATAATGCTAGAATACACCTGTCAGTGCCCCTAGTTAACGCAGGAGAGTGAATTTCTGTAAACTGTTCACCCAGGAGAGTGCAGTTAATATGTTGGTCACCCCAGTGAGTGACAGGAATGGAAAGTGTGGGACCTCTAGCATTTCAGTGGCATAATGAGGGTTTCAATGGTGTAACCCTGAAGGAATGGCAGAGACTGTCAGTTGGGGCAAATGGTGGGAGGTATGCCATCTGAAAGCTTACAAGGCAGGGCTTACTGGTTCATAAAGGGCACCAGTTTTACCTGAGCAAAAGCCAGTGCTGCAGGTTTTAGGTGTGTGGCTGAGTTTCACATAATTGCAGCTACTTTCCAAGAAGAGTTCTGAGTGTGTGGCTCAGTTCACAATAAGTGCACTCATGGGAGGAAAATGTTCAGGTGCGTGGCCTGGTGTCCGCTATATGCACCACTGGAAAATGGGAAGAAGTGTTCTTTTGTGCATTCATGAACTGTACTGCATACAAGGAGAGTTTGTGAAATGTACCTGTCCTGCCTTGCCCGACCTATTGGGGTCCACTACTTGCTTTAGTTTTTCCATCTGTTAAATAAAGCCATACTGCACAATTCCAGTTCCTGTTCTGGACATTCTGATTCTTGCTTCTGGTTGTTGGATTTACTGGGGCCTCCTTCAGCCGTTTAGATCTAGCATATGCCTAGCAGCCTCCACCCTGGACCCGGATTGTAATTTTGCACAGGGTTCATGTGTTTTGTCCCCCCCTCTAGAAATGAGCCTGGTATACAGTACATCCTAATGCCAAGGGTGATACCAACCTTTTGAAAAGTAAATGGTATGTCAATATAGGGGTACCAGTGTCCATATTTCTTGGGGGGGTGCTAACTTGTTAAAAAGTGGCCCAGGGGTTACATAAGGTTCAAATGTAGCCTGATTTCCAAAGCTCATGACAAAAGCACAGTTCCCAAGGTTGGCCACAGCATGCATTGTGACAAATGTGACAGTATTTTTGGGGCTATTTTTAAATAATTTGACATGTTTGTGACATTTTCTGCACTTTATGGCACAAAAATGATGCATGTATTGTTTTTGTAGTGCAACTCACAAATCATGACACTTACTGTATGATCACATTTTAGATCACATTTTATGTGGCCTAGCAGTTACAGGTATGTCACAGATAGTGCAATTGTGCTATGAACATGTTTTGACTCTTTGAAAATCTTGTCAATGGTCTTCTGTTTTGTTGGTTTATAATATATTTAGAATTTGCTGAAGTTCCACTGTGATTTTGTTTGTTTGTGTTGCTTTCCTCAATACCTATTGAAAACATAACAAGAAAAGGCCACCCTTAAAAGACATCTGAAGCAGACCTGCTGTCTGAATTGCATCTTGGGAGAGAATTATGGTGGGACTTTTTCTGAGAGTTGCAATTACTAATTATGGATTTGATAACTACTGAGAAAAGTTCCCAGTTATTTGTAACTATAAGATTAGAATGAATTATATTTACATTACTATTTTATTTTGATCCAAAGTTTGTTACTCTTCTGAAATTCACTGCAGCATGACTCACATTATCTTTTCAGTGGAAATCTGTGACTGCAATACTAAATGTAGCACTACTACATGCAATATGGTTTTGGTTAGCACTTTATGTGCATCCATATGTTATACAGAGAATAAAGGATGGGGAAGTGTGTGATATGAGAATATAATGCACTCCCGAGTTGTGGGATGCTACATAAACCCTGAGGGCAAAGCCCGAGGGGTTTATCAAAGCATCCCACACTGAGGGTGTGCATTAAATTCTCATGTGCACACTTCCTCATCTTTTATTTTGTATAATATACTGGCGAGATATTTTTTACAGCCCCCCCCCACACACAGTTTCTGTCTCACCCTCTTCACAGGCAGGGTCTCTCTTTCTCTACACACACACAGACACACACACATGCACACACACACACACACACACACACACACACACACTGTCTCTCACTCTCACTCTCTGTGCTTTTGAAGAAATCGTGTGGCAGCTTCAGTCTATTTCTGACAGCAGCAACTTACAGTTCCCTAGCACGCAGCCTCCGAATCTAAATTACCAAGCTGTTTAGCAGGCTCCAGTCCTTCTCCATCTTGCTCCAAAACACCCTCCAGCTCCCTCTGTCTCATTTTAATTATTTTGTTTAAACTTGAAGCTGAAATCATGATCGTGATTACGATCACACTTACCTCTATTAGTCAGTCAGAGATCTGTTCCCACTGATGGTGTGTGTCACCTGAAGCTGGTGAATCGCAGGATCAACCAGATACTTTTTTTTACAAAACAGCAATGGCTGTGTTAGGATCACCCAGATACATTAAAAAAAGATTGTGGGAAGCCAAGGATCTTACAGTGGCAGCTCTCGCCATGTTTTAGGAATGCTTTAGCCTACCCACAAACAAAACTGGAACCAATTAGGGAGCGTTCCCTTTTGATAGATGGAGTGCGAGAATGTTGTAATAATCAATTGGTTATTATGGGAAATAGTAAATGGCTGAGTCTATAGGAAAAATTGCTCTCCAGTTATTATAATCAAATACAGGTTCTTCAAGGTATCGTGCCTTGATCAATTGATGTTTAATATTGGATTGCACTACTGATTATTTCTTTGTAGATTCTTCTTGTAATAGAATTTTGTACCATATGTTGCCATCAATATTCTTCTCCTGCATTAGAATCTGTTAGCTTTATTGAAGTGATTTATTTATTTATTTTTATTTTCCAGGCATGTGCACTAGACAATGAAATGCCTATCCGAGAGATTATAAACAAAACTGATAAACAGGCAATTCAATATACGATATGTACAGAAGAGATATGTACCCTTCATACATAGTAGTTTTAGAGATATCAACAAAAGGACTGTACAACAATAATGCATAAATATAACATACACACACAAACAATAACATTTGGACTATAGGACAAAGGATATATGATTGCATTACAATATAGAAATATGGGGGAAAATTTAAACATGATCTTAACACAGAGCAATGAGAACTTAAGGGCAAGAGTAGTTTGCTGTCTTACGGAAATGCTCACAGTACCTATTATGGAATTAGACAGCTGAGGGGCATGAGCAAATTTCAAGAGGGACTGAGTTTCACAACATAGGAGCAGCATATGCAAAGCAAGATTCCCCACTCTTTCTACTGAGATTGGGGACAGACAATGTGGTATACTTACAAGACTTCAGTGGGTATGTGTTTCAAGTAGGTAGAAGGAAGGAAGCCAAGGGTAGTGGAAGTTGTTTGACAGAGTGCTAAAGATATCTCCTCCAAATATATGGTCATGTAGCAATGATGGGGAAAGCCAACCAAATCTGGCATACAGGGTGCAATGATGGGTGAGTCAATGAGATGCAAGTGAAAATCGGCAGATATTGTCAGAAATGTCATCCCACCTAAGAAGGGCAGATTTAGAGGCAGCTGAGAAAATCAGAATGCCAATAGAGGAGTTTGGGGAGCAGCATCCCATGGGTAACTCGGTACAAGGAGTAAGATTATGACTGATTTTGTAAGAGACATCCATTGTAGAATTAGCAGATTTACAGACACCCATCACATAGGGCAAACAGTTGATTTTTTTACAGAATGCAGGTCTTTAGTCCCTATAAGACTTTTTTTTCTGTTTAAATACAAGTAGTTGAATAACAGTAAAGGCATTATTTCCACTAATAACCTGCAAATTATTGAATCGACTATTCTTTCATATATTCTTTAACCAGTTGCAATAGTCTTTGGTTTGTAATGTTGATAGGAGTGGGCTGTTTTCTATGGGTTGTTTTATGGACTACACTTCCTGACTCAGGCATATTGACAAAGAACCCACTACGGATGGAGCATTTCTAAACCTGGTGCTGGCATTCTTTGGCAAACTTTATTACAAGGTACAGTCATTCTCAGATCTTCTGTATAGGATTGTATCTCGAAATAAACAGTCCAAACTGAACAACTGAACAATGATATGCTATTACTGGTAATCTTCAGCTATAGAAAAATTGAAGTCATATATTATGTTTGAAACTATATTTCTTTTTTTTATATTATTTGTTTTAATTCCCCTGCACTTCCATCTGCCACTCCTTCAGGACAATTGCCAAGGATGCTCTCTCCCCACGGCTCCGATGCCGATCCCTGACCCCACATCGCAGCCAACTCAGGGTAACCTGACATAACCCTTTATCAGGTGGGTCCTCCTTTTCTGAGGAGGAAGGGCCTGGTGGCCAATGGCATTGGCCCTGGGTGTTCCTGTGGTTGGGTCGGCTTCTTTGAGGTCTGTGATGGCACTGGTCCGGGTGGCCATCATCTGGCAATGTGGAGGTGCCATTTTCTGTGTTTTCCTCCTTTGGTTGCCTGTGTGTCGCATCTGTACTTCCCCTGGTCTCCACCAGGGGTCACTACAGAGTGATGCCTCTCCCTAGCCTGCCACAGGAGAAGAGAGTAGTCCTCCAGATGCTCGATCCTACTCCTTCCCCTGCCAACCCCCGAGCACCCAAATCCATTCCCAATCCTGGGTCGCCTGGGTATTTTGAGGTAATGAGCCAGTGCCTCAATCCTCTACGCCACCGGACCAGCTTGAAATTATATTCCTGATTGGACTTTGCTGCTTCAAGTAGCTTAGAGTTTGATGTAATGAAAGAGTGGAACTGTGCACATGTAAAGCTCTAATTTAATTTAATTTCAACTGAAGTTTATCATTTATCAAGGCTATTAGCATTCTCTTTCTCTCATTAGTCGATAAATTTCCCATTAATGTAAAGACATGCTCCACAAAACTGCTGCTAGAAGGGATGGACAACACAAACTGCACAATCTTGTAAAGCATCCTGTACTCAGGTACGTTGTCAAAAAATGGCACCCATGAATTACCTTCATTCTGAGCTAGAATGACATTGCTGTGCATAATGTTGAGAAGCCTGCATACTGTGAATCCATATCAAGTCGCTGTCCATCCCATAGCTTCAGCACCTCCACTGAGTTAGACAGTGTACAATTGAACCTCGATTATCCGAACCAAATGGGAGACAAGGGATTTGTTCGGATAAGTGAGTTTCCATTAATTTTGCCGTTAAAAATACGTTTTGCACTTTACGGTCACATAAAAAAAGAAACAAGAGAGATGTTAAGCAAAAATTGGTTTTATTTTGTAATATTTCATTTTTTATTAAATAAGCATAAACAAAAAAGGTAAAAAAGTATCTAAATCTTGAATTTATTTTGTTTTAAAATATTCAGTGATTGCTTTCTGTTTTGCCGCTTCATTTCATTTTTTTAAAGCCTTCTGTTTCAATTGGTGTAAGAGAAGTGTATGCAGGTAGTCACACTCTTGTTGAGTCTTGAGCCAAAGGATGCAAGTTTCAAACGCTGAAACAGCTTCAGTTGCAGTGGGAATAGCATTCACACTGCCATCCTCAGGATCATCATCCTCTATCGGCCCCTGTTTTGACTGCTCCTCTGATGCTATTGCGATTATGTCTGCACCAGATACTTCCCTGTAGCCTTTGTCATCCATGTCAGATTCAATCCACTGTGTGATGTTTTCCTCGGGAATCTGCAACTGGTCTGCCAGCTGAATTACCCCATTCATAACTTCGTCCTGCTGTGAAACTTCAATTAGCTCCACCACGGGCGAAAGCACTTGCGATCGGCTCCAGCATTTCTGGATATCAGGGTGTCTCTTACTCTATTTTGTATGAACCAGAGGTACAAAGTCCTGTCAAGCTGCTCATCCTGGCAAGTCTTCATGGTCTTACATTGGTCAGTGTAAAATGTGTTTTCCATCGTTGCCACGTATGCCCTTAACTTATCTCTTGCTTTGTGCAGGTCAGAGACAGTGGATTTCCCTGGGCTAAATCACTTTGAAACAACAATGGCATCCTCCCCACTATCTAGGCAGTCTAGAATATGAATCTTTTGGGAGATATCGAGAACGCATCTGTTTCTTTTCTTATCACCCATTATTCTGCCCAGCTGCTCAGCAAACAGTGTATTAACCTGCTCAGATACCTCAAGCTTCTTAAGTACCTGTTGATCACACACTAAGTAAGTACTGGCAGCTGAACACGGTTAGCAGAACATGGTTAACACCTTAAACACTTGAAACACAGCTTCTGTTAGGTGGAGAAAAGCAAATCGGGAGAATTCATGTAGAAAGGTGGGGGACACAATACAGGTTCTGTTAATCTGGAGATTCGGTTAAACCGGGGTTGGATAATCGAGATTATACTGTATACCACAATATTGCCTGTTGTAGGGAGAATATCTTCATCACATTGAGCAGGCTATTATCAAAATCAAACCATTTGTTGAAGTAAGCTAGGGCTAGAACATACAATCCGGGCAAGTGTTTGCAAACTCCCTCTCTGACATTTGATGGAATTTTTTTTAGAGCTGAAGTGACTTTGAACCAAAGTACTTGTTCTCAAGTCTCAGTTCTAATTCACTGCACAGATGATGCATCACACAAAAGAATCCTTGAACACTTAATGAAAACTTGAAGAATGTAGTGCATAAAATGCAAGTAGCATTTTGCCTCTGAAACTTCATTTGGGTTGCTGTGCCATTCTTCTTTGGACTCTATAAATTCTAGATAGAAGGGTGACATTCAGCTGGCCTTTGCATTATGAAGTAACTGTTGATGGCTGGCCAACACTGTATGGGCCTGGCTACAGCAGAAAGAAATGAGAGCCACCTGTTACTACCTGCTGCAGGATTTCCTTATTGTCTTAATCCAGAAAGGCAAATATTTCTTTGAACTTGGGTACCTTCTTTAAAGATCCAAAAAATGTGCTGTAGATTTTTAAAACAAGGGTCTCCACATCAAACCATGCTAGAGTCTTGCTTGCATTCCTAGCACAGTTGTAAATAATGTTGTATAAACAATTTGCTGCTATAATGTGGGATATTTCTGATTTCAAGTGTTTGAACACAGAGTGGTGTTTGCCATAATTCACAGAAGCATTGTCTACAGCATAGCTTGAGAGATGTTGTAACTGTAATTCATCTTGAAGGTACTCTGCTATTTATTTTTTTGAAGAAGGCTTTGGAGGTTTCTTCATGGTCCTTGTAAAAGTCCAGGGGCTTGATACTCAAAAGATTGCCTAGGTGCAAATCCAGGTTTGCCCCGGCAAACTGGGTTTTGTGCAGATGTGCAATATTGAAAAGCCTGGTTAGTGCGGGCAAACAGGGTTTGCACCCAGGCAATATTCAGAGGGGGAGCAATGTAAATGAAGGGGTGGGGACTTGAAAATTTGCACAGTCCAATATTCAAAGTATATGCACCATGCAAGCCATTTTGCTCAGTCCTCTTGCAAGACGCAGATACTGCAGACCAAAAATATGACTTACTCCTGTGCAGCCCATGTAGTTGGTAGAGGAAGTGCATCAGCCCTTCCCCTAACCCCCAATACCACAGTCCCTGGTGCTAGTGGACCCCCTCCACTGATCACCAGCCTGATGTTCAAAAAGAACCATTACCTGGTGCTAGTGACCTCCCCCCAGCTGATCACCAGCCCATTGAGTAAATATAAAATGTCCCTGGAGCTAGTGGTCCCCCCCATCAATTGCTGGCCTGATATATATAAGAAGGTTTTGCTGGTATCTAGTGCCTCCCCACTGATCACTGGTCCAATATATGTAAGAAGGTTTTCCTGGTGTCTACCCCCCCACTGATCACTGGTCCAATATATGTAAGAAGGTTTCCTGGTGGCTAGTGGTCCCCCTCCACTGATCGCTGGCCTGATGTGTAAAAGTGCACATTCCCTTGTGCTAGTGGTCCCTCCCCCCACCTGCACCTATGCCTGATCTGGAAACAAATATTCCCTGGTGTCCAGTGGTCCCTCCCCCCCAGCCTCACCCATGTCCGATCTTTAAACATTCATTCCCTGGTGTCCAGTGGTCCCTCCCCACACTGATTGCTGGCATGATCATAAATATGAAACTTTCCCTTGTGTCCAGTGATCTCTCCCCCCACCAGTTGCTGGACTGATCGTAAATATGACATTTTCCCTGGTGTCCACTGTTCTCTCCTCCACTGGTCGCCAGCCTGATCATAAATATGAGACTTTCACTGGTGTTCAGTGGTACCTCCCCCTGCTGATTGCTGACTCGAACTGAAGAATGAAACTTTCCTTGGTATCTAGCAGTCCATCCCCACACCTGCACCCATGCCCGATATCTACAATATTTGTGTCTAATGGTCCCCCCCGATGGTTCCATGTGATATGGGTGAATGCAAAAGAGCAAGCCCATATCAGCAAACAGATAAGAGTGAGGACCAGAACAGCGGCTGTGCTTTTTCTGCAGGGGATTTGCCCCCCACCCCACCCATTTATTTAATATCTAACTCTGAGGTTGTAACACCTCGAGGAAAGGGCATACCAGTTTCACCATGCTGGTACTTGCCATTTTCCATTTGCCATAATTTGGGCTCACTCTTTTGCATTTGCCCAAATCACGGGATACCATCCCTGATCCCTTGGCTGTTTCCTAGAAACTCCCTGGTGGCTAGCAGTCTACCCTCCCTAATCCATATCTGCCAGTATACTAATATATAACCTTTTCTGGTGGTCTTGTGGCTCCCCTCCCTATCCTAATCTGCTGTATAATGAACAGATATGTCCTTGGTTGTACAGTGGACCTCCCTCCCTATCCTGACTTGTCTGTACACTAAATAGATCTGTCCCTGGTGGTCTTGTAGACCACCCCCCCACCCCAGCAGGCACTGGTCCACCATGTCACTCCCATCATCCCTTCCCTGAGCAGGCAACCAGCACAGACCTCTGCTCAGCACCATGGCTGGTCACTGAATGAGCTCTCAATGAGCGCATATTGTAATAGCTGGTTGTACAGTACGTGCTCATTGTAAGCTTAGTTGGTGGCCAGCCATGCTGGTGAGCAGAGGGCTGTGCCAGTCACAGGCCCAGGGGAGGGATGGGGGGAGAGGGGTGGTGGGCTAGTACCTTCTGGGGTGCGGGTGTGTGGGACAGATCTATTTAGTATACAGACAGGTTGGGACAGGGAGGGTGGTCTCCTAGACTACCAGGAACAGATCTATTTAGTATTCAGGCACATTGGGATAGGGAGGGAGGTCCTCTATACCATCAGGGAGAGATTTAATCATTAGAAAGGCAGGTAGGGATAGGAAGGGGGGAACTGGTAGACCACCAGGGAAGTTTACATAGTAGTACACTTGCAGACCAGGGTTAGGGAGGGGGGACCACTAGCCACCAGGGGATTTTTAGGAAACTGACAAGAGATCAGGGGTAGGGAGGGGGGAACCACAGGAGACACATACTGTAGACATCGGACATGGGTGTAGGTGTGGGGAGTGACCACTAGACACAGGAAAATTGTCATTCTTAAGATGGGGGCGGCACTTGGTGGGGGAGGAACCACTGGACAGCAGGAAGGTTTTATATTTAGATTGGGCTGGTGATCAGCAGGGGACCAGACCAGTGGACACCAGGAATGACTGTTTAACAATTTCAATGGGTGAAGGTGGGGAAGTGAGCGGAGCACTGGACACCAGAAAATGCCTGTTCCAGATCTGGCATGGGTGCGGGTGGGGGAGGGACCACTAGCACCACAGAATATGTACCTTTGCCCATCAAGCCAGTGATTAGCGGGGTTAGACCACTGGACACCAGGGAAACCTTCTTATGTATATAGGGCCAGTGATTGTGGGAGGGGGGCCACTAGCACCAGGGATAGCTTCCTGGGATTAGGCAAGTGGAGGGAGGTGGCACATTAAATTGCTAGGCTATCCATGTAAATAAGCCCATAATGTGCATGCAGAAGATACCAGTGATCTCATTTGCATGGGTCCATTTAAATATCGGACATTAAGTGCAGGTACAAGCCATTATGATGCCCTGTTTCAGAAGCCATATATGCCCAATGCTAAGTGGCTTAGCTCTTGGCTGCGATGGACCTATATGTAGTCTAATAGTACCAGTGTGCTATTTCACTGAATATTGCATCTTCAGATACCTGGACAACCGCAAGGAAGAGTGCAAATATTTGCACTCTGCTTTGCACAGTTTTGAAGAACGGGCCCCAGAAGTTTGAGCTGAATGAAACCTTTTGCATGGGAGAACTGAATTGCCACAGGGTACATCTTTTTGTTGCCTTTGTCGGATGTATCTGAGGCAGCTGAAAAATATGATACTCTCAGTTCATTCAAAAATAGTTTCTCTGAATATGGTGCCAAAACTTCTGTGACAATGCATCCAACTTTGTCTTCCCACAGCTCAGCTTTGAAGCAATTGCTGAGTCAGAATAAATGTTCTGTGCCAATTTACTTCCACAGTGCATGGACTTGTATGAATGGTGGTTTTGCACTCCATGGTAAACAGATGCAACCTCAGCAGTTGTAACTTTTCTTGCATCTGCTGCCTTTATCCATGGCTGGACGAATTTGGACATAAACATGTTCTCCTTTTTTACCTTAATCTTAATCTGAACTTCCTCCTCTTAGTTGTCCCATCTTTAAGCTTTAATGTGGTGCTGGGTATGGTGCTGGCTTGTACTTACATACCTGTAGTCCTGACCACAGACCAATTGCTGCTCACTGTCAGACAGCACATGGGGCAGCCCTCAGACCTTCTGTACTCCCATTTCTTTTGTATCTACCCTCAAACCAACATTAACCCTACCCTTATCACCATATACAGGCTTAGAAAAGGGGGAAACTGCTATATGGTAATGGAATATCTCAGAGTCTACAAATGTCAGATACCTCCCCCCCCCCGTTGGGTCACTTCTGAAATTCCTGCTGACCATAAAGTTGTTACTCGCCAGGGATATTGAATCTAACCCTGGCCCTCCATATCCTAATGTTCCAACTGTGTTGTCTTCTATGGCTGTCTGGGCTAATGCCAAAGGTCTGAAACTAGTCCACATAAATTTTAACAGCCTCAGACCTAAAATGCATGAACTTGAGGCATGGATAAATATGCACTCCCCAGACATAATTTCCATTTCTGAAACCTGGCTGAAGCCTAGTATCCTAATGCATGAGGTTGAGCTCCAAGGGTTTAAGTCCTTCAGACATGATAGATGTGGTAGGAACAGTGGTGGTGGTGGAGTAATCATCTATGTAAAAAACTCCCTAAATGCACCCATGGTGGCAATGTCAGACCATACCCAATGGTATCCCGTGATAATCACGACTATAATATGGTGACTGTAAAAATTGCGAGTCAACAATGGCTACCCACAAATCGGTGACACAGGAAAACAGCACAAGTACAGTATTAGTGAAAAACCCTGCCACATTATAACCCACGTAAGTGACCACTCAATAATAGCGATTATGCGCTCAACTGACCAGTGGCACCTAGCTTATGCTTGAATGCTGGCTTATTACATACTAACATACTATTTGCCAGCAGATTAGGCCTTATGGTCTATCAAGTCTGCTCAAACCTAGATCCTTAGTTGGGTGCAGAGACCCTCCCATCCTTGTGCTCCAGAAACCCTATCATCCATCCCCACCCCGGGACAGGCCATCATCTGATACATCCACTTTCTGTGTCTGTCCACCTCTCTTAAAAGCCCTCCACTGTGGATCTCTGAACCAGCTCACCAGGCAGAGCATTCCAAGGGTCCACCACCCTCTCAGTGAAAACCTCCTCCTCTTTTCCCCTCACCCTTCCACCTTCCAACTTCAAACCATGCCCTCTGGTGATGCCTCCTGCTTTAGTCTAAAGATCCCTCCATGTTTACCCTATTTATTCCTTGAGGGTACTTGAGACCTCAATCATGTCCCCTGCTCTCCTCTCCTCCAAAGAAAACAGGCAGAGCTCCTCAAGTCTGTCCTCGTAAGTCATATCCCTAGCCCTCGATCATCTTTGTTGCCCTCCTCTGAACCCTCTCCAGGAGCTGTATGTCCCTCTTCAAGTGTGGTCTCCAGTACTGTCACAGTACTCAAGGTGTGGTCTAACCAGTCCATTGTACAGCTGCAGAATCACTTCCTTGCTCCTAGAGGTGATCCCCTATGATGCATCCCAACATCCTGTTTGCCTTGCTAGCTGCCTCCTGCACTGCTCAGAGTTATTCATACATGTATCCACCATGACCCTAGGTCTTTTCCCTGTTGAGGGCTTCCAGCACCTCCCCACGGTGTACCTGTGTTGAGTTTCCACGACAAGATGCAACACCTTGCACTTGGTGATATTGAATTTAATTTCATGTGTGAGCCCAGCTTCAGGGTGTCCAGGTCCTTTGCAGGGCCAACCTCCCCTTCTCCCTCAACTACTGCTCCCATCTTGGAGTCATCTGCAAAGAGACTCATTTCACACCCTATACCATCCCTGATGTCCGATATGTATGCATTAAACAGGATTGGACCCAGGACCCGAGCCCTGTGGTACCCACTACCAACCTCTGTAGGGTTCAGAGAGCTCCCCACAGACCACTACTCTCTGAGTGCGTCAGCTATCCAGTTTTCAATCCATCCCCAGAGCCATCAAAGGCCTACTCCCTAACCCCATCAGTTTCTCCACCAGACCATTGTGGGGAACAGGTCAAACGCCTTGCTGAAGTCCAAGAATAATACATCCACAGGCTTACCCCTGTCCAGTTCTGATGTTACCCATTCATAGAACTCCACAAGGTTGGTTTGACATGATCTACCTGGCACAAACCCATGCTGCCGACTATCCAGACCTCCCACCTCCCCCAACATTTATTTTTATTGCATCAACCTCTGCACTTATTGTTTCAACCTCTGCACTTACTGTTTTATCTTCTGTCCTGTCGTTTTAGTCCTTTTGTTCCCTAGTATTAAATGCACCAGATGTTTTTACCTAGGTTGTATTGTGCCCACAGCAATCCCTTGTAAGGTGTTCTGAATGTAATCCTCCTCTCATTGTCACGATATGTAATTTGTGTCTCATTTCATAACCTGCGTGTTATCCTGTCCCCTATTCCCCCTTCCCCCAGGTTGCACCTGGAAACGAGCAGATTTTTGCTCAGAGTGCCTTTCCTGGTGAAACATTTCAATAAATAAATAAATATACAGGATGTGCTACTCACTAGAAGCCGTAGAAGCCATTCCACTCCAACACTCCAAACCTCAAAACAACGACATCACAAGAGGTCACTACACTACATTACAGGTCAAAGTTAGTAAGTTCACAGCACTACTGCTCCACAGCTGATCAGACATCAGATGTCAGACATCAAAGTAGTGACTTCACCACTGTTCAGCACTTATTCCTTTTATTTATTTATTCACGATTTAAAATTGCATTCACAGACACAGAGACTTAGCGATGTCAGTGCTGTTGCCATTTAGTGCTGTTTAGCTCATATTCCTTTTATTTATTTAGACCTGGCACTGAAAATTGTAGGCAAGACCTCTTAAGTACTCATACCTACTCCTCACCGAGTATTCAATCGCCATAGAAACGACCCTCTCATTTGAGCTTTTATACTTTCTTTTTTTGGTGCCAGTTCCAGCTCCATACACCATCTGCTCCAATTTCATTTAAGTTAACCTCTGTTCCTCTTTCAGGCACTGAATCAATTTCCACACACTGGGGTGGCATGCTCCAATGCGGCTGTTGAATCCATGATGCTACCCCTCAACCACATTATTTGCTCTGGCAAGACCCCTAGAGGTGGCATCAAAGCAATTCCATTGGTCATGTTGGAAAGTTGCTGATCTTTGCCCTGACCTTCCCCTGGGTTTACCAACCCATGTTGATTCAAAGTATTCTAATAATGGCATTAAGAGTTCAGCATTACTTGAAAAAAACTCCCATTCTTTCATTGAATCAAAAGTTTCCATTACATCTGCTGTGGGTGCGAAAGGAAGAGAAAGTGGCATATGCAAATGAAGGGAAAAGTCTGGGTCTGAGCAGTACCTTTCATGTACTGCTGGGAACTTTTGTATTTTTCTCCATATTGCCTGTGCAAAATGAAAAAAACAGCCACGTATTTCTGTATCTGGAAATGCTGTTTTAAATGCATGCCATGCAGACTTCTCGAAGTCTATCAGAGCTGTCTCTGGTTTTAAGGTGGAGCACAATCCCTGTAGCTTGGTGAAAACCCTTGTATATGCTGCTGTTGCTCTACTACACATCAAAACATACAGTGCTGTCATAGCCTGGCCTGCCTTGATGCAGTGTACTGTATAGGGCTGATCGAATAATAATGGGCAGGATTTGAATGTTCCATTGATAAGCCAGTTGCTACTCTCTTGTAACATGTTTAAATTTGCAGCAGTAGCTAACATGACCAATCTATCCCTTTCATTTCCACTATCAAACAGGAGGAAAGGTTCCCCAGCTAGGGGTCTCCCTGAATTCAGCCAGTATTTATAGCTCCTCAACCGAAGCAGGGGTGGCAGGGCACCCACGTTCTACCTGTCTGATTCTTTGCATGGTCCGTTTCATAAGGGGTACAGCAGGCAGGCGACCAGTCACAGCATCAGGGGCAGTAGTTGTACACTGAACCAGAACCTGTGTTGTGGTCTCAGAACTTGATCTGACCCTGTCTCTCACATCAGCCATTATCCTCCTCAATCCCACATCACCAGCATCAGGGACATGCGTGTGATCCTTTACCTGAGCCAACACCTTATTGCCAGAAGTATGCAACATGGAAAGGCAGCTGTACTTATGAGCTTCTACACATTGCCAATACACGTTCTCAGCCTTCTCTTTATCCTTCATGTAAGTGTAGCCTCCATAAACAGCCAAGGGCTTACCTTTCTGGCTTGTGACCAACTCAAACTCCATGATGCATTGGCAAATGGAGAAGGATAACACACATGTACCTTTAAGGAAATCATGGTCAGGTGGGAGTAGGCAACTGCATTGTGGGTTCTAGGAAATACTTAGTGTAAAATCGGAGGTTGAAATACTGGAAAGAAAGAACAAAAGGCAGATTGTAAGTCAGTATGCTTTAAAAACCATTACTGAATAATTTTGACTATAGCACTATAATGCATGCACTAATATGCTTTGTTGTGCACATCACACACGCGATTATTACTTCGCTGATATTGAAGTCACGCTTTTGGAGTCACGATTTTAACATGGAATCTACCCATTCAGGCAGTGTTCATCAAAATACTGCTTCGAAGGACTAAGCCCCTGCTAATAGACTGCATCTGCAGCCTGACGAAGACTGCAAAAGATGCCTTAAAGAGCCTTCCGGCTCTGATCCCTGGGTTACCTCAGTGGGAGAAAATAATCCTTGGTGACTGAAACCTCCACTGGGGTCAGCAAACCATTAGTGATGTAAAATCCAGCTTGCTAGAAGCCAACTTGACCCTGCTGATCCAAGGACCCACTAGGCTGAACATTAAGTCAGGAAACCACCCACATTAGACTAGATTCTCACTTCCAGACCCAGTAGTTTCAAAGTGGCTGGGACATTTGCAGATTCCATAAGTGACCATGCCTCTGTATTCGGCATCTGGAAAAATGATTATCCCAACCCTCCACACAGAATTTTTTGGGCTTGGGATTATTCCAATTTCGACACCTGCTCCTTTCTCAAAGCCCTAGTAGTGGTGGATTGGACTCAAATCAAGCTTGCTCCCAATCTGGACTCAGCCTTTGATTTCTTCATCAATAACTTCATCTCAGCTGCCAATAAGCATGCCCATCTAAAACAAATCAGAGTCAAGGGAAAACACTAGAGGTGGCTGTCCAGAGATCTTAAAATACAAATGAGGGTGAGAGACAAAGCCTGGGAAAAATACAAATGTACACATCTAACTAAGGATTAGGTGGAATATAGAAAATTGAGAAACAAGTGTAAAAAGGAAGTAAAATCAGCTAAAAGACAATACCTCCAGAACCTACAAACTAAAAACCTTTCGGACCCTAAAAAATGTTGGTCCCAAATTAACTCCCTCCTAAAGGAGAACAACACCCATGAGAAAAGTGACATAGTAGCAAATGGTATCCACTATACCAACCCACAAGATGCAGCTAATGCACTAAACGCATTCCTCACTGACCTGGACACATTTAAAAATAATCCCTCTGGGTCCCCGTCCCCCCAGGATCATTTACAGGCGCCACCCCCTTACCCTGATCTTCACTTCAAACTTGCAAGTAAATCTGAGGTCCTGAAATTACTAAATCAATCCTCTGTCTCTGCTAGATTTGACAAGATGGAGCCCAGACACCTCAGAATCGCAGCCCACATCATTGCCTCTCCAGTCACTTGGCTTCTAAACAGATTGCTACTTGAAGGCAAAGTCCCCACTGTGTGGAAAGTTGCCTTAGTCACTCCTATCCCTAAAGGTGGGGATATTGAGCTTGTTGAGAATTACAGACCAATATCCATCCTCTGCATTTTAAGTAAATTGTTAGAGAGGATTGCATACCAGCAGGTCCAGGAATACATTGAACAAAACAATTTACTAACCGAACGGCAACATGGTTTTAGAAAAAAATCACAGTACCAACATGACCCTGATTAATCTTACTGGGGATATCTTCACAGCTCAAGATGATGGCCTTCCAACTGGTGCAGTCTTTATAGACCTCACCAAGGCATTTGACTTGGTGAATCATCATCAGCAGCTTATCACTAAATTAACATCTCTTGGTCTTGACTATCTGTCTACTCAATGGTTCATGGACTACCTTGACAGCAGATCACAAATTGTCAGATGGCATGGAGCTAAGTCTGACAAATTCCCTATCACAGATGGCATCCCCCAGGGCTCTATACTGGGACCACTCCTGCTTTCTCTATTTATTAATGATTTGCCTCAACATTGTGGATGGGCCAAGGTGACCTTAAATGCAGAAGATGTCGTGCTTTATAGGTCCTCCCGAGACACTGTCCAACTGAACAACCTTCTTGGTCAAGACCTTGGCCTACTTGAGAATCGGTTTCTTACTAATAAATTAGTTCTAAATAGTAAATAGACCAAAACCATGCTGTTTGGCCCTAAAAGCCTGGGCCCAGCCTATTCACATTTATTGTCCCCAGCTCTTTCCAATGGCTCAAAAATTGAAGTGATCAATTGTATCAAATATCTGGGTGTATAATTAGACCAAGACTGCTTCTTTAAAGCCCACATTGACCATCTGACCAAGAAACTCAACCAAAAGTTAGGTCTATTATATCACCTGAGCCCTTTCCTCACGCATGAATCCAAACTCCAGGTCTCCACTGGTACACTCCTTGCAACCTTGCTATATGGGGCCCCTTTACTACATTCTGTAAGAAGCTCTGAAATGCAAAGGCTAAAAACACTGTATCACAGGATAGGGTGCTTTGCTTCAGGAGTGCCACCATGGGAACATCACTGCAAGGTACACTTATCTCTAAGGTGGCCTTCTCTTGAGGGCAGATTATCACATTCCTCACTATGCCTAGCTTTTAAGCTCCAGCAAAATGTCACCCCTCCTAGCCTAATTAACACATTAGCTCCCCAAAAGAATGGGAGAACACTAAGATCCTCTGGCCACCAGCTTCTCCAAGTCCCCAGTGTAAGGACTTCCCTAGGACTCTAGTCCTATGCTGCCTTCATCCCTCCCATATGGAATTGTCTCCCTAGCAGTCTTCAGGAATGTACCTCCCTTGGGGGCTTCAAGAAGGGTCTTAAAGTCCACCTGTTGGAACTGAGCCTCTGCACCTGCTATAATTGAATCAGCTGACTCTCGGCTGCTGATCTAACTTCATTGGAATATCAATCTGTGACTGACTCGTGTATAATAATACTTCTCCTGTTGATGTTGATTGTAATTAACCTGCCACTGTATCCTTGACTGGGTCAGTACGCCTGTATTGACTATTAATTGTGAAATGACATATATGTATTTTGTTATGTTTATAGATGTATGTAATTAATTCTGGATCTCCCCTGAATAAGGGACTGTTTAGAGCTCAGTGTGCCTACCTGGTCACCAAAATTTAAATAAATAAATAAAACCTGGATGAATCTAGGCATAAACATGTTCTCATTTTGCACCTGGATGCATTGCTGGTGTTTCTCTGCTTTCTTTTGATTTTTCAGTGCCTTTTCTCCATCCAATATAATTGTAAAAGTAGTGCCGCAGGAAAAACATTTCACAAAACTATCCATGTCTGGCACTGACCATACCCAAGGAAATGTCTGCTCCCACTCTTTACTGTAGTTACAAAACCCCTTGGTCATCTTTGCTGGGACTCTACTACTGGGGTCAGCATCATTTTATGTCTCTGAGCCAGTACTCTTTTCATGCTATAAACATTCATTCTGACCAGAAAACATACCACTTCCACTCTGCAAACTTTATCTGACCAGACTGGAACACTTAACTAAAAACCAAACCAAACCAAACCAAATCAAACCAAAATCAAAATAAATAAAATATAATGCCCATCATGTGCAGTGTAAAACAAAAGTGTCCTGCTTTCTAAGAGCAACTCTCCAGAAACTCCTCGTAAAAGATCATGAAGTGCACACAACTACTAACCACTGGTATATATACATTTGCATTTCTTGCTTTCTTAGTTAGACCAGTGTCCATTGGGGAGGACCTTGTCATGGTGGCACTGCTTTCCACTAATTCTACCCTAGATGGTACTGACTTCCTTATGTGGTAAACTTAGAAGGTGCCATCTCATATAGTCACTGACAGATTGCACTGCGTCACTTTAGGAGTTGTCAGGACCACCCAAAGAAGTCAACTGCTAACTTAATCCCACTAAGCATAATAATCATGATTTGCACTTACATAGTATTGTGCATAAACCTGTTTACACTACAGCCAAGACAGAATACCACTATTAAGCACAACAAGTGTTTTGCCCATGCCCATGTACCACGCCACCATATTGCTACATGGCTACGCCACAGGTTGCAAACCAGGAAGAGAGTTATAGGAACTAGAGACTGGAACTAGTGGCATAAAAAGCCAGCCAGTCTTGTACAAGAAAAAAATGGGCCTCTCGGTGACTGGTAAATTACACAAAAAGCTTGATACTAGTATGGGTTATTGATACTGGATGATGGAGGTGGTAGAGGGAGTGTCACTATCTCAATTTCATTAATAACCTTTATGAATAAACCTAGTATGAAGAATTTGGTGTAATTAACAATGGCTGAGAGGCCAGGCTTTTTCTCGTACATGTGCCACACGAGAATTTGGGGCCACACAGTTTTATTTTTATTTTTTTTATTTTATTGAAATCTAGGTTTACAAATACCTTTGAGCAGGAATTGCTTGTTTACAAAGGTTCCACATTGAGAAAATGTAAGGTGAACATGCATACAAATGTCGGCAGGATTATACATAGTTACATAGTAAAAAGAAGCAAGAGGCAGAGGCATAGTTAATTACAGTACCTCAAAATGTGTGAAATATTAGGTAGAAAGGCACACCATCCAAGGGCAAACTTAGAAATAAACTTAGAAATAAGCTCTGCTGGTGAGAGGATAGGGAAGGCGGGGGTACGCAGGCCAGAAGGCCATTGTCGAAGGGTAAGGGGTGATGGTAGGAGTACACAAGGGGAAGGAGGGGAGGGATAATTGTCAGTAAGTGCCAGAAAGGGGGTGAAGAAAGGGGAGTGGGGGTTGGGGGTGTGCAGGAGGAGGCAGGAGAGGGAGGGCATGGCAAGGGTTCCCTTCTTCCAGTGGCTTGTGTGCTCCTACTGCTGTTGTGCAGCAACATCACATCAGTCTCTACAGAAATGGCCAGACTCAGTTTCAAACACTTAAAAACTGGCACTCAAAAAAGACTGCAGCTGTATGACAAAGAACATAAACTTTTACCACAACTTGTTGTGTACCCATCCCAATCTAGGGCTGGCTAGGTCACTGGATGAAGAAAGCTTCTCTGTACAGTTGAATTCTGGATACCCCAACCTCCATATAACTGGCAATATTCCCATCAATTTAGCAGATTCCATCTATGTAATGAAGAATGATGTGCTGCTACTGTAATCTTAGGACAGCAAACAGTAGCTGTTTTAGACTAATCTGAGTGTTAAAATTGGAACATTTTAAATTGTTCTACTAAGTAAAGGGCTAATTCATTGACAAATTTGCTACGCCTAGCCCATAAATTCTAAATCTGCCTGTCTTGATAGATTATATAGAACAGTGAAGAAAGAAAGACAGAAAGAAAGAAAGAAAGAAAGAAAGAAAGAAAGAAAGAAAGAAAGAAAGAAAGAAAGAAAGAAAGAAAGAAAGAAAGAAATGCAGTCAGTTGCACTGAGTAAATACAGTACAGTCTGATACTCCCAACACACCACAGTCCTAAACATATTGGTAGCAATGGGGGGGGGGGGGTGATAATAAAGCAACTGAATATTTGTAGTCAAAATCTGCCCTTGTTCAGTAACCCACACAATGAGCCTAAGTCCAAAGCTGGGAACATAACATCTTTTACTGCATTATTTTCAGAATCACCCAGACCAACACACAAAAGCTATAATCCCCCAAGTAAAAGAAAAATCTAATTAATTATATACAGCAATTACCTGTATATAACCTAAGTCTGCATTAAAATGAAGTATTTCCCACAGGGGCAGAAAAGGAAAACTACAATAACTGCTCTTGTTATAAATAAACAAAAATTTCTTAACATTATAACATACATGACTCTTGAGTCTTGACAAACTATATGATAAAAAAGCACTATAATTACATTAGAAATAATACATGTTATTTATCAGCCTTAGGTCAGCTTACCTTAAGATTTTGGTGGGGTGCTGCTGTAGTATCAGACTGCAATCAGTATGGTATCTTAATCTTGTCCTACAGTCTGCTGGCTGGCTAATGTTCTGCCTTCTCTTCACTGACTTATTCTGTCCTGTACTCTGTGTTGTTATGTGTAGGGCTGTCTGAGACTGCTGAAATTTCATCCAGATCTCTGGAAGTCTTGCTGGGGTCAATGGTGACTGTAAGGACAGTGTTTGCTCCAGGAACTGAGTCTTTCTGAATGGTAGAAGGCATCGACTACAATCCACAGCTTTATAAGGAACCAGCAGGATTCCCTTTTTTGTTTGATTTTGTTGCCAGTAAAGTTGCATTACATGGATGATCTGATTGGTCCTGATCATTGCAACCAGTCACTATCAAGGCTGGACCATAGCTACTCTGTTGACCACAGTACAATCTGGGCTCCCAGTTGACTTGTTGCATAAGCTAGCATCTGACCTTAAGAGGCAGTTTGTAGCTGAAAGTAAGAGTTCACAGTCACACTTGAGTAGTCCCAGTGACTAGACTGAGCCACTTCACCCTCTCGACCATACCATAAGGACTGGCCCCCCAGTTATTTGGTAAAGTTGATTTTGGTGTACTTTCAGAAATTTGCATTGAGTGAGACCATTCCCATTACTGCAGCTGAATGAACAAACCCATCCCATGAAGATACTACTAGTAGTACCAGCATCTCGCGCTCCCAAGCCTGGGCTCCCTCTAGGCTACCTATCACACAAGGTGGCTTGCTTGTTTTATTGGCCTGACAGATTGCAGCTGCTGCTGATTCATGATTTGTGGAGTTCATGAGGGACACAGACACTCAGTGAGCTTAGTACTCATAACTGGAGGCTAATGGCACTTTTTCCACACTATTTTTTTTTTACTTAATCTTCGGTGGAATCAGATGGCGGATAGCAGTCAATGGGAAGAGGTAAGAAAACTGGAACAAGCAGGAGAAAACTTGGACAACCGGGGATGGCATCAGAAACCTAGAACAACTGGTAGAAAAATGGGTATGTGGTACCCCTACCCCACCCCTCCCTGCCGACTCTGACCCTCCCCTTCACCCTAGCCACACTCTCTTGAACTCCCCTACCATCTTTTGAGTGATGACTTTAGATTGAAACACAAAGAATGATGGCAGAAAAAGACCAATGGTCCATCCAATCTGCCGGTAGCTCCCTATCAAGCCGCAGGACCTGCTGTCTATACAGGATACTAGCCCTCACTATCCATCCCTTCCCTCCCTACTGCTATCCCCTGAGTAACCATGATACCTTTCACTCTGTCCCTGCCGTACTAGAAACTGTTTGCAGTTTTGGTGCCTATCACCTTGGCTGGCAGGATTTTCTATGGCTCTGTAAGCAGAAATCCCAGAATCCTCCACAGCTGACACCAAAGCAAGGCTTCTGCACTGGGAAACCCATTAGCCTGCCTTTCATGCCAGAGTCCCTACAAGCTCTGATCCTTTGTCTACTGATGATGGGAGTTAATTGCACCCTGACACTAGCATCTCTGTAAATAAGTATCTCCTGACCTCCTTTTTGAATCTTCCCCCCATCAGCTTAAAACAGTACCTCTTGTGGGGGGTATCACTGAGACAGAAAAGTTCCCCAATATCCACCTTGTTTATATCTTTCAGGCACTTAAAGGTTTCAATCTTCCTTCTCCCATATTTCCACTAGTGAGTACATGCTGGGCTCTTTCAGCTCTGCCCTACTGTCCCTGAACCATCTTTGTCGCCCCCCCCAAAACTGGATCAAGCTGGTTGATATCCTTTTCCTGGTAGGGGCTCCAGTATTGCATACCATGCTCCAAGTGTGGTTGCACTAAGAATCTTTGCAGTGCCAGTATAACCTCCTTCCTTTTGCTCCTGGACCCTCTAGCAATGCAGTCTAGCATTCTGTTTGCCTTGGCTGATGCCTTTCTACACTGTGTAGCCTGTTGAAAGTCACTGCATGTGGCTATCCCCAAGTCCTTTTGTTCCTCTAATTCAGTGACCTTGACACCACACCCCCCGCCAACTATACTCAGTCCATGGATTCTTCCTTCCTATGTGCATTAAATTGCACTTCTTCACACTGAACCACTGTCAGATATATGACCACTTCTCCAGCCTTGCCAGGTCCTCCTTTAGGTCCTGTACCACCTCGTCTGAGTCCACCGTCTCACAGAACTTGATATAATCTCCAGAAAGGCAGATCTTGCCTTTAATGACATTCCCAAATTCATTAAAGAGCTACTGACACCTCAAAGAAAACTTTAAAAAGCATAATAATTAGGTACAATTCTGTCTGCATTCAATTTATGGTTTATGTATTTCTCCTCCCTATTATTTTGTTACTAAGGAAATCTGCATGCATATATGATATTTATCACTTAAAATTTATTTTTCTCCACAATTCATTCACTCTTCTGGTGGATAGTGGTTCCTCTATGGAGGCACCTGCAGTGGAGACCAAGGAGGATGCTGGGAACCTTCACAAAGGAGACCCACAGGAGGGTGGCATGGGACCCCACAGGGGAAGGAAGCAACTCCTGGTGGGGGACTCAATCATTAGAGGGGTAGAAATGGGGAGGAAGGGGAGAGGGAGGTAAGGTGCCTTCCTGGCACCACAGCTTGGAGGGACAGGAAGCGAATCCTCAAGATCGTGGGAGGAGCTGCATGAGGGAGGGAGCTGGATGTCATTGTCCACCTAGGGACAAATGACCTGGCTGGAATGGGATCAGAGCAGTGCAGAGGTTGTAGAGAGTTGGGGAAGGGGCCTTGAACAAGGTAGCAGCGATGGTAACATCTCGGAGGTGCTGCCTGTCTGTGGCAAGGGAGACTAGGGCACTTCTCACCAGGGAATTCAATGAG
The DNA here is from genome assembly GCA_016271365.2 of Neoceratodus forsteri. Taxonomy (NCBI): domain Eukaryota; kingdom Metazoa; phylum Chordata; order Ceratodontiformes; family Ceratodontidae; genus Neoceratodus; species Neoceratodus forsteri. The sequence goes on from CM057452.1 coordinate 1,880,479,260, forward strand.
TGGTTGAAAACTGGTGTGGAGCTCAGGGTTTTGGCTTCATTGGGGACTGAGGAGCCACCTGGAGGATGCAGACCTATACTGGTGCGATGGTCTGCATCTGTCCAGAGGAACAGGATCCTAGGTGAGAGGTTTAAATGCTTCATTGGCAAGCATTTTAAACTAGCCAAGGGGAGGCACTGAAAAGGAGCAGAGAAATCCGGAAGCCCTCCCACAAAACATGGTGATTAGTGAGGTAAACACCAAGGTACAGAAGTTATTAGGGAGCAGAACAGATTTAAATGTAAAAAGGCAAAGGCAGTAAGGACAGAAATGGGGCTAAAAGGGTAAGGCTATCAAAAGTGGAGGGTGATGAGTACCAATGCCCGTAGTCTGTTAACAAGCTCCCTGAACTAGTGGCCTTGATGGAAGAGGGTTGCCTGGATATTGTGGCAGTCACAGAAACATGGTACACAGAGAACCATGACTGGGATGTCAACATACCAGGATACACAATCTACAGGAGGGACAGGGAGGGTAAACGAGGAGGAGGAGTAGCTCTCTATGTAAAGGAAGGGATCAAAGCAACAGAACTAAAGAGTAAACAGGGAGCAGATGAGGCACTTTGGGTCACCCTGGAGACAGGAAATGGCACCACAGTCCGCATGGTGGTTGTATACAGACCCCCATCTCAGGGGGAGGGAATGGACAAGGAAATGATAGAAGGCTTTCTTAGAATGGCAGAAAAAGGGGAGATATTGTTGATGGGGGACCTGAATATGCCAGATGTTAACTGGAGCACCTTTGCTGCAGGCACATCCAAGAGCAGGGTCATTCTTGATGCCCTACAGGGGTCATGCCTCAGACAGCTAGTATTGGAACCCACTCGGGAGGGAGCAATCTTAGACCTGGTACTCTCAAATGGGATGGAGAAAGAATCTCAGATTTAGAAGTGGGTAGCCATCCAGGAACAAGCAACCACCAAACAGGGTGGTTCACGATAAACACAACCATACAATCAAGCCATACAAAAGCAAGAGTACTGGACTTTGAGGGGCTGACTTTGGGAAAATGAGAGTGCCTCAGAAAAGCACTAGCAAACAGGCAAGAAGGATGGGTGGAGGAACAATGGGGAGTGATCAAAACAGCCATCACAGAGGCAACAAGCCTTTGTGTAAAACAAATCAATAAACACAACGAAGAAAAAAACTGCTATGGTTCTCAAAAGAGGTGGCAGGGAAGGTTAAGGAGAAAAGGACAGCATTCAGGAAATATAAGGAAACACAGAAGGAGCAGGACAGAGAACTTTATCAGTTAAAGCAGAAAGAGGCTGGGAAGGCAGTCAGAATAGCAAAGGCCCAAACTGAGGAAAGGATAGCCAATTCTGTTAAGAAGGGGGATAAGACCTTTTAAAGGTACATTAGGGAGTGAAGACAGGCCAAAGGAGGGATACTGAAGTTTAATAAAGGGGAGGGAATGTGGGTAGAGGGTGACAGTGAAAAAGCAGGGATACTGAACGAATATTTCTGCTCAGTATTCACAAAGGAAGAGGAGGGGGAGTTACCTAAACCAAACAAGAGAAACACTCTGAAGATGGGTCGATACCAATCCATTTACAGAAGAAGGTTCTGAAAGAACTAATAAAATTGAAGGTGGACAAAGCAATGGGGCCTGATGGGATTCACCCAAGAATTCTAAAAGAACTAAGGGTAGAACTAGTGACACCGCTGACTACTCTCTTTAACAAATCATGGGAGGATGGGGTGGTACCCGAGGACTGGAGGAGGGCAGATGTGATTCCTCTTCACAAAAGCGGGAGCAGGACAGAGGCAGGAAACTACAGATCAGTTAGTTTGACCTCAGTGGTAGGGAAAATGATGGAATCACTTCTGAAGGAAAGAATTGTTGAGTACCTAGAGGCCAGTGGGGCACAGGGACCCAAGGCAGCATGGATTCACGATGGGAAGGTCGTGTCAGACAGATCTAATAGATATCTTTGACTGGGTGACCAAAGTAGTAGACCAGGAGGGCTGTGGACTGCATACCTAGATTTTAAGCAAGGCATTTGATACAGTCCCACACAAGATTAATACACAAGATAGCCAGCCTTGGGTGGGTCCCAAGGTGGTAGCCTGGATAAAAATTGGCTAGACAACAGGACACAAAGGGTAGTAGTAAATGGGTACACAGTGAAGAAAGGAGGGTTACTAGTGGGGTACCGCAGGGTTCAATACTGGGATCGGTCCTTTTTAATGTCTTTATAAGTGACATTGCAGACGAACTGGAAGGAAAAGTATGTCTCTTTGCAGATGACACAAAGATCTGCAATAGGGTTGATACACAAGATGGAGTGGAAAGGATGAGAAGGGACTTGGCAAGGTTGGAGGAATGGTCAAATGTATGGCAGCTCAGATTCAATGCAAAGAAGTGCAAGGTATTGCACATGGGAAACAAAACCCAGGGAAGCATACACAATGGGGGTGAGATACTGACAACAGTAAAAATAGAAAGGGACCTGGGGGTAATTATAACAGATGACCTAAAGGTGGGCAAGCAATGTGAGAAGGCAGTAAGGAAGGCTGGGGGGATACTGGGATGCATAGGAAGAGGCATCCATAGTAGAAAACAGGAAGTTGTTATCCCTCTGTACAGACAGTTGGTGAGACCCCATCTGGAGTACTGTGTGCAGTTCTGGAAACCCCATCTCCGCAAAGACATAGACAGAGTGGAGGCTATCCAGAGCAGGGCAACCAAAATGGTGCAGGGTCTGCACCAGAAGACATACGAAGAAAGACTAAAGGAGCTTAATATGTATACCCTTGAGGAAAGAAGAGAGAGGGACATGATAGAAACTTTCAAGTACCTCAAGGGAATCAACAAAGTCCAAGAGGGTAGCATCTTTCAGAAAAAGAGATGTGCAAGAACAAGGGGGCACAATTTGAAGATAGAGGGGGCTCAGAGGTAATGTGATGAAGTATTTTTTCACTGAGAGGGTTGTGGATGCATGGAACAGCCTCCCTGAGGAGGCCGTGGAGTCAAGAACAGTGGGGGACTTCAAGAATGCATGGGACAGGCATAAGGCAGTCCTAGTGGGGGGTAGGAGGAAGTAAGCTGTTGGTTAACTAGGATCTGCAGCTTACCTGTTAGGTAGGAAAATGGGCAGACTAGGTGGGTCAAGCGGTCCTTATCTGCAGTCAAATTCTATGTTTCTATGTTTCTATTTTGAGTCCATCTGCCTCTATAGCTTACTCCCAACTTCAAGTCATAATCCTCTGTTGTGATATCACAATCTGTTGCCATGGGAGTAACTGTGATATCACAAGCAGTGCTCTGTGACTTCAGGTAGGGAGAAAGCAGCAGGAATAGACAAACTCTTCAGAAGCAAAGATCCTGTTTTTGTACAGATGACCTGAGTAATAAATAACGAGGAGGAAGAATACAGCACTAATGGGAAATACAAGCTGGATTGTCTAAATATTATGTTTTGTTAAAGTTCTGAATGCGTCACCAGCTATTCAATGAAAACATTAGACAGACTAGGCTAAGCACTGACTCCTGTGGAACACCACTTGTAATTTCCATTGTACCTGAAAGTCCCCACCACCACCTTCTGGGTCCTACCACTGAGCCAATTTGTCACCCACCTGGATACTTTTCTCCCTGTCCCTAGGTCCTCTAACTTCCTGATCAATCTCTTATGGGTCACCAAGTTGAAAGCCTTGCTGAAATCCAAATACAGAATGTCAACCACCTGACCCTTGTCCACCACTCTTGCTACCCATCCAAAGAAGGTAATCAAGTTGGTCTGACAGGATCTCTCTCTAACATGAACCTACGCTGTCTCTCATCCTGTAGCCCATTGTCTTCAACGAATTCAATCAATCTTTCCTTCAAAATGGTCTTTATTAGTGTAACCCCCAGGTGGCGCTATCCCAAGGGCTACTACCCCTGCCTGCTGGACCACCAACAGGTTGAGGAGCCTAAGTTCTATGGCGGGTGCCTCCACCCAGAGGTCAGGGTTGGTAATGGTTGGTCGAGTTTGGTTACAGCCCTCTGGGACACTGAGACCCCTTTTGTTCCCTCTAATGGTCCACACAATACACAAGAATTGCGACACTAATATCCCACATGTACATTGGTTTCAATCATAAGGTACCACTTACCCTTGAGACCGATTCTGCAGTTCGTTCTCGGAGGACCCCCAGTGAAATAAGGTTGGTCAGCTTACACAAAACCATGCAATGCCTGCTATATAGGTACTGACACTTCAAACCGTTTAAAGTCAATAAAATCCAATCTGATTTATTTAGGGAAGTGAAATACAGGGAGGGGGAGATCAAGCTGATTAGTAGAAATAAATCACAATACTGTGCACTCATACAAGGTCTTATAAGTCACACTCTGGGTACCCAGTTTGGGGGGCTAGCCAGGTCCGTTGCCGGAGGTTGGCAGGCAGGTGCAGATGGAAGGGCCCTGTAGGAAAAAGATATGCACAATACCCAATTGTAATCCAGAGCTGGATGGCTCAGTCCTTGATGAAATGAAAGAAAGAAAATCAGATGAAACACTGATGATTGTTAACAGGTCGCAGGGGATGCCCTGATTTGTACTCATGCTACCCCATGCTGAAGAAACCTGTCGCAGATGGTGGTTCTGGATTGCCAGACACACAAGCAGGGAGACGAGATTCTACCTCCCAGGCCACACTGCCTTGATCAGCCGATGGATTCAGTCCAAATACATTCAGCTCAACATTCAGCTTACACTGCGCGGTGACGAGAACGAACCGGAATAGCTATTCCTCACAAGCATTCAACACAATTATATGTAAAGGAAATTACTATACCAGGAGCTGCTTTCAGGTCCCAATGCACTTACTGCAAATACCAGAGAGTTCACACAGCAGCTTCAATTCCTGACAGACTCAGCACGATTCAGCAATTTCTCCAGTCTTCTACAGGGTGAGCCTGGTTTCCACTCTTTCAGCCTTCCTTCCTTTTGGTATTCTCGGATTCAGTCCGATTCGAATTGGCAACGGCCTAACTTTAGGCCTCTCACGCACTTCCCGCGTGAAACTAAACAATGCAGAAGCACAGAACTCCTTCTCTCCTCATGGTCACAATGAATCTGACCTCCCAGTCGCAAGGCAGAGCATTCTTTTCAGGCGCCACCTGATCCAGTTGGTGGACTCAGCTGTCAATCACTCAGAAACTCTCTCCGTTGGTGCAAATAGGCACCAAGGTCCAGAACTTCACTTCCCAGAATTACTAGCTATACCTCCTCATTGTAAGCTGGCTCCCAGGAAAGTCCAAATTCTGGTTGGTCCAAACAGACTCTATTTTAAAGGTCCCCCCACACTGATTGGACCCATTCGGCAGTTCAGGTCCAAAATGGAGGGGCAAAACACACAGAGTTCCAGCTGCAAGAAAGCCAGGTTAAACAAACTGCATCTTTACCAACACTCTAACTGGTTTCAGGCAAACAGTTACATCTTTCATTTAGGCTCCCTCTGCGCTCTTAGCGACTGCAGAAATGGAGCGATTTCCACGCAGTTCAGGTGGGATTTGAGCAGAGAAACACCAGCCCCCCTAGGAAACAGTAATCATGTCTGCAAGCAGACAGCTCTTAAAGAGACAGTATGAGGAGGCTGTACCAGCACTCACAGTGCCATTCTTAACGGCTTAATCGCTGAATGCCAGCAGGCAGGGGAACACCTAGGTAAGCTCCACGGAGGCTTTTTAGGAGCCCCCATTTGTAGGGGGATTACACCCTTCCTGGCTTGAAAAGAACTTGGTGTCTGCGTCAAGTAGATGCCCCTATAACATTTTTAAAATGACTACTAAATACATTCGCATTACTAACCGTTAGATTTGCATTCTTTAAATCACAATCATATGTACTTATTCTGTATTTCACAGCTTACTACATGTTACCATATTATATACACAACAACACTTCAGCATCAGGTCACCCTTCCTGCACATGAAACTAGAAAAGAGGGGGCCCTTCCCTATCAGCTACCTTCGGGCTGGACGGGGCAGGGGCACCATACTCAGAGGGCAAGACAAGTAATCTGGAATTATTTCCCAGGCTTAGTTTGGGCAATGAACTCAGGGTCACATACACTCACTTATGGACCATGTTAAGAGGCAGGTCCACAGGTCTGCCAAGAGACTCATAACTTAAACATACCACAGGCCTCACAGCTTGACCAGTCCTTCTAGGGGGAACCATGACAGTCTCTGTGTTCTGATCCCCACCTTCAACAGTGTCATCATATGTCAGAGGGACTGCCAGTGGGGTAGAGGGGCTAGAACTTGGGGTGTTTTCAGCTCCAGGAGTGGCAAGATCAGAGTCCACAACACCTAGTCCACAGGGGGAGTTTGGTGACATTGCCAATGAATCATCTGTGCATTGAAAATACTCCTCTGGTTCTGGTATATCACCAGGCTGTTCTAGTTCAACAGTTTCCTCCTCGGGCAGCTAATGCAATTCCACCATGCACAGTGATTCTAGATCACCTGACTTAGTAGTTGGCACTTTACTTTCGGGGAGTAGTGGCTCCAGGGACAAAGCTGGGGGCTTAGACAGTCCAGAAGGCCCAGCTTCATCTCCAGAATTTACTAGGGGGTTGCCCCGAAACAATTGACCCAGTTCATAAGAAGGGTAGTATTCAAGACCACACTCACTCTCTTCAGACATGGACTGACAGTCCGGTTCAACTGGGGTTATTGGTGGAGAACACTGTAACTCAACATTGGTAGGTGCAGACTTTCTTTATTTTTGCTTTGCAGCAGCTCTAGTCACTGGTCCAGAGGGAGCATTTTCTGAAGGCTCAGCCTCAATCAAGATTTGGCCAATGGTCAGTAAATGGTTTCTATGCAAGGTTTTCACTTCTTTCGAATTGTTTTCAGGCCTCACTTTGTATACAGGCAGATTATCTAGTTTGCCTACCACTATGTGGGGGAGATGGTGTCACCTGTCAGCAATCTTATGTTTGCCATGCAGTCCCAGATTTCGTAGCAACACACAATCCCCCTCCTGGAGCTCCAGGGCTTTCACTTTTTTGTCGTACCTTTCCTTGTTAGCCAGATTTCTTTTGGCAGCCATGGTTTGAGCCAATTGATATGCATGATTTAATTGGGCCTTTAACCTTTGCACATACTGTAAATGATTAACTGCTTGAACCACATCAGGGAAAACGCCAAAACACACATCTACCGGCAGTCGGGCTTCTCTTCCAAACATCAAATGGTAGGGAGAACCAAGTGGTATCACTTTTAGTGCAGTTGTAGGCATGTACCAGTGTGCTGATTTGTTGGCTCCAACTAGGCTTGTCTTTAGGGTGAAGGGTGCCCAGAATATCTAGCAAAGTGCGGTTGAAATGTTCAGGCTGTGGGTCCCCTTGGGGGTGATAAGGGGTGGTTCTGGACTTTCGCACCCCCAGAGAAAGCATCTCTTTGATCAGACAGCTCTCAAAATCCCTTCCTTGATCAGAATGGATTCTTTGTGGTGCCCCACAGTGAAAAAAAAGTTTTCTATAAACACTTTGGCCACAGTTGAGGCCTTCTGGTCCCTGGTGGGAAAAGCTTGGGCATATCTGGTGAAATAGTCAGTGACCACCAGCACATTAATAATGTTTCTTTGATCTGGCTCCAAACTCAGAAAGTCAATACAGACCAGCTCCTGTGAATGAAAATGGGCTCCTTATATGCTGGGAGTCAAATCTATTTATTGTTTTAATGTGTGATATACCTTTTAATATTGTGATTCTGTCAGCCTATACAAATAATATTGAGACCCCTACCACCTGTTAACCAGGAAGTAGGTAGAGAGTGCCTGTAGTTCTTGAGGCTCACTATAGAACTACAAGGGCACTGAAACTCCTTTCAAATCAAAATCCTGCATTTTGGCAGCATTTGGGGGACATTAGGTGGACAGACAAAGTGTCCAATTATATTTTGCCACCATTCTGAGAACTTTAGTTCTTGAGTGTCTCACAACCCCTGGAGTCACTTCTGGGTCCCTCTAGTACATAAAACTCAGCCCTGTGGTGAGCAGGGTGAGCATGAACAGGGCGTGTGTCGCAGTGCGCGGAGACAAGCACAGAGACACACGCGTCGGCTGTCTGCTGTGTCCGCTGGGACACTGGGCATTGGGCCCTGGACTTTAGTACAGTTAAAATGGCCTCAAATCCAGGAAGCGATTTTAAATGCTGTATTGTATGCAGTATGTACAGAGGTAGAGACATGTGTCCTGATTACAAATGTGAAAATTGTAAAGTGATTGAGAGTTTGAGAACTCAAATCGCTAGATAAGAACAACGGCTACAGGTTCAATTAGAAATAAGTAGTCTTGAGGATTATATTGACTCTGTAGCAGATACTAGAGCTACTGATTCATTTAAACAACCTGCTGTCCATGACAATTCAAATGGCAATCATATTGTGGAAGAGAAGTGGTGCAATGTCTCAAAAACTGTTGGTAAAAAAGGGAGGAGAAACATTGGGGGAAGTTCAAACATTGTAACTACCAATAGGTACAGCGTTCTGGAAGACAAGCCCTGTAATGAAAATTCCTGTGATTTGAATCCACCCATAAACACAATACCAAATTTATCCTCAGCTCAGGTGACACATAGTACAAGTAAGGCAAGATGTATGGACACACCAAGAGATGTATTGGTAATAGGCGATTCAATGTTGCATTACACTGACCAAATTATATGTAGGAATATAAATATGTACACCACTGTAAGTGCTCTATCAGGAGCAGGTATAGATAATATCAAACATCTTCTCCCAGGGCTACAAGAACATACACAAAATCTGATTACACTTATACACGTGGGGGTTAATGACTTGGGCAGAAGACCTATTATTGATATTCAAAGGGATTTCAAATCAGTAGGGAATACGATTAAAAATCAAGAGGGTGACTTAATTATTTCAGGATTATTGCCTGTCCCTAGAGCTGGCCCCTCACAAAGAAAAGATATTATTTATCTAAATGGATGGTTTAAACATTGGTGTATGAGAGAAGGTTTATTTTCCTTGAAAATTGGGATGGGTTTCTAAATCAGGACTTGTTTGCCAGGGATGGATTGCACCTAAATAAACATGGTAAGCGGATATTTGCTAATAGACTAAGAAAACAAATTGATTATAGTTTAAACTGATTAATGGGGGGGGGGGGTAGAATCTATTTCTGTAGACAGTAACATTAGTACTGTTTCAATGAGTTCGCCAGATTGGAATTTCTTACTTATAAATGCTAGGAGCCTTAACAATAAATTTGATGAGCTTATGTATACTCTTCTTCAACTGAATATCCATGTATGTGCAGTAACAGAGACTTGATGGCAGGAAAATGATACATGGGATAAGAATATCCCGGGCTACACATTGTTCCATAGGGATAGGAATGGTACTAGAGGGGGTGGGGTAGCACTCTATGTCTCAGACAGTATAAATACTGAAAACATTGAAATAACCCAGTGGCCCAGTATTGAAGCCCTATGGATTAAAATAATTCCAAAGACTTTTGAATGTATTAACCTGGGAGTCATTTATAGGCCCCATCTATCTCTCAGAGTGATGATTCTCAATTATTAGAATTTATAAATAAGTTCTCGTCTACAAACAGTGCCATACTCATGGGGGATTTCAATTTACCAGGAATAAACTGGAGTACACGTCAAACTAAAACCCCTGTAGAAAGTACTTATTTAGATACATTCCTAGAGACTAACATGGATCAAGTAGTTAAATTAAATACTAGGGGTGAAAATATTTTTGATTTAGTTTTGAATAATCTGGGCAATAATACTATAAACTGTAAGGTCATTCCCCCCTCCCCCTTGGGTCCAGTGATCACTCCATGATTAGCTTTACTTAGAGGTTCTTTGTCTTTTAAATACTTTTTTATTTTAATGGGTTCACCACAACATATCCAAGACACACTGTCTTAGGGTAGCTGGTCCATTCCACTGGGGTGTCAAACAGACGAGGCATACTGATGAGTCCTGGTAGGACGAAACACATGTCTATGTCTTCTGTTAGCACCCTTTGCAAACTGTGTGAGAGGCCTTTCAGCACCATGCAATTCTGCTTAAAGTTGGACCAGCATAACATTCTGTGGTGATTTGCATATGCATCCCATGATGCTTTGCATTGTGTGGGCATGTGTGATTTTGTATTTTCTTGAAACTTGGCTTCCCAGCAAATGCCCTTTGGGTAACCCTGCCTCAGTGTTTGCACAGAGGTTCTTTGTCTTTAAATAGTTTTTTATTTTAATGGGTTCACACAACATATCCAAGACACACTGTCTTAGGGTAGCTGGTCCATTCCACTGGGGTGTCAAACAGACGAGGCATACTGATGAGTCCTGGTGAGACTTAACACATGTCTATGTCTTCTGTTAGCACCCTTTGCAAACTGTGTGAGAGCCTGCGGCACCATGCAATTCTGCTTAAGTTGGACCAGCATAACATTCTGTGGTGATTTGCATGTGCATCCCATGATGACTTTGCATTTAATGACCAGGCATTGTGATTTGTATTTCTTGAAACTTGGCTTCCTGCCAAATGCCCTTGGAAAACCTTTGCCTCAGTGTTTACACAGAGGTTCTTTGTCTTTCCACTTATAAAGAACTTAGGATATGATACCAGTAGTACAATCATATATACTGTAACTTTAATACGGTTAACTTTTTGGATTTTCGAAATGAAATGGCTAATTGGGACTGGAAATTAGATTTCAAATATAAATAACTTTTGGAAATGTGGCAGATTTTAAATACCAAACTTTCTATTGCCACCAAAAAATATATACCCCAAATGAAGAAAATAGAAAATAAAAAACCCAAATTACCCTGGATGAATGAAACAGTTAAGAAACACATAAAATATAGGAATAAAGCATTCAGGAAGGCTAAACTAAGTGGTACCCATGAAAATTGGGCAAAATATAAAGATCAATTAAGGACGACAAAAAATAGCATCAGAAAAGCCAAGCGATTTTGAATATAGGTTAGCTAAAAATGTAAAAGATAACTACAGACCTTTTTATAAATACATAAATAAAAAAAGAGGTGGCACACCTACTATAGGCCCATTAAAAAAACAGACTGGTGACTTACTAACTAATAAATCCCAAATGGCTACAGCATGTAACAAATTTTTTTCTTCAGTCTTTAATAGTAAAACTAGACCAAATGGAAGTCATAGTGATCAATTAACAAATGAGCAATTTATAGTGGGAAAAATGGAAGCTGAAAAATTACTACAGGGACTGGACCAAAATATATCAGCTGGCCCTGATGGACTCCACCCTCGGATTTTGAAAGAACTAGCAATTTCCTTATCAGGCCCCGTTGATGCACTCTTCACAAAATCTATTACAGAGGGAGTATTTATTGAAGCATGGAGACAAGCCACAGTGATTCCCATTTTTAAAAAAGGATCTAAGCAGGATGTAACTAATTACAGACCAATTAACTTAACATCTGTTTTGGGTAAGATTTTTGAGGGCATAGTTAAAAATCACATTGGTAAAATTATGCTGATTGATACTACACAACATGGCTTTGTAAAATTGAGATCATGCATGCCTAATTTGTTACATTTTTATGGTGGTGTTAGTGAGGCATTGGATAAAGGAGAAGCTGTAGATCTTATCCCACTGGATTTTTCTAAGGCCTTTGATAAGGTCCCCCATGGTGAATTAATTGATGCAACTATAAAAATGGGTTTAGAGGGGAATATTGCTAAATGGATAGAATCCTGGTTAACTGGGAGAACTCAACGGGTTTGCATAAAGGGATACTATTCTGATTATGAACAAGTAACTAGTGGGGTTCCTCAAGGATCGGTTCTGGGCCCCTGTCTCTTTAACATCCATATTTCTACATTAACTACATCTACGGATGTTTGGTTAACCAAATTTGTTGATGATACCCGCATAGGTTTTACAGGTAATAGTCCTGAAGATATCAACAGTTTACAATACGCCTTGGGTGAATTAGAAAGCTGGGCGAATGTAAAGAAACGTATGTTTAATGTAGATAAATGTACTGTGATGCATTTTGGGAAGAGAAATCCAAAAGCAAATTATAAAATGGGTGGTAGATTACTTGAAGCTGTTGAGGACGAATGGGATCTGGGAGTTAGGGTGAAAAATAACCTAAATTTTGGACTACACTGCCAGCAAGTAATCAAAAAGGCTGGGGGCATACTCCATTGTATAAATAAACGATTTAAAAGTACAAGTAGTAAGGTTTTGCTCCCACTGTATTCCACCCTTGTTAGGCCACATCTTGAGTACTGTGTTCAGTTTTGGGAACCAGGAGATAAGGCTCTATAAATGCCCTTGGGAGAGTTCAGAGGAGGGCAACTAAAAAAAAATTGGTGAAGTGAAGGGATTAGAGTATGATGATAGACTCCAAAAGCTTGGACTTTATACTCTGGAGTATTGTAGAATGAGAGGAGATTTAGGTATGGTTTACCATGCCTTACATGATGATCGATTATGGGAAATTTTGGGTCTAGTGCTCAGAGAGGTGGTATATGAAACCAGAGCTCATCCATTACAATTAATGGTGGAATGCTGTAGAACAAAACAGAGAAGTTTGTGGTTCTCAGTTAGAGTTTCTAGGATATGGAACGGTCTGCTAGTAGAAGTGGTTGCCAGTAAGAGCATGTATCTTTTCAAAAATCGACTGGATGTTTATTTAAGCTCAAATTCCATTAAGGGCTATGATTAATTTATGGCAAGCAATATGGACCCTTGGTCTTTTTGGCTCTGATTAACCTATGAAACCAATGGGGGCACTGGTGGTGATGTTAACAAGAGGGGCAGCCCTTTGTGGCAAAGCTTTTCTCTGTAAACAGTGACTACAAGTTCTGATATGTTGTTCGACATCAGCCCCCATTTTAGGCTAATAAAATCTGGACCTTACCAAGTCAAGTGTCCTGTCTATATCAAGGTGTCCCATGTGATTATGTAGTGATCTCAGCACCAAGTCTCGGAAAGCAGTGAGCAAAACTAACTGTTGCTTGTCTATTTGCCCCCCTCTGTCTACTGCTTCTCTATATAACAGTCTATTGATCAGTTTCAACTTAGGACCCTCTTTGTATAACAATGCAGTTCTCAAATCAGGGGAACGTAACTTTGACACATCTTTCCCTGCTTGGAGGGCTTCTAGAGCTGATTTGATCATGGGATCTCGGGATTAAGCCTGCTGAATACTGTCATTATTGAATTGAGGCAAAGCACCAGTGTCCAAGGCAGAGAAGTGGCAATCAGCAGCAGGAATGTAATTCTCAGAGGGCCCCAAAAAGTCCACTAAACAGTTCACTGGGTCTGGGACCATGGGTTCCTCTCAATCAAACTTCTGGTAGAGGGCTCAAATATCAGGTTCTGACAGTCTGACACAGTCATTTCGAAGAGCAGGCCTCCAGGAGAGAGCATCAGCATCTATGTGGTTTAGGCCAGCTCTGTATTCAACAGCATAATTGTATGTGGATAGTGCAGAAAGCCACCTGTGACCAGTGGCATCCAGTTTTGCTGAGGTATGGACATAAGTCAAGGGATTGTTGTCAGTTTTTACCAGTATCTTGGCCCCATACAAATATTCGTGGAACTGGTCCACAATGGCCCACTTCAGAGCTAGGAATTTAACTTGTGTACTGGATAGTTTTTTTCAGAAGGGGTCAGACATCGACTGGCAAAAGCCACAGATCTCAGAGCATTCTCATGTTCCTGGTACAACACAGCCCCCAACTCTTGCAAGCTAGCATCCTTGTGCAGGACATAAGATTTTGATGGATCTGCATAGGCCAATACAGGAGCATGGGTAAGTTGATATATAATCTCATGAAAAGCAGTCTCGTAATCAGGTGTCCAACTGGCCCCAAATACTTCATTTGAATGGAAATACACTCTCTCAGTCTCATGGGAAGTTGACTTTTTGTATTTTTTGTGAGTTGGAGGGTACCCTTGAGTGAGATTTTGTAAAGAGCGGATCACTCTTGAATAGTCCTTGAAGAAACGCCGGTAGTAGCCACAAAATCCCAGAAATCTCTGCAGTTCTTTTAGATTATGGGGCTGGAGCCAGGTGGTCAGGGCCTCAACTTTATTCGGGTCGGTCTCTATCCCTTCGGTGTAAACTATGTGTCCCACATACTTTACAGATGTTTGGAAGAATTGACCTTATCAATTGACAACTTCAGGCCAAAGTCTTCTAGTCGGTCCAACACCTTGAACAATCTGCCCTCATGTTCCTCTAGCGAGCTGCCAAACACAATACTGTAACATCATTCAAATACACCAGGCACTCTAATAAGTTCATGTCCCCCACTGTACACTCCATCAATCATTGAAAGGTGGCTGGGGCACCGTAAATCCTTTGAGGCATTCTCATGAATTCATAGAAACCCAGCAGGCAGATAAAGGCCGTCTTCTCCTGGTCTTCCAGGGCCATTGGGCTCTGGTAGTACCCGCTGTGGAGATCCAGCATGGAAAACCACTTGCTACCGTTCAGGCAATCCAAAGCATCTTGAATGCGTGGCATTGTATACTGATCAGGGATAGTCCGCCGGTTTAGGGTGCAATAATCTATGCACATCCTCACTGTCCCATTCTTTTTCCTCACTACCACAATGGGAGAAGCATATGGGCTTCTGGATTCTTGCATTACACCAGCAGCCAGCATCTCTTGCAGATGTCACCTCACATCGTCTACGTCAGCAGGTGCCAGGTGGCGAGACCTCTCACAAAATGGCCTATCATCATGCAGCCGGACATGGTGCTCAGCCCCCTGCATGCAACCTACATCCCACTCTGTTAAAGAGAACACCTTGTCCCTTTGGGCAAGCTTCTCACTAATCCTCACATTCCATTCAGCTGGCAATGAGGAGTCACCAAAATCAAACAGGACAGGCGTTACTCTATCACTGTTTCCCGAACTCTTGTTACTAGGTAGTACGGCAGTATCCGCACAATGCACATTAGCCAGGGTGCAACCTCTATTTACTCAGATCTCCCTGTCAGACACACTGTGAACTTGGACCATTACTCTTCTGGCAAAAGCATGGGCTCTAGCAGGCAGAATACTTGGCTTGACCAGCAGCCCCTTGGGCAGTTTTCCATCTCCTGGTGCATCCAGCATTAATATCTTGTTCTTGACATCCCTTTTCATATGAACCTCTCCTTGCAGGATACACTGGGCATTTGGTGCCAAAATCAGAGATTCAGGATCCTTTTTCCAGACAACCCCAACCGGTTCCTCTGGTTCCATTCTGTCAGCATCCTTCTGGGCGTCATAGGCCCTTCTAATGAAGGCCGTAATTCTTAGAGCTCTACCAGTTGGGGACCCCTGTTTCTCATAACACAACTGTGCCAGTCACCCAAGCATATGTGCATTAGTCCCAATCAACAATGGGACCCCATCATACAGTCCAGTAGGGGGACATACTAAAGCCAAGGTCTCCAATTGCTCTGCCACTCCAGCCACAGAGGTGGAAAGGACAACCAGATTCAGATATAGCCAGAGTAGGGGTAGGCCTTCTCACTTAAACCCAAACATGCAGTCCTTCTAATAGAAACATAGAAACATAGACTTTGACGGCAGATAAGGACCACTTGCCCCACCCAGTCTGCCCATTTCCCTACCTATTGGATAAGCTGCAGATTCTAGTTAGCCAACAGCCTACTTCCTGCATTCCCCCACTATAATTGCCTTATGTCTGTCCCATGCATGTTGGAATTCCCCCACTGTTTTAGACCCCACAACCTCTCCAGGAAGGCGGTTCCATGCGTCCAACACTCTCTCCGTGAAAAAGAATTTCCTCACATTACCCTGAGCGTCCCCCTCTAACTTTAAATTGTGCCCCTTGTTCTTACATCTCTTTTTCTGAAAGATGCTACCTCCTGGACTTTGTTGATTCCCTTGAGGTACTTAAAAGTTTCTATCATGTCCCCTGTCCTCCTTTCATCAAGGGTATACATATTAAGCTCTCTCATCTCTCTTCATTGGTTTCTGATGTAGACCTTGCACCATTTTAGTTGCCCTCCTCTGGACTGCTTCCATCCTGTCTATGTCCTTGCGTAGATGAGGTCTCCAAAACTGCATGCAGTACTCCAGATGGGGTCTCACCAACTGTCTGTCTGTATAGAGGGATAACCACCTCCCTTTTTCTACTTGTGATGCCCCTCCTATGCATCCCAGTATCCCCCTGGCTCTCCTTACTGACTTCTCACATTGCTTACCCACCTTTAGGTCATCTGATATGACTACACCCAGATCCCTTTCCATTATTGTTGTCATTAGTACCTCCCCTGCTATTGTGTACTCTTCTCCTGGATTTTTATTTCCCAAGTGCATTACTTTGCACTTCTTTGCATTGAATCTAAGTTGCCATATGTCTGACCATTCCTCCAACCTTGCCAAGTCCCTTCTCATCCTTTCTACCCCCCTTGTGTATCAACTCTGTTACAGATCTTTGTGTCATCTGCAAAGAGGCATACCTTTCCTTCAGACCCTCTGCAATGTCACCTATAAAGACGTTAAAGAGGACTGGACCCAGTACTGAGCCCTGAGGTACTCCACTAGTAACCCCCTTTCTTCAGAATGTGTTCCATTCACTATTACCTTCTGTGTCCTGTTGTGCAGCCAGTTTTCTACCCAGGCTACCACCCTGGGACCCACTCCCAGGCTGGCTAACTTGATTATTAATCTTTTGTGCGGAACTGTGTCAAATGCCTTGCTAAAGTCTAGGTAGGCCATATCCACAGCCCCTCCCTGGTCTATTACTTTGGTCACCCAGTCAAAGAAATCTATTAGATTTGTCTGACATGACCTTCCTGATGTGAATCCATGCTGCTTTGGGTCCTGTGCCCAGCTGGCCTCAAGGTACTCAACAATTCTTTCTTTCAGAAGTTATTCCATCATTTTCCCCACCACTAAGGTCAAACTAACAGGTCTGTAGTTTCCTGCTTCTGCCTTGCTCCCACTTTTGCGAAGGGGAATCACATCTGCCCTCCTCCAGTCTTCAGGTACCACCCCATCTTCCCATGATTTGTTAAAAAGTGTGGTTAGTGGTGTCACTAGGTCCTCCCTTAGCTCTTTTAGGATTCTAGGTGAATCCGTCAGGCCCCATTGCTTTGTCCACCTTGAGTTTTGGAGTTCTTTCAGTACTCTTTCTTCTGTAAATGGACTGGTGTCAACCCCACTATCCAGAGTGCTTCTACTGTTTGGTTTAGGTAACTCCTCCTCCTCTTCTTTTGTGAATACTGGTGAAAGTATTTATTCAGTATCTCTGCCTTTTCACTGTCTCCTCTGCCCACCTCCTCTCTCCTTTATTAATCTTCACCATCCTCCCTTAACCTTTCTATGCTCCTAATGTACCTATAAAGGTTTTATCCCCTTCTTAACTGAGTTGGCTATCTTTCCTCGGTTTGGGCCTTTGCTTTTCTGACTGTCTTCCCACTTCTTTCTGCTTTAATTGATACAGTTCCCTGTCGTGCTCCATCTGTGATTCCTTATACTTTTTGAATGCAGCCTTTTTCTCCTTAACCTTCTCTGACACCTCTTTTGAGAGCCATAGTGGTTTTTTATTCTGCTTTGTTTTCTTTATTTGTTTCACACAAAGGCTTGTTGCCTCCATGATGGCAGTTTTGATTTTTTGCTCCATTGTTCTTCCACCCCTCCTTTCTGGCCATATGCTAATGCATTCCTCAGGTATTCACCCATTATGCCAAAGTCAGCCCTTCTAAAGTCCAGTATCCTTGTCTTTGTATGGCTTGTCTCCATGGTTGTGTTTATTGTGAAGCACACTGTGCAGTGGTCACTTGTTCCCAGATGTCTACTGACTTCTAAGTTTGTGATCCTCTCTCCATTTGAGAGTACCAGGTCTAATATTGCTCCCTCCCAAGTGGGTTCCACCACTAGCTGTCTAAGGTATGCTCCCTGTAGGGCATCGAGAATGACCCTGCTCTTGGATGTGGCTGCAGTCCATGTTGCCTAGTTAACGTCTGGCATATTCAGGTCCCCCATCAACAGCATCTCCCCTTTTTCAGCCATTTTGAGAATGCCCTCTATCATTTTCTTGTCCATTTCCTCCTCTTGAGACGGGGGTCTGTATACAACCCCTGTGCGGATTGTGATGCCATTCCCTGTCTCCAAGGTGACCCAGAGTTCCTCTTGTCCTCCCCCTTTACTTTTTAGTTCTGTAGCTCTGATCCCTTCCCTTATGTAGAGAGCTACTCCACCTCCTCTTTTTACCCTCCCTGTCCCTTCTGTAGATTGTGTACCCTGGTATGTTGACATCCCAGTCATGGTTCTCCATGTACCATGTTTCTGTGACTGCCACAATATCCAAGTGTTCCTCTTCCATCTGGGCTACTAGCTCTGGAAGCTTGTTTCCAAGACTACGGGCATTGGTACTCATTGCCCTCCATTTAATGTTGGCTTTATCCTTTTTTACCCCATCCCTGCTCTTATTGCCCTTGTCCATTTTTCCATTTGCCCCTGTCCTGCCCTCTGTCAAGCTCTGTACCTCAGTGTTTACCCTACTACCTGCCATGTTTTGTGGGGGAGGCTTGAACTTTCCTGTTTCCTATCAGCACCTCCCCCCTTGGCTAGTTTAAAAGCTTGCCAAGGAAGCCTTTAAACCTGTCACCTAGGAGCATAGTTTCCTTCCTGGACAGATGCAGACCATCATGCCAGTATAGACCTTCATCTCTCCCAGGTGGACCCCAGTCCCAATGAAGCCAAAGCCCTGTGCTCTGCACCAGTTTTGCAACCATTCATTAAACTGCATGGTGTGCAGTACCCTAGCCTCACCCCTGCCATAGACTGGCAGCACCTCTGAGAAGGTTACCGTGCTTGCTACCTGTCTGAGGCCCCCCCAACTCCACAAATTCATCCTGCACTGCACTGATCTCATGCCTAGCTAGGTTATTTGTCCTAAGGTGGACAATGATATCTAGTTTCCTCTCCTGTGATGCTGCTTCTGCAATCCTGAGGATTCGCTTCCTGTCCCTCCAAGCCATGGCACCTGACAGGCATCTTACTTCCCTCTCTCTCCCATCCCCAGGTCTACACCCTAACAATTGAGTCCCCTATCAGAAGCTGTTTCTTCCCTGTGGTGTCCCTTGCCACTCTTTGTGGGTCTCCTTGTGGATGTCCCCAGCATTTTTCTTGGTCTCCAATGAAGGTGTCATCATAGAGGAACCTTGATTTGCCAGGCTGACATATGATTTGTGTAGAGGTGCAACTTAGGGGCTACACCTCTGTTCCACCACCCCCACCCTCCCCGAACCTACTGTGGTTCATCTGCTCTTCACATATGGCAACCTCCGAGGCAGTGGTTGTGGAACTGGTGCTGTTTGGGTGGGGGAGGCCTCCTTAGTCCTTGCCAGTTCAGCCTGGAGGTAGGCAACCTCCTCCCTCAGAGCTGACAGTTGCCTGCAAATAGGGCAGCAATGCAGGTTCCAGAATGTCTCCCAGAAAATTGCTGCCCCACGGCCAGTGCATTGCATCACTCCCCACATGTCCTCTTCCTTATAATATACAATGAGTAATATATATATTTTTGTTTATTTGTGTACTTACCCTGTATGCACTGTGCTGGGTAATTAAGAATATGACAGTTCTGCTACAAGACCTGTTGAGAAGTGATGTCAGAACCTTGGCTATAAAGGAAATGCCATGCTTGGGGTGGGCGAGGGAGGGAAGGGTGGGTGGGTAGACCACAACCCTGGTGACTGTTAGAAACAATCAAATACACCACTGCTCCACCACCCTGGTGAATACTGCCCTTTATAGTAAGTCAACCAACACCACAATGTACTAGACCACTGCTCCTACACAAACCACTCTACTGAGTCCAGGGATAAAAACAAACTCACTGTTCAGCCAGCAGGACACCTCTAAAATATTGCACAAATATCCTTCCAAATCCTATGTGTCTAGCACAGAAATCAAGCAACTTCAGTTGTATTTTAACCCCTCTGGTTATAAAATTACTACACTTTAATGGAATCCTGCAATTCTTAATGCCAATAAGAAAATAATTAAACTTTCTGTAGAAAGTGTAGCTTACCTTCCTAGTCCCCTACAATATTATGTTTTACCAAGTTCCCAGTTCCTCAAATGCATTCTAGTTTGTTCTCTGCAGTATAGCAAGTTTCCCAGCTTCCAACAGGAGCAGGCAAGTCTTTTCTGACTGGTTTTTCTCTGTGTAGTTTGCTTAAGACAGCAGTGATAAAAGCCCCACCCAGAATCAATTGATTGACTAGTGACACCTGTGATGTAAGCAGGCCTTTCAGTGAAGACAGTTTGCTATGTCTGCTTCTAATACACACACAAACCCTTTATCTGAAACCAAGGATAAACTCACTGCTTAGCCAGCAGGACACTTCTAAAATATTGCACAAATATCCTTCCAAATCCTATGTGTCTAGCACAGAAATCAAGCAACTTCAGTTGTATTTTAACCCCTCTGGTTATAAAATTACTACACTTTAATGGAATCCTGCAATTCTTAATGCCAATAAGAAAATAACAAAACTTTCTGTAGAAAGTGTAGCTTACCTTCCTAGTCCCCTACAATATATGCAGGGGCACGTCAGACAAATGCTTCTGATACCAATCCTGGAACATAATTGCCACTTGGGAGCCACTGCCTAATATAGCTCTCATAGACACTCCATTCACTTTCACAGTAGTCTCCATGGAGGGACCCACCACTTCGGACCATTCGGGGGGCACTGATTGGGATGTCGATCCGGCATTGGCCCTGGTGCCAAAACTTTTCCGGGTGGCTCCCCCTGGTGACGCAGGCATAGGTTTTGAGATGCCAGGCCACTAACCTGTTGGTAACTTTTCTCAAGTTCTCTGGCAGGTGACAAGCAGACTGAAAGTGTCCATCCTTTCCACAATGGTAGCAGAACTCAGTGTCTCTGTTGTCCTTGGAGGGAGGGGGATCTCTTATCAGGTTGGGCATCTCTGGGGCCCTGCTGGGCTCTTCTTGAACTGGGGGTTTATACCATTGGGCCTCTGGATCTCCATTTCTATTGGGGGTGAGAGCAGCCCATTGCAGCTCTCTCATCATCTCTCTTAAGTCCCTTATTTCTACTCTCAGGTTGCCCTCGACCTGGATCTCAGGGGAAATGACATGCACTCCCACTCCACTTTTAGGCTCAAAGGGAGCCTGATACAGATCTGGTTCCCTGTAAGTCTCAGTCAATTCCTTAATCAAACCTCTCAACTGCTGAGCCTCATCTGGCTCACTCTTTTCAGGGGTCTGACAAGGGTTCACAGCCCCAGCATAGGGTTCCCAGCCCTCTTCATCAGTTTCAATCACACGGATCTCTCTCATCAATTGGCAATACTCAGGAGGGCTGGCCCTTCTGTCTTGCAATTTGAGTTTCAGCAATATTACGCTTGAAACTCTTGCAGACTTCAATATGTGGTCTAAACGGACCTGGTTTAACGCTTGGGCAGGCACTCCCCCTTTTCGTGGGCCTTTTGCAAAGCCCTTTCTATTCTGGTAACAAAAGTAGACAATTTCTCATTTCTCCACTGTTTAGCTGACTTGAACTTCCATAATAGATCATCTCCAGTTTCTGTGCTGCCAAATACCCCATCTAATGTGAAAAGATATTCAGCTGCAGTGGCCTCCAGACTAGTAGCCCGTAGGAATCGAATGGCTTCCAGTGCAGGACCTCTCAAACTCTCCATCAACCACTTCCTCTTTTCCCCCTCAGAACACTGCCACTCTTGTACTAAAGGGGTAGCATAGTCCATCCAGGTCTCCAAATCATCTTCCCCTGAAGGCACTGGGACAGTACTGGAGAAAAGTCTCAATCTTCGATAGGAATCCAGTTGAATGGGGGGAATAACCATAGTGGGTGTGGTTAGTATGGAGCTCTTAGAGGACCCGGGAGATGTACCTGAGGAAGGCAGGGGGGTGTGGTCACCTGAGATGTCTAATACCTTTACCAGTTCCTGAGCAGTTCTTCCCTCTGCAGCTAACAGTTTGAGCAGTTTTTCTTCAAAGCTATTGGTACGAGGGGACCCACCCAGGGTGGCCAGGCCACTACGTATGTGAATAACCCTCCATCCCTTCTGGGCACCTTTGGGCAAAACCACAGGGGGCACCTTCTCAGAGTCTATCAGGATACTGCATGAAAGTAGCACTTGCAGGGTTTGTTTGAGCAAGTCAGCATATCGCCCTTTTACTTCCATTTTTCCCATACACTTAACATGTTCTACAGTAGAGATAATGTTAGCACTTTTAATCCCCAAGGGGACATTCAGCAATAAAACAGCCTTTTGGGAGTCCATTTCCTCAGCTTCACACCACCGCATCAATTTGTGCACCATCATCTTAAGGGGGTCAGGTTTTATCTTGGGCGAGGTACTCCCCTCCATTTTTTCCTTTAAGTTAAACATACTGGGGTAATTCCTTCATGTGGCCACTAGAGGACACTAATCCCAGCAGTGCCTCCAAGATGTAACCCCCAGGTGGCACTACCCCGAGGGCTACTATCCCTGTCTGCTGGACCACCAACAGGTTGAGGGGCCTAGGTTCTATGGCGGGTGCCTCCACCCAGAGGTCAGTGTTGGTAATGGTTGGTCAAGTTTGGTTACAGCCCTCTGGGACACTGAGACCCCCTTTTGTTCCCTCTAATGGTCCACACAATACACAAGAATTGTGGCACCAATACCCCGCATGTACACTGGCTTCAATCATAAGGTACCACTTATCCTCGAGACCGATTCTGCAGTTCGTCTCAGAGGACCCCTGTGAAATAAGGTTGGTCAACTTACACAAAACCATGCAATGCCTGCTATATAGGTACTGACACTTCAAACCGTTTAAAGTCAATAACATCCAATCTGATTTATTTAGTGGAGTGAAACACAGGGAGGGGGAGATCAAGCTGATTAGTAGAAATAAATCACAATGCTGTGCACTCATACAAGGTCTTATAAGTCACACTCTGGGTACCAAGTTTGGGGGGGCTAGCCAGGTCCGTTGCCTGGGGTTGGCTGGCAGGTGCAGATGGAAGGGCCCTGTCAGAAAAAGATATGCACAATACCCAATTCTAATCCGGAGCCAGATGGCTTAGTCCTTGATGAAATGAAAGAAAGAAAATCAGATGAAACACTGATGATTGTTAACAGGTCGCAGGGGATGCCCTGATTTGTACTCACGCTACCCCATGCTGAAGAAACCTGGTGCAGATGGTGGTTCTGGATTGCCAGACACACAAGCAGGGAGACAAGATTCTACCACCCAGGCCACACTGCCTTGATCAGCAGATGGATTCAGTTCGAATACATTCAGCTCAACATTCAGCTTATACTGCGTGGTGACAAGAGAACTGGAATAGCTATTCCTCATGAGCATTCAACAAAGTTATATGTAAAGGAAATTATTATACCAGGCAGCTGCTTTCAGGTCCCAACGCACTGCAAATACCAGGGAGTTCACCCAGCAGCTTCAATTCCTGACAGACTGAGCGTGATTTAGCAATTTCTCCAGTCTTCTACAGGGTGAGCCTGGTTTTCACTCTTTCAGCCTTCCTTCCTTTTGGTATTCTCGGATTCAGTCTGATTCGAGTTGGCAATGGCAACAGCCCAACTTTAGGCCTCTCACGCGTGCTTCCTGCGCAAAACTATACAACACAGAAGCACAGAGCTCCTTCTCTCCTCACGGTCACAATGAATCTGACCTCCCAGTCGCAAGGCAGCGCATTCTCTTCTGGCACCACCCGATCCAGTTGGTGGACTCAGCTGTCAATCACTCAGAAACTCTCTCCATTGGTGCAAATAGGTGCCAAGGTCCAGAACTTCAATTCCCAGAATTACCAGCTATACCTCCTCATTGTAAGCCGGCTCCCAGGAGTGTCCGAATTCTGGTTGGTCCAAACAGACTCCATTTTAAAGGTCCTCCCACACTGATTGGACCCATTCAGCAGTTCAGGTCCAAAATGGAGGGGCAAAACACACAGAGTCCCAGCTGCAAGAAAGGCAGGTTAGACAAACTGCATTTTTACTAACACTCTAACTGGTTTCAGGCAAACAGTTACATCTTTCATTTAGGCTCCCTCTGCACTCTTAGCAACTGCAGAAATGGAGCGATTTCCCCACAGTTCAGGTGGGATTTGAGCAGAGAAACACCAGCCCCCCTAGGAAACAGTAATCATGTCTGCAAGCAGACAGCTCTTAAAGAGACAGTATGAGGACACTCTACCAGCACTCTCAGTGCCATTCTTAATGGCTTAATCACCAAACGCCAGCAGGCAGGGGAACACCTAGGCAAGTTCCATGGAGGCTTTTTAGGAATCCCCATTTGTAGGGGGGGTTACACCAGTTTATCCACAATGAAAGTCAGATTGATCTGCCTGTAGCTCTTGTGCTGTGGTACCACATGTGTGGTTCTCCACTCCAGTGGTACCACCCCATTATACAATGAGCTGTTGAAAAGGTCCACCAGCAGACCCAACAGCTTTGCCACCAGTTTCCTCAACAATCTTGGATGCATGCTATCCAGATCTGGGGCTTGTTTGCCTTTGAAGACATGATCCCTTTCCTAACCCTGTCCTCCATTATCCTGTCCTGAGCCATGTTCTCCCCTCCTCCCCTTCCTCCCCCCAATTCTCCCTTGTGGCACTGGTACATCCATTTCATTAGGAAATAAAGAGCAGAAGTATTCACTCAACACCTCTGCATTCTCTTTACTGCCTTCCACCCACCCTTCCTACTTTTTTAACTTTGCTATTTCTGCCTTCATGTCTCTCTTCTCACTGATATACCTGAAGAAGGCTTTTTCCCCCTCCTTAATCCATTCTGCAGTTTGTAGCCCCTTCATAGCCTTGGCCTGCCTAACTATCCTACCTGCCTCCATAGCTTCCTGCAGGAAGACCCCCCTCATCCTTCAGAGAAATCCTATACTTTCTACATGCTGCCATCCTGTCCTTCACTGCCTGACTCAACTCCCTACTGAACTATCCTGGATTCCTGGCCTTGGAATTCTTTCCCTTTTGCTTTAGGCATGTGCTAGTGGCTGCTGTGATCCCTTCACTGATCACTGTTCATCTTTGTTCCACACTCAAACCTTCCTCAAGGCTAACTAGGTGTCCTGTCAAAAATCTCTCCCATCATACCATAGTCCACCTTTCTGAAATCTAGAACTTTTGGCTTTGTGCTTGATGTTTTCTTCCACATGTCAACTCAGAACCACATCATCTGGAGTATTTTATTCCCCAAGGACTCCTCAGCTGGGATATCCTGGATCTGATCCCTGTTTGTTAATACCAGATCCAGGATGATTTCCTCCCATATTGCCTTGGTCACCCCGTGAACCAGGAACCCATCCTGGACTGAATCCAGAACCAATTGGCTCCTGGCACAGGTGGTGGACAGGGCACTCCAAACCACCATATGCAAACTGAAGTCTCCCATCACCACCACTTCATCCCTTTCAGGAGCCATCCTAATGATGGGACCCCACTCCTTATCCTTGTCCTCATCCTGATTTGATTGCCTGTAAACTACATCCAGCCTTAATTTCCTTTGTGCTGCCACTTGGATTTATACCCACAGCACATCTATAGTTCCCACCCCCTGTTTCCTCCTTAATGGCAGTAATGCCCTCCCTAATGTACAGTGCCACCCCTCACCCTTTCTTCATGTCCCTTCTGTAGAGAGCATACTCTGGAATGGAGAGATCCTAGTCATGATTTGGGGTAGCCCAGGTCTCAATAACCACCACCAGATCCACCTTTCCCTCCGCCATCATGGTCTGCAAATTATCCATTTTGTGCCCGTGTCTTCTAGTGTTAAATGACACTACCCTCTACTGCTCTTGATGCTCTACCTTCCTTTTTGACCAAGTGCCTCCCTCCTCACCTGCCTAGCTGACTTCCCTCTCCTCTTCTCCCCCTTGCTTTCAGTCACGCCTAGCCTCTCCCATTACTCTCGCCCTAATGATTCCCCTGTGCTGCTTACCAAGGAGGGGTTTATTGCCCCCTCCTCCAGAAAACCTCTACTCAAACTCCCTCATATTTTCTATATGCTCTCCTCTTTCTAATCACTCGATGTACTCTAGCTGGGGGCTGTCTGCCCCTCCTTTGGGAAACCCTGGGTGCTGTGACCCTTGCTGCCTCACTTTCAGTTTAAATTTAAGCCCTCATTTATATATTCCTGTGAAATGGAAGCAAATTGAGCAGCTTCTCAGAGAACACTCTCAAAGAGAATACTCTGGACACTAGTTTAAATAAAATGTAATCAGCTTTAAATTCAGTAACAGAGAAAGAAACAGCTTGTTTTCAAAAATTCTTCATAGTTTAGTCTCTTTCTGTCTCCACTTAACAGAAACAGATACTTCTGCCTCTTTTTTTATTGGCTTAGGTGTTGCTCATTAACATCCCTCCCCCGAGGCACATTCAACACCCTGAACAGACAGTACATTGAGGTCTTTAAGGGCCAGCCTTAAAGCAGGTTGTGTGCTCGCTGTGGATCTCTGAATAAAAATAAGAATGCCAAGCATAACTGCAGTAAGTTTTGTTCTGTTTTTGCCTTGGAGTGCAGTTTTTCATGTGTGTTCAACCTTAAGGTAAAGCAGGTTTGGTGCAAATCCCGTCACAGCCCTACCTTGTGTTTCGTGTGTGGCAGGGTTGTGAAGTGGTTTACAGGTGAAAGGAGTGTGACAGACATACACTCTATTACAATTTCCCAATCTATTCCCCTAGCATCCTGGTTCTCCTTCTTTTAGGTGAAACCTATCAGATGCATAGTGTTTTATCATCCCAGGTCTTCCCCAGTTGCCTATGTGTCAAAATCCCTTTCTCAATCAGCCATTAAATTCCTTTATCATTTGTGTCCTAGCTGTGTTAGCTCTAGGTACTGGCAGCATTTCCAAGAAGGCTACCAATCTAGCCTCCCTCCTACAGACCTGACCCACCATGCTAAACTTCTCCTGAACTGTCCATGCCAAGCACCCAGCTAGGTCATACTTGGCTAGGTGAATGACCACATGTGGCTTTCCCCTATTCCCAGTGTGGCTGGGCCTAATTTTCTTCTGTGCTCCTCTGTAATTCCCAGGAGGCACACCACTCTCCTACCTTGCTACCTTCCCCCTCCTAGTCCATCTAATTCCCTTCACTATTAAATCCCCTATCAAGATGACTCTACCTCTACCCTTCCCTTCCACCTCTCTGCTACTGAAGCAACCTTGACCTGTTCCAACATCCTACTGTCCTTCTCTTCCAATTCCTTTTTCCCCTCCATCTTCACTAAACCTCTGTCTGCCTATCATCCCTCCTCCTCCTTCTAATCTACTCCCACCACCACCCCAGCTGCAGTTGAATCTTGTCCCACATCTCTCCACCCCACCTCCCCTCTACTCCCAAGGGTGCCCCATCTCCTCTTGTTGTCCTTGCCTCGCCCCTGTTCCCCCTTTTCCCTAATGCAGCCTCTTCCAAACCCTACTACAGACCAGCTGCCCTTTCATCATCTGTGTCCTCCCTAAGCCCCTCTTCCCCTGCAGTACTCAGTGGTTGGAAGCGATTCCTTACTGGAACCACAAAGGATGCACCAGCTCCTCCCTCTCCTGCTGAACCCATCCTGTCCTCCTTATAGTGCAGCATCCTGACTGTCTTGGATTTCCCAACCTCTGAGGCACTGGTTCCCAGTACATGTGTGCCGTGATCCCCCTGCACTCACTCTACTCCTACCTCTGGCCCAGCCTAGCTCTCCTGCCTCCCTTTCAGTATTCCCAGTTCCTTCCTTAGCAGCTACTCCTCAACCATTAAGGAACCCAGCCTTCCACATACTGGGCAACCAACTGCCTTCTACACTGTTCCCATGAATGTTGCCTCTCCATACCCCCTACAACTCACCAAGCTCCCCTTTCCTGTCTTCTGTCTTAGCATCTTATTACAAACACTACTACACCTGTCTCCACAGTCCTACCCTACATATGGCTGGGTCCAATCAGTGTACCCTCTTACCTTTGCAGACCTGCCACAGATAGTGAGTATTTCCAAGCAGTAACCTATCCTACCCTACCCTACCTGCCTTTGCCGGCCTACTCCAGAAAAGGAGTAGCTCCAATCAGTGATCCCACCCACCATCGCAGGCCTACCTCAGATAGAGAGTAGTTCCAAACAGTGTAGCCTAGAGGTTAGAGTAATGAGCTGTGAATAAGCTTGCTACATCCAGCAGACCTGGGTTTGATTCGCACAACCTCCACTTGCATACTGTATGACTGAGCAAGTAATTTAACCACCCTAGTGCTCCCGGGTCAACCCTGAAAATAGGCACTTGTGCCTAGCGGGCCTTACCTGGTTACCAAAATAATAAAATAAAATTAAAAAAAATAACCTAGCCCACCCTACCTGTTTTGCAGGCCTACCCCCAGATAGGGAGAAGTCCCAATCAGTAAACCTACACCAAATAGGGAATAGTTCCTAACTTTAACCTAGTCTACCTCCTCAGGCCTACCTCTCCTATTTACCTACCTTCAACTGTAGACCCCTTTCTCTTTTAGCCTCTGCTCTCCACTGGCTTCTGTTGGGCAGAATGACCTGCAGCATGTCTTCTGCCCTGCCAGTTCCTCACATATACCATTAGGTGACACACTGCACTCCTGGGTTGTGGCATACATGCTTCAGGATTAATTGGAACTCTGCAAAATTCATACTGAGCTACAGCCATGCTACTGGGTGGCTTTACTCACATTGAGTCACACTCCACAAAGGTGCTGTTCATGGATGCTGACCTCCCTCTCAATTTTCCAATGACATTTTTTCCTTTACCCCACCTCTTTCCTTGCACAGACACACATTTATTTTTGTTTTGAATTCCAAAACCAGTGGAAATGTTTAAATATGCAAAGCAGTCACACAAAATACCCACTGATCTTGCAGCTCAGCAGCTGCCACTGATCTCTAGAACCTGTGAAGGAAAGTAGTGCAAAAAGTTATGTAAGTAAGTATATTTTTATTTGTTTGGCAACCAATCCTGGAGGCTCTGGGTGCCTTGCAGTAAAAAGATTTGATTGAGTGATACAAACATTCAAATTATGTAAGTAATAAATCAATAAACAGATTCAACATAAATAAAGATTATATAAAAGTTAAAAAACATACACAAGAAAGGCTATATTAAAAAGGTGAGTCTTCAGGCCTCTCCTGAAAGCCTTCAGCATAGGGGCCTCCCTCAAAGATCTTGGCAGTGAGTTCAAGAGGACTGGGTAGGCCACCCTGAATGAATGGTCACCCGAGGTTTTCAGTCTGTTCTTCAGAACCGCAAAAAGACCCTTGGTGGAGGAATGAAGAGAGAGGGCTGAGATGGCAGGAGTAAGGAGGTCTAACAGGTAGCCAGGGCCCAATCCATATAGGGCCATATAGGTGAGCAAGTCCACCTTAAAGAGAATCCTTCACCTGACCAGCAGCCAGTGCAGACCCCGCAGGACCGAGGTCACTGACAGCCCCATCAGCAGCCTGGCCACTGCATTATGCACTAGCTGCAGCGAGAAGAAGTTCCCTCCACTGACCCAGAGGTAAAGAGCATTACAGTAGTTGAGCCTGGATGTTACAAAGGCATGTACCAGTGATGGCAGGTTTTCATGTGGAATTAGGGGTTTAATCTGGTCGATGTTCCTCAGATGGTAAAAATCACTTTTGACGACTGCTGACACCTGAGCTTCAAATGTCAGCTTGATGTCAAGCACAATGTCCAGATTTCTCACCCTAGAGGACACCATCAGTGGGGTAGACCCCAGGACCAAGCCTGTTGTCATGCCGGAGGCACCCTCATTATGCCCGTGACTCAACTCAATCACCAGTACTTCCATCTTGCAAGGCTAAATCTCAGCTAGTTAGAGTTCATCCAATCCTGGATCTCAGCAAGACATTTATTCAACACTTCAATGGCACAATTTGTCTCTGGTACAAAAGACATGTATAGCTGAGTATCATTTGCATAACAGTGAAAACCCAGACTGTACTGTCTGATGAGCCTCCCCAAGGGCAGCATGTATACCTCAATCAACATCAGTGACAGGATTGAGCCTTGAGGAACTCCACAGGTCAGGGGTACCAGAAGCTCTCCATCACTACCCTCTGCCTTCTGCCTGAGAGAAAGGACTTAAACCAGTTGATGACAGTACCACTGAATCCACAATACTCTCTCAGGTGATCCAACAGCATGATGAGGTCCACGGTATCAAATGCTGATGATAGATTGAGGAGAACAATAATTAACCACTCCCTCTATCTCTTGCCTTGAGGAGGTCATTATGTACCCCAACTAGTGCTTTCTCTGTGCTGTGCCTCATTCTAAACCCAGACTGGAATGGCTCATAGATGTCAAAGGTCTCCAGGTGTGCCTCAAACTGCAGAGCCACTATCTTCTCAACGACCTTCCCTAAAAATGGGAGGTTGGGGATAGGTCTATAATTCGCCAGGACATCAGGGTCGAGAGAAGTTTTTTTCAGAAGGGGCTTCACCAATGCTTCCTTCAAGGCATCAGGGGATACCCCCTCCAAAAGTGGACACCTGACTATCCTGGCATACACTGGACTAATAGTCTCAATGCAACCCACTAGGAGACACATCAGGCCTGTTCACAACAAGTGGGCCGCAGCTTCCAAATCACCTTGGAGACCTCAGCTACCTCCACTGGCTGGAATCTCCACCCAGACAATAAGAGTGCCCCTGCTCTAACCAGACCCTACCCTGCGAGACTGATCTAGACCCACTGGCGAGATCCCGGCCTGAATAGAGGATACCCTGTCAGAGACGAACAGAGCAAACCCTTCACAAAGTGCTATTGAAAATGCTCTTTTCAGCTGTAGACAGACTGGATGAAGATGCCTGTCCACAGTCTGAAAGAGCTGAGCTGGTCTGTTCTTCCCTGCAGAAGTCTCCCTGGACAGGAACTCTACCATCTTAAGGTCAGTTGCCCTTTGATAATCAATGTAGTGATCCCTCAAAGCCAGTCTATGTTCCACTGATCAAGTCCTGCACCAGCAATGCTCCAACCTCTGACCTATGGTCTTCATCACCTTGACAGCCTTATCATACTATGGGAGTCTCAGGCAAGAGGACCTGAGTCATATACAAACCATTGCAATGGTGTTGATTGCCCCGGAGATGTCCTTATTGTAAGCTGCCACTGTTTCACCCAAGCTAGTCTCACAAACAGCACTAACACCAGAAAAATCAACTACCACCAGCAATCCCCTTGAAGGGCTATAATTGATCATCTCAACAGGGAAGGGACCATTGGGAGGGTCAAATGAGAATTTCACCATACAATGATCAGACCAAGCAACCTGATCAATCCTGAGGTCAGTGACCTCAAGACCCAGTGAGGATACCAAGTCCAAGGTGTGGCCATGATAGTGGGTCACAGAGACAACTGCCTGTGCAAGACCCAGTGACGTCATTAGCTAGAGTAGGTCAGAAACTAGTTGTGAGAATTCGTCGTCAATCCAGGCATTGAAGTCTCTTAGAATAAGCCATCTAGGCAACTCCAATAAATACCCTGTCTTTGATGCAGTCCACAACCACCTGCAAGACTTCTCCTCCTGACTCTGGAGGGTGGTGAAACAGGAGAATTCTGCAACCCACACCTGGACCCCCATGCACTGCCACACATTCAATTGATGAGGTAGAACCCACTGGGTGTACAGAGAAATTCAGGCTGCATCTAAAACAGATGACCACACCCTCACCCCATGATCTCTTCTTGGGCAGTGTACCACAGAGTACCTAGCGGGGACTGATGCCTCCAAAACTGGACCTGTATCATCCTCCACCCAGGTCTCCATAATGCACACCAGGTCAACTGAAGAAATCAAGTCCAATGTAATTGCAGTCTTGTTTCTCATCGATCTGGCATTGCATAACACTGCCCAAAGTGGATCAGTGAAGGCTATAGGCCCTCTAGATGTCAGCCCATGTGGTCCTGTGTGAACCCTAGGAATGGAGACCAAACATGTTGGGCCTCTCTCAAGGATCCATTTTCTCCTAGGGTACCTCCTGCTCCTTACCTACCCAATCCTTCTCACCTTCATTAAGCCCATGGCACCCCACCGCAGACCTACCTGCCCCCTACAAATACATACCTCCTTACAGTACCTTTTAGCTGCAGCCAGGAGGGGGAGATCACAAAACGGGTGGAGGTCACTCAGCAGGGCTGCCGGGTAACTAATTTAGAGGAGTCCAATACTCCTCCACATATCTAAAACAACTAAACCAACTAAACCAAAATAAGACAATATAACAATACTTGAGTATAAAATCGTAACTAATCATTCAGTCACCATCTGTACAATAAATGCAATCAAATTTGACTAAACATTAACTACCACAGTCATACAGTACCTAATTCCTGTCCTCCCACAACCTTCCCACAACCTAAACCCCACAATTATACAAACAATTAAATAAATAAGTAAATAAGGAGAATTCTATGTTAATTCGAATCCAGAGGTGTTTAAAATTATAACCAGGAGAAATTCAATAAGTTATTCAAATGGGAAACACCAAGGAAGCCCCCTGACAATGCTCTCACAACTGCTAGAGAAGGAAGGTGAAATTCAGATTCAGGCTTTTAGAGAGTGCTGTCACCACAGTCTGATGACAATCCAAGTGAGAAACAAGTTTAATGAGTAGTACTCCCACTGCCACTCACTTTGATATAATGTACTTACAGATAAGTCAAAGGACCAGAGAAGAGGGTGGGGGACGAATCAGTGTTCAACGGAGCTCAAAACAACAGCTGTCCAAATAATCTCATCAGCTGCAGCAGGCAAATGCAGGAATCCCTCCTGGGAGTTGGTAATAGTCCACAACAGCTACCAGAACTCTAGGCTTGGCACTCAGAGCAGTCACTAAGCCCCCATTCAATCCACAGATCGTTTGGCCTGCCGACGTACCAATGACAACTTAGTGCCTGGGTCTCAAACTCCACCAGGCCCCTGTTATTCACCAGCTTCCAGAATTTCCTTTCCCCACTAGGGAGAAAAAACAGTCCATGAGAAGTCCTCATGATAAGGGATATGACTAAGGACATTTTTATTGATGCGTGTGAACTGCCTGTAGACAACTCTCCATTCTTAATGAAGGCTTTTACATTTGTCAAAAACCCACCAGTAGAACCCATAGAAGCTGTTCAAAGTGTTTATGTAACAATGCACCAAAACAAAGCCAACAGTCCTAATTTTGTTCATCTTTGAGTCAGTCAGAAATTTGGTTGTAAAGCTCTCCCTTCTAAAAGTCAAGTTGGTCATCTTTTGTACATCCAGACTTTGCTTACTCAGTGCATCAGTACAATGGTGCTGCCTAGCCTTTTGATAAGATGCATTTGAACTCTGTGCACAGTTTCAGCTGTTAGCCCTTGTTATAATCATCTATGAAGACAGCAAAATTCATTTATTGAACCTGACTAGTTTTTAGCCTTCATGAGTTAAAGGGAATCATCTAGCGAAGGAGTGTCTGACATTTTGGATAAAGAGATGTCATTGCTTGCACAAGAAGTAGAGGAGCTGATGCAAAACTGAAAAGACTGAATGAGTGTTGAATGAGCTTGTGATTTTTATTTATTTAAACATATAATTTAGTTCCTGGCCAAGAAGTATAGCAGTAGCTCTACTTCTTGTGATGTTGGTGACCAGAATCTGAGAACATGTGTGGATTGTGGTGGGCTTGGAAAGGGAGGAACAACTGAACATCCCAGGGACTGCTGTACCTCCTCGGGGGAGGGTAGACACTGCTCCAACTGCTTGACTGCTAACCAGTGGAGACCACTCAGTAATGCAGACAGGAGCACCAGAAGGGGAAGGGTCATTACTAGATGCCTGGTATACATACATGATTGCGTCACTGTATGAGAAAGTTGAAGATCAGGGAAAAAGCCAAGCTGTCCCAGCCCAGCACCCTGCTCAAAATCTTATATGACCAACACGGCTGGCCTTCTACCATGTTGTGGTTCCAGACAAGTGGTGGAAAGCTGGTAAATCCATGAAAAGGTTGATTACAGTGTTGGGGCAGGCAGATCCAGAAAGAGAAAAAGCTTGACTGAAAAAGTTATTTAGTTAAATGTGAAAATAACATGAATGTCTTGAGAAATTATTTATTTTATTTCCTTATTGTTCCTATTGTTCATATGGTTTAAATCTCACTTAGTTTATCTTGCTTAACACAAAGTTGGCACCCAGTCAGATTTCCCCTCTTACTTGGAAATGCCATATTAATAGTATTAAATAAACTGCCAGTCAGACGAATGAGGGCATCTTAATGTTTGGACATCAGTTTGCTGGCAAGTTTGTTGCAGCTTTAAGACAGACTTTTGAATCAAATATAAATAATCAACTTCTTTACAGAGCAGAAGTCTTGGCATTTTTAAATTATACCTCTGACATTGAGACTACACAAATAATTTCTATAGAATTTTAAGTCTGCCCAGAGACACCCATAGGCTCATTGTCAGCTGTCAAGCGGATGCCCTTCCTCTGGAAAAAAGTGCAATGTAGACTGTCAAGATTATGTTTTAATGAAGCCCTCTTGAGGCAGGATATGAATTCCTGGTTCTATAAATTAGAGTTATATAATTAAAGATTAGGTTTCACTTCCGCATTCATGCAGCCAGTGTTAAATAAAATTCCAGGAGGTATTTATTTGGTTCAGCAAAGGATTAATGATACCTCCCTCAAGTCTGATCTAGCCCATATTGCAGATACTGGCAGAAACAGAACTAAGAATAGCTGAGAGGGGTCAAAGAGGGTGACTAGAACTTCTAATACATAGACATAGAAACATAGAAACATAGAATTTGATGGCAGATAAGGACCGCTTGGCCCACCTAGTCTGCCCATTTTCCTACCTAACAGATAAGCTGCAGATCCTAGTTAACCAACAGCTTACTTCCTCTTACCCACCCCTAGGACTGCCTTATGCCTGTCCCATGCATTCTTGAAGTCCCCCACTGTTCTTGACTCCACAACCTCCTCAGGAGGCTGTTCCATGCAACCACAACCCTCTCTTGAAAAATACTTCCTCACATTACCCTGAGCCGTCCCCTCTATCTTCAAATTGTGCCCTTGTTCTTGCACATCTATTTTCTGGAAGATGCTACCCTCTTGGACTTTGTTAATTCCTTGAGGTACTTGAAAGTTTCTATCATGTCCCTCTCTCCTTCTTTCCTCAAGAGTATACATATTAAGCTCCTTTAGTCTTTCTTCAGTATGTCTTCTGGTGCAGACTCTGCACCATTTTGGTTGCCCTCCTCTGGACAGCCTCCACTCTGTCTATGTCTTTGTGGAGATGAGGTCTTAGAACTGCCCACAGTACTCAGATGGGGTCTCACCAACTGTCTGTACAGAGGGATAACAACTTCCTGTTTTCTACTATTGATGCCTCTTCCTATGCATCCCAGTATCCCCCAGCCTTCCTTACTGCCTTCTCACATTGCTTGCCCACCTTTAGGTCATCTGATATAATTACCCCAGGTCCCTTTCTATTTTACTGTTGTCAGTATCTCACCCCCATTGTGTACACTTCCCTGGGTTTTGTTTCCCATGTGCATTACCTTGCACTTCTTTGCATTGAATCTGAGCTGCCATACATTTGACCATTCCTCCAACCTTGCCAAGTCCTTCTCATCCTTTCCACTCCATCTTGTGTATCAACCCTGTTGCAGATCTTTGTGTCATCTGCAAAGAGACATACTTTTCCTTCCAGTTCCTCTGCAATGCCACTTATAAAGACATTAAAAGGACCGGTCCCAGTACTGAACCCTCGGTCCCGCTATATAACCCTCCATTCTTCACTGTGTACTCCATTTACTACTACCCTTTGCGTCCTGTTGTCTAGCTAATTTTTATCCAGGCTACCACCTTGGGACTCATTCCAAGGCTGGCTATCTTGTGTATTAATCTTTTATGTGGGACTGTATCAAATGCTTTGCTAAAATCTAGGTAGGCCATGTCCACAGCCCCTCCCTGGTCTACTACTTTGGTCACTCAGTCAAAGAAATCTATTAGATTCATCTGACATGACCTTCCCATCGTGAATCCATGCTGCCTTGGGTCCTGTGCCCCACTGGCCTCCTAGGTACTCAACAATTCTTTCCTTCAGAAGTGATTCCATCATTTTCCTACCACTGAGGTCAAACTAACTGGTCTGTAGTTTCCTGCCTCTGTCCTGCTCCCACTTTGTGAAGAGGAATCACATCTGCCCTCCTCCAGTCCTCGGTACCACCCCATCCTCCCATTATTTGTTAAAGAGGTAGTCAGCGATGTCACTAGTTCTACCCTTAGTTCTTTTAGAATTCTTAGGTGAATCCCATCAGGCCCCATTGCTTTGTCCACCTTCAATTTTATTAGTTCTTTCAGAACCCTTTCTTCTGTAAATGGACTGGTATCGACCCCTGTCTTCAGAGTGTTTCTCTTGTTTGGTTTAGGTAACTCCCCCTCCTCTTCCTTTGTGAATACTGAGCAGAAATATTCGTTCAGTATCTCTGCTTTTTCACTGTCACCCTCTACCACATTCCCTCCCTTTATTAAGCTTCAGTATCCCTCCTTTGGTCTTTCTTCACTCCCTAATGTACCAATAAAAGGTCTTATCCCCCTTCTTAACAAAATTGGCTATCCTTTCCTCAGTTTGGGCCTTTGCTATTCTGACTGCCTTCCCATCCTCTTTCTGCTTTAACTGATAAAGTTCTCTGTCCTGCTCCTTCTGTGTTTCCTTATATTTCCTGAATGCTGTCTTTTCTCCTTAACCTTCCCTGCCACCTCTTTTGTGAACATCTGGGAGAAAAGAACAACAAAGGAGGAAATAATGAAGCTGAGAAGGGGGACAGAGTGGGTAGAGGAAAACAAGGAGAAAGTAGACATACTGAATGCATCCTTCTGCTCAGGCTTCACTAAGGAGAAGGATGGGGCATTATCACAGGTCAAGACAGGGACAAGGGATGGGGGAGTGGAGATGAGGGAGGAAGATATAGCAGAGGACTGATTCCTTAAAGAGCTCAAAGCCTCAAGGTAGACAAGTCTCTGAATGGCATGCACCTGAGGTGCTGAGAGAGCTGGCAGCAGTTCTTGCAGAACCCCCAGCTGGCAAATTCAACTGCTCGCTTGACACAAGGGTGGTTCCATGGGAGTGGAAGACAGCTGATGCAGTGCTCATGCACAAGAGTGGACCAAGAGTCATACTAGGGGAATTATAGCCAAGTGAGCTTGACCTCAGTTGTTGACAAGCTCATGGAAACTATCCTAAAGGAAGGTTGTTTCAGTTTCATGAGGCAAATGGGCTCCAGGATAGCAAGCAGCATGATATCATGGCAGGGAGATCATGCCAAACAAATCTTATCAACTTCTTCAATTGGCTCACTATAGCAGTGGACAAGGGCCAAGTGGTAGACATAATATATCTGGACTTCAGCGAGGCCTTTGACTCAGTCCCCACCCCCCAATATGTTGATCAAAAACTGGTGGATGTGGGGACAGGGGAGAAACTAACCAGATGGGTGGCAAACAAGCTAGGGGGTAGAATGCAGTGGGTGGTGGTGGGGTGAATTTAAAGTTGAACACTGTCACTACATAGCTAGGGTTCCAAAGTGTCAGTGCTTGGTCTAGTCCTATTCAATGTGTTCATAAACTACACTGGGGACATCAAAGGCAAGATATGTATTTTCATGGATCATATCAAGCTGTGCAGGAGGGTGAACACTGAAGCGGGCAGAAGGGATCTGATAGAGGACCTGGAAAGGTTGGAGAGGTGGTCTGGAATCTGGCAATTGGGGTTCAGTGCTAAAAAGTGCAAGGTGATTCACATAAGGGCTGAGTGCAAATTTGGAGGGGTGACGGTCACAGTCTCAGAAGTGGAGAAAGACCTGAGGATAGCAATGATAAGTAATCTAAAACCATCTGTGCAATTCAAAAAGGCAATGCAGGAAGCAAACTGGTTGCTGGGTTGCATATCAAAGAGGTTCACCAGCAGCAGGAAAGAGGTAATTCTGCCCCTATACATGTCCATGGTGTGCCCACATCTCAGGAGTTCTGTGTGCAGTACTGGAGCACCTTAACTTAAGAAAGACATAAACCAGATGGAGGGGGGCAGAGAAGGGCTACCTAAATGGTTCAGGAAGAACATGATATCACATATGAACCTGAATGTGTAATAACTGGAGGAGAGGAGAGAGAGGGGACATAGAGACATAGCAACACAGATGATGATGGCAGAAAAAAGGCCATTGGTTACATAGAAACATAGAAACATAGAAGTTGACGGCAGATAAGGACCGCAAGACCCATCCAGTCTGCCCATTTCTTTTTCTACCTTATAAATGTGCCATCGGCCTTTGCTCTGTCAGTGGCCTATCTATTCATAGTCATTTGTATTGCTCCCTTATGCCTATCCCATGCCTGTTTGAAGCCCTGCACTGTATTCATAGCCACCACTTCTTGGGGTAAGCCATTCCATGCATCCACCACCCTTTCTGTGAAAAAGAATTTCCTCACATTCCCCCTTAATCGGCCTCCCTCAGTTCATCCAGTCTTCCCATAAACCCTAGCAAACCTGGGACATATTGTCCATAAAGGGTTCTAACCCATGTTATCTGGCCCCATGCTTCCCACTGTTCTGTTACCACCCTGAGCAACCACTAAGCCCTTCCCTCTGTCCTACCAGTGTTTGAAACCATTGATAGCTTTGGTGGAAACCACTTCAGCTGGGAAATGGTTCCAAGGCTCCACCATGCTTTCTGTAAAATAAAATGTTCTCACATGATGACATGATCAAGACCTTCAAATACCTTAATGGCCTTAACAAGGTCAATGTAGGGGATCTTTTTTGCAGAAGTGAGAACAAAAAACTGTTGGGCACAACAAGAAATTAGCAGGGGGGAGGTTGAAGGTTGAAGGAGACCAGAAGGCAGTTCTTTACTGAAAAGATGGTGACAGACTGGAATGCACTGCCACAGGGGTAGTAAATCACTGATTCAGTTGAGGGAATTAAAAGGGGGTGGGATTCAAAGGGAAGGTTAGGCTCAAAGGAGAGGGGGAACCGAGCAATATGCAACATATGCACATGAGCTCTGCATCGAGCAGACTTAAAAGACCTTCAGACCTTCTTTTGCTGGCATTTCATATGTAAGCATTTAAATTTGTGCAAGAGCTTTAACATTTATATCCTGAAGGAAACCCATTTATATATCTGTGACAAAGAAAGGCACAGAAAGGCCTTATGACATTTTTGCTTAGTGTTATGTTAATGAAAAAAGGTTACCAAAGTGTGACATGGGGTCATTTTTTTCAAATCCACAGTAGAGTAATTCTGATAAGCATTTCATAACACTCTGACCCAAAGCTGAAAAAGTAACCATGTAGTGAGATAACTCCCTAACAAAAATTTGTTGTAATGCAACACAGTGTGGTGCGTGGAATAGTGGACACTGAACAAATGTGTGAGCTAAAAAAATGTTGACTTCTTATATCTCATCATTATAATACTTCAAACATTTAACAACACATATTAAAGAACTACAATATTTACATATATGATCATTCAGAAATGTTTCAATGTGCAATTACCACCAAAAGATTCAGTTTAATTTCCAATTCAGTTTAATGTTCACTCCTCATTATCTAATCATTATAATAATGCAAACATTACATACTGTAAGTACAGTATTTAGATATACTGTATGATAAATCCAAAATGTTCAAAGGTAGCCTGCCTTCACTTGCATGCAGACAAAATGGTGGTCTGTCCTCACTTGCCTGCAAACAAAATAGTGGTTTGGCCTCACTTGGCTGCAAACCAAATGGTGGCCCACCCTCACTTCATTGCAAACAAAATAGTGGCCCACCATTACTTGGCTGCAAACAAAGTGGTGGTCTGCCCTCACTTGGCTGCAAAAGAAATAGTGCCCGTCCTTGTAAAATGGTGGCCCGCACTCACTTACGTGCAGACACAATGGAGGCACACCCACAGCTGCCTGACAATGAAATGGAGGCACACCAATGCTCGCTTGCAACCAAGTACACACACACACACACACACACACACACACACACACACCTACTTTTCACATTTAAAGTGGCATTGCAACTCTCTTTTTTTTGTCTTATTTTCAGAAGTGGGACCAGGGAGGCAGTTGCTTTATCAATGCTTTATGATGGCATCTATGGTCCCATATGTGCCACATACCTATATTTAATTTCCAGGTGTCCCCTGAAACAGTTATGGTGTGCTCAATGGCCGCCTTTTGGTGAACAAAAAATTTCATTGATGAGAACAACCACTTCCACAAAGTACCTCACAATGTCAGAAACACAGAACAAATCACAAGACCACACAGAACCCTAAGGCTCCCAGGTGCCACATTCATTCATGAGTGTCTGTTCACCTCCCTAACTTGCAAATAAAGCATGGTGTGTACAATGGCCATTCATTGGTGGATAAACACACAGGAAAATACATCACCTGGAACAAACAACTCTTTTTAAAAGTCTTAGAAGTAAAGTCCACCCCCCAAATTACAATCTCAAACAAATTGTAAGGCTTTCTGACAATGCATCTTTCCAAGTGTGTTTGTCCACCGCTACACCCAAAACAAAGAAAGCATAATGTGCACAATGGCCGCCCCTTCATGAGCAACACACAGGAAAATAAATCCCCTGGAACAACCACATCTGTATAAAAAGGCTCAGAAATAAACAGAACCCCCCCAAGATCACAATCAATACACTAAAAGCCAATTGTAAGACCTTCTGATGATGCATCATTCCAGGTGTGTTTGTCTACCACCCCACCCGAAATAAAGAAAGCATGGTGTGCACAGTGGCACCCCTTCATGAAGAAACTCACAGGAAAATTTATCACCTGGAACAAGCAGCTGCTTTTAAAAGTCTCAGAAGTAAAGTCCCCCCCACCAAAATGACAATCTCAAACAAATTGTAAGGCTTTCGGGCAATGTATCTTTCCAGGTGTGTTTCTCCACCATCCTACCTGAAACAAAGAAATCTTGGTGTGCATAGTGGCCACCCCTTGGTGCACACACACAGGAAAATTCATCACCTGGAACAACCAGGTACATCAGGGAGCATAGAAAGACAAAGGAAAGGATAATGAGACTGAATAGAATGGACGGTGGGTGGGCAGAGAGGGACAGTGAAAAAGCAGGGATACTGAATGAATACTTCTGCTCAGTATTCACAAAAGAGGAGGAGGGGGAGGTGCCTAATCCAATTAACAGAAGCACTCTGGATAGGGGGGTCGACCCCAGTTCTTTCACAGAACAAAGGGTCCCTAAAGAACTCCTAAAACTGAAGGTGGACAAAGCAATGGGGCCTGACGGGATTCACCCCAGAATTCTAAAAGAATTAAGGGGAGAACTAGTGACACCATTGACTACCCTTTTTAACAAATCATGGGAGGATGGTGTGGTACCTGCAGACTGGAGGAAGGTGGATGTGATTCTCCTTCATAAAAGTGGGAGCAAGACAGAGGCAGGAAACTACAGACCTGTCAGTTTGACCTCTGTGGTAGGGAAAGTGATGGAATCACTTCTGAAGGAAAGAATTGTTGAGTACCTAGAGGCCAGTGGGGCACAGGACCAAAGGCAGCATGGGTTCATAGTGGGAAGGTCATGCCAGATGAATCTAACTGATTTATTTGATTGGATGACCAAAGTAGTAGACCAGGGAGGGGCTGTGGACATGGCCTACCTAGACTTTAGCAAGGCTTTTGACACAGTCCCACACAAAAGATTAATAATCAAATTAACCAGCCTGGGAGTGGGTCCCAGGGTGGTAGCCTGGGTAAAACATTGACTGGACAACAGGATACAGAATGTAATTGTAAATGGAGTCAACTCTGAAGAAAGAGGGGTTGCTAGTGGGGTACCGCAGGGTTCAGTACTGGGTCCAGTCCTTTTTAATGTCTTTATAAGTTACATTGCAGAGGTTCTGGAAGGAAAAGTATGCCTCTTTGCAGATGACACAAAGATCTGCAACAGGGTTGATACACAAGGAGGCATGGGAAGGTTGAGAAGAGACTTGACAAGGTTGGAGGAATGGTCAGAAGTATGACAGCTTGGATTCAATGCAAAGAAGTGCAAAATAATGCACCTGGGAAACAAAAACCCAGGGGAAGAAAACACAATGGGGGAGGGAGTGGTAGTAACAACTACAAAAATGGAAAGGGACCTGGGGGTAATCATATTAGATGACCTTAAAGTTAGCAAGTAATGTGAGAAGGCAGTAGGGAGGGCTGGGGGGATACTGGGAATGTATAGGGAGAGGCATCACCAGCAGAAAATGGGAAGTTATTATCCCTCTGTACAGACAGTTGGTGAGACCCCATCTGGAGTATTGCATCCAGTTCTGGAGACCCCATCTCCATAAAGACATAGACAGGATGGAGGCAGTCCTGAGGAGGGCAACTAAAATGGTGCAGGGTCTGCAAGAGAAGCCATACGAGGAGAGACTATAGGAACTTAATATGTATACTCTTGAGGAAAGGAGGGAGAGGGGGGACATGATAGAAATCTTTAAGTACCTCAGTGGAATCAACAAAGTCTAAGAGGGTAGCATCTTTCAGAAAAAGAGATGTGCAAGAACAAGGGGACACAATTTGAAGATAGAAGGGTGAAGGCTCAGGGGCAATGTGAGGAAGTATTTTTTCACAGAGAGGGTGGTGGATGCATGAAACAGTCTTCCTGAGGTGGCTGTGGGGTCTAAAACTGTGAGAGAATTCAAGAATGCATGGAACAGACATAAGACAATTCTTGTGGGGGTAGGAAGAAATAGGCTGTTGGTTAACTAGGATCTGCAGCTTATCCTGTAGGTAGGGAAATGGGCAGACTAGGTGGGCCAAGTGGTCCTTATCTGCTGTCAAAGTCTATGTTTCTATGTATAAAAAGTCTTGGAAATAAACACAACCCCCACCACAAAATCACAATCAATACACTAAAAACAAATTGTAATGCTCTCTGAAGATGTATGTTTCCATTTGTGTTTCTCCAGGCACCCCTCCCAAAACAAAAAAAGTATGGTGTGCATAGTTGCCACCCCTTGGTGGTTAAACCCACAGGGAAATGCATTGCCTGGAACAAGCAGCTCCTTTTAAAAATCTCAGAAGTAAAGTCCAACCCCTCTCTCCCACAAAATGACAATCTCAAACAAATTGTAATGCTTTCTGACATTG
This sequence comes from Neoceratodus forsteri, assembly GCA_016271365.2. Classification (NCBI taxonomy): domain Eukaryota; kingdom Metazoa; phylum Chordata; order Ceratodontiformes; family Ceratodontidae; genus Neoceratodus; species Neoceratodus forsteri. The sequence goes on from CM057452.1 coordinate 1,880,522,471, forward strand.
CACCTTTCCAAGTGTGTTTGGCCACTACCCCACTCAAAACAAAGAAAGCATTGTCTACACAATGGCTGCCCCTTCATGAAAGAACACACTGAAAAATGCATCACATGAAACAACCACATCTGTATAAAAGGTCTTGGAAATAAATACAACCCCCCGCCCCCAAGATCACATTCAGTACACTAAAAAACAATTGTAAGGCCTTCTGATGATGCATCATTCCGGGTGTGTTTGTCTCCCACCCAACCTGAAACAAAGAAAGCATGGTGTGCACAATGGCCACTCTTTGTTTGACAAACAAACAGGAAAATGTATCACCTGGAACAACCACCTCCTTTTGAAATGTCATGGAAGTAAACATGAAAACAATTACACCACACAAAAACATAATACAACTTTTTTTAAGGCCTTGTGACAATGCATCTTTCCAGGTGTATTCCTCCATCCACCAAACAAAGAAAAGCATGGAGCTCAAGATGGCTGACCATCTGTGAACAAACACAACTGGAAAAAGCATCACCTGGAACTAAAATACCACAGCTCCATTTAGGTAAACAACAGAAACCATTACACCCCCCCACAAAATTAACAGTCCATTTTCTCAGATATAATTAGGCCTCCTGATGATACATCTTTCCACTTGTGTTTTTCCCCCAGAACCAAAGAAAGCATGGTGCTCAAGCTGACTGGCCCTCAGTGAACAAACACCTGGAATTTGCATCACCAGGAGAAAAGGTCTCACAGCACTTTAAAAAAAAAGAAAAATTTACAAAGTCAACCTCATCACAAAAAACAGAAAATTTACAAAGTCAACCCCTTGCACATCTAATAACTGTAGCAACCGTATATAAATCTCTACAGCCCTCAACCAAACAGTCATTCTGGCAAAAAGTATACAAACAGCGTAAGCTACCCAGTAGCCAAATGCTGGTAGACTTTATATTGGGCTAGTAAGATTTTACTTTAACTAGCCCTGTAAGTTTGTACTGGAGAAGATAATATTTCAGTAGTACACCAGCTGAGCCAGTGGAAAACCTGTGGGGCAAATGGAGTTTTCTAGTCACTACCCCTGCTGGCTAATGACTGCAAAACTTAATTTCAACCCCTGATAATGGGCTTCTTCAGGAGTGCACCTTTTCACACTTTCTGTTATAAAAATATAACACAATCTTAAATAAGTCAAGCAAGTAATCACAAAATTCTGATTAATCCTGTTGGTGCCTAGGTAAATATGTGATACTCACTGCTTGGATACTATTTCATTGGTTTAAAAAGTCCAAACAGTTGATACAAATATAATAATAATAATAATAATCACTTAATTCTGACATTTCTAGGTAGGCAGTGCATGTTAGCTATTCCCAGAGTTATACCCTCAACATGAACTCTGCACCATGAGGGACAAATTCCTGGCTGCTGAACAAAATTAGTTTGTGTTTTTATCAATCAGTAAATTGCATTCTCTGACAAAATGTGGATAGAATCAATTCAATCACCACAAGAAGCTTGAGAAGATATTTTAACTTACTTTATAACTACAGCAAGCTTTTATTACCTTAGGGTCACAACATATCACATCTGCTTTTCGCATTGTTTACACATTTTTTTGAGCTCTCACATGACACATTGCACTTTATATTATGGCAAGTTACCAATAAGAAGTTATTTTCTAAGGCTGAACCATTCTATTGTCTGTGCTAACACAAACTGTTTAGTAGCTTAAACTATTATATGTCTGTCTCTTCCGTTTTTTAATAGTCTGTTGGTGGCATACACTTGTAGTCCCCTTAACTGTGGGGCAGCTAACAGGAGCACCATGAATGGACACGTGCTTCTCTCCTTTTCCGCTGCCAGATACAAAAGTTGGCTCAGTAGAGAAAAGTGGTGCCATTGAGAAGGAAAGGTAACCCCACCTGCTATAAGCACTTTTGGGATGTCCCACATCAATCCCACTGTGACAGACACATGACCACAGATCTATTAATTTCCTTTTGTTAATTTATTTTGTTAGTGTAATTATACTTCTGTCATAAGTTCTGCTACTTGCAATGTGGACACAAAAACATGGCTTCCAAGGTCACATGACTAAACAGGTCTTATGGGAAATATTGGCCAGAGCTGCTCAGGGAAATGTTCCCTTGGGAACAGTCAGCCACACGATTCTGTAAGGGAAATATGAGTGTGCCATTTTGAACACCTCAGGCATCCTGAAAGGCAGGGGGGGTTGAGTTGCACACCTTGGGCATCCTGCAAAACAGAATCATAAAAGTGGACAGAGCAGGAGTGGGTGTGAAGGAAGCCAGTTGACCTGGATGTAGTCATCCCTCCATACACCCACCCATCTGGGGAGGGGGACAGGGGTAACCTGTCTTTCAAAGGGGTGAAACCACCTCCCACAGTCAAAAAGAATAAAACAGACAGATGAGGTTCAGCCCACTCAGTGTCCAGTGAGGATGGCAACTGAAAAAGAGCAACCATCAAAAGAGTGACTCATAATCAGCACTTTCCTCCTGGCCTACCTTGGAAGGATAGCAAACCCTATGGAAATGCAAGGATACTACAGGGTGACAGGAAGGGGGAGATTGTGAGGGGAGGGACAGGGAAGGGGTTTTTGGGGATGGGTGTGCCTGCTGCTGCTGAGCTAGCTGTGTTGTGTGGTGTGGTGTGGTGGTGTGGGTGGCTAGCTCAGGTGCAGCAGGTACAGGGTTAGGGACTGGGTGTGGGACATTTTTACCGCTGCCTGTGGCTGGGACACTTAATTTTTTTTATGATGCAGGGCTTTTAACCCCTCCCCAACCTGCAACCCCCTGGAGTTGAAAATCCTTATTCAGGATGTTGGGTCGCCTTTGAGTGTATATCGCCAATTTGCTTTTCAGCAATATACACTTGCCATAATAGCAATCACTATTTTACGAACACTATTATTACATGGAACCACTTGCTCTCTTGGACCCAGTAAGATCTGAAAACCCAGACCCCTGCAGCTAGAGTTCTGGTAAGAAATACAGCTTAGGAAATAGTGTTTTCTTCAGACAGCAGCAGGTAAATAAAGGTTACCCTATCGTGTGGCAACAACTACTTTGCTGACATCCTGACAGTGACAGACACTATGCTGAGTGTCGGCATTGTACTGTCAGGGATGTCGGTGTTTTTTCTTTGGGGGCTGCACCGCCAACCCCCCCTTGTGGCCCTGGTTTCTAAATATACAACTTTGAGTCAGAGTTGTCTCAGGGAGGGGGTGAAACACCAGGAGATGCAGTGCCAGTGTCAGCCGGGACCATCACAGTGACCTCAAGCTTTCAGTCGAATTCTGTCACTGTGATGGTCTTCGCTGTGGCGGTGTAGCTCTACGGTCAGTACACCTTAAATAAATGGGTTGTAGAGTGAGAATAACTCAGATTTTTCTATCTGTTAACTGTCTGGTGTAACTCCATTTATTTTCATTGCTAGTAAACTGTAATCCTTTTGTCTGACTGTACATAAATCCTGTTTTAAATACTTGTAGTCTTTTAGGAAAGAACCATATTTTGATAGAACAAGTGACTGCCTGTGTATTTGTTAAGGTAATTTGGTTGTTTCTGCAGGACTTCATTTGCAGTCTGCCTCTGAAGTGGCACTCTACCCACAGTTATTGTGTTGACCTTCTTTACCTTGTGTAAATAAACAGTTAAGAAACAGGGTTCCTGGTTCCTTTTGGTAAAAACCTAGTGGTGGCAGTGAAGCTGAAGTCCCTAGTAAGGGGATTATCATCACATTGTTGGAAGAGTGGTGGGATCAGTGTTGCACCTGGCAACAGAGCAGTGCAGAACAGTGTACAGTGCGCTTTCCTCTGAGTTAGAAACTCTATGAGAGAGATAGCACACTGGTGATGTAGTGCCTGCAGAAATATACCTTAGCAATTACAAAACAGGATTTTGAAAGGTTACAGTGTTTACTACTGTTTTCTTATTTCTAGACAGCTTAGAGCAGCGTAGCTAGAGAATATGAGCTCCACAACCTATGTCAAATTTCATGTACAGCAGTTTCGTGAGCTATGCACCAAGATAGGGATTGTCCATAAGGGCCTGACAAAGAGTGCATTCATGGAAGCCCTGTTGGTGTATGACTAAATATCAGGGTGGCAGACTGTCACAGAGGTGGATGACCCAATACTTATGAAGCAGGCGGTCACTGAGGATGGTGACCCAGGTAGCGAGACTGAGGTCCAATGGCTCAACAATGGGGGCACCTCATGGCACAAGCTGCTGCAGCTGTGCAGTCCAAACCCGAGCTAAGAGATGATGCAGCAGTGGATCAACATTGGCTGGAGATTCTAAAGGTGGAGTTTGCACTGAAGGATGCCAAAAGGGAGAAAGTAAGGCTGGAGGTAGAGGAAAGAAAGAAAGTTCACCAGCACAAGATCCTGATATGAGAAGAAAGAGAAGGAATGATCAAAGCAATAGAAGGAATGAGCAGAGCAAGAAAAAGAACAACAGTATGAGATCAAGATGGAGAAACTGCACCAGCAAACACAACTGCAAACCATAAGTAATGGTGAAGGTGATTCAACCCATGAAGCCACAGTTAATTCTAAAATGTTCCCACAATACTGGGAGGGAGATGATCTGTATTTGCATTTTAAAATCATTTCAGAAGGTTTGTGGGCTGTTTAAATTGGACAAGGTTTCCTGGATGATCCAGCTGACCCCATTACTTACTGGTCATGATGTGCATGCATTTGAATGAATGATAATGATTACATGGACTATGATAAAGTTAAAAGACTGTTATTGAAATGTTTTGAACTCACTTTTGGGGCTTATAGATGGAAATGTAGAGAATTAAGAAAAGGCTCAGGAGACAGCTATGTAGAACTGCATGTCCAAATGTGTGCCTATTTAGATCATTGGGTGAATGGAGCTAAAGTGAGGGCTATAGAGCAAATTAAAGATTTAATTGTAAAGAAACAATTTCTTAAAATTGTACCTGATGACTTGTGCATACAGCTGCTGGACCAGGCATGCAACTCCACAAAGGAGGCAGCAGAAAGTGCTGATTTGTATATGGCCAGCAGACCACATTCGCTGAGTAACAGTAATGGGGGTTGGGTAACACATGGTTTTAAGGGGACCCAAGGGGGGGCAGCCTAAAGAAAACCAGCCTGTACCTAAGCCCAAAACAGAACCCACTGGTTCTAAGGGGAACAATGAGCTGGGGGCAAAGGAATGTTGGATTTGCCAGAAAGTGGGGCATCTATCTGATGACTGCCCTAAAAACAGGAGTAGAGGGCAAAATCCTGGGGGAGGGGCTGACCAAGACAGTACACAGCAGTTGGTAAACTGCACACACACTGTAGTGCCATCAAATTCCACCAAGCATATGCACCCTATTCTAGTCAATGGAACACTAACAGGGATTGAGAAATGCTGGTGCCTCCATCTCCATGGTGAGGCAGGATCTTATCCAGGCAGAGCACATTCTGCCAGGGTAGTTTTCAAGGTTAGGGGAGTCATGGGGCTAGTTGTCCAAGTGCCAATGGCTCAGGTCTTACTGAGCTGGGAGGGCAGCCATGGGGTACAGGAGGTGGGAGTCGTACCTGATCTCCCTGTGGATGTGATCATGGGGAATGATTTTGACCACAGGGGAAACCTAGTATGTGTTACTACCCATAGCTAGGCCAAAGGGCAAGCTTCTGAGGGGGAGGAGGGGGTGACACATCCTATGCAGAGTCCTCCCTCAGCAGCTAAGGAAGCAGCTTAGGTGGGTGAAAGGATAGCTAGGAGTAGCAGCTCTGAGCCCCTGCTGCAAGCAGAGGAGGTTGCTGCCAGGGGCAGCTTTTCTCCTGAAAGGGAATTGTGGATGGTCAGATGTGAGGAGCTGGGCAGGGCACAGTGAGCTGATTCTACCCTCCAAAAACTGAGAGAGTTAGCAGATAGTGCTAAGGACTCTCAGGGTAGTAACAAGTCAGTTTATTGGGAAAATGGGCTGTTGTACAGGGAGTGTACACCACAGAGGGAGCTAGAGGGAGAGGTACTCCAGCAGCTGGTAGTCTATCGGGACTACCAAAAGCAGCTTCTGGCCCTGCCCCCATGAGACCCCTTTTTCAGGCCATCTGGGTATTAACTGCACAAAAAAGTGGCATGCCAACAACTTCTTTTGGCTGAGCATGTACATAGATGTGGTAAATTACTGTCAGATTTGCCACAGATCCAGAGGGTTGGAAAGGTCAGGAGAAGGCTAAGGCAGCTTTGGTGCCCCACCTATTATTGAGGAACCATTTAAGAGGGTAGCCATGGACATAGTGGGGCCTCTGAGTACCCCAAGTCACACGGGCAACAGATACATGCTGGTTGTTGTGGATTACACAACCAGGTACCCCAAGGCAGTGGCCATGTCCTCCAATGAGGCAGAAAAGTTGGCTGATGAACTCCTGGAAATCTTTAGCTGAGTGAGATTTCCCCAGAAGATTTTGTCAGACCAGGGGATGAATTTCATGTCATCCTTAATGACCAGTTTGTGGGAGAACTGCAGGGTGAAACAGCTCTGTGCTTCACCCTATCACCCCGAGACAAATGGCCTGGTTGAGCAGTTCAATGGGACCCTCAAAACTATGCTCAGGGCATTTGCTGACCAGCACAAGAGGGAGTAAGACAAATAATTACCCCCACCTCCTGTTTGCATACAGGGAAGTCCCACTGGAGTCCACAGGATTCTCACCTTTCGAGCTCCTGTTTGGTCACAGGGTGAGGGAGCAACTAGATTAGTCAGGGATGAATGGAAGGTGACCATGCTTCCCATGGGGAGTCTGTTGTGGAGTACATCCTAAATTTCAGGGCCCAGATTAAGGAACTCATGGGGCTTGCCCAGGAGCACTTAGCCACTGTACAACCACAACAGAAAACCTGGTACAACCATGGGGCCAGATCCCAGGAGTATGAAGTCGGAGAGTGAGTGATGATACTTGTTGCAGTCCAAAATAATAAACTGCAGGCAGCCTGGGAGGGCCATTCTCCATAATCAGGAAGGAGAGTGATATTAACTATGTAGTAGGGCTGACTGACAGAAGGCACAGGCAGAGGGTATATCATGTGAACATGATGAAGCCCTACTACAATAGGGAGGAGACGGTCCTCACCATATGTAGCACACCAGAGGAGGGGCACAAGGCTGATTCCCTGGTGGACCTCCTTGAGGAAGGCTGGGAGGGATCCTCAGTGAATACCCTTACCCACTCAGAAAGCATCTGACACCAGCCCAGGCCAAGGAGATTGAGGGTGCTGAGAGATTGTGAGGACATGTTCACAGGGAATCTGGGGTACACCACAATGGCTGAAGACCACATGGACACTGGGGCTCAAGGTCCGCTGAGGCAGTCCTCCCCTACAGGGTACCAGAGAAGGTTAAGAAGACCATGCTGGAGGAATTCAGGGAGATGCTGGCCCTTGGAGTGATCCAGGAATCCAGTGGCCCCTGGTTCTGATCCCCAAAAAGGATGATACCACATGGTTCTGTGTCAACTACCGGAGGCTCAACAGCTGTACAGAGTCTGATGCCTACCCCATGCCCAGAATGAATGAGACCTTGGAACAGCTGGGGGTAGCCCAGTTCCTGACCATGATAGACCTGATGAAGGGCTACTGGCAGGTGCCTATAACCCCTACAGCTAGGGAGAGGTCTGCCTTCATCACCCTATTTGACTTATTCAAGTTCTGAGTAATGCCATTTGAGATGAAGACTGTGCCTACAACCTTCTAGAGGCTTATGGATTACATCCTAGCCGGGGCAGATGAATATGCACTGGCATACATGGATGACATCACCATTCATGGCCAGACATAGGAGGATCGTGTCAGGCACATGAGGGCGGTGTTGCATAGACTGAAGGCTGCAGGGCTGCTAGTTAAGGCAGAAAAATGTCAAGTAGACATGGCCAAAGTGTCCTACCTTGGGCAGCGGGTGGGCAGTGGAAGCATCCATCCAGAGCCAGTGAAGGTTGACGCCATCCAGGACTGGCCCACCCCTGCCACAAAGAAACAGGTAAGGGCATTTATGGGAATAACTGGGTACTACAGGAGGTTTGTCTTTCACTACAGTGATGTGGCCAAGCTCCTGACAGACCTGATGGAAAAGAGAATGCCTGAGAAAATTCTCTGGACAGAGGACTGTGAGACTGCCTTGATGGTTGAAGGAGGTCTTATGTGGGCCACCAGTGCTTGTTAGCCCCAATTATTACTTAAAGTTTATAGTACACATGGATGCTTTGGACCATGGGCTGAGTGCTGTTTCTTCAGAAGCTGCAGTCATATGTGTATGGGAGGGAGTTCACTGTAGTTGCAGATTATAACCCCTTGATATGGCTCCATAGGACTAGTGGGCAAAACACAACATTATTGTGCTGCAGTTTGGCACTACAGTCATATAATATGATCATTCAGCACTGAAGTGGGGCACAGAGTGCCAGTGCAGATGGACTGTCAAGGATGCCTCAGACCATGGGCTGGTGTTGTCCTGAGCCAGGTTACATTGCAGGGAGAGGAGCACCCCATAGTGTATCTGAGCTGGAAGCTTCTGCCCAGGGAAGAGGCATGTGCCAAAGCTGAGAGAGAATGTCTGGTGATAGTGTGGGCCCTTCAGAAGCTGCAGCCATATCTGTATGGGAGGGAGTTCACCGTGGTGAAAGATCGTAACCCCTTGACATGGCTCCATAGGACTTGTGGGCAAAATGCAAAATTATCGTGCTGGAGTTTGGTACTACAGTCATATAATATGATCATTCTGCACTGAAGTGGGGCACAGAATACCAATGCAGATGGACTGTCAAGGCAGTGCTGATTGTTCCTTTAGGTGCTCCCTAGGCCATACATGAACAGCAGTGTCTCTTGGTGGTTGCCCAAAAGAGACAGGCCTTTATTTCCTGGGAGGGGGGGAGAGGTGATGGACATATGGCCAGATGGATATATTAATTTCCTTTTGTTAATGTATTTTGTTAGTGTAATAGTTTTGTGACATCTCAGTTTGATTACTGCAATGCTCTTTACCTAGGGCTATTGGGGGTTGATCTTCGCCAAATACAGCTGGTGCAGAATGTGTCAGCCAGCTTGTTGATGGGCCTTTGAGGTCTTGTCACATTACACCTGTGCTGTGCTGTCTGCACTGGCTTCCAGTCAGGTGGCAGATCATCTTCAAGCTCGGTCTGCTGACCTATAAGGCCCTGCATGGACTGGGGCCCAGATATCTGCAAGACCTCCTACAGCCTTACCACCCATCTTGTCCCCCCAGTCAACCAATGAGGGCCTCCTGGTGATTCACAGGGTTTACTTGAAATCATCAAGTGCCTGGGCATTCTCATCTGTGGCACCAACCCTGTGGAACTCAGTCTCATTCAGTCAGAAAGGCTCCATTGGTTAATGCCTTCAAAAGGGAGCTAAAGATGTTTCTTTTTGGAGAAGCTTTCCCTCCAGTGGATCTGAGTTGATTATTAATTAAATTAAATGTTGTATTTTATTTTATTGTTTACATGAATTACTCATTTGTACATTGCCTTGAGTCAAAATCAAATAGAGTTATATATTAAATAAATAAATGAAATGAAATGAATTATACGTCATCATCATAGGTTCTGCTATTGCAATGTGGACACAAAACCATGGCTTCCAAGGTCACATGACCAAACAGGTCTCATGGGAAATATTTGCCAGAGCTGCTCAGAGAAATGTACCCTTGAGAACAGTCAGCCACAAGATTCTGTAAGGTAGATGTGAGCCTGCCATTTTGAATGCCTCTGGCATCCTGAATGGCAGTGGTATGGGGTTGCACATCTCAGACATCCTGCAAAATACAATTGTAAAAGTGGACAGAGCAGGGGTGGGTGTGAAGGAAGCCAGCTAGCCTGGATAATGTCATCCCTCCATACACTCACCCACCTGGTGGGGCAGGGGTAACCTGTCACTCAAAGGGTCAAAACCACCTCCCACAGTCAAAAATAATAAAACAAAGAGATGAGGTTCAGCTCACTCTCTTGGACCCAGTAACATCTGAAAACACAGATCCCTGCAACTAGAGGTCTAGTAAGAAATATAGCATAGGGAATAGTGTTTTCTTCAGACAGCAGCAGGTAGATAAATACTGTAGGTTGTAGAGTGAGAATAGCTCAGATTCTTCCATCTGCTGTCTGATGTAACTCCATTTGTTTTCATTTCTAGTAAACTGTAATCCTTTGGTCTGGCTGTACATAAATCCTTTTGTAAATACTTGTAGTCTTTTAGTAAAGAATCATATTTTGATAGAACAAGTGATAGTTTGTGTATTTGTTAAGGTAATTTAATTATTTCTGCTGGACTCTGTTTGCAGTCTGTCTCAGAAGGGGCACTCTACCCACAGTTACTGTGTTGACCATCTTGATGTTGTGCAAAGGAGGCAGTAAGAAACAGGTTTCCTGGTCGTTATGGATAAAAACCTGGTGGTGGCAGTGAAGTTGAAGTCCCTGGTGAGGGGATTATCATCACACCCACTGTTTGCTCTGCCATCACAGCTGTGGAGCACAGATATCCTGGCCCTGGACACTGGAATGGCAAGGATGTGGGGGGATGTTAAATATTTTGGGGGGAGGTAAACTCACCATAAATTATAGAATGGCAACCTCTTCCTTAAGGAATGCTGCAACAACAAAAAGCACAGTCACGTTAACAGAGGCTTTTCTCAAACCTTTTGAGGGTTTGTAACAACTATACTTTGCAGAGAAATAACAGGTTACATGTGCCACAAAAACTGTGAAAAAGCAAAAAATTGAACAGGAGGTAAACTTCAGCCTGCTGTTGTATTATAATATCAAAACCACAGCAAACATGGTTAGAATGACTTTATTGAACTGCTAGCCCCCCAAAAAAGACAAGCCAGTGGAAATAGTGTGTTGTTTTACAGTATGTCACACTGAGCTACTAAAACAGTGTAGAGTTTAGGATATAGAAACATGAAAAAATCACTTCACTTTAGATTCTTATTTTATATTATCTATCTGGACTTATGGCCATCTTTTAAATTAATTTCTTTAAATAGACAAAATGTGAAGCACTTTGGTACCCCCATTCTGTGTAATGACCCTGAGGCATTTTTAGCCACTTTTTCCTGCCCATTGGCTTTAAAGCCTTGGAAATGAGACCAGGAATGTGCATTTGCTATCCTGATATTCCCTTAACTGTTATTCACCTGATCTGTGATGGAACCTTGTTTGAAGGAAAAAGAGCACGCTGGTTGGAACTGCACCAAGAACAGTCACAGATGTGCATGCTCACAGTTGTGAGTTACAAACTTGGAAAGAAGCTCAGCTAATGTTCATTTTCAATGCAGACACTGCCCTAACTGTTTACCTAGGTGTCTGATACTAATATCTGCACTTTTCTTCACAGTGTTATTATTGTCCCATATTAGAGTAATAGTATCCTGAGCTGCTGGAAGGGAAGGAAGGGGTGTGTGCACTTACCTTAGAGTGCACTCAGAGCTGGTGGTGGGTACATGACAACTTCATCATAGTGTTTAATACAGGAGTTGAAAATGCAGCAATGTCTTCAATTTCAGCCCACTGGTGCAGAACAGTGGTACCAGGCATGGATGAGAAGCAATGCTTGTTATACCACTAGGTGTTGATGAGCTAAAATTGTGATATGTGTGCACACAGTGAGGCCAATTAGGCTGTAGTCTGTGTGCATATGTCCATGCTCTCACCAGGTGGTGAGGCATTGGCATCATCAAGATGGACCATAGTTTCCTGTATTCCCCAGTACTGTGGAAAGATGATGGAGTATGGAGGGTGCTAAAAGTTATAAAATGTGTCTTAGGAATAGACTGGTGAGTAAGGTCTTATTTCAGTAAAGTTCATACATGTATTCTAGGTACCGATTCCTTAACAAGCAGAATTGTATGGGCAGGTTACTATTTGCTCAGGGCAAACCAGTTGTCTTTGCTTTTGCCTCATTTGTAAATGGTGTTATGTAGGGACTGAAATTCTATATGAAATTAAGATTTTGAGTAAAAGGGATTGGTTATGTGGAAAATTCACAATGTCCTAGTGCTTATGATGGTCCATGATAAAGTTTCTGCCAAAGGATGAAATGTATATTTATGATTTTATACACTGTTTTTTGCATGTTTTAACCTGTTTTTCTTCTGTGCATCTTGTGAGATATATATATTTGCGCGAGAGGTTCTTTGTCTTTTAAATGTTTTTTTATTTTAATGGGTTCACCACAACATATCCAAGACACACTGTCTTAGGGTAGCTGGTCCATTCCACTGGGGTGTCAAACAGACGAGGCATACTGATGAGTCCTGGTAGGACAAACAACGTGTCTATGTCTTCTGTTAGCACCCTTTGCAAACTGCGTGAGAGGCCTTTTGGCACCATGCAATTTTGCTTAAAGTTGGACCAGCATAACATTCTGTGGTGATTTGCATATGCAGCCCATGATGCTTTGCATTGTGTGGGCATGTGTGATTTTGTATTTTCTTGAAACTTGGCTTCCCAGCCAAAAGCCCTTTGGGGTAACCCTTGCCTCAGTGTTTGCACACAGAGGTTCTTTGTCTATATATATATATATATATATATATATATATATATATATATACATATATCCATTAATAAAGAACTTTTTAACCTTTGATTTTGGTGATTGTTTAGGCGGACATTAAAGATGCCATGGTACTTTTCAAAAGAGTAGGGGAATTGTTTATTGAAAAAGAAATCTAAAAATAATAGTACAATTACAGACAAGACTTAAGGATATAGGAAAAAAAACAAGGAAAACAACAAAATAAAATTATTACATTACCTCATGCAAAAGGATAAACCATAAGAAGGGGAAACACGTAGCAATGGCAAGTCAAAAGGTACCATTATAACAAACAGAAAGCTGGCACCGGCAAAATTACATAAGAGAACTTCACCTGAGAAAACACCTAAATTAGAATATTGATATACTAAATGTCCAGATAAAGTGTACTCCTCAGCAATTGGTCAAAAAAGTACCCCAGGGCAGTATTTCCAACAATGTATTCATGTCACGGGGGGGGGGCATGTTCAGCTGACAAATGTTTGATTCCACCATCCTGACTGAATAAAGCTGTGTGATCCAAAACTTACTGTTGTAACACATATTTGCAACAAACTTTCCAAATCATCACCTTAACACAGGAAAAAATTATAAGCAACATGGAGGAATCATGCCTAAAGGATCTATCAGTTATTGACCTTTCATGATGGTCCAAAAAGTTATAGCTTGTAGTCATTATATGCAGTACTAGACCTGAAAGGGTGTGTGCATTTATTATTTTTGGCCAAGGTTTACTCTGCCTTCCATAATTTGGATTTATTTTTGAGCCCTGCTGCGCTTGCCTTTGCTGTTCAGCTGCTGGGCTGCTGGCTCCTGATGACATCACTATAGGGTAGAGGAGTGACTCACACTGTGCAGTACCATTCAGTTGCAACAATGCTGCAAGGAGAAAACTACCAGTACTCAGTGTACATACTGTGTTCCCCCTTTCCCAAGGCAATTCATTATGCCAAAATCCAAATGCCTTGTCAGTATGTTTTTTTTTTTGTGAAATTTACTCTGCCCTATAGTGATGTCAGCAGTCCAACCCTGGGCCCACAGCAACACCAGGTTTGCTATAGAATCTCTGGTACACCCTGCAGTTTTTAGCAGCTCAGAGTGCAAAAACTAACTGCAGTAGACAGTAATGAAATACAATTCCAGAATCAATGCAAGAAGGGGTAATTTATGCATGAAAGTCAAAAGGACTGGGAAAAGTGCTCTTTAATAAACTGTATAAAGGGATCACAAACCCCAGAAAGAGGTTGGCCAGCTGGAAAGAGGGTTTTGGCCCACTCCACTCTAATTGGAGAGGTATGATCCAAAGTGATGTCCATTCTTTCCACACCATGGGGGGACCTGAAATCCATGGAATTAAATTATTGTGAAAAAATATACATAACAAAATGCCACTGGGTTCACCATGTTTAAACCACCCATGTCATATGGAAGGTAAAGAATGTCCCTCTTAAAAGGGTTCAATCTTCTCCCCCAAATCATAGTAAAAAAATATATGGAATACTCATGTTTTAGAACCTAGGGGGTGGAGAAAAATAGCACTCACATGAAGAACAAGCATTTGTCAAAGTCGAATGTTGTCTTTCTGGCATTGGCATTGGTAGTGCAGGAGTTAGAGATGCATAATAGGAATGGCAGTGAAGTATTGAACTGATGCCAACCCCACCCCCACCCTGCAGAGGCTGACAAGCATTGGGGTGTGCCTTTGGGTCATCAGCCATAGCAGCTCATGTCATTTCACCTCAACCTACCCTGTAGACACTGGTGTGCATTGGGGTCTTTGGGCCTTATACTTACCCCATTCCATTAGGAAATATGCTGAGATGGGTGCAGTATAGAGAATGGGTGAACTTTAGGGCTGAACACCCAAGGCACACCCCAGTGCCTGTCACTGGCTGCAGGGTGGGGTGGTGGTGGAATGGCATGAGCATTACAGCCAATGATCCCAAGTCACACCCCTGATGCCTGTCAGTCTCACAGGTGGGTGTTACAGTTGGAAACCCCAATAATCGTAGGTGTTTGTTGGTATTTCACTCCAAATTTTCAAAATGGGCTTTTTGTGACTCCACCTCCTGAAGAGCGGCACTATCAGTTTGTTAGTCGAAAGGTGGTTTTGCACAGTGACTATACCATTTGGTGGCACAGGCACAAAAACACATTTTGGACAGGATGTGAAAAATGACAACTATATTGTTCATGAGGAGGTGTAAAAAAATGGCAACATTGAAAATCTGGAGTGAAAATTAGAAAAATTGGTGAAGTCATGAGCATGCATAGAAATTGCCCAACACACGTCCATAACCCAATTATTTTTGGGATTTCTTTAACCACATTTTCAACATAGTTATTTTGGGACCTCTCCTCATGAACAGTGGCACTGTGATTTTGTTAATCTGTCCCAAAAGTTGATTTCCCACAGCGTCCACTCCATTGTGTGCCACAGGTGTGAAAAAACACATTTTGGGCAAGATGTGAAAAATGATAGCTGTACTGTTCATAAGGAGGTGTGAAAAAATGCCAGCGTTGAAAATCTGGCATGCAAATATTGCAAATTTGTGTAGTTACAAGGGTGCGTGGAAACTAGCAATGCATGCATGTAACACAGTCATTTTATGGACTTTCATCACCAGATTTTCAACATAAGCATTTTAGGACCTCTGCTCATGAACAGTGTCACTGTCATTTTCTTAATCTGTCCCTAAAACTGATCTCCCACAGCGACCGTGCTATACTGCACCAGAAGTGCGAAAACACATTTCGGCCAGGATATGTAAAATGACAGCTGTACTGTTCATAAGGAGGTGTAGAAAAATGCCAATGCTGAAAATCTGGAGTGAAAATATTACAAATTCACAAAGTTGCAAGTGTGTCTGTTAACTGCACAATGCACACTCGTAAAACAGTAATTTTTTGGATTTTTTTCAACAAATTTGCAACATAGGCTTTTTGAGAGCCAACCTCATGAACAGTGAGTGGCACTGTCATTTCATTAATCGGTCCGGAAAGGTGATTCCATGCAGTGACCTCAAAATCACCTTTCAGGACTGAATAACACCATGACAGTGACTGGATTCATAAGGAGGGGTCCCAATAACCCAGTATTGAAAATGTGGTGCCAAAATTCCCAAAATGCCTGAGATATGCACCAAAGTTGAAAAAACCCTATTTATGCCATCATACAGCTTACTGGCATTTCTTCAGTTCACAGTCAGCTTTGAAAGAGTGCAGACATGTTCCCAGTCCACCGAAGATCATCGCGCTGGGCTCCGAAAGTTAGTATGGGGTGATGGGGGTGTGGAGAGGCAGGGTATGCAGAGGGTGGGTGCGGGTTGGGGGGGGGTAGGAGAGACCGCAAGGGTTCATTTTCTTCTTTTACAGGTGAAAACAAAAGACAACAAGGGTCAATTTTCTTTTTTTGCAGGTGTTTGTTTGGTACACTGGGGTGGATCCCAGTGTACCACCCGATTATGCGGAGGGGACCACAGCCAATGGGGATTGGTCCTCAATTGACACAGAAATGGTGGGGGCATGCATGATGTGGAGGGGATTAACTTCAGCACACAGCACAAATCGAGGGTTGGGGAATTATGCCAATGGGGTGTGGGCTCCCCGTCGGTAAATTGAACTGGGCAGGGGGGACTTTAGCTGACAGGAATTGGACCACCCATCAAAAAATAAATACTGTTGGGGGGCACATGATACCAAGGGGGATTGGACACCCCTCAGCACACAATTGGAATGAGAGGAGGAGCATTATGCTGACGGGGAGTGGGCTCCCCCATCGGCAAAGGAAGTGGGTCAGGGCATGCCGACAGGGGGATTGGGCACCCCTGAAGTCAGCACTCTGCGCAGTGGCAGTCCAGTGCCGCCATGTTTATAGAACTCGCTTCATCGAAAGTACATCGGGAGAAGGGTGAAAGATAAAGCCGCTGCATGACGCAGCTTGGCTCTTATTGCAGCTGCACTTTTCTTAGATATGGTGGCCACTTTACATATTGATGGTGTCAGCACCTGCATGCAGGCTTATTGGGGAATGAGGGACTCACCTACTGATGCATGCCCTGCATTCACCTACAGTGACTGCACCTCCAAATCTGCTACTACTGCAATATGTTGGCTGGCATGCAAGCACGAGTCAACATAAAAATGGGGATCAGAAAAGTTTTGACAACACCAACTGTCTTTTTCTTTGACAATTGCCAAGATTTCCAGAGAGCCACTCAAGATGAACTAATGTCTAACGCTTGGTTCCAATTCAGATCTGGCAAATTCTTGTTGCCAAAAGAATACCCAGCATTTTAACCAGTTCCACTGTAACCTCAATGTTTCCAGTTGTGGAAGGAAGGGCTACATGTGTCTCAATGGTAAGCATATGGCATTTAGAATAATTGATGCTTGAACCTCTAAGTAAAGCAACATCAATTAATTATTGTATGGCATTTTCACCTCATATGATATCTTTAACAAATAAAATGACATTGTCCACATAAGCAGACAGTTTCACTGAGGAGGCAGAGAGGGACATGGAATGTTTACAATTGGATGGGCCTCTATCACAGCTCGCAGCAAGGAATCTAGAGTCAGGATATAAAGGTGGGGGCTCAGCAGGCATTCCTGATGGACACCCCATTGCAGGGGAATATGGGAACCACGCCATCCACTAATCATGGAGATAATGGTAGAACAGCAGTGTATAAGATGAAGCCATCGAATAAACATATCAGAGAAACCATGTTTAGAAGAACCAGGAAAATCAGTCATGTGAAACAGCATCAAATGCTTTGGCTTGATCCAAGACCACCAAGAAATTGTCCATTTGTCAGGAGTGGCAGGAAGCAATCAAGTCTTGTATTAACAATAGACTGTCTTGAATCTTGCATCCTGGGATAGAGCAGGACTGTAGGGGGTGTATAATCATGGATAGAATTCAGAATAAATGTTCACAAAAGATTTTCATCAATGTCTTAGCATCTGTGTTAAGGAGACAAATCTGTTTGAGAGGTGACATTTATCAATTGTCTTGTAAAGAAAAATTTGAATGGCATCTGTAATCAATCTAGTAAAAGACATGTGGGCTAAAATAGAATTAAAAACAAAAGTGAGTATAGGACCAAAAATGGATGAATACAGTTTGCATAACTCTGATGTCAAGCCATCTGTTCCGGGAGAAATTAATTTGTGAAGGGAATGAATTGTGGAATGAACTTCGCTCTCAGTGACTGGCTGAGTGAGAAGCAAGTTATCCAGGGGGTCACCTGTGGGAGGGGCAAGGAGTCCAAAAAGGGAATAATCAAATCCATAGGCTGAAAATGAGTGCCGACCATTCGGTGCAGGAAATTCTGGACCACCCATAGCAAACCAGTGTAGGTGGGATGTTCCCTTCCTTCAGGGTCAAACAAGGAAAGCATTTATCACAATTGGACTCTGTGAAAAAACTCAGAAAGATGTCACCAGTCAAATGGGAACTTTGGGTACCATAAGAACATTTAAACGTCAAAGTCCTAACCCTGTCATATTGGAAGGACTGAATCTGGGCTGTGAGGGTGGACCCTTTGTCAGCCTGCATGGAAATAAGTTTAAGGAGAGTATAATGCAACTCAAGATAGGTATGGTACACAGATCTGCCTACTGATCTAGAGCTACGTTTAGCTAACTCTCCAATGGATGTCTTGGTGTGGTCCCACCAGAGCAGCACATGATGGTAAAGATTCAAGACTGAAGTGTGAGCCCACAAAGGGAGCTCATGGAAGTATGAAAGGAAGAGTCTTGTAGGATGCAGTTATTCAATCTCCAACAAAGCTTTCCAGGCAAAACAGACTGGTCAATTGAAATCCTGAAACTAAGGAGAGAGTGATCTTAAAATTCAATGGGATGGGTTGCAATGGACAGAATAGAACACCTGATGGAAACAAAAATATAGTCAATATGTGTAGTCAATTGTGCTTTATTGTACGTAAAACTCCAGTCAGGTTCAGAGCACAGAAAGTATCAAGCAGGTGGGACCCTCAACTCAGGGCTTGAAGGCACAGAGAATCACAATACAATTTGGTTGTCTTTGCTCCCCTATCCTGAAGGTGAAGTGGGCAGCTAAAGCCTCCTCAAAGAATAATTGTTTTAGATGTAAACAACAAAGGTTGACATGATTTAAATAAGGTCACCCTGTCAAACTTATAATGAGGGGCATAGAGTAATGAGACACAAGGCTGTACCATCAATGTGACAATCTAGAACTAGAGCCCAGCCTGGTTGAACATCAATTACCCTAGAAACTATGGGAGAGACATGATTATATAGGATGTCTACATCCGAGCAGGTGTCAGAGCCCAATGAGTAATAGAAGATTCTAGAAGTCCAAAGTCTTTGAGTAGTGGTAACATCAGTCAATAAACACAACCTAGTGTCCTGCAAGTAGATGAGGTCTGCACCAGAATCCTGCAGGACCTGGAAAATAGCCTTCCTATGTAGAAGGTTATAAATGCTGTTGACATTAAGTGTTGCAACTTTCATAAAAAAAAAAAGAAGGAGGAGGAAGAATCCACTGTTCAGCAGTAGGTGTCCTATGGAGGTTGAGTATGTTTCTTCTTGAATTTAACCCATGATCCAAGTGAAAGACTATCTTTTCATTTATGAGGAGTTGGTTTATTTGGGGTATCTTCCTCTGTATCTAGAGAGCCATCGATACCCATCAACATCGTAGAAGAGGTATCTGATTCAGTATCTGCATCTGTAACTCCCCAATTCTTGGGGGTGGTTAGAAGATGGTATCTGTTTCAAAGAGGAAGTGACTTGACTCACAAAGATTGTGGACTGTCCCGAAATGTACAGTTCTGAAGAGAGCATCTGTGAGTCAGTTCGGTAAAGGAAGAAGGTGGGGGCATTGAAAAAGTCTCTGGGAGATCTGTTGAAGTCAGCAAAGAAGGGATGTCTGGATCAGCTGATGAAGCCAGGTCAGATAATGCTGGGGGTGTTGTGCTAGGGTCTGAAGGCACCAGCAAATTGTTTTCCTGAGGACTGAACAATAGGGGGCTGAAAGGAGGGAGGAGGAGCAGTTGATAAGTCAACTGAGGACCACTGGGAAGAAGTCTCCAGAGCCAGGTCAGTATCATGGCATGCAACTGGGATGGGAGGGTCATCTTGAGGGACTCCAGCTGATTTATAGAACCGCCCAAGGGCAATCTTGGAAGGAATGACATCTCAGTTGGCATAGATTGCATTTTGTTTAGTTGGTGCATTGCACTGCAATGTGGCCATGTTCCAGGTATAAGCTACACAGCCGTTGGTTGCAGACGTTACTGAGATGATGTAGTAAACCACATTTGAAACAGGCCTTCAGCTGACCTGAGTAAAAACAAACATCCTGATCATAGCCTAAGAGGAAGCTGTTAGGGAGGTGAGAGAGACCCGAGTCAGAAGCCTGAAGCTAGACCCGATACTTCCATCCCCAGTTCTGATCCCATATTTATCCAGAATTGAATCTGGGCATCCCAGCACTTCACAGCATTACTACAACCAATATGTGACATTATGGACATCCACCCCCTTCATTTTGGAACATTATCATCATCATACAAGTAGTAGGTCTGGTTAATGGGAGTGCCTGAAACGGTAGCCAAAGTTCAGAATAACGCACATAATTGTACTTAGTCCAGAAATGGTCCAACAAAGAATGGAGCTGAAAGCTAATGTCATAGAACACAGATCCTGAGGTATAGATGATTGCAAAGATATCTGCAAGAACAAATCCCAGTGAGTCCACTAACAGTTTTTTGACCACAAATGATCAGTCAGGAGGAAGGTCCTCAGCTCCAACATATCTGAGATGGACCACATTGCATCTTGATGCAGGAGTAGGTTGGGCTGTAAAAAGATCCAAATGTTTAAATGGAGTTTCCTGGAAATGTCCGAAGGCCTAGGTGTAGCTGAGGCTGCACCCAAGGGAGCAGAAACTGAAACATTATGAGGCACTGAGGTAGTTGGAACAGGAGCATCCAGAGGTCAAAGTAGGGAACCTATGGTCCCAGGATCAGGTGGCTAAGAGCAGGGCTGTGGGACTGGGGGTGGAGAATCAGTCCCTGTAGTCACCCTCAATAAATCCATGTCACAAGAATCAATCTGATAGTCTGGTTGTAGAGCTGGGTCCAGAATCCAGGAATGCTCATCAGGCCCAATATTCCAGCCTGCTTTCTGTAGGGATGTAACAGGGCTCCAACCCTACATGGATGCCATGGTCTGTGCCACGGCTTGACAAGGAGGGTGGCAGGGCAGGACTCTGGCTTCTATGTAGTTTTGGACAAATCCGTAGGTAACTGAGGTGCAATATCAGGAAGGGTGGAGGTAGGGATAGCACTCTCCCACTGTGAAGAGGGCAAAGAAAAGTCTGGAGAATGACCAGAGGGCACCTGAAGCTGTGCTGGTGTAGCCCTCCCAGATCCTTGAACAGCAAGTTGGCAATTGTGCAAAACAGCTAGCTCTTGCACTGTATGGATAACAGTGGGAGCCAAAAAGGGAACTGGATTATGTTCCAGCAGTGTCAGCAGTACCCCAGTATACTTTCTTGTGACTAAAAGCACTCAGAAGATTCACTTCTAGTCAGAGCTGAAGTGGGTGACCACCCTGCTGGCACTTTGGCATTTGGCTGGGACTGGGATTCCTGTGATTTCCCACCAATCTGAGAGGTACAAACCTCCAGGTCAGGTTGCAACTCGGGGGACATCTGCAGCTGCAGCAACTCAAATAGCATTTCCTCTTTCTGTGAAAGTGAATCCACAGCACTGTCTGGCAGATACTCCATAGAAAACATTTGGGACTGAAAGGAATCACTTACC
Organism: Neoceratodus forsteri; assembly: GCA_016271365.2. Taxonomy (NCBI): domain Eukaryota; kingdom Metazoa; phylum Chordata; order Ceratodontiformes; family Ceratodontidae; genus Neoceratodus; species Neoceratodus forsteri. Next base: position 1,880,543,874 of record CM057452.1, read on the forward strand.
GGCACTCCAGCTGTGGTACTCAGGTCTCTGGGTTTGGTGGAGTTCACCATTCTGGAAGGAAAATCATGAGTCTTCTCAGAAGCGGTAATCATGGCTGTTCCAGGCGGCCCTGTATTCCTCTGAACAAAAGACGGGTCTCGCTGTGAATCAATTCTGCCTGCAGGTGGCTGCTTTCTAAATAAAGTGGCTGGAGAAAGCCATATTGGGGAGTAATCCATATCATCCACAAGGTTAAGGAGTCATGTCTGTTGAGCCTAAAGTCCCAGTAGAAGGTGAGTCATCCGGTTGGGTATCCGCCATTGTATTCAAGCCAACTTGCGGATTCCTGGTTTGGCATTGCAAGGTCCATCGGGTCTGGTACAGGAAAGGCTGCTGGTATCGAATACCAAATTTCGATGTCCAAAAGTGAGTCACCTGAAAACAAATCAGAATTCACTTCCATCGGCATTTCCAGCGGGAGCTCCATACTCTCACGATATAACAGCAGGGTCAGCCAGAATACTGATGTCCAGCAATTCCCTCTACCAGAAGAGATGGGGAGTATCTCTGGTGTCCTGACAAAATTTCTCCCCATTCACTAAAATATCACCAACAGCTTATTCTGGTTAAATATGTCAGTTTGCAGCTTTATTCTCCGACTCCACCCCAGAAGAGGTAGAAAATAGGTCCCTTGTCTCCTCTTCCCTTTATTCTTTCTAGAGAGCCATTGTTGGAAAGAATACAGAGGAAAAAAGGACATAAAAGGTACACAATTGCAAGGAAAGACATACAAATTAAATGTCTTTGCTGATGATAGCCAGGGGATTCAGCAGCAGGTGGAGTGAGGTCATACTGCCCCTGTACAGGTCACTGTTGAGACTGCATTTAGAATATGGGGTAAGGTACTGGAGCCCATATCACAAAAAGGATGTTGGCTTGTCAGAGAGGGTCCAAAAAAGGGCAATCAAAATGATTAATGGACAGCAAGGGAACCCTTATGAAGGGAGGCTGGGAGCCCTGAGAATGTACTCCATGGAAGAGAGGGGAGAGAGGGGGGACATGATAGAGACCTGTAAGTACCTGAAGGGAATAAATAAGTGGATAGGGAAGGTGTCTTCAAGATAAGTGAGAATAGAACCATGAGGAGGCACAGTTTGAAACTGGTAGGGGGTGGGTTTAGAAGGGATGTTAGGAAACATTTTTTCATGGAGATGGTGGTGGGCACGTGGAATGCAATACTAGAAGAGGTGGTCTCAGAGAAGACAGTGGGTGGCTTTAATAGGGACTGGGATGGGCATAAAAGGAACCCAGGGGACTGTGGGTGGGGGGGAGTTATGAGGTGAAGGTTGACAAGGGAGGGAGGAGCAGGGTCAATGGTGTAAACCAGGCACACTGCATCACTAATGAGCAGACTTGATAGATCAATATGGCCTTCTTCTGTTGATTCTTTCATATGTTTGTATGTTCATATGACTTTTTTTATGAATGATCCTATTATCTCATCTGTACTGCTTATGAAAGAGATAGAGGTTTATTCGTACCTCTTTAGGAAAAATATTGAACATATTCAAAACTGTACCATTATCAATTTTATATATATATATATGTATCTCAGAAAACACAAAAATAAGATTTTAAGAACAAAATTTGAAAAAAAAGTATCTAGGCATATCACTGACAAACAACTTGGCACAAACTGTAAACCTAAACATGTAAATAATATGAGATGAGAAGATATATTAATTTCATTATGGGGTTGAACTGAGACTCTGAAAAGGTTACTAATGTCTCATATGCTGTGTATGATGCAAGCAATGCATAGCACAATAGGCCAAAATTAGTTTGATAAAACTATAATAATTTTTGTTAAAATCTTAGAAAGGGGTGTTAGCACAAGAGAAGCCTGGGATAAACTGATTCAAAATAGACAAAAGGGTGATTTGGGATGTTTTGTTGTCCAGATACTTATTACTTTATAGAGGAAACATATTAAAAATAGCTTATCAATGGACAACACCACAGGATTAGGAAAATTACTACTTAGGTAGATATTTATATCCAGTACAAATTATACTTGATCAAAAGAAGAAAAATTGGTAATTGCAGAACATATTAGAGCAAGAGGAAATGGTAAATAAAAGTAAAAATCCAAAAAATAGTTATTTTGCTCATATAACAAGAACACTGGGAAATACAAAACAAGAGATTCTATAGCTCTACACATCTTTAGAAAGTTCATCTAAAAACAAATGAAATAAGCATTTGCTTAACTAAAAAATTAGTTGAGAAAAATTGAGATAATAAATTGTAACACATTTTTACAAGGAACTGATTTTATAGAATTAGAAGAATTAAATAATAAATTAAAATCTAAAGGGATTAAGAAATTAAATATTATTGAATTTACAATGCTAAAGGAACAGCTGAATTTAGAAATAAAATATTAACTGAAAGCAAAAAAAAGGTGATGAAACCAAATAATCAAGGATCAAAATAAAATATGGTACACTGACAAATGAAAGAATAATATGCAAAGACTAACAAATATCATTTTTAAGTAAAAAAAAAAATTGCAAATATTGAAGTTTCTTGGAAAAAGAAAGAATGGAAGAATTGGACAAAGGATGTCCCAAAGAGAGGATAAAAGGAGCCACTCCTAACATGTCCTATTCACATTCATGTTCCAGCAGGTGAGTGGAACAGTACTGAAGTGGTACAGCTGAAAGAACTGGTGTCTTAGGCATCGGCAGGTGTCCGCAGGTGACAGCAGTTGCACAGAGAACTCTGCCAGTCTACTATGGTATGGTATCAAAGCATCTACGGAACTCAGGCTGGCACAAGGCATTAAGAAGGGGGAGAAGGACTTCTTTAAGTACATCAGGGAGAAAAGGAGCTGTAAGGACCACATAGTAAGGATTAGGAAGGAGGAGGGTTGGGTGGAAGCAGGGTGCGATAAGGCAGAAGCACTAAATGAGTACTTCTGCTCAGTATTTACTAAAGAGAAGAGGGGGGTGACACCCAAGGTGGGAGAAATGGCAGAAGCAGGGGGGGAAGTGGTGACAGATGGGGAAATCATGAAGAGCAGAGTTCGAGAGGGTTTGAAGGCACTGAGGGTGGACAAGGTGCCAGACCCAGATGGCATCCAACCCAGGGTACTGAAGGAGCTGGCAGAGGTCCTTGCATTACCTTTGGCAGACCTATTTAATGCCTCACTACACTCGGGGTGTGTACTTTAGGACTGGAGGATGGCTCATGTGGTGCCCCTCCACAAGAGTGGCCTCAAGAATGAACCGGGTAACTACAGACCAGTGAGCCTCACGTCCATAGTGGGTAAGCTAATGGAGACTATCCTGAAGGAGAGGCTGGTGGCCCTCCTAGAGGCCAAAGGACTACAGGACAGCAGACGGCATGGCTTCATATGTGGTAGATCCTGCCAAACCAACCTGGTCGAGTTCTATGACTGGGTAACTAGGCAACTGGACAGGGCCATGCAGTGGATGTCCTGTATCTGGACTTCAGTAAGGCATTCGACCAGTGCCACATGGAAGGCTGGGAAGAAAGTTAGTAGGCACAGGGCGGTGCAAAGCTGGTGAGATGGGTGGGAAACTGGCTGCAGGGAAGGCAACAGAGGGTGGTGGTGGGTGGGAGCCTCACACCCAAGGGCAGTGATGAGCGGTGTTCCACAAGGCTCAGTGTTGGGACCAGTGTTGTTTGGGATATTCATTGCAGACATATCGTGGGACATCAAGAGCAAGATCAGTCTGTTTGCTGATGATACCAAGGTAGGCGCGGTGGTGGATGACCTAGGGGGATGGCAGGGGTTGCAGGATGATCTGGCAAAGCTTGAAACCTGGTCAGACACCTGGTAACTGGGCTTTAATGCCAAAAAGTGCAAGGTGCTGCATTTTGGGATGAAGAACCCAAGGCGGAGTTACCAGCTAGGGGGAGTGCAGCTAGCCCAGACAGAGGAGGAGGAGAAGGATCTGAGTGTGCTCATTACAGGGTTACTGAACAACTCAGCACAATGTAGGAAGGCAGCTGCAAAGGCCAACAAAATGCTGGGTTGTATTGCAAGGGGTATATCCTCGAGGAGGGAGGAGGTGATTCTGCCACTGTATAGGTCATTAGTTAGACCACACCTGGAGTACTGCGTGCAGTACTGGCATCCATATCTGAAGAGGGACATTAAGTTACTGGAGGGGGTGCAGCACAGAGCGACAAAGATAATCAAGAGGCTGGGGGACTTATCATACGAGAGGAGGTTGAAGGAGTTGAACATGTACTCACTGGAGGAGAGGAGAGACAGGGGTGACATGATTGAAACCTTTAAATACATGAAAGGAATAAACAAGATGGGTAAAGAGGGGCTGTTCAAAGTAAGGGAGGGGAGGGCCACCAGGGGCCATGATATGAGACTGGAGCAATGGAAGGTTCAGGAGGGAGATGAGGAGACACTTTTTTACAGAGAGGGTGGTGGCTGGGTGGAATGCGTTACCTGCTGAAGTGGTATGCAGTAGAACAGTGGACTGCTTCAAACGAGGATGGGACAGGACAAGGGGGAGGGTTAATGAAGGGGAAGGGTGGAAGGGAGGGGCAGCTGCAGAATAAGGGGTGCTAGCTGCACATTCGAGCAGACTTGATAGACCTCTAGGCCTTTATCTGCTGGCAAATTTCGTATGTTCGTATGGTATGGTAGGCTACCTGTATACTTGTTGCCACATGAGTAAAGGAGTACCAGAACTGTAAGCACCTGTTAAACAGGTATATATATATATATATATATATATATATATATATATATATATATATATATATATATAAATATATATATATATATATACATATATATATATAAAACACCCATCTAGGACAAGGGTAAAAAGGGGGAGAAAAAGAAGCCAAAGGGTAAAACTTAAAAAAACCTCTAGGGTCTGGAGACAAAGGGATAAGCAAAAAGAAGGGGAAAGTTAGAGAAAGTTGTATTAAAAGCAAAAGGGACACACTTAAAAACTCTACCTAGGGTCAAGGAACAAAGGGGTAAACAAAACAAAAAAGGGAGAATTTAGAAATACCATCTCTGGAGAAAGGGTACAAGCTCTTTTCCAGGATCATAGAGCCTATAGAAATGAGAATATTGGGAGTGGTGCCATGCAATGACTGTGGAGCAGCAGTCTTCAGAGAGACGTTTTGGACATTGAGGTGCTGCATCATTAGCATGCATCTCCCTGGGCTGAGGGAAGAGGTCAATAGACTTTGGACCAAGTTGTCTAGGATTTAGGGGGCCCCTTTCTCCATCCAGGGGCCAACAACCACTGCCTAAGAGGGTGCCAAGGAGGAGGGCTGGCTGGACTATGGTGGGTTCCAGGAGAGTGGGGTGGTGGGTCAGGAACACTTTTCTCAACCGGTGCCACTCCACAATTCATTCACCACTCTGATGGGATGGGACTGCCAAGAGGTGGCACCTGTGGTAGCCGCCAGGGAGGATGTGATAGTTCTTCATAAGACAGGCTCCAAGTTGGGAGGCAGAGGACCCCATCAGAAGTGTAAACAGCTTCCAGTGTGGGGACTCAGTTGTTAGAAGGTAGTTTTCAGAGCAGGATGACAGGGAAAGAGAAGGTGAGTTTCCTACCTGGTGCCTTGGCATGGATGGATGGAGAGCAGGTAGAAACAAAAAACATAGAATCTGTTGGCAGAAAAGGACAGCCAGGCCCATCCTGTATGCCCATTTTCCCTACCTGTAATAGCGGCCAGTGCCTTAGGTTCAGCAGGGTGGGTGGAGAGAAAGGGGATCTGGATATTATTGTCCGTCTGGGGACTAATGGACTAATGAATTGGCAAGAAGAGCAGCAGGGGTTGTGCAGGATAGGTGTAGGGACCTAGGGAGGGGCCAGAAGCAGGTAGCTCACACCATGGCCTTTACTGTGGTGCTACATGTATACAGCCAGGGTGGAGGCTAGGGAACACTGTACTAGGGCCTTCAATGAGTGGTTGAAAACATGGCCCACTGAGGAGGGTTTTGGCTACATCATGGCCTGCGGACGTACCTAGGGGTATGGAGGCCTGTACAAAGGAAATGTTCTCCATCCACACAGGAGGGGAACAATATTCCTGCTGGGTGGAAGGTTTAGGTGCTACTTTGATAGACATTTAAACTAGCCAAGGGGAGAGGCAGAAAAACAAGGGAGGCAGAGATTACCTCCCACTAGAAAATGGAGAAGCAGAAGGAGAAGCACAGGGGAAATGAATTACCCAGGGATAGAGGGGAGTAGGGACAAGCGGGAGGGCAGGACTGGCAGGATATGAGGTGGATCTAATGCTGAGAGAAGAGTTAAAGATGGTGGGCAGAGGGATAATGAAAAGGATTTTCTATGAAAGACTGACAGGCAGTTGTTCAACTATCATAATCCCGATGCTGCAAGCCAGAGAAAATCCAACAGTGACAGCAGATGTGTTTTTATATTTGGGGGTTTCACCCCACACTTAATGTTGGGGCTTCCACCCCCACACCCCTTTATTATTATAACAACCTCCCATGGGCAAAATCCCACTGGTGGGATTTTTGGTGTCATGCTTGTGGTGGTGGGATTTCAATTATCGGGCAACCAAGTTCCAGTCTTTCAAAATACTCCCAATGAAAAAGGGGTGGTCAATACCAGGGAAACAGGAAGGGCAAAAGATGGAATCAGGAAGGGAGGTTGGAGTTGGGGGACAAAGGGACAAATGGAGTGGAGAGTCATGTGTGCCGACGCAAGGAGCCTAGGAAATAAAATTTCTGACCTTGAGGCAATCATTGTGGCAGTAGACCTGAATCTGGTGGTACTAACAGAGTCATTGTACCAACAACTGCTGCTGGGATCTGTTATTCCAGGCTACACCATGTTCTAGAAGAACAAGACAGGAAGGAAAGGGAGGTTGTTTTATATGTGAGGGAAGGTAAAAAGCCCATAGAGATACAGGGACACCAGGAAAAAAGGAAGGACTGCAGTTTTTTGGGGTCAGATTAGAGTCAGAGTCCTGGACCTTTATATGCATGGAGTTGTGTACAGACCACCAACACAGAGGGAGGAGTTTTGTGGGATGCCACTGGCAGAATGGCAAGCAAAGGTGAGGTATTGATTGTGAGGGACTTTAATCTGCCAGATGTAGACTGGGGCATTCTGGTCACAACTACAACAAGAAGCAGTGCCATCTTTGACTCTCTTCAGGAGCATTTCTCAGACAGATGATTCCAGAACCTGCTAGAGATGGGGCAGTGCTGGACCTGGTGCTTATGAACAGGGACAGCATTGCAGATGTCACAGTGGGTAGTACCCTGGGAACAAGTGATCACCATACTGTGTGGTTTGGCATACATACTGGACAAGAGAAAAAACACACAAGACAGGGTCCTGGACTTCATGAGGGAAGATTTTAAAGAAATGGGAGACTGGGCAGTGGGCATGGAGAACCAATGGACAAAGATCAAGGAGGGAATAGCTCAGACAACTGTTAGCTGCTTGAAGGAAGTAAGCAAGGGTAGGAAGGAGAGGCCACTATTGTTCTCAAATGAAGAGGCAGAGGAAATAAGGGCAAAAAACCCAAGCTTTTAGGAAATACAGGGAGATACAGACTGAGGTGAACAGAGAATTATATGTGAATAAATGAAAGGAGGCAGGAAGTAGGGTGAGAGCAGCTAAGGCACAGAGACGAGAAGTTTGTAAGGAGGTAAAAAATGGAATAAGACTTTCTTCAGGTACATGAGTGAAAAGAAAAAGCAAGGGAGGGATAGTGAGGATCGGGGTAGTGTGCAGAAAAGATCAAGAAAAAGCTAACATTTATAAAGAGTGCTTTTGCTTGATCTTCACCGTGGGGGTGGACAAGCATGTGTCAGCATACACCAGGGGAAATGGACACAAGTCCATTTTTGAAGGAGACAGTCTGAGGGAGACTGGAATCCCTAAAGGAAAACAAGGCAGTATGGACAGACAGGGTTCTCCCAAGGGTTCTAAAAGAACTGGGCAAGGTGCTGGAAGCCCCTCTGGCAACACTATTCAGTACCTCATTAGAGATGGGGATAGTTCCAGAGGACTGGAGGAAGATGATGTGGTCCCTCTGCACAGAGCAGTAGCAGGGAGGAGGCTAGCAATTACAAGCCAGTCAGTCTCACATCTGTAGTGAGGAAATTAATGTAGACCCTGCTAAAGGAGAGGCTGAGGGAGTACTTGGAGGCCAATGGGCTGCAGAACCACATGAAGCATGGTTTTACAGGAAGAAGGTCATGTTGAACAAATCTCATAGATTTCTTAGAATGTTTGAGTAGGTAGATGGATCAGGGGAGGGAAGTGGATGTGGCCTATCTGGATTTCATTAAGGCCTTTGACACTGTGCCACACATGAAGCTAATAAAGAAAATTATCAGCCTGGGTTTTGAGGGGAAGGTGGTAAACTGGGTGTCAAACTCACTGAAGGATAGGAGACAGAAAGTAGTGGTAAATGGCAGACACTCAGGAGACAGGGAAGTGACCAGTGGGATGCCACAGGGATCAGACCTGGGACCTGTCCACTTCAGTATCTTCATAAGTGACATTGCTGAGTAACTGGAGGGGAAGGTGTGCCTCTTTGCAGATAACACAAAAATCTGTACAGGATGCATGCTCAGAAAGGGGTGGAGAGAATGAAAAGGGATCTGGGGAAACCAGAGGAGTGATCTATGGTGTGACACCTGGATTTCAATTCCAAAAGTCCAGTACCCATATATGCTTATAAATACATTATACATAATGGAGCACAGGGTAAATAATACCCACATCAGTACATAGAGGGACAGGTTCCAGATAGGGAAAAAGACAAGGTTGATATACTTTGGGTAACATGGAAGGTCAAAGGAATGTGCTTAGGGAGCACAGACAGGTACCTTAGGAAACCAGTACATTAGTATAGAGTTTGATGGGTGCCTAGGGAGAGGTGAAACAAATGGTAAGAATAGAAAACTATAGTGTGGGGGGTATGCTTTATGCATATGTAAAAAGCAGGGTGGGGAGGAGGGCAGCTCAAGGATTCTTGAAGGGAAAGGGAACAGCATATAATGCCTCAGGGAGTAAGGGTCAAGTGCGACCACAGGGGGATTATTCACCAGCTCAGTGGGAAGCACCTGTCATACATTTTGGTAACAGATAGGGAGGGGGCAAGTAAGAGTAAAGAATATCAGGCTCTGGGTGACATCGTGACTCTGAGCATGGTGACATGATCAGGGGAAGCAGTGACATGACTCTTTAATAGAACACACATACATTTTGAATGCTGAGAAATTTATAGGGCGGACCAGTTTTAAGGATTTTTGTAGACTGTTCCATAGTTGGGGTAGCGCGTAACTAATGGAAGATCTGCCAAAATGCAATTTGACTTTAGGTACAATAAGAGAGATATAGGTGGTACTTCTCAGGGCATACATACTTACCGTACTTAGCAGCAGACAGTCCAATATGTATTGGGGAAGCTTTTTAGTGATTGCTCTGTATGTCCACAGAACAGCATTTTTCTGCCTTTGATAGACAAGGGAAGGCCATCCTACTAAGGCATATAAGGAGCAATGGTGCATGGAGTAAGGAGAACCAGTGACAACCCTTATGGCTCTATGGCATAGTGTATCTAATTTGGCAAGAGCTGAAACAGGGCCTTGGCAGTACAAAAAATCAGCTTAGTCCAAAAATGAAAGGAATGTGGTGAGTACTAGTCTCTTCTTGGCATCTTGGCTGAGAAAATGTTTGATTTTGTAAAAGAGGCCTAGCCTCTGTCTCAGTTTTTTCATTAGTTCCTCAGTGTGTTTGAGGAAGGATAGTTTGTGGTTGATCCAAACCTCCAGGTATTTGAATTTGGTTACAAACTCTGATGGTTCACCTAGGCGTGCAGTAATCTGGGGAATGGTTCCTTACACAAAAATGTTGTTAGCATTGCTAAAGGGTGAGAGAAACATTGCCTTTGTTTTTTTTTTGCATTCAAGAGTAGTTTATGGTCAAGTAGTTGCAGTTGTAGTTGATTAAACTCCTGCTCTAGATCCTTACATGCTGCTTCCAGGGTGGGTCTGCCAGTGCAGAGCATTGTGTCATCGGCGAAAAGATGAATGTTGGCAGATTAGATTCCCATGTCAGTTCCATTGACATAGATCACGAATAGCAGAGGACCCAGAATAGAACCTTGCGGTACGCCCCTCAAGAGAGGTTTCAGATATGTGAATTCCCCATCAGCTTTCACCTGCTGCTGGCGCCCTTGGAGGTAGTTTGAGAACCATTTCAGCGAGTGGGTGTCTACACCAATATTACTAAGGGAGATCAATAGTAAATTGTGGTTGACAGTATCAAATGCTTTGCTTAGGTCCAGGAAAACTGTGCACACAAAATTTTTGGAGCCCAGAGCCTCCTGCCAGTCATTTTTAACCTTGGCAAGGGCCAAAATTGTGCTACAGCGTGGCCGGAATCCTGACTGCAGAGGGTTAAGCAGATTAGTGGATTCTAAGTAGTTTTTTTAGCTGATTACTTACTATTTTCTCAAGCATCTTGGAAAGAATGGGGAGTAAGGAGATTGGCATGTAGTTGTTGAGGTCACTAGGATCTCCAGATTTGAATCAGGGAATTATGTGAGCCATTTTCCAAATAGAGGGGATTTCGCTGTGCAGAAGAGACAGATTGAAGAGGTGCCTGATTGGCACGGTCAGGACATGAAAGCTGAATTTTAGGAAAAAAGGGTTGATACAGTTGGCACCACCGCTCTTCCTAATATCCAGGTGTAGGAGTAGATCTTCAACCTTCTTCAGTGCTGCAGGTTGTAAAGAGAACACAGCATCTGTGACTGGGGCTACTGGTATTTTTGTCCCGAGTTGGGTACTAAGGGTATTGGTGGGTGAGGTATCAAAGGCTAATCCTGCAGTAGCAAAATGATTATTGAGCTGTTTGAGAATTGCCTGTTTATCTGACACTAAGATGCCATCCTTAGAAATTTTTACAGGTAATGATTTGGAGGACACATGACCTTCTATATCCTTAAGGGTTTTCCAAAATTTAGCAGAACACCTCGAGGAGACATCAAGTTCCACCTGGAAGTAACTAGATTTGGCCTCCCTGACCAGTTTAGTACAGAGGTTCCTAATCCTCCTAAATGAATTCCAATCTGCTGGAAACTTGGATTTTTGAGCATGTTTCCATAGTAAGTCTCTGTTGAGTAAGGCAGACTTTAATTCTGCCGTAAACCATGGACATGATTTTTTTTGGTATGGTTTTTAACCATGGGTGCATGCTTGTCTAGATTCCCGAGCACAATTTCCTGGAAAAATGTCATAAGCCATATCTACTGTTTTGGCTGGACAGAAATCCTGCCATCTTAAAGAGTTACACAGATCAGATGTAAATGAACATGAGTCAAAGTTACGGCGACTCCTCTTGACAGTAAATTTGGACATGGAGGCTGTTTTTGTGGTGGATCTCACACAGGCAACGAAGCAATGGTCACTGATGTCAGAGAAGAATACACCAGCATGAGAGTATAGGTGTGATTTATTTACTAGAATAAGGTCCATCAGTGTACTATTATTTGGGTGCTGCTTGTTGGGGCACGTTACTTCCGTTATAAGTTGGGATAGTCTGAAGGTGTCACAAAGATTTCTGAGTGGTTTGGAGATATTGGAGCACCAATCCAGGTTAAAGTCACCCAAAATAATAACCTCTGAGGTCACAGACCGTAATATACTGCTTAGGTGATCTAATAGCAGCAGTCCATCTGACAAGGGTCTGTAACATCCCAGAGCACAGAATGAGACAGATGGGAAGAGCTCGACTTTGAGAGTCAGGGTTTCATATTCCTTAAGGAGAGAAGTTGAATTAGTGACAGATGCTGAAAATTTATCATGGACATAGATGGCAACCCCACCACCTCTTGTCTGTCTATCAGATCTGAAAATGTTATAGGATGGTATATTCACCTCACGGCCTGTGGTACCAGGTCTAAGCCAGGACTCAGAGACCACCAGGATGTCAGATTTGGTATGAAAAATCCATGACTGTATAGAAGTAAATTTCTTTAGAAGGCTGCATGCATTGACATGCATGAAGCTCACACACCTTATGTCAGTCAAATCTGCAGGAAATGTGATGGACGCTGGGGGGGCCTGGATTAAGCTCAACATTGCCAGAACACAATAATAGGAGTAGCAATAGTTTCTTGATAGCCCCTAGAAGTAGTCTATGAGTTCTAATCCATTCTCGATTACATGGGTACTCAAGTAGGATCGAAGGAATACTAAGACAGTAACCAAGGGAGCAGAATGTCGAAAGGACAAGAACCCTAGACAAAAATTGTAGAGACAGCTGGGGAACTGAGGATGACAAATGAGTCATAAGTTCACTGTGCCACCCTTATTGGGTCCCACTCCACCAAGATATTTGCACTAGAGGCTTCAGTTTGGGTAACTGAAATTTCCAACAGTGGAATTTAGAGTTGCAATGTGTACCTAAACAGTCCGCTGAATCATAAGTTTCATGAGTACTGTTTGGGTGATGCAGGTGAATGTTTTGACTTTCAAGAGAACATAATAGTAGCACTCAGGGCAGCAAGTGTCTGGCCTTCATGATTACGCTGGATCACAGAGTTACTTTGAGACTAGTGAGACCCCACCTAGAGTAGTGCCTCCAAGAGGCCCCACCTCCGCAAGAACATTGACAGGGTGGAAATTATCCAAAGGAGGGCTACCAAAATGGTACAGGAGTTACACAAGAAACCATATGAGGACAGGCTGCAGGAGCTAGTCATGTACTCTCTGGAGGAGAGGAGAGTGAGAAGGGACATGATTAAGACCCTATAATTACCTCACACAGGAGAACAAGGTGCAGGAGGGCAGTCTCTTTCAGAGGAGGAGGAGGGCACCAGAAAATGGGGGTATTCAATAAATCTTAAGTGGGGGGGAGATAGGACAGATGTGAAGAAATACTTCTACACAGAAAGGATGGTGGACACCTGGAATAGCCTGCCGGAGAGGTTGTGGGACAAAGATAGTAGGGAGTTTCAAGCATGTGTGGAATAGGCACATGAGCATAATAAGTAGAGGAAAGGGAGGAGGGTGGGACACCGGTATACAAATGGGGTCCAGGGTGCTGTAATAGGCAGATAAAAATAGACCAGACAAGATTGGCCTACCGGTCATTTTCTGTTGACACATTCTGTTTCTGTGACAAGAGAAATGTGGCAGAATAGATGAATTGAAGCCAGCAAACTACATAAATGCAAAGAATAAATACATACAACTAAAAATATTGACAAGAGCCTACTTGACTCTAGATCAATTATATAAGATGTGCTTTATGGGATCCAACCTACGTAGGCATGGTTGTGCACAGAAGGAGATTAAAACACGTGCTGCAAGATTTTCGAAAAATAAAAGAATCATGGATTATTACACATAAAGAACTACAGAAAATAACCCAAATGCAAATTCCTTTTTAGATGGAATCTTATTTAATAAATTTGCAGAATTAAACAAAAACAGGTACATTTATAAAATAATTGCTATTCCAACTATGGCTATCAAATGGGAAAATTTACAAGATAGGAATACATGGTTCCACCAAGTCACATTGACAACAAAGTTGTTGAATGACTTTACAGTAACACCACTTTGCCGACTGTGATCAGATTGCCACAGCAAAGTGCAGACAGAGTGCCACAGCACCAGAGTCCTTTACTGTTTGTGGGAGCTTCCCCCCACACACCCCATGCTGGGTGCTCTGCCCCTCACAACCCCCAGAATTATAGATAACTAACTCTGAGAGGAGGGGGGCTGATTTCGGGGGACAGTGGCCAACACTGGGAGTTGGTGTATCAGCACATCACTCCAACAACTCGTTCAACACTGTGGATGTCAGTTGCTGTCGATGTGTTGGTTTCACTGTTGGGGATTTGATGTTCCAATGGCATACTGGAACACACCCTCCATAGATCATTGTAATAAAAAAAACAGATTCTGGACAGAGACAATAGGGTTGCATCCCAGGAATCTGGGGTAAAAATATTGAAAATTACCAAAGTTACGAGCCTGCATTAGCAAAATGTAATGCAGGCTCATAAATTTGTTGTTTTTGGCCTCTGCCTCATGAAGAAAGGCAAAAAGGGAAAATGGAAATTGTTTAACCAGGAAAGGCACACTAAGCCAGGGCTTGTTTCCAGGTGTGACCTGGGAGCACAAGGAAGTTAAATGACTTGGTCAGGGTCACACAGTATGCAAGTAGAAGCTGCTGGGATTCAAACCCAGGTCTCCAGGTTTGCAGCTCAGTGCTCTTAACCACTACACTACATTGCAGAGAAATTGTTCAAGTCCTGACTTACAGGTGATTTCATGCAGGGACCTCAAAATCACCTTTCAGGATGTGAAAAAACATTTGGCCATGATTTGAAAAATGATAGCTGTCACATTCGTGAGGCACTGTAGAGATATGGCTATGTTGTAAATTTAGAGGAAAAATATTGAAACTTACCAAAAGTCATGAGCCTCCATTCTCAGAATTCAACATAGGCTCATAACTTTGCTGTTTTTTTTTAAATTTAACACCACATTTTCAACATTGCCTTCTTATGACCCCAACTCATGAACAAAGGTAGAGAAAATGTTCAACTCCTGCCTGAAAGGTGATTTCACTCAGGGACTGTGAAATCACCTTTTGAGATGCGAAAAAACATTTTGGGCAGGATTTGAAAAATGACAGCTGTCACATTCATGAGGTGCTGTAAAGATATTGCTGTGTTGAAATTTGAGGTAAAAATATTGAAAATTACCAAAGCTACTAGCCTCAGTTTCCAAAATTCAACATAGGCTCATAATTTTGTTGTTTTTTAAAAATGTTTACACTAAATTTCAGCATAGCTTTCTTATGACCCCACCTCATGAACAAGGGTAGAGAAAATGTTCAACTCCTACCTGAAAGGTGATTTCATGCAGGGACTGCAAAATCACTTTTCGGGATGTGAAAAAACATTTTGGCCAGGATTTGAAAACTGACAGCTGTCACATTCATGAGGTGCTGTAAATATATGGCTATGTTGTAAATTTGGGCTACAAATATTGAAAATGACCAAAGTTATGAGCCTGTGCTCACAAAATTCAATGCAGGCTCATAACTTTGTTGTTTTTTAATATTTTAACACTGAATTTTCAATATAGTCTTCTTATGACCCCGCCTCGTGAACAAGGGCAAAGAACATTTTCAGCTCCTGCCTCAAAGGTGATTTCGCACATGGACTACAAAATCAGCTTTTGGGACAAATTTGCCTAATAACAGTGCCAGTGTTCATCAGGTGGGATGCCAATAAAGGCATGTTAAAAATTTAGGCCAAAAATATGCAAAAATGCCCAAGTTATGCCACTAATTCAAACCCCTATTGAAATACATTGAACCGCATACCTGTTTCTTCAGTTTGCAGTCCAACTTTGTAGAGTGAATAATGTCTTCAGTTCAGAGAGGATTAAGATGTTGCAACCCTGATGGGTAAGTAAGGGGCTTAGGAGGGTGATGGGTGCTGAGTGGGAGGGTAGGGTGGGGGCAATGGATGGTTTTCTGTTTACAGGGTTTTTAAAAAGAAATACAAGGCACCAAGGATTTCTCATTGGGACACTGGGAGACTAGGCACCCTAGTGTCACTGTTATGTTTTGGAGGGTAGGGTGGTGGGTGCTGAGAGGGAGGGAGGGTTGGGTGGGGATAAAAATATCTATTTTAAAAAAGAAGAAATAATCATGGATGTGTTGTAGTGGGTGGGGTGGCTGTAAACAAAAAAAAATACAAGGATTATTCATTGAGACACGGGATTGGGCACCCCAGTGTCATTCTTATGCTTTGGGGGGTGGGGGTGCTGAGAGGAAAGGTCATGGGGGGATATCAATATATAAAAAGAAGAAATAATCACATTTGCATGGTAGTGGGGGTCGCCATAAAGAAAAAAAACACAGAGGATTCCTCATTGGGACACTGGGGGATTGGGCACCCCCAGTGTCACCATTGTGTTTCTTGGGGGGGTGCTGAGGGGGAGAGTGGGCTGGGGGGATAGTGCAGTGCTGCTTCCAATGGTGACAATGAGAAAAGTGCTCCACGGATGCTGAGATGACTGTGCTGCAACTCCAACATGTTGTTCGGTTGGAAGGAATGCACTGAGTTCTTTTCTCATAGCAAGAGATCTGTCAGGTTACTCCCACTGCAGCCCTAAAAATGGCTTTGCACTTTTAGGGAAACTATGTAACATGTAAGGCTGTGGGAAAATTTAGAAGAATCAGAAGACGTGTGATTTCAAATGAAATGAGATGCAGAACTACTTAACTCCAATATTGAAGCTTATTTATTTATTTATTTATTAAATTTTGGTGACCGGGTAGGCCCACTGAGCCCCGAAGGTCCCTTTTTCAGGGGTGACCCGGGACATTTAATATTTAAATATATTGATATATAATATAATATTTAAAGTATTTACAATTATAAACTATAGTTCAGATATTTGGTAAATGTTAAATTATAAAAAATGTGGATGCTTTATGATACATTTATTTTGGCATATCATGTTTAAAAGATATTGTGCCAGGTATTCAAACATTGGCACCAGTACTAAGAGGTGTGTATCAGCGCTACCAAGGTTTGTGGTTTGTACTGGGGAGCCATATTTAGAGGCCCAAGTAGTGTGCCATAAGTCCATTAGCACCCAACCAATAACAGAACACTACATCAGTGCAAATGAATGGGACCTCTTCAGCAAAGCGGTGTAGCGGCATGTTCAAAGAAAAGTTTGTGATGGCAGTAACCACCACCCAATGAGGCACTATCTACCACCACCAAAATCCATGAAAACCAAGCACTAATTTTGCACCGTCTCCCAATTGATGCTGGAGTGGCTGTACTGCAGCTGCTTGCCCCAGATTACCTGTCTTGGGTCAGGTAGACATATCCCTGGTGTTTAGGAGCATCCTCCCCATCACCAATCCTGTGTTAGTTAAACATATCCCTGGTATTTAGTGGCACCCCCAACCCCTGAGCACCCATTCTGTGCTAGTGAAACACATTTGGTGTCTAGTGGAACCCCCAAAACACATGTGGTGAGTAAACAAGCAATCCCAAATCCCTGGTGTCTAGTGGTGCCCCCACCCCCTAAACACCCATCCGATGTCTCTGAACATATCCTCAGTGTATAGTAGCACCCTCCACTCCCTGTACACCTGTGCCATTGCAGTGCTCAAATACCCAGTGTCTAGTGGCATCTCTCCACCCCTGTATACCTATCCCATGTCTCAGAAAATATCCCCAGTCTCTAGTGGCACCTCCCACCCCCATAAACCTGTCCCATGTCTCAGAATACATACCTGGTGCCCAGCGGCACCCCCCACAGCCTGTACACCTGTTCCATTGAAGTGCTTAAATCCCCACTGTCTAGTGGTGCCCCCATCCCCCCTCGTATACCTATCCTATGTCTCAGAACATACCACTGGTGTGTAGTGGCCCTCCTGAACATCCACCCCATGTCTTGGAACATATCCCCGGCATTTAGCGGCACTTCAATCCTCCCTGCACCCATGATATTTCATTATTCAAATCCCTGGTGTCCAGTGGCACCCCAAGCACCCATGTACCATGTGACAAACTGCTCTGGTGTCCAGTATTACCCCACTCATCGAATGCCTGTCAACATACAGAACAGTATACATTAGTAGTCCAGTGTCCTCCCCACCCACCCTGCCCATTCATGGAACACCACCTATTATGATCCCTTACCAGAGTGTCCTTGGGTGGCACTGCAACTCCATTATAAGTGGGACTAGTACAGCCTCCCTTCTCTCACCTCTTTGGTTGGCTGCTGCATGAGCTGATAGTGAGTACACCCACAGTATTAAGTGTGCTTACTGTCAGCTCATTAGACAACTGGATGAGGAGGTGAAAGGAGGACTGTGCCAGTCACTGTATTGGGAATCCCAGTGTCATCCTGGACACCCTGGTAAGGAGGGGTATAAGGAGTGTTGTTCTGTGAGTGAGCTAGGCAGATGGAGGGTTACTGGACCACAAACATGTACCATTCTGTATGTTGATGGGCATTTGGGGGGTGTGGGGTTACCACTGGACCACAGAATGGTCCATCACATTGTACATGGATGCTCGGTGGTGGGGAGTGCCACTAGACACCAGTGATTTGAACAATGAAATGGCAGAGATGTACTTGTGTGGGGGTGTCACTAGACACTGGAATATGTTCTGAGACATGGGATGGGTGTACAGGTGGTTGGGGTTGCCACTAGACACTGGGGATATGTACTGAGAAAAGGGATGGGTGTTTGTGGGTGATGGGTCCACTAGACACCAGGGATATGGGACACTATCATGGGAAGGGTTTTTAAGGGGTGGGGGTGCTACTAGACACCCGGGATAGGCGACTGTACATGGAAAGGTGTTTAGGAGTAGGGAGTGCTGTTAGACACCACTGATTTGGGAAACAAATATGGAATGGGTGTTTGGGGGTAGGAGTGCCACTGGACACCAGGGATGTCTTCAGGCACACACAGGATGGGTGTTAATCGGCTGCAGCACACCATGCAAATAAACCCATAATGGGCATACAAATGGCCCTTTTGTGCCTTCATTCCAAATGGGCTCATTTGTATGTTGTGGTTGAATATAGCCCACTGGGGTCCCAGCACTATCCATTCTGGGGAGTGCTAATCCCTATGGGCTGGATACAGCCCAAGTCCATGTTGGGGTAGTGCAGTGTCACTTAGCATAATGGACTGATATTCAGTCTGATAGCACTGGTCTGCTATCCAGCTGAATATAGCAGTTGCTGGGTCAGCAGCAAGTGCAAGAATGGTGTAAGCCTTTGCACCATGCTTGCATCTCCCATTGAATATCTGGCCCATATTATTTTGTTACAGTATGGTAAAAAAAGAGAAACATTATTTATTTATTTTTGGGGGAGTTTACTACACTTTATTCCCTTCTACCCGACTGGCCCCAATCAGTCCTGCTGTCACATC
Source organism: Neoceratodus forsteri (assembly GCA_016271365.2). Taxonomy (NCBI): domain Eukaryota; kingdom Metazoa; phylum Chordata; order Ceratodontiformes; family Ceratodontidae; genus Neoceratodus; species Neoceratodus forsteri. Next base: position 1,880,562,869 of record CM057452.1, read on the forward strand.
TAGCCCTGTCAACTGCCAACTCTGAGACTTTACCTTCTCTCATAGTTCCCACATGAATAACCCCTCATGTGAAGGGCTGCTGGGGGCCAGCTCTTACTCCACACAAAAAGAGTTTTAGTGTCAGTCAGTGAGGAAGAACCTAGTCAGTGCTGTGGGACATGTGGCAGGCAGTGGACAACATCCTGTTACAGTCAGGGTGTTTTCTACATTTTTTGTCCCACCCCCTGATACTGGGAAAGCCTTGGTGATGCATCACGTCATGCCACAGATGTCTCCCTCTTCAATCCATGGCTCTAGCTACATCACCACCTGTGGTCACCCAGGTGGTGATGTTGCTGCTGAGACCATACTCAATGCCTCCCCAGAGGAGGCGAGCATCTGCGGGATGCTCAGCAGCCAAGCTCCAACCTGCCAGTCCTCTGACAACTCAGGCTTGTTCCTGAACCCAGGTCATCAGTGTCGCAAGTGGTAGTGCTAGCACTGCACCAGCAGACCATCTTAAAGAGATGCATTGTATTCATACACGCTATGATTCAATATGAAAACTTGACTTTGGAGATCTAAGATGGGTGTGGCAAGACGTGAGTGAGCAGAGCAGTGCTGCCCAGGTGCACCTGAGTCTTCAAAAATGCTGAATTCCAGCCCTCCTGCTGAAGGCAATAGTGGATGAACAATTACACAGCTAAGTTTTTTTTTCTCTTAAACTGTTGTTCTGCTCAGGGGTATAGAGTAATGTGGGTTCTGTTTGCTACCTGTGTTTGAACCAAAGAGTATGCTCCACCGACTTCAGTAACCAATGTCTCCTTAAAACATCTTTGAATCATGTCAAGTTCAAAGCTCTGTAATTAATATACATTCATTACCAGAATCATTGTTTTCCTATTTGTCAGCTCATGGGCTGTTGTAGGGGGTCACACATAACTTTGCTAACTGCCACTGGAGCTGCTGTTGTATTTTTCCCTAGGTGTTTTTACCTGTCTGTCAGCATGATGGTTGTCTATGATCGAACTGAGGGGTATACTGTTATATCACCAGATTTATTGTCTACTTGTTCATTGCTCATTGCTGTAGCTGTGGTTGCTGTCCAAACTCTGGTGCATTGCTAACTCTGCTATTTGTCTTTTCTGAAATTTTCCCTTGCCTGCCTTAATCGATGTCTAATGCAATCCACTGAACCACTGAGGTGAGAGAAGTGACAGTATGAGCACATCTGTGAGTTTTTTTTCTGTTTTTCTCCCCAGGTTCCTACATAACTGCAGCAGCTATAGTAGAAGCAGTGGGGCAGAAGCCAGAGCCACACCCTAAATCCTATAAGCCTAAAACCAAGCAAGCAAACAAAAACTACTTGTTTTGGGCAGGGTGGGGACAGAGGAGCCATAATAACCACACAGACAAGATATTGATCATTGGCTGGCTGAGATACTGTAAACTGAGCTCCAGTTGGTACAACTCAGCAGGTTTTCAACTTTCAGGTGCTAGCAGCTGAATGTTCTTCAGTTCCTGTATCTCTTTGAATATGAATCCCTAGTGAAAGTGGTGAAAGAAGTATAAAACATCTGATTGAAAGCACTACAGAAAATACATAAAGTATACAAGGTAGTGTACTACCTATAAAAAAAATCTCAGAAAATCTTTAGAGATACATAAGGAAAAAACAGTATGATATTTATCATCCACAATTTCTAACCCAGGCTTTTCAGGAAGGGTCTTCTTTATTACCACTCTAATTATACCTCATGGAATCTGCAACCATTGCAGAGACCATCTACTTCTGTCACTTCAGAAGAAACCTCAGAAGACACCTCATCAATGCGTTTTAGATCTGAGCACCATACAGACTTGAGTAGTAATTTTAAGACAGCCTCAGAGTTTCATTCAGTGGGTCCTAAACATCTGCATATTTTTGAAGCTATTGACAGAATGGCTGGTGGGAAACATAAAAACAATTCAGATTCAAATACAAATGCCTCAGCCTCAGAGTTAAAAGATAGAGAGTCTGGCCCTAAAATGACAGTGGATGTCTCTCCTTCATTCTCCCCTCCTCACAGAAATAGAAGTTCAAGGCTGGACTTGTAGTTGGAAATAAAAGTGGGCTTTGCTGAAATAAATAACTCTCTGAGTACCTTCTCAGAAGCCTTTAATCTACTGTCAGACAAAGTAGAGGCAATGTCATTACGTATTGAGGGGGTTGAGAATAGAGTTGGCAATCAAGAGGATAAATTACATCTATTGATCACAGAGATAGAAAAACAACAAAAGGAATTAGGAGAGCTAAAGCTTGTATACCAGAAGGAATGGAAGGGTCCAAGCCACTGAAAATTTTTGAAGTTCTATTATTCGAAGCCATGACTATTACTTCTGATGCAAGGAGAAACTGAGCTGGACTGGGCTCATAGAACCATGCTGAATCCAAATTATAACAGAACATTTTCAAGATGTGTTTGTATCAAAGCTAATTACTTCCAGGATAAAGAGTGCATTTTAATAAAGCAAGGCTTGAGAAAGAACTTCATGTTAGAGATCTTGCACTACAGGTTTATCCAGATTTCTGCCAAGATATTTTAATACAGAGGCAAGCCTTTTCACCTGTATTAAACTTTCTGAGAGAACATCAAATAACATTTTCACTTTTATGTACTGTGAAGCTAAAGGTACTGTTTCAAGAATCAACTTACTTTTTCTTTTCTCCTCAACAGATGGGGAAAACCATTAACCAATTTCTGCTGAATCCTGAATGAGATGCTACCTCTCCAGAAGCTGCCAATGCAAGAAGAAGAGCTGAGCAATCTTTTCAAGATAGTGGCAGCAAAATATGCATAATCAGTCTTCTACTCCCCACTTGTTTACTGACAAACCATAGTCAGCAATAATCAAAAAAGACTCAGGACCAACAGAAGATGGACTTAGATGAAGGTAGTAGTGAAAACAGAAGTAGTGGTAGCAAAAACCTGTAGACAGTCATTCATTTCCCAATTGTTCAGAGATGAGCTAAACCATTTGCAAGAATAAAAAACACACAAGATCAACAAACAGAAGAGAGGGATGAAGAGGGAAGTGTAGACGAAATTGGAGGTGAAGATCAAAAGGATGAAGATAAGTCAGGTTTTAAAGAATCCACTAGTCCTCAGCTTATCATAATCAATTAAGAGCAGCAATCAAAAATCTTAGGCCTTACTTACAGCAAAGGAAGGCTGAGCAGCAGTTTGCTAATATGAGCAATACAAGGAATAAAGGGAAAAATAAGTTTTGGACTCTAAAGGAAAAAATGTATTAAGCCAGGGGCTTTAGCATTTTAGAAGAGTTCTATAATACTTATAGGGATGGGGAGGGTTAACAAAGGATAATAAAAGAGTAAACAAGGTTAAGATATGGCATTTTTGTGTCTCTCCTTTTATCCCCCTTCCTTTGATTTTTTTTTCTCTATCTGAGTAGCTCCAATGCTCTCCTGGCATTGGTGCCATGTCTACAGAGTCAACATAGTGTATGACTTGCAGTATGGTTAGTAGAACTGGGAGAAGAAGAAGAAGAAGAAGAAGAAGAAGAAGAAGAAGAAGAAGAGGGTTTTATTATTGATGTTGGGTATTTAAAGGCACATTATACGCATTTGATAAGCAAGTGCTGATTATCTGTATTCTAAGCACTGAATGGTGTTTGCAAGGGTTCATTCTTAATACTAACATGTCTCATTGTGTAATAAGGCTGATGATGAATGGGACAAGTGGTGTGACTAGGGATCTAAGGGTCTTTTCTTTCTCGTTATACTATGTACTGATCAACAAATGTGGGAGTTACAGTGTTTGACCTGAAATGTCAAGGATGTCCATACTAGAGTAAAAATCAGGAAAAATTTTAGAGAAGCCCAAAATAATCAGGTAACTTGTCTTATTCTGTAGGAAACATACTTTACTGATGCAGATTCAAAATATGCCTCTAATTTATTCAAAGGCATTGGGATACATTCTACATTCTACATTTTCTTCCTTGGCTAGAGGGTCACAATTATTAAAAAACATTTCTAAAGCTACAAATTTTGGATTCATACATACAGTAGCTCAAACAAAAGGTTTGTGGTGGTGAAGCTGAGCAGAGAGGGAGTAGTATTGATTTTAATGAACATTTATGCCCCCAAGGGAGAAGACACAAAGTTTTTTGTAGAAGTTTTCTTAAAAATAGCACAGTTTCCGGCTCCCTACATAAAGGGGGATTTAAATTCAGCTATACAGCGTATCAATAGGTTGCATCAACAAGAAAGAAAAACTAGAGCTGCCCTTCCGGTTCATGGATTTATGGAGGAGATGGGACTTACAAATTCATTTTGTGATTTATAGTATATCCAGATAATAAAACATATTAATTGTTTCATCAAAATACATCTGTTAATCGTGAATTGATTATATGCTTGTTTCTAAAGTTTGCTCCACATGTTGGAAAATATCTCACATGGCCTGATAAAAATGTCAGATCATGCACCAATTTTCACAAAGTTTGAACTAAGTTGTACTAGAAGAAGCAATTTGTGGAAGTTAGATCAAGTCCTTGTAGGAAATACAGATGTTCATAGATCAAAGCAGAAAAGATAATAGCCCACTGAATATTATATAGGACTCTTTAAAAGTTATTTAAGATAAATCTTGATTAGTTTTACTGTGTATAAAAAGAATGAAGACAGTAAGAAATTAATAGATCTTGAGAAGAGATTATGTACAGCTCAATCCAAACATATGAATTTGGGTAAGGAGGAAGATTTGTTGGAATTTCTCCATATAAAAGATTTATATAATAATGAACCTACAGAGCAAGCACAGAGACCAATGTCAGGGGAAAATATAAATATTGCTTTTTTAGTGATAGGCCAGATACTGTAAGTTACTGGCTTATTAAATAAAGTGTGAACAGGAGACCAATAGTATACACTCCATCAAAGACAGTCAAGGTAATGCAGCACATGATCCAATCAAAATTCATGATGTCTTAACTATTATCAAAGTCTATACACTCCAGAGAGGACACCATCGGAGGAGGAAATGGAGGATTTTCTTGAAAGATTGCAATTCTCTTCATTACCAGATGAACATATTGTTATTCTTAACAAATAAATGACTCTGGAAAAAATCAGAGAGATGATAGGGGACTTGTCTAATGGCAGAGCCCCAGGCTGTGATGGCTTTGTCAATGAATTCCATAAAACCCTATCAGAGGTTTTAGCACCAATACATTTCTCAGTGTTCAGTCAACTGCGGTAGAATTGTGTCCTCCCACCCTCTTTTAATAAAATTATTTCTTTACTGTTCAAGAAAGATAAAAACCCAGATTTGTGTAGCTCATACCATTCTATTTCATTGCTCAATAGTGATTATAACATTTTCAAAAAAGTTTTGTTAAGAGATTAAATAATATGATACCCAACAATATTCATAAAGATCAAACAGGATTCATTAAGGGCAGAAAAATATATTCTAACACAAGACACACTCTTAATATTTATTGAGTAAGCTGCCAAAGATGACACAGTTCTGCTAGCACTTGACACTGAAAAAGCTTTTTGATAGGGTGAATTTTAATCTTCTTAAGTGAATATTAACATACCATGGTACACAACCTACAGGAGAGACAGGGAGGGCAGAAGGGGGGGGAGTAGCTCTCTATGTAAGGGAAGGGATAAAAACAACTGAACAAAAGAGTAAACAGGGAGGAGAGGAGGTACTATGGGTCACCTTAGAGACTGGAAATGGCACCACAATCCACACAGGAGTTGTATATAGACCCCTATGTCAGCGGGAGGGAATGGACAAGGATATGATAGAAGGCATACTTAGGATGGCAGAGAAAGGGGAGATACTGTTGATGGGGGACCTTAACATGCTAGATGTTAACTGGAGCACCTTTATGGCAGCCACATCCAAAAGCAGGGCCATTCTTGATGCCCTTCAGGTGGCATGCCTCAAACAGCTAGTTTTGGAAACCACTCATGAGGGAGCAATCTTAGACCTCATACTCTCAAATGGGGACAGTGAAAGGATCTCAGATCTAGAAGTGGGTAGCCATTTGGGAACAAGTGACCACCAAACAGTGTGGTTCATGATAAACTCTGCTACAGAGTCAAGCCATACAAAAGTGATGGTTCTGGACTTAAGGAGGGCTGACTTTGGCAAGATGGGAGAGTGCCTTAGAAAAGCACTAGCAAACACGCTAGAAGGAGGGGTGGAGCAACAATGGGCAAATATCAAAACTGCCATCACAGAGGCAACAAGCCTGTGTGTGAAGCAAATAAACTACTCAAAATGAAAGAAAAAGCCACTATGGTTCTCAAAAGAGGTGGCGGTGAAGGTTAGGGAGAAAAATATAGCATTTAGGAAGTATGAGGAAACACAGAAGGAGCTGGACAGAGAACTGTACCAGTTAAGGCAGAAGGAAGCAGGGAGGGTAGTTAGAATAGCAAAGGCACAAACTGAGGGAAAGATAGCTAGCTCAGTTAAGAAGGGGGATAAAACCTTTTATAGGCATATTAGGGAGTGTAGAAAGACAAAGGGAAGGATAGTGAGGCTGAATAGAATGGATGGTGGGTGGGCAGAGAGTGACAGTGATAAAGCAAGGATACTGAATGAATACTTCTGTTCAGTATTCACAAAAGAGGAAGTGGGGGAGGTGCCTAATCCAATTAACAGAAGCACTCTGGAGAGGGGGGTTGATCCCAGTCCTTTCACAGGAGAAAAGGTTCTGAAAGAACTCCTAAAACTGAAGGTGGACAAAGCAATGGGGCCAGATGGAATTCACCCCAGAATTCTAAAATAATTAAGCAGAGAACTAGTGACACCACTGACTACACTTTTTAACAAATCATGGGAGGATGGTGTGGTACCTGAGGACTGGAAGAAGGTGGATGTGATTCCCCTTCACAAAAGTGGGACCAAGACAGAGGCAGAAAACTACAGACCTGTCAGTTTGACCTCTGTGGTAGGGAAAGTGATGGAATCACTTCTGAAGGAAAGAATAGTTGAGTACCTAGAGGCTAGTGGAGCACAGGACCCAAGGCAGCATGGGTTCACAGTGGGCAGGTCATATCAGACAAATCTAATTGATTTCTTTGACTGGGTGACCAAAGTACTAGACCAGGGAAGGGCTGTGGACTAGCCTACCTAGACATTAACAAGGCATTTGACACAGTCCCACACAAAAGATGAGTAGTCGAATTAACCAGCCTGGGAGTGGGTCCCAAGGTGGTAGCCTGGGTAAAACACTGGCTGAACAACAGGACACAGAAGATAATTGTAAATGGAGTCCACTCTGAAGAAAGAGGGGTTACTAGTGGGGTACCGCAGGGTTCAGTACTGGGTCCAGTCCTTTTTAATGTCTTTACAAGTGACATTGCAGAAGGACTGGAAGGAAAAGTATGCCTCTTTGCAGATGACACAAAGATCTGCAACAGGGTTGATACACAAGGAGGCATGGAAAGGATGAGAAGGGACTTGGCAAGGTTGGAGGAATGGTCAGAAGTATGGCAGCTTGGATTCGATGCAAAGAAGTGCAAAGTAAAGCACCTGGGAAACAAAAACCCAGGGGAAGATTACACAATGGGGGGGTAGTAACAACAACAAAAATGGAAAGAGACCTAGGGGTAATCATATCAGATGACCTTAAGGTTGGCAAGCAATGCGAGAAGGTGGTAGGGAGGGCTGGGATGATACTGGGATGTATAGGGAGAGGTATCACCAGCAGAAAACAGGAAGTTGTTATCCCCCTGTACAGACAGTTGGTGAGACCCCATCTGGAGTACTGTGTCCAGTTCTGGAGACCCCATCTCCGCAAGGACATAGACAGGATGGAGACAGTTCAGAGGAGGGCAACTAAAATGGTGCAGGGTCTGCAAGAGAAGCCATACAGGAGAGACTAAAGGAGCTTAATATGTATACCCTTGAGGAAAGGAGGGAGAGGGGGACATGATAGAAACATTTAAGTACCTCAGTGGAATCAACAAAGTCCAAGAGTTTAGCATCTTTCAGAAAAAGAGATGTGCAAGAACAAGGGGACTCAATTTGAAGATAGAGGAGGGGATGGCTCAGGAGCAATGTGAGGAAGTATTTTTTCACAGAGAGGGTAGTGGATGCATGGAACAGCCTTCCTGAGGAGGTTGTGGGGTCTAAAACTGTGGTAAAATTCAGGAATGCATGGGACAGACATAAGGCAAGTTTTGTGGGGGGTAGGAAGAAATAGGCTGTTGGTTAAATAGGATCTGCAGCTTATCCTCTAGGTAGGGAAATGGGCAGACTAGGTGGGATAAGCAGTCCTCATCTGCCATCAAAGTCTATGTTTCTATGTTTCTATGTAATATTAGGAAAATATGGTTCTAAATAAGAATTTTTAGCTTGGGTTAATATATTTATAATACATTCTCTGCAAGAATTAAAATGAATCAACATTATTCCAAACCAATTAAGCTTCTAAAATGTACTCAACAAAACTATACCCTATTGCCTCTCTTATTTGCCATTATATAGAACAATTGGCTATTGCCATAAGAGAACATCAAGATTCTGTAGGTATTAACACATTTTTGGCACATTATCGCATTATACGCAGATTATATTCTTCTTTTCGTAAAAGCGATGTTCAAAATTCCATATCCAAAATCTTATACATAATAAACTAATTTAATAATATTTCTGGTTATAAAGTCAATTATCAGAAAAGTAAGGCAATTGCAATAGATCCAAATATTAGCAGCAACAACATTTAGGCAGGAATAGGCAGGTTTAAAGAGAAAATAAAACATATGAGAGTTTACATTCATAAAGATTTAAACAAACTTTTCATCCTAAATTACAAACCTTTGTTAGAAAAAAATTAACACAGAATCATAGAAATCCAATGGCAGAAAAGGACCACAATGGCCCATCGAGCCTGCCCCTTCCTCCCCTCTACTCACCTCCTTTTCAACCAGCCCTCAACTCCCCCCACTTACCACCCCCATATGTCTGTCCCATGCCCTCCCCCCCTACTCACCTCCTTTTCCATGGGCCCTCACCTTCTCCCAACTTACCACCCCCATATGTCTGTCCCATCTATGTCCTTGGGTAGGTGCAATCTCCAGAACTGGACCCCGTACTCCAGGTGCAGCCTCACCATGGCTTTGTAAAGAGGCATTAATACCTCCATCCTTCTGCTAGTTATGCCCCCAATGCATACCAACATTTCATTTGCCTTCCCCACAGCTTTGCTGCATTGGCTACCTAGCTTAAGGTTGCTTGATATTAAAATTCCCAGATCCATCTCCTGCTCTGGTTTTTTGACTCCCCCCCCCAAAGTGTATGCTGATCATGATTTGGATAGGTGGGCTATGCTAGGAGGGTCAATCTTATAAAGGTGAATGTATTGCCATGTAGCTTGTTTTTGTTCCAGACCCTCCCCGTCACGGTCAGAAAGAAACTCTTCACTAACTTTGAAAATTATCTTAGAAACTTTTTATGGGTAAAGAAAAGACCTAGACTGAAATTAGAGAAATTATATTGATTTCCTGAATCTGGGGCTTAGGTCTTCCAAATATATTTCTCCACTGCTTGGTGGCAAAATTTGAACCTGTCATTTTCTGGCCAAAAAAAGCCTGGAGTTGCCCTTGCCATGGCTCCCTCTCAAGGCCCATCTACTTGCAGACAAAAATTTATTAACGGCTCTGGAATTAGATTTTGATGAAGAAGGCCACCATTTTCCATGTTCATCTTGTAATAAGACCACAATCATAGCCTGGCAAAACACAAATGACCTAATGTGATATAAGGGTAGTACCACACAGCATTGTTTTACAATTGACATATTCTACTTTTTTGTCTCCTCAAATCATGGCTACAAGAGAATTTTTCTATTTCTCAGAGACCTATTTGTTCAAGAGGGATTTTTTTAATTTCAAAATCTTACTGAAAAACTAAAACTTCAGCTAAGTTCATTCCTTATCAATCTGTATATTTGAGAAGTTTTGAAGAACTTTTATAAGTATCTAACTCTTTTTCCTTTAACTCTTCTTGAATCCTTTTTCTTTAATTCAAATTCAGAATAAAAATGAATGGGAAGATTATATCCTTATAGTCTTGATTATATCCTTATAGTCTTGCTGGAACAACAGTAGAATTAAACCCTGTTAAACAATCCTGGAAGAGAAATTTAGCTACCCCTGTTTCCAAGAAACAGTGGTTTAGTATTATAACCTCACACACAGCAGTATTACAAAACCATTAGGTTGAAACAAATTCAATTCAACTTTTACCCAGAATTTACTACATGTCTAAGAGACTTAATAAATTTAACTTGGATATTTCAAATCTTAGTCAAAAATGTGGTACCAGGTTAGGCTCAATAATATATACAGTATGCTTGTTTCTTGTGCTGTAATAAAGCTTTACTGGCAAAACATTATACTTTAATATCAGAGTTTTGGTCTACAATTTCCTTTTGAGCGTGACATTCTTCTTCTTCATTCATTTTATGAGTTAATATTATCATCTTAACAACTTACTGATTTCACAAGTCTAATATTAATGAACACTAAGAAATTAATTCTACAATATTGGAAAGATTCACAACTACCTAATCATGAAGCTTTTCTGAATGTAATACCTGATTGTGCTAAATCTGAATATTCTGCATGTCTTAAACTGTTCCTTTTTCAAGCCTTAATTCACAACAGCCTGCTCGAAGAAGCTATTAGGCCATGCCCCTTGTCATGCTTTTGCAGGATTTTCTTAATCAGAATATTTTTGCTAAAGCATGATAAATAATAATAAAATAAAATAAAATAATAAGCTCGGAGTTTTAGCCCTGGTTAAATTAATAATAGTAAATATTTTTTACCTTAGCCTAATTTTTCCTACAGTCGTTAACAATTACTGATTGTTTTATTTATTATTTTTAATTTAGAATGTAAAATATTTAAATCAGCCCTTTAAAGAGGAGAAAATATTGGATACGCAAAAAAAGCAAGGATTTGTACTTCAATATACATTACAACTGAGCCACATTGTTTTTAAAATCATTATCTGTGTATATTTTCTATTTAGTATAGCAATGAATTGCAATGAAATGAAACAGTTACTTAACATGTAAAAATGAACAGCTTAGACTTCAGCAAGGCTTTCAATGCTATACCACACAGGAGGCTTATAAGGAAACTGGACAATTTGGGGGTGGGACCCAAAGTGGTAAACTGGGTACAAAAGTGGTTGATGGATAGGTGACAAAGGGTGGTGGTAAACTGTACTTACTCTGGGGAAGGGAGATTGACCAGTGGGGTACCTCAGAGCTCAGTACCGGAACAAGTCCTCTTTAATGCCTTTATTAGTGACATTGCAGAAGAGTTGGAAGGGAAGGTATGCCTCTTTACAAATGACACCAAAATCTGCAATAGGGGTAGACACTCTGGAGCTGGTGGAGAACATGAGGAGAGACCTGAGAAAACTGGAGGAGTGGTCAAGGCATGGCAACTGGGTTTCAATGTGAAAAAGTGCAAATTCATGCATGTGGCAAAGAAACCCCAAAGCAGTGTACAACATGGGGAAAGAGGTATTGATGATCACTAAACAAGAAAGGAAGCTTGAAGTAATCATATCTGATGACCTAAAAGTGGCCAGGTAGTGCAGCATGATAGTCAGGAGGGCTAGTGGGATGCTGGGGTCCACAGAGAGGGGTACCACTACCCGAAAGAGGGAAGTGGTGTTGCCTCTGTACAGATTTTCAGGAGACCACATCTCCAGAAGAACATAGACAGAGTGGAGACAATCCAGAGTAGGGCAACTAAAATGGTGCAGGGGTGGTATCACAAGCCCTATGAGCAGGACCACTGGAAAATTGCACCTGCAATTGTTCTGCAATTTCTGCAATTTTCACCCTTCTTCACACAAAATCCGCAATTTCTTGCAATTTCTTACATTTATTGAATTTCTGACTGAAATTGTATAAAACTACTTAAATTATCAAGGACATCTACTCAGATATGTTAACAATGTAGTACACAGACTTGGATTTGACCAAAACAATACAGTGTGAGGCGTGAAGAGATCCAATGTGACTTTAGTTTCACGTGATTAACTTCCCTGCTTTGGTTTCAAAATCCTCTGGCCATGCATATGTGCACTTCAGCACTTAAAATCCATGTTAAAGCAAACTATCAGATAACTTTTTGCGGACACAGACTAAAACAATAAATGTGAGAAGAGGTGCAAAGTGCCCCATTTGCCCAAATGAAGCACTGACCACAATGCTTGCTTTTGAATGGTAAGGTAGATTTTCCTTGTATAAATACTTTCATTCTGAAAGGATTTTGATTTAACTGTGTGAGGAGTTTGGATGGCCCTGCTGATTATAAAGTTGAATGTGCTGCTATGGGGGTTGGTGACAATGATTCCTTGCATGTCAGTTGGCCACAACTGTGACTTTGCCTACAAAGCTTGCAGAAAGTAAACATTTCTGAAAACATGCTAACAGGTTAAGTGTATTTAAACATTTACCTTCAAATAGAGAAAACAATTGTAACTCAAGTAAAATCACTGCAAACCGAGTAGAGCAAAAGTACCAAGTATTGAAAACTATTGTATGATGTAATAAAAAGCTATTGGTATGATTTAATACTTTTATCATGTGATTTTAAAATGTACTTAAAGTGCTGATTAAGAACAGTAATTATTTTAACAAAAGAAATATTTTTTTTACTAGACCTTTATTTGGCACCCTGGTTATCTGTTTATTATTTTCTTGCACCAAAGCAAGTAGTTTTTAAACTGGCTTCTTATTTAACATTTAGAAACTGGCAAAATATGTTGTTTCAGGATTTATTCAATACAAACTGACTGAATTACTAAATAAAATCTAGTTAGTACTGCATGACTTAGATGTCTTTAGATTTTTAGAAGATATGCTACATAATGATTCATTGGCAGTGAATTTCAAAAACACACACCTTTCTTCATATTGAAAGTATTTACAAGTGCCAATACATTTATCTAACAATTTATGTGATAAATACATGCTGCAGCAAACAATAAAAAATTTCTTAGGGGCAGTGGGGATGTATAGTGAACCCCCACAATTTTCCCGCAATTTCTGCAAAAAGTCTCCTCATTTTTGGGTAACATGTTCCACAGTTTTCCAGTGGCCCTGCCTATGAGGAAAGACTGAGGGATCTCACTATGAACTCCCTGGAATTGACAAGTGAGAGGGGCATGATAGAGCCTATAAATACCTCACAGGGATGGATAAGGTACAGTAGGGGAGCATTCTTCAGAGGATAAGGTGCATGAGAACAAAGCAGCAAGCGGTGAATCTGGAAGTGGGGATATTTAGGAGGGGTGTGAGGATGTGCTTCTTCTCTGAAAGAGTGGTAGATGCCTGGAACGGTCTACCAGCAGAGGCTGTGGGGGTGAAAACAGTGGTGGGCTTCAAGCATGCATAGGGTAGGCAGAATGGAATCTAGGTAGGAAAGTCGAGGGAGTAAATAGAGGTTGGGTAGGGTCTGCGGTGACAGTGTAGGCAGGGAAAAAATGGGCAGACTGAGTGCACCAAGCAGTCCTTATATGCCAGCTAATTTCTGTGTACAGACTCAGCTCTAGGTAAAGACTAATCCACTTGACAATATATTTGTGGGCAATTTAGAATGGCATGTACAGTAATTGCTTATATACTCTATGTAACTTTTTAGTAATAAAAATGTCTATTGTCAAATAGATACTAAAACTCTAACTCTGAGGAAGAAACTATTAGTTTTGCAACATTGGTATCTTTTACGGGCATGTTAAAATGAAAATACATTTTTGGTGAGTGAGACTGCCTGAAGTTGTTTCTTTAATTAGTGACTATTCTCTTATACAGGATAGACTCCTCCCAAAGGAAGCTCTGTCCATTTTCTTAATAGGATCTATTACAAAGCGTTTCTCCTTACTGATATGTATAGAACATCCCATTAGGGCATCAAAATATTGCTTTCCAAATGTCCATAAAAATGTACAAGATTTCCCAGGCTGCCCTACTGTGGACATCATCGGTTAGATCACTAAACCGTTAGCTCAGTTCGTGGATGTCTCCATTAAATGGGTGACATGTAGTCTTTCGCATATATTTGTGACTCTGCAGAGTGCAGACATCTTGTAAGTGCTGGAGGATCTTCATATTAAAGATAATTGAGTATTTTTGACACACAACATTTAGTCACCTTATATTAACATCCCTCCTGAGGGGGAATTACTGGCACTTTGAGAAGCTCTGGGGAGGTGACTCTATTCTGTGGAAATGGTGGAATGCATTCTTCTCTTAACAGAGAAAACCCTTTTATGCAACATTTGCCTTTTTAAGAAAGCATTACCTACAAGTCAAGCACACAGCAAATTGGAACTTCATTTACCCGAATTATGTCAATATCTACATTGGCAGGTGGGAGGAACATGGTTTGTAATGATGCCATGAATCTATTTTATGAGAAACTGAATGTAAAATAGCGTTACATTGATAATGTCTTGATGGTGCGACATGGCTTTCAGAAGACAACAATCCCAACCTTAGGTTTTTTACAACTCAGAATAAGGCCAGTATCCATACTGTAGATCTGAATATCAAAAAAGATTTAATGAGGTGAGGAAAATATGCAGTGGTGTGGCTAGATTGGTGGTCTTGTCTGAAGTGCTGTTGGTGCACAGGGCTAGTACTACCAGGAAAAGGAGGATGGCACACTTCAAACTATGGCTCAGAGAGTAGTGCAAGAAGAATGGTTACACCTATATAGGAAGGTGGGAGGGTACCTGCAAAAATATGGCTCTGTATGCACCAGATAGGCTGCATCTCAGTAGAGATAGCACCCACATGCTGAAGGGAAAGATGGGGGATTATAGGGGTAGCACCCATAATTTAAACTGATAAATTGGGCAGCATGAATATCAGCACCCTTAGTCACCAGGAGGTAGGGACCAAGAGGCCCATCCTAGTCAGGGAAGGTTTTAGAGGATCAGTCTATGGGATGTGTGAGGTGCACTAACTGTAGGGGTATGGAGGGGAAGTTCATGGTGGGAAGGAGGGTGGGGGGATGAGGTGGGGGAAGATCAAGGATGATGGGATGTAGGGAGAGAGGGTAAGATAAGAAGAGAGGTGGAGTATCTGAAAACAAATAGAGGAGGACATACAGACTAGGGGAGGAGAGAGGAAGGAGTCATGTGGAAAGTGGTACCCCTAAACACATGCAGCCTGGGGAACAAAATGGCTGAGTTAAAAGTACTGATGGCTGAGATGGAGGTGGACATGGCAGCCATCACAGAGACTTGGGCCATGCCAAACCATGGCTAAGGCATTTCCATTCCCAGGTACAAACTATATAGAAGGGAGAGGAGGTGGGGAGTTCCATTGTGTTTAAATAAGGGAATAAGAAGTACAAGAGAGGAAGAGACTGGGGGGAGGACTGAGGTGTTGTGGGTGCAAGTATAGTTCACAAAACGGAGAAAATATAGGCTGGGAGGTAGGGTACAGACCACCAAACCAGGAAGAGGAGATGGTCTGGGAGCTGGGGTCCAAAACTGTGGAGATAGCAAGCAAGGGAGAGATGGTGACAATGTGGGACTTCAATCTGCCTGGTGTAGATTGAACACTCCTGGCTACTTCCTGTACCAGCTCGCAGGTGATGCTGGATGCATTTCAGAACATGTTCCTGACATAAGGTGTTATGGAGCACTGCAGGGAGAGAGCCATCCTGGAGCTGGTGCTGACAAATGAAGCAAATGTTTAGGAGGTGAGAGTGGAGGAACCCAGGGTGGGAGTGACCACCAAGGCCACTGGTTTTCAGTTTTTACCAGACAACCCAGTAAAATTCTGTAATCTGGACTGCTGCACAGTGGTAGAAATGAAAAGAATTTCAAGAAATTTAACACTTTATTTCAAACCTGTAAATCTACAGAACCTGTATTTTTCTTATAATTGCTTTCTGTACCATTTTCAATTTGCTTCATTTAATGCTCTGTATATCAAGCTTTCTTTTATTCTGATTTATATATGTACTAAAAGAATGACAGTAGAATCCTGGTAAAATCCAGGAATTAGACTAACAACCAACAGTGCAATTTCTGGAATTTCAGAGTCTTGAAAATGGACTCCCATTATTTAATCATCATAAATCAGTGGCCTTGGTCCACTACACAGTGTGGATGCATCTGCATATGGTTAGGGAGAAAAACAATACCAAAACCAGAGTGCTAGATTTTAGGAAGGTAGACTACAATAGGATGGGAGAGATTCTAAGTGGGCATCTTGCTTTTATCCAAGAAGTGATGGGAGTGGATCAGAAGTGGACCATAATCATGAGGGAGCCGGAGGCAGCCACTAACGAGTGTGCACAACTGAAAAGTAAGAAGTTCAAGGCCAAAGACCAGAGCTCAGGGTGGACAAGGTAATGGGACCTTATGGCATAAATCCCAGGGTACTAAAGGAGCTAAGGGTGGAACTAACAGAGCCATTAGCAGAACTGCTTAGTGAGTCTCGGAGCACAGGAGAGATCCCAGAAGACTAGAGAAGGGCTCATGTGATCCCCTTCACAAGAGTGGTAGCAGGGAGGAGGCAGAGAACTACAGACCAGTCAGTCTTACCTCAGTAGTGGGCAAGATTATGGAGGCACTCCTTAAGGAAAGGATAGTGCAACACCTGGAATCCATAGGAGCACAGGATCCAAGACAGTATGGGTTTACAACAGGAAGGTCCTGTCAAACTAATCTCACTGATTTCTTTGACTGGGTAGCTAGAGTGGTAGACCAAGGGGGAGCAGTTGATGTCTCCTACCTTGACTTCAGCAAAGCTTTTGATACTGTTACAGATAGAAGATCGATTAATAAGCTGGGTAGGCTAGGGGTGGGTCAGACGTTGGTCAACTGGGTGGCAAACTGGTTGATGGGCAGAAAATAGAGAGTGGTGGTAAATGGTATACAGTCAGAAGAGATGCAAGTCACAAGTGAGGTACCTCAGGGATCAGGTCCTGGGGCCAGTCCTCTTCAGTATCTTCATCAGTGACGTTGCAAATGGACTGGAGGGTAAGGTTTGTGTGTTTGCAGATGACACCAAGATCTGCAACAGAGTAGATGATCCAGATGGGGTGGGCAGAATGCTAAGAGATCTGGATAAACTGGCAAAATGGTCGGAAGAGTGGCAAATGGGGTTTAATGCGAAGACGGCAAGATCATGCACATAGGGAAGAGAAACCCTGAAACAACCTATAGGTTGGGAGGGGAGTTGCTGGCAGTCACAAGGGAAGAAAGGGACTTGGGCATCATCATCATCATAGATGACCAGAAATCATCCAAGCAGACCACTAAAGCAGTAGGTAAGGCTAGTGGGATGTTGGGGTGTATTAGTAGGGGTATCACAAGTCGTAAGAGGGAGGTAATAATCCCTCTGTACAAGACACTGGTTAGCCCCATCTGGAATACTGTGTGCAGTACTGGAGGCCACACCTGCATAAGGACATTAACAAAATAGAGGCAGTCCAGAGAAAGGCAACCAAAATGGTGCAGGGACTGCATCAAAAAACATATGAGGACAGATTAATGGAGCTCAATATGTATATCCTAGAGCAAAGGAGGGAGAGGTGTGATATAATCAAAACATTCAAACATCTTAAGGGCATTAACAAGGTGAAAGAGTCTAACATGTTTCAACATAAGAAAAAGAACAGGACAAGAGGACACAGCATGAGATTAGAGGGAGGCCAATTAAGGGGGAATGTGAGGAAGTTCTTTTTCACAGAAAGGGTGGTGGATGCATGGCACAACCTACCTCAGGAAGTGGCGGCTATGAATACAGTGGAGGGCTTCAAACAGGCATGGGATAGGCATAAGGGAGGAATAAAGATGAGTATAAATAGATAGGCCATTGACAGAGTACAGGTCCATGGCACATTCATAAGGTAGAAAAAATGGGCAGACTGGATGGGCCTGACGGTCCTTATCTGCTGTCAACTTCAATGTTTCTATGTAACATCTACTCCCTGGAGGACAGGAGAGAGAGGGGAGACATCACCTAAACATTTAAATACTTCAGTGGTATGAACAAGGTGAAATCTGAAGGTCTCTTAAGCCTTAGCTTTTACAACACACTAGAGGACACTGCCAAAAGCTGGTGGGAAGATGCTTCAAGAGGGAAATGAGGGGGCACTTTTTGGCTGAGAGGGTAGTGGCTAATTAGAATAAGTTGCCAGATGAAATAATTTCCCAAAAGGTAATCAACAGCTTTAAGTGGGGTTGGGAAAAAGTAAAGGGGAAGGTTATAATTAAAAACTGAAACATGGGGTGAACTTCTATCGGGGAGGAGAAAACTCTTTATGGGGAGGAGGGGCAGACCCCTCATTAAGCACTGAGGGATCTGCTTTATGAGCAGACAAGATAGACCTTTTGGCCTTTTTCTTCTGGCATTTTCTGCTATGTTTGTATGAAAGAAAAGTGATAATTATGGGTTTACACAGACCATAAACAAAAACAGACCAACCACACAATTCATTTCTTCACTTTAGTAGCTTTAATCCACCACACTATCAAGAACATCCCCAAACAGCTACTTTCTACATGTTAGGAGAAATTGGAACTGAGACACAGATTTCAGTAGATCAGATGAGCTGGAGGGTACTTTAAAGGCAATAGGGTAAAAGCAGGGTATTCTCACCAGAGCTAGAGCTCTCAGCCAGAAGCAACAGCTCAGACAAAAAGGGCATCCCTCAGAGGCATATGCTAGGAGTGGTCCAACCACTAGCTTTACTGCCTACTGAGCTTCACTGATCTTCACCAACTGAGAGAGAGACCAATCATGGAGGGAAGGGAGACTCCGATAGGTGCAAAAGCAGGGGTTCCTTGACAGCAGTCCTACCTGGGTGAAACTCCCTTGGAGTGTACAGTCCAGGCTCATTTCTCTACTGAGGTGGCTACTCTTCTTGCTTTCCCTGCTCAGACGCAGCCAGCAGCTGCTCTCTCAGCATAAGGAGCTATTGGAACACTTACCCAGAATTCCTGGCTGTTGTATGCATTTGTTCTGCTGTACCCACTAGTGAAATAGTGGTCAGCTAATAGAAAGCTCTCAGCTGGAAGCAACAGTTCAGACAAAAAGGTCACTCTTCGGAGGCACACTCCAAGAGCGGTCAGGCCTCTAGCCTTACTGTCTGCTAAGCTTCATAGATCTTTACCAACTGCTGTACCCACTGCTGAAATAGCAGTCAGCTAATATAAAGCTCTCATCTAGAAGCAACAACATAGACACAAAGTGCATCCCTAGAAGGCATACACCACATGCGGTCAAGCTCCTAGCCTTACTGTCTGCTGAACTTCACTGATCTTCATCAACTGGGAGAGAGACCAGTCATAGAGGGAAGGCAGACTGACAGGTGCAGAAGCAGGGATTCCTTGACAGCAGCTCTGCCTGGGTGAATTCTCCTCAGAGTGCACAGTCCAGGCTCCTTTTTCCACTGAGGTGACTTTTCTCCTCACTCGCTCTGCTTAGACCCAGCCAGTGACTGCTCTCTCAGCATAAGGAGCTGTTAGATCACTTATTCCATGCCCTTAACATAAAAACAGCAAGTTTCCTTTCCATCCTATCAGTTCTGTGTGTACTTTGGTTTTATGTGCAGTTGATGTAACAAGGCTTGGTACGTCTAAAAGGCAGAACATCACTGATTGTTTTTACAGGTAGCAGAAACAAAGGTTCTCCCACCCATACTACCCCCTAATCTCAACCACCCCTAGGTCATCTTCCTTTATAGGGTCTACATGGCCCTGCCCCTTTCCTGCCTCTCCTAATTAAAAAGGCAGGGCATACATACAATACCTGTATTTCTATTTTGTCCTGAGCCTCACATTTACTTTTATATCTCCACTACCTAAGACTTGGCTGTATATTTCATCCACAACCCCATACTTCCTGCTCACACATAGGCACATCAGGTGCAAAAACAAACAAAAAAATCTCAGCTTCCTTCTCTCTCTCTAACTTTCACTTTCTTTCATCTGCTGCTGTCCGTCCTTCCTCCTAAATAAAAAACCTGCAACTATTCTTTCATCTGGTACTCTTTCGCAAGTAGTGACCATCACCTCTTCTTCCATCCGCTTCTCATCAAACTCATAATGGACTAAGTCCACTGCAGGTATTGTGGGACTCTATTCAACTGAACAATTGCCCATAATATAGGACACTGCCCCAAGTGTTCTGCTCTGAGATATCTAATAAATCAGCTCCAAGCCGCTTGGGCTGAAATTGTCTTTCTTAGAGCAAAGATTCAGGAGACCACACAGCATTATACTCCTCCAGCCCCTAAGCACACACCCCAGCCATGGATACCTCTACCGAAGAGGGAAACTAAACCCGGGGGTTGGCAGACAGTCAAAACCCATTGAGTTGCACGATCTTACCATAAGACAAATGGTCCAATAAAAATGTCAAACAGATTCGAGCCTCTGTCACCCATGCCATTCATTGAAGCAGAAGACACAGGGATCCCAGACCTACCACAGGGCTCATGTGAACAAAAAATAAACTATAGGAAGACACAGGACATAACTGCAAATCATGTACTAGTCCAAGGGGACTCTATGATTCAGGGTCTAGAGTCTCACCTACAACACAGCAAAAATACTAAAGTTGTGGTCAAGTGCCTTCCCGGATCATTAGTGCCCAGAGACACTAACCACATTGAGAAAATCGTATGGGACACAGGGATAAAGCTGCATGTCTTAGTCCACCTAGGCACCAATAACCTGGCCAATCATTCAGTGGAGGAAATCAAGAGGCATGTGATCTCTCTAGGTGACAAACTTTTTCCTGCTTTGTCCGCTGTCTCATTACTGTAGACATTTCTGAGCTCAACAATTGGCTCAGAGACTGGTGTGCAGATAGGGGCTACAAATACATAGGGGACTGGAATACATTCTGGGAAAGGCAGTTCTTTCGATATGATGGCCTGCACATCACCAAAGAGGGTACCTCGGCACTAGGCCAGAAATGTGACTTTTTTCATTTCTAATTTAAACTAGTTAATGAGGAGTGAGCAGCGGCACCCAAGGAACAACAGGGGACAACTGTTGCCACTCCCCAACAATCTCCTATGAACACACAACCAGATCAAGACAACACTAACACATACCTTAATGGTACACTTGAGGACCCTACAAGGCTACTTAGTATAAATATAATGTCTCCTGAAAATATACAGAAAAAGGGAAGCTGCACAGTGATCAATTCTAACCAAGGAAGGCAAGCATTGTGCGTCAATTCTCATAGCTTGGTGAACAAAATCCTGGATCTCACAGCCATAATGGTGGTAGCAGGCCTGGACTGGGTCATGGTCACAGAAATATGCTTCACTGAGAACCACATCTGGGATGTAGCTATCCCAAGATACGCACTATTCTGAAGAGACCACAAAGGTAAGAAAGGTGGAGGGGTATCAATGTATGTAAAAAACAATATCAATGCTATGGAAACCCAGGAACACAGCAGGAATGTGGAGATCATCTGGGTCACCCTCAGAGCAGGAAGTAAGCTGATGCTATATACAGATCCCCAGCCCAGGATAAAGACTTGGACAGGGAACTCCTGGAGGCCATTATACAGATGGCAGACAAAGGAGAACTGCTGCTGGACAGTGATTTCAATCTACCGGATGTGGATTAGCTCTCACACATGGCCTCTATGGAAAGGAACAAAGAATTCCTCCTAGCAATAAAAGGAGCATGACTAGAACAGTTGGTGACCACACCAACATGACAGAAATCCATCCTGAACCTCATGCTCTCAAATAGCAACAAGACCTCTGACACAACGGTGGGCAGTAAGCTGGGTACCAGTGACCATAGGACCATCTGGATCACCATAACCAGTAAAGAAGAAGTCAGCCACAGCAAACTCAGGGTCCTGGATTTCAAGAAGACTGACTTTACTCAAATAAGGGCTTCCATAAAACTAATACTTAGCAAGGAAATGGGGCACAGTGAAACTGAGGCCTAAGGGAAGCTTTACTCACTGTAACTGCCCAGTACATGAAGCAGATCTCTAAGTCAAGACAAAGAAGGAAACCACTATGGTATACCAAGGATGTAGCAACAAAAATAAAGGATAAAAGAAAAGCATTCAAGAGGTTCAAGGATACTAACAATGAGGCAGATAAGGAAGTCTACAAAACCAAGCTAAAAGAAGCTGTGAAGGCAGTAAGGGCAGACAAAGCCCAGACAGAAGAGAGAATCGCACGAGGAATGAAGAAGGGTGACAAAACATTTTATAGATACTGTACATGATAGAAAAAAGAAAGACAAAAGGAGACATTATCAGAATAACAACCAAGGATGGCAAACAGGCAGAAAATGATAATGAAAAAGAGGAAATTCTAAACAGTTTCTTCTGCTAAGTCTTCACAAAAGAAGACGATGGCAATGGACCCAAAATGCAGAACACAGGCGGACTCACAATTGAAGCAGATGCTGTACCATTTACAAGAGACAGTGTCCTAAAAGAGCTTTTCAGATTCAAAGCAAATAAAGCAATGGGCCCAGATGAAATCCACCCTAAAATTCTAAAGAAGCTAGCACAGGAAATTGCAGTCCCACTGACATAATTATTCACAGTCTCTAGAGAGTGGGGAAATACCTCAACACTGGAGAAGGGCCACAGTGGTACCCTTACACAAAAGTGGAAGCAAGGAGGAGCCCAGAAACTACCGGCCAGTGAGTTTGACCTCGGTAGTGGGGAAGCTTATGGAATTCCTACTTAAGGAAAGAATAGTAAAGTTCCTTACCGAAACAGGGCAGTTAGATACTAAACAGCATGGATTTACAGCAGGACAGTCATGTCAAACGAATATGATCGAATTCTTTGACTGGATCTCCAAAATAGTGGACCAGGGAGGGGCGGCAGACATAGTCTATTTAGATTTCAGCAAGGCTTTTGACTCTGTCCCCCATAGAAGATTGGTCAATAAGCTACAGCACTCCGGGTTAGGGCAGAAAATAGTCAAGTGGGTTCAAAACTGGCTCCACAATAGAACGCAGAATGTCATAGTCAATGGAACACTGTCTAGTGAGGGAAGGGTGGCAAGTGGTGTGCCTCAAGGATCTGTCCTTCGCCCAATCCTCTTCAATAAATTCATCAGCGACATTGCTGATAGCCTGCAAGTTAAGGTATGCCTGTTCACAGATGACACAAAGCTCTGCAACAGGGTAGATACTATTGAAGAAATGGCAGCAATGGAAGCAGATCTAATGAGCCTAGAAGCATGGTCAAGGGACTGTCAGTTTAAATGCAGTGCCAAAATGTGCAAGGTCATGCACCTGGGTAAAGGAAACCTAGTGGAAACATACACACGTGATGGTAAACAATTAACAGAAACAAAACTTGAACAGGCTCTTGGAGTACTTATTTCCGATTATTTAAAGGTGGGTAGACAATGTGAAAAGACGGCCCAGAAAGCTAGTACCATGCTTGGATGTATTGGCAGGAGCATTACAAGTAGGAAGTGAGAGGTCATACTGTCTCTGTACAGGTCCTTGGTGAGGCCACATCTCAAGTGCTGGGTACAGTTCTGGAGACCACACCTCAAAAAGGACATAGACGGCATGGAGGCTGTACAGGGGACAGCTACTAAAATGGTACAGGAACTGCACCAGAAACAATATGAATCTAGAGTACAGCAACTGCAAATGTACTCCCTTGAAAAAAGGAGAAACAGGAGGGATATGATAGAAACCTTCAAATACATAAAGGGCCTAAATAAGGTACAAGCATAAAACCTCTTTCACAAAAATGAGACCATGCGAATGAGGGAACACAGCTTGTATCTAACGGGGTAAGTCTAAAACCAACATTCATAAGTTTTACTTTACAGAGAGGGTGGTGGAACCTTGGAATAGTTTACCTCCAGAGGTTGTTGAGGCCAAAACAGTCACTGCCTTTAAGCTAGCATGGGACACGTACTTCGGTAATCTCGTAAGAAGAACAGAATAGGTGGGTAGGCAATCTGGGCAGACTAGATGGATCACACGGTTCCCTTCTGCTGACATGTTCTTATGTAACTGACATGGCCAACATAGTCCCCTTCATTTTGTTTCATCCCACTACTCATAGTGACTCTCTCTTAATTTCATTACTATATATTTCATGAGGCTCAACTAAGCAAACAAATGTTAAATAGGAATTATATCTGTGGATTACAAGGTATTAGAACAGACGTACCTTGCTATATTATGTCTTTGCTCCATATATCAAGCTCTAAATATCTGTTGAGAAGTTCTAGTTATGGTATGTTAATTATAATGAAATGGCAAACAAATTGCAGGTGTGCATCTTTCAGGTGCTATGCACCAATTGACTGGAACAATTTGATGGCATTGGTGATGCTAGCAGGCCCAGTGTCCAATGCTGATTTTAAAAATTTTATAGATTATTTTTTGCACAAAGAAATTCTATGATATGATGTTAACATAGTTATTTTTTCTTTGGAGTCAAATTATGTGTTTATATCACTGGTTGTGTTGATTCTATGTACAACTGCAATTTATTGTTTGTATTGTCCTTGGAACAGCCTCACAAATGAACTATGCTCATGGATCAGTCCAGAATTAAAGTAAAATAAAATACAATAAAAAAAAAAAACTTTAATGGTCATCTTTTGCAGTTAGATGATGGCCTTAAAAATGTATGTTTTCTAAATATAAGATAGTTTATAAAAGAGGGAGTAATACTTGAGACTGTGTGCAGTCAGGGGAAATCCAAGCAATCATGTGATTGCCAACTCTACCACCTGGATGCCACTGCTGTAGTAATTATAAACACTGTGGGGTTGTTGAGACACTGATGGATTTTACATATCCAGTTACTAGTGAGACATACAATTCAAAAAATCATTATTTGTAATACCACATTGCTAGTACTGTATAATTAACCAGATGCTCTTGCAATGCATTCTATATTAGGGCAACCTTACACAGATCATATGAATCGCAATTGGGAATAAGGAATTAGACATGGTCATTGACTGGCACAACATATACAATATTATAGGACATATCACCATTTCACATTTTAGGAGGATTGAGAACCTAAAGCTGGGCAAATGTGGTAGGAATCAGGATAATGTACTCTTTTTTTTTATATTTATTCTTTATTCAGCCCTGAGCTGCCTGCCGCCTGATGTATTTTTTTCAGCCCAGTCACGGGCCACGGGCTTCTGCTTCCCCAGATCAGCCTCAGGCCCTCCGATACCCGTGGCTTACCCCCCACGGCGGGGCTGCGGCACTCCCCTCATATGCCGCAGGCTTGGAACTAGGTCGGAGAGCTGCCCTGAGGAGCAAATTGAAGCCGTGGCAAGCTTCATTAGCGGTGGCTGGCAGCTGACATTTTCCCATTTTTCTGGGAGGCGGGGTTGTGCAATGACGCCTGCATCTGCCCCACCTCCTATACGAGCCAGTGCTGGTAGCTATGTGACTCCTGGCCTCCGCCAGGGGTCATCAATGCTCTGGGCACATTCCCCACCCTCCCCCCAGAGAAGGAGAGCAGTCCCTAGGATGCTCCATCCTTCTCCCCCCGGCTGGCCCTCCAGCGACCCTGGTCCATTCCCGAACCCGGGTCCCTGGTGTCGCATGCGGAAATCCAACCGCTATGCCGATGGGCCAGCAGGATAATGTACTCTTAAAAGAGAAGTCTTCTGGATGTATAAACTGGGAGTATTAAAGGCTACAGGTATGGACAACATAGTCAAACATGAACCCTTCCTAAAATAATCTTGAGCAAACTTTGATTATTTTTGATTGCAACCTCTGTTTTCCTCCTCGTAATACCCCACATCCACCATTACAGCTACATTCCCACTCCTAAATACTTTTTCAAATTTTATCTCCGGTTCCCTTCCCAATCCTCTCCCCTGCCCCCTTCTCCCCCTCTTTCCCCTCGCCCATTATCACACCAATTTTTGACTCTTGCTTTTTTCCTTCATTTTTGTTTTAATCTGTGCACGATTACATAAAGTTTGATACAGAATTTGATGGCACAAAGACACCAAAGGTCAATTGAGTCTGCTTTTACAATACTACTTTATTATTCAATACTTTGACAAGTTACCATATCATGCAGGTAATTTATAGACCTGAATCATGGAAATTACTTAAGTTTGGAGTGTCCATCAATTTTGGCTGCTGTATTTACTATTTATTGCTGTTTATTGTGGACACTCATACTGCTGTTCATCTGTCCCTCTCCTGCACCAAGGACGTTACCCCTTCATTTGTATTTAATGATGTACTACTTACAGAGGCACCTATATGGGGATCAGACCACCATGATAAAACACCAGATGTAAGTGCAAATTATCGGTCTTGTTGAGGTCTCATTGATTTATGCACTTCAAGATACTTTAGTGAATCTAAATTACTGTACCATGTTGCTACCTTTGTAACCAGCTTGTGATCATGTATAATGTTGCAACTGCGTCTGGCTTTTTTTCTTCTTATGCTTAGTGCTACCTGTTTATCCATACCAGCATGGTGGGTAGCTTCTGCACTGGGGTGACTCACAGGGCCTCATAGAGTACGCACTTGGAAACTGTGCCCAGTATTCTGTAATGCATATATATGATGATGAGGCTCATGGACCAATACTCTACATATCTGTCATTAGGTGGACATTTTCTACCACCAAATGATCCAGGTCATGTGAGAGGTAGGCTTGTAGATGAATGTACAATTTGGGAATTGCCTTTATCAAAAATATGTTTGTGAAGGAACTATCCATGTCAGCACTGCCCAATGCAGTAAGTTATGGAAACTCAGATTTTCTCCAAATCTATAGGGCAGCATGTTAGCAGTAAGTATTTGTACAATAGCAGCGTTGAGCTGATGAGATGCTGCCATATAGATTTGTAGCATGTCACATGCTCAGTTCTGTATTTGCACAAATGCTTGCTGGTAAAGCTCCCTATTGAGCAGATGACTGTGGCGATATTTACTGAATTTGGACAGTGCTCTTGTGGGAAGGTGGGTTGTATTTCAGGAGGATGCACATGTAGAGATGATGCTTTTGATGAGTTTTAGGGCACATTTTCAGTCACTGTAATGTCAGGTTTGATGGATAGCTGTGCCGTTCTTTTGTTGGAAAACTAACCAGCTATGGAGTGTAATGCTTTGGAAAAAACAGAATCGCTCTAGGCTCGGGGTGCTCAGTGAAAAGTGAATACTATTTAGTAAAGAATCATGACACTCCTCACACCCCACATGAATCAAAGGAGTCTTGAAGTGTATTCCACCAAAAATCTCAAGTCCTTTTATTTTTATATCTTGTAAAGTGTTGAACACTCTTCTCAGGTACAGGAATTTGGCTAGCAACCAAAACATCTTACATTTCACCCAGTCTTGGGCTTTGATGAAGAGTGTAATGCTTTGTTGACTGGAGTGCTAGTTGGCACTTGCATGACAGTCATAGAGGTGGTGCCAGTGGTGACATCTTATACTAACCCACCCTTTCTTTCCTTCTCCTCATCCCCAGTTGACCTTTGCCAACATGTCTATTAAGAGTAGACCAAGCTGTGCCTCACCTTGATATGCCATCATTTGAGAAGATGTTTGGTCTTCAAATGGCCATGCCACCTAGTGGTACTGAGATGTGAACCAGCTTTCCCTTGGCTGACTCAAGCCTTTACTATTTGTCATATTGCAAGACTCTTGTCATTTTCATCTGTGACATAAAAATCTCATATTAAAGATGTTTGGGATGAGGCATGCTGCATAGCCGTGTCTGTCCTTTGGGGGCCCATAAACTGGCACCTCTGTCTCCATCTTTTAAACAATCATGCTCAGCTGAAATTACTCCTTCTTTACTTCCCCATTACCATCTATTTTAGTCCCCTGTGACTTGTCCCATATCATCCCCTTTCCCTTACATTTTGATGCAAATCATCATGTGGGACCGGCACCCTAATCAACATTAAGAAATGCATAGCAAAAATATGGCTCCTGATTGATCAAGATGTACTTTCAGCTGAGCCATTATCTCAGCACAACAGCATGATGGAAAGTAGCTGATCAAAAATATATTTAAAAAATACACCCAATTTACTAAAAAGGACCCATTTCATAATTGCAACAAAGCACTCCAGACGGTGCTTTATTGTTCACTAACAGCCCTTCTCAGGTGGTGGAAGCATTCGGTTTCACCTCATAATTCAACCCACCCAATTCCCAAGGTGGGCTGTTATCCCACCATAGTGCACCCCCTGTTATGACTAATTGCTTAATCATCATCTCATCCTCTTCAAATACCCTTGCTCTGGGTGCTGCCTTTTTTGTTTTAGACCACTTGGATGGTTCTCTGGCTCCCAATCTGCATCAACTACTGGATCATCAACATCACTGCTGCTTCCCTCATTACATTCAATCTCCTCCTCTTCTGCTTTGTCATCTGATTCTGCATGACTAGCAATATGCTCCAGCCCCACTTCCATCTTCAACTGTGTCTTCTTGTCTTCCACTTCCTCTGGCTGAGAATCATTCTCCTGCATCTCCTGCTGAGATTCTTACATATGCAGTACCCTCACCTGTGCATCCTCCCCCACTGACATTTCTTGAAGAGACTCCTTCTCCATTGTATCCTGCAACTCCGGCTTCACTACAGACTCCCCTTGGTATTCTGCCATTACACTTGTTCAAGTACCTCATGAGCTCTGCAATGTGTATCGGGAGTTAAATTGTACATATTTTGTCTAAAATGTACCCAAGTGACCTGACAAACTATCTGCATCCACTGATATGTCTGGTTATTTCCTGAAATGTCTGTGATATCTCAAAAGAAAGTTCCTTCCTGCCTGCAGTACTATTATAATGTCACCAGATAATGCAACTAAATGGTACGGGGGCTGCATGATAAGCTCCATGAGGAGAGACTGAGGGATCTCAATATGCACACCCTGGAAGAGAGGAGGAGGGGGGCATGATAGAGACCTATAAGTACCTCACGGGGTGAATAAGATACAAAGAGGGAGTATATTTCAGAAGAGGAGGTACACAAGAACAACAAGATTACAATGAGGCTGGACAGGAGGAAATTTAGGAGGGATATGAGGAAGTACTTCTTCACTGAAAGAGTGGTGGACACTTGGGACAGTCTTCCACCTGAGGGTGTGGAGGAGAAAAGTGGTGGGCTTCAAGCATGCATGGGATAGGCACAACGGAATCTTGATAGGAAAGTAGGCAGGAGTAGTCAGAGATGAGGTAGTGTCTGTGGTAGAAACATAGAAACAAAGATTTTGACAGTAGATAAGGACCACCTGGCCCCACCTGGCCCACCTAGTCTGCCAATTTCTCTACCTACTTAACTCCTGATCCCAAATGATCAACAACTTACCCTATCTTTTCTACCACTAGGGTTGCCTTCTGGCTATCCCATGCATTCTTGAACCTTCCAATTATTTTAGCCTGTACGACCTCTGCTGGGAGGCTGTTCCATTCATCCCTCTCACTTTCTGTGAAAAAATACTTCCTCACATTTCCCTAAGTCCCCCCTCAACCTCATATTGTGACCCCTTGTTCTTGCACATTCTTTTTAGAGATGCTACCCTTCTAGACCTTATTTATTCCCCTGAGGTACTTGAATGTCTCTATCATATCCCCACTTCCCTCCTTTCTTCCAGGGTATACATATTGAGGTCTTTCAATCTTTCCTTATATGTTTTCTGATGCAATCCTTTCAACATTTTTGCTGCCGTTCTCTGGACTGCCTCTATTCTTCAATGTCCTTCCGGAGATGTGGTCTCCAACTGAACACAGTATTCCAGATGTAGCCTAACCAATTGTCTGTACAGTGGCATCACTACCTCCTGTTTTCTACTGGTGATGCCCCTCCCTATGCACCCCAGCATACCTCCAGCCCTCCCCACTGCCTTTTCACATTGCTTGGCCACCTTCAGGTTGTCTGTTATGTTCACCCCAGGTCCTTTTCTAGTTTTGTTATTGATAGTATCTCCTCCCCCCACCACCACCACCATTGTGTAGTCCTCTCCAGGATTTCTGTGGCCCAAGTGCATGATTTTGCACTTTTTTGCATTGATTTTAAGCTGCCACTCTCTTGACCACTTCTCCAATTTGCCTAGGTCTCTTCTCATTTTTCTACCTCATCTGGAGAGTCTACCCTATTACAGATCTTGGTGTCATCCACAAAGAGGCACATCTTCCCTTCCAGCCCTGCTGCAATGTTACTAATGAAGACACTGAAGAGGAACAGCCCCAGAACTGATACCTGCAGCACCCTACTGGTCACCTCTCTCTCCTGGGATTGAACTCCGTTCTTCACCACCCTCTGTGTCTTGTTACTCAGCCAATTTCTGACCCATTGTACCACCTTGGGACCTACTCCCAGACTGCACAACTTGTTTACTAGCCTCCTATGTGGGACAGTGTCAAATGTCTTGCTAAAATATAGGTAAGCCATGTCCAAGGCCCATCCCTGATCCACCACCTTGGTTATCCCATCAAAGAAATCTATCAGATTTGTGACAAGATCTCTATGCTATGAATCGATATTGCCTTGGGCCTTGTGCCCCACTAACCTCCAGATATGTCACAATCCTTTCCTTTAACATGGACTCCATGATTTTCCGCACAACTGAGTTCAAGCTGACCAGGCTGTAATTTCCAGCCTCTATCTTGCTCCTTCTTTTGTGTAGTGGTACCACATTCACCCTCCTCCAGTCCTCCAGTACCACTCCCTCCTCCAGTGATTTATTAAATAGGGCTGTCAGTGATACCCTTAACACCTCCCTGTTGGTTAACTAGGATCTGCAGCTTATCCTGTAGGTAGGGAAATTGGCAGACTAGGTGGGCCAAGCAGTCCTTACCTGCCGTCAAAGTCTATGTTTCTATGTTTGTATGCTTCTGGGATGCATCCCATCTGGTCTCATTGCCTTGTCCACTTTTCATTTCAAGAGTTCCTATAGGACTCTCTCTTCCCTGAATGGACTGGTGTCCTCCCCCCCATGTGTGTTTCTACCCCCTAATGTTGGTCCTTTCCCTTTCCCTTTCTTTGTAAATACTGAGCAGAAGTATTTATTTAGAATTTCTGCTTTTTCTAGGTCCCCTTCTGCACACTCTCCCCCCTTTATTCAACCTCACAATCCCTCCATTGGTCTTTTTCCTTTCCTTGATATACCTGAAGAAGGTTTTGTCACATCACCTTCTTTTACTGACTTTGCCATCCTTTCTTCAGTTTGCGCCTTTGCACACCTGACTGTTCCCTCCCCCACTTCTGTTTTGCCTGGCACACTTCCCTGTCTCCCTCCCTCCCTCTGTGTTTCCTTGTACTTTCTGAATGCCTGTTTTTTTCTCTAACCTTCCCTACTACTTCTTCTTCTGAAAACTGTAGTGGTTTTTTTTTCTTTCTTTTTGCTTTGTTTATTAGCTTTACACAGAGGCATGTTGTCTCTGCTATGACTCCTTTAAGTTTCTTCCTCTGTTCCTCCACTCTTCCCCCTCTCTCCCCCCCTTTGCCAGGATTTTCTGGAGGTGTTCCCCCCCTTTTTCAAAGTCTGCTCACTTGAAGTCTAGAATCTTTACTTTTGAGTGGCTTGACTCTACTACTGTCTTCACCTTAAACCACACTGTACGGTGATCACTGGTTCCTAGATGGCTGCCTATGGATATATCTGTTATTCTGTCACCATTTGTGAGAATCAGGTGTAGTATTGCTCCCTCCCATGTGGGATCCTTCACCAACTGTCTGAGCAATGCCCCTTCTAGGACATCCAAGATGTCTCTGCTCCTGCTAGTGGCTGCTGCATATGTGTTCCAGTTAACATCTGGCATGTTTAGGTCCCCAGCCAGCAACACCTCCCTTTCTTTGCCAGGTGATAGTATAGACAGGGACAAAATGGGCAGACTGGGTGTGCCAAACAGTCATTATCTGTCAAACAAATATATGCTCCATAAAGTTCCTTTACAAGTATTATGAAATATCTGGAACTATCCAGACAACTTCATGGCTCAGCTGTAGCTGATACAGTGGGCAGTGGCACTGTGCAGGTACAGAAAAGAAGACACAAGAATCAGCCAATCACCTACATATAGTAAGCTGGAAATGTTTTCCTTGTGTGACTTGATATTATATGGCAGAGATAATGCCTTGCTATAAAATGGGTCTTAGTCAGTCTAAGGTACTACTGCCACAAAAAAAGAATTCATCCTTGTAACAGATCATTAAGCTCTTCACTAGATAAATCATGTGAAGAGCATTAATCCCTGTCTGAATCCCTTGCTTTGTAGCCATATACTGCATGTTCACTGTTTGTTAAAGTATGGTGCTAAAATATACCATCAAACATCTTGTCTAGAATACAAGAGGCCCCCGGAAGGTTAAAGTATGGTGCTAAAATATACCATCAATCATCTTGTCTAGAATACAAGAGGGGACCCACCCCCAGAAGGTTAAGTATGGTGCTAAAATATGCCATCAAACATCTTGTCTAGAATACAAGAGGCCCCAAAAGGTTAAAGTATGGTGCTAAAATATACCATCAAACATTTTGTCTAGAATACAAGAGGGGTTTCCACCACCTGGAAGGTTGGAAGTAATAAGATGTGATTAAACAAGTTGATCAGCATACGAAAGAGGTGGGGAGGTAGTGAAGAAATATTTAAAAGTTTGTATCTTACACAATGCACCCCAAACAAACAGTGTATAGCCAAATTGATGTTAGAAACTTTTTGTTTTTCTTGTGTGATATTTTGTTTTACTGCCTTTCCAAGAACAAAGCAGAGGATGCACACTCAGTTTTGATTCTCCCGTCTGTTGGCAATGTTATTTATTGTCGTTTGTAATAAAAGGGTCAAATATTTATAAAATAAAAAGATAGAAATGACATCTTCCACAGGCAGAACATTCTTATTTATTTATTTTTTATTTATTCAAGTCTTGGATTAAAGTACATTTGAGTCTAAGACTCTTTTACAAAGGTTCCAAGTCAAAGTAAAGACAACACAACAAAGAATTAAATACAAGACAAGTGGAATACATGATACATGGAGTTGGGTACAATCATTCATAAAAGTTACAGACAGGTAAAGAGTTAATTCAGGTTACAGCAAGTGTTATGATCTGGTTAAACTTTTACACTCAAGTTTCAGTAAGAAGTGCAGTAGGTTTCATGACTTAAGGAGGTACACAGGGGGAAGGGCAGAGAGGGATGCTGTCAGGAATCTGACATTGTCATAGGAGTGCAGAAGAAGAGAGAGAGGGGAAGGATGCTATCAAGAGTTGACATTTTTAAGTGGAGAATTGGGAGATAAGAAGAAGGACAGAGGGTTGGGAGGGAGTGTAGTGGGTGTTGAGAGGGGAGACAGGGATGGAAGTAGGAAAGTGGGGGTAGGGGAGAAAGGGCAGGCAGGTGTCTGTGAGCAGTGTTTGGAGTGGAAGTGCAAGGAAAAGAGAAAGCACAGAAAGGGAGAAGAGACGGTAGAGTCAGGGAGCCATAACAGGGAAATAGAGGGGGGAGAAGGGCTAGAACAATGGACGGGGGAAGGTTTGGGACAATGGACGGGGGAAGGTCAGGATGGTGAGGGTGCAGGGAGAAGGCAACGTGTGAGGCTGAAAAGGGCCTAAGTGTGGCAATCACAGTTGCTAATAGCAGTGAGATGTTGTCTAAGTTTCTGTTTGAATGGGCCCAGTTTAGGTTCTTCTCGGATGTCGACGGGGAGTTTATTTAACCAGTTAGGAGCACGAACCCTGAAGGACTTCTGGGCTTGCATGGTCCTACAGAAAGGGGTCAGGTAAGTGTGCCTGGAGGCATTCCTGGTGCTGCACCAGTTGGGAGCAATCATGAAGAACTGCGAAGAGGATGGTGGGGGTCATCCCCAGTGAGATTTTCTTTGCGAGCAGACAGGTATGATAAGTAGTCCTGCCACTGAGGTTCAGCCATAAGCGTAAGGGTGTAGAGGTTGCCTGTATGTATGCGTCTGGGTGCACCTGAGACTAGATGGCAGGAATTGTTGAGGGCCATGTATATGATTTTAAGGGATGTCTCAGAGACTGAGCCATAAATTACTAGGCCGTAATCTATTATTGAGAGCACAGCGCTAGTAACAGCAAGTCAAAGGGCATCAGGGGACATGCTCTGTCTGTACCTGTAAAGGATCACTAGCCTTGAGTTAACTATCTTGGAGACATTATTGATATGCTCACAAAAAGATAAGGTACTGTCAAGGGTTATTCCAAGGTACTTAAAGGTACAGACCTGCTCAATAGGGACATCAAGGTTGTTCCGTATGATTAGTGGTGTAGATTTTTGTTTACTATGAGAGCTGGCAAAAATCATAGATTTTGTTTTTTTTTGTAGTTCATAATTAACTTGTACTTGGAGAACCAGGTCTCCACAGTTGTGAAAACTAAACTGATTGCTGCAGTAACTCGATGTAACTGGCTTCAAGGAAAAAGGAGGCAGCCTTAACTCATCTTTTTATAAACAGTAATGCATGAGGCTTTACAGAAGATGGTTGGAGGATAAGGAGTGGCATAGTGAAGGTTTACTTGGTTAGTCCAATGAATTAGGGAAATACTGATTGTAACTGACAGATGGCAGAGTCTGTGTTCTAAAAAAGCAGCTTTCCCCTGTACTGAATCAGAAAAAGTGAGGGCTCCATGCTGAATGGAGCTCACGTGATGCCACTTGTAAACACCAAAGGTTCACTGCAGTGTCTGTCCTTCATTACTTAGACCTGATACAAGGTTTTCCAGCACTGAGGAGCTTCAGAGCCTTGTAAACAATTATAAATATTCAGTGCAACTCATATTGTTCAGCACCTTGCTGCCCAAATACAATCTCGGATGTAAACTTATAACAGCTTGCACATGAGCAAGATAAAAATTAATATAAACAATAATTGTTATATGAAAGGCAATGCAAGTAGTTCAAATCATCCATGTAATCACAACTAACTTTATAAATGAGAAACTGCCTGATTAAGGATGTATATAGTGTTTCAGTCAAATCTGAAGTTAGAAAGAGAACCTGCTTGTTTTATACAGTGTGTAGGGGAGAGCATTACAAGGATCTGAGTCTTAACTGAGAAAACCTACCTCTGAAAGTTTTTTAATTACATTTTGGAATTATCAAAAGACCTATGTGAGCTGATCTAAGTTTCCTACATAGCACGTATTCTGAAATCCTTTAACCAAGTTATTAGGGTGCCTGTCCATGATGAGACTTTAATTGTATTTATTTTCTTTTTTTCCAACTCTTTTTCCATCCAGTCACTGGGCCCTTAGGCTCTCCCTCAGACATGGTCCAAGGCAGCTGGCTTTTTATCTCCTGCCCAACCTGAGACCCCCCCAGGTCAGACCTCTTCTCCAGAGCCCCCTTCCACACTACCATGCTGGCAAACCCCAGCTTCTACCCCCTCAGATGGGGCCACCACCTCCTTACTTTGATGCTCTTTTATAATCTAGACAGCAATAGAGGGAGGATGAGGAATTCAGGGGATGACTGGACAATGGGCATGGGAGCCGACTGCTGGGCTCATCGTCATCATCCTGGCTGCTGGGGCTTTTCTTTTGTTCTGGTACTGGTCCTGGAGGTGTGGACATGCAATGACATCCAGTGCATGAAGGACGCACTCCCACACCCACCTGCAGGATGTCTGCCATTGCCACCACCCCCTTCTAGGTGTCCCCTGGCTGCGATGCTCCCAGTCTCCACTGGGAGCCACTAGTGTCATGCAGTCCACAGCTCACTCTCCCCAGGAGAGGAGAGCAGTCCTCCAGATGCTCAATCCTCTCCTCCTCGGCCAACCCCCTGCCCCCTGAGTTAACTCCCTAACTCGGGTCACCGGTGTGGCACGAGGTAAGGTGGATGCCTCAGCCCTTAGTGCCACTTGTCCAGCTTTTAATTTTATTTCTAAACCCTTAAAACCACTTCTGAAATGAACAAGTGGAGCCAACTAATGATGTTTAGTAGGGGAGAGAATGCTGTTTACTAGTGTCAGTGCTATACACCATTCTTACAGAAGCAATATGTATTTAAGTTTAAACTTTACTGTTTTCTCTTTCATCTGCACACTCACATCTTGAGTAAACTATACCTTTTCATCCCACTGAACAGTGTTATGAATAGACTATTACTTCTTCATACAAGCTTGAAACATTTTTACCATGCCACCCAAGGGTAGTATAATGCAAGGCCAAATTACAAATGCAATAACACACTTCAGACTTCTGCATTCATGAAACTGAGACACCCTTCAAGTATTTTGAGGAGAACTCAGCCTATCACCTTGTGCCTCACACACCTGAGGAGAAGTGCATTTATCCCTTATCAGATGCATGCCCTGCCATGTGTTGTTTCCCACAGAGAGAGAAGGAAAGAGTGGGGGGCTATATTGCAGTGATCACGCCGGAAAGATGCGCACTGAGCAGATTCTTGACATGTAAACCAAACCAGTTGCATGCTAAAGCACTGCACAGTCATTAAAATGCTAAAACATCATTCAAAATGCAATGAAGCCTCACTTAATGTTAAAAAGGGCCCAAATCAGCCCCAAAGTGGTTGACAGTGTTTCCTTAACATGTTTAGTTTAAGCAATGCCCTTGCCTGTAAGGTTACTCAATCCAGGGTATGCTGGTTTTGCAACTTGCTAAGCTTTTTTGAAGCAAACCAGACAAAAACATGTGCCAAAGAACTGTTAGTATGATTTGTAGTGTTCTGAATAAAATGTAATTTACTACAACCAAGAGGAGTAGCCTTTTGTATCTCAAAATTAAATTCCTAAAACCGGACAGCTAAAGGAGGGGGCTTGTCATGCAATTTTTCCAAGATGTAGCTGGCAAGCTTGACAGCACCCCTCCTCATGTATAATACTGTAGTTACATGCTGCTCCTGTGAAAGCAATTAAGTCTTAATGATACAGTATTATGCAGCTTCACTGTCAAGTTAGTCACATGCCAAAAAGGATAAACCCTGTTGTTCTGAAGTATTTTTAATACATGGTATGGTACAACATGAATTAAAGTGTTTCTGTAAATACTATAGTATCAGAAACTGATATCAAGTAAAAACAAGCATTTGTTAATGCCAAATGTTAGGTTGCTGATATTAGCATTGGACATGCAGGAGTTAGACAGATGGAGAATAGGAGTGGCAGTGAAATATTGAACTCACGTCAACCCCACCTCCACCCTGCAGAGATGGACAGGCACTGGGGTGTGCCTCTGGGTGATTGCCCATAATGCTCATGGCTTTTCACCTCACCCTATCCTTGTAGACACCGACAAGTGTTGAGGTGTGCCTTTGGGGTGTTCGGCTTCACAGTCACCCCATTTCATAAGGACATACACTGAATTGGGTGCAGTATAGGAGAATGTGCTGAAGTCTGGGGCTGAAGAGTCCAAGGCATGCCTCGATGCCTGCCACTGGCTTCGGGGTGAGGGTGGAGGTAGAATGGTGTGAGTATTACAGTTGGTGATCAAAAGGCACACCCCTGATGCCTGTCAACCTGTACAGGGTGGGACGTTATGGTTATAAACCCTAACACCAGGGGTGTTTCTTGGTATTTGCACTACAAATTTTCAACATGGCCTTTTTGTGACCCATGCCTCATGAAAGCATTTGGGACCTCTTCTCATGAACAGTGGCAGAGTGATTTTGTTAATGTGTCCCAAACTTTGAATTCCCACAATGACCGTGCCATTCTATGCCAGATGTGTGAAAACACAGATGGGGCAGGATGTGAAGAATGACAGCTGTAAGAGTCATAGGGAGGTGTGAAGAGATGGAAATGCTGAAAATCTGTAGAGAAAATATTAAAAATGCTCAAAGTTCCGAGAATACATGGAAACTGCACAACACATACTCATACCGCAGTCATTTAGTAGAATTATTTCACCAAATGTTCAACATAGGCATTTTGTGACCTCTGCTCATGACGCTGTCACTATGATTTTCTGAATCTGTCCAGAACATTGATTTCCCACAGCAACCGCGCTGTTGTGCACCAGATGTGCAAATGCATATTTCGGGCAGGATATGAAAAATGATAGCTGTACTGTTCATAAAGAGGCGTAAAAAAAAAAGCCAATGTTGACAATCTGGAGTAAAAATATTACAAATTTGCAAATTTACAAGGGTGCGTGGAAACTGCACCACACGCTTGTACCACAGTCATTTTGACATTTGTCACCAAATTTTCAACACAGGCATTTTAGAACCTCCACTCAAGAACAGTATCACTGTGATTTTCTTAATCTATTCCAAACACTGATTTCCCACGGTGACCGCACTATTCTGTGCCAGAAGTGCAAAAACACATTTCAGCCAGGATGTAAAAAATGACAGCTGCATTGTTCATAAGGAGGTGTGGAAAAATGCCAATGTTGAAAATCTGGAGTGAAAATATTACAAATTCGCGAAGTTACTAGCATGCATAGAAACTGCACAACACACGCTCATAATGCAGACATTTTTTGGAATTTTTTCACCAAATTTGCAACATAGGCTTTTTGAAAGCCCACCTCATGAACAGTGACACTATCATTTCATTAATCTGTCCCGAAAGGTGATTCCACGCAGTAACCATGAAATCACCTTTTGGGACTGAATAATGAGATGACAGTGACTGAATTCATGAGGTGGGGTCCTAAGAACCCCATGTTGAATATTTGGTGCCAAAATTCGCAAAAATGGCCGAGATATG
The DNA here is from genome assembly GCA_016271365.2 of Neoceratodus forsteri. Classification (NCBI taxonomy): domain Eukaryota; kingdom Metazoa; phylum Chordata; order Ceratodontiformes; family Ceratodontidae; genus Neoceratodus; species Neoceratodus forsteri. The sequence continues at coordinate 1,880,601,556 of CM057452.1, forward strand.
TACCAAAGTTGAAAAAAAGAATTTATGCCCTTATACAGCTTACTGGCATTTCTTCAGTTTGCAGTCAGCTTTGAAGAGTGCAGACGTGTTCCTTGTCCACCAAAGATTGTCACGCCGGACTCCGGAGGTAAGTATGGGGTGAGGGGGATGTGGGGAGGTTGGGTGTGCAGAGGGTAAGTGCAAGTTGGGGGAAGGGCATAGGACTCAATGAGGGACCGTTTTCCTTTTGAACAGGATGAAAAAAAAAGACAACACTGGACACTTTTAGCACACTGGGGTGGGCTCCCACTGTGCCACCTGGATGTTTGTTTGGGGGGGACTGGAGCTGACAGGGATTGGGCACCACCATTGGCCATACAGTGTGCTGGATGGGAGGGGGAGAGCATGAGCAGAGGGGGAGTGGGCACCCCCTTGGCACAGAACAAATGGGGGGTGCATCATGCCAAGGATTGGGCTAACCCATTGGCAAATGAATTGGGGAGGGGACATGCCAACAGGGGGATTGGGAACCCCCAAGTTGGCTTACATGGGGACTTTGAGGTAGACAGCGAGAGCTGCCACCATGTTACTTGAAATGTTACACCAGGCAAGGCACTGCCCTGTAATGATGGGTCACTCCCTCATTGCAGCGGTGAATTTGTTTCAAGTTGGTGGCAGGCTGGTTGAACAAGTGTCAGCAGCAATGTGTCACTGCATTGGGGAAAGTGGGCCAAACCTCAAAAGGCAATGGAGGCAATGGCCACCACAGTGCCGCACATCCAAAACCCCACTTCTCTTCTAAACAGTCACGAAACGTTTCTTGTGGATGCGTGCAAGCAAACATAAAAAATGTATATAGTCTGATGAGTAACAAGAAATGCAACATAATAATGCTTTGAGCACACCATTTGCACATGGCATAGAACATTCTAATAGTTTGGTCATATTTTTCTCTTTTACAAATATGCTTACATTTGTTAATTTTATTTTAGATTAAGTCTATAAAAAAACCTTATATGTGTATAGTGTGCCAAGCATAAAAGAAGGTGGTTTGATGTAAATTCTACTTACCTCTGTGATATTTATCATTGTGTCCTACAAAACATTCCTGCTAAGTACTCAGATGGTAAATATGTCCATCCAACTGTAGTTAAGTAACACATGCCTCTTGTTTATCATGGAACAAGGAGTCCATAAACATTTTTTCTTATTCCAACCCCCTCATCCACCCCAACCAAACATGCATTCACACATGTTATTTCTTTTACTCTGTTGCCATTTTTACACCATATTCTCCCATGATCCCTCCCCCTGCCTCTCGTAGAATATCCTTACTTTTTCCTGTATCTCATGCTCTCAGTGGTGCCATCTCCTTCATTCATGACAACCACTCCACAACTAATCACATCCTCACTCAGCTCTCCCAGGAGGATATCTTAGAGGGAAATGTATACTGTGCTGGTTGAAGGGGATTGCAGGGCATGACTTACTATGAAGTAGCAGGCCCAGGGTGAGATGTGCATGCCTCTGATTCATCTGTGTATATATAGATTATTCTACTTGTATGGTCCCACACTCTGTACCTATACACCTGTGCATAATAGATAATGGGTTGAAAACTCGCTTATGTGTCTGTAGAATTGAGGTTTCCAAATTCCCCTGTGCTGTTGTTCCCAAATTACCCTAAACTGGATTCCTTGTTCATTTCACTCTGCTGGATTGTAGTCCATTGAACTCATCTTTGTGTCATATATGGCAACCTGCGCTGGCTTTCGCTAGTCTGAAGTTTTCCTCAGTATCTTGTACTACTTGGTTTCTAATATGATTTAGGGAAGCTCCTTGGTTACATACAATAACTGAATTACTTGTTGTTGCCACTAACTATGCCTGTCACTTGTGTCCCAGCTTGGAAACTGGTACTTCATCCCAAAGTGTAATAGCAACTCTGGGTAACATGCTTTCTTTTATAAGTTTCCACTGAAACAACCTAGGCAACAAGACAATGTGCAATCAGCGCTAGTGACCTTGGATTCTCAGCTGGAGTGCTCACATCGTGGCAATATAGACAACTAGGATGCTGAGCATTCAGATTACATACAGTCCAAATGAACAACCTTTCTGCCACTCTTACTCACCCACCAGCCTTCCTTCTGTGAAACAAACCCTCGAATTGTACTTTACTTCTGTCTGTGCCTGCAACGTACATTTGTTGAATGGCTTTCTTCTTCAGATACCATGTCTCCCTTTTCAATTATATATTTTCTGTACATATTTGGATAATCACCTGTATTTTAACTGTATTGTAATGATTTATGTTTAATATAAAATAAGGTCTGGTCAATTCTGTCATCTCATCGGTCAAAAGCCATCACATGGTATTTCATTAAAATAGCATAATATTCATACAGTCATGTATTAATTGAGGGGCTGGGCTTCTAAAATGAGTGCTAAGAATCCTGCATCCTGGTTAGCTGAAACTAGCTTGTGCCCATTAGATTGAGACAGCACCCCTATTTCCACTTCATTGATTCATTCTTCAAGTATTTTCTACTGTCCTTTAAGACTGAGGCTATCTAGCATCTAACAGTGAACCTGTTTTGGTTGCTGTACCCTGTTGTCTATGAAAATCACACTGATAAACACATCTAAAACACTGCCCCCATTCAGATGTGGATGATCCCTTCTGTTTAGCCCGCCATCGTCCTAGAATGAACAACAGTCTTCCATAAACCTGAAGTCCTCCTCACCACACAAACCATTTAACTACATGTTAAACTCCAGAATATGTTCCTTCCTGTTCTTCAGTGCACATGGAAAGGGTAGTGCCTCTAAGAAGGCTACTGTATCTGCAGTTTTTTAGCTTGATGCCTAGCTCCCTGAAACTTTCCTTAACATGATCTACACTATACTGTGCTAGATCATTGATTTGACCCTGAAGAAGCCAGAAGGTGAAGGAAGGAAACATATTCAATTCAGTGCTTCAGAGTAACTAGTAACTGGTATTTTTCTTTTAAACTTGGATTGTAGGCTTGTAGTGACACTATACTTTCTTTCTGTGTTGTCTTTACTTATAATTGTTTTTGGGCTGTTGAAAATTTAAAAAATAGTGGTGGTGTAATTCTGTGCTGTCTTTAATTGCTGCAAATTTTATCTTGGCTTGTCTGACTGTCCTGTAGCTGGGTGAAGGGTGTTAATTGTCTGGCCTCTGACCTCAGCTACGTGATAACTGGAGGTGGGGCTTAGTCACAGTTAAAGCAGCAAACAGAAGTTCATCTTCTCAGAAGAAGCCAGAAGGTGAAGGAAGGAAACATATTCAATTCAGTGCTTCAGAGTAACTGGTAACTGGTATTTTTCCTTTAAACTTAGATTGTAGGCTTGTAGTGACACTATACTTTCTTTCTGTGATGTCTTTACTTATAATTGTTTTTGGGCTGTTGAAAATTTAAAAAATAGTGGTGGTGTAATTCTGTGCTGTCTTTAATTGCTGCAAATTTTATCTTGGCTTGTCTGACTGTCCTGTAGCTGGGTGAAGGGTGTTAATTGTCTGGCCTCTGACCTCAGCTACGTGATAACTGGAGGTGGAGCTTAGTCACAGTTAAAGCAGCAAACAGAAGTTCATCTTCTCAGAAGAAGCCAGAAGGTGAAGGAAGGAAACATATTCAATTCAGTGCTTCAGAGTAACTGGTAACTGGTATTTTTCTTTTAAACTTAGATTGTAGGCTTGTAGTGACACTATACTTTCTTTCTGTGTTGTCTTTACTTATAATTGTTTTGGGCTGTTGAAAATTTAAAAAATAGTGGTGGTGTAATTCTGTGCTGTCTTTAATTGTTGTACATTTCATTTCCACCCTTCCCCAACTCTTAATTATATGCCCTGATAAATCTGATTGACAGAGCTAAACACAGGGTATAGTAAGAGGTGTGAAGTAGGAGGGCATAAGGGGAAGAAGACCACCCTCAGCACGACAAGTTTTTGACTCATTTATTTATTTATTGGTTTCTTTTTCCTTAAAAAAATATATATCTGAGGATCAGTTACAGGATTTTTAGTACTGTAAATAAATAAAAAGAGAACTAAGAGAGCTTCAGTAGCAGATAAGTAGTGGAACTGCAGTATAATGTGGGGAGTGGTGCAATGCAGTGGCTGTGGGGCAGCCATATTCAGGCAGACCTTCTGGACACTGAGGTGCTGCCCTATCTGCATGCATCTCTCAGACTGCGGGATGAGGTAGCCAGACTCAGAGCGGAAGTAAACTGGGTCAGGAGTACCATCACCCCTGTCCAGGAACCACCCAGTCCAAGGCAGCTGCCTCAAAGGATGCCGAGAACGAGGAGCACTTGGATGACAGTGGGCTCAGGGAGGGTTAGAGCAGTCAGGCAGAGGCACATCCCAGATCCTATTCCTCTCAAGAACTCATATGCCACACTGGCAAATGAGGACAACCAAATAGAGGTACCCAGGGAAGTGGAAGGAAAGGATGGAGGTTAGGCAAGGAGGTGACCTCAGTGGGGAAAGCAGTGGACCCCAGAGGAGGAGGAAGTGAATCCTGGTTGGGGACTCCATCATAAGAGGGATCCAGCTAGGAACACAGGAGGAGGAGGACAGGGAGGTGAGGTGCCTACCAGGTGCCACGGCATGGAGGGATGGAAGGAAGATACTGGGGATCACTGGGAAGGCAAGACAGGAGGGTGAGCTGGATGTCATTGTCCACCTAGGTACTAATGACTTGGCAAATGGGGAGCCAAAGGAAGTTCAGGAAGAGTTTAGGAAACTGGGGAGGGGTCTCAAGCAAGTAGCTACTTCTGTCACTTTCTCAGAAGTACTACCTGTGAGAGGCAAGGAGAGCATAGAGTGCATGCACCAGGAACTTTAACTCATGGTTGAAGAACTGGTGCTGTGAGGAAGGGTTTGATTCATTGGTGACTGGGGACCCATCTGGAGGGATGGAGGTTTGTTCAAGCCTGACGGCCTGCATCCATCCTGGAGGGGAATCCAGCACTAATAATAAGTTTAAATGCTACATTGAAGCATTTAAACTAGCAAAAGGGGGTGGCAGGCCAGCAAGGATGATACCTACTTGCTCACCCCCCACAGCTAGTAATGGAACCAGTGAACCAGAGGAGTGGCTATCTCTGCAAAGCAGTGTGCAAAAAATGGAGATTAGTGTCCAAAAGGTGGATAAGCAGAAAAGGGGCAAAATTCAGCAGAAGGGCAGACAGCAAGGAGAACCAGGGATAAATGACAACCAAGGAAGGGGCTGGAGTAGAACAGTGAAGCAGTCTAGGGAGGTCAAATCATGGAAAGTCATGTGTCAAATGCCAGGAGCCTTAGCAACAAGATGGAAGATCTGGAGGCTGTCATGGTACAGTCAGACCTGGACATTGGGCCATCACTGAAACCTGGTGTAATGATAACCATGACTGGGAGATGGCCATACCTGGCTACAACATATTCAGAAGAGACAGAGCAGGCAGGAAGGAGGAGGGGCACTGTATGTGAAAAATGACATAAGGGCCACACAGATCCAGGAGGAACAAAATGGGGAGAGATACTGTGGGTTAAGCTGGAAAGGAAAATGGGCCAGCCATCCGCACAGGTGTGGTCTATAGACCACCAGCCCAGGAGGAAGAAACAGATAGGAGTTGATGCTAGCCATCCAAAGGATGGCAGACAAGGGTGAGGTAGTACTGGTTGGAGACTTCAATATACCAGACGGGACTGGAGCATCCCAGCAGCAGCATCAACTAGAGCAGATTTATCCTGACTCCTTCAGGGTGCCTTCCTCAAGCAACTGGTCATGGAACCAACTCAGCAGAAGGCAATACTGGACCTTGTGCTCACAAACAGGGACAGTGTGATGGGGTAACAGTGGGGAGCACCTGGGTAACAGTGACCACCAGTCATTGTGGTTTGAAATCACAGAAGAGCAGAACCAAACCACACAAAAACACGTATCCTGGATTTTAGGGGCAGACTTTGGGAAAATGGGGAGATGCTTGAAAGAGGCATTAAGGGAATGGGACAGGAATCAGGGATTGAGGAACAGTGGCAGTATTTAAAATGGGGATTATAAGAACAACAGAATTATGCATTAAGCAGGTTAGCAAGAGGAAAAGAAAGAGGAGACCATTATGGTTTTCCAAAGAGGTAGCAAAGAAAGTGAAAGCCAAAAAGATTGCATTCAGGCATACAAAAAGACACAGGCAGAAGGGGATAGGGAGAAGTACCAGGAGAAACAAAGGGAGGCAGGAAGTCAGTAAGGGAAGCCAAAGCTCAGACAGAAGAACACATTGCAAAATCAGTGGTTAAAGGGGACAAAACCTTTTACAGGTACATAAGGAAAAAGAAGGACAAAGGGAGGGATAGTGAGACTGAAGGGGAGGATGGGAGCCGCGTGAGGATAACAACAGTAAAGCTGACATATTGAACAGGTATTTCTGCTCAGTCTTTACTAAGGAAGAGGGGATAATGGGTCTGAAGGGAGTACAAGGGTGAGAATGGTGCAGAAATGGACACAAGTCCCTTTACACGAGAAAGGGTCCTGAAGGAACTGGAAGTAATAAGAGCTGATAAAGCAATGGGGCCAGATGGGGTGCACCCAGGGTCCTTAAAGAACTAAGAGAGGTGGTGGCTGAACCTCTGGCTATCCTGTTCAGCCAATCACTGGAAACAGGGAGGTATCCAAAGACTGGAGGACAGCAGATGTAGTCCCTTATACAAAAGTGGGAACAAAGAGGAAGCAGGGAACTACAGACCAGTCAGCCTCACCTCGTAGTGGGAAAGATCATGGAAGCACTACTAAAGGAGAGATTGGGAACATCTGGTTGTCAATGGACTACAGGACCCAAGGCAGCATGGTTTCACCAGGGGAGGTCATGTCAGACCATCCTCATTGAATTTTGACTGGGTGACTAGGAGGTTGATCAGGGAGGCAGTGGACATGGCCTATCTGGACTTCAGCAAGGCCTTGACACTGTGCCACATAGAAGACTATTACACAAACTGGGAATATGGGTGTGGGCAGGACAGTAGTGTGGTGGGTAGGTAACTGGCTGGGTGGCAGGACACAGAGGGTGGTGGTAAATGGCTGTCACTCCACAGAGGGAAGAGTGACCAGTGGGGTACCACAGGATCAGTGCTGGGACCGGTCCTATTCAACATCTTCATCAGTGACATTGCACAGGATATAGAAGGCAGAATTTCACTGTTCGCTGATGACACAAAGCTCTGTAACAGAGTAGACACACCAGAGGGTGTAGACAGAATGAGAAGGGACCTGCAGAAACTTGAAGAATGGTCAAGGGTTTGGCAGTTGAAATTCAATGCAAAGAAGTGCAAGATAATGCATATGAGCACAAAAACCTGGCACAATATATCAGTTGGGGGTGAGGATATAGCATGCACCAAGCAGGAAAGGGATCTTGGGGTTATCATCTCTGATGACCTCAAGGTAGGGAAACAGTGTGACAAGGCAGCAGGTAAAGCAAATAGGATGCTGGGATGTATAGGCAGGGCATCACCAGCAGGAAAAGGTAGGTCATAATTCCGCTATACAAGACACTAGTGAGGCCCCACCTGGAGTACAGTGTACAGTTCTGGAGACCATACCTACGTAAGGACATAGACAGGGTAGAGAAGGTTCAGAGGAGAGCAACAAAGATGGTGCATGGGTTGCATCACAAGTCCTATGAAGACAGGTTGAAGGAACTGAACATGTACTCCTGGAGGAGAGGAGGGAGAGAGGGATATGATAGAGACATACAAGTATCTTACAGGGAGGAACAGGGTGCAGGAAAACACTATTTTTAAGCGAAAAGATGTTTCAGGACTAGAGGGCATGGGATGAAGTTGAGGGAGGACGATTCAGAGGAAACATGAGAAAGAATTTCTTCACAGAACGGTGGTGGACAAGTGGAACACCCTGCCAGAGGAAGTGGTGGGGGCTGAAACAATCACGGGATTTAAGAATGCATGGGATAGACATAAAGGAATTCTAGAGGTCAGGGGTAAGGGGAAATAGACTTCTAGGAAAACAAACTGAACTTACAAGCTCAAATGGGCAGACTAGGTGGGCCATAGGCCCTTATCTGCTGACACTGTCTATGTATCTATGTATCTATGTATTTCTAGGTTTATCTACTGTCTATTACTGTCTGCCATCCCCTCTCTCTACTCTAATAAAAATCTCCTGCTTTGAAATTACTGTTACAGATGTCAGCCCTGTGAGGAATACAATGAATCTTTCCCCCAGTGTTGAGCGACTGACCAGCCTCCAAGTCCCTCTAACTATAGTGTCCCCAGTCACTATCACCTTGTTACTCTGCTTTCTGTCCTTGATTACTGCCCTACCACCAGGCACATCTCTCTTGAATGTAGCCTCCTCCCTAGGAGTACTGAATGCCCTCATATTGTTTGGACTGTCATCTCATGTCTTCTCTGCTACAATGCCAAAGCAGTTCAGAGTGTGCACCCACAAGAACAGTATCCTGCCAGAATTAAAACCTCCCTCTGGAACTTCCTGAAGGGCCCCTCCACTTCTCCTTGCACCTCGTTGCCTTGTCCCACACTACACTGGCACGTAGGACTTCCGCGCCTCTGGACCACTGCACTTACTCTCCTGACTACCTGGCCAAGCAATGACTAACTGGGTTAACACTCATTGTCTATATGCAGCCTAGCGCTTAACTCCCCGGGCCATCTGCAACCACCCCCGGGCTGATGTGTTGCTTCTGTACTGACTGTCATTTCTTTATGTCTTCTGATACTCCTCTGTATGTAAAAATTATATTCAGCCACCTCACTGTATGAAAAGATGTACCAGTCACTTCACTGTATGTATAAGCTGTATTACTCACTGTACTTATAAAATTCATGTCTGTAACTCTCCCGGGTTGCACCTAAAAATAGGCACATGGATGACTAGTGTGACTTACCCGGTAAACGAAAGCAAATAAATAAATAAATAATGCTGGACCAGAGTATATCTACCAATGGGTCTGACTATATTTCAACCCCACCCCCTTTTCAGTTATCCCCCTTCCCTCAACTACCTTTTCTCCCTTCCATCCCTGGTTTTGACTTTCCCACATGTGTTCCAAGCTGGCAACAGACTCTGTGAAGACCATTTCTTTTAGCAATGCATTCTATTTCTTCACAACCCATTTTATAGAAAAATAACTTTGTTACATCCCCCTAAAGCTCCCCCCACCACACACACACCAGTATCCATCCATGGCCTCGTCTTACACTGTCATACTGTAAGTCTTGTGAACAGGGTACTTCTGTCTACTTTATTATTGCTCCTTAGGTACTTCAATGATCTCTATCAAAATCTAATGGCATTCTATTGAGTGGAATGGGAAGGGGATGAGTGAGCACACACTTCAAAACTCCTCTCTCTTCTCATTGTCGTCCTCTACAACCACTTGCTGTTCTCTATTAATTAAAACAATTAAAATGTGTATGTAAGATATAAATAAAATTACACAAACCTTTAAAATAATGTCATAGACGGATGGCAAAATGTCATGGAGGTTAATGTAATGCCCTAGACTTAATTGATTTCTTATGTTTTATGTGTTTCTAGATGTATTCTGTTTTGGGAAGGGAGCATTATTACAGTATGTAATGGGAAAATAAAGGAGGCCTGAAAGAATATAGTCTTTAGCAAGAAGATACAGTAGGGACTACACTGGTGTATCAGCCGTAAGATCAGAAATGAATATTAACTAGAGCTGTGCAGAAAGCGGAATTCTGCCAGCATTATCAGTGCAGAATGGCTGTTTCGCTTCCAAAATGCTCTTCAGAATTTCTTTTTAATTCCACAGAATTCCAAACATTGTGTCTATATAGACTGCAGAATTACGTGATCTGTGGAAGGTTTGTGGAATGTGAATCCACAGTTTACATAAACAGCACAATATTATTCCACAGTTATCATTACCCTTTTCAAAATTTCTGAATTTTATAGAATTAGGTGGAATTTATGAAACTGCACAGAGTTTTGGCAGAGTTGAAATTTGAAAATGTTACATGGTTCTAATATTAATAATTAGAGTAGCTCACCACTTGGTTAGGGCAGTCTTAATGTGTTGCAGACTATGTGACACCACAAACATTAATAATCCACAGCAGTATTCATTGCTGACCTGAAGGCTTTTATTACCTGTATCATGGTACCACATGCCAATTACTGCATTGGAATCCAAAGTAGTTTGGTTGAATTCTTGAAGATTAATCAGATTTACTTGTCTGAACTTAAAACTAAAGAAAATGTGCTAATGGCCAACTTTACTTATCCTTACTGGTCAGTGGGCAACCCCCTCAACGTACACCTGACTGAGTTAAGCCTGTGTTACAGTTTCCTCATTTCCTCATGACCATCAGTACATTAATAAATTAATTGGAGAGATAATATGATTAGCCTCAGTGTATTCATGGCCACACTCTCAGGTGAGAAATGCAGTCCACTAGGTCCTTTAACATTGGCTATTTCCATACTTTAGCTGAGATTAGGGTAATGTGGTCACTGGGATAGACCCAGAATGGCCCCAGTAGATATGGGGCTGCTGAAAGACTCTGGGTTGAGTGCAGAGGAGTGTGCAGACTATTCTAAGCCCAAAAGTGAGTAAACTGTGTTGTAGACCTGTGCTTTGCACTATTTTATTAAAATGAATCTTTTCTGGTGACTGAATGCTTAGTAATGAATATTGAGTATTTGCGGACCTGTGCATGAATACTTACTGAATACACCCAAAATATACCCACAGACTTTATTATATTGGTCAATTTGATAACAAAGGGCGCACATCAAAAATCGATATACAATTCCCTTATCAGATATTCTCCTGCTCCCAGCACATTCTACTCGCTTCTGTCCTGGGATTACCACACCTTCTCCACCCCCACACCCACTCCTCTACTGGTTAAGCATCCTTCCCCTGTTGCCTCCCCCTGCTCAGGAACCAGCTCCCTTCTCATCTCCACCTGTCCCCCTCTCTCCTTGCCTTTAGACTTCACCTGAGGCAACTACCAACACCATCTTGCTCCTGCTGTCCACTCTAACTCTATATAATTTTTTTCCTGCTTCAGTCCTCCAGATGCTGCCCTTTTGTTACATTGCACTTTCACCTGCTGCAGAAATGGTCCTGTGCTTACTGTGGTTCACTGGCTGCCTTTTCACTCCTACCACTGCTTCCTTGTACACCCATCTCCACCAAAGCCTAATATGTTTCCCCCTTCTTTTATGACTACTCACCTATCCCCAGCTGCTACAATAATGTACCTCAATTCTGTCCCTGCCTTTTTGCTACTTCCCCAGAGTTGTTCCAACTCCTCTGTGTTGAACTTGCTAACGTTTGACTTGTATCTTTGTATACTGTACTGCACTTGTAACATGTTTCTGTTTTTTTATGCTGCTCCCCGACTTGCACCTGGAAATGAGCCCTGGTTCAGTGTGCCTTTCCCAATTACTAACTTTTAAATAAATAAATATTATCTTCCTGAGTTCAATGTGCTGTCCTATGCAACTTAGGTCTGTGGTTCTCAAGGTCAAAATCCTGATGGTCTCAAAGGGCCTCAAAGTGCAGCCATCAGAACTTACTGCTGGCCTCACTCCTTATTTTTTCACCCAAACCCTCTGCTCTACCCCAGCCCCTTGATAGAACACATTTTGTTTCACACAGTATATATTAAATCCCTGATATATTTTTCATTTGATATGTATCTCCTATGTTTGTTTAAAGATAAGAAATTGTACATTTCATTACCTTTGCAGTTGGGGCTCTAAAGAACACTGTGGCCACACACAACTGTGTTGGTGTTTGCCTGTGGCCGCAGTGGCCTCAATTGAGGAAAAAGCTGCTTTAGGTCCGACTTCACTAGGTCTCTTAGAAGAGGGCAAGGACCTCATTTGCTTGAGTTCCCAAGAACTATCCTGTTGGGATGTTTCCCAGAGGGAGAATTTTCCTGCAGCCAGTACTCTTGTAAAAATATGACTATTAACCTGCATCCTGCATGTCCATTGAACCATTATGATAAAAATAATTATTATAAATTGTGGAAAGATGGGGGACAAGAAACAAAAAAAATGCAATTAAAGAATATAAAATACATGTAGGAAAAGTCATGCCCTGGATGAAATGGCTACATTTGTGGTATTTCATTTGATTAATTAGTGTCTTACTTTGTTTTAGATTAGATTTAGAAATAATGTTCACTTGCCTCAGTCTAAATAGATAGGACCCTGTAAAAGAAATTGTTAAGAGTCAAATCAGGAAAAAAAAGTTAATACTAGCCTATTCAAGTCAGTTGGCTGACATGTTTCTTGTTTAACACATTAAACTGCATGCTCACAAAATTGGTCATTTGTTGGGTCCATGTACACTGTATATATTTGTATTCATCTGCTCTAGATACCAGAAAGAGTCCTCTTTCCTCCATGCAAAGTTTAATGTAAATCTGGCAGCAGTGTACCATAGTGTTCATCAAGCTTGTGTCAATTGTGCGTCCCTTGTGGTTCTTTTCTGAATGCCGTTTGACTCTCTGAAACTTATAAATCTTGTCTCAGAGCATTCTTAAGAAGTGTGTCCTAAGCTGTTATTCTTCCTTGTTTGTAATATAAATGCCATAAAAAAAACAGAAAGGGCCTGCTAGAAAAATGGCTTGGTTCCTGTGAGGAATTTTGTCTGAAGTGGTAGAATCACTCATTCAAATGAAAAGTGTTGGCACTCTGCCTGCCTTTTGTATATGCAGCCTTTTTTCAAAAGAATTCAGTTTCTCTGTAAACCATTTTGTTTGAGTTGTGTATGCTTATTCAGTGTAACTAAATGCACTTTATGGAATAGATCCAGAGCCTAATAACATCAATGAAATGAATACCTTTTCATAAAACAATCACCTTTTAAAGCTCATGATACAGTTCATCATCAGGCTAGCATGATATCCTAAAAATGTTGTCTTACCGGTCCTAGCAGTCAGCAGGAATACAGAAGGTTGCTAGGTGAGCTATTACAAGCAAGGCACAAATCCACCCAGTTACAGAAATGTGCTCAACAGCACAATCTCTTTTGTCAGACTTGTAATCCATATTTTATGACAGGACTGTGCTGTTTTCACCTGCATAACTTGCTCTTTGAAACTGTCTGGTCTGAGCCTTGGAATCCAATTCTTGACTGGAACAAGGCCACTCCCATTACCCCAGCACCTCTTTGCCGATGTCCCCCACACTACAACCAAAGGCAGCTGCATTATGGTTTTTATTACATTCATGTCTGGCACCCTTTCCACTATAACGTTAGTTTCACATATATTCTGTGAGAGCAAGAATAGTGAGGTGAAGCTGTGCTGCTCAAATCTGACCCCAAAAGATGCAAGTAAGACCACTCTTATAGAAACATGAAAATATCTAAACATAGTTATTGATGGTAGAAGAAGGCCTCGTGACCAATCTACAATAGTCTGCCCAATGAACAATAGTGGTAAGAGTTCCAGACCCAGTCATATTATAAGTGTACAGGGGTGCTAGGAGGGCATCTTATGGATATACAGTAAGAGCGCCACCTCATGCATTTCTAGGGCAAGAGAACTGTGAACCAATGATAAGCAGTGTTGGTGCTCTAAGGACACAAGAGATGACACTCTTATATCCCTAAGAGGTCCTTCTAGTGCCCCAATAAACTTATTGTAGATTGTGCCACTGTTTTTCCTAAATACTCTTTTTTGGTCCTTTTCTGAGCACTGGCCAGAAGCTCATTAGGCAAGAACAACACATGAGACAGTGTTATGGAAATAATAGTACCTCACACACAACCAAAGGAAGCAATTTGACTGGTCACGAGCATCCCATTACACTCCCACTATTTATGATAACACCTTATGGGTCACCTGAAACTAGGTCAAACAGATATACCTGCATTATTTGAAGATTTCTTTTAAATAAGCAGCTGACATTTAGACCAGCTGAGGAACACACTAGATAACAATACACTATGCTCAAAAGTTACTTTTCCCTATGTAAGCGTAGTCGCTCTCACAGAATGTACATGGAGTCTGACTTGTTGAGACTAGTAAGAGACATACTAGGGATTTATAATCTTTTATGTGCACAGTCAGGAGCCATCTACCTACAGTATACTAAAGCAGAGCTACACCAAACTAATAGGTAGCTTTGTTACCAACTCCCCTACTCAAATTCCCCACTACTCCCTGTACTCTGCCCTTTCCATCTCTCCCCTACCTTCATGCTGCCAGTTCCACTGGGCCTCCTTCATACTGGTTTTGGTCCCACCCCTTCTACCTATTTTCACTCCTATCTCTCCCAGTTCCCTCTGCCTCATATTCCCTCCCCTCCTGGGATCCTTGCACCTACTCCATTACTCAGCCTCACTCCTCTGCTAGGCAGTCAGCCTTCTCCTATCATCTTCCCTCTATCTGGAATCTGTTCCACTATTCCCTCTGTCTCTCCCACTCCCCTGGCTCCCTTAGGCACCAGCTAAAACTTCTCCCCACCTCATCTGCTCCTGTCACCCCACTCTTGACCCTTCCCTGTAGGAGCCCATACATTTCATGATGTTGGGCCTCTTCCTTGGTTCTGCCTTAGCCTGTGTCAGGCTCCTTACCTTTCTTCTTCTACACTGCCATCTCTCCCCTGTGGTGGTCTCTCTATTGGTACTTTATAGTTGCTCACTGTGCCTTGCTGATTTTATTTGCACTTGTACAATGTCATATTGTACTTTGATTGCACTTTCTTTGTACCAAACGTAGATATCTTGTATGTTTTATTGTATCCCCTGTGTCCTTCCCCCAGGTCACACCTGGAAATGAGCTTTGCCTCAGTGTTCCTTTCCTGGTTACCAATTTTCAAATAAATAAATAAATAAATAGTCTCCGGATGGGTGAAAACTCGGCTATTGTGCAGTGATTACTGTATATCTTGCATACAGAGGGTTGCACTGGGCAACACTTGAGGATGAGGGTAGGCTTTTCATACTGTAGGTACATGACAAATTATTTCCACCTTCATGGCAAAGTATTTGTGTGCATACAGCAGTTGCAAGATACAACTTTTTGAATTTAGATCATATCCTTTATAATTTAATATAATCTGCAATGGGTAGCATTTATAAAATACACTTTTATGCTAACTTAATGGAGTGTCTAAAAATATCTGGTATTCCCTTGCAATGCAGAATGTACAGGCAAAGAAGTTATCAGACAAAAATGTCATTAGGCTTTAGCCAAAACATCAAAATGGTGTGACATTCACATTCCAAGTGACAGAAATAGTTGTAACACTTGGTCTCACCTAAACAGTGAAGAGGATCATTGTGATACATTGAATCACAGGGAGCTAAGGTTGGCGCAGGGCATTAAAGGAGGGGAAAAGGACTTTTTAGATATGTGAGGAAAAAGGAAGTGCAGGGACCAAACAGTGTGCTCAAGAGGGTGGGGGGTGGGTGGAAAAGCATGCAGAACAAGCAGACACTGAATGAATACTTCTACTCTGTGTTCACACAGGAGAAGGGAGGTCCGCTACCTCTGTGAACTGAGAAGTTGGAGTCGGGGGAGGGATGGCTGACAGAATGATTGAGGAGAGTAGAGTACTAGAGGGTCTGAAGATGCTAAGGATGGACAAGGCACCAGGTCCTGATGGAATTCACCCCAGGGTGCTGAGCGAGATGGCAGAGGTGTTGGCCAGGCCACTGACGGACCTGTTCAGCACCTCTCTGGATGTGGGATGCATGCCAAAGGACTGGAGGATGGCCCATGTGGTGCCTATTCACAAAAGCAACCCACAGGATGAGTTGGGCAACTAGCGACCTGCCAGTCTCAATCCCATAGTGTGCAAACTTATGGAGATGATACTGAAGGGGAGAGACTGGTGTCATTTCTTGAGGGGAATGACAACCAGGATGGGTGGCAGCATGGGTTCAGCTCAGGAAAGTCTTGTCAGACCACTCTAATAGAATACTATAGACTGGATAACAAGAGAGCTGGATAGGGGCCATGCTGTGAACATCCTATATTTGGACTTCAGAAGGCCTTTGATTCAGTGCCTCATGGCCAGCTAAGGGGGAAACTGAATGTCGTGGGGGTGGGAGTGAAGCTGGCAAACTGGATTAAGAACTGGCTGAGGGGGAGGTTGCAACGGTGGTGGTGGTGGTGGTGGTGGGGGAACGCTCTACTCCTAGGCTGGTGATGAGTGGAGTGCCGCAAGTCTCTGTGCTGGGTCCAGTGTTGTTTAGGCTTTTCATATCAGATATATCACATGGATTTGGGAATAGGATCAGTCTGTTCACAGACAATACTAAGATGGGGTGGTAGTGGATGAAGAGGACAGGTGGAAACAACTACAGGGGGACCTAACCAAACTGGAGGAGTGGTCAGTGGAGCGGCAGCTGGTCTTCAACACGAAGAAGTATAAGGTTATGCACTCTGGGGCCAAGAACAAGAGGACCGAATATTGGTTGGGAAGTGAGACTGGGGGTCAATAAGGAAAAGAAGGACTTGGGGGTGCTGGTAACAGGGAGCATGAGCAACTCTGCTCAATGCAGGAAAGCTGCAGCCAAGGCTAACAAGATGCTGGGTTGTATCACTAGGGGATTCTCGCTCCGGCATAGGGAAGTGATCCTGTCCCTATACAGGTCCTTGGTCAGGCCGCACTTGGAGTACTGCATGCAGTACCGGTGCTTGTATCTGAAGAAGGATATTAGGCTGTTAGAAGGGGTGCAGCGTAGGGCAACAAAAATGTTATGGGGGATGAAAGGAAAAACCTACGAGGACAGGTTAAATGAGTTGAGTATGTACACCCTGGAGGAGAGAAGGGAAAGGGGGGATATGACTGAAACGTTTAAGTACTTGGGGGGGTCAACAAAACTGGTGCTGATGGGGTATTTAAGCTGAGAAAGGGGAAGGACATGAGAGGGCATGGGCTGAGATTTATTTTATTTATTTAAAATTTGGTGACCAGGTAGGCCCACTGAGTCTTGAAGGTCCCTTTTTTCAGGGGTGACCCAGGATAACAATACATATTTTCATACAGAGAAAGACTTGGGTTACAGAGTAGTTTCAGGAGTGTGAGCAGGTTACAGCCATGGTTATCATCATGCATTCATCCTTACAAATATGTTGACAGCAGAATTAACAAAAGGTGCAGAAGAAATGTAATTTTACATGGTAAGCTCATCATTTACTACTGGCTTGGTTCAGTGGAAGGTTATCTGTGGTACTATGCCTAGAGGGAAGCACCATGGAACCTGATAAGGTACTTGGAGGATCTGGATGATAGAAGGATAGAAGCAAGTGGGGGGGTCATGAGCCATGGCAATGACAAGTGCTAGTATCAGACATATAGGCTTTGAGTCTGGTGCGGAAGTTCATCAGTGAGGAAGCTTCCTGCACTAGGGGTGGGAGTTTGTTCCACAGGTAGGGGGCTGAGTAGTAGAACGACCTGCCACCAGCGTTAGTCCTGACTCTGGAAACTTCAAGAAGTGTATGTCCATATGTCCATAGGCTCCTGGGGTTATGTTTGAGTGCGATAGTTCCAGCGATGCTGGGTGGAGCTGAAGGGCTGAGTAGCTTGAAGGTCAAGCAGAGCAGGAGGTAGTAGAGATGAGAGGTCACCGAGGGCCAGCATAGCTGGGTAAGTGTGTTACAATGGTGCCTTCATGAGTGGTCCTGGGTAGCAAACCGGGCTACCTTGTTATACAGGATTTGCATCTTGGTGATGGAGGGGGGAAGATTTAGATGGGGAGGAGGAGACATTACTTCATAGAAAGGGTGGTATCGAGGTGGAACGCACTACCAGAGGGGGTGATTTCATGAAAACGGTGGATGATTTTAAAAGGGCATAGGACAGGGCATGGAGGGTCTGGGGACAAGTGCAGAGAACTTCCTGAAAGAGAGAGGGGGGCAGCTGCAATGTAGGGGTGATAGCTGCACACTCAAGCAGACTTGATAGACCATGAGGCCTGTTTCTGCTGGCATATTCATGTTTGTATGTATGTTCGTATGAATTAGTAATATTTTCTATCAAAGAGTATATTAGAGTACCTTCACACAGTTGGTTTCACTCAGGCTTGGTAACTGAACAGCTTGGTTTTTGGTGGGTTTCCTGTTTGTAAAAATTATAGGACAATGGTTGTGATGAAAAAGGGACAAGGGCCCTACTTTTTCCTTTTTTACAGAGGTTCACTTTTCTAATTCACTGAAACATTCCAGCTAGTTGTTTTATTCCTTTGGACTTTTTCAGATATAACTATTTCTATGTAAAATTACATATATTCTGATAATGCAAAGCATTGGGAGATGTATATGAAAATCAACATGAAAGAGTGTGCTTCATCTGTAATAGCCATGGGGCAGGATGAACCAGTCCTATATTTTGGTCATACTGATTTGGGTCATCGTGAAGCCCAAAACAGGAAAGTAATCTAAAAGTCAAAGAACCTCAGTAAAAAATTATCAGAAAGGGCATTGGCAATAAAGCCAGATTTCACAAAAATGTAAAATTACACATATCCCCATAATGCCAAGCATCATGTGAAGTATAAGCAAATCACAATGAAAAGGTTTAGACTGATCCCACTTCAAGCAAACGTGTATGGTGCGAAACAGCCTCTCACACATTCTGCAAAGGCAGAAAATGGAAGACACAGATACTGTACATGTTTCATCCTACACAGAAATCATCAGTGTACCTCAACTGTGACAGCCCAGGGGAAAGGTGAACCAGTCCCCTCCTGCATCCCCTATTGACTCAGCCCTTACCTATTTCAGTTTCAAATTCCTGGACATCCGGGATCTCCACACTCCCCTCAGGAACACAAGGGTGAGGGGGTACCACCGTACCTGGATCTCAGCAGAACTGCTAGCCTGCCTGCGTGCTTGTGATCATGTGTGGAGGGTGCAAAGAGCCTGCAGCTCCCCTGTAGACTTCCACAGGTACTGCACCCTTTGAAATGCATGCACCAGGACTATTAGACTCACCAAGGCTGAGTACTTTTCTGCTTCCTTTCAAGCTAATATCACTTATCCTTCCATATTCTGGAAGGTCATCCATGCCCTCTTCTCCTCACCTACTCAGCCTCCCATACCTTTTCTCAGGGTAGACAGAACCTCCAGTTCTTCCCCCCCCATGGCTACTGAATTTAATATCTTCTTCACCTCCTGCTCTTCTTCTCGTCTCTCCTCTCTCCCCTCCCCCTCCCCCTCTGTACTACCCTTCCCTTTCCTCTCCTCTATCTCTTTCCTTCTCCTTCTCATTCTCCTTCTCCTTCTCTTTGATATCCCCATCAGACATCCTCCAGGACCTCCTTTTCCTAAACCCTGCCAAGGGCAAGAGCCCTGACCACAAACTTCTTCATCTCTCTGCCCCAGCTATTGCCTCCCCACTTGCCTCTCTCCTAAACCTCTTGTTCTCCCTAGCCTCCATCCCGGCTGCTTGGAAGCACGCCATGGTCATACCACTTCCTACGGGGTGGTGACCCATCCAATCCTGGAAAATACTACCCTATCTCCTTGCTTCCCATACTTGCAAAACTACAGGAGCACATAGTACTATCCCAGCTCTCCCCTTACCTCAACTAATCCTCCTTCTTCATTCCCATCCAGTCTGGTTTCCATAAATTCCATTCAACCTCTGCCTCCTCCCCTCCTACGGCTTACTGACTCCACCCTCACAAGTATGGATCAGGACCTTATCACCACTGCAATCTTTGTTGACCTAGCCAAGGCTTTTGACACAGTATCACACCCTCTCCTTCCTAATGTACTCACAGCAGCAGAGCTATCTGCTCCCGCCACTGGATGGTTCCATTCCTACCTTGAGGGTAGGACCCAATCAGTTAGGGTAGATGAGTCCCTATTCTCCCTGACCCATCAAGATTGACGTCCCACTAGGCTCTGTCCTTGACCCACTTCTCTTTTCTATTTTCTTAAATGATCTCCCTGCTATCTGCACCTCTACATCCATTCACATGTACGCAGATGACACTGTCCAGTACACCTCTGGCCCCTCCCTTTCTGATGTGGTGACCAGACTCTAGCTGGACTTTGACAATGTTCAGCTCTGTTTCCACTCCAGTCAGTGGTTTCTGAATGCCAAGAAGACTGTCTCCATGACCTTCAGCACTAGGCAGAGACTTTCTAGGCTTCCATTCCTCGCTTTCTTCCACATCCTAGTTGGGACTATGATTGAGGATGTTACCTCCTTCAGGTATCTCGGGGTCTGACTTGACCAACACTTTGACTTCTCTGGGCATGTGGATGCAAGCCACAAGACACTACACCCCAAGCTTGGTGCTCTATATAGAAATTGTGGTTGTATCCCCACTGCTGGCTCGCCATACGTGTGTCCAGAAAATGGTCCTACCTATATCTGACTATGGAGACACAGTCTACAGTGCTACACCTAAGTCCTCCCTTGCCTGACTGGTTACCCTCTTTCACTCGTTCTGTCATTTTGCCCTTAACTCTCCACCCAGGACTCACCACTGTGACCTCTGGCAAATTCCTCCTTCCCTCCTGATGACAGGCGCCTGCTTCACTGTGCATGGCTTTATGGCCAAATACTGGTTCAGGTCCTTCCCCTTACCTCTCTACTCTCTCCTCCCTCTTTCATCCTCCTGCTTCCTTCATAACCTCAAATCTTGGACTTTTGCCCTCCCTCCTAGCTCCACAACTGCTGTCCAGGCTGTATTCTCTTATCACTTCCCTAAGCTCTGGAATGTCCTTCCCCTGATAATCCAAACTGCCCCCATCCCCCATCTCTCTCCTACTCCCTTCAGAGCTTCAGCTCCTCCTCCTACAACTGCTCCTAACTTGTCCAACCCACCAGTCTCCCATCCCTTGTTGTAGCAATCACCATTTTGGCCTATGCCTTATCATAGTAACTAATGTTGTACTTCACCTCACACAGCTGGTCCCTACCCCCACCAAGTGCAACTATAGGACTGGGACCTACACCGGGCTAGACTGGGTTCTGACTAACCACCCCAAATGTATCTCAAAGGTCTCAGTACTCCCAGACACTATAAGTGACCACTCACCTGTTATCTGCTCCTGGGCTAACAAATTCACCAAGGCCCCCCCCCCCAGGGTTTTAAAATGGGGCACCTCCAACTGCTAAAATGCCACCTTAACAGGCTGGACTGGGCATAATTGATACATTAAATGACACTGACAAAGCCTTGGATCTCTTCATCAACCGCTTTACTTCTGCTTGTGATATATATGCTCCACTCAAGCAGATGAAGTTCAAAGGCAGATCAAACCCATGGATCACCTCTGAACTCATAACACAGCTCAAACAACGGGACCACCTCTGGCACTGTGCTCAAGCCTCATCCATGAAAGAGGACCTACAAAAATACAAAACTGCAAGAAATAACTGCACTCGAGCAATACAGAATGCCAAAAGCCAATATTTCAGGGAGTCACTGACCAATTCTTGGGGTGACAGGAGAAAATTCTGGAATAACATTAAAGACCTCACAGGCAAGGATCGTAAAACTCCTCCCACAATGCTCAATATTGATGGAACACCTATGCAAGACCTAGGCATCATCACCAACACCTTCAATAATGCATTCTCAAACCTCGGCAGTGTTCTCCCACCTGACTTCTTCAACACCCCTCCCTCTAGCACCCCCTATGGCATGACAGCTCATGTACACACAGCTGCACAGTTTTTCTTCAAGGAGGTCCCTATGCATATAGCCATATCCTATATTCACAAGGCCATCTGCAAAGCTGGGTACAGTGGTGACGTTCTCGACCTGAAGCTGATGGTGCTAGTCCTAGATGATATCCTTGAACCCCTGACTAAGATCTTCAGCCTCTAACCAAGGTTGGGCCAGTTCCCATTACTCTGGAAACAGGCGACTATAACACCAGTCTACAAAACTGGAGACAAGTCACTGAACACCAACTACAGATCTATCTCCATCCTTCCCCTCCTTATCCAAAGCACTCAAAAGTATAGTCTCGGACCAGCTACCTGGACAAGTATGACATCCAATGCCCGGAACAGCACAGCTTCAAAAAAGGGCATAGCACCACCACTGCACTGCTGGAATTTACAGAACTCATAAATGCCACCCTCGACCAAGGTCACTGTGGGGGTGCAGTATTCATCGACCTTACTAAGGCCTTTGATACCGTTAACCACCCACTTCTACCTGGACAACTATCAACCACTGAGCTCTCCAATGACGCACTACCCTGGTTTTCTGGCTACCTCAGAGGAAGGGTCCAGCATGTTAGAACTGCAAGTGTCACCGCTGATAAAAAACCAGTCCTTTCAGGAGTTCCACAGGGGTCCATACTTGGCCTTCTACTCTTCTCTCTTTTCCTGAGCAACCACCTTAGGGTTTGCCACCAGAAAATACTACTCTATGTGGATGATGCAGTCCTGTATACTAGTCATCATGACATCAAACACCTGGAGTATCAGCTGCAGAGTGACTTTAGGCATGTTGAAGAATGGTTCAAAGCTCACAAGCTCGTCTTAAATTATACCAAAACCAAGGTTATGACTTTCTGTGATGCACGGAGCAAGTACAGATCTCAGTCCCTCACCATTAAGAACCAGTCTGGGACTTCACTTGAACATGTGCCCGAGTTTAAATATCTTGGCATCATACTGGACAGCTCCCTCTCCTATGCACGGCACATCAACAACATAGCAAAGGCAGCCAACATAGGAATCGGTCTGCTCCACAGGCACAAATACTGCATGACTGCAGGTGCCCTTAGACTGGCTATCTACAGCTCTGTCACCTCCATCATTGACTATGGTCTAACTATCTACGGCTATGCTTCACCTATTGCACTCTGCAGGATATCGATGACACTCAAGAAAGCCTGCAGGCTCCTAACTGGCACTGCCTGCCAAACTCACACCTGTGTCCTGTGCACACAGGCTGGTTGGCTTCCACTTCATAGTAGAATCCAGTATCAGACATGTTTGATCTCAAAGAAGGTTCTCTTAGGGCTCATTCTGCCAGGTGTTCAAAGGCTCCTCATGACATACAGCAATACCCAGCACACATGTAGTGCTCAACATCAAACTTTCCAAGTTCCTAGATACAGGACCACAATGGGTCAAAGGTCATTCACCCATAGAGCTCCTCAGTGGTACAATGCCCTTAACAATGAAGTACTTACACTTGCAACACTTAGGCCCTCTTAAAGGCAACTGCATCTATACCTAACATCAACCACGCAATATGACTGCTTCCCCTAGGGGCAGCCTCCCCCCTCACCTCAGTCTAAGGTGTCCTGTTACCCCCTCGGCATTCTCCCCTGTCACCTGCCTCTTCCTCCAACCCCTACCCTTCCCCACCAACACCCTGCCCTACCCTCTACCTCCCCTCTCGTAGGCACTTTCAGACTTTGGGTCCCCCAACCCCTACCTACCCTGCACTTTTCCTACCCATCCATCACCCTCTGACAATGGCCCCTCAGCCTGCCCACCCTCTCTTTCACCCTACTATGCTATATTCACTATCTGTTCTATATAATGTACTGTCTGCTGTGAAATGTCTTTTCTCTTTAACTGGCTCATTATGTCTCTCCTTTATGTACTGTAAATTTATAGCCTTGCCTTCGCCGTGTTAATCCTGTAACCATGTTCTACCTCTGTATGTATGTTCTCCTCCATCCTTCAACGTGGAACCTTTGTAAATGAGCAGCAATTGCTCAAAGGTATTTGTAATCCTAGAGTCTGATAAATAAATAAACGCATAAATAAATAAATAAAATAAGGAATGTAAAGCCTACTGGAGGAAGTTGTAAGTATTTCAATGATGTTTTAAAAATTAATTGCATTAGTTTTGCCAAAACAGAGAAGGGGGATGAGAGGTGAATAAAATGGCACAGAACAATGGAAAACTGATGGAGTGTGAAGTTTAGTTGGCTAAAAAATGATGGCATAAAACTACTGCTGAATTCTAAATAAAATGTCATTACAGTGGATCAATGAGCCATCTGATTCTGTTAGCAAGCTAATTTACTGGGGGTAGTTATTTATAGGGCAGCATTTTTCCATATTGCACAATAAATAACCAATCCAATTAAACAAACTGCAAAAGGATTTCATACTAGGTAAAGTGGTGCTAAGACCAACAAACAAAAACAAAAAGGTCAAGCACTCACAACCTCTAAATAAACAAGGGAACTGGTCTTCAAAAATGTAAAAAGCTTTAATTTAAGGCATAAAAACACATCTTGCCTGACACATTTCAAATGAAAATACATTCTTTCTCAATGGTTAACAAGATGTGAAAAGCACAGCAGTTAAATACAAACTTTTTAATTACATCATAATGACATCAGATAGATAAATGCATATAATTGGTTAAAACAAAATGGAGGCTTTTAAAAATAAACATCAGGTAATGGTACTTGACAAACCTGTACAGGACAGAGTGCAAAATGGGGAAAGGAAAGGAAGGGATACACCAAAGGGAAGGTGTGTGTGTATGGGGGGGGGAAGGCAATTAAAAGGCAAATGAACATGTAAAAATAACTACTATGCACAAGTATAGAAAGTGCAAAAATACAAGCAGTAAACATATTACATTTTATTATTATTTTTTCTTCTTTTTTAAAAAGGGCTTGAGTTCAAAACCAAAGTTAAGCCCTAGACCCTTATGTGCATTTAAATTAATAATCCAAAAGGCTTCCCTAGTGAGTAATAAGTCACTAAAATTACCCCCTCTAGGTCTAGGATTTACCTTATCAATGGCACAGAGCAATGGAAAACTGATGGAGTGTGAAGTTTAGTGAGCTAAAAAATGATGACATAAAACAACTGTTAAATTCTAAATAAAATGCCATTACAGTGGATCAAAGAGCTATCTGATTCTGTTAGGAGGCTAATGTTGGGAATAGTTATTTATAGTGCAACATTTTCCTATATTGCACAATAAGTAACTAATCAGATTACTCCATTGTTCTCTGCTATTTTATAATATGTATCATCGTATGTCCTTCTTTCCTCTCCCCCAGGACACATCTAGAAATGAACAATTGCTACTCAGTATGCCTTTCCTGGTGAAACGTTTAAATAATAAATACAAATAAATAAATATATTTTAGTTTTACTGGTTTGGGTCATGGTGAAAGTCAAAGTAGGAAAGTAATCTAAAAGTCAGAGAACCTAAGAACAAAAACATTGATACAAGGTTATCCAGAATGGGCACTGGCAATAAAGCCAGGTTTCACAGAAATGCAAAATTACACATCTCCACAGTGCAAAGCATAATATAACGTACATGCAAATCACCATGAAAAAGTTTAGACTGGTTCCTCTTTAAGCAAGAATGTATGGTGCCAAGCAACCTCTCACACACTCTGCAAAGGCTGAAAACAGAGAGCACATCCACATGTTTCCATCTATACATAGAAACATACACGTTGACAGCAGATAAGGACCACAAGGCCCATCCAGTCTGCTCATTTTTTCTACCTTATGAATGTGCCATACGCCTTAATTCTGTCAATGGCATATCTATTCATACTCATCTGTATTGCTCCCTTATCCCTATCCCATGATGCCTGTTTGAAGCCCTGCACTGTATTCATATCCACCATTTCCCGAGGTAGGTCATTCCATGCATCCACCACCCTTTCTGTGAAAAAGAACTTCCTCACATTACCCCTTAATCGGCCTCCCTCTAATCTCATGCTACGTCCTCTTGTCCTGCTATTTTTCTTATATTGAAACATGTTAGACTCTTTCACCTTGTTAATGCCCTATGATGTTTGAATGTTTAGATCATATCACCTCTCTCCCTCCTTTGCTCTAGGGTATACATATTGAGCTCCAGTAATCTGTCCTCATATGCTTTTTGATGCAGTCCCTGCACCATTTTGTTTTCCACTCTGGACTGCCTCCATTTTGTTAATGTCCTTGTGCAGGTGTGGCCTCCAGCACTGCACACAGCACTCCAGATGGGGCCTAACCTGTGTCTTGTAAAGAGGGATAACTACCTCCCTCTTACGACTTGCGATACCCCATACTAATACACCCCAACATCCCTCTAGCCTTACCTACTGCTTTAGTGGTCTGCTTGGATGATTTCAGGTCATCTGTGATGATGATGCCCAAGTCTCTTTCTTCCTTTGTGATTGTCAGCAACTCCCCTCCCAACCTATAGCTGGCTTCAGGGTTTCTCTTCCCTAAGTGCATGATATTGCACTTCTTTGTGTTAAACCCCAGTTGCCATTCTTCTGACCATTTTGCCAGTTTATCCAGATCTCTTCTCATTCTGCCCACCTCATCAGGATCATCTACTCTGTTGCAGATCTTGGTGTCATCTGCAAACAGACAAACCTTACCTCCAGTCCATCTGCAATGTCACTGATGAAGATATTGAAGAGGACTGGCCCCAGGACTGATCCCTGAGGTACCCCACTTGTGGCCTGCATCTTTTCTGACTGTATACCATTTACCACCACTCCCTGCTTTCTGCCTGCCAGTTTGCCACCCCGATGACCAACGTCTGACCCACCCTGAGCCTACCCAGCTTATTAATCAATCTTCTATGTGGAACAGTATTGAAAGCATTGCTGAAGTCAAGGTAGACAACATCAACTGCACACCCCTGGTCCACCACCCTGGTTACCCAGTCAAAGAAATCTATGAGTTTATTTTGACAGGACCTTCCTGTTGTAAACCCATGCTGTCATAGATCCTGTGCTCGTATGGATTCCAGGTGTTGCACTATCCTTTCCTTAAGGAGTGCCTCCATAATCTTGCCCACTACTGAGATAAGACTGACTGGTCTGTAGTTCCCTGCCTTCTCTCTGCCACCACGCTTGTGGAGCGGGATCAAATGAGCCCTTCTCTAGTCTTCTGGGACCTCTCCTGTGCTCAGAAACTCACTAAACAGTTCTGATAATGGCTCTGCTAGTTCCACCCTTAGCTCATTTAGTACCCTGGGATGTATGCCATCAGGTCTCATTGCCTTGTCCACCATGAGCTTAGCAAGCTCTTGTAGGACCCTTTCTTTTATGAAGGGACTAGTGCACACCTTCCTCCCCCTTGTGTCCATGGTGCTGAGCTGTGGGCCCTGCCCTACCTTCTCCTCAGTAAATACTGAGCATAAGTATCTATTTAGGATAGCTGCTTTTCCTTGATCCTCCTCCACACACTCCCCCTTATCCCCTTTGACCATAGCAATACCCCCTCTGAACTTTCTTCTTTCAAACACTTATCGACATGCATCATCTGAAATACCCCAGTGGAGGGGGGATAAACTAGTTATATATTTTGGTCCTACTACTAGTTTGAGCCATGGTGGAGCCCAACATAGGAAAGTAATCTAAAAGTCAAAGGGCCTTAGCACAAAAGCACTGAAGCAAGGGTTTCACAGAAAGGGCACTGGCAATAAAGCCACATTTCATAGAAATATAAAATTGCACATATCCCAATAATGTAAAGCTTTATGGGAAGTACATGCAAATCTTAAAATAGTTTAGATTGGTTCTGCTGTGAGCAAGAGTGTATGATGCCAACTGACCTCTCACACACATTACAATGGCTGAATACATAGACACATGTTTCATCCTACCTGGGACTCAACAGTGTACCTCATATGTAACAGCCCAAGGGAAGGATGAACCAGTCATATATTTTAGTCTTACTGGCTTGAGTCATGGTGGAGCCCAAAATAGGAAAATAATCTAAAAGACAAAGAATCTCAGTGCAAAAGCACTGATGTAAATGTTACCTGGAAAGGGCATTAGGGTGCTACCTCCTGTACTACCAGTTCGGGCAGTAGTAACACAGTTGCAATGCAGGAGTCTGAGAATTCACTTCTAGGAAGAAAACAGAAGGGGAAGGAGGCAAGGAAGAGGAAGGAACAAGAGGGCAAGGATACAGGAGAAGGACCAAGTACTACCAGAGAAGAAACAAAGCCAAGAAAGGGTAGCCTATGGGGTCAGTAGGCAGCAACAAGTTGAATTTACAGAGACAACAGCTAATCCCCAGGAAATATGATTGGGGGCAGTATTTGATTTTGATATGCCTGGATCAGATCACTTACTGCATAACGCAGTAAATATTCCAAGTTACATACTGGATGAGATAGGAGAAAGGATGCCGGGTAAAGGTCTGAAATTTGCAATAATAGAAACATAGAAACATAGACTTTGATGGCAGATAAGGACTGCTTGTCCCACCCAGTCTGCCCATTTCCCTATCTATTGGATGAGCTGCAGATCCTAGTTTTACCAACAGCTTACTTCCTCCTACCTCCCACTAGAATTGCCTTATGTCAGTCCCATACATTCTTAAATTCCCCACTATTTTTGACCCCACAACCTCCTCAGGAACCTCATCAGGAAGGCCGTTCCTTGTGTACACCACCCTATCTCTGAAAAAATACTTCCTCACATTGCCCCAGAGTCATCTTCTAATCATTCAAATTGTGCCCCCTTGTTCTTGAGCATCTCTTTTTTCCAAAGATGCTACCCTCTTGGACTTTGTTGATTACCTTGAGGTACTTGAAGGTTTCTGTCATGTCCCCCCACTCCCTCCTTTCCTCAAGGGTATACATATTAAGCTCTTTTAGTCTCTCTTCATATGGCTTCTGGTGTAGACCCTGCACCATTTTAATTGCCTCCAGTTGGAACTCCAGATGGGGTCTCACCAACTGTCTGTACAGAGGGATAACAACTTCCTGTTTTCTACTGGTGATGCCTCTCCATATGCATCCCAGTATCCCCCTAGCCCTCCTTACTGCCTTCTCATATTGTTTACCTACCTTTAGATCATCTGATATGACTATCCCCAGGTCCCTTTTCATTTTTGTTGTCATTAATACCTCCCCTTCCCATTGTGTACTCTTTCCTTGCTTTTTTGTTTCCCAAGTTCATTACTTTGCACTTCTTTGCATTGAATTTATGCTGTCATACTTCTGACCATTCCTCCAACCTTGCCAAGTCCCTTCTCATCCTTTCCATCCTCCCCTTGTGCATCAACTCTGTTGCATATCTTTGTGTCATCTGCAAAGAGGCATACATTTCCTTCCAGTCCCTCTGCTATGTCACCTATAAAGACATTAAAGAGGACCAGTCCTAATACTTAACCATGCAGTACCCTGCTAGTAACCCCCCTTTCTTTGGAGTGGACTCTGTTTACTATTACCTTCTGTATCCTGTTGTCCAGCCAATATTTTACCCAGGTTACAAACCTGGGACCCACTTCCAGGCTGGCTAACTTGTTTATTCATCTTTTTGTGGGACTGTGTCAAATGCCTTGCTAAAGTTTAGGTAGGCCACATTCACAGCCCCTCCCTGGTCTATTACTTTGATCACCCAGTTAAATAAATCTATTAGATTCTTCTGACATGACCTTCCCACTGTGAATCCATGCTGCCTTGGGTCCTGTGCTCTGCTGGCTTCTGGGGACTCAACAGTTCTTTCTTTCAAAAGTGATTCTATCATTTTCCCTACCACTGAGGTCAAACTAATAGGTCTGTAGTTTTCTTGCTCTGCCTTGCTCCCACATTTGTGAAAGGGAATCACATCCACCCACTGCCAATCCTCAGGTACCACGCCATCCTCCCATGATTTGTTAAAAAGGGTAATTAGTGGTGCCACTAGTTCTCCCTTTAGTTCTTTTAGAATTCTGGGGTGAATCTCGTCAGGCCCCAGTTCTTTCAGGACTCTCTCTTCTATGAATGGACAGGTATTGACCCCCCATCCAGTGTGCTTCTATTATTTGGTTTAGGAACCTCCCCCTCCTCTTATTTTGTGAATACTGAGCAGAAGTATTAGTTCAGTATCTCTGCTTTGTCACTGTGTCCCTCTGCCCACCCCTCCCCTTTATTACTGTAAGCCTCACTATCCCTCCATTATTCTTTCTTCACTCCCTAATGTACCTATAAAAGGTTTTATCCCCCTTTTTAACTTGGTTGGCTATCTTTTCCTCGGTTTGGGCCTTTGCTGTTCTGACTAATTTCCTTGCTTCCTTCTGCTTTAACTGGTACAGTTCTCGGTCCTGCTCCTTCTGTGTTTCCTCATGCTTCCCAAATGCTATCTTTTTCTCCCTAACCTTTCCCACCACCTCTTTTGAGAACCATAGTGTTTTGTTTTCCTTTGTTTTGTTTTGTTTATTTGCTTCACACAATATGCCTGATAAACCCATTTGATACAACTGTAGATTTAAATGGATTCATGATATTACTTAACTTGACATTTTTTTTTCATCATAGAGATAATGAAGGAGTAATTGGACAGGAATGAGAAAAAGATGGGGACTTGCAATTGCCATCAAGAAAAGAGTTCAGGTTGCATGCAGGTCTCAATTTATTCCTCCAATGAATCCTGTGGTTATGATCTTTATGAATCTGTGTGAACAGGACATGGAAAATGTATTTAAAAATTTGCCAACTGCACTAATTGCAGTAGGGAAGAAAATGAAGCTATTAGGCAATTGTGTGAAAATAGATCCATTACTATTAAGCCCACTGATAAGGGAGGGTCCACAGTAATAATGGATTCAGGTAAGTATGAGGCAGAAATGTTTCCCAGTTACAAAATAAAATCTTTTACTGTAGGCTTGACTCTGACCCAATCATGGCTTTTAAGAAAGACATTAATGTGTGCATTGAAACTGCATTTAAGAACCATGTGATTACAAAAACGTAAGAGTTTTAATGGTTCCATTCCAAAAAGAGCAACAATATATACACTGCCAAAACTCCATAAGGATAGTGTAAACCCACTTGGTTAACCCATCATCTCTAGTATTGGTTCCTTAACAGAACCAATTGGCTAATATGTAGATACACATATTAAATCAATAGTTTCTTCATATCCGGCATATTTGAGAAACACAAAGGATTTTTTAAATATTATGGAAAATGTCCAGGTGAATTCTAGTATATTATTGGCAACATTGGATATTGCATCATTATATACTAATATGCTGTACCACATGATGATGGTGTAGAGGCTTTGAAGGCTGCATTACTTAAAGCAGAATTGTACACTGATGAGCGAGTGAACTTTCTTTGTAATTTAACTGAGAAGGTTTTAAAATGTAATGTGCTTACATTTCTGGGTACTGTAGGTATTACTGTATTTACAATTAAGAGGGACAGTGATGGGGGCAGCATTCACCTCTAATTATGCAACCATTTACTGTATTTAGGAAAAATTGAAAAATAGGTATATATGTGACCCTGCACACATTCCTTTTTTTGGTAATATAAGTTTATATAGCCATTACATTGATGATTTGGTTATATTGTGGGATGGTACCTATTTGGAGAGTACTCATTCAAATCTCAGATTCACTGTGCATTCTAATTGGTCAATGCATTTTCTGATGTACTTTTTGGAAAGAATTCTGATGGTAGCATATGGACTTAAGCTTATCGTAAGCTTATGGAAACAAACACACTGCTGCAATTCTCAAGTTATCATCGGAGATATACAGTTAATACTATTCCAATGAGTCAATTTTTAAGTCTTAAAAGGAATTGCAGCAGTGAGGTATTGTTTCAACATTATGCAGCTCATTTAGACAGATTATATAAAAGAGGATACAATAAGGTAATGACCGAAGGTGGTGTTGGAGAGCAAATAAATCAGACAGGAATACTTTTCTTATTCACAGATGAGATCAGGAGAATGTTAATATGGTGGGAGCATATCCCACACAGGAACAGCTTAACTTTGTAACCACATATTCTATACATGCACATGGGTTTTCTAATATAATTCACAAACATTTGCATGTATTGAGAGCTGAACAAAATCTGGCAAGCTATATAACCCCCCCCCCACCTAGGATGGTATACAAATTTGGGATGACTATAGAGGATATAGTGTTCCACAGTTATCAGTGAAGGGATACTAATGATCAGTTAAAATCAAACTGATTACCATCACAACCAAAGAGCACTTTCCACATGGAAATTGCATATATTTTTGGGGGCTATGATGAAGACAGATTCAATGTGTAATGAGAATACAGGGAAAATTTATAAACAAAGATTGTATATCCTGAAACTCTAAAGGTCTGATCTATATTGCTGTTTGTAATTGCAGGTGTTTCTATGTGAGTAAAACAAAATGTAAGCTAAAGCTACCAGTTGGTGAAAATTTGGGAGCTATACAACATGGCAATAGAAAAAAATGCTCTTGCTAATCACATTGCTGAAAAAGGAGGTGATCACAGGTTCAAATTTATGGGTATAGGGAAGCCCCTTGTGAATCCCTAGGTGGAGGTGGTCATGACAATGTTTTACTTTGTTGGGAATCATATGGGTAAAATGGGGAAAATTCACTCTGCAAAATATTTCATGGATAGTCCTCTATTTGCAGTTTGTGAAGCAGAACTTCACCCACCCTAGTACTCCACAAAATGTAGAGTTTGGTAACTCTACCAGCAGAGTTCAAACTCCACATTTTGTAGAATTATTTTTCTAGGATCTAGTCCCCCCCCCCCACTGATCACTGCCCCAACTAGAATGAAAGTTGCCAGGTGTCTAATCCCCCCCAGGCCAATCACCGATCTATGTAAAATTACAATTGTAGCTGTAATCCTGGTGTCTAGTGGCCCCTACCATTTGTCGCGGATGAAAATGTAATTATTAATTCAATCCCTGTTGTCAAGTCCCCCCACCAATTGTCAATCAATGTAAAATTAAAATGATTAATTCTAATCCCTGGTGTCTAGTGGTCCCCTCCCATCACCGACCCAATACTGAATAACATTATTTCCCTAGAGGACCCCCCTCCCTATCCCCATCCCCAAATGTTTCCAGTTCCCTGATATCTAGTGGACCCATACCCCATCAGGTAGTGCTCCACTATCCCATTCTTCCACCATGATCCAGAGCAGGCAATCAGCACAGCCTTCCACTCTCCACCATAGCTGACTGCCCGACTGAGCTGGAATGAATGAGTGCATACTTGTACAAGCATGCAATCATTCATTGACAGCCAGGCCAGATTACACTCATTCATTTATCTCTTTTGTGGGGTGCAGACAAGAGTGGAGAGCTGTTCCAGTCACTGGCAGTGGGTAGGGATGGGGGGTAATGGCATCATAAAACAGACTTCTGCTCTTGTCTGTGCCCCCCAAAAGAGCTCAATGAAGGAGTGAGATCTGGCAATGAATGAGCACATGCTTGTACAAGTACATGCTCATTCATTCCAGCTGAATTGGGCAGCAAGCCATGGTGGAGAGTGGAGGGCTGTGCTGGTTGCCTTCTGTGGTGGGGTGGGGAGCAGGTGGTGGGCATTACCTAATAGGGTAGGGGTGGGGGGTACACTAGACACCAGAAAATTGGCAATGGCAACATTTGGGGATGGGAATAGGGATGGGGGGCTGCTAGGGATATAATGTTATCCAGCATTGTGTCAGTGATAGGGAAACCATTAGACACCAGGGATTGCATTAATAATATATTTTTACTGCCGATCAGTGTGGGGTGGCCACTAGACATTAGGGATTGAATTAATAATTACATTTTTCATGGAATGTCGATCAACGATCTGTGTGGGAGGGTCACCAGACACCAGGGATTACATTTAAACATTTTAATTTTACAACAATTGAAGGGGGGAGGAACACTAGAAACCAGAGTTTGAATTAATAATTATTTTTTACATCGGATGGTGATCAGTGGGAGGGGACAACTAGACACCAGAGAATTGAATGGGGGATTGGTGGGAAGCATTATTTCTAACTTGCTTTGGGAGTTTTTAGCATAGCTGGTAATTTAAAAAGTCCAAAACCAAGGCAAAGTTATGAATGTTGAATTTTTAATGAAATGGGACAACTTCACAAAGTGATCCGTGGAGGCGGATTTGGTGACTTTGTGGAAAATTCACCAGTGTGAAGTAAAACTTTACTGCATCTCTATTTGATATATACTTTGGGGGCAATGTATGGTTTGGGATTAAAAAGAAGGATTGATTTTCAACCATTTTTGAACTAATGTGAAAATGGACAATTTGTATGTAAAAGTTTTATGTAAGATGGTCCTTAACTAAAGTTCTAATTACATTTTTTCTTTCCTTCCCTTCCCCCACTTTATGGTGCCATTGGTATAATCTGAACATCATATATTATAGATAAGTCCAGATTCAAATAGAATTGCATGCACTGTCAGTACTGGATTTATTGTCATAAATATTTTTTCATGTAAGTTATGCCCTAATAATTTTGTATTTCGATTGGTTTGGTGTTTCATAGTTATCATAGGTAAATGTGTCCTGTTTATCTGCAAAACTGATTCAATAAGAGACGTTGAAAAGAATGTCATCAAAGGCATACAGATGCCACAGCACAGGAGAAGAAGTGGAGATGCACTGATAATTCCCTTTAACTGATGTTTAGAAATTAAACAATGTATCCTTGATTGTTGGCATCAGACTAATGTCATTTCCATGTAAGCCATACTTATTGAATGATTAATCCCCATGAAATAAAGTAATGTTATTAATGGAGTGCACTAAATGGAATATAATAGAATTCAAATATTTTTAGTTAATCTCCTAGGATTGCATAGTTTAATTAATTAAATGTCTAAGTGAGCACATATTCACAAGGTGGAGTTGACTATATATGTACTATGTCTGATATGCTTCTGTACATTTGATAAAGCACTTTGTGAGAATCACAGTCTGATTTTTACACTGCAGATGCACACTTTTTTTAATATTTTGTAACACAAGCTTTTTCAAAATTATATTTAAGTGTGGACAGTTGTCCATTAATAGTCTTTTGTGAACTAGGGCTTTTTCCTGTTCTAAGTTTGTAATGTGGGCAATGTGCTGCAAGTTTCCCTTTGAGCTACTTTTTTCATGAGCTTTTTTAGATAACCTTCTGACGCAAATGATAAACTTACCTTTTGCAGGCATTTACCATTTGCAAAATTCATGATTTGTCATTCATGAGAAAATATTATTGGCTGGCGAAAGCTGCCTTCTCATCTTTTTTATACAAATAAAAAGCCATGAAAATACATAAAAAAGAAGCATTTTCAAAAAACAAACACCAGAACCTAAGTAAACAGTACTCTTTTACATAGAGTCCGGTGCTTGATTTTTGAAAATGACTCTAGAAATAAGTTTTTTGTCACCCAAAATTCCAGGGTGTCCAGCTTCACCAGAGGAGCCATTCACCCACATTCTCTGTAAGTGAACAGTGTGACTTTCCTGGCATCTGTAGCCACAGATGCAAACATAGTGCCAGCAGTGAGCTGGCAATTACTTTTATCTATCTATCTATCTATCTATCTATCTATCTATCTATCTATCTATCTTTGTCTTTCACTTTTCCTCTCCAGTTCAGGCAGTCCTTCCTCTTCATTCCTTGATATACAGCACAAACTGTAAGTGGACTGGGGTGTCCACCCCCATAGAAAAATAGACTTTGACAGCAGATAAGGACTGATTGGCCCACCTAGTCTGCCCATTTCCCTACCTATTGGATAAGCTGCAGATCCTAGTTAACCAACAGTCTACTTCCTCCTACCCCCTCTAGAATTGCTTTATGTCTGTCCCATGCATTCTTGAATTTCCCCACTGTTCTTGACCCCACCAACCCCAAGGAAGGCCATTACATGTGTCCACTACCCTCTCCATGAAAAAATACTTCCTCATATTGCCCCTGAACCATCCCCCCTCTATCTTCAAATTGTGTCCCCTTGCTCTTGCAAATTTCTTTTTCTGAAAGGTGCCACCCTCTTGGACTTTGCTGATTCCCTTTAGGTACTTGAAAGTTTCTATTATGTCCCCCCTCTCCCTCCTTTCCTCGAGAGTATACATGTTAAGCTTCTTTAGTCTATCTTTGTATGACTTCTGGTGTAGACCCTGCACCATTTTAGTTGCCTCCTCTGGACTGCCTCCATTCTGTCTATGTCCTTGTGGAGATGGTGTCTCCAGAACTGCACACAGTACTCCAGATGGGGTACCACTTGCCCAGCTACCTCCCTTCAGGTCATTTGCCCCCCCATGGTGGTGACACCTGGGTGCCCATGCTGGTGCCACCATAGAGTAAAAGCTGACATTTGGGTGCCCAATCCCCAGTGTGGGACCCAGTATAGTACTAAAGCTAAAAAAAAACAGTCTTGTGTTGTCTTTCTTTTTAAACACCTTTCCTCCATTGAGGCATGGCTGAGAGAGAGAACAGAATGGTGCTAAATTCTGATAAAACCAAGGCGATGCTATTTGGGCCCAGATCGCTGGATCATGACAGGTCAACATCCTTGCACCTTACCACCTTCACTGGAAAAAGCATCAGCATAGTGCCCCCATTAAGTACTTAGGCCAGACACTAGACCAAACTATTACTTTCAAGGACCATGTGGACCACATTACCAAGACCTTACACCATAAACTTGGAACCTGGTATCGACTCAAGGACCAGCTAATCCCAGAGGCAAGGCTATCCATTTTCACAAGTGTCCTGCTCCCTACCTTGACCTATGCCACACCTATAATACAAGGCATGGCAAAACAAGAGGTCTCGAGGATGCAAATCCTCTACAACAAAGTGGCTAATTTCGCCACTCAGGACCATCTGTGACACCACCACTGTGATACACTGGCACAGCTACACTGGCCATCCTTGACTGCCTGCCTGCAATATCCCCTGCTCATCCAAGCATACAAACTACTAAACCTGCCTGCCCCTCCCAGCATAGCAGGTACTATAGCACTAAAGCACAACCCCAGAAAGCTAAGGACATCTAAAAGAAAGCTACTCACAGTCCCCAGAGTAAGAACAAATGCAGGTGGCAGATCATTCTCCTCCCTAGCCACCAACCTATGGAACAACCTCCCACCTCCGGTGCAGGAGGCCTCCTCACTCATGAACTTCTGCACCAGACTAAAAGCACATATGACTGCTATGAGCATGTGCCTCTGCCATGGCACATAACTGCCTCCACTACCACTACCCTCTGCTCAAAACAGCGAGTAAAGGAGAAACCTCTCCCAGCAACCAGGGTGCCCAGGTTCCCTAAAACCCCAACCACCATCCCTGGCATGGGAATCTCTCTTCTGCCAAAAACTTCTCAACAACTTGCCATGCTTAACACTAGGTCTAGCAGCATTGTAAATAAGACTGTATTATGATGATAACCATGTAAGCAAACTGCAAAACTATGCTTGTATAATATTATAGCCATGAATTACCGCTGTATTAGCAATGTATTGTCATCCCGGGTCACCTCTGAA
Organism: Neoceratodus forsteri; assembly: GCA_016271365.2. NCBI lineage: Eukaryota > Metazoa > Chordata > Ceratodontiformes > Ceratodontidae > Neoceratodus > Neoceratodus forsteri. Next base: position 1,880,638,748 of record CM057452.1, read on the forward strand.
AAAGGGACCTTCAAGGCCCAGTGGGCCTACCCGGTCACCAAAATTAAATAAATAAATAAAATAAGAAAATGATCCCTCACCGATCTGACCCCCCACCCCACCACAACTCCAAACAGCACCCACCATGTCACACACTCCCACATACCTTTGCTCACCTGAAAGTGTCCTATGGCATAGATTCACTCTCCAATCAAAATGATGTCTTGTTGCTGCAACCAGCAACTATGATATGAGAAAATAAGGTAAGTTAATTTAATGCATTTCAGTGCCTGTTCAAGTTTTACTCATAACTTTGTCATTTTTCAAATAGTTTTACCCCAGATGTTTAACATGCCCTTTTTGGGACACCACCTCATGAACAAGATAGATTACAGTTTTCAAATCTGTCCTGAGAAGTGATTTTGCAGTCACTCCACAAATTACATTTCAGAGAGGATTTGAAAATTGTCACCTTCTGAGTTCATGAAGTGGGGTCACATAAAGACTATGTTGAAAATTTGAGGGAAAATATTGTAAAATGACCAAGTTCTGAGTGAACACTTAGATATTTCAATGCTCACTCATAACTTTGCTGATTTCCTACATTTTTCCACCAAACTTTCAACATAGCCTCTTTGATCTCCCATGTCATGAACAATACAGGTCAAATTTTTCATATCTACAGTATGTTGAAAGGTGATTTCACAAGTTCCTCCACAAAATCATGTTTCAGGTGGGATCTAAAGATTTTCACCAACTGAGTTCAAAAATATGGTAAAATGACCAAATTATGAATGAATGTTGAAATATTTCAATGTTTACTCATAACAGCTGATTTTCAATATCTTTCCACTGAACTTTCAACATGGCCTTTTTGGGACCCCACCTCATGAACTACACTGGTGACATTTTTCAAATCCATGTCAAAATTTCATTTTGCAGCCACTCCACAAAATCACGTTTAGATGGGATTTGATCATTTTCATCTATCGGGTTCATGAGGTGAGATCACAAGAATAGTATTTGAAAATTTGGTAAAATAACCATGTTACAAGTGAATGCTGAACAATTTCAACTTTCACTAAGAACTTAACACATTTTATATATTTTGACTCCAGTCCTTCAAAATAGCCATTCCCCCACACCTCATAAACTTGACAGATGTCATTTTTCAAATTCTGAATGAGACGTGGTTTTGCACTTATGGTGTGAAATGACATGTTGGCCACTATGCTATAAATGCAATCAGTCATGTTTATAAAGGGAGTCATAAAATGACTGTCTTGAAAATTTGGGGTCAAAATTTAAAACACACAATAATTCTTAAGAAACATTGAGTGTACTGCCAGGCTTTACCCCAGTGGGCAGTGCTTTCTGATCCTCCGCTGGTGAGCTGAGTTTGGGGGTAAGCTCAGTGATTCAGCAGGATGAGAAGAGGCTGGTGGATGGCACTGGCCTGTGACACCACACTCCTGCTTGGGAAGGGAAGGTGCAGGGCTGCCCACACAGGCCAGAGTACCATATAGTGAAGGGAATGCTTCTCTGGCATTGATCCATGCATCTCTGCACCTGTGAATACCAGAGGCCCTGCTGTTTGGCTAACAGATTGACTCTTTGCCCTGTGTATCTGTATCTGAGGCCACGTGGAAGTGTGGGGCCCAGACAGCCCTGCCCTTCTGCAGCCCCCCAAACAGCATCATGAAGTTTGGATATCTGTTGCTACATGGAAGTGCAGGAACCCAGGGCCCTTCACTTCTGTAGGCAGACATAGTCTCCCTCAGTGCAGGGCCTCTGCATCTGTTCACACAGTTCACTTTGGGACCTGTGCGAATGAGGATATGATTCCACTATCTCAAAAGGAAAGGAATTTCCTTGCAGAAAAACTGCATTAATGCACCAGTTAGGGTTCAGCTTAATGCCACAAAAGTAGGAAAATGTGGCATTTGGGTTTCCAACTCTAACTCCCCAACCCCAAGCAGCAAAAGGACAAGACCACACAAGCAACCACAGACAACAATCATCCGGTAACATAAACAACATACAATTGGTTCCCTGCCTGCTACCAACTTAGGCCAGCAAAAAGCAACTGTTTTAACCTAATTTAGATTTCAAAAGTATTATTTTACTTTTCAGGGAAAGTGCTACCCCTAAAGAAAACTGCTCCCTCCTTGAAAAATGTCTAGAGCCGCTGCTGAAACCATTACACCCACATTGCAACAGTACTCCATGCATGCTGTATGAAATATATACACACAGGTATGGCTGCATAATCAGGGGCTTGTAGTTATGCAACCACAGATTTAAATTCATGAAGGTAGCACAAGTGCTATTGCATTTGTGTCACCTGGAAACAGCTGTAGGTTGTTTGTCTCAGCTGCTGATGGCTGTCTGTGATTGCATATGTGGTATTGTCCTTTTGCTGCTTGGAGAGAGTTAGCGTTGGAAACAAGAACAATGCATTTCCCTATTTTGTGGTATAAACTGAGCTCTAACTGATGCATTAACACCTTTTTTGCAAAGAATATATATATATATATATATATATATATATATATTGTTAATGCAACACTTAGGGTTCAGACTAAAGTGACAAAAGTAGGGACATGAGGCTTTAGGGAGTCCAACCCTAAAATCACACCCCCACCTCTAAAACAAATCAGGAGTTGAGTATTTCTTGCCACTGTGAACCCTAAAGCTCACTCTATTATGTGTGCATGTTTGTGGAGTGTATGCAATGGGCTGAGCTTTAGGGTTGACAATCCCTAGGAAGACTCCCCTCCTGATTTGTTTTGGGGTGGGATGTGATTTTGGGGTTGGAAACCCTAAATTCACATTTGCCTGTTTTTGTCACTTTAGCCCGAACCCTAAATGTTGCATTAATGCAGTTTTTTTGCAAAGAATGTCCTTACTTTTTGAGATAGTATAAAGCTATCCTTATTTACTGTTGGAGCCCTGCACTACCCTTCATCCATACTGCTTTATATAGTGTAACTGTATCCTTATTCATTTGATGGAGTGCAGGGACCATCCATCCACACACACATATATGTATGTTTACGTGGAACTGCAGGGCTCTCTGGGCCCAGTGTTTCCATTTGTAGGACAGCAATCAAATTGTCAACATAGCCTTCTTATTACCCCACATCATTAACCCATTAGTAGAAATTGGCAAATCCCCTCCAAAATGTTATTATGTGCCACTGCAACATCATTTTGTGTTACAGGCTTGAAAAGACATTTTGGGCAACATTTGTGAAATGACAGCTGCGACATTTATGACATGGTGTAAGGAAATGGCTATGTTGAAAATTTGGGTGAAAATACTGAAAATCACAAATGTTATGAGCGAGCATAGTGAAATGTCAACAAATGTGCACAACTGTAACATTTTATCATATTTTGACATCAGATTTTAACATACTCTTCCTATGACCCCACCTCATGAACAACTATGGCAAAAATGTTGAAATCCTTCCTGAAAGGTGATTTAACCAAACAACCATGAAATCACCTTTCAGGTAGGATTTTTGAAATGACACCAACATTATTCATGAGGTGGGGTCTCAGAACGGTATGTTGAAAATCTGGTGCCAAATTCTTGACACTTTTTTTAGTTATTTAATTTATTTATTTGTTAACTGGGTAAGGAGTGGACACTGGACCAAAGGTCCTTTTTCAGGTCAGACCCAGGAACCACACACAATACATAACTAACAATATACAAAACAACATTAGGACTTAACAACATAATTAAACAATACATTTACAAACAGCATTTTCCAATAAAAACTGCTTAAAAGTAAACTTAAACATAGAAAGGAGAGAGCAGAGCAAAGTGATGTGGGAAGAGTATTCCAATGTAAAGGTGCTGCAATGAAAAAAGCACAAGAGCCTAACCTATGCATATGTGGAATTGTGTTTAATGGCATGCTCTTGGCATATCTAAGTTTGGATGGAACTGAACAGACAAAGACCCAATCAGATAAAGGGAACACATTATATGAAAAAATTGATTTAAAAATCATACAATCAAAAAAATACTCAATTCTAGATCTTGGGTACATTGACTTAATTGAGAATAAAGATCACAATGATAAGTTTAAATAGGGGCAGACACAAGAAAATGACAAATATTATTATACTTAATAGACAAAATGTTAATCTCCTTACAACTCAAATTAAAATAAAGACTGGAGACATAATCAAAATGTGAAAGAAGGGAGCCCACTGCAATGGATTTTCTAGTTTCCATAGAAAAATAAGCTTTAAATTTATAATGAAGAAACCATTTCTGGTTAATCATATCACTAACAGATCTAATCTGCAAAGATAAGGTTAGCCCAGCATCAAGCAAAACTCTCAAATATTTGAAGTGATGTACTTATTCAATTGCAATACCCACATGGTTTTACAAACATAAGTTGGGATTTTCCTTTAACATTAAGATGTGCCAAATAACATAGCCTTTATTTTTTTTAGAATTCAACACCACTGAACTGTTTGAAAACCAAATACAGATATCACTGAAATCTTGTTTTAAATTAAGCGAAAACTCAGGTGACAATTTCGACTGTGAAAAGCGATTTAAATTGTCAGAATAAAGAATTGAGTCACATGATTTGCAAAACAAGGGCAGTTGATTAACTAATAAAGAAAACAATAATAGGCCCCAAATGTGACTCTACTGAACCATTGTTGACAAACTGTAAGTGATCCACCAGGTAATCCCTAATCCAAGCAGCAGCAACATCAGAGAAGCCAACAGCACTAAATTTAGAACATGCTAAATCATGTTCGCAAAGATCAAATGGCTTGGTCAGGTCCACAAACATTGCCCCACTGATAAGGCCATTTTCAAAACCACTCAGGATGGTGTCTGTGAACCTGACCAGGGCAGTACCTGTTCCATGATTCTTGCGGAATCCATGCTGTTGGAGACAAAGCACATTATAAGTATCCAAATAAGCATTAATTTGATTGGCTGCAATCTTCTCAAGCATTTTATTTAATTGGATCAAAATTGAAATAGGTCTAAAGTCCTTCACAGATGAAACATGAGATTTCTTAGAAACTGGCACTACCCTTGCACATTTACGATCAGAAAGAAATTGATGAGGTACAGTATCAGGGACACATTGAAAATGTAACAAAGAGGGTCAGCAATATATGGAATAGACAATCTAAGAAACCTTCTGTCCAACCCACCCCCACAGGCATTAAATGTATTAGGAATAGTATTTAGGAGTTTAAATACATCATGTCTTTCAACCTTCTTAAAAGAAATCTTAGGTCTGCCAGCCAGGAAAGCATCATAACAAAGGTCACCAGTGGGCATCTGTGATGAATTCTTCCTATAGCTTGATAAATCAGAAAATTTAACATTAAAATGATTGACCATCTCAGAGGGATCAGTCACCTCTACATCAACTTCCAATTTCTCAATGATACTCCTTGACTTAGGTGACAACAAAGAATTAACATTAATCCAAAACTTCATAGGATCAGTCTAACTAGCATCAAATTGACCCTTATAGAACCCCTTTTTAGCATTCTTACCAATTCGGAAACTTTATTTCTCAAGCAACGATAACTATTTAGAGATGTAATAAAGACAGACATTTTTATAAGCTTCCCATGCAAGATTTCTATGCTTAATACATTTTTTTAATTTCTTTCGAAAACCATTTATTAGGGGCGCCCTGAAGTCTCAATGTCTGCAATGGAAAAAAGGTGTTTTGTACAGGAAGTAACTGACTGCAAAAAAAATATATTGCAAGGTCAACATCTAGAATGGATTCTAAATATGACCAGTCAATTGAGGACAAACGAGCATTTAAAGCATTGACATTAACATTTTGAAAACTACGATCCTTAGCTATACGAGGTGGAGTTTTAATATGTTTAAAATTCAACACACAAAAAAATAGCCATATGATCACTTACTGAATCTGCCAATACACCAGAAGCAGAAATCATACAAATTCTATTAATAACAACCCAGTCCAAAACTGAATGATTTGAAGTTCACAGATTTAGATGGGTTGGTTACCATACCTACGTAAGGACATAGACAGGGTAGAGAAGGTTCAGAGGAGGGCAACAAAGATGGTGCACGGATTGCATCACAAGTCCTATGAAGACAGGTTGAAGGAACTGAACATGTACTCCCTGGAGGAGAGGAGGGAGAGAGGGGATATGATAGAGACATACAAGTATCTTACAGGGAGGAACAGGGTGCAGGAAAACACTATTTTAAGTGAAAACATATTCCAGGACTAGAGGGCATGGGATGAAGTTGGAGGGAGGATGATTCAGAGGAAACATGAGAAAGAATTTCTTCACAGAACGGGTGGTGGACAAGTGGAACACCCTGGCAGAGGAAGTGGTGGGGGCTGAAACAATCACAGAATTTAAGAATGCATGGGATAGACATAAAGGAATTCTGGAGGTCAGGGGTAAGGGGCAACAGACTTCTAGGAAAACAAACTGAACTTACAAGCTCAAATGGGCAGACTGGGTGGGCCATAGGCCCTTATCTGCCGACACTGTCTATGTATCTATGTATATATCTATGTATCTATGGTTCATTGATTCCTTGGGTTAGATCAAAAGAATGTAACAAAGACTCCAACCCCAGGCTATCCCTCTGATGCCAGTTAAGATTCATATCTCCAATAAGCAAAAATCATGTTGCCTAATAAAAGGAGCCACTATTTCTAAATATTTGTTTAACCAATCTACTGTAGGCCACATTGAGGGAGTTTATACAAACAGCCTATAATTACAAGTTTTCTATCACCCAGTGTACAATGAAGCAGTAACCAATGAGTCAAATAATGAAATCATTCTCATAACTAATGCTTAAAACATTTGGCTGCAAATGCTCTCTAAAATAAACTGCTGCCACCTACCCCTTTTCTTACCTTTTTCGGTCAGCCTGAATTACATTATAACCTGGCATTTTACATAAACTGTCAGGAACTGGAGGCTTCAACCAAGTTTCTGAAATAGCCACTATATTGGCTGATAACATTTAGTATGTTGTTCAATTTCAGAAAGCTTAGGGATTAAACTTCTAACATTTAAATGAACAATTGTAAAACCCTGGGTTCTATGCAGGAGGAATTCAAACTGGATATTCCTTGAGGACTACTTGTCATATTTCTTGAGAAAACAGGTCCTGAGTTTGTTTCTATATCACCAGACAATAGTAATAGATGGGCAAGCTTAAATACATGGGCCCAGATATTCAAAAGGGTTGTGCCATGCGCAATAGGGATCTGAAAATGCGCCATTCTGCGATATTCAGCAGGAGGCAGATGCTCCCCCCAAATCACACTGTGCAAGAGTGCAATGATAATGAATGCATGCGCAACTGAAGGGGGAGGAACCATGCATAAATGGCGCAGTGCAATATTCAACAACATGCGCCATGCACATTAGGGGAGCAAGAGTAAGTTGTGCGATAGCGGAAATGAGCCAAAATAAAAAGGAACAAGAGAGAGGCACAAGAATGCTACAGGGAAGGCACATGTTGCTGAACTATAAGCAGCCATGCAGGCAACACACACACACAGTGTAGGACAGAGACAGATCACCTGGAACCCCCAGGAACAGGGAAGGTGTGGGGAGCCACAGCCACAGTGCAGTGCAAAAGGGGGAAGTGACACACAGCACTGAGACCACCACAGAAAGGTGTTCCCGGTGCAGGGAAAGCAGCAGCAAGGACAGCGTGGGGAACACAGAAACAGCTGCTAGGGGGGTACACAAGCCAGGGACATGGCCAGTGCCACCATACAGATGGAGGCAGTTATGAGGGGGGTGAGAAGGCAGGCAGCAGGGGGGCACGGCCATGGAAGGGCCCATTGGTGGTATGCCCCCAACAGGCAGTACTGGGCCCACCCCAGCTTCTAGATGTACACGGATACCGAGATCGTGGGCCAGTACCACCTGAACCGGGAAATTCTGAGGTGGCTCTGTGAGCTGTGCAGTGATGTGATGCAGGCACTCACATGACGGAGCCATGTTCTGTCAATGGAGACCAAAGTGACAGTTTGCATGTGCCTGCTCACCACGGGTACCTTCCAGAGACCAACAGGGGACATGACAGGCATAACCCAGTCAGCCGCATCACGCCACCTCACCCAGTTCATCAGCGCACAGCTGCCACATGCTGCAGAGTACATCCATTTCCCCAGCACACTGGTGGAGCGCACAACAAACATACAGGAGTTCCACAGGGTAGCACGTATGCCTGGCATGCTTGGGGCAATAGACTGCACCCATGTGGCCATCCGCACACCACCTGGCCCCGAAGGGGCCACATACATGAATCAGAAGGGGTATGCAAGCATCAATTGCCAGGTGATGTGCGATGCCAGGGGGTACATAATCAATGTCTGTGCCACACACCCTGAGGAGCACATGATGCCTTCATCTGGCACCAGTCAGCACTGTGCCACAGGTTCGAGAGTGGGGACATCCCCACTGGCCACCTAGTAGGCAAGTATGCAAAACACGCAGAAAGACATGGAGCTTGGGAGGGACATAGTCAGAGGTGACATGGGTATTGACCTAGACGGCCCAAGGCAGGGCGACGCTGATCACCAAACTAATGTCCACCCTCTACACACAGGTGACAGTGGATACCCACTCCGTCCCTGGCTGTTCACACCATACTGGTGGCCCGCAACCTCATCGCAGCAATGCTACAATGAGGCACATGCCACCACATGCAATGTCATACAGCGGGTGTCCGGAATGCTGAAGGCATGTTTCCATTGCCTGGACATGTCTGGCGGTGCCCTACAGTACAGCACCTTAAAGGCCTGCAGGCTATTCCTGGCCTGTTGCATCCTGCACAACATGGCCAAGGACTGTGGGATAGCCGTACAGGTCTAAGCGGGGAACAGCGATGGGGACAATGAGGATGCTGGTGAAGATAGTGATGGGCAGCCCCCCCCTTGGTCGAAGGGACCCCCAACTGATCCAGATGGCACAGCTGCACCAGGACACCATCACAGAGGAGCACTTCAACCAACACAGGTAAGTCATGGGACCATGTGCAACCACCAGTGGCAAAGGCACAACCCACAAACACACATGGACAATCACCAGGGGTGTATGTCATTAAGGGAATTGGCCAAGCATGGAACTGCACACGCTGCCAGGGATGGGCAAGGTCTAACATGGCACGCGGTCACACACACACACACACACACACACACACACACCTCTCACAAGATGTGCACAAAGGGTAGGAGGCTCACAAAAGGTAGGAGGCACTCCAACCCGACCGCCACCCCTAGCCACACACACATCCACAGACCACCACGCCCAGTGCCTGTCATTGTGCATGTGTCAGATGCTGGGCACCATTGCACAGTGGTGGACAGTGCAATGCAGGCATCATCATGCACACGCCACAGCGGACAGCAGTCTGGAAGGTGTGCAGATGGAATGTGCGCATGCGTGCATGCAGGGCTGGGTACCCCACCTATGCATTGCACACTGAATAACACAATGCACACAGGGCAGTATCAGACAGTAGCCATGCTGGGAGACAGGTCAGTCACATGCCATAGTGCCACAGCCGCCACAGGTGCATGGGTGGCCCTGCTGACACCCGCCAGCAATGACAGGCTGACCAATGACCTCATGGGGTGGCACCGATGGGCCTCCAAGATTTCCACTGCATGAACACAACCGTGCTCGCTCAGGGGTCTGCAGCACACTGAACATGCCTGCGCCAGGCGTGTTCAGGATGCCCACACAGCTGAACTCGGTGTCGACAAGGAGGGTGCCTCATGATGCTGGGAATGGGGGGTGGACATTGCACTGCACGGTGTCTGTGACGCATGAGCAAATAACTGTGTGCCCATTGTGGCCATGACAGCTGTGATTGCCTGTGTCTGCCTGTCAATGACAGCGGTCACATACTCAAGCAACCAGTCCATCCCTGACAGGAGCAGAGTGGTGTCTCTGCTGCGCCGCTCCTCTGCCTGGCACAGAGCCACACTAAGTGCATCTACCGCTGTCACAAGCTGCACCTGCTGATTGACTGATGTTTGGAGTATGCAGGTGTGCTCATCTAAGAGGTCATCTGCCTGATTGGCATGCTGTCTCTCATGGTGTCCAAGGCTCTGATGGTCAGAACCCCTTGAGGGTGGGTGCTGCACACCAGGGCCAGGCCTGGCATGTCCACAGGTGGTGCACTGATGCCACCCCTTGACACTGTACCCCCATGGCCATTGTCCGACTGCTGACACTGCCCCTCCGGCTGCTGCTCTCCAGGGCTCAACAGTGCTGCCGCAGTGGCTGCAACAGCCCCACTGCCCAGGACACACACCAGTGTTGCCCTACTGGTGCAGAAAGGCACAGGCTGGGACTGTGATGTCATGCAGGCCTCCACAGCGGCATCACCCACAGCCATGCCCGTGATGTCACCTGCTGTGTGGCCATCCTGTGGCCCACACAGATCACTGCTCATGATGTTAGCTCCATCACCATCAGTGACGGATCCAGCACCAGCCTGAGTCTCAGCATGGTGGCATCCATGGATGCTGGCACGCTGGGACATGGGCAGAGCCTCCTCCGCACCTGCTCCATCAACATCAGTCCGGATGTCCAGGTGGGCCCACTGTCGCCCTGACCCTCGTATGCCTGTGGATGTGGACGTGCCCTCCTCTATCTCCATGCTACTGCCCTCAGTGGACAAGCCCACTACCGCTGACCCATGTAGATGCTCAGGAGCTGTAAGGGGAAAAACAGTAGCATTAATGTATGTGACCTACCCTGTCCTCCCCATTGCAGACCAGGACCTACTATGCAGTGACGGGCTACCACCCATCTGGAATCTACCACCCGGAACACCCTCGATGGCACAACGCTGCATGCTGCCAGCAACCCGCTCTTCTTGTGGGGGTCAGGCATTGCACGTCTGGCTGTCCCCCACCCGTCGCAGACCATGCTGCCCTGATGGCAGCCATCTTCTCCTTAATCCTCCACCTGTCTGTGCCCATCTTCTTTTTGCACTCCTGCATGGACCGCTGGTGGCTGCCATGTAGGTTGATGGCATGCGCCACCTTTTCCCATGCAGCAGCATGGGCCTGTGGTGTTCCCTGGTGTCTGCTGAGCAGTGGTTCCTGGTCGAGGTAGGCCTCAAACAGGGTATCTGTTTCTGCCTTGGTGAAGTTAGGCCTCCTCTTCCACCCACACCTCTGTTCCTCTTCCTCCACCTCACAATTCATCATTATTCATCCTGTGAGAATGACAGGTATTACCTGTGAATGTGCAGTCCCATGCACTTCCCACACACCACAGTCCACACTCCCAAACAGCATGCAACTCACCACAATAGACTGCAGTAACCGACTATGGCCAGTGCAGCCCTATGTTGCATTTTTATAGTGCAATGCATGCAAATGAGGCAAGGAGTATTTTTAAGTGGATGCAAATGCAGTGTCTGTGCCATTGAATAGCTGATTAGCTGATTTGCATATGCCGGCTGAATATCGCGCTGTTGCACTTTGCGCAATTGCGTTGAATGTGCTCAGCCAAGGGCGAAGTTCTGTGATATGTGCAGTACACACTGAACTGCGCATGACTGGGGTGATGATGCAGATGCCTGCTGCGCTGCTGACATGCTGGGCATGGGATGCAATGCAGGGCATGGCCACCATTGTGCCAGTGGCGCTACTGCGCTGTTCACATATATGGCGCTGTGGCACTGGGACGCCATAGGCTCACTGGGGCCACAGTGCTGTAGACTGCTAAAGGAGGTGGCACAAAGGCACCCCATCGTGCTACATGCGTTGGGTTCCAATCATGCTGTGGCTATCCATGCACGACAAACCCTTGACCCTGTGCCCGACCTTTGCCCCCTAGGCACCATGCATCCACATGGGTGCACCCCTATCGCGCTGTTCAGTGACAGCACAATGGGGAATGGCAGCACAGTACCATGCAGCATCTGCAGGTGGTGGACATGCTCTAGGGAGCACCATTTTGATTCTGAATCGGTGGAAAGATGGCATGGAGACGAGCACCTATCTGGAGCCAGATGGAACTGGCTAACCTTATCTCCTTAGTTGAGCCCCATGCTGGTGCTCTCTTTGGTGAGGCACCCTGATCAGGGCCAGGAGTGCTGTGTGGGAGGAGCTGGAGCTGGCCCTGGAGGAGGCGACAGGGATCTAGAGAACCGCGGAGCAGTGCAGGCACTGGTATGGGGATCTCCAGCAGAGGGACCCAGACAGGCTTGCTTGTATGTGGGCACACGCCAGGAGAGGTGCGGTTCCATGGCCAGGTAGGTGCTCCATCCATACACTGGTTATGTCCGTATGGGTATCGTGGTGGGCATGTGTCCACCACATGGGGGGGTGGTCCATCCAATGTGGTCAGGGGTGGTGGTGGTGGTATAGGGGTGGGGGCTGAATGATTTGGCTGTGTGGGATCACACATACCCAGGGGTGGGGGCCTTTGCTACTGGATTGTACTAATGCTCCTCTCTCCATGTTTGCACCCTAGGCCCTGAGGAACATTGCTATGCAAGGTAGGAGCAGCAGCAGCGTGACGCACATCCCGATGCTGGAGGACCCTTACTGGCTCAGTGCCAGGATCAGCCTGATGACGGTGAGAGCCTTACATCCAGGATTTTCTGTGCATGCTGTGTAGCAGGGTGGGCGGTGGTGCATGGCCACCATCCATTGACACCACTGCTGTGCACGCCACATAGTACAGTCAGCACTGTCCAGTGGCACTGCATGTATGGGAGTGCTTCCCTGGTGGTCCATGCGTGCACTGGGTACATGGCTGTGCCACTGCCTTTGCATTGCAAAGGCATGTCACTGTACAGCCATGGTGGTGCTATACGGGACTTGGGTGGTGGGTGTGTGCAGTGGTCTGTGTGGCTGTGTGTGCCTGGGTGGGCAGGTCTCGAGGACACAATCACTGTGGATGGTTGCACACCATCACAGGGACATGTCCTATGGCTGTATGCCATGCACAATGGGTGGGCTGCAGGGGGCTGTGCATTCACACCTATTGACTCTGCTTCTTTGTCCTAGGTAAACAGAGGATGGTCTGTATAGAGAGGGTACTGCAGGAGCTGCTCCAGGTGGCCAGGGCCTCTCTGGCCTTTCTGGAGAGGGTGGATCAGCATGGCATGAGGAGAAGACATCACAGGAGGTGCCATAGGAATGGGGAGTAGGGCTCCCACTGAAGACTGTACACATGGACTACTATAACCCCCCTGGACCCACCCTCACACCCCTCCTTCCCTCTCCCATTTGTTCACCCCTGCCCCTTATCCACCTCCACCCAGTTTGTGGCCCTCACCCCATTTTTTACTGTAAATGTGTACATAGTTTTGGTTTGACTTCTAATACATTTGTTTAGTTATGCCTACTGTGGTGGTCTCTGATTTGCAGTAGGCTAATAGTGCTCAGCTGCAGTGGTGTGCATGGTGTCGGGGGTGGTACTATCATGGGTGTGTATGTGTGTGTGTGTGTGTGTGTGTGTGTGTGTGTCCGTAGGGGAGGCAAGTTTGGTGTGGGTATAGCTCTCAGTCACTGTCTGTGGTTTGTATGTTGTTCCCTGTGCACTGGATGACTGTGTACAATGGTACATGATGCATGCGCTGTGTCCATTGTGCACCTGTCAGGCCATCCATGGCCTGTGCAGCTGCCACCCTTGCATGTCTGTGACCTGCACATTCTGCTGACATGTCAGTGGTGGCTTCCCATGCTGGACTGCCACTGTACCCAGCATGATGCTGGGTTGCCTCCTGTCACTGGTGGGGTGCACATCTGCCTCGGGTGGCACTGTTGCCTCCACTGTTGTTGTCCCACCTCAATGCTGTCACTTGTGTCTGTTGCAGGGGATGTGCTCCACTGTCTGTCACTTGTGCTCCAGCCGTATGCTGGTGGTGTACAACATTGTGGTGCCTGAATAGGGTTGCTGGCACACCTGTGCCATGGAGGGGTTCTGGCCATGTGCACATGGCTGCCGTGGCCACACACCGGGGGCTTGGTTGACCTGCTACTGTGTCCCTGTGTTGGCGTGCCCTTGGGTATTGGTGGCTGTTTGTCTGTGCACTGTGTTGCATCCTGTGTAGCACATGCTTCCATGCAACACTGTATGTGTCTGTGCTGGCTGTTGTGGCCAGTGCTGGGACGGGATGTGTCCTTGGGAGGGTGTGCAGGGTGCTGTACCACTGGTGGTGGGGTCCGGGGCATGCCCTCTCGCATGTGGGGTACCTCATGTGCCAATGCATGGTCGGTCTCTCAACTATACCTCGGGGGGGGATATGCAGGGTGGCACTGTGTATGCTGTTGTTGCATTGCTGTCTGCTGCCACCCACTACAGGGTGCACATGGTGGGGCTGCCTTGCATGGCTATGTGGTGCACAGGGTTGCATTGTCACAATGAGGGTGGTGGCATGCATGGGGTGTTCTGCACTGTTGGGCACTACTCCTGGAAAGGGTATATGGTGATCGTGGTGCAGGGTGTGCTCCGCATTGGTGGGATGGTGTGGCATGGGGTGATCAGTGCTCCTTGTGTGCCAGTCACAGCTTGCCAGGGGGTGTGCTGGGGCACCATGGCCCAGCTGTGGGTTGGTTGCTGGTATACATGGGCTAGTGGTTATTCCAGCTCTCCCCCAGTTGTGCAGTGTGTGGGGTGTGGGGAATGATGTCTGTTCTGCTGTGTGCTCCTCTGCCCATTTGTGGCATGGGTGGTGGGCCCCTGCATCCCTGGTTGTGCTGTTGAGTTGCTGCCCTGCTCCATGGGGCATCCCTGGTTGCACAATGGCACATCTGGACTGCTCCACTAAGCATGCCTTGTTGTGCTATGGTGCATCTGAAATGCGCAACTGCACATCCTTGGTTGTGCTATGGCACAGGTGGCGCGATATTCAGTCGTGTGCTGCAGGCACATCTTGGCCTGCACAGTTTTTGAATATCGCACTTCTTGCGCATGGGCACAGTGGACTTGCACTTGCTCCTACTGTTGTGCACTTTTTGGGCACAGTTTGAATATCTGGGCCATGAGCTACCCTCCAAATACTTGCCTGGATGATGGAAACAGTCTGGTTTAACAATACATACCCACAGACTGTAATTTAAAATGTTTTAACTAATAATAGGTAATAGGAATAAAGGGACACATTGGCTCCAATCAATAGGTTGGACATTGTAAAATCAGGAGGCAGGAGCTTAGCGGAGGAGCTTCTACTCAGCACTCTGCATCACGTGATCCTGGGTTCCTTTCATTTTTATTTAACCATTCCATGAATACCCTGACTTCCTCATCTGTACCTTACCAGATGCATAATACATCATCTATAAAACAAATCCATTTAGCTACAGTATATGTCCACCAAATGGATCTGAATTATTGTCAAACAAAACTTTCTCCTCCCAATAACCCAAAAATAAGTTAGCAAAGGATGGGGCCATGGCTGCACCCATAGTTGTACCACATATCAGAAGATAAAAATATATAGAGAATTCAAAGTAGTTTCACCCCAAAACAAATTCCAGGCCATGTGTAATCAAATTTAATGCCATGTTTTCAACAAATGCCTGTACAGCAGCATCACCACCTTCTGTCTTCTACTGGTGATACCTCTCCCTATGTACCCCTGCATCCCCCGGCTTTCCTCACTGCCTTCTCACACTGTTTGGCTACTTTTAGATCATCTGTTATGACTCCCCAGTCCCTTTCCAGTTTGGTTGTGGTTAGTACCTCCCTCTCCCACTGTGTATTTCTCCCCTGTGTTTTTGTTCCCCAAGAGCATGATTTTTCACTTCTTGGAATTGAATCCAAGCTGCCACACTCTTGACCACTTCTCCAGCTTGGCTAAGTCTCTCCCCATTTTCTCCACCCCCTGCAGTGTCAACACTATTGCAGATCTTGGTATCATCTGCAAAGAGGCATATTGTTCCTTCGAGTCCCTCCGCAATGTCGCTAATAAAGACATTAAGGAGGACTGGCCCCAGTACTGAACCCTGTGGCACTCCACTGGTTACTCCCCCTTTCTTCAGATTGAACTCCATTTACCACCATCCTCTGTGTCCTGTTGCTAAGCCAATGTCTGACCCAATTTGCCACCTTGTGACCCACTTCTAGACTGCCCAACTTGTTTACTACCCTCTTGTGTGGAACTGTGTCAAATGCCTTGCTAAAATCTAGGTAGGCCATGTCCAGCTCCCATCCCTGATCTACTACCCTGGTCAACCAGTCAAAAAAATCTATTAGATTCATTTGACAAGACCATCCTGTTGTGAATCCATGTTGCCTTGGGCCCAGTGCCCTGCTGGCTTCTGGATATTCTACAATCCTTTCCTTCAACAGTGATTCCATCATCTTTCCCACCATTCAGGTCAAATTGACTGGTCTTTAGTTTCCCACTTCTACCTTGCTTCCATTTTTTTGAAGGTGTAGCATGTTCACCCTCCTCCAGTCTTCTGGTACTACTCCCTCCTCCAATGATTGGTTGAATAGGGCTGTCAATGGTGTCAGTAGCACCTCTCTCAGTTCTTTAAGTATTCTAGGATGTATCTAGGGGGCACAATTTGAAGATAGAGGGGGGATGGCTCAGAGGTAATGTTAGAAAGTATTTTATTCACAGAGAGGGTTGTGGATGCATGAACAGTCTTCATGAGCAGGCTGTGGAATCAGGAACAGTGGGATAATTCATGAATGCATGGGACAGGCATTAGGCAATTCTAGTAGGGGGTAGGAGAAAGTAAGCTGTTGATTAACTAGAATCTGCAGCTTATCCATCAGATAGGGAAATGAGCAGACTAGGTGGGCCAAGCAGTTCTTATCTGCCATCAAATTCTATGTTTCTATGTATCCTGTCCTGTCCCATCATCTTGTCCACCTTCAGTTTCAAAAGTTCCTTTATGACTCTGTCTTTTGTGAATGGTCTGGTGTCCACCCCTTTTCCCTGTGTGTGTCTGCTGGATAATTCCAGTCTCTCTCTCTCTCTCTCTCTCTCTCTCTCTCTCTCTTTCTCTCCCCTTCTTTCATGAATACTGAGCAAAATTATTCATTTAGTATCTCCATTTTTTCCAGGTCCCCCTCTGCCAACTCCCTCTACCCCTTACATAGCTTCACTATCCCTCCCCTGGCCTTTCATATTTCCCTTATGTATCCGAATAAGATTTTGTCCCCCTCCTTCACTGTATTGGTTATCTTTTCCTCTGTTTGTGCCTTTGCACATCTGACTGCTTTTCCCACCTCCCTCTGCTTAGTCTTGTACAGTTCCCTCTCTTCCTCCCTGTGTGTTTCCTTGTATTTCCTGAATGCCATTTTTTTCCCTCTAACCATTCTTGCCACTTCTTTTGAAAACCATAATGGTTTTCTTTGTCTTCTTGCTTTCTTAGCTTGCTTTACACAAAGGCTTATTGCCTCTGTTATGGCTCTTTTGAGGTTCTCCCACTGTACCTCTGTTCCCACTCCCTCACCCTTTGCCAGTGTTTTCTTGAGGCATTCACCCATTTTAGCAAAGTTGGCCCTTTTGAAGTCTAGGATTCTTGCTTTTGTGTGGCTTGACTCTTCTACTGTCTTTACCTTGAACCATATTGTATGGTGATCATTGGACCCCAGATGGCTGCCCACTAATACATCTGTTATTCTATCTCTATCTCTATTTGTGAGCACAAGGTCCAATATTGCCCTCTCCCAGGCGAGTTCCACTACTAGCTGTGTGAAACATGCCTCCTGCAGGACATCCAAGATGACCCTGCTCCTGGATGTGGCTGCAGCATAGGTTTCCAGTTAACATCAGGCATATCTAGGTCCCCTACCAACAACAATTCTTCCTTGTCTGCCATTTTATGGATGTTATCTACCATTATCCTATCTGCTTCTTCCCCTTGCACTGGGGGTCTGTAGATAACCGCTGTGCAGATAGTGTTGCAATTTTCTGACTCCAGGGTGATCCACAGTACCTCCTCTCCTTCCTGCTTTCCATTTATTTCAGTTGCTTAGATCCTCTCTTTGATGTAGATTGCTACCCCTCCACCCTTTTTTTCCTCCTTGTCTTTCCTGTATACTGTGTACTGAGGTATATTAACATCCCCAGTCATGGCTTTCTGTATACCAAGTTTCTGTGACTGACACAATATCCATAGAAACATAGAAACATTGAATTTGATGGCAGACAAGGACCGCTTGGCCTACCCAGTCTGCCTATTTCCCTACCTAATGGATAAGCTGCAGATCCTAGTTAACCAGCAGCCTATTTCTTCCTACCCCCCACAAGAATTGCCTTATGTCTGTCCCATGCATTCTTGAATTCTCCCACAGTTTTAGACCCCACAACCTCCTCAGGAAGGCTGTTCCATGCATCCACTACTCTCTCTGTGAAATAATACTTCCTCACACATTGCCCCTAAACCGCTGTCCTTCTATCTTTAAATTGAGTTCCCTTGTTCTTGCACGCCTCTTTTTCTGAAAGATGCTACCCTCTTGGACTTTGTTGATTCCACTGAGGTACTTAAAAGTTTCTATCATGTCCCCCCTCTCCCTTCTTTCCTCAAGGGTATACATATTAAGCTCCTTTAGTCTCTCCTCATATGGCTTCTCTTGCAAACCCTGCACCATTTTAGTTGTCCTACTCTGGACTACCTCTATCCTGTCTATGTCCTTGTGGAGATGGGGTCTCCAGAACTGGACACAGTACTCCAGATGGAGTCTCACCAACTGTCTGTACAGAGGGATAACAACTTCCTGTTTTCTGCTGCTGATGCCTCTCCCTATACATCCCAGTATACCCCCAGCCCTCCCTACTGCCTTCTCACATTGCTTGCTAACCTTAAGGTCATCTGATATGATTACCCCAGGTCCCTTTCCTTTTTTGTTGTTGTTACTACCTCCCCACCCATTGTGTATTCTTCCTCCGGGTTCTTGTTTCCCAGGTGCATTATTTTGCACTTCTTTGCATTAAATCCTAGCTGTCATACTTCTGACCCATTCCTCCAACCTTGCCAAGTCCCTTTTCATCCTTTCCATGCCTCCTTGTGTATCATCCCTGTTACAGATATTTGTGTCATCTGCAAGGGCAATATTTAATCCTTATGGGGATGGTGATCAGAGGGTGGGGGGCACCACTAGACACCAGGGAAACCTTACACCATTACAGGGATGGTGATCAGAGGGGATGCAACTAGACACCAGGGAAACAGAAAAAATGAATGGGGATGGCAATCGGAGGGTGGGGGTGCCACTAGACCCTGGGAAAGACCAATTAATTGCTGGGACAGCAATCAGAGGTTGGCAGTGTCACTAGATACCAGGGAACCCTTAAACCAGTACAGAGACTGCGACTGAAGGGAAGGGTGTCACTACACACCAGGGAAACTTACAAAAATACAGGGAGGGTGATCGGAGGAGATGGTGCCATTTTGAAGTGCTTACTGAGCATGCTCAGAAGCCAAAGTTGCAAAATGTAATAACTTCAGAAGGAAATAATATTTTTTTACCAAACCAGCAAAAGGCACATCTGTGAACCAGCCCCTTTCTACTCTGGACATTTCAGACCAATATTCTAAACCATATGGGTTGTAGACAAGTTCAAAAGAACAGCAGAAAATCTGAAATGTTCATTCATATGAAAATTTTCGTATGAACAACCACATGAAAAAGTCTAAGTGAGTCACGAAAAGAAGGATTCAAAATGTAAAAAAGCACATTTTTGAGTAATTTAACCAAAAGTCAAGTGCATATTACAGCTAATGGAGTCCTGGAGAGAAAGAAAGATGTAGTGGTCTCTCTTCAGGATGTCAGTTTTGAGGGGTTTGATTTTCTTGGGGCAAAAAACAACAAAATGATGGTAAATGAAAAAGGTGCATACTAAGGTGTAAGGAGCTAAGAAGGCGGTAAGCCCACGTGTCCTCCTGCCATGTTATCCATAATAAGACAGGTTACTTCCATCTATAATCTATTTGTCTAGCTTTCTTTTAAATTGTTGTTTATCTTTACTGCTTATAACCTCGAGTGGTAGTCTATTCCAAGGGTTCACCACACTCTGTGTGTAGAAAGCCTTTCTTATTTGTGTTGAATTTTTGTGGGCTTATTTGTAATGGGTGGCCCCTTGTGCCTATATTATCATATTTGAAGTTCAGTTCTAGTTCGTTTAGATGGTAATTGTTCTGCATTATATCATAGCACAGTAGTAGGTCACCCCTAATTCTTCTTGTGTTAAGTGACATCAGGTTTAATTTCTGGAGCTGGTCATCATAAAATAGCCAATTTAGGTTACAAATAACATTGTTGTCTGTCTCTGTATTTTTTCTATTCTATCAGAACATCCCTTTTTTATTGGAACCCAAACAGGGCTTCCATAGTCTAATAGTGGTCTAACATATGATCTGTACATTGGCATTACCACGCTTTCATCTCTACTTCTAAAATTTTGTTTAATTGTTCAAAGTACTTTTCTAGTCTTAGCTACTTGAGCATTACTCTGTGTGTTGTATGCTAGTTTATTTGGGTTCTACAATTGGTCGTTGACAAAAATCTTGTCGAACAACCATACAGCAAAACCATTATGTCGACCGCATTTGCGATTGGCATACAGATTCTCACTGCCTACCATGTTTTCTTTGGGAGGCTTTGTCCCCCACCCCCCCAAATGGGGGTCTGTGTCCCACACACACCCCCAGTAAATATAATTATCTCCAAGTTGTAACTGATATGGGGAGGGGGTGCAATACCTCCAGAGAACAGTGTTGGGGTCCAGCACCAATACTACAGTGACCTGGTGCTGTAGTCACTGTAGTGTCGGTTGCTGTTGAAATGTCACTGTCGGAGCTGTATACTGTTTATTTGTTATTGTTATTCCTAGGTCCTTTTCTTTGTATGATATTCTAAGTGGTATTCCATTTAAAAAATAGGTTACTTTGTTATTATGACACCCCAAATACATCTCACAACATTTGTCTTATTAAAACTCATCCCCATAGAGTCTACTCATTTAACTATATTTTTTAAATCTGCTTGAAGTCTGGCTCTGTCTTCCTCATTGTTTATGCTACATGCCAGTTTAGTGTCATCTGCATATTTACTCAGCCTGCTTGTTGCATTTTGTCTCATACTAGATATGAATATCTGGAATAACAGTGGACCCACAGTGGACCCAGGGCTGAGCCCTGCGGCACCCCACTAGTCACAGTCACTGGGGTGGAGAATTATTCATTTATACACACTCTCTGTGTTCTATCACTCAGCCAACCCCTAATCCATCCTACAATTCTTTGGTCAATTTTACAATCAATCAGACTTTGTATAATATCTCTGTGAGGTACTTTGTTGAAAGCCTTAGAAAAGTCCAGATAGATACAATCTACTGGAGCTCCTCTTTCTACTGCTGCTAATATATTTTTGTAAAAACATGACAGATTTGTTACACATGATCTTTCTGACATAAAACCATGCTATTGGGTTCACCACAACATAACCCAGATAGACTATCTTAGGGTAGTTGGTTCATTCCACTCGGGTGTCAAACAGATGAGGCACACTGATGAGTCCTGGTAGAAAGAAACATATGTCAGTGTCTTCTGTTGGCACCCTTTGTAAACTGTGTAAGAGGCCTTTCAGCACCATGCATTTCTGCTTAAAGTTGAACCAGTATAATACTCTGTGGTGATTTGCATATGCAGCCCATGATGCTTTGTGTTATGGGGGCATGTGTGATTTTGTATTTCTTTGAAGCTTGGCTTCCCAGCCAATACCCCTTGGGGTAACCATTGCCTCAGTGCTTATGCAAGGGTTCTTTGTCATAAAACCCTGCTGATCCATATCCCTCAGTCTGTTTCTTTCCATATGCCCATGTGTGATATCCTTAATGATGGACTCCATTAATTTCCCCAGTACAGACATCAGAGTAATAAGAATATAGTTTGAGTGTTCAGCCTTGCTTCCCTTTTTATGACTGTGGGCAGAGCCCAACAGGAGTACTGCATTTGGAAAAGGGCTGATGGCATCTTTGCTACCAAACAATATGATAGTGTGTTAAAATATATATTCCTCTACTGAAGCCTCATTACTATGCTGCCTGTGTGTATAGAAAGCTTTAGAGCATTGTTTTTCTTCTCGCTTGGGGAGTTAATTGAGCCCACAGAAAGTTAACTCGTTATCTTCTGGGAGTCATTCTGTGTCAGATTACCAATGGATAGTACAGCCATCATAAAAAGCTATTGGAAGTAGAATGGGTTAATCACTTCCTGCATAACAAGTTCCCCTAGGCACCTCATAGCACCTCATTAAGCCATTTGACACCACCATCCTAAGAGCAGTCAGTGTGCTACTTTGCAGGACATTGCATAGCAACAGACCCAGCCTTGTCTTTTTCCAAATAATACACTAACTTCATTCTCAGGCAGGCAGTTCTGGGCTACTGTTTATATTCTACTGAATCTTCTCAACTTGAAATTTGTGACTATAGCTGTTTACAGCTGAATGATAGTAACCACATTTGCTTCACTTGCAAATTGGTAGGCATTTGTGTGTCTAATTTCTGTTTGACTTACTGTAGGTTATACATAGAATCTAAAAAGTTAATAACATGCTGTATTGTGATGCAATGAACTGATAAATGGGAATTTGGTTTCTTTTACAAATTCATTTTTCCTGACCATGGATATACTAAAACAAAAATTTCTCCACAACATGTTTAAAAACAAGGAGTTTAGCAGTAATTTAGTTGATCTGGTGTAAAGAGCTGCTTCCTGGAAAATTAACTGGTTTGGGGGGCCTGCCACAAGCAGAATGGGACTTCACAGATGGGGGAGCTCATGGAAGCAGAAGAGGCATCTTGGCATTAAAAGCTTAGTGGTAAGGATGTAGAGGAACCAGTATTTAAGCATGACTTTGGGAGAGGATTAATTGTGACTGGGGGGGTGAGAGAGTGAGTCTTGTTATTTTTAGTATAATGGTTTTCTGAAACTTAAACCTTCAATGGGTTAGACTCTGCAGTCATCTGTACAGTATATCATTAAGCCACATGCAGTTTGGTAT
Organism: Neoceratodus forsteri; assembly: GCA_016271365.2. Classification (NCBI taxonomy): domain Eukaryota; kingdom Metazoa; phylum Chordata; order Ceratodontiformes; family Ceratodontidae; genus Neoceratodus; species Neoceratodus forsteri. Next base: position 1,880,661,755 of record CM057452.1, read on the forward strand.
GGGTAAAACCCAGATCACCAGACCTGGACCAGTGCCGTAAAATCTGGACTAGACACAGCTTATGCAAATATTGCTGATCCAGTGGAGCAGCAATAAAGTACTGTATTCAGAAAAGGGATGATGTCATCTTTGCTAACAAACAACATGCTAGCATGTTAAAAATAGATTCCTCCACTGAAGCCTCATTACTACGCTGCTTGTGTGTATAGGAAGCTTTAGAGCATTATTTTTCCTCTGGCTTGAGGAGTTAATTGAGCCCACAGAAAGTTAACTCATAATCTTCAGACAGTAAGAACTTTCTGCATAACAAGTTCCCCATGGCCCCTCACAACACACCCATCCTAAGGGCAGTCAGTGTGCTATTTCGCAGGATATTTCATAGCAAGAGACCCATCCTTGCCTTTTCCCAAATAATTCACCAACTTTATTCTCAGGCAGGCAGTTCTGGGCTACTGTTTATATTCTACTGAATCTTCTTAACTTGCCATTTGTGACTAAACATGTTTACAACTGAATAATAGTAACCACATTTGCTTCACTTGCAAATAGGTAGGCATTTGTGTGTCTAATTACTTTTTGAGTTACTTTAGGCTACACATAGAATCTGATACGTTCATACAGTAACATGCTGTATTGTGATTCAATGAACTGATAAATGGTGATTTTGATTTCTTTTACAAATTCAATTTTCCTGACCATGGATATATTACAACAACAATTTCTCAACTAAATTTTTAAAAATAAGGAGTTTAGCAGTAATTTAGTTGACATGGTGTAAAGAGCTGCTCCCTGTAAAATTACCTGTTTTTTGGGTGGGGGTTGCCAACAGCAGAATGGGACTTCACAAATGGGGGAACTCATAGCAGCAGAAGAGGCATGTTGGCATTAAATGCTTAGTGGTGTGCATGTAGAGGCACCATTATTTAAGCATGACTTTGGTAGAGGATTAATTGTGACTGGGAGGTGAGGGATTGAGTCTTGGTATTTTCAGCATACTTTTTTTCTGAAACTTCAACCTTCAATGGGTTGGACTCTATAGCCATATGTACAGTATATCACTAAGCCACATGCAGTGAGGTATGGGTAACACCCAGATCACCAGACCAGGGGCAGAGCTATAATCTGGACTGGGCATAGCTTTTGCAAATATTGCTGATCTGGTGAAGCAGCAATAAAAGATAAGATATGCAATACCCTGAATAACACACTTACCCCAGTTTACTTTTACCCATATTTAGGCCTTGTACAGTAATATCTTCCTTTAAGAGAACAGCTTGTAATGAAATGTGTAAGATTTACATTGACATTTAGGTATATGCACCTTTTATATTACATGAATTATGTGTGTGAACCGTATAACAGTCTCTAAAAAAAATCAATTAAACACATCAAATGTCTTCAATTACATGTCTCAACATTGTGATTATCTTCCACCTTGTCACAACATATAGTTGTCTCAGCAGTGTTTCAGTACCTTCATGTATATGATGGTCCGTTTCTGTTGAGTTGATTGCTATGATAGTGCATAGAATAAAATGTGAAGCATATAGGTAACTGTAATACAGACGGTGGCATTACTTTTAAATATGCCCTTTCTCTATGTACCGTACTTTGATTCAGTTAGTGTATGCAACAGCAATTCATGCTTATGTTTAAGCCCATGAAACACCCTTATCTAGTTAATGCATTCACAGTCGTAGTGGCTCTGCCAGAGTTTGTTGTGTATCGGCACAACTGTGGATAACAGTCAGGTGGTACTTCTTTATCGGTAACTGCTTTCAGGAACAGTAATCTAAGTGGGATGGCTATATGAGGTGATATAAGTTTTAACATCTTTGGTAAAATATTATCAGGCCCTGCTGAATTAGTATTTTTAAGTTTATTGTTTCTATGACACATTCAGTGCTTATTTCAAACTCAATTTCATTCTTAATTGGTATGTCACCAGAGTGTTTTAATGTTGCAGAGAATACAGATCTGAAGTAAGAGTTGAATTTGTTTGCAATAGAGTCAGGTGCCACAATGTGTTTATTTTCTGATATAATTGAACGTTACCCTGAACTTGAACTGCAAAGTGAGTTTACATGTCCATAAACATTTTTCAAATTATCTTTGTTTACAGTGCTAGCTGTCCTTATTTCCATTTTTTCTGTTTGCTTTTTTCATATAATTTTTTGGCATTTCTTTTGAATGTTTTTGTATTGTAACCATCTTGATTTGGAACTACTTTTGTTGAATTCATCATAGATTTTATGTTTCTTCTGTAGTAATTTATTTGACCCTTTTGTTAACCATTTAGGTTTAATGCCTCTGCCATTGTATTTTTTTTATTTTCATTATGTATCTATCACATACCATATTTCATCATTTTGTAGCTGTGGCCACAATTACAATATTTGGTTTTAGTATGTGGTTTTAATTTGAGGGTGGCTAGAAAACTAGGGTGGCTTTAAATACAAACTTACAGAAATGGCTGTCCCCCTTATTCGTATATTTCTCATCGTCCCCCATAAATTCATAGATTCCCTGGTGTCTAGTGGCACCCCCACCTGCCAATTGCCATCCCAATTTCACTGGTGTCTGATGGCACCCCTCACCCACTGATTGCCATTACAATTTCCCTAGTGACTCGGAGAAAAGATGGCTGAGGTAAAGGTCCCCTAAGTATTTATTTCAGTGTACAAAGCCAGCTGGGTTTAATACAGTAGGCTTATAAACGAGGGCGTCTTTAACAACAAAATTGGAAAATCAGTCTCACTTTAATTTGAGGTTGATTAGTAAATGAGGGCAGCTAGAAAATGATGAAATACGGTATCTTGAATATTTTTCATTTTGTTATTTCCCATATTTCTGTAGTAGTTTTATTCTGAAGTGCCACTTCACAGGCAATTTTTTTAAGGTCTTCATGGATAAGAACATGGTTTGCTGATTTAAAAATTGTAGATCTCCCTACATCTCTTTGTTACTGGGATACACCCATGAAATGAGAAATAAATATTGTTATGATCACTATTCCCCAGGGGTTCACTGATTGTAGAATTTTTTTTTTTTTTTGCAAATAAAAAAAATAGCAAAGGCAGTTACAAAAGTGATCTTGATCTCCCTAACCTAATACTCTGCAAGCCCACTTGAAATCTCTGGGATAAAACCCCAGTAACCCCTCTTTACCAGCCCATAACTTCACTTCCCAGACCTAACTATGTACTCCCATACCCTTGCCCCTCTTCTCCTCCTCATTTCCCTCCCCACTCTCTCCTTCTCTTCCTGCACTCACCCTATCCCCACTGTCTACACAACTTCCTACCTCATAATATCCTGCACCTTCCCCTCTAGATTTGCTACCTCCTCCTCCCCTTCTCTGCATCAGATTCCAGTCTGTCCCCCTCCCCCCTTCCCTTACATCTCTCCCAGCATCTTACCACCACAGATGTTAACCTTTGCTTCCCTAATTGGGGCTGTCAGACCAGTTCTCAACATTGAGTTTTGTACTTGGAGATATAGGTTCTCTGCAACCTATTCATTCCTTCTACTCACCCTCATCCTCCTCTCAGGAACATCAAATGCAACCCTAGCCCCATAGCCATACCCACTCCTCTCGGCTCACACAGGCCTATCAATCACCCATATCACCATCAGAATTCTCCTGCCCAAGATTGACTTAATTACTTGCTGGACAGCTGAACAAGCTCCAGATATACTATGCGTAACAGAAACCTGGCTCTCTGCTAAACCCCACAACTTCTCCCTCACTCTCTCAAACTACATTTTACACAGGCAGGACTGTGGTAAGAGAGCTGGTGGTGTAGATATCTACACAAAACAGTCACCTGTGAGCTTAGTTACTCTCAAAGAAGCTCGCCTCAGCTCCCACAAACTCCTTGTTGTTCAACTCTCCCTTCCTGCCTCACTCCCACTTTTCCTAGGTGTGCTCTATGCTTCTCTCCATCTATCCTGAGACTCCATCATCACCACCCTTACCACTCTGCCCAACCTAGCATCCAGAGAGGAACTGGTACTTGTAGGCATTTTCAACTTGGACTGGCTAGCCTCTCCTCAAAAGCTCACGTCTCCAAAATTGAGAACCCTTAATCTCAACCAACTGATCAATGAACCCAACTGCTACAACCTCCACTCCCAAAACTATTCTTTATTAGACTGGATCTTTACCTCCCACCCTCACAGAATAACCTCCTCTGGTGTCCTCTCTAATGCACTAAGCAACCACCATATTACTTACTGTATCAGGAAAACACAACTGCCCAAATCTGCCCCAAGTATATCAGCACTCACCCTCTAAACATGTTGGACTCCAATGCCCTCCTAACCAGTCTATAGCAGACAGTACATGTAGACTGTACCTGTAGACCAGACTGTAGACTATACCAGAGGAGGGCTTCACCTACAGTGTGGCTGGCTGTCTGTGTTTGTCTCTGCCAGTAGTTTAGTTTTTGTGGATTTTCATGTGTTTCTGCTTGGAGGAACTGGACTGTTCTTGGACATGACATCTATGAATGTTTCCTGGACAAAGAAACTGTAAAACATCACCACCACATATTAACATTCTCATCATAAATCAACTTTTTTTGGAAGCCATCAAATGCAACAGTAAGGTCAGTAAATCTGTTATACAAGCTTTGATTGTGGAGTGCTGCATTGAATCCACATTTCTGTCTGATTATTCCTAAAGGATCTGTGCTTGTCTTTGAGGTCTATTCACAATCATTTTAGAGAACAAAGGTAAGACACTAACAAAGGATTTTTACATCCTGCATATGCCCCAGGCCAATGTTCATCACCTTCAGGAATTTAACACATTCTGGGTCTTTGATCTACAGTAACAACGGTTTACTGGCCTCCAGTAGTTCACCATTTCCTGTGGATTTGATTATTTTTCATCATTTGACTCCTGGTACCTTGGACAAGATTACTGTATTACCTATCCCTGAACATAACTATCTGCATGGTTTAATATTATTACATCAAGAATGCAACCTAACCCCATGAGCGAGCCAAGGTATACCGGGCCTAAGGGAAATGGCTTGAAACTTGCTATGATGAATATCTGCAGCCTAATTCCAAAGATGCCTCAACTGCAAGCATGGACTGCTCTACATAACCCAGATATACTTTGCCTGACTGAGACCTGGCTATCCACCCGGGTCAGGGATAATGAGATAGTGCTCCCAGGTTACAATACTTTTAGATGTGATAGGAATGGGTAAAGAGGTGGTGGCTGTCTCATTTATTTATGGAACACTCTACAAGGCATTGTGCTCCCCCTCACAACCTGCAGCATTGACCATGAGCTCCTTGTAGTCAGAATCATTTTTGGTGAACACAGAAAATCTCTGGTCATTGCATGCATCTACCTCCCACCTAAAATGGCCAAAGATGGTCTAATTAAACTACTAGGGTCCTTGGCTGGCATTAACAACAAGTATGAGCTCATCGTGACTGGGGACTTCAACATCAAGTGGCTCAGTAATGAATCGACCAATCAGAAGAATACCATAGCCAGCTCCCTCCTCACGCAATTAGTCACAGAACCCACTAGAATGAACCATAAGACAGGTAAGCACACACTCCTGGACTGGCTCCTTGCAAGCTCACCTGACAGGATTACCAATGTCTTGGTACTACTGGATTCACTAAACAGCCACTCCCTTATCCCCTGTCTGTGGTCCAATAAATTCAAAAAAGTGCCACCTGTCTTTGTGAACAGCAAAATTCTCAGGAAAGGGCAGCTCCCAGCTTTCAAAGAGGCACTTTCTCAGATTGATTGGTCTCCCCTTAAGGTACTACATGACCTTGACATAACACTCCAGTACTTTATTTATAACTTTAATAGCATGTGTTATATTATATTATATTATATTATATTATATTTATGTTTATGTTATATTTGTAATAGATTTGCTCCATTCAAAAACAGAAAAACATGCAGCCATAACAATGGGTGGATTACTAGCGACCTTCTAGATCACATGAGGGCAAGGGACAACCTTTGGTGTCAAGCCAGGGCCTCCGGTAATCCCAGTGACCTTCAAAGATACAGGGCAGCCAAAAACAAATGCACAAATCTCATCAGGAATGCTAAGGCTAATTTCTACAAGGATCAATTGAAAGTAACCTGGGATGATGGGAGGCAGTTTTGGGACAATATAAAGGCACTCACAGGGAAGGATGACAAAATACAGCCATCACTGCTAAACATTAATGGCACAAATACCATGGACTCCCCACATCATTGTCGAAGAGTTCAACTCCACCTTCATGGATCTTAGCTCTGTTCTACCAGCTGAATACCTCAAGCCTATCAAAGCTGATAACAGACACCCACCAGACATCAACTCACACCCTCAATTTTACTTCATGAGAGTCACTGCCAAAGAAGCACTGGGTCATGTTAAAAAGGTCCTGGGGAAAACCAGAATGTGGTCTGACAACATTGACATGAAACTGCTGGTGCTGGCAATCAATGAAGTCATTGCTCTCATCACCACAATTTTTGATAAATCCTTCCAGCTCGCCAAATTCCCTTCTCCTTGGAAAGAAGCGCTGGTGACCCCGGTGCATAGGGGAGGTGATAGGTCACTGACCACAAACTACAGGCCTATCTCTATCCTCTCCCCCCTCTCTAATGCACTGGAAAGGATTGTGGCAGACCAGTTTACTGACTATATTCACAAATACCAGCTGCGATGTCCCCAGCAGCACGGCTTTAGAAAACTCCACAGCACAGACACTGCACTAGTGGATTTCATTGAGTATGACCATAAGGCATTGGATGAGGGAAAACTGGTTGGGTCCATCTTCATTGACCTAACAAAGGCATTTGATACAGTCTGCCACCCACTCCTCTTGTCTCAACTGCATGCCCTTGGTGTTTCCCCAAATGCTGCTCTATGGTTCCATGACTACCTAACCTCCCAGTCTCAAAGGGTCAAGATAGGTCACTCCATATCTGCATCCAAGAAAGTCTTACTAGGGGCACCTCAGGGGTCCATCTTGGGCTTGCTGCTCTTCAGCATGTTCCTGATCAGCCTACCCGATGCCTGCACTAGCAAAGTCATTCTATATGCTGATGATGCTGTCCTACTTAGCTGTCACTCTCACATAGAGCACCTACAGGCTGAGCTACCATCATCCTTCCAGCAACTGGAGACCTGGTTCTACTCCCAATGGTTACTACTAAACTACAAAAAAATCAAGATGATGCTCCTCTCTTGCACCCAACTAATAAGGAGAACCAGAACTAACAATCACAAATCACCTGACTGCCCCATTGGAACAGGTTCACTCCTTCAAGTATCTGGGTGTCATTGTGGATGATACCCTCTCGTATGTTGGCACATTGACATGGTGGTGAAAACTGTGAACACTAAATTAGGGATCCTGTTTAGGCACAAGGAAAGCTGGTTCTCAGTCTCCAGCTCTGTCCTCTCCCTGGCTGACTATGGGCTGGTGGTTTATGGTGCTGCCACTGACATGACCCTCAAAAGGGTTGCCACTACCCTTAACAAGGCTTGCAGACTATTGCTAAAAGATGACCGCTTCACATACATGTGTACCCTGTATGGTCTTGCCCACATACTACCACTTTAAATTCAGAATCAGATACCAAACTTGCCTGCTACAGAGAAAGGCCATGCTCTCCTTAACCCCTACCTGCACTGCAGACCTGGTAAAGGACGTAAGCTCCAAATACAACACATGAAGAACAGTGACAACACAGCTTAATGTCCCATTTTGTAGAACTTCCCTAGGACAAAGATCCTTGATGTACCAAGCTCCACTATTGCTAAATGAGATCCCTGCTGCAGCTCTTAATACAACAGATGTTCAAGCCTTTAAAAGAGAACTGAAGCAATACCTGCTGAACTCAAACACCTACGACTGCCTTACCTGAATCCATATCTTTAACCTGGATACCCCCTCTTAAACACCTCTGACTCCCTTACCTGTGTCTATATCCTCAACCCAGACACCCCCCTCATCTGTCTGAGCTTCCCTCTTGTTTTACCTACCCAGGAGCCCCACCTGCCATCCCTTGCCACCCCCTCTCTCTAGCTCCCTCCAACTCCCTCCCCTCCATACTCCTCCAACACCTCCCCTTTCCACCCACTCTCCCCTAAATATTCTCCTTCTCCCAATCCCTTTCTCTCTCTTTCGCTCTCTCTCTCTCTCTCTAATCTACCCCTCATTTGCACTCTTCCCCCTTTCTTTCTCCTACCCTTTCTGATACTCTACCTTGACAGGCCCCCTGGGGCAGCTATGCCATACATTGCCAACTGGGAATCTCCTCCCGCTGTTTAATTTCAGTTGTCTAGGTTACTCAAATGTATTATTTATCTAATTTCTGTATTACATAGCAATCTTATGTTTTGTGTTAACTATTAAGTTTTTGTTATGTCTCTGCTGTTTTATATCCTGATTTTGAACCTTTGTAAAAGACTGTATACTCAAAGGTTGTATCCGAATTACTAAATAAATAAAAGAAAAGAAAATATCAAGCCGACTGGCAACCTGTCTACTCAGCCCTTGATGTTGACATAGCCCTCTCTAGATTCCTATACACCATTAAACAAATATCTGGGATGTCCATGCCCCTCTGAAAAACTCCAGGTTCAAGCAGTGGTACCACCCTTGGATCACTGCACCTGTCCTTGCCAAATGCAAGGAAAGTGACAAGGCATGATCATACTTTAAATCCAATCCCAACCCTCAGACAGGCAAGCTTTTAACACCCTCCATAGTGCCTGCACCAAGACCATAAGAAAAGCAAAGGCAGACTACTTTAGGTTGCAACTCTCACATGCTAAGCCCCCTCAGTTCTGGAAAGTTGTGCACACACTCCTTGACCCACCTGCCTAGCCCTGCACCCTGCCTTCAAACTTCACGACCAACCAGTCAGTGACCCAACCCATGCCTCTGAAATCCTCAACCAGTTTTTCACTTCCTGTGCCATATCACATGGCTCCCCCTTCCCCAGTCCCACCACCACCTCCCCTTAGTGATGACTTCAGGTTCACCACCCTTACTTAACATGAGATTTGCAAAGCCTTACACTCACTTAACCCTGCAAAGACCAGCATGAACAGGATTCACCCCAAGCTCCTGCAGAGCTTGGCTCCTGCGATTGCCAAGCCTCTTGTACATATCCTTAACCTTTCATATTCCACAGGAATAGTCCTGAAAACTTTGAAATTGGCCTGCATAATTCCCCTTCACAAAGGCAGTGACCCTTCCTTGCCAGGCAATTATAGGTCCATCTCGCCCCTTCCAGCACTAGCCAAACTACATGAATCCTTGGCCCACACCCGACTAGCTGACTACATTGCAACAAACAACATCCTCTCACCCCATCAGTCTGGCTTCAGGAAACACCATTCTGCAATTTCCTTCTTCCTCCGCATCACCAACCATATCTAAACTGCCTCCAACCAAGGCTTCCTTAAAGCAGCAGTATTTGTTGATTTAGCCAAGGCATTTGACTACATATCCCACCCTTTTCTCCTACAGAAGCTTGAGGCAGCCGGACTTACCCCCATCACTATAAGGTGGTTTCAATCTTATCTATCTACCAGATTTCAATCTGTTAGAATTACTGATACCACATCCCCCACTCTCCCAATCCTAGCGGGCGTCCCTCAAGGTTCTGTTCTCATTCCCATCCTCTTCTCCCTCTTTGTTAAGGACCTTCCCTCCTTCTGCACTGGTTCATTAATACACATGTATGCAGATGACACCATCCTCTTTACCTCCAGTCCCAACCTGCTTGAAGTCCAAGCTACCCTACTAAGTGACTTCGACAACATTCAGTGGTGGTTCAGCCAAAACCAGCTGAAACTAAACACCACCAAAACTGTTTCCATGGTTTTCAGTTCTACCCAGAAACTTGGACATACTTCCTCCCCCCGTCACCTCTCTTAACTGCTCTCCACTTGACCAAGTCCCCAGATACAAGTTCCTGGGAGTTCGACTGGACCCCATCTGCCTTTTTCAGCTCATATTGAATCTATCACCTCCAAGCTGTGTCCCAAACTTGGCATGCTATACTGGAAAAAGGACTCTCTCCCATTACCTGCCAGATGTGAAAGTGTCTCTAAAATGATCCTCCCCATACTAGATTATGCAGATGTGGTTTGCAGCTCTGGCCCTGTAACCTTACTTGCCAAGCTGGATACCCTTCTAAACTCATTTTGCCATTTCACTACAAACTCCCCAGTATGGCCCCACCACAGCAATCTTTACACCCTCCTCAGACTAAGCCCCTTATCTCACAGGCACTATATACACACACGCAACCTTATATCTAAGTACTGGTTTAACTTGATCCCCTCCTATCTTGAGGACTGTCTATCCTCAAACTCTCTATCCTCCTCTGAACTCAGGCACAGAAATGAAAGATCCTTCACCCTGCCCTGATCCTCTTCTGCAGCGGGCAAAGCTGCTTTCTCCTGCCAGCTTCCCTACCTGTGGAACAAACTTACCCCTACTATCAGAAACTCACCCTCTCACTCTAGCTGCAAGCAACAGCTAAGTCTTCTTCCTCCATCCTTATGCCACTGCCATAACTGAGCTAAACCAACTACCTCTACTGTCTTTACCTTCCTATAACTCTCGCTAGCACTTATTAAAGATTCATTATGTAGAGCACTTACTATTGTATTGTTTACCACTAGATATTCATCTCATGTCATGTTGTTGCTCTCACTGCTGTATTATATTGATTGTAATTAGCTGCTATTGTTCTGTTAACTAATTCTCTGCATTTATTGTTTGTATTTCCACTTCTTCTTCCCCCCGGGTTGCACCTGGAATTGAGCCTTAGTTCAGCATGCCTGTCCTGGTTACCAGATATTTAACTTAAAAAAAATGAACAAACTTGTGATATTTATATAATTTGTACTTAATACTGTATCTAATATATTCTTGCCTCTAGTAGGCATATTTATGTGTTGTTTGAATCCCATTTCTTCAATTTTCCTTAGGAAGGATTTACTATGGTAATTTGTAGCTCCAAGTTTGTCCCATGATACTATATATCACTAATGTTCACGTCTCCCAAGAATGCCACTCATCCATACTAGTACATTTTTTTGAGTTCATCATTTATTTTTTTCTGATATTTCCTGTTTCATACTCAGGGGTCTGTAAAATAGTCCCATTATAACATTGTTCTCCTTTTCTGACTGTAGTTTGATCCACAGAGTTTCGGCATTGCTTCCCTCATTTTTTATTTCATCATTGATATTTGAGGAACATATCTGATATATATATATATATATATATATATATATATATATATATATATATATGTATGTATAGATGGGATCGTAATCCACTACTGGAAATATCGTTGATATTTTTGTTCAAATGCCAATTGACCCAATAACATCATGAGTGGCAAAGCCACAAGTGATGTCATCAGGTCAACTGGCATGAGAACAAAAAATATTGACAATATTTCCAGTAGGGGGTTATGTATTCCATTTATGCCATACCTCCAAAAAAGTGAAATTAAATTCTTGCTGTTTTTTGCCGCTTATAGAAAATCAAAAAGAAATCTATGAATGAAACACCACTCATTTTGTAAGTATTTTTGTCCTGATCAACTTTTTTCTCAAAGTATCATGCCATTATTTTTCATTTTAAAGTTACATGCATTTGTTTCTTGCAAAAAGTGAAAAATGAATTAATTTTCTGCATTTGTTTTGCTAATTATAAAAAATGAAAGGTATCTATAAATGAAACACCACTCATTTTGTAGATATTTTTGTGCTGAACAATTTTTATGCTCATAGTACCATGCTATTATTTTTTGTTTTAAAGTTATTTGCATTTGTTTGTTGAAAAAGTAAATATAATTGCATTTTCTGATGTTTCTTTGCTTATTATATAAAAAATAAAAGTTAGTCATAAATGAAACACCACTCATTTTGTAGATATTTTTGTGCTGAACAGCTTTTGTGCTCGCAGTAGCATGCTATCAATTTTAGTTTTAAAGATATTCACGTTTGTTTACAAAAATGGAAAAAAAATGCATTTTTGCTGTTTTTTGGCTAATTATATAAAAAAATAAAAGTTAGCCATAAATGAAACACCACTAAGTTTGTAGATATTTTTGTGCTGAACAGCTTTCATGCTCACAGTACCATGGTATCATTTTTTGTTTTAAATTTATTCACATTTGAATACGGCTACTACTGCTACTACAGCCGAATATGCAAATGAGTTCTGAATGAGCCAGTCTGTACCTACTGTGTGGATAAATTTACCTACGGTGAGGATAAATACAATATTCTCACTGTAGGTCTGACCACCCTGAGAATATTGAAAATATTTGCCTTTTTTTAATCCTCACAGGTATGGCATAAATATATACATGCTGCCACTCCTCCTTCTCTCTTATCATTACTGTCTCCATGGTACAGATGGTAACCCTGTATATCTCTACCCCAAATATCATTTTAATTCCACCAAGTTTCAGTTATGTATAAATGCCATATCAATTTTATTTTGTTGCCCTTGTAGTGTTTCAAATTCCTCTTTTTTATTCTGCAAACTTCTAGTATTAGCTAGGTAGCAATTTATGTTGTTTATGTTATTTGATGTTTTCTTGTTTTTGTTTTGATGGCATATTTGATCTATTGATAATTCCCATATGAAAAAGGATACTTTTTTTATTTCATATAGCTATCTTGAAATGCTTACTGAGCATGCTCAGAACAGAAATTTCAAAATTAAATAACTTTGAAACAGATAATTTTTTTTTCACCACACCAGCAAATGGCACACCTGTTGTCCAGCCCCAGTCTACCCTGAAAATTTCAGACCAAAATTCCAATCTGTCTGGGAGCTAGGCAAGTTAAACACAACTGTTTCAAAAGAGCAAAACACCCCCCCCAAAAATCACTTTTTGCAGTCTCTGGAACTTGGAAACAGCACATCTGATTGGAATTAATCTTGTCACATCCAGAGATCTGCCCTATGAGACCATGCATGCAGAATGTCATGCAAATCTGTTGAATGATTGCAAAATTATTAAAGTGCAAAATTTGGGGTTTAACATTAAAGTGCCTACTCAGCCCCAGCAATAGGGAAGTGACCCTGTCCACTACAATATGTATATATATCCTGTATTATACTGGTGCATTAGCACAACTATAGTACATTAGGGTTGGGGAGGCAGTTTAATGTTAAACCACAATTATGCACCTTAATAACACAATCATCTCTGGATGGAATAGTCTGAAATTCAGCAGAGTCAGAGTTAGTGGCAGTATCTCTAGATCCTGTAAATTTGGTAATGGTCAATTTAGTCACTTAGAAGTTATAGAAGGTTGAAAACACACAACTATGAAGAGCAATACCTTTATTTGCTCCCCAATAGCACAAAAGTGTCTGGGTATTGAAAGCTGACACTTTCAGGTTCCTTACAGCTTGACCTAAGAAGGATTATTTGATAGGTAGTTTTACTGGAAAATGTGCAGATATTAAATTATTCAAAAAAATATAGGGCCAATTTTTGTGCATATGCAGAATGTTTTTTCAATGTTTCATTCACCAGCGGATTTTTGCAGAAGTGATGTACTTCACTTTGTGGGTGACAGCCGAATTTTGTGACTCACAACTGTTATTTTCATGCACTTTAAGTCACAAAAATGGCCCTCTATTTTATTACATTGCCAGTCATTGGGAGCCTACTGTTTTTCTTTTGATGCACCACTTTCTTGGAACAAATTGCCCCCTGAGTTATGTAATTCTCTGTCACTGTGTTCTTTTAAACAAAATCTTAACAAAATGCTTCTTTCAGAACAATCTGTTTGTAATTGTTTTGTATGAACAATTTAACTCTTCTTGTTTTTTTGGTTTTTTTATTTTTCATTTTTATTGACCGGGTAAGTGCACTAGACAAATCCTGTCTATTTTCAGACATGACCCAACTGTGGTACTGTGCTATGTAAAGTCTGTAAATCTATCATGTATTGTCTCTATTGATGAGATATTCTGTAAATGAGTTTTGCTACACTCATGGAACTTATCCTGCAAACCCTCAACTTTTAAATATAATAAAATAAACAAAATCCCTGCCACCAACACCAGGCCCCCAACCCACAAGTTTCTTTGGTGATTGGGAACCCATCCCCATTACTGGCAACCCAAGCATGTCCAACAGAATGGTTTGGCGTGCACCAAACCCACTGCTGGTACACCCCTCCCACCCAAAGTGCAATGAAACTAGAGGTAGGTGCTGACCCCCAATCATAACCCCTTTTCCCACCATTTCTTTAATGAAGCCAGTTATGGGTTTGCAACCCTGCTGACAGTACCCCCTCCCATCTGGCTGATCTTTAATAAAACTGGTGGCAGGTGCTCAATCTCACTGCTGGTACCCACCATCCTGCCCATCCAAAATTTGATGAAACTGGCACCAGCTGCCCAGCCCCACCCCTGGTACCCCTTCCCACCTGCCAGATGTTTAGTAAAAAATGGCAGTGGGTTCCCAACCCTGCTGCTGGTGTCCCCCCGACACCACCAAGTCAAAATGCCTTCCCACTACCCACCGACCCTGTTCTGCTCCCCACCCTATTCCCACAGCCATCACTTATATTAAAAACTAAACCCTTTACCCACTCTTTAGCACCCATGCCACCCTCCACCTCCCCACTGATGCCAACTGTCTGGACCCACATTGTGCTTTCCTCAGTGTCACTTGTCATAAGTCCCCAATGACCTATATCACTATTCCTCAATGTTCCTGTATGTGATCCTCTTCCTGTGCGTAAGAAAAACATAAAACATGAGAAACAAAAACTAAGTCCTGAAAACAGACTTAGAGTTTTTAATGGAAAAAGCGGTGTCCGAAACTGGACTTAGGGACAAATTAGCAACATTTCCTTTGGGAGTTCATGAAGTAAGACTGCCAACCCTCCCATTTATAAAAAAAATAAAATAAAAAACATTATGGGCCCGATTTTCAAAGAGCCCTTAGAGTGACACAAGCTGCATCACTCTAGGGCTGCATAGAACTCTGGCTGTGTCAGGGACCCTGTGCCAATTTGTTTTAAATGAATAGACTTTATTAAAAAATTTCTAAAAGAATATACCAGTCCTGATATGAGAAACATGCAACAATATCAGAGCACTAAGATTCCTAACAAGCTAAAAGCACTGTCCAGAAAATCTGAAGTACAGTCATTACCTAGCTCCTTAAAAGCCAAAGCATCAGGAAGGACAGCTCAGGTGTTAAGTTCATGCAGTTAAAGGAACAAGCAAATGAGGCAACCAACCAAAACAAAAATAAGAAAAGGGTTATATTAGGTAGCAATAAAATTTTACATCACTTAAAAATTGATTCAGTACCACCCAAGAAGTAATGCAAGAAAGGACAGCAGTTACAGGGACTATTATCATACGTGCTAAATGAGAGCAGAGAAGGGAAGAAAAGCTAGCATCTGGTGGGACTGGGATACGAGTAATAAAGTTTGGAGTGCTTCCTGTTGACCATGGTATGTGTGATCCACATGTCTCAAATTAGTAAACATTCACTCCATGTGTAATGCTTCAAGGATTGCTGCTAGCCATTCTTTGCAAGATGGAGCCTACTCATCTTGCCAATTCCTGGTTATAATTTTCTTAGCCACAACAGTAATAAGAACCAGATGGTATTTCTGTTGGCCAATTATTTTCTCCAGGCCTAAGCCTGTAAAACACTGAAGGGGCACAAACACATCTTGTAGGTCTAGAAGAGGATCCAGCTTTGTTTGAATCTCCTGCGCTGCCACACTGGCCTGGTTTTGTTAAAGTCCAAGAAGATGTGTTGCAAAGTTCCCCTCTTGGCTTTACATTTGACACAGGTGTCTGTCTCCAGTTGATGTGATCTAGTTTATTTAACCAGAGTATAATACACGATAAATAACAATTTGTAATTACTGGTGACCATAAATATCAACTAGATTACTGTCTTGTTAAAAATACATATCAACCGGATTTTGGGTTATTATGCTCCAAAGGCAATAATAACCTGAAATCCGGTTAATATGACACTTCATAATAAATCAAAATCCAGTTGATGTGACATTCCCCAAAGAAACTGTTGCATTCCATTGTTTCACAAAAAGTATTTCAACTGCAGTATTTTCAACAGTGTTTTATTCATGTAAAGTTACATTTCTTCAAAAATAAATGTGTACTCTAGTTAAAAAATTTATTTTTCTTTCAAGCTGCTAGAAATACAGTCTAAACCTCTACACCAACAATTACAAAAAATAAAGGATAGGTAAGTTTGATGTTATGGATTTTTTTTTACGCACCCTCAATGTGTGATGACAACATAAACCTCTCGAGGGTCATTACACACCTTGGGTATATGAAAAAAATCCATAAAGCACACTTTCCTATCCATTATTCTGTATATAATGAGTTCATTTCAACCAATCAAATTTCAAGTATTTATGCAAGTTCTGCCAAACCAGAGCCACATTAGCCTCATCCTTTAGTTCTGCAAATTCGGCACCACAATATCCTAGCTGTAATTTCAGCTTGTTAGCAGCATAATCTCTCAGACTCTTATACAGGAAGGATATTGCATGCCTTTGGATCACATACTGGCTCAGCAAACCCCAAATTTCTGAGGCTGGCATGGGCCATGAATGAGGGCCTAGAGCAGTACAAACTGTATAGTGCAACTGGATAAATTGAAAAGCAGCTACAGCTCCTAAACATGCTGGGCCTTAAACATGGTAATGAACTAAAGGTTCCTCCTAGAATAAAGGAAGAAAGGTTGACCAGTTCCACACCTGGAAGATCGGAGTTCCAAATCGCTTTGTGCCCTATACAAAAATTGAGATTAAATCTCAAAGGTTGAGACAAATCACGAAGTTGAGATGTGCCCAAAATGTTATGCAATGTCTACATTATCCTAACTGATGCACCAATGGGAGAGTCCCGCAGAGGAGCTGGAAGTTGCCTAAACTTACAACTAGGTAATGAACATATGGCACACCTGTGGGAATTGCTGAAGGGATCCAGCTCCCCCCACCTGGTGCAGCACTAGAGGGGCCAGGATGGTTGGGTAGTGGTGCATCTGCTAAACAGGAGAGGGCAGGGGGCAGAAGAAGCATTGAAGGTGGCATAGGGGGAGTTGAGGAGACAGCTGGGCATGGGAGGGAATGATTTTGCACCTGGCTGGGTGTGTTTGCATTTTAATGAATTTGTCTTATCTGTCAATTTGTAGTAGTGTACTATTAAGTACTGTACCAAGGCATTATAAACCAAATACATGAAAAGGCCAAGTTCAATACATCTGAGGAGGAGCAAGTGATATGTCTGCATAACACCATCATCCTATGTAAACAACTCAGCAGACCTCAAAACTTTGAAGTTATACAGACCATAACACCCATCAACTATATACATCTATTATTGGGGTGCCGTTTGCATATCCTCACAGCTGATGGAGATATAGCCATTGCCTGGTATACCCAGGAACTGGGTGACAACATTTACTTCTTATTATGTCATTAACTTTCAGGCCAGACAGTGATCAAAATAAATAGTATGAAAGCATAATAAAAAATAAAAAAATTAAAAGAAAGAAACTTTTTTTTTTATATAGCTTTTGATCCAGTCAGGACTCCTGGCAGGCATGGCTGTGGTCCTCTCTGAATCTGCCCTGTAGCTTCAGGGCTTCATTAAGCCTGCCCAGGTGTCCCTTTTCTGTTTTCTCTCCCATTACTCCCGGGACAACAGAACACAGTCTTGCATGCACGTGGAGGCAGGCTTGTGCTCCATGGCTCCAGTGACAGCCCCTTGCCTTCCTCCCAACTGGCCTAAAGCCTGGTCTCCCTTGTGGCTTGGAGCTGCCACCTTTCCTCCACCTGGTGACAGCCAAGAGTCCAGAAAACTCACATCCATCTCTGGGAGAGAACTGCTTTGAGGCAGCTCAATCCAGCTCCTCACCCTCCCCACTGGCAGACCCCCGATGACTCCAGCTCGTTTCTGAACCCGGGTCACCAGCGTAGGATAAGGTAAGGCCTTAGCACCGCCACACCACTGGGCCAGCTAAAACAAAGAAAAATTTTCTAGTTTTTGTTTATGAGTATGAATGTCTGACTATTTGCTCTATTATGCAACTCAGCTTTGCCTTCCTCTGCATTTAGTGTAACTCTTTGCTTTGGTACTTCCCTCCTGGTCTCCAAAACAGACATTCTCTTCATTTTTTTTCCAGATTTGGCTCTCAGACAGAACAGAACATGTAAAGAAAATGCCTACTCTGTTAATGGAAAACACTGGTTACCTTTGTGCATGCTCCTGTCTCGGCATATGACCCCAATTAGCATTTCTGTGTAACAAAATATTTTTTCGAACTGCATTTTTGCCATTTTGGCATTAGAACTTCAGTTTAAAAGAGTATGAACATATGAACTTGCCAGCAGATAAAAGCCCTATGATCTATCGAGTCTGCTCAATTGTGCAGCTAGCAGCCCTTATTCTGCAGCTGCCCCTCCCTCCTCCCCTCCTCCCATGACCCTCCCTCTTGCTGTATCCCAGCCTCTTCTGAAGGAGCCCACTGTTCTACAGGATACCACTTCTGCTGGCAATGCATTCCACCCAGCCATTACCCTCCCCATAAAAAAGTGTCTTCTCTTCTCTCTCCTGAACATTCCCCCCTCCAATCTCTGATCATGGCCTCCCCTCCCTTAATTTGAAAAGCCCCTCCTTGCCTGTCTTGTTTATTCCCTCCTTGTACTTGAAGGTTTCAATCGCATCCCCCCTGTCCCTCCAGTCTTCTAGCGAGTGCATGTTTAATTCCTTCGGCCTGCTCTCATAGGGTAAGTCCCCCAGCCCATAGATCATATTTGTTGCCCTGTGCTGTACCCCCTCCAGTAACTTTATGTTCCTCTTTAGGTATGGGCACCAATACTGCATGCAGTACTCCAGGTGTGGCCTAACCAGGGATCTATACAATGGCAGAATCACCTCCCCACTCCTCAAACATATACCTCTGGCAATACAACCCAGCATTTTGTTTGCCTTTGCAGCTGCCTTCCTACATTGTGTTGAGTTGTTCATTGATCCTGTATTGAGCACTCCCAGATCCTTTTCCTCCTCCTTGGGTTTTTCACACCACAATGGAGCACCTTGCACTTTTTGGCATTGAACCACAGCTGCCAGGAGTCTGACCAGTTCTCCAACCTTGCAAGATCATGTTGCTACCTCTGCCATCCTCCTAGGTCATCCACTAGTGCTCCCATTTTGGTGTCATCAGCAAACAGACTGATTTTGCTCTTGATGCCCAATGAGATGTCTGCAATGAATATCCCAAACAATACTGGACCCAGCACTGAGCCCTGCGGTACCCCACTCATCACCGCTCTAGGGAATAAGAGCTCCCCACCTATCACCACCCTCTGCTGTCTTCCCTGTAGCCATTTCACTACCTACCCCACCAAGTGCTTGAAAACTTCTATTTAGCAAGGCTTCTGACAGCCATCATAGAAATATAGACTTTGATGGCAGATAAGGGCCACTTGGCCCACCCAGTCTTCCCATTTCCCTACCTATTGGATAAGCTGCAGATTCTAGTTAACCAACAGCCTACTTCCAGCAACCCCCCACTATAATTGCCTTATGTCTGTCCCACGCATGTTTGAATTCCCCCACTGTTTTAGACCCCACAACCTCTCCAGGAAGGCAGTTCCATGCATCCACCACTCTCTCCATGAAAAAGAATTTCCTCACATTACCCCTGAGCTGTCCCCCTCCAACTTTAAATTGTGCCCCCTTGTTCTTACACATCTCTTTTTCTGAAAGATGCTACCCTCCTGGACTTTGTTGATTCCCTTGAGGTACTTAAAAGTTTCTATCATGTCCCCCTGTCCCTCCTTTCATCAAGGGTATACATATTAAGCTCTCTCAGTCTCTCTTCATATGGTTCTGATGTAGACCCTTCACCATTTAGTTGCCTCCTCTGGACTGCTTCCATTCTGTCTATGTCCTTGCATAAATGGGGTCTCCAAAACTGCAGTGCTCAGATGGGGTCTTACAGACTGTCTGTATAGAGGATAACTATTTCCCTTTTCTACTTGTGATGCCCCTCCCTATGCATCCCAGTATCCCCCTGGCTCTCCTTACTGACTTCTCACATTGCTTACCCACCTTTAGGTCATCTGATATGGCTACACCCAGATCCCTTTCCATTATTGTTGTTGTTAGTACCTCCCCTGCTATTGTGTACTCTTCTCCTGGATTCTTATTTCCCTGGTGCTGTACTTTGCACTTCATGCATCTCATGGGAGATGCTTGCTCCCATACCTGGGATGTGCTAATGTGCCCTGCCATCTCAGCACATCGGCCAACAGGGGCACATTAGCAAATCCCAGGTGAGGGAGAGATCAGCTCCCACAAGATGACTGCTGGCAAGAGGCAGCCTAACTAAACAGAAGTTTTCAAGCACTTTTTTAAAATGAAGTTTTAATACTAAAACACAATTAGAAAATATATTTTTTTACACACAGCACTACTTGGGGGCATAAGTATGCACTGGCAGGAGTGCACACAATGGCAACTGGCATTTTCCTTTAAACAATGCTTACACTGACTCTGCATCAATATATTTATGTTTTCACAACCTTCAGTAATATAAGCCTACACCATTTTGAAACTGTGTAAGGTAGGGAAAACATCTAAAGCTGTAATCTATACTCCCTGTAGTGGGAGCACTGTGTTTTGAGCACGTTCTAAATCTTGCTATAAAATCGACATTTTAGCCTCCTCCTCCTCCTCCTCCTCCTCCTCCTACTGTGGGGGTCTGAGGTTGTAGTTCTTAGCTGCTATAGTTTGTCTGCAGTCCTGTGTGCCCGTTAGAGCCCCAGAACACACTAATCCTGCCTTTTTAAAGGCAGCTTCATTGTACAGCTTCTGAATTTGTATTTCAAATCACTTTTTAGCTGTAAAGGTTGCCTTTGAAAAACGGAGCACCATAAGTGTGTATGACATCAATTCCGGTGCTGGCCTGCATATAAACAACAGCCTCAGTGAACGGAGGCAGATATATACCATCTTGAAACTGTTTAAGGCAGGGAAACATCTAAAACTGTAATCTATACTCACCTGCAGTGGGAGAACTGTGTTTTGTGCATGTTCTAAATCTTGCTGTAAAATGAACCTCTGGCCCCCTTCCTCCTACTATGGGGGTCTGAGGTAGTAATTCTTAGCTGTTACAGCTTATCAGAAGTTCTGTGGGCTCTTTAGAGCCCTGGAGTACACCAATCTGCTTTTTAAAGGTGGCTTCATTGTACAGCTTCTGAATTTGTATTTTAAATCACGTTTTAGCTGTAAAAGTTGCCTTTGACAAATGGAGCACCAGACATGTGTATGGTGTCATTTCCAGTCATATAAACAACCCACATATGAACAACAATCTCAGCGAGCAGAGGTGAGCACTTGAGGATCTCCTGCATCCACCAATGTAGATGAGGACAGAGGACAGGTAAGTAAATAAACTGTGTTTTAATAGAAAGTTAGAAAATCAGATGTGCAATGATGTATTTGCAGGCATGCTGCTGGCATCCACTGCTGCTCTTCCCCTTGATTGCACTGACTCCTGTAGAGCCCCTGATCTCCATCTGGGGCCATCAGGGAGCCGAGAAGAGCCAGCAACCCACTCCAGGAAAGGAGAGCTGTCCTCCAGATGTTCAATCCTCTCCCTCCCTGGCCGACCACTGGTGACTCGAGTCTGTTCCTGAACCTGGGTTGCCAGCATGGTGCAAGGTGTGGAATCCAGCACCTCAAACTTCAGTGCCACTGGGAAGACAAATCCAAAGTACTTGAGACAGCAAATTTATGTATACCTCAAAAAACCAAATAGAAAAATGCAAATGTGAAACCCCAATGGTTAAATCATAACCACTGAGGTTGTGTGCTCTGTCTCAGGCTCTCCATTCACCATCTTTACCACTTGAGCCACCTGAGCTCACACCATTCTGTCTGTTTCAGACAGTAGTCAGCCTACACTGAGGCACGGTGTCAGTGTGACATCAGCATTGACGTTGTTTGCTCCCCACCTTCCATGGAATTTAAACCACAGCTCAAGCCCAGAACCAATCCCTCTACATGGGGTGTCAGCATTTCTGTGGTGCAGAGAGAATTAAGTAAGTTTTTTATCACTTTCTTGTGAAGCACAAACTTAGCACAAGTGAGATTTTTAATGACAAAGCATACAAATCTAAAATGTTTCACTATATTATTATAGGATTCCTGAGCAGCCAGAATTAGAAGTTCATAAGGAACTAACTAAGTGCTGCAAAACATTTAAAGTAAGATGGTTTGCAATACACTTATAGCACTATGTACTAGAGATATATTATTTGACAGCGAGCGTAAGACATTTCATGACTTTTAACAGGTTGCTGACAACTTATATGAGGGCCTTACAGGACAGTTACAGAACTGACCATTGAGTGGAATAAAAGAGGAAATATAGAAATTATTTTAGATGGGTGAGTCTTTCATGAGAGATGTATTTTAAACATCATCATTGTATTGTAAGTTCATAAAAGTAAATCTAAGTTATTTCTTTTCATAGGTTCTAATGGTTAACAACAAAAATACAGAGGAGTCTTGAGAAGTTAAAATCACCCAAATTTTAGGGTGAGCATTGATATATACATTTATTGAAAAAGAAAATGTATTTTTTGTATTTATTAGTTAAAAAGCTAACATGGCTTGTACAGAAAAAAAATTAAAGTACACTCATTCAGATTAGTGCTCTCAGGGTCATTATAATTATTACTAATTTGGTTATAAATATTTAAATAAAATTTAGAAATAATTGATATTTGGCTTTAAGACATCACGGTGAATGTAAGCATAGGATTGATGCTGGCTTAGTGCAGGGAAGTACAATATTGTGAAATAGGAAACCTTAAATAAGTACATACTTTTAGATATTACAAATTTTATTCTTTCTTTATACTAGAGTCATGTGGGGCCTGATGAAGTGATGGAGTCATGAAACGGTTGCCCCAATAATGGAATGTGTTCATTGGAAATAAAAGAAGATTATATAAGAGATTTTTTTCAGTGGAGTTCATCTATTTTATTTTGAATTTTGAATTTCAGCTTCTGGTGCTAGTGGATGACCCAATATATACATAGTTTTTTTATGCAAGGGGCAACCTGAATACATAACATTTTGTGAAATTATAAAATCACACAATTAATAACCAAGAAAAATAAATTACACAAACAATATCAAAAAAACAAAACCCCATTTCATTGGGAAAAGTTTAAAAGAACCCAAAACAAGTGCAAATATGAGATTAAAAAAGCTAAAAGAACCATGGAACAAAATCTATCAAGTGTGGCAGCTAAAGGTAACAATAAAATATTCTATAGTTACATAAATTCCTTAAAGAAACATAAATGTAATGTAGGTCCACTTGAAATAGATTCTGTCACTATAAATAACCCATCTGATATGGCTAACAAACTAAACAAACATTTTTGTAAAGTCTTTAATACAAGCAAAGACATACAGCAACAAAATATTAAATGGGGAAAATCAAACATTATATTCAATTCTGAAGAATTTATCAAAATAAAATCATTAAAACTCGGAACCTCACCAGGCCCAGATGGTATAACAATGCACATGTTCAAAATAATGCAAAAACATATTATTGACCCCATAAAACAGATTTTTAATCAAAGCATACAAACAGGAAAAGTACCAGTTGAATGGGTGAAAGCAATTGTAACACCATTATTTAAAAAGAGGGAAACAAGCAATATGGATAATTACAGACCAATTAGTCTGATTCCAGTACTGTGTAAAATGATGGAAGGAATCATTAAAGACAGAATCATATCACAGATAGGAATGTTAGATGAAAATCAACACGGCTTTTGTAAAAATAGGTCTTGTACTGCAAATCACCTCTGCTTCTACGAACACATAAGTAAAAGCTTAGATAACAAAGTACCATGTGACATTATATTTTTGGATTTTAAAAAAGCATTTCACTCTGTACCACATTGGGCATTACTACAAAAACTACAGATTAAAAATATTGCATCAGAAAACCTTGCTTGGATACAAAACTGGTTAACAAATCATACACAAAGAGTAATAATAGACGGGCATGCATCAGATTGGAAAGCTGTGTCCAGTGGAACCCTAGGGATCTGTATTGGAAACTTTAATCTTTCAGATTTTTATATCAGATCTATCAAATAATATTGACAGCTGGATCATAAAATATGCAGATGACTGTAAACTTGGTGGCACATGTGACAATATAGCAGAAATTACACAGATTCAAAGAGATTTAGATGAATTATTAGTTAAGTCAAACAAATGGGATCTTCATTTCAAGATTAATAAGTGTAGCATTATGCACTTTGGTTTGAAAAATCCAAAACACAATTATTTTTCTATTTTTTTTATTAGGTTCAGACTGGAATATGAAAGCTAAATCATCAACCAAATTTAGTATTTCAGTTATTCAATGCCTTCTTTTTTCCCATCGTCATTACCCTGCTATCAATGGGTCCAAGATTTTACCTATTTAAGCTATTTTAAGGTTTTGGTAAGTTTTATGTATATATGTATATATTTTTTTCTGCTTTTCATATAAACTTAGCTATTTTACATTAGTTATTCTGTTGTATTCCTAACTGAATTAAGTGTTGAAATGGGGTCCATATTTTTTCAAAAGTAGTATCATTTTCATTTTGTAAATAATGAATTCTTTCTGTTTTCATGATATCAATCACAAAGTTCAGCCAGGTTTCATAAGCGGGGGGAGCTGTATCCTTCCATTTTATTAATATGTATTTTTTTGCTAGAATCATTCCTGCCATTAAAAAGATTCTTTGATAGTGATCTAATTGTAAAACTTGTCCTGAGTAAGTCAACAATGTTAACAGTGGTTCACTATAAATAAACAAACGATATATTTTACTAATTGTCAAAAAAAATGTCCAGAAGTTAGTCAGATATGCACAATCATGTATCATATGAATCAAGGTTCTTGAAGCATGGGTACAGTGGGGACACACAGCAGGTATAGTATTATTAATATTATGAAGTTTATATAGTGTTAAATACATTCTATGCAACGTGTTATATTGAATTTGCTGTAGTTGGATTTAACAATAGCTGTTAGTGTTGCTAGTATTTGATCCCATAGTTCTTCTGCGGTGTTGAGACCTAAATCTTTTGCCCATTTGGTTTTCAATTTAATTATGTCCTTATTAACACTATAATTATTACCACTAACATAGATTATAGTAATTCATTTCTTACTGTCTGTTTGCTGATCAAGTACATCAAAACATGATGTACTTTTTAGCTGTAAACCCCCATTTGTTCTAAATAGATACATCTTTAACTGTAGGTATTTAAATAAATGATTCCCTGAGATATTATATTGTGATTGTAGTAGAAAGAAAAGTTTAAGGTGACTGTTTAGACATAATTGGTCAAACTCCTGCAATCACATTTCTTGCCATTGCCTTAGTATGGGATCATTAACCGATGGGAACAAATGGTAATTGTTATAAATTGGTGTGTTCTAGGTGATAGGTATCTTAGTTTTGGTTATTTTATGTAATTCTTGCCAGCTATGAATTGTAGTGTATGTGACTGGATTGTCTTTCTTTTGGTTACTTTTATTAGAGTAGTATCCTGAGAATAATACATTTCTTAAAAATTTGAAATTGTGCCCATCCAGTTCCATTTTTATAGATATTAACTGACTTTCTTCATCTTCTAACCAATGCCACAGTATTACTAATTGTGCTGCAAGGTAATATTTTTTTAAAGTCTGGCAATGCTAATCCTCCCTTTTCCTTGGGTAGTGTTAATTTACTGTATGAAATGCGTGATTTCTTATTATTCCAAATGAAGTTGGTTGTTATTTTTTTAATGAATCAAATACTGTATTAGGTATTATAATTAATAATGATTGAAAAATATACGACAATTTAGGAAGTATTTTCATTTTTATTACATTAATTCTATCGGTCAATGTTAATGGAAGGTGTTGCTATTTTTGTAAATCTAGTTTTAATTCTGCTATTAGCTTTGGGATATTTGCTTGGTAAAGCATCTCATATTGTTGGGTTAATGTTATACCTAAATATCTAAGAGCTTCTGTTTGTTGACAAAGGCAATTTACTGATATTTGCAAATTGAAATTTTTATTTAATTTTAATATCAGTGTTTTCTGCCAATTTATTTTGTATCCTGAGGCTTTACTGTATTGTAGTGATAGATTCATAAATTCCTTTGAAGACTGCTTTGGCTCTGTTATGTATAATAGGGCATCATCTGCATACAGTATAAGCTTATTTTATAAATGTAATTATTCATCTTTACTCCAGATATGTTTGAATTTGTCTTACTGCTATGGCAAGTGGTTCCATTACTAAAGCAAAAATTAGCGGTGATAGGGGGCATCCCTGCCTTGTTCCCCTGGTCATCTGGAAGGTTTCAGTTATTAGATTGTTAATCTTTATATTTGCCTCTGGTTTTTGGTATATGTTTTTAATCCAGTTAATGAATTGTTGACCAGAATTCATTTTGGTATATGTTTTTAATCCAAATAATGAATTGTTGACCAAAATTCATTTTATTTAATAATGAAAATACAAAATTCCACTCCACTCTATCAAAAGCCTTTTCAGCATCTACTGCTAATAAGATGGCATCTTGGGAAGTGTTATTTGCAATTATAGTAATTGTTCTTCTTAGATTTTCATTGATAATTCGTCCTTTCATAAATTCATTCTGATCTTGGGCGATCAAGGTGGGGAGTACCCCCTCTAGCCTACATGCCAGTATTTTTGTGAAAATTTTATAATTGGCATTCAGCAGAGAAATGGGTCTGTAGGATGTGCAACTATTAGGATCTTAACCCTTCTTATGGAAAAGAAGAATAGTTGCTTGCTTAAATGATCGTGGAATATCCTTTAATGTATGGATAACATTATAGGTTTTGGTAAGCATAGGGACTAGCTTAGTTTTGTATTTTTTAAAGAATTCTGTTTGAAACCCATCTGGGCCTGGTGCTTTGCCTGATGAAAGATTATCTATTGCATTTTCCACTTCCTCCTGCATTATTGGTTTGTCCAAAAGGTCCTTCATTTCTTTGGTTACTTGTTTGATTTGATATTTTACTCAGAAAGTCTTCTACTGAATTATTATTTGATTCCATTTCTGTAGATTATAGATTTCTATAATATTCAACAAAAATCCTATTAATTTCCTTTGTATTTTTATGAATATTACCCTTTAGATGCTTAATTAGAATTATATTGTTTTGTTCTTGCTCTTTTCTAAGTTGCCATGCAATTAATTTTAGAGGCTTATCTGAAAAAATACAATACTTTTTCCTTGTTTGTAGAATGTGTTTTTCTGCCCTGTCAGTTATAAAGTTATAATTACTGGCTTAGCCTTTTTCCCATAGGGAAACTGTGGTGTAATTTGTCATTATAAAGGAGCATTTATAATGGCAAACATGCACATAGTTTCCCTCACTCTGTGCATGCCCCACTGCATCTTTTCTTTTCAGAACTCTCACCACACGCTTTCCCCCGGAACACCAAATCACCACTTGGAATCAGACTCTGCAGTAAGTTACATTTTTAAACACATTCTTAAACAGGAAAGAGAAGCTGTTTCTACTGCTCACCGTCCCAAAGAAAAAAATGTAAACAAATCAAAACATCACCGTGAGTCACAAGTTGAACCAGTGGGCCATGCAACAACCTGCATGCATTTTGTATAATTGCTGAGGTGAAAAAGCAAACCCAGCAATGTATTTTATAAAATAAAACATGGGTCAGTGTGTGTAAACTCGAAGTTTACACACACCCTCGGAGTTAGATGCTTGTAATAAACCCCTTGAGCTTGGCTATCAGGGTTTATGCAGCATCTAACCCCTTGGGTGTATGTAAACTTCTTGTTACACACCCCGACCCATACTTTATTCTATTTGTTATATCCTGCCTGCTTTTGCAATAGCTTGTTATAGATTCTCGTGTCAAAATTTGAATTATGTATTTGTTCTAATGTTTAAGTTTCTAGCTCTAGGATTTGTTGTTGCTTATCCTAGGTCTTTTTCTGTGATTTTTGAGTTGTTGCATATAGCCCCTAACCCAGGCTTTAAAGGCATCCCAAGTAATAAAAAAGTTTGCATCATTTTCTGCATTTATTTCAAAAAAGAATTCCATTTCTTTTACAAATTTATTATTAACCACCTGATGTTTTAGTAGAGTGGTGTTGATTTCTCCAATGTCAATTAGTTAGTTTTTCATGTTCTAATTGTAAAGCTAATATACAAGGAGAATGATCTGAAATAATTATACCCGGATAGTCTATTTGACTTGTTGTATACAATATTGATTCAGATAACAAAAATAAATCTATTCCTGAGTAAGACTGATGTTGTGCTGAGAAAAAAGAAAATGTATTAGGTTTTGAATTATGTTCTATTCATGGATCAATTAATTTTAAATCTGCTTTATAATTATGAATTATTTTTATAGATGATTTGAAAGTGTTTATAACTGTAGAAGTATGATCCGCCTTCCTTAGAGTAAGATTGAAATCGCCACCAATTATAAAAGGGGCTTTGCAGGTTGATATTTGTAGAAATAATTGAGAAAAAAAAACAGGGTTGTTAACATTAGGGCCATAAATTGAAGCTATTGTGAAATTATGCATACCTAATTATATTTCTAATATCATGTATTTGCCATGTGTATCTGTTTTTATATTGTTTATTATTGGCTTCATAGGAAGATATTTTCTATGAAAGAAAATGGCTACCCTACATGATACCTGACTGAAGAAAGAGTAAGCACCTGGCCTCCATCATTTCTGGAACCACAGGAAATATTTTTCCAAGAAGTGCATTTCCTGCATCAGAATACAAGAGACTTGCTTATTCTCCAAGTAATTTATTATTTTGTTGATTTTAGTTCTGCTCCGCAAACCTTTGATATACCATGTTACTATCTTAATATTTGACCCCATTTGTGTTGTTTTAATATTATTTCCCAAGTATCATCTTTTATTCTAGTATTACTATGATTGGCATTATATTTTATTTTTTTTTTTTTACACTAATTTTTTGTTTAAAATCTTGGACCCATGATGAATATAATTTAAATTTAATGCTCTGCTCCCTGCACCCTCCTCCCCATCTCCAGAATAACACCATTGTGATATATCTTAACTGAAACCCCTGCCCCGTATTTGCTGATATAACATTTTTTATGTCATCTCTAACACCATATCTCATAGCAGAGATCCATTTTTTTTTAAAACTAATTCATTCATTTTTAACCATATTTGAGCCTCATTGTACAGTATTCATAAATGAGATGTTCAGGTTTGTTTAGGTTGTTCTCTCATATTATGCAACCCAGTCTGGTATGAGTGGGTTCTTTGTTTCCTTATCATTGCCATTTGGTTCTGTGTTTGTTGTTCACCATAGGCTAGTTCAAAAGCCTCAAGCTCATCTTCTGCTCATCAAATGTCATTACTTTGCCATTAACAACAAACCTTAGCTTTGTGGGATATAGCATTGTGGGGAGTTTCAAGCATGTGTGGGATAGACAAGGTTCAACAAGCAGCAGACAAGGCAGAGGGGATGACGTCAGTTCTGTCAGCATGCAGGAGCTAAGCAAGATGCCAACTCACAGCAGCAGGATCCAATGGCAAATAACTTAAATTGGGAATAGAAAGAAACTACCCAGTTCCTAATACTCTCTCCAGTCTTTTGTTTGATTATATCTGTAATGGAGTATTTTTAAGACTAAGCCATTAATGTTGGCATGTCAAAAGATATTCACCGGGTTAGGGAACTCACCAGACAATGGAGACATCAGAAAAAGAACATACAGCAAGGTACATCATCTGAAAAGGTGAAACAGAATCTGCACTCCCCCCACCCAGAAGCATTTCAGGTGGTAAGTCAACCTTCAATCTCTCCTCTCCCAGACTCTCCAGTGAAGCAAATACAGTCACAATCAGGTAACATATGCTTCTATCTCATGGAATACAAGAAAAGTGAACAAGATACTGGGGTTAATACAGGTAATATTGTAAATATGCCAGCTAAAAAAGTATTGGCAAAAGAACAAGAGGCCACTATCAGGAAAACGGTGACCAAAACATTAGATGCTATGATGATTTTTCCTAAAATAGAGGCAAGAAAAAGGGACTAAATATTAGGGGAGGAGATGGAAGAAATTGCAGCAGGGGGGTTAGAAGACAGAAGGTAATCTGCAGCTGAATATTTCTTGGTGATGGACATACAAGCCTTGCAAATCAGCTCATTAGAAAGCAAAAAGAAAATTCATTGCTTCAAGATCAGCAAGCTGATTTAATAAACGTTATGTCTTCTTTCAAAAGTGAAATGCTTGAAGCACAGGGGGAAATAAAAGGAACATTTAAGGACATTTCAGATTCTGTTGGAGCTCAAACAGAAAAATGAGAAGGTCTTATAATATGCACAAATGAACTAGAAAGCAGACATGCTGAACAGGTATTTCTGCTCGGTCTTTACTGAGGAAGAGGAGGATAATGGGCCTGAAGGGAGTACAAGGGGTGGGAATGGTGCAGAAATGGACACAAGTCCCTTTACATGAGAAAGGGTCCTGAAGGAACTGGAAGAAATAAGAGTTGATAAAGTAATGGGGCCAGATGGGGTGCACCCCAGGGTCCTTAAAGAACTAAGAGAGGTGGTGGCTGAACCTCTGGCAATCCTGTTTAGCCAATCACTGGAAACAGGTGAGGTACCCAAAGACTGGAGGACAGCAGATGTAGTCCCCCTTATACAAAAGTGGGAACAAAGAGGAAGCAGGGAACTACAGGCCAGTCAGCCTTACCTCAGTAGTGGGGAAGATCATGGAAGCACTACTGAAGGAGAGACTGGTGGAACATCTGGTTGTCAAAGGACTAAAGGACTCAAGGCAGCAAGTTTTCACCAGTGGGAGGTCATGTCAGACCAGCCTCATTGAATTTTTCAACTGGGTGACTAGGGAGGTGGATCAGGGGATGGCAGTGGACATGGCCTATCTGGACTTCAGCAAGGCCTTTGACACTGTGTCACATAGAAGGCTATTACACAAACTGGGGAATATGGGTGTGGGCACAACAGTAGTGCAGTGGGCAAGTAACTGGCTGGGCAGCAGAACACAGAGGGTGGTGGTAAATGGCTGTCACTTCCCAGAGGGAAGAGTGACCAGTGGGGTACCACAAGGAACAGTGCTGGGACCGGTCCTATTCAACATCTTCATCAGTGACATTGCACAGGACCTAGAAGGCAGAATTTCCCTGTTCACTGATGACAAAAAGCTCTGTAATAGAGTGGACACACCAGAGGGTGTAGACAGAATGAGAAGGGATCTGCAGAAACTTGAAGAATGGTCAAGGGTTTGGCAGTTGAAATTCAATACAAAGAAGTGCAAGAAAATGCATATGGGGCACAAAACCCTGGCACAATATATCAGTTGGGGGTGAGGATATAACATGCAGCAAGCAGGAAAGGGATCTTGGGGTTATCACCACTAGTGAGGCCCCACCTGGAGTACAGTGTACAGTTCTGGAGACCTTACCTACGTAAGGACATAGACAGGATAGAGAAGGTTCAGAGGAGGGCAACAACTTTGGTACATGGATTGCATCACAAGTCCTATGAGGACAGGTTGAAGGACTTGAATATGTACTCCCTGGAGGAGAGGAGGGAGAGAGGGGCTATGATAGAGACATACAAATATCTTACAGGGAAGAACAGGGTGCAGGAATACGCTATTTTTAAGTGAAAAAGATGTTCCAGGACTAGAGGGCATTAGATGAAGTTGGAGGGAGGACGACTCAGAGGAAACATGAGGAAGAATTTCTTCACAGAACGGGTGATGGACAAGTGGAACACCCTGCCAGAGGAAGTGGTGGGGGCTGAAACAATCACGGGATTTAAGAATGCATGGGATAGACATAAAGGAATTGTGGAGGTCAGGATAAGGGGCAACAGACTTCTAGGAAAACATAAAGTGAACTTACAAGCTCAAATGGGCAGACTGGGTGGGTCGTAGACCCTTGTCTGCTGACACTGTCTGTGTATCTATGAGTCTCTCAATTAGAAGATACAAATAAGCCATTATTAAGGACTCAAACTCAGCATGATAGACAGCTGCATATACTAATGCAGAAAGTGGCAGAGATGGAAGATCGCTCCTGTAGGGGTAACCTGAGAATATGTGGTGTTCCGGAGGGAGTAGAGGGAACTGGGGACCCAAAGGTGTTCTTTGAAACATTGGTAATATCTGCAATAGGCCAAAACTATCCAGAACAGAAAATTATATTGGACAGGGCCCATAGAGGTGGGAATAGATTCTCTGGTAATAATCAAACCTATCCCAAAGTCATCTTCATAAAGCCTCACTATTATCAGGATAAAGAGGCGATCTTCAGAAGGCAAGAACTGAAAGGGGCCTAAAGTTTCAAGATATTTCTTTTCATGTTTATTCTGATTTATCTGCAGATACAGTAAACAAAAGAAAAACATTTAACGTAATCAAAGAAAAACTTTACAACAAAGGGATAACATTTACAATGCTATATCCCGCAAAACATAATTATTCGCTAGATGGATGACACCTAAACAAAGTACAAACAGAGAAAGATCAAGGAGTGTATTATCAAACAACTTTTACTTTGAAAATCGAATAACTGAAAATCTAAGTAAAGCAAATAAAGTTTGGTGGTCCATTAAAAGAAACATAGGGCCCAATTCCAAAAGGAGGCCTTGGAGCGACATAAGTTGTGTCGCTCCAAGGTCTATGACAATGCCGGCTGTGCCAGGAACCCTGCACCATATTCTGAGAGAAAGCAGGGTTCCTGCGCCAAACACCCAGGATTGCTGCAAGTGTGGGACTGCGTCCAATCAATAGCACACCAGCGGCACATTCTGCAGGGACTTGGTACCACTTACTGTATGCCTGTGCAGCATGGAGTGGGCATCACTGGTGGCGATGGCTGGGGTACATAGGGTGGGTGGGTGTGCCAGCAGGGTGGTCAGGTATTGCTTTGGCACCCAGCAGGGTGCATATGCACATGAATTATTGATTCAGAGGCATATACACCCCCTGGGTGCCACAGTCATCCTGTACATTGTGGCTGCTGCACCAACCCTCCCTATGCCCCTTTGTGCCCCTCCTGCCCATGGACCCCACTGTTAGCCCACATATCATGGTGTCCAAGTCAGTCACAAGAGGCTTAGATCACCTCCTGGCAGGTCTAAGTGAAGCCCCTTGCAATGGCCATGGCAGGGCTCTTGGAATCGGAAATGTGATTCCCACCATGGTGCAAGCCCCCTTGTGATCTGGCATACCCAGATTCAGGTCGCTAGGGTGGCACGGCACCTTTTCAGTGCAACAGATTCCCTTTCTGGCGCAGCCTGCATTCTGGAATGGGGAATACTGCAACTGGGGATGCAAGGTGTGGCTTGTGTCTTTGCTGTTTGGTGCAAGCACCTTGCGTCTACCAGAATGGCTTCTGGAATCAGGCCCCTTAAATCAAAAGAAAAATAAGTTGTTCTAGCATTATACAGAGCTTATATATGCCCATTACTGGATTATGCAATACCAGTATGGAATCCTTACAAAAAGAAGGACATTGTACCTATGGAAAAAAATACAAAGGAAAATAACCAAGTATGTACATGGAACAAATTATCTTTCTTACAATGAAAGACTAAAATTATTTGATCTAGTGCCATTGCAAACTAGAAGACTGAGAGGAGATCTTATGTTGACAAGGGCGATAATAAATGATAAATATCTTATGGAAAATATAGGTCTAGACTATAAACAGATAGAGAGGTCACCCACTACAATTATACAGAAAAAGAGTTTGAACAAAAAGACAAGACAACTTTTTTCACAAAGAATAATAAAACCATGGAACTCATTACCAACTATAAGTGAATCAAAGGAAATTTTCAAAAATAGACTAGATGTTTACATATCAACAGAACAATACTGGAATTTTTTAGGGGTGATAGGAGCTTTATATGGGCCGATGGTCTATGCTCCTTTATTCCCATCTTAGTGAATCTTAGTGAATACCCACGCTGAGCAGAAAACATCTCATTTCTCTGTTTTGGGGTGTTTTTTTCATGTCTACAGCATTTTTCATAAATATACTACATTTTGGTCAACTACTAGCATAGCTGAATACCCTAATACAGTTGAATACTCAAATACCCCGGGTGCATTTGTCAAGTATTTTTTTTTTAGTTGCTATTTTTCTCCCCCTCAGAGTCCTCTGCTGCCCTTCTGATGTCCCCCCACACAGACACCAGGTATGAGGCCCCCTCCCCTGAACCCCATGACTTACCCTTGGTAGCAGGGGGTAGGGAGCGACTCAATCCACTGGACCAGATGAGTATTCGGGGAGGTGCTTTCCCAGGCTTGTTGCCGTGGGGGACTATCGTCGTCCTTGCAGAAGACTCCCATTTTCTTGTTTTTTTCTGGTTCTTCCCCTGAGAGGCCGCATTGTGCAATGGTGCCCGCGGCATCAGTGCACACGCTTCCATGTGCACCCTCACCAACGCCTGCCTCAGTCCCCTCCCCACGTTCTTTAGAGCTGATGTGCCACCTCCCAGCCTCCACTAGGGGGCAGACAATTGCGGGGGCCCTTCTAACCCCCCTCCCCGGAGAAGGAGAGCAGTCCTGGGGACACTCAATCCTTCTCCTCCCCGCCAACCCCCGGCGACCCATGTCTGTTCCCCAACACGGGTCGCCGGCGCAACGCGAGGTAAGGCATCCAGCACCTCAGCTCTCAGTGCCACAGGGCTGGCATTTGTCAAATATCTGACAAATACACAATTTATCAATTTGTACACCTCTACTAGAAACAAACTCCCTAATGGACTTAACAACATCATCTTCAATGGATAAGGATAGCTTAGTAACATCAGAGTGATCTTGATGCAATAGTGATACATGTCTGACTGATTTAGAGTCTGAATGACTGCAAGCTATATAAAGGAACTTCTCTAACTGGAAAGTGTTGGCAAAATTAACATTACAAATTGGAATTAGCAGGGTTGCAAAATAAGTTAAAGAATAATAGCTGGATTGGTTTTCTTAAAACATATGACATCATCTTAATAGAAGAATCTTGGTTAACAGCTGGCCCTTTGATGTAGAGGGCTGAGGTGTCATGTGCACCATACCTCTCACCATGCCAGAGATCTGAGTTTAGGAACAAGCCTAAGCCATCAGGGGTTGGCCAGGGAAGAGAGGATTGAGCATCCAAGAGACAGCTCTCCTCGCCCAAGGGGAGGGAGGGATGTGGCACCAGTCTTAAAGGACAGCCAGTGGAGGCTGGATGTGCAACAGGATCAGGCCACCACAGGAAGGGATTGAAGGTGACAGTGGACATCCACAAGCTGAGCATGGGAGCACCCTCAGCCTGTGCTGGATATCATTGCATGTCTGTGTCTCTGGGGAATGGGGAAAGTAATCAGGAAATCCCCTTCTCAAAACACAGAATGATGCCTAGGCACCTCCCTGAATGACACCCCAGGCCTGCTGCAGGCTGGTGAACTGTTGATCTTGATCTCTTTCCCTTGCCCCCAGGGAGAGCTGCACCTCAGGGGGTAACCTGCAGGCATCACCAGCCATGGAGGTACTGGTGGGGGATGCCGACAGGAGGTTGCCTGGAGCAGAACGGGGGTAGCCCCTCCAGCCACCTGAGAAGGAGCAGAAAGAGAGTTGCAAAAAAAGAGAATCTTGGTTAACAAATTCAGAACAAGCCAACAAATTCCCCAACACTGAAAGGGCCTATGGCAGGATTATAATTTGTCATTTTAACATGTACTTTCATCAACTCATATATGCTTGATCAGGAAGCACTGTATTATTTATGTACTGTTGTGTTAAAAAAAAATGATTGTTATAGTTATAATATGTAAAGTATGTATCTGGAAGGGAAGGTGTGCATCTTTGCAGATGACACTAAGATTTGCAACAGGGTGGACACTCAGGGAGGGGTGGAAAAATGAGGAGGCACCTTGGTAAACTGGCAGAATGGTCTAGAGTGTGGCAGCTGAGCTTCAATGCAAAAAAAAAGTGCAAAATCATGCATTTGGAGTGCAGGAACTCAGGGAAGGATTACGTGATGGGGTGGAGATACTGACGGTCACCAAACAGGAAAGGGATTTGGGAGTAATCATATCTGATGACCTAAAGGCAGCCAAACAATGTGCCAAAGCTGTGAGGAGAGCCAGTGGGATGTTGGGGTGCATAGAGAGAGGTATCACCAGCTGAAGAAAAGAGGCGATGATGCCACCATACAGATCTTGGAGTGTTGTGTCCAATTCTGTAGGCTGCATCTCCATAAGGACATTGACGGGGTGAAGGCAGTTCAAAGAAGGGCAACAAAGATGGAGCAGGGCCTGCACTAAAAGTCATATGAGGAGAGACTTGGAGACCTCAATATGTATACCCTGGAGGAGAGAAAAGATAGGGGAGATATGATAGAAGCATACAAATATCTAAAAGGGCATAAATAGGGTACCGGAAGTTTTTTTCAGAAAAGGAGATGTTCAGAAATGAGGGGGCATGTCATGAGGTTGGAAGAGGGTAGACTAAGAGGTAACATGAGGAAGAATTTCTTCATGGAAAAGGTGGTGGATGCGTGGAATAGACTCCCGGCAGAGGTGGTGGAGGCAAACACATATTACTTTCCTATCTAAACGTGATGAAAGTACCATAGATCTGGTATTTAATTAATAGTTAATATTTATTTATTTATTGAAACGTTTCATCAGGAAGGCACACTGAACGACAAGTCACTTGTCTCCTGTTGTGACCTGGGGGGAAGGGGTACAATAGGAATGAGACATTAAACATTCAAGTTACAAGATCAACCTTAACATGCAGTTGTAATACAGGTGTTACAAACAGTGTTACAACAGTGTTGACATAGTAGGTAGAAAGAGTGCCAGGTTAATAAGTAAACAAGTGCTTACATGAAAGAAAAGGGGAATGAGAGGGAAGGGTGAGGTGGGGGGAGGGAGAAGAGTCATGTCCCTGGAGACCCCTTCTGGATGCAAGGAACCCTGCAAGGGGACTGGGGGGACCAGAAAGAATGGGATAAGGCAGTGTCCCAGAGATCCCTTCAGGATCTGGGGAACCCTGCAAGGGGGCTGTTGGGCTAGATAGAAAGGGGGATAAGGCTGTAGGGATTTAAAGAGGGAGGAGAGAAGCGAGGAGATGTGACAATGCTGGGGGGGGGGAGATAGGATCTAACCCAAGAGAGGACCTTTCAGGATGTGGAGTACCCTGCAAGAAGGTTTGGGAAGGTCAGTAGATAAGGATTAAGAGAGTGATAGGAGAGGGAGGGAGTGAGAATTGAACCCTTAAGGGGAAGAGAATTTACAACTTTAGAGGGGATGGGGCCTAATCAATAGTCCATCAGGATGCATTGGATCCTGCTAGCAGTCATGGAAAACCAAGATAGTGGCTAGATAGAATAGGGGAGATATACTTAGGATCAGTTGGACCCCTTCAGGATGCTGAAACCATGCAAGGAGACTGCAATGGCCAGGGAGAAAGGTAGATTGGGGAGGGAAAGGGGAAGAGACAAGACTAGGTGCAGTAGGACCCCATCAGGATGCTGAGAACCCTGCAAGGGGGACTGCAAAGACTAGGGAAAAAGGTAGACGGGGAGGGGAAGTAGAGGAGACAAGCTTAGGCCCAGTAGGACTCCTTCAGGTGTTGAGGACCCTGCCATATTATATATATATAGATAGATAGATATAATATTAAAATTATAGAATGGCTCAAGAGGTGGGAAATGTAAATAGGAAGAAGGCTTCTAAATATATGAGTGTTACAAACCACAAGCATAATAAATGGACTCAATTGCACATGAAAGATTAAAATCTCTTCTAATATGGAAGCACAAGAAGAATACTTAAAATTGCCATATGGGCATAGCTACACAATGCAGGGTCAGTAGATGTACTAAAAAAATGAGAACTTTTTAGAATCAAATACCACCTGGGAAAATAATGAGGAACCATCTTTACCTTTGGGGTACAGGGGAAAAAAATAAGTGGGATGATAAGCAGTGCAGAAATCTAAAGAACACATATAAATAATGAAGTAATGCTGCGTAAAAAATATGTAAAGCCAGTTTATAAACAGGCTCACTCGGAACTTAAAAAAAGAGTACAGAATCCTTATAAAGCAAAAGAAAAAGGAACATCAGGACCAGCTTTGGTCTAAATTATATGGGCTTTATGGGTGCACACCTTTTTCTGTCTTTACCTACCAAGTTATCAAGTTATATGAGGCTTTGTTAGAGAAAAATAATAAGCACTTCTGGGAACTGGTTGCATAAGGGACCAATAACTAAACAGAATATTGAATGCCTGGAGCCAGATATTCAAATGTTTGCTGGGGCTCAAAGTCTAATTTGCGCTGGCTTTGTGTGGATGTCCTATATTCAAAATCTTTGTTAACATGGGCAAACAGGGTTTGCACCCAGGTAATATTCGGAGGGGGGGCACAATGTAAATGAAGGGGCAGGGACCTAAATATTGGAGCAGTCCAATATTCAGAGTATGTGCACTGTGCAAGGCCATTTTGCATGGTCCCCTTGCGTGGCACTGAAACCACTGACCTAAAACATGACTTACTCCCATACAACCCTAGTGGTTGGCAGAGGAGGTACATTGGCCACCCTGACTTCCAACATAGTAGTCCCTGGTGTGTAGTGATGCCCCCCCACTGATCACTGGCCTGATGTGAAAAAGTCAACTTTCCCAGGTGCTAGTGGTCCCCCGCTGATTGATAGCCTGATGTTAACAATTATACTTTCTCTGGTGTCCAATAGTCCTACCCCACCCACACACATGCTTATTGTTTAAAACATTATTTCATGGTGTCAAGTGGTCCCTCATCCCACCACACCCATGTTCAATGTTTAAGACATTATTCCCTGATGTCCAGTGTTCCTGATCCCACATCATGATCCCCTGAATAAGAAGTTACACAATTCCCTGGTGTCTAGTGAACACCTTCCTTATCCCTGATTGCCTGTGTCAAACAGTAATGCTGTTCCCTGGCATCTAGCAGACCCCCCACGTGGGCAGATAGTGTTCCAACATGCTGCTCTCCCATCCAGACCCCGAGCCAGTGACCGGCACATCTCTCTGCTCTCCACTATGGCTGGCCACTGACTGAGCTGTCAATAAGAGCATACTGTCAGTGGGGGGAGGGATCACTGGACACCAGGAAATAAAGTTTAAAACATCAGGCATGGGTGAGAGTGGGGGGAGCAACCACTGTACACCAGGGAATAATGGTGTATGCTTACCATTGGGCTGGTGATTGGCAGGGGGGGACTACTAGCACCAGGGAAATATTTATTTATAACATCAGGCCAATGATCAGCATGAGGAGGACCACTAGTGCCAGGGGCAGCTCTCTGGGACTGGGAACTTGAGGGGCGGTGCCATGCAATCCAGACTTGCTCCCCATGCAAATGAGCCCATAATGGGGCATGCAAATGGCCCCTTAGTACCTTACATGTCCAATGGGATCATTTACATGGGTCCATTTGGATATCAAAAATTTAACGTGGGTGCAAGCCATTTTGATGCCATATTTCGGGAGCTATGTCTGCTCAGTGCTAAGTGGTTCTGCACTGGGCCAGCATGGCCCTATATTCAGTTGAATAGCGCTGGTGCGCTATTCCAATGAATATAGAATCTTTGGTTACCCGGGCAAGTGCAAGGTGCAGCACAAATTTTTGCACTGCACTTTGTTCCTCTTTAAATATCAGGCCCCTGATGTTTGTATGAAGGGATGCATCCATCATAGTTTCACCCCATGAAAATTTCCAAGGAACATCAAGGAAAGTGGAGAGAATTGTTTTTATTGAACGCTGGCTTTATATCACTGAAGCAGAAGTGGATATTGTAATAGGGGAACAAAACAATAATAAATCTCCAGGAGTTGATATGTTGCTAACAGAAGTGTGCCAGATTGACTTAGAAAACTGAGACAAAATCTTTATTTATTTATTTATTTATTTCAAAGGTTTCATCAGGAAAGACATACTGAGCTGAAAAATAGCTCATTTCCAGATACGTTCTGGGGGAAGGGGGAAGAAGGATGTAAGAACCAAATAGAACAAATAA
Source organism: Neoceratodus forsteri (assembly GCA_016271365.2). Classification (NCBI taxonomy): domain Eukaryota; kingdom Metazoa; phylum Chordata; order Ceratodontiformes; family Ceratodontidae; genus Neoceratodus; species Neoceratodus forsteri. The sequence continues at coordinate 1,880,701,999 of CM057452.1, forward strand.
TTTACGCTATAAAATATCATACAGAGTCATAAATGAAACAGTACAAAACGAGGTTCATCAGAAAGGTAACATTATAGGCAATACATTTTTCTAGGACAGGGTGGGGTGATCTGTCCCATGGGTTCAAGCAAAAATGCATTTCAATGGAGAGCACACCAGGGGATAGGGCAGCATAGGAAGGAGTGCAGATGGGGGTGGAGAAGGAAAAGTGCAGAACAAGTAGGGGAGAAAGGTGAGAGGGAGGATTTACCCATAGCGCTTCGACAGTGCTGGCGCTGACATCCCCTACAGCGATGGCTGCAATGGTGACTGTCAGCACTGTAGCCTTGGGGATGTCAGAGCACACAATAGAGGGGCTGCACCCCACCCCCCACACTCCCCGGTCTCTAGGATTCTAACTCCAAGTCAGAGTTGGATGGGGGGCAAACACCCACCAAGGCAGACTCAATCAGCACACAGACCACCACAGCGAAGGGCGAGTTTTGCCCAATCCCTGTCGCTGTGGTGGTCTTCTCTGTGCCAGAGTCACTGCGGTAATGGTATACTGAGAGGGAGGAGGGTTGGTGAGGGAAGGGGCAAGGAGGAGGAGAAAGAGGGGGAGAGGGTAAATTAGGAATGGGAAAGGGCTATGACTCAAGGGCAGGTACTTAAGGGAGGGGTGTGGTCATGGAGCAGAGAGGAGACAGAGCCTTTGGAAGAGGTGGAGTGAATGGTTATGGGGAGAGAGTTCAAAGTTTAGGAAAGCAGAAAGAAAAGGCAGCCTGGTCAGTGAGGGATTTTCAAAAGGGAAGCGCGAAGGAACAATACCAACAGTTACATAGGGTATTAGAGGAGGGAGGTGGGGAGGTGGAGAGAGAGATAGAGAGAGAGAGAACTAAGATAATGGGGAGGGAGGGAGGCCAGACAGAATTTAAAGATAAAAGAGGAGCAGTGGATTAGGCGGTGATCTTCCAGCGAGGAGAGGGAGAGGGCAGATTATAAGGAGCAGTGGTGAGTGCAGGATGGGCAGTCCAAGGCAAAGTGGCAGAAGATATGAAATAGAGGGTCCAGTCTGGCCAGGATGGACTTTGGGGCAGCACTTTATACAATGTCACCATAATCAATAATGGGAAGGATAGTTTTAGTGATCATATCTCAGCAAGCAGGAAGCAGGATGCAGCTTTTATTCATATATAGCTCGACAAGTCTGGTGTGGATTTTTAATGTATGGCATTCACAGGCTGCAAAAAGTCAAGGTGCCGGTCTAGCCATACCCCAAGGTACTTAAATGAGGGCATGTTGTCAACTGTGACTCCATCAAGGGTGTGGAAAGAGAGGAGGGAAGGAAGCCTGGAAAGCCTCTGCTTAGTGCCAATGGTCATGAAGACTATTTTGTGGCATTTGAGGATAGCTGATTTGTCCTGAATGGTTTACCAATAGCACTGCGACATCCATTAAACCGACAGCCCCAACAGCGACAGACACAATGCTGAGTGTCAGCATTGTACTGTCAGGGATGTCAGTTTGTTTTCTTTGGGGGGCTGCACCCCCCCAAATCCCCCATATGGGGGCCTCTGCCCCCACACCCCCCAGTCTCTAAATATTCAACTCCGAGTCGAAGTTGTCTCAGGAAGGGGGAAAACAATGGGAGATGCACCGACTGTGTCCCTGGGGATCATCACAGCGACCCAACACTTTTAGTCAAATTCTGTCACTGTAATGGTCTTCACTGTGGCAGTGTCAACGTGCAGTCGACATATCTGACCTGATCCATTGCTGGACATTGCTGAAATCATATTGAAGCCCGGCCATTAGCTCAGAAGGGGAGGAACCAGAGGTAAAAAGGATCATGTTACATGCGTGCATGTGGATGGACATAGATGAGCAGGCAGAGGGAAGATTGTTTAGGGACATCAAGAAAAGTAGCGGCCAAGGACAGAGCCTTGAAGGACAATGGTGCAAATTGGGAGGGGGGAACAAGGACTAACCAATTCTAACTGACTAAGATCTTCCAGCAAGTAGGAGTGGAACGGGTTTGTTGCAGAGTCTGAATGATCCACGGACTTGAGCTTGTCAAGGAGTAAAGGGTGGAAAACAGTGTCAAAACTTTGGCCAAGTCAAAAAAGATGGCGGAGGTGAGGAGACCCTGGTCCATGCCTTTGTGGATGGAGTCAGAGAGCTGGAGGAGGGAGGAGGTGATGGAGTGGTGTTTGTGGAAGCCAGACAGGAAGGGGATGAAAAAAAAGGAGGAATCATAGAAGGAACAGAGTTAAGACAGCACTATGTGCTCCTAGAGTTTAGAGAAGTTTGGGAGAACAGAGATATGGTGGAAGTTGCTGGGAGTGGAGTTGCCTCCTTTAGGAATGGGAATGACATCTGCATGCATCCAGGCATCAGGCACAGAAGCAAGAGAGAAGAAGAGGCTGAGAAGGGAGGAGATGGTGAAGGCAATGGAAAGGGAGGAGAGGTGTAGGAGCTTGGGGTCGAGCCCATCAGGGCTCCTACCTTTCACAGGGTTGAGAACCAGGAGTGTACTGACAGAAACAGCAGGAGTGACTGAGGTGAAGGAGAGTGATGGAAAGGCATGAAGGTGGGGGTTGGTAGTGGGGAAGGAGGAGAGAAGGGAGGAGGTACAGGTGGTGAAGAAAGAGTTGAACTCAGAGGCCACAGAAGGAGGGTCAGAAACGAGGTTGTCTCCAAACTTGAGGACTGAGGAGTGTGACTGGGTGGGAGGGGGGAGAAAAGAGCATGGATGACCTTCCAGAACTTGGAGGGGTAGTTAAGATTTTTCTGGAAGGAGTATGAAAAGTACTCAGCCATGGCAAGCTTGGTGGCTCTGGTGCAAGCATTTCTCAGGGCTTGGTACCTGTTACGGTCAGCCGGGGAGTCAGAGGACTTGTAAGTCTTCCAGGCTAGGTCACATTCATGGAGGCAGGCCAAATGTTCAGCTATAATCCAGAGGAGATGAGAACCATGGACCCTGGTTTTCTGGAGGGGAGCAAGCAGATTCCAGATAGATAAAAATTTGGATTGAAAGTATTCGAGTGCAGAGTTGATGTCACTGGCAGAAGAGATGGGAAACCAGTCAGTGGTCAGCCAGTCTGCATGTATCATGAGCTTGGATGGCTTAGTGCCAAGAGACATGCTATATCTACACTTTATCAATTACTCCATCAGGTGTGGTCTCGTAGATAAGGTTCACCTCCCAAGTACTGGAATGCGGCCTTTGAATGGAGACCAGAAGAATGCAAATGGCAGGAGTTTTGGCAAACATATACTTCTATCTTAAACTGGATGACTATCGGTTCACCCAATTTAAAATTACAGTATTCATGCCATATATAACACTCCTCAGAAACTATATAGATGGGGGCTGAGGGATTCACCAACATGTACTCAGTGTAAAAACTGTGAGGTTACCCTCCTGCGTGTTCTTTGGGATTGCTCCAAGGTTCAACCTCTTTGGACTTGTATAAAGGAGGCATTAGATTCTAATTTAGGTTTGACAGAAGCTTTTATGAAGAAAAGGTGTATCCTGGGGTTGGACATCCAAGTGCTGATGGGTGACAAGTGCTATCATTTTGTGTTAATTACCATAGCAATCAAAAAAATTAGACATTGGACTGACCAGACTATTCAATCTTTTGTGGAATGGCATCAGGAGACACTATAAATGTTGTGAATGGAATTTTATTTATTTATTAATTGCAATTGTTTCACCAGGAAAGGCACATTGAGCAACAAGATGCTCATCTCCCGCTGTGACCTGGGGGGGTATACAAGGATATGATAACATGCAGGAATGTACATTAGCTTCTATGAGAAATCACTTTCAATCATCCATAAGGCTCTGGGCTCCTTTGGATGTTTGGCTATCCACCCTAGGGCACTAATTCCACCATAAGAATGCTGTTGTACCTACCTGCATGGTTGTATTTTCCATTCCTGCTTCTGGGGCCTGGTATGGGGGCAGGGTGAGTGTATGAGGTTAAGGGATGCACATTTTACCTGCATATATAGCTGAAGCCTCTTAAAGGGGATGCCTCCATGAATGGGCCTTCATCCCCTTTAAGCGGACATCTCTAATAACAGAAGATCTAAAAAATGCAACATACAGAGACAAACAGTGCAAATGAACATCAAGAACAAACAGAGAGACATACATTATAACAGCACATACTGACTTCAGCTCTTTTTGTGATTGTGTGCTGTATGTCTCAAGTTAGGTAATGTCACTTTATTTTATTGAGAAAAGTTTTTTAAAAAGTGTTTAAAAACAGTACAGAGTTTAGCAGCCTTGGGCATTGATTCACCCTGCTTCTGCAGTGGTTCAATAACCTTCACTTTATCTGCCATGGGAAGATCCACTCATTTAGACTCCGTCAAGACAGATAAATGTGCACAGGTAACAGCAACAGACCAGGAGCGTAGCCAGAAATTTCCATTTTGTACACCATCTCCAACAGTTACACCCCCTCCAATTAAAAAATGTACATGTCCTTTCCAAATGGCACCCCCTTCCAAAAAGTCAGATTGTTGTCAGATGACCCCCTACTCTCTAAAGAGGTTATACATGTATTGGACACTCCTCAGTGGCCTACACTAACCCAAATACTACAGATTAGAATGATAATATTAACAGAGTGGCTTATGGTTTGTGACAGGCACTCAACAAAACTGTACACAAATGTGTACAGTGAGTATGCCTATCTACACCCTTGCAACAGACACAGCCTATGTCGAATAGCAGTTTGTGACTCCTTTTTTGCAGTATGTACTGATTAAATTTGATAAGTTGCACCGGATTAGGTGTGAAATGTCATGTGTCTTAGCAGGTGATAATGACAGATAATGAGAGGAAAGCAGAGAAACAACCACAAAACCATCCCCATTAAAGGGATTCCTATGTCTCCTTTAAAGATCTGATACTTCCATTCAGTTGCATAGCCACTCAATCGGTGATTGGGGGATTGTCTCCTTAATGTGAATGTCCCCATTAAGCACATCCCAATCAAGTGACTTCAACTGTATTCATTGCTTTTCACAGTTCTGTTATGTTTAATATTTGTGTATTATTCTTGTATTTTTTCAATAAAGTACATTCACGTTAAAAAAAGTCTGCACATATTAAGAATAAATCTAACGACCGGAAGCACTGGATCTGGATAATTTTAGAGGGGCCTCTGGAGCAGTGAATTTTGCACACACAGTAGACCATGTGGTGGTCACTCAGTGAATCAGGGAGGGTGCCAGCATCATTGATCCAGTGAGGATGAATAGTGAGCATCCACTGCAGTAGTGAATGGTTCAGGGATCTTTAATTGTGACGTGTTGGGATGCATCAGATGCAGGGATTTAGTATTTTGGCAACGTTCTAAGTGAAAGTGGGAGATTCAATTAATATTGAAGTCCCCAAGGATGAGAAGTTCACCAGTGGAGACATGAGACATGATAGTGATTAGGAGTTCCATGACAGATGAGGGGGACAGCTCTGGGTAGCAGTAGACCCCAGTCATGAAGACAGGAACAGAGAAAGGTATGGAGTGTTTGAGGAACAGCAGTTCATATGCAGTGGGGGAGGTGACAGAGAGCACTGGAGTCGATTGGACGGTGGAAGAGAGGTAGATGGCAACTCTACCTCCCTTCTTTGTATGTTCTTGCCAGGTAAGGGTGTAACCAGAGATAGTGATGGCAGAGTTGGGGATCTTGGGGGAGAGCTAAGACTCCGAGACTATCCATACATCATGGAGAAGGGTAATCATGGAAGGCTGAAGTAGATCAAGTTTAGGGGGAGGCTTTGAACATTAATGTGGGCCACTCATAGGCCTTTGGGGAGACAGATGGGATGGGAGTGTGCAGGGCCAGGATTGGACTCCATATCACCTGCTATGAGGAGCAGCAGCAAAATGAAGAGCTTGGCGAATTGAGAGTCTGAGAAAAGTGTGTGAGACAAAGGGGGTGAGAAGAAAGAGGAGGACAGGAGGAAGGGAAAGGAGGGAGGTTCTGAGGATTCCAGGTGAATCCAAAAGGAAGAGGAGGGGAGGAAGGAGCAACCTGGGAGCCAGGAGAATGGGAAGGAGGGAGGAGGCAGGAGGAGTGGAAATGGGGGGTTAGGAGAGGAGGTGGAGGGATGAGAGAAGGAAGGGGAGCAGGAAATCTGATAGAGGGGGAGGGAGGTTAGGAAAAATAGGAAGGTAGGGATGGAAAGTGTGATAAACAACATAATAGCTGGCAGGAGCTTTAGACTTAGTTTTAGAAGAAAGTAGATAGCATGGGAGTAAAATAGTAAGGAGAATAAGATAAGAAGTAGAGCAATTAAAGGGCTGATGGCACAGTAGCAGCACAATGAAAAGAGGTCAAGGAGAGGCACTGTAAGGGGAAGCAAATGTTGTTGATTGAAGGAGGAGGGATAGGGGAACCCGGCAGGAAGACTGAGCAGAATGATTGAAGAAAAGGGGAAGGGAAGGGAAGAGAAAGAGGGAGGCAATGAGGTGGAGGGATCAGACTTGTTAGTGAAGAAGAAGGAGAGGTGCAGGAGTGCAGGAAAAGGAGTGGAGGAAACAGGAGTAGGACTGAACAGGTGTCAGGGTAGAGAAAGACAGCGGACCCTAAAATGGGAAGATGTAAGAATTTGAACAGAAGAGTGAGGTGGAGGGAAGTTGGGGAGATGGTCAGGCATGAGGAGAAGGAGGGAAAACACAGGGGTTAGTGCAGAACTGTAGGAAGGAGGGGGGGCACGATTTAGGGAGGAGGGAGCAGGCAGTAGATAGTAAGGTAGAGAATCAGATCAACAAGAGTACCATCAATAAGTATTGTAGTTAAAGATATGAAGCAGCTGAGCAACTAAAAACTTGGAGGAGAGATGTGAGGTTGCAAAACTAAGCAGGCAGTAGTGAATGGAGTCATTAATAACCACAGTAATGTAGGCATGCTGAGTAAGTGTCAAAGAAATTAGAGCAAGGCAAAATGATTTGAAGTAGTGAAGAATGAAGCATAAAAAATAAGCAATACAATATTAAGTTGGCAAATAACGGACACAGATTGAATAAGCAAGCACCACAGTTACCATGGGCAGTTATGATATCACCCAGGTGGAACCACACCTATGTAGGTAGAAGACATTTGCTTCTAACAAAATTGAGCAAGGCAAAACTGATTACGGATCTAAAACAACTAAGATAAGGCAATAGGAAAATTTGGCAGACAGAGCAGACTATGCAATGATGTGAAGGGTGTAGACCCAGATTAACCAAGCTGTACACAAAGGCAACAACAATAGACAAGTACTGTGAAAAGCATGACATGGCTGAGCAGAGGGTTACAGGAGTGCAGGTGGGCAGAGTGACTGGCAGATCAGCTGACTGTCATCTGACTCTGACAGACTCAAGGTAGACAACTGTCCTTAGTGGGTACGGTCCTTTGCATGGATGGGCCACTAGCAGGACAGGAAAGAAACACTGTATCCTAAAAGCTCAAGGCTGACGGGCAAGGGGGAAAGAATGCTCCCTGTAGAGGCTGAGGTGGTTGGCGAAAGTCCATTGGGAGAGGGCCAAGACAAGGTGAAACCCTCACAACACTCAACTGCAGCACAGTCCAGTGGCTGCTGAATGGAATGCCACCAGTTTGTTCAGGAGATTTAAATTCAAACATTGGAGGGCTTTTCTGACTATGCCTGAAGACCTCTGCTGATAGTCTGGCTGGTATTGGAAGATGCAGTAAAATCTAGCACTCTCCTACACTTCCTGGAGAGGCTGAGGGGGTCATGGATAGCCCATTGGGGAGGGCAGGACAAGCTGAAGCCCTCACGACCCCCAACTGCAGCAAAGTCCAGTGGCAGCTGAATGGAATGCTGTCATGTAGTCCAGGAGATTTAAATTCAGTCTTTAGCCTACAGTAATCAGTCACCTTTTGATACCTCTGAATAAGTCTAATGAAGGAGTGATTGTTCTCCTTTTGAAGAAGAGTGATAAAAACTACTCCACCTGCTATTACCTTATGACTTTACTATGTACAGGCCAAAAAACTTTCTCTAGAGTAATCCTAAATAAACTAGAAATCTGGGCAGAAGAACTTGAATAGATATCAGCATACTATGCTGGATTTAGAAAACATTTTGCTACAACGGACATTGGGCAAGATTCACAAAGCTTTCTGAAGGTGCAAAACTTTCCCTAAGTCCCCAAAACTTCCATAGCTGTGGAAAAAAAGGTGAAATTGCTCTGAGTGCTATTCACAAAAAACTCCACAGCTGCAGAAAAAATACACTATGGACTGTGGAAAAAAGTGCAGCTGCGGAAGCTCCTGAGCAAAAAAGGTAGTTTATAAGTATGGCACAGCCCCTCAAAAGCTATTCTCAGTCAGGTTTTTTCTGCAGTTAAGGAAAAAATGTTACACACATTGGAGTGAGACATAACACTCCCTCAGCAAATTGCAGTAGTGCCTAGGGCTGTGCACTCCCCGAATATTATTTCCCGAATACCATGAATAGCAGCCGTTCCAAATACTCGGATGACCATTCCGAATGCCTGACTATTCGGTACTCCGGAAAGGTATTCAAGGAATGAGATTTCCTAGTCTCGCAGAGCTTCCTTGGCCAAGCAGAAGCTTCTCAGCTCTGCAGATCATGTGATCTCACTGTGAGACAGCATTCTCAGAGGAGAGATCGTGCTTCAGTTTCAGAGCTTCTCAAACTGCAGAATCTTGTTGTTGAATTAGTTTTTTTTTCCTGGAGTGTGATCCTTAAGTTTTAGAGAGACTTTTGTGACTGCTTTTTTTGTGTTTTTGCTAAGTTACACAGGGAGTAGCAGCCTAGCCTAGGAGAGAGGGAAGACTGTTGTTTGTGTCTGCACCCCCCTTCCCACTGCATTTATTCATTCTACACTGCTCTAGTGTGTGATTTGGTTTGGTTTAGATATTTTTATGTTTGCTTGCATGCATGCACAAGAAACATTATGCGGCAGCTTAGGATAGAAGTGGGTTGTGGAGATGCGGCACTGTGGCACCCAACAAAGGGATAACATTTGGGGGCTTGGCACTGGTAGACCAATGGAGGCACAGTGTGCTGATTACACTGGCTTCCAAAAGTGCCACCAACTTGTAATATTTTTGCCACAGCAGTCAAGGGCCACCTTGTCATTGCAGCATCAGCCTTTCCACTGCAATGAGGGAGCGACCCGTCATTGCAGAGCGGAACATTGCCTAACGTAATATTGTTTGCGAATGTAGCGGCAAGCTGCCACCATGTTCACAAACAATATTGCATAGCTCCCAATGCCGAGGGGGTGTCGAATCCCCCTTGGCATCATGCACCCCCTTCAAAACTGTCTTTGTTTGCCAATGGGGGCACAATCCCCGTCAGCTTCAGTCCCCTCCCTGTCCAGTTAAATTTGCTGATGGGGGACCCTCCAGCGTCGGCATAATGTCCCCCAAAAATTGCTTTCTGCCAAGGGGTGTGCCCAATCCCCCTCAGCTCTTATGCCACCCCGGGTATGTGCCGACAGGGGTGCCCAATCCCCCATCAGCTACAGCCCCTCCCCCCAAAAAAAATAGTCAGGTGGCACACTGGGAACCCACCCCAGCATGCCAAATACCCCTGTGAAAACAAAACAGTCCTGTGATGTTTTTGTTTTTTTTAACCTGCAAACCAGAAAACAGTCCTCATCGAGTCAGGTTGCCCCACCCCCAACCCTTGCCCACCCTCTGCACACCCTGCCTCCTCACACCCTCCCTCACCCCATACTTACCTCCAGTGCATGGTGCGATGATCTTCAGTGGACCAGGAACACATCTGCACTCTTCAAAGCCAACCACATAACTGAAGAAATGCTGGTAAGCTGTATAATAGCATAAATAGGGTTTTGTCAACTTTGGTGCATATCTCAGGTATTTTTGGGAATTTTCACAAAATTGTAATATTTTCACCCCAGATTTTCAACATTGCAATTTTCCCACACCTCCTTATGAACAGTACAGCTGTCATTTGTCACATCCTGGCCAAAATGTATTTTTGCACTTCCGGTGCAGAATAGCATGGTCAATGTGGGAAATCACTGTTTGGGACATATTAAGAAAATCACAGTGACACTGTTCATGAGCAGCAGTCCTAAAATGCCTATGTTTAAAATCTGGTGACGAAAATCCATAAAATGCCTGTTTTACACACGTGCATTGTGTAGTTTCCATCTATGCTCGGAAGTGCAAGAATTTTTAATAATTCCACTACAGATTTTCAGCATTGCCATCTCTTCACACATCCCTATGGATGGTACAGCTGTCATTCTTCACATCCTGCCCAATCTGTGTTTTCATACATGTGGCACAGAATGGCATGGTCGCTGTTGGAACTCAAAGTTCTGGACACATTGACAAAATCACACTGCCACTCTTCATGAGAAGAGGTCCCAAATGCTTTCATGAGGTGGGGTTAGAAAAAGGCCATGTCGAAAATTTGTAGTGCAAATACCAACAAATGCCCAGGTCATTAGGGTTTCTAACCATAATGTTCCACTCTGTACAAACTGACAGGCATTGGGGTGTGCCTTTGGATTGCCGACTGTACTGCTCATGTCATCCCACTCCCCCAGCCACTGACAGACATCGAGGTGTACCTTGGCCTCTTTGGCACTAGACTTCACTCCATTCTCCTATGGTGCACCCATTTCAGTGTATGTCCTTATGGAATGGGGTGACTGTAAAGCCAAACACCCCAAGGCACACCTCAACACGTATCGGTGTCTGCAGAATAGGGTGAGGTGACATGGCATGACCGTCATGGGAGACAACCCAAACACTTACCCCAATGCCAGTCTGTCTCTACAGGATGGAGGTGGGGTTGGCGTGAAGTTCAATACTTCTCTGCCATTCCTATTCTGCATCTGTCTAGCTCCTGCATTTCCAATGCTAATACCAGCAAGCAAACATTCGGCATTGACAAATGCTTGTTTTATTCTGTGGCAGCAAAGGCTTTTGTTGTTGCTGTCAGTAAAAGTCAGGCTTTAGCTTTCAGTCTAGTGTGACAAAATTATATAGCATAATATAATAACTTAGGGTAACTAACTGTTTCTGGGCTCAGTAAACAGTAATTCAGAGAGGGTTTTACTAATTGCTGCCACTGCCAGTACATATTGTGCGTAAGCTCCTCCCCCCACCGGGTTTAACTTTAAAGTCCCAGTCCACACCAAATGTAGGTGAAATCTCAGTAAAGTTAATGTAGTATTATAAAATACAATATACATATATAATTTTGGGAAAGTGTTTCTGGGCTCAGTAACAGTTGTTCACAGAGGGTTGTTTGCTAAGCAGTATCACTGCTTCGGCGCTTAGTGCCCCCCCCCCGGCCCACACCCCCAGTGTTAAAGTTCGAACCACACAAAAAATATAGTAGTGTGTGTGTGACAATCTGATTTTGTTTAGAAAAAGAAAGTAGTCCGACACCTAATCTCCCCCACCCCACTGTGTCTGTGTGCTGCAAGCACAGAGTGAGTCACATATCTGTCTGCTTTTACAGTGTGTGAATTTTTTTCATTTAAAGAGATTTATTTTGTATTAGAAAAAAAAACCTTTTTTGCTCAGTAAAGTAGGGCATAAGTTTTCTGTCTAGTGTGACAGAATTATAGCATTTAGAAAAGATATATATAATTTGGGGAACTGTTTCTAGGATCAGTAACAGTCGTCCACAGAGGGTTGTTTTGTTTGGTAAGTTGTTTGGTAAGTATTGCTGCTTAGTGGCCCCACAACCCCAGTGGTTAATATTCCAATCCACACAAAATATAGTAGTGTGAGTGTGACAGGCTGCTGCCTGTGATGTAACTGAAAATTAATGACAATCTGATTTTGTTTAGAAAAAGAAAGTATTCTGACACCTAGTCTCCCCTTCCCACTGCATCTGAGTGTAAGCGCAGAGCAAGTCACACATCGTCCATCAGTTTCTTCTGGGGTCTTTCAGTATGTCAGGTGTGGCACGGTGAATTGTGTGTGTTTTGGGCCTGGTGGGTATGGTTCTGTTGTGGGCTTATTTGCAAGTTGCATATATTGCACCCACAGTTACACATAGTTGCATACCATAACATAAATAAAAAATATTTGCCTGTGTTGCTAATCATAGCACTTCTACCGATTGTAACACTAGCCAGCAGCAGTATCATTTACAGTATCATGTCTGGTGATAAGCAAACCCATAAAAAGACTTCGTCTAGACTCAGCAAGTCCACAGCCCTGCCTGTACCAAGCATGGCAAGCAGCAGTGATGCTGAATCAAAAGGTACTGAACATTCATCTGGACGCATTCGGCATCCCAAAATATTTTTTTCACCTAGCAATGCAGTAAGCTCACATAGTACTTTGGGTAGTGAAAGTAGCTCTAGTAGTAGTAACCTAATTGATAGCACTGTTACCACCACCAGTAACAGTCACCCATGTTCTACCCTGGCCTTCTATGGCAGTAGTAGGAGGGCATTACAGCTTAGCAGAGCACCAGGTGAGGAAGTAGCAGCCACAGCCACTGTCTTGAGTTACCCTGTAGCTTCTGTCACTCTTGCTGATGTTTCACCCCTTCCCACCACTAGCGTACTGCCAGTCCCTATGACCACCTGTAACACAAGGAAGCTGGTCCTCATTTTATTTTACTTTATTCCTGCAGTGTTGGCCTGGGATTAAGTAGAGCCCCCAGATTTACCTCACCGGAGCAAGGCTACAGCCCAGCTGGAGCTGCAGTAAGCCCTCTGCCCTCCAGTTTCTGTGGCCAGACTAAACCCTGGATTCATCTCCCCAAACTTGAGCCATCTACAGGAGCCCGCCTGTTGAATTAATTGCAGATGGCAGCTCACTTGTAGGTACCTTGGCATTTTAAAATTCTGCTTGTAGCCCAGTTTCCCCCAAAATTAATTATCTTGTGTCTCCTCAAGAGCTAACTGTGTTCAGGAGGTTTCACCAGAGTGAATTTTTTTGCCCACCCACCAAGCCCTTCTCCTGTTATTGTTTATATCCACTTTCTCCCAAGAGTACCACCCTCACTATCATCAATTTCAGCTAGTACTCTCCATCTCTTAATGGGCCTGTTACCTGCATACACACTGTTGCTACCTTTGCTTTCTGCCAGGAAAGTAACACTCAACCTGATAAACCTACAATGCTATCCTGTCACCCTGGCTCTGCCTCGTATACCGTTGCCGCAGTGACTCCCTGATCGCAAAGACCACCACAGTGACAGGAATTAGGCAAAATCCTCCAGTCACTGTGGTGGTCTGTGTGGCGATCGGGACTGCCTCGCTGGGTGTTTTCCCCCCTCCTGGTTCAACTCCGACTCAGAGTTAGAATCCTAGAGACCGCGGTGTGTGTGATGTGGAGCCCCCCACGTATGGGGGGGTTGGGGGGCACAGACCCCCAATGGATACATGGAGGCATTCTCGACACTGCAATGCTGACAGTCGGCACTGCGGATGTCGCTGTCGGGGATGTCTCCTTGATGACTGTCGCTGTGGCATGCGTAAACTGCTCTGCCTCACTTCTTCCTCCCACATTCTACAATGTGGGAGGAAGAGGTAAACTGCTCTGCCTCACCTCTTCCTCCCACATTGTAGACTGTTGACATTAACACTTCTGTTTAACCTCCTATTCATCACTCCCATGTTGCCATCCCCTCACCCTCTATCTAATAACAGCAATGGGCAGGATCATACACTTGACTTACCCTTCTCCAAAATAATGTAGAATGCAATCCAACTTCCAGCCCCAACTACAAGGTGCTCTGAGACCACCTCTGGCAATCCCACTGTGCCACTCCTCTGCCATCCCACAAGAGCATGGAATGCAGTTGAATGTACATCCACTATCCTGCCGGCTCAGCTGAATACGCTGATAGTCACCACAAAAGTGAAGAATAAAATAGCTAACTCCCACAGCAAGTCCTATCTAATGAAACATTTAAAGCTACAAGCTCTTAGAATTGCCTGGCTACTCCTTCTACTCTCAGGGAGCGTTCACCCAAATCCTGGCCCTAGTACTAGTACCTCAATTCCACCAACAGATGGCAAGGCTGGTGTAATAACTATTGCATCTCTTAACATACGTAGCCTGCTAGCAAAATTTGATGCTCTCCAGGTATGGATGGCCCAACATAAACCAGATGTCATCTCAGTCGTGGAGACCTGGCTCACTCCTAGAACACCTGACTCTGCTATCCAGCTTGAGGGCTATACAACTTTCAGGGTGGACAGGTAAGGGAAACAAGGGGAAGGATGTGTCATTTATGTTAATGATTCAGTTCAGTGCAGGGCACTTCCCATCCCACCCCTGGGTGGAAGATCACAAATTCTCTCTGTCCAGGTTCAACTTGGATCCTAGGGAAAGTGTTTAACTATAATCTCTGTGTACATACCCCTAAAGATCAAGAGGCTGGTTTCAAACTAGCACTTGATTATTCATCTAATAATTGCCATCAATCTGAAACCACAATGTTAGGGGACTTTAATATAAACTGGTTATCCCCAGATGCTGCACCTTACCAGAATGTAATAGCGGATATAGATATGGTCCAGCTCATTCAATCCCCCACTCGTGTAAACTATCACACCAGATCAAGTACTCTCATAGACTGGGTACTAACCAACAGGCCACAAAGAATAACTAGAACCACTGTGCTAGCCGACTCTGTCAGTGACCACTCACCAGTCTTATGCTCCTGGACAAACAAGACCCTGAAACCCCCTCCAAACAATAACCTCCAGAATTATAAAAGCTGGACATCTTGCCTCACTAAAATCATACCTCTGCCAGCTAGACTGGGAGGGGGTCTACACTGCTGCTGACATGAATGCTGGTCTTGAGTGCTTTATCGACAAGTTTAATACAGCCTGCAACATCTTTTTCCCTCTAAAAATGAGGAAAATCAAAGGAACCAGAAAATCATGGATCACTCCACAGCTCCTTGAGCTCATGGGGGTCAGGGATGACCTGTGGCATAGGGCTAAGAGCACTAGGTCCCCATCTGACATACAGAAATACAAAGCAGCGTGTAATAAGTGCACTCAAGCCATCTGCCTTGCAAAAAGATCTCACTTTAAAAGTGAACTGGACAACTCTTGGTGCAACAGCTGCAGATTCTGGGACAATATCAAAACCCTAACAAGCAGAGCAAGTAAATCACCACCATCGCAAATAAACATTGAGGGTGCGATTACTCAGGATCCCAAAATGACTGCAGATGGCTTCAACAAGGCCTTCACAGACCTTAGTGGGGTGCTTCCTGCAGACTATCTCTGACCTGTGCCTAGCTCCGCTATTAGTTGTACCGACATCCCTCCAAATACACACAGCACCTCCCTTCTACCTGAAGGTAATCTCTACAACTGAGGCAAAAAAATACTTGGAAAAAGTTGTCAGGAAAGCTAGATCCAGTGGGCACTCGCTTGAACTAAAGATTGTGGCTCTCATCCTGGATGTGTTACTCTGCCCTCTAACCTGGATCTTAAATCTCTCACTAACCACTGGCATTTTCTTTCAATGCTGGAAAGCTGCGATGGTCACCCTGGTCTTTAAAAGTGGGGATAGAACCCGCCTGGCCAACTACAGGCCAATTTCAATTCTGCTCCCCCTCTCTAAGGCACTAGAGAGAATAGCATATGATCAGTTAGGTATGTACCTTGATAAGTACAACCTTCAATGCCAGGAACAGCATAGCTTTCGGAAGGCACATAGTACTTCAACGGCATTGGCTGAGTTTACTGGTCATAGCCATGAAGCACTTGACCAAGGGCTTTAGGTGGACGCTACTTTCATTGACCTCACCAAGGCCTTCGACACGGTCAACCATGACTTGCTTCTCACACAACTTTCTAACATTGATATATCCTCTGTCTCTCTAGGCTGGTTCCAGAGTTACCTCTCTAACAGGACCCAGCAGGTCAAGATTCTAGATGTTCTATCCGACCATCGGCATGTCAACACAGGGGTGCCCCAAGGTTCCATTTTGGGCCTCCTGTTATTCTGTCTGTTTCTAAATGAGCTCCCCAAAGTCTGCCAGAATAAGATCCTTCTATATGCAGATGATGCTGTTCTCTACATGTGTCATTGTACTCTGGGAGAGCTGGAAAAAGGCATGCAAGACCACTTTACTGCTTTGGAAAAATGGTTCTTTCAGTCTAAGCTCTTGCTCAACTACACTAAGACTAAAACTATGTTGTTTGCCTCCCATCAAAACCGTCATAAGTCTCATCACCTCAATATCTACAATAACAAGTTTGATACACTCGAAATGGTCACCACCTTTAAGTACCTTGGTGTCTACCTTGACAGCTCTCTCTCTCTTACAGCCGGCACATAGATGATGTTGCCAAGGCAGCTAGTGCTAGACTGTCAGCTCTACTGGCATAGGCAGTGCCTCACCAAAAGTGCCATCATGCATGCAGTTAACAGCTCCCTGCCCTCTATCATGGATTATGGTCTGGTAGTCTACGGAGCCAGTACTAATACAGCACTTAGGCGAATCAAGATTGTCTTAAACAAAGCCTGCAGACTAGTGCTGGGTGTGGACTGCTTAATTCACACTTGTGAACTATACCCAAGCACTGGTTGGTTAAACTTGAATAGCAGAATACAGTACTAAGTCTGTCTATTAGCTAAAAAATCCACCCTAGGTCTTGCTCCCCCTGGAGTGAGGCAACTGCTAAGAAACTCCACTTACTCCAGACTAACTAGGGGATCGAGTAAATATGCCTTCATTATTCCATTCTGTCTCACCTCACTAGGGCAACAGTCATTTGACTACACAGCCCCCTGCTGGCTAAAATCCCTCAACTCTGAGCTGATTGAGGAAATGAAACCTTACTCATTTAAAGCCAAGCTGCTGCAGTTCCTGGCCACTTTTAGTACCTGCGACTGCGTCACCTGTGCCTAATCCTACTGTTATTGATAGCTTATCTGTCCTGCATAGCACCCACCCCCCCACTTCCTCCCCTGCCTGGTGTGACCCCACTGAGCACTTACCCCCATGCCCCCTCTTTATCCCCAGCCTTCCTGCTTTCTCTTCACTAATATTACCTCCCCATATTCACCCTCCCCGGTTTCCCTCACCTCACCCTCCCACATTAAACCCTTTCCCATATCCTTCTCTCCCCACATTACCCAGCCCTGCCCTGTCACCTATTTACTTAACCCTGGATTGATCCCTATCCAGTCCCACCCCTCTGACCACTCTACCCCCTTATCTGTCACTCCCTTTTTTTCTGCTCCCACCCTCCCTCTGCTCTCATCTATTCTGTCCTCCCCTCCTTTGGTCACCACCACTTCTGACCCTACTTAACTCTACCTGCATGCTCTAAAGATCAGTTAACACTATAAATTGCTTGTCCACCTTAGGTATGCTCTAATACTGTTGCAATAAAATTGACCTCTCCTACCTGAAGTACTGTATTTTAACTGTACTTGCTTGAGTCTGTATCTGTATGTACCATAATGTACTTGCCTGCTGTATATATCCCTATCTATTTTGTAATGTCTACATATCTTGGCTATTGCCTTACGACGTGGAACCTTTATAAATGAGCTTTTAGCTCAAAGGTGTTAATCTGAGATTCCAATAAATAAAAAATAAATAAGCACATCAGCCAATGTCACCAGTGCCATCAATACCACTTTTGCTGTCTCTGTCACTGTAACCCTATCCCTCACTATATCCACCACCAACACTGCTTCAACAAGTGCCTCCAGTGATAAGGGTGGGTAATGGATGTTTCACATGGGCACATCATGTGGTTGGGCTGTATTACATCCTATGGATTTGAAGGTTGTTTGTATTACGATGTCACCGTGATGTCACAACACCTATGTATATATAATAGTGTTCATTCTTGCTGCAATTGCCTTTGAAAAAAGATCTTTTGGGATCTGAAATGCATCAGGCATTGTGCTTTTTTAATAATCACATGAATTTGTAAACCATTTATGATGCCCATGAAATGTGAGGTGGTGAGTGCTGAGCATAATTTTGCACAAATATTCTAAGTAGTTGCTTAGAGCACCACCAGCCAAGTGTAAGACTTGGTTTGCCATCATCAGTCTCCATTCTCCAGTATTGACCATGCCTGAAATGTGCCGGATATCAATGTGGCATCGCCAGTCTCCAGTATTGACCATGCCTGAAATTTGCTGAATACCAGTGTGGCATCACCAGTCTTCAGTATTGTCCATTCCTGAAATTTGTTGAATACCAGTGTGGCATCACCATTCTCCAGTACTGACCATGTCTGAAATGTGCCAGATACCAATGTGGCATCACCAGTCTCCAGTATTGCCCATGCCTGAAATTTGCTCTCTAGGATTCCTCATGACTGAAATGTGCCAGATGCCAGTGTGGCATCACCAATCTCCTCTCCAGTATTCATTTACCATGCCAAATTACCAATAATTATGAAGAAGTCTGGATGGTGATGAGCACCCAAGCCAGAGTGATGTTGCTCATCTTCAAGTACCACACTGTGTGCTACCAGCAAAAGTAAGTAAATTGTATGACATCTTTTAATTGTTTTATGTTTGCTTGGGCGAAGAGGTTTGGTAATTATGATTGAACAGTGCATCTGTATTTCTGTAATTCTGTATCTTGGATAGAAATTAATCATGCTAATTTTATTTTTTTTTACCCTGCAGGAATTTTATCACAAGTCTGATGGACTCTTTGAAAAACACTGTGTGTATGACTTGTGAAGGTAAGTATTCAGTCATTTCATTTTTTTCCTTCTGTTTGGTGGTATTTGTGAGAGAATTACTGAAATAAAACAATGTAGGCTGGCCCAGTGTCACTGAGGGCTGAGGCGTTGGACACCTTACCTTACACTACGCAGGTGACATGGGTTCAGGAATGGCTTCTGGTCACCACAGGGTGCCAGGCCAGTGGGAGGGTTGGGGGTGGGAGTAGGAATGAGCACCTGCTCTCCTCTCCTGGGTGGGGGGAGTGCTAATTTGTAGTCCTGCCGTAGCTGTATGAAGGCCCAGCAACCAGCATAGGTGGAACCTGGTGACTGGCAGGGTGGGGGTGTCCCACAAGGCGTGCATGCGCATGCCTCCACATGTGCATGTCACATTGGGGGCATGTGGGCAGGGCATGGGATGGAAGAAAAAACCAAAAAGCAATACATAAAAAAAGAGGAAGAAATAGAGCTGTCTGACCAGTGTCCACTGATTTTGAATCATCTGATGGCCACATGAGAAGGGAGACTTCATGGATGTGTACAGGCCATTTGGAAGCACTTCATTTTATTATCTGTCCCTAATAGGTAGCATCCATTAAAAGGCATCTTTGTGGCAACACATCATGGGCAAAATGGGCATTGTGCAAGAGTGCTGTCCTCACAGACATCCCTCTCAGCTACGGAGGTGAGATTTGAATTTGTATGTTAGCCTGATGAACTAAAGTTATAGTGTTCTATGGGCATAATTAAGTTTTATTAGTTTTTTAAGGACAGAATTAGTTAAGGATCTTTCATGTGTGCTTCCTGTAATACCCAATCCCATTAAGAGGAGTGTGCCCATATGCAGATTGTCAATTAAATACCAGTATTGACTGAGTTAAGCCTATTGAAGTTATACTGTTCTCCTATGGGCATAATTATGTTTTATTAGTTGATTTTCTTAAAGGCCACAATTATTTAAGGGTGTGGCATATTTTATTCTTGTAGTACATATTGTTTTTTTCACCCAAGTACAATAAATGAGTTATGTCTTCTTATACTTCCAGTTGAATCCTATGAGAAACTGAACTGAATGCCCATGATGAACTATTTTTCTGTGCATCATCTTTCAGATCCTGTGCATCCTCCTCCAGAAACAGTAGCTGGACATGGTAGCCTGCCCTCCTGCACCAGTGTACAAGCCAAAGTGCCACAACATCTGCATCCTCCTCCACAACAGAACTATACCCAATAAGACAGCCTGTGGCACCAGTGTACAAACCAAATGGCCGTGATATCTGCATTCTCCTCCTGAAGCATCAGCAGCACAAGACAGCCTGTGTGGCAGTGGCACCACTGTACAAGCCAAAGTGCCATGAATTCTGCATCATCATCCTCTTCCACAAAGAACTATACCCAATAAGAGAGCCTGTGGCACCAGTGTACAAACCAAATGGCCGTGATATCTGCATCCTCCTCCTGAAGCATCAGCAGCACAAGACAGCCTGTGTGGCAGTGGCACCAGTGTACAAGCCAAAGTGCCATGAATTCTGCATCCTCCTCTACAACAGAACCATGCCCAATAAGGCAGCCTGTGGCACCAGTGTACAAGCCAAAGTGCTGTGACATCTGCATCCTACTCCACAATAGAACCATACCCAACAATGCAGCCTGTGGCACCAGTGTACAAGCCAAAGTGCTGTGACATCTGCATCTTCCTTCTGAAGTATCAGCAGCATAACACAGCCTGTGGCACCAGTGTACAAGCCAAGGTGCCACAACATCTGCATCTTCCTCCACAACAGAACCATACCCAACAAGACAGCCTGTGGCACCAGTGTACAACCCAAAGTGCCTTGACATCTGCATCCTCCTCCTGAAGCAACAATGGGACAAGGCAGCCTGAGGCACCTGTGTACAAGATAAAGTGCCATGACATCTGCATCATCCTCCTGAAACAGCGGCCGGGCAAGGCAGCCTGTGACACCAGTGTACAAACCAAAGTGCCATGACGTCTGCATCCTCCTCCTGAAGCATCAGCAGCACACAACAGCCTGTGTGGCAGTGGCACCAGTGTACAAGTCAAAGTATTGTGACCTCTGCATTCTCCTCCTGAAGCAGCAGCAGAACAAGGCAGCCTATACTCTATAGCACCAGTGTACAAGCCAAAGTGCCATGACCTCTGCATCCTCCTATTGAAGCAGCAGTGCCAAACAACAACCTGTGGTACCAGTGTACAAGCCAAAGTGCCATGATAGCTCATCCTACTCTTCCTGAAGCAATTTAAAGGACTTGTGTGCCAATTCTCTAAGAAGGCATTTTCCCTAGTAAAATAACGAATAACGAATACTGAATAATTAATATCTGGGAACTGAATACCAAATATTCAGCTGAATATTCAAGAAAAGGTATTCACACAGCCCTAGCAGTGCCCCAACAATTGAAATACAATTAAAGTGGAGTTCAAGCACAGGTAATAGCATCCCAGTGGGTATATCAGTGGCTGAAGTTACAGCAACATTAGCACACATTGCCATGGAATGGCAACAAACAACAACCACCAGACCCAGTGCAGCCCATGAAGGAGCCCCACAGGCAGTAGAGCCTGAACAGCCTGCAGTGAGTGTTACTCCTGCAGGCAACAGGAACACTCCATGGAGGGATGACCAGCAGTGACAGACAGCCACTGTGGTGCCATGATATTGCTGATACCTGTGATGCTGCAGTGGTCCCAGTTAAGGGACTGGTTGCTGGTCTCTCTGTGGGTGCTTTCAGCTTCATGCTGTGGCGGAACTGTTAAAGTCTGCTGCTCCAACTAACTAGGTTCACTGTTGATGTGTCTTCTAAGACATTTCTGCAGCTGCGGATCTGCAGTTGCGGATTTTCAGCTCATGCTCAATGTCTGCAGCTGCTGAATTTCCACAATTACAAGGATTTTGGTGAAATTCCACACTTGTGCAAGTTTTCTTTCAGAATATAGCGTGACTGCATTTCCTCAGTGCTGCAGACTTTGGGCCTTCTTTGTGAATCCTGCCCAAAGTGTTTAAATCATCTTATTGAAAATATGTGTATTCAAAGGAAAGAATACTGTATGCTGCCTTTGTTGATATATAGGCAGCATTTGACAAAGTTAATAGATCCTGTGGGGAATACTAGAAAGGAAAGGCACTGAGGAGAAATTATTAAGCAGTATGAAACTTCTGTATGATAAAATTAAAGAGTCAGGGTTAGAAGGGAAGGTGGCCTGACACAATAAATCTCTATGATTAAAGGTGTTATGCAGCATTGCCTGTTGGTACCATTTTTGTTCAACATTTACATGGGGACATTCTCTAAGGCAACACTTCCAATAGATTTGTATGAAGTCTGAACTATCCATTGTTTGCCTGACACAGACTGTCTGCCCAGGTATTAATGAGTTAAATCTAGATATCTACTGCTCAAATATTGATGTAATGGCTGTCAAGCATTTGATTTACACTGATGACATAATACTTTTGTTTATGACACCAGTATGTTTTAGAAGGGGACTGACAATTTTAATAGACTATTTTTCAAAATCGGATCTTGCTATAAATGTTGCAAAGGTTAAAATAATGAAGTCTAGAACAACAAGGAAAGTACTCTACAAATTGTCAATTGACAAGGTTGAATTTGAGGAGGTAAGAAGTTTTAAGTATCTGGGAATAAACTTAGATACTAATAAAAAATGATAACCCACTGCAAAGAAAGAAAGAAAAAGTAGACGAATAACTACATCAATGGCAATTCAGAGATTTGCATAAAATGTTGCAGATAATCTTTTTTTGAACACAAAAGAGAGCATGCAAAGCAAAAATGAATAATCAGATTTTGTGTGCAGCTGAAGTCTGGGGCATGGGAATAAGTTTAAAGAACTTGAAGTAGTTCAGAATCCTTTCATAAGGTCAAGTTTGGAGCTTCCCAATTGTACCAATCAGCAATATTAAAGTTAGAGGCAGATATGCATTCGTTACAAGAAGAGACAAAAATGGCTTCTTTGAGTCAGAGGAGGTGCTGGTTGTAGCAATATGCAGTCCAAACACACAAAAAATACATTCACCACACAAATAAAAACTGCCAAGGACATTTGAACTTGCTGTATAAAGTGCTTTCTTACTAATCAAATGTGACGCAGCATATAATGTCGGAATATCAGGATTGGAATTCTGTCCTGATGTTTCACATGTTAATACATGCTTTATCAAGAGACTCCATCTTTCGATAAAGTGTGTATTAACATGTAAAACATTGGGACAGTGCTCAATTCCTGACATTCTGACTTTGTGCAGTGAGTGTACTTTTTTGGGTTTCACATTAATTAGAACAGCTAGCACTGATAAGTGCAGTAATGTGCTGGAAGAAAATAAAGAAAATGTGTGATTCCCAGCTAATTCAGTTTTGTTGGTATGAGTATGTTGCAAATGAGGGAATACATTCCTAGTTTGATAAACTAAATACACAATTGAAATTAATGAGACTACAGGCCCTTGAGTCAGACTTTGCAACCTGTCACACAGAACAATATGCAAAACCTATGTTGTTTCGGATAAATGATACCTACAAATAAAAGGATCCGAAATCATGGACTTAAATGTTGAGAAAATATAGAGAGAACATCAGAACCCTATGTGCCTCCGTGTAATTACAAGGTTGTCTGAACCATGATCATAAAAAGGCCCTCTGTAATTTAAGTTTAGGATTGTTATAAAAGGGTAAGAGGTGGTAAAGCTTTTGGAATTTAATTAGGCAGCATACTACTGTATTTGTGACTAGAATAACAAACCTAACAGAGAAGCATGTATTCTTTGAATGCAATGATTAGAGACAGAAAGAAGGAAATGGTTAACACCATCACTCACTACGTTAGATGCAGTTACAAAATCTACTATTTGCTCATAGCAGATTTGTCCTTTATTCAACAGTTATGTTTGCACAAAAACGACTGTATATTTAAACTGAGACATTAAATAACATGATACATCAGATGTAAAGCTTTGTCAATTGCTATTTACACAGAGAAAACCCGCATTATATGAAATGATTATGTGTGTATCCAAAAGTTACTGATGAATGGAGAGATATTAATTGATAAGGATGATTTATTATAGTTTGAAATAGTAGTATTTTAAATGTTTAAATACTCAGTAGGGTTTTGTGGTATTATGGAATATATACAGGATATGGCATTGCCAGGCTGAAGATATCCTATTTACCGTCATGAGATCATGATATCATAACAGCCACTACTTGCATACTGTACAACCATGAGCAAATCATTTAGAGTAACTTCCCTGTGCCCCCAGGATACACCTGGAAATAAGCCTCAGATGAGTGTGTCTTTCCTGACCAACAACTGTAAAAATTAAAGAGATAGATAGATAGATAGATAGATAGATAGATAGATAGATAGATAGATAGATAGATAGATAGATAAATCCCTTTAGCAACTGTGACAGAGCGATACTCAAGTGGATGTGACAGAAGGCAGCCAGGCATGCTAGGTGGCAGCAAGTAGAGGTGTACTACAGTGACCGGCTGATCCTATTAATTTTTTAAGGAAAAACAGCCAAGTGCTTAAATGCAACTAGACCTTTGGGCAACTGTAACAGAGCAGTACAAAAGAAGATGTGACAGCAAGTAGCGAGGCATGCTAGATGACAACAAGCAGAGGTGTACTACACTGACTGGTCTCATATAATTTTTTTTTTTGTTGTTGTTAGAAAAAATAGACAAGTACTTAAACTGCAACTAGCCCTTTGGGAAAATGACAGAGCAGCATGCAGCAAGGCACCCTAGGTGGCAACAATCAGAGACGGACTGCACTGACCGGCTGGTCTTATAGATTCCTTTTTTAGGAAAAATAGCCAAATGCTTAAACTGCAACTAGGCCTTTGGGCAACTGTGACAGAGAAGGACACATATTTTCTTTCTGTATTTTCTTCAGTGCAGTTTAGCTCTAGCACCCTCCTGCCCCATGCCCATAGCAGCCCTGGATTGCATCCTGCCAGGTTCTGGTTCTGCTCCAGTGTCTGTCTGTCTCTCTCTTTGACTTTTTAAAGATATTGTTCTTTTCAGATTTTTTTAAATTGCAGTTTAGCTCTAGTCCCCTCCTGCCCAAAGCCAATAGTCACCCTGGACTGCATCCTGTCAGGCCATGCTTCTGCTCCAGTCTCTGTTTCTTTCTTTGACTTTTTTTGAAATTCATTTTTTTTCAGATTTCCTTTTTCAATGCAGTTTAGCTCTAGCCCCCTCCTGCCCAATGCCCACAGCTATCAGTGATTGCTTGATGCCAGGCCCTGCATCTGTTGCAGTCTCTATCTCTCTGTTTGACTTTTCTTAAAATATATTTTTTCTACTATTTTTTCAATGCAGTTTACTGTAGTTTTAACCCTCCAAACCCGACCCCAATGCCCAGTGCCCACTGCCAGTACTGCTGCCTAACCCTGTTCTGCTCCAGTCTGTCTCTCAGATTTTTTAAGAATATAATTTAATTTCTTAAATTTTTTTTTCAGTGCAGTTCAGCTGTAGTCCCTCTCCCCCCAGTGCCTAGTGCCCACTGTTTGCCCTGTTTTTTCAAACAGGTATTTTCAGTGCAGTTTTTTTTTAGCAACATATTTTCTTTTTACTTTCAAATTCAAATGTCCTCTTCAGCCACCAAGCTGATCAATACAGTCTGAGTCTTTGAATCTCAGTCCTCCCTGTCAGTGATCTCTCTCTCTCTCTCTGTGCTTCCTGTTGCTGTAGCATGTTACTTGACTCACCCATTCCCTAGCTCCACCCCTCAGATGTCAGCCATCCAGCCAGTCAAAACCATTGTGATCCACCCCATTCTCTCCACTGACAGGGACCACTGAACCCAAATGCATGCCCCTAGTCTGACATACAGTAGGCATTGATTCAAGTGATTTGTTTTTTGCTTACCACCTCCTTTTCAATCCCAATCTTTCCAACAATACCGGGTTCCACCTCTATCACCTGGTTCCATCTTCTTCAGCTGAGCAGCACACCAGCTCACTCCCTGTGCTCTCTTATCCCCAGCCTCCATTCCTGGTCCCCAGTCTATGTTAAAAAACTCTTTATCCTTCTACATAATCTCTCACCCGCACCCTTTATTCTCAGTCCCAGGTGTATGTTAAGAAAAACTCCCATTCCCTTCCTCTGCATGCTGTCTACCCCCCCCTGCCATTTTCAGCTTTTAGTGTACAGTATGTTAAAAAAATCCTTCCTGCTCCCTCCCTCTGCATGCTCTCCAACTCCCACCCTACGTTCCTGGACTTAGTTCATTGACAGCCACCAACTACCTTAGAAAGCTTTCTTGCTTAGTATGCTCTCCAACCTCCACACTCTGTTCCTGGCCCCTGGTCTACATGAAAAAAAAACTTTATTTATTTAGTTTTTGTTGACTGGGAATGGAGGACTAGACAATTCTGCCCATTTTCAGCCTCATCCGGGGGACTGTCTACTCTGTAATACCCATTCTCTTGTATCTCACATTGGGATGGTAAGTAGCTGAGAGATATCTGGCTGTATAGTTCATCAAAAAACATAAGATTTTCTAACTGCATCCTACACTTTCTCCAGTGTACTGCTTGGACTTGATGGCTTACTTTGTTAGATGCTATTTTAAAGAAATTACTCTATTGCTACATTCAAATTGCAGCTTTATCTTTTATTCTAGAATTGTTTAACTGGTTGATGTTTGTGTAGTCTTACTTGATGAGGTGGAATTTTCACCACTTTAAATGGACGCCATCTATATGTGATTATAGTGTATGGTGGAACGCTATGCTAACTTGATTTTCCACCATATAAAATCTCTGTTCAGCCACAGTAACAATAATGAATGGAATGCTGTACTGACTGTACATTCAGAACAGCATTCCATTCATTTGGACTGAGAAGCTTGAGCTATATTTTCAAAGCACAAACAGAACACTGCCGTCTGTCAGTATTACTTTAAACACACTGAAAATGTCTGCAGCGGTTTTCAGACATGGGTCCTGTTAATTATACATATTTGGACATGCTGGATCAAACAGATTTGAGCAGTAAAATATTTTTTTTACTTACAAATTTCAGCTACTGGATATTTTTCTTTCCTTGCTAAGCAAGACGTCTGGCCACCATGTTTTTTTTCTAAATCTCTCCTGCAGTAGGTTGGCAAACAATTGGAGTCTGCGCTGCTAACATAGGGATGCCCAGTCCCTAACAACCACATAACTCCATGTCCTAGCACTGTGAGTCAAAAATGTCTTTGTCTGTGAGTTAAATACATTTTTTAAACTGAAAAATGTTATTAAAATAATTGGTGGGGCACCATACATATAAAAAATACAGGATGGGTAATCCCATGTAGAACTATGTGTTCTGCCACGTTGGGGTCTGATTCCCATGGACCTCTCAAGCTTCGTTATTGAGGTCACAGGGAATCAGACCCCTCTGTGGCAGAACACACTGGCTCTGCATAGTTACCCATCCAGTATTCTCTATATACTTCAGGGCATTGTTTTTAATGGCATGTCATGATACTGTATGTCTTGTTAGTGTGTTATATAATATGTGTATGATTTTTATATTTATTATATTGCAACTTTCTCCATGCATGCAGAACAACTATGTAAATGGGTCAATGGCCTAGTAATCATGTCCTGTGAAAATATAAATAAATAAGTTAATTTGGTCATTCACTCCATTCATTCATTCATCTTTATTGCTTACACATGGCAGGTTATTATGGGCATTAATATGCCTCAAGAAGGCTTATTGATCAAATATTGTGAATGTCCTCTTACTGTGTCCAGGCTATGTGGCACAATTGACTTATTTCTTAACTTTTAATGCAAATGTATGTTTGAATTTTGATTAAACAGTTCCTCATGTTGTAACACCTTGGATTTGCTTTACTCAGTTTCCCATTGTGATGTAACATGTGGCTGTATTGTACTGTGGTTCATATATCTATAGTTTTGCTTTAGTACTATAAGAAAATAAATAAAAAAAGAAAACAGTACCTAGCACCATCAGTCTATATATAGAGCCTATTGCAAGCACCAGGAGGGTAAGGAGCATTTTTACTAAGGACAATCTGATGGGACACTACTGTATGCCAACCTGTTCTGTTACACATAAAGGTCACACTCTGGATATTTTGGATGCAGGTATCCCTGTTAAATATTGCCACAGTATATACAGGGAAACAGAAATGGAAAATGCTCAGTAAAAAAGTATATTGGCTTTGTATGTCATGCAGCATGTTGTCAACTTTTCAGTACTGCGTATTCAACTTGTATCCAGTGCTGAGGCTGACTGGTGCTTGCTGCTTCCATGGCCATGCATCTGTGCCCCAGAGGTCCCTGCAAAATGGACTAATTGCAGGAACTGCACAGGGCTGGCTGCTTGAACATCCCAGTGACTTCAGGGACCTGCTTGTCAATATCCTAATTCACAAGGAGCAGCTGTTTTTTACTGTGTGTAGGAAGGGACAAACAGGAGGGGAGGGGCAGGCTTGAATAGCTCATACCACATAGTAGGTGCTTAGATAGGTATGGTCAGGGTCTGGGGAGGGAAGGGGTAGTGTCAGGGACTGTGGAAGGGGAGTACCATAAAAGGGCCATGGAGGAAGTGGGGCTAATGTCTGGGGCTGTGGTGGGAGGGGACTACTGTTGGGTGCTATGGAGAGAGGGGTTAATGTCAGGGGCTATGGAGGGAGGTGGCTAGTGTTGGATGCAATAGAGGGAGGTGGGTAGTGTCAGCAGGCATGGAGGGAGGGGGCTAGTGATCGGGACAATTGAAGGAGGGGGACTAATGTATGGGGCCGGGGGGCTAGTAACTGTGGCTGTGGGAGATGGGATGGTTAGTGTCAGAGGCTGTGGGGGAAGGGCTAGTGTCAAGGCCCGCGGAGGAAAACTGTCTTGTCCCATACAGGGAGTGTGTGTGTGTGTGTGTGTGTGTGTGTGTGTGTGTGTGTGTGTGTGTGTGTCTGTCTGTATGTTTGTAAGTGTGTTTGTGTGTCAGGGATCTGAAGGGCTGGTGTCAAGGGGGGGCCATGCAGTGAGTGTGTGCATTAAGGGTCTTGGGGAGTCTCAAATGGACATGGAGAGAGGGGTGTTGTGTTGGAAAGCCAGGGGACCCAGGTGGGAAAGGTATCATGGGGCCCAGAAAGGAAGGGTACCTGGAGAGGGTGGAGTGTATAGAGGAACTGTGGAGGAAGGGGGGTGGTGCTTTGAGGGGAGATGAGCTAGTGTTGAAGACTGTGGAGTGTGGGAGGCTAGTCTCTGGGGAAGAGGAAGAAGATGAGCTAGTGTCTGGGCCAAGGGGGGATCTAGTACCTGGGGCTATGGAAGATGGGGTTGCCAGTAGGGGGGGTTGAGGAGGTAGGGAGCTAGTGACCTGGCCTGTGAAGGGAGAGTGTCTGGAACTGTAAGGGAGGGTATGTGTTTCAGGGATCTCAAGGGGTGATGTTGAGGGGGCACACTGAGAGGGTGGGTGTCAAGAGTCTGGGGAAACCACCATACCAGGTGGGTTGAACTTGCTGAAGGATAAGAATAGTAAATGTTTGTTTTTATTTTCTAATTTTTATTCCTATCTTCCTAGTGCATTTCTGATACAGTTTTTGAGTTGGGGAAAACTTGGAAAAGAAAATGTGTTTAGGCAAGCAAGCTGAGCAAGTGAGCACTGGCAGACTGGGCTGTCTGGAGAAGGAAGGGTGTTTGGGGCACTGTGGAGGGAGGGGGGGGTGTTGGTGGTGCAGGGGAGTAGTGTCAAGGGCCATGGGGGGAGCAAAGTGTTTCAGGGACTGTGGAGGGGCAGTACTGTTATAGGAAATGGAGGGAGGGTCTAGCGTCGGGGGCTATGGAGGGAGGGGGAGTGTGTCACGTGCTGTGGAGGGAAGGGGCTAGTGCAGAGGGTAATGGAAGGAGTGGCTTATGTTGGATGCCATTGAGGTAGGAGGGCTAGGGTTGAGGGGCCATGGAAGGAGGAGGGCTAGTGTTGGAAAACCATTTAAAGAGAGGGCTAGTGGGTGAGGGATTGTGGAGGGGGGGTTAGTATCTGGGGCTAAGGCAGGAGTTTGGCTTGTGTCTGGAACCAAGGAGGTGGGTTGTATCTGAGGCTGTAGAAGATGGGGTAGCTAGTGTCATGGGCTGTGGAGGGATTAGCTAAAGTTCAGGGGCCATGGAGGGAAAGTGTCTGGACCAGTAGAGAAAAATGACTAAACTGAGGTGGCCATCTCGATTTGGGCCATGTGACCTAAGATTTCTGGGTACTGGCAAAGTCTGGTCCTTCGTTTACTCGTTAGCTACCCTGCCATGAAAATCATGCTGTTTGTTACTTTTCCCTTATGGATTGAATGACCTGTACCCCATAACGCAGTAGATGGGACCCCCTTGGGCTGGCATGGTCCTAACTTTGGTATGGAGGTTATGGCGCCCCACGTATCTAAAAGTGGTGCTGAAATCTGAAACTTGTGCTCAGAAATGTTATCCAGGCCCTTACATATGTAAGAAAAGGTGAGATCCATACACATTTAAACATTCCCTATGCATTCATCCCAATAAGTGTGTAACAGAAGTTATTTTTTTTTGCCACCGAAAATGACTGCATGGTGGTGGCCACCTTGTTTTGCAACATGTGACCTAAGGCTTCCATATATGGACTCAGTCTGGGCCTTGATTTACTCATTACCTCCCCTGTTATGTAAATCAGGCAATTTCTTACCTTTCATATATGGATTTACTTAACTGTAACCCATAATGCAATAGGTGGGACCCCCTTGAGCTAGCATGGGCCTACCCAGCGATTTGGGTTATGGCATCCTGTTTGTCTAAATGTGGGGTTGCAATGTGAAATTATCAGAAATGTTATCCAGGCCCCATTAACTGTAACAAAAGGTACAATCTATACACAGTCACAACATTCCTGATGTATGTACTGTATTTCAATAAATGCATAACAGAAGTGTTTTGTCACTGATACAGTGCAATCCGTTTATAACAGGCACTAATGTGCTCATTATATGCCTTGGCCGCTGTATGCAAAAAATAAATAAATAAATATTTGCGATAAACGGTTTTATTGCAGTGGCCACAGCAGACAAAAAAAACATTGATACCACACCATACACCTAAGTGATAAGACTGTACAACAGTTAGCGATTACAGCTCCATTTCAGTTTATTTAACAAGTCTTACTTGAAGAAATCAGAGACGTTACTCTGACATGTTGTTTTCTTGCAGTACGGAGCCCATACCCTGTCGGCAGTAGAGAGTGCACACCAGTCCGGCTCTTCATCAGCATTCTGCTCCATGGCTCTTCTCAGAGTAAGCAGTGCTTTAGCAACATCATCAGCTGTTACCGTCACCTCCGGTACCTCATCATCCTCGTCATCGCCGTCCACCGCTTCTACATCCTTCTACATCCTCAATGTGCATACTGCCCTCAACCTCGCTGATGTCATCACTTCATGGTTCCTCTTCCCCATCTCCAAATGCATGCAGGGGAAACATTCTACAGCTGATAATTAGGGTACTTAACACCTTACAACACCTTTGCAAAGCTGTGATTGCTGACTCAAAATGGCTGAAATAGACGGCACCCCTTGTTCGTTATATCACTAATTTCTATAATGGCTTTCAATGGAGCAGGCATTTGGAAACAGGAAATTGCCCACTAAAACTGATTGCCCAAATTAGCCACGGGCGATATAAGTGGGGCAGACTGTACTACATGAACAATGGTTGACATCATGTTTTGGGTCATGTTACCTAAGGTATCTGGGTACTGGCACACACTGGGCCTTGATTTACTCATCAGCTCCCCTGGCATGTAAATCAGGTCAGTCTGTACCTTTCATTTATGAATTTAATAATATAATAAGTTTTATTTTGCATACATGCCTTTCAAAATACCAAGGGGCTTTACAAAAGATTAAAACAATAATAATAAAATCAATAAATACCATACAGAACAGTAACAATAGTCTGACGAGGTTCATTCATTCAGCACCATTAAAGGCCTGGCACCATAAAAAAGTTTTTAACACCTGTAAAACCTCCCACAGTCATGATCTCCCGCAGCCAACAGGGTAGAGAATTCCAGAGGGTAGGGGCCATGTACATAAATGCACAGGCCCCAGAAGACTTCAAAGACACCCATGGAATCTCCAGTAACCCCTTATCAACTGAATGGAGCTGTTGCTCAGGGTGATAGGGCACAAGCAACTCTTTCAAGTAGTCAGGGTCAAGTCAATGTAGGGCTTTATAAGTCAGTAAACCAACTTTAAAGGTAATCTGCCACCAAATCAGCAGCCAGTGCAGACTGCGCAGCACAGGGGTGATATGAGAACCTCAAGAAGTCTCCATCTACAATCGTGCTGCCGCATTCTGCACTAGCTGCAGGCAGCGGATATCAACCCCAGGAAGCCCTAGGTACAGAGAGTTGCAGTAATCAAGGTGCTAGGGCAAAAAGACGTGGACCAATGTAGGTAGATCCCCAGACGAAACAAGGTGCTTGATCCTGGCGATGTTCCTAAGATGGTAAAAGGAAAACTTGATGACTGCTGACATCTGAGATTGTAAAGTCAGCCTGTCATCAAGCACCACCCCCAGGTCCCACACCTGTTCAGAGGTAAGGATCTGAGAGCTCCCTAGATAAATTCTAGAGGGCTGACCAGTCCTCAACCCCTCTATCCGGTGACTCAGGTCCACAACCTTCACTTCGGTCTTTCCCGCGTTCAAATTTAGCCAGCTCAAATTCATCCTGTGCTAGATTTCACCAAGGCAGTTGTTAAATACCAAGACAGCATTATCCTGGTCAGGTGCAAAAGACAGGTAGAGCTGGGTATCATCAGCATAGCAGTGAAACCTCAGCACATACCATCTTACAATGTCTCCGAGGGGCAGCATATACACTGCAAACAACATGGGGGACAGTGCTGAGCCCTGAGGGACCCCACATGACAGAGAGAATGGGTCTAAGGAAAAAATCCCAGACACCACTCTCTGAGTTCTGCCAGTAAGGAAAGATGTAAACCACCTGAGGACCATACATGTCAGGCCACAGATGGATCTCAAATGCCCAAGCAATACCCCATGGTCGACAGTGTCAAATGCTGAAGAGAGATCAAGAAGCACCAGAATGGA
Source organism: Neoceratodus forsteri (assembly GCA_016271365.2). Taxonomy (NCBI): domain Eukaryota; kingdom Metazoa; phylum Chordata; order Ceratodontiformes; family Ceratodontidae; genus Neoceratodus; species Neoceratodus forsteri. Next base: position 1,880,734,796 of record CM057452.1, read on the forward strand.
ACAGCTTCTCTGATCTCTCACCATCAGGAGATCATTGAGCACCCGAACCAGTGTGGTCTCAGTACTATTCCTCTTTCGAAAACCGGACTGGAGAGGTTCATAGATGTTATCGATGGTCAAGTAGTTCTCCAATTGTACCGCCACTACTTTCTCAATAACCTTCCCTATAAGGGGGAGGCGGTTAAGATTGGTCTGTAGTTGGCCAGAGAGTCTGGGTCTAAAGAAACTTTCTTCAGGAGGGGTGTTACCACCGCCTCCTTCAAGGAGCTTGGGAACTCACCCAAATCAAGGGAGCACCAGACTATCTGTACCAGGACCAGGCCGATAATGTCACAACATCACATAATCTGGGAGGTTGGACCCAGAACCAAACTACAGCATGTAGGGCACATGCTCCAGACAATCCACATGACATCCATGAACTCTAGCAGGTCAAAGGAACTCCAGGAAGCATGAGGTGGGGTGATCAAGCACCGATCACGAGCATCCCCCACAGAGCAAGTCAAGATGATCTCCGACCTGATGTCAGCTACCTTATTTGCAAAGAATCGAGCAAGCTCATTGCACTCCACTTGCAAAAAAGGTCTTCGGAACTACAGACAGGTTGGGTTGCACAACCTGTCCACAGTTCAGAAGAGCTGAGCTGGTCGATTCTGAGCGGCAGCAATCTCCCTGGACAGGAATTCTGCCTTCTTATGGGAGATCGCACCTGCAGATTTTAATTATCAGTATCCCATAATGCAGGGGTGATACCTCCTCAATCCACCACAGTCTTAAGGAGGGAAGGGGTGGATGACCCCCACAAATCTTGAACATTAGTTTGCAATGTGGTATCGCTGAAATTATCATTCAGACCCTTTCACCTCAGTGGTAAATTGCAAGAGACTCAGATTGCCCTTATTTCTGATGTATTCCCCACAAAGAATGTGTAATGGGAGTACTGTACCTCTTGAACTGGATAATCATTGGTGGCAATTTTTTTGTGTCACATGACCTAATGGTATGTAATATTGATAATAGTATGGATTAGTAATGCTTTACTACTGTACCTCACTATTTGCAAAACAATGTTGTCTGTACTCAAGTTTTGTGTAGTCTATGAATGCTGCCCTAAATATATTGAAGAGTAACCCTTAAATAAAATTTCAGAGTTACAGAAATTCAGAATAAACATACAGAGCCAGAAGAACTGTGGGTCACCCTGGAAACAGGCAATGGGGCAGCCATACAAACTGGGGTTGTCTATAGGCCTCCAGACCAGGGGGAGGACATAGACACATTACTGTTAGAATATATACAAAGCATGACAGCTAAAGGGGAGTTTCTGATAATGAGAGACTTCAACATGCCAGATACAGATTGGTCAATACCAGCAGGAACATCTGCCAGAACTAGACACATTGTGGATTGCCCGCAGGGGGAGGGCCTCAAACAATTGGTACAACAACCCACAAGACAAAGGATTATCCTGGATCTAGTACTGACTAACGGGGAAAGGACCACAGATCTCCAGATAGAAGGTCACCTGTGGGCCAGTGACCATCATATGGTATGGGTCAGTTTGGCTACTAGAACAAAATCATCCCATTCCAAGGCAAAAATATGGGACTTCAGAGGAGCTGACTTTGAAAAGATGGCCAACAGAGTTAAGCTAGCCCTGGCAAGAAGAAATACAGGACAGGGGTACAGGCAAAGTGGGCAAGCATTAAGGATGCAATACCTGAAGCAATATCCCATTGTGTTAGGTAGAAAAGCAAGAGCAAAAGAAGGAGGACACCACTTTGGTTCTCAAAAACAGTAGCAGGAAAGATCAGAGCCAAAAAGCCGGCCTTCAGGAAATATAAGGAAACACAGTGGGTTGAAGATAGGGAGGCATACCAAACTTCCCTAAGGGAAGCAGGGAAGGCATTAAGGCAGACAAAGGCCCAAATCGAGGAAACACTAGCAAGAACAGCAAAAGAAGGGGAACAAGACTTTCTATATATACATTAGTGAAAAAAGAAAGTCCAGGGAGGGTATTTCTAAGATCAAAGGGGGATAAGGGGAAGTGTGTGGAGGAGGACCAAGGAAAAGCATCTATCCTAAATAAATACTTCTGCTCAATATTTACTGAGTAGAAGGTAGGGCAGGGCCCCCAGCTCAGCACCATGGACACAGGTGGGAGGGAGGGAGGTGTGTGCAGGTCCCTTTACAAAAGAAAGGGTCCTACAAGAGCTCGCTAAGCTCAGGGTGGACAAAGTAATGGAACCTGATGGCATACATCCCAGGGTACTAAAGAAGCTAAGGGTGGATCTAGCAGAACCATTAGCAGAACTGTTTTCTGAGTCTCTGAGCACAGGAGAGGTCCCAGAAGACTGGATAAGGGCTTATGTGATCCCTCTCCACAAGAGTGGCAGCAGGGAGGAAGCAGAGAACTACAGACCAGTCAGTCTTACCTCAGTAGTGGGCAAGATTATGGAGGTACTCCTTCAGGAAAAGATAGTACAACACCTGGAATCAATAGGAGCACAGGATCCAAGTTAGCAGGGGTTTGCAATAGGAAGGTCCTGTCAAACTAATCTCATAGATTTCTTTGACTTGATAACCAGAGTGGTGTACTAAGGGGGTGCAGCTGATGTTGCCTACCTTGACTTCAGCAAAGCTTTCAATACCATTCCACATAGAAGATTGCTTAATAAGCTGGGTAGGCTCGGGTGGTTCAGAAGTTGGTGAATTGGGTGGCAAACTGGTTGATGGGCAGAAAACAGAGAATGGTGGTCAATGGTATACAGTCAGAAGAGATACAAGTCACAAGTGAGGTACCTCAGGGATCAGCCTGGGCCATGACTTCTTCAATATCTTCATCAGTGACATTGCAGATGGACTGAAGGGTAAGGTTTGCCTGTTTGCAGATAACAAAAAGATCTGCAACACCTGTAGATGATCAAGATGGGATGGGCAGAATGAGAAGAGATCTGGAAAAATGGGCAAAATGGTCAGAAGAGTGACAACTGGGGCTTAACGCAAAGAAGGGAAAGATCATGCACATAGGGAAGAGAAACCCTGAAGCTATCTCTAGGTTGGAATGTGAGTTGCTGGCAATCACAAGGGAAAAAAGAGACTTTGGCGTCATCATCACAGATGACCTGAAATCATCCAAGCAGACCACTAAAGCAGTAGGTAAGGCTAGAGGGATGTTGGGGTGTATTAGTAGGGGTATCACAAGTCATAAGAAGGTGGTAATAATCCCTCTTTACAAGACACTAGTTAGGCCCCATCTGGAGTACTGTATGTAGTACTGGAGGCTGGACATGCACAAGGACATTAACAAAAATGGAGGCAGTCCAGAGAAGGGCAACTAAAATGGTTCAGGGACTGCATCAGAAAACATATGAGGACAGATTAATGGAGCTCAGTATGTATGCCCTAGATCCCTAGACCAAAGGAGGGAGAGAGGTGATATGATCGAAACATTCAAACATCTTAAGGGTATTAACAAGGTGAAAGAGTCTAACATTTTCACTATAAGAAAAATAGCAGGGCAAGAGGACACAGCATGAGTTTAGAGGAAGGCCGATTAAGGGTAATGTGAGGAAGTTCTTTTTCACAGAAAGGGTGGTGAATGCATAGAACAGCATACCTGGAAGTGGTGGATTTGAATACAGTGCAGGGCTTCAAACAGGCATGAGATAGGTATAAGGGAGCAATACAGATGAGTATGAATAAATAGGCCATTGACAGAGTAAAGACCTATGGCACATTCATAAGGTAGAAAAAATGGGCAGACTGGATGGGTCTTGCAATTCTTATCTGCTGTCAACTTCTATGTTTCTGTGTTTCTGAATGAATACTGTTTCAGTGTACTGCATTGGGCATATGGCTTATGATAACATAGAAATATATAAAACTAGACTTTGACAGCAGATAAGGACCGTTTGGCCCACCTAGTCTGCCCATTTCCCTACCTATTGAATAAGTTGCAGATCCTAGTTAACCAACAGCCTACTTCCTCCTTACCCCCTTCCTACCCCCCACTATAATTGTCTTATGTCGGTCCCATGCATTCTTGAATTCCCCACTGTTTTTGATCCCACGACCTCCTCAGGAAGGCTGTTCCATGCATCTACCACCTTCTCTGTGAAAAAAATACTTCCTCATGTTGCCCCCTCTATCTTCAAATTGTGCCCCCTTGTTCTTGGGCATCTCTTTTTCTGAAAAGATGCTACCCTCTTGGATTTTGTTGATTCCCTTGAGGTACTTGAAAGTTTCTATCATGTTGCCCCTCTCCCTCCTTTTCTCAAGGGTATACATATTAAGCTCTTTTAGTCTGTCTTCATATGACATCTGATGCAGACTCTGTAACATTTTACTTGTCCTCCTCTGGACTGCCTCCATCCTGTCTATGTCCTTGCGGAGATGGGGTCTCCAGAACTGCAAGCAGTAATCCAGATCAGGTCTCACAACTGTCTGTACAGATGGATAACAACTTCCTGCTCTCTACTGGTGATGCCTCTCCCTATGAGTCCCAGAATCCCCCAGCCCTCCTTACTACCTTCTCACATTGCTTGCCTACCTTAAGGTTGTCTGATATGAGTACACCCTAGTCTCTTTCCATTTTTGTTGTTGTTAGTACCTCCTCCCTCATTGTGTACGCTTCCCCTGGGTTTTTGTTTCCCAGGTGTATTATTTTGCACTTCTTTGCATTGAAACTAAGCTGCCATACTCTTACCCATCACTCCAACCCTGCCAAGTCACTTTTCATCCTTTGCACCCCTCCTTCTGTAGCAATCTTGTTGCAGATCTTTGTGTCGTATGCAAAGAGACATACTTCTCCTTCCAGCCCCTCTGCAATATCACCTATAAAGACATTAAAGAGTACCGGTCCCAGTACAGAACCCTGTGGTACCTCACTAGTAACTCCCCTTTCTCCAGAGTGTGCTCTGTTTACTATTACCCTCTGCATCCTGTTGTCCAGGAAATTTGTTGCCCAGGTTACCACCCTGGGACACACTCCCAGGCTGGCTAACATGTTTATTAATCTTTCGTGTGGTAGTGTGTCAAATGCCTTGCTAAAGTCTAAGTAGGCCATATCTATAGCTCCTCCCTGGTCTACTACGTTGGTCACCCAGTCAAAGAAATCTATTAGATTCATCTGACATGACCTTCCTGCTGTGAATACATGCTGCCTTGGGTTCTGTGCCCAGCTAGCCTCTACGTACTCAACAATTCTTTCTTTCAGAAGTGATTCCATTATTTTCCCTACCCCTGAGGTCAAACTAACAGGTCTGTAGTTTCCTGCCTCTGCCTTGCTCCCACTCTTTTTCCAGTCCTCAGGTACCACACCATCCTCCTATGATTTGTTAAAAAGGATAGTCACTGGTGCCACTAGGTCTCCACTAGGCACCTGGGAGTAGGTCTGCATCCCCCAACTGCCACCATTGGTTGTTGGCTGCAGTTCCTCCGCTGGTCACTGGGGTTGGCCAGAATAAGTTGGGCTTCTTCTCAGTGGTAATTGGGCAATGCAAGGTGGCCTGCATTATTCCCCTTGTGCAACACTAACACACTGAATATTTTGCTGTGCTGGGATTCCTGTCCCCGTTCCTACCTTTGCCCACCATATACATAATTTTTTGGCATGCGCACTATACCTTTTAGTGTGTGCCACCCACAGACCCCTTTGAATACTGTGCATGGGTACAAACACCAAGCAAACAGGGTGCAATCTCTTTGACTGCTGGACAAACATACATCTACAGTGTAAGGGCTATGGATCATACAGCAGTGAATCTATTATTAAGTATGATGATTCAATAATCATTGTTCAAGTCAAATCTTCCATCTTTATTTGTCATTAAGGGAAGGCCATCAGCCTAGTGGCTGCCTCTATGATACCCTCCTAATATATATAATTTTTAGTGACATGATTGATTTTATGTACTAGCATGTTTCATTTGCAGTACCTTTTTACCAGGAGGAAAACTGTGCTGAGACTAACATGACATCATGCAGTTTCACACAGAATATTGGAGCCCTGAGAACTATGTGCAAGACAGCGGTTACAAAAATACAATTTAGTGCTGTACTTCAATATTAATTTTATAAATAATACTTTATTAATAAAAATGTTTTATTATAAATACACATAAACAGTGAAAAACATTGCAAAATAAAGTTTATATTTGTATTCATCTGTAAAGTAAAGTGGTGTTAGCAGTACAGGTAATGACTGTGAACATAATGTAGGCCATTTTCTGCTGGCAGTGTAAGACATCAGGTAGATTTCAGCACAGCTTACTTATGCATACTTGCTTACAAGGCAGGGAAAACACACAATGGGCTTGATTTTCAGTGAGATGCAGCAGGCACAAGGGACTTGCATCAAAGGTATTTGACGCAAGTTGTGATTTGCAAATGGTATTTTCCATTGTGGCCTGTATCTGTTCCAGACACAGCTAAATCAAAGCCCACCTGCACCAGGGTTGCGTCCAACAACCCAGTGCAGCAGGGCACAAGTGAACTTGCGCCATGGCGGGGCTGCCACATCCCCTTTTTCTGTATTTTCAAAACCCCACCATGGATGCAGTAGGGGGCACCATTTAGACCAGCCAGGAGGTGGTCTAAGTAGTAGCGCCATTTGGAGGAGTTGTGGGATAACAGATGGACTAGACACCGAACTTCAAGTTCAAAACACAATCTCTGTGTGATGTTTATTCAAAATGCAGGGGATAAGCTTTAGCAATGGCATATCCCTTCTTCAGTACATCAGTTTGTAGCAACAGACTATGCAAGTATTTCCTCTACACTTAGCCAGCACCTACTGACTCACTGATCTCTGATCTAATTTATCTGTTGAGATTTAGCATCCCCTATGCGGGCCTTGTTTGCTTGGGTGGTGGGGGCTCAAATAAAAAAAAAGCTAAAGAAAAGAACCTCAGTGCAGAAGCACTGAAACAAGGGTTACCCCAAAAGGCATTGACAATAAGCCAAGTTTCAAAGAAACACAACATCACGCATACTTCCATAATGCAAAGCATCATGGGATATATGCAAATCAACATAACATTTCAGATTGTCTCAGTTTACAACAATTTACATGCATTTTAAATAGCACAACTAACTTAATTTGTATAATACAGTCAACTAGTACTTTTTACCTTTATCAAAATCTCCTAGTGCCAGCTCCATGGATCATTTACATACCCTGTCCCATGTCTTCTCGAAGACCAAAGATGTGGAATTTCCAGCAGCTCTGGTTTCTCTGGATGCCGAGAAGGCCTCGACAGGATCAACCTGGAGTTTCTGTTTCATACTCTTAATGCTTTTAAGTTTCCCATGTTATTTCAAAAATAGATAGCAGCTTTGTAAAAATTCCCAACCGCCTGAGTCTCAGGAAATGGGGCAGTCTCTGAACTTTTCCCTTTACAATCAGGTACGAGGCAGAGTTGTACCTTGTCTCCCCTGCTTTTCAATCTCTACTTGGAACCTCTGATCCATAGAATAGCTGAATGTCAACAGATTCAGGGTATACCAATCCAGAATTATGAAGTCAAGGTTTCCGCACACGCGGTTGACCTTCTTTTGCAACTAATTTACCCAGAAACCTCTATTCCACCCTTGCTAGACATTATTGGTCAATTCAGCAGAATGTCTAATTTTAAACTGAATATAAACAAAACAGAAGTGTTTCTCCTTAATTATAGAGTTTTTAAGACTACTATAACAGTCTTTGGGCTTTCCTGGAAATCAGAGTGCCTTAGCTACTTAGGAATTGAGCTAACAACAAACCTTCAACATCTTCGACAGTTAAATTTGGATTCTCTTATAACCACCATAACCCAATATTTAAATCGATGGTCCCAACTTCAAATGTCCCTGTGGGGTAAAATTAATCTAATTAAAATGAATGTCTTTCCCTGTCTGTTATATCCCCTTAACTTGTTGAATATTTGGCTCCCTCTTTCCTGGTTCTGGAGAATTCACAGTCTTATTACAGACTTCATCTGGCCTAAGAAATGGCCGAGAATAGCTTATCTTAAACTAGCTGCTCCAAAAATCCGGGGAAGCCTTCGTCTCCCACACCTAGGTTTATATTACTGGGCCAGCCATGCAAATAAATATCTTCGGTGGCTGTCAGATATAAACTTACAAAATTCCTCAACCTATATCCCAATCTGGCTCAAGATTGAGATTGTACAGGTAAAAGTGTACGTCCTCTCCCCAACTAATCTCTTACATACAAAATTACGGTCACTTCCATCAAATATCAAAACTTCCCAAATAGCTACCTCGATTAGGGTACACTCCCAGTTATGTTCTTTTCTTAGATATGACCACAATTTGGATCTATCCCAAACAATCTACAACTCTAATTTTAAGATAGATAAAGTGATGATTTTGCCTAACTGGCTGCCTAACTTGGATGGCTATATAATTTCCCGCTTTGTAAAAGAAAACCAGACTTGGCTCTCTTCGGCAGAACTTATGGCTAAATTTAATATCCCAAACTCCATGGCTTTCAAAGTGCTCCTGGTATGACACCTTCTACTAAATGCATAGGTAGGACCCCACCACAACCAAAGAAGGCCCTCATTTACAATGATTTGTGTCCTGTAGTAGGCTCTCCACATGCAGTGTCCAAACTATATACTTACTTACATAACTGGCTACATCCAGATTGTTTTGGCCCTACAGATTTCTGGTTGTCTTATTTCCCTGATTTGACCACCAACTGGTCAAACTTATGGCAAAGTTGTCATAAATTCATACTTCAAGATAGGCTACATTTAATGTAGTTTAATATCCTTCACAATTTGTATTATTTCCCACAAAAGTTAGCCAGATTTGGGCTATTGTCATCCCCCCTCTCTGTACACGGTGTACATTAGAAGAGTGCTCCTTATTCCATATATTCTGGTCATGTCATAAAATTGCCCCCTTGTGATCCCTAATTCAACAGAAGTCAGACCCTTTACTAGGTTTGAAAAACCTATTTATGGCAAAGATTTGCCTTTTAGGTGATTTTTCTGGAGTTTCAGTGCTTAATCGTAAATATTATATGGCATTAATATCAATGTCAGTCAAAAAAACTGGTACTGGAACATTGGAAAGATCAGGACAATATCACATACACAGAATGGTTAAGTGAATTGCTATTGAATCTCAGAACAGAAAAGACATTAGCAAGTTTGTATAATAGATCAAAGAGATTTGCCAGGATTTGGGATCCCTTCTATACTCTTTATTCTTTGTGACAAGAAAATCGATGCTCGAGCAAGTAATATGATATTAACTTACTCTGTGTCAAGTGTAGGGAGGGTGGAGGGGGAGGGTTAGGGAAGGGGGGAAGGTACCATCATTATCAAGCTATAGAAGTTATTCTGAATCAATGTATGTTATGGAACCTTTCTCTGCATTAAAAACTTTACTACACTTTGAATTGAAAAAAAAAAAAACACCTAGTGCCATGGTATTTTCAACATTTACAGGTTTCATATACATAAAGTATATAAATGAAAGTATTTTATGACACAGTGCTATTACATACTAAATCCAACAACAGTAAACACAGCCTCTTGTTTTATATATGCTCGCAGGTCACCACAATAACCTCCCTGTACGAGGACCTGAGAGGAAAAAAGAAAATTAAAGAGGACACTAAAGCATAGTCAAGAAAGGGAAGGGGGTGCCCATAGGTGGCCAACCTTATGGACTAGAAATTGTAAAGGATAGATTAAGCTAAGAAATAGAAGAACTGTGGCTAGCCCAGTGGCATAGAGGGCTAAGGTGTTGGTGTCTTACCTAGACCCACACTGGCGACCCGGGTTCGGGAGCAAGCCTGGGGCATCAGAGGTCAGCATATGGGGAGGACAAAGCTGGATTGAACTGCTGACAGGCAAGCTCTCATCTCCGGGGAGGAAGTGTGGTGTCCCTCGGCTGATGGGTGACCCCCAATGGAGGCTGAAGGAAGCTTGAGCCAGAGGGGACCTAAGCAGTAGGCCAGGGGGTTGGGGAAGGAGGTTGTGACCAGGGCTGTTCAGCACATTCGGGCCTCCACGCGCTTGCATGCTGACTCCTGGTGACTCTGGGAGAAAAAACTGGAGGAAAAATGCCAGTCAGCAGGGTGAAGATAGACCCCCCCCACAGGCGCTTCTCCCGGGCTGGGCAGGTAAGAACCAGTAATTCTGGGGGACAGGGCTGGGGGTGGGGTCAGTTGGAGGGCCGACCGGCAGGGGAGAAAAAGTGTGACATGATAAAAAAAGAAATAGAAGAACTGTTGCAACAGATTTAGGAAAAGGTTGGTCCTCAAGAGTGGCAAGAAGCTTCCTGTCACATGCTACTGGATGGTGGAGGTTACTGGATAGTGGGGAGCAGCACTGGCAAGGGAGGAGCCATGGGGGATGTCAGGGCACAGTTGTCCGGTCCAGTGAAATTGTGCAGGTAGGTGATACACCATTTCCCTGGTAGAGTAGGGCCCCTCGTACCCATGGGTCATGACTAAGAAGTGGTGGTATAGTGAAACCCCTCTCCCCACGATCCCAGATCCCCCCCAGGCAGACTGGTACATATGCCTCTTTGGTACAGCACCCCTCGCCCCATGATCCCTGATCTCTCACCAAAAAAAGACAAACATCATGCCTGGTTTTGCCCTGGTGGTCTAGTGGCCCCACCCTCCCCACCCTGACAGGCACTACCGAACCACCCCAGTCCCCTCTGTCCCTGACCCACTTCTGCGACTAGCACAGCCATCCTCACACCACCACAGCCAACCATAGACTGTGTTTGTGAGGGCAGCATGCTGTACACTGTAATCTATACAGTGTACAGCACTCATACACATTATGTGGCTGGCCGTGGTGATGTGAGGAGGGCTATGTCTGTTACAGAACTGGGTTGGGGTTGGGAGATGGGGTGGTTTGGCAGTGCCTGTCAGGGTGGGGTGGATGGGCCACTAGACCACCAGAGAGTATTACCGGGCATGTGGTTTTTCTTTTTTGCTGGGAAAGCAGGGATCATGGGGGAGTTGGCAATAGCCTACCATAGCAGGCATGCTATCCTAGTGGCACACAGGTGCCCAGGCAGTTGTGGCACAGTGCCCTATGGGGCAAGATGCCCTGTGCCACAGCCTTGTGGGTCCTGACCCATTTTTCCTGGGTTCTGGGCTTGGTGCTCCTTGGGACAACTCAGCTGTCTCCTGCCCACTTGTCTGGAGTTGAGTTCTGGCCCTGTGCCACATCCTCCAAACTGTGCCCCTCTTCCTGATGCAGGGCCATATGTTGCAGCTATCCAGAAACTTTGCCACTTGCATCAAACTTTCTGGAATAGTGATTTTTGCATTTGCCTCCACTGCATCAGATGCAGCCCGCTTTTCTGTCTCAAGTTTCATCTGACACAGGCGGCTTTGAAAATCGACCCCAATGGATCCAGAGTCCCTTTCAGCTATGTGACTACTGTATGTACAGTATGTCACAGATTGTTCTCTCCCCTAAAATAAGTTTTATTGAATACAGACAGTGTTAATGCATATTTAATATTAAAGGGGAACAGTCAGCACTGAGTACCACATCAACATGTGGGGCAGGTCCCCAATTTGCACTTTGTGTGCTTAAACTTTATTACTTACTGTTTACTGCAGCTCATCAGATTGTTTCTGGTTGATTCTGCTGACTTCCAAGCTGACATTTACTTTATCCAGAAATATTAGAATCTCCTGTAGCTGACATGAGAGCATGGTTGCAGCGCTAGGAGATTCAATAACCTACAGTGCATATTAGGGCTACAGTAAGCACAGAACAGATGTTTGCCAGTCCTGCTGTTCTCCTAGGGCTAAGTATAGTCATCTGTGACTGTACATTACACAAAGAATCAGGCACTCACCACCACGTATGAATAAAGACCACTCCAGCTACATGAATATCATTGTGCAAAAAGGTTTTATTAAAAGTGCCATACACATGTTAAAATCAAGACCCCTGACATGTTCCGGATTATTGATAATTCTTTTTCAATATATCCTAAAAAAGGATTATCAGTAATCCAAAATGTTTCAGGCATCTTGTTTTACATCTGTATGGCACTTTAATAAAACATTTTTGCACAGTGATATTCAGGTAGCTGGAGTGGCCTTTATTCTTAGGCAGTGGTGAGTTTTTCATGTAATGTGCTGATTTGTGTATCATGTGCACCACCTACCCAGTGTAGGATTTTGTCTGTCTACATCCTCTGTGACTGTGCTTAGCCCCGGGAGGACAGTGGACTCAGCAAACAAAAGATCAGAGTTTATAAAAACTCTAACTTGCATGTCAGCTATAGGGGATTCTGGGACTTTTGATTAAAGTAAATGTCAGCCTGGAAGTCAGCAGAATCAGCCTGAAACAATCTACAAAACTGCAGTAAAGAGTAAGGTAAAATTAAAAGTAAAAAAAAAAAAGCTTTTATTTTTGGGGGTACTAGTGCTGACTGTTCCCCTTTAAATTTCAATCTCACAGGGAAACAAACCATAATGTGACTTTCATAGCAATCAAGTTCCACCAAGTCTTTGGGACAATATTAAAGTGGTTAGTAATAGGATCCCCATACAGGAGCAGACTCTTAAAAGATGCTCCGTGGTTAACTTCCCATCTGTACAGATAAGGGCTGGCATTGAAACTGTTACTAATGGTGGCCCGTGATGCCGGCGAATGTAAAATGGCGAGACAAAAAGCCGGCGAGGGAATTATAGTGAGGCTAAAATGGTGAAAAATATTTTACCCCCCCTCTCTGAGGTGTTACAACCTCGGAATTGGTTAATTAAGTGTGGGGGTGCAGGGGGCAAAACCCTTCAAATATAAAAAAGTTGCCATTTGTGTCCTCGCCAAAATTCCATTACGATTTTGGGCTCACTTTTTTGGAGTTGCCCTTATCGCATAGAACCTTACTAACCACCTGCTGTTTATTCACAGTTTTACATTACTAAGTGGAACTTCAGAATCAGTTCCAGTTTCATTAAGCAACTCGTCATGAAAGCTGTAAAATAAAATATGAAGATAATATTGCTGGTATCACGTTACTGGTGTCAGATTCTTAGGAGACAAATACATTTTTTTCTATATAGATTTTAATCCTCCTAGCATGTATGAGTGGCTGGTTCAGCCCTGTCTCATCATCTGCAAACTTCCCATGTCTCATCTGGTCTTGAGAGACTTATATCCCCCACAGATTCCCCCTGTGGTGGGGCTGGGAAGGGAGGGCCCTCCTCCTCCACCCAGAACACAAATCCAGAGGTTACAGGAGCCAGAGAGGCCAAGCAGGCCATCGCTGTGAGCTGGCAGGGCTCTATGTAGCCCATCCTCCATTTTCCTCCTTGTTTTTCTCCCCATGGGCTGCACAGACATGCAATGAGCATAGCATGCATGCTCTGCCTCCAAGGAAAATGCCTTTGGTGCTCTGAATGCATGCCCTTCCCACTTACTGGTCTACACACCTGCTATCATCTGGATTCATCCAGATGGCAGTCAAGTGACAAGGCACAGAATCCCCCCTCACTGAGGGAGGAGAGCAGTCTTGTGGATACTCAATCCTCCCTCCCTGGCTGACCCCCCCCAAGCAACCCACATCCATTCCCAAACCTGGATCACTGGTGTGGGCAAGGTAAAAAAGGCAAATTATTTGATTTAAAAAAGATGTCTCACGTGAAATACTGATTATTTTCACTTTTTATGCTTCATAATTGTGGCGGTCGTGTCTCATGTTTCACATTCCTATAGCTCATGAATATTTCAGCAAAGGCTTCAGAAAAAAAAAATTGTAACACAGCTAGATGCATAATAGTGATCTCTACTGGCTTCATATAAAACATTAAAGTGAGAAGACCATAAGAAGTTTTCAATACTGGAGACATTATGGCCTTTGTTAATTGTACCTGCATGCATAGCTTATCAAGAAAATGCATGTGAAAATGAAATTCTATGTTAATGAATGAGTTCAGAAAAGTCATTAGAATGTATACATCATACTAAAAATAAAGTATAAAAAAAAGAATGTATCATCATGGTAATTTACAACCTTAATGAAACCCAACATATCATTTATTTATTTTCTAGTTCTATTTCTGTATTCAGTAACTACTTCACATTAGAGTAATAGATTTTAGTTAATGCTCCATTTTGTCATCAGCAATGCAACTAGTTTCCAAAGAAATGAAAAGTAGGGTAATGTTTTTTATAATAATGGTGCTTAAATAGGTTGCACAGCTTTAGTCCATGTCAGACAAGCTAGACAGTGTTTTGTATTTTTTTCTTGTAAGCAGCTCAAGTATGTGAGTTTGAACATAAAAGCAGATTCATTAATTAATCTCCTTTTCATGGCAAGTACTTCTACTAATGCATTAGCTCAGAGTTAGCCATTAGGAAACAGCAGTGAACACTTCATTAAAGGCTTTTGATATCAGTTAGGCCTACTTGTTTCCATTAAGTGGATAAGAGACAAGAATTCTAGTTTAAGAAAATAATGCTTTACTAAATAAATGCAGCACAGTTTTTTGATCTCTGGAGGAAATACCATTATAATGCTTAGATAGAGGCCTAAAGCCCTCATCATGGAAGAGAAAACACATTACTGTACAATAGATTTCCACTTTGTAACCAACCTGAAGTGATCTGATGAGTCAGAAGCTGGTAGTTAAGAACACTGCTCCTTTCAAATGCTCTTATCATAATGTTAATTGTTTTTGGTTGTTGTTGTTTTTTTTTGCTGTAAAGGTTTTTCTACCATGGTTGATGCAGGCTGGCCTCTCAGCCATGCCCAAACCTTCTCCACCTGGCACCTACCTATCCTGGACTCACCTTGCCCAAATTCCCCCATGGATTGCCCCCCCATGGCAAGCTTGAGAAGGGGAGGTCTGTGCACCACCCATCTGATGACTATCATTCAGAAGTGGGATTAGTGGTCCAGGTGGCAGCACATGGACAGGGTAGGCAAGGCAAAGGCAAAAAGGGGTAGGTAGGCAGGGCTTCATGGAGCCTGCACCATCCCTTTTTTGGTTTCTCCCCTTCACCCCCCGCCGTGGAGGCATGTAAGCATGTGTACATGGAGGTACACACACACTATGGAACCATGGCCCCTCCCTTCTGTTCTGCTTGAGCTTCCAGTGCTACCACATGGCCTCCACCAGGTGGCAGACAAGGGCCAAGATGGCATGCCTCCCCACCCTGGGAGAGGAGAGCTGTCTGGTGGAGGCTCAATACTCTCACCTCCAGGCAACCCGCAGCAACCCAAGCTCCTTCCCAAACTTGCATCACTGGCATGGCAGAAGGTAAGGCACATAGCGCCTCAGCCCTCTGCACCACTGGGCCAGCTCTCTTAACATTCTCTTCAGTTGCATTTGCCACTGCAGGGCACTCACATAGCTGGCACCTGTCCTGTTTTCAAGTGTTTGCATACTTAAGTAACAACTTTCTTGTCAAGACCAAGGAAAATTATAAAACAAAATGACTGAAAACATAAGCAAACTCAATTGATAGCAAAAGTACACCAGGAAGAGAAATTGATTATACTTGTTTCTTAACGTAAAACATTTCTTGCGTCATCCAGTTTTATTTGCTTGAAAGTTCATTCAGTTCCCTTGTCCTGAGGTATTTGTATTTTTCCCAAGAAAAGAATGTCTGTCCAGAGATGGCCAGATGGCACAGCAGTAGAGGTACCGCCTGTAACCCAGGCAGCTTGAGTTCAGGAATGAACTTGGGTCACTGGAGGCCTGTCAGGGGTAGGAGGATTGAGCATCCCAGAGGGTTCCATGCTCTGCTGTGATACTGCCATGGGGTAACCACAGGTGGCAGTGCAGCTGGAGGATAGATGGGGGAACATCACTGATGTCGACAGGTGGACACATACCTATCATGCATGCGTGCACCTTGATGTCCTAGCATGTGATGCCCTCAGAGAGATAGGAGGAAATACAGAGGAAAACAGCCCCAGCACCTCTGCGATGAAGGACCCCAACTCCCCAGCACAAGGCACCACCTGATGAAACCAGAAGAAGTTTGGGGGTAAATCCCCCATACCTCAAACCTGCCTGGGAGGGCATATCGAAGGCTCCATGGAGGTAGATGGCCATGATAGGGGGTGGCAGAAGGATTGTAAGTGCCCAGAGGTTCTGAGAGTTAGTAGGGGCTGGAGAGAAGGGGGTATAAACAGAAATAAAAAAAAGAAAAGAAAAAGAAAGCATGTCTGTCCCTAGTCTTGTTTATCTTTTCCTGCCCCACTACCCTGTCATATTGGCATCACTCAGCACATAGCCTACACAATATCTACAGTATATCAGGACACTGTGGTGCAATAGTTAAGGCACACACTTTTGAAACAACCAATCACTAAAAGAACTGCTTAGATTGATGGAAGAGTCATGAACAGCCACTGAGTAAGAGACAACCAGTCCTTTGCACACATTGGTGTTAGGTTCCTGAACTCTTCAAAGATAATGAGTCAGAACTACAGTTTTTTTGATTGCTCTGGTGAAACAGCAACATCCTGCAGTATTTATGAAGAAAAAAACCCTGACACTGCAAAGAATCTGCCTTACAATAGAATGCCTGGATATACTATGGTATCCTTAAACCCAGTATCCTGAGTCGCGGGGTACTGAACCCACTGGCCTAAAATCCATGCTCCCGAATCAATCAGATGCTTGACAATATGATGTCGGGCATCTGATTGAAAAATATAAAAGGCAATATAGGAGGCTTCACCCCTCCAACCCCTAATGTGGGGGCTCTGCCCCTCACACCTCCCGTAACTAAAATAACTAACTATGAGAAGGATCAGACCTCAGAGTTACACAAAATTAGTTATGGGGGTATTAAAATCTAGCTGGACACAGTGCAGGATAGAACCTGGGCCTCCCAGAATATACTGGCCAAGCTGCCAGTGGTTTAGCCCTCAACACCACCAGGGCAGCTCAGCCAGCTTCTCGATTCCTCAAGTATTTCAAGCCCATCAACAGGGGTAAGGAAACAAGCAGCCACATCTGCTACCTTACCCCTGTAAATGTTCGTTGGCTTTCCTACTGCCGGGATTCTCACCATCTGGATATTGAACCTGTCGGGCAATACTGCATGGGCAGGTCAGTGTCAGAGAGTGAGTCTCTGCAAATCATAAGAGTACCGGAAGACTGCACAGTCACACATGTCCCAGAAGCTGAGGGGAACCCTAAAAGCTACACCAGGTTTTCTTGACTCCCTTCTCTTTGTTTCCCTAATCAGAATTCTTACTTTAATGTTTTTATTAAAAATGCCCTTGACATAGTATAAGATATTCGAGTCCAGCATATATTCTCTAAACATATTCGTATTAGACATTTTAGAATGTTGTGAGATATGAGTCTGATGATGCCAACTGGAATTGTTTTATAGGAAACTGACAAATCTTTGCAAGAACAGGGACAAAGGAAATGACAATTTAAAAGTACATAATAAATTGTGTGCTGCTAGAAAATATCCCATAAGTATTACATAATTTACACAGTACATATTCATGCTCTAAATGCAGGAAGCAAAACAATTTTCAGAAATCTTATCAAAACAATACACATCCCATTAACTTGCCAAACCAATGATTTGCTTTTGTAATTACCAGAGTTGCATAACTGCTGCTAGATCCAGTTATCCAGTTCAAAGCCTTACAAAAATGATTGCCTACGAGATGCAGCTCCAGGTTTGTATTACATTGTGATGGAACTGTACTTGTATTCCAGCTGAGGTGCTAAACCATTTAATAAAAGTTGCTTTTGGGCAAGTTAAGTATTGAAAAACAATGGCAAGCCAAGTCACTGATGTGGCAGCTTAATGTGACCTGTACTGTAACTCCAGTAGAACTTTGCCATGTAACTGGAATAGTTTATTCTTTTAATTGTTATTATTATTCATATTACATCATTCTGAGTAAACTTCACCAAATCCATTGCATAATCAGCAATAAATGGTACACAACCCAGTACAGCAGATAAAACTTGCCATATAACACTAATTATTGACAAACATAGGTTTCCTAAAATAAATGGGCTTTTGGAGCCCACGTAAAAATAGAGGCATGAGAAACTAGTTGGGCAGAACTGGAATAGCATTCTTAAAATTGACACTGCTATGTCCCGTTACCCATGTATATAGGTGCACAGGGGAAATCACACTTACATTTCTGGTTTTATTATCATAGTGCTTAACACTGGTATTCCAAGATCATCCTATCTGCCTGTCTGTCTGCCTGTCTATCTGTTTGTCTGTATATGTCAGGGGTAAGGGGCAACAGACTTCCTGGAAAACATAAACTGAACTTACAAACTTAAATGGGCAGACTGGGTGGGCCATAGGCCCTTATCTGCTGACACTGTCTATGTATCTATGTATCTATGTAACTAGATGCCTGTCATCCAGTAGATTTCATACAGGTAAGCTTTAGTAAGGTCTTTGTTTTGGTACCTAGCCATGCAGCAGTAGCTAAATTAAAGGCATTTGGGGTAAACAGATTCTTACTTACATGGCTCTTTTCATGGCTCCCCGATGGAAGACAGAAGTTTAAAATAAAGTGGCTTTGACTTAGACTCTGGTAAGGTGACAAGTAATGCCCCCCAGGGTTCAGTACTGGCTGCCATTCTGTTCCACATTTTTGACATAGACTTGTATTTTGGGATATAGAACTGGCTGGTTCAATATGCAGATGACACCAAACTAGGTGGAAAAGAGAGTTGAAAGTGATCTGAAAATACACTAACTGTCTGGATAAAGTCATGGGGAATGACATTTAATAAAAATAAATACACTGTCCTACATATGGAATTAAATAATCCAGAAAAAACATACTGGTTGGATGCTGAAAGGTTAACTTCTAAGAGCCAGAAAGGGATTAAGGAATCATGGTTGACAAGGAACTAATGCTCTCCAAACAGTGTGATCCAATGGTAAATGAAACAAGCAGGTTCTTATATAATATTAGGTGAGCAGTAATAAAAAACACATATGGGGCAGTATTTATAGGGTGTATGTTAAACTGCATTTTCACTTTGCTTCTCAGTTTTGGTGCCCATACCTTAAGAGAGACATATCTTGCATCAAAAGGGTCCAAAGAAGATTTACTAAAGCAGTTGCTGAATAAGAGAATGTACCACAGGAAATTAAATTGCATAATCTAAATGTGCTAAATTTAGAACAGCAAAGAATCAGGGAGACGTGTTACTTTATACGGTATTCTGAGGGATGAGGAACTAAGGAGGAGTATGAACTTACAATACAAAATAAATAATGTAAACTTAAGGGGTTATGACAAATGTCTTAAAATAAGTAATTTTAAAAACCAAAAAAAATATGTTTGTACACAAAGGTCCAGATATTCAAATAGAATCACAAACACACAGCAAATGTTTGGCTGTGCTTGCACTTTCACCTGACCCAGTGACTGCTCTTTTCAGTCAGAGAGTGAGCAGCGCTATCTGACTGAACATCAGGCTGTGTTGGCACAGCACTAAGTGACAGCCCTGCCCTGACATGAACCCTGGCTGTATATTGACCACAGGGAACAGCGCTGCCTAAAACAGGATAGTGCCAAGACTGCTGTGGGCTATATTCAGCTAAAACATGGAAATCAGTCTATTGGGTATGCAAGGCACTGAAGGACCATTGCGGGCTCATTTGCATGGCGTGCAGCTGCCCCTTAGTGCCAGTGACACAGGATAATGTAAGCCCTGGTTGTCTAGTGTGTCCCCCAGCTCCCAATCATCCATTCACAGAAAAAATAACATCCATTGTGCCCAGTGGTAATCCTCCCAGTCTCCTGTTTACACACTACAATAAACTCTGGAGTCTAGTGTACCTCCCCAATCACCCATCCACACACAGTAGAGGAAATCCTAGTGGTCTAGTGTGACTTCCAACCCCCAATCACCCATTTAAAATCCATACAAGAGTCCTTGGTGGTCTAGTGTGACTGCCTACCCCCAATTCCATTCACACTCTGTACAACAATCCCTGGTGGGCTAGTGTGACTGCCCATCACTGATCTCCTGTTTAAACTCTGTTTAACAATCCCTAGTGGTGTAGTGTAACCACCCACCCCAAGCACCAATTCAAATGCTATAAAACAAGCCCTGGTGTCTAGTGGTTCCCCCCATGCCCTGATCACCCATTCACACACTTCTAAGGCAGCAGTGGTGGTCCAGTGTCTCCCCCACCCAACCTGCCTGCTCACATAACACCTCCCCACACCCCTCCGATCTGGGTGTTCAGCAATAATCAAAGCCTGATACAGTGACTGACATAGCCCTCATCTCACCTCCTCAACTGGCCACCATATGAGCTGTCAGTGAGTGCACATATAGAATAAATACTATACACATGCTCACTGACAGCTCATAAGGTGGCCAGCCAAGGAGGTGAGAAGAGGGCTGTGCTAGTCACCATATTGGGCTTTGATGGTCACCGGACATGCAGGTAAGAGGGGTGTGGGTGGGTGGTATGTAAGCAGGCAGGTTGGGTGGCGGGACACTGGACAACCACTGCTACCTCAGAAGTGTATTAACTGGCAATTGGGATGGTGGAACCACTAGACACCAGGGTTTGTCTTATGGAGTTTGAATGGGTGCTTGGGAATGGGCAGTCACACTAGATCACCAGGGTTTCTTCTATTGTGTGTGGATATTTGATCGGGGTGGTCAGTCACACTAGACCACCAGGGCTTCTTCTATTGTGTGTGGATATTTGATCGGGGTTGGCAATCACACTAGACCACCAGGGTTTTTTCTTCTGTTATGTGTGGATATTTGATCAGGGGTGGGCAGTCACACTAGACCACCAGTGTTTCTTCTACTGCATGTGGATGGGTGATTTGGGGGTACCACTAGACATGAAAGTTTCTTTACTGTGTGTAAATGGGTGATCGGAGAGGTGTCACCGGATACCATGGATGTAATTCTTTGTGTGAGCAGATGACCATAGGGGGACAAAAGACCACCAAGGATTGCTTTACTGTATGAGAATGGGTGTTCTGGGGATAGGGGGACACACTAACCACCAGGGTTTCTTTTATTGTGTGTGGACAGATGATCTGGAGTAGGCAGCTGCAGTACAGCCACCATGCCTTCAGGGGGTGGGAGCATGGGATTAGTGCCCCATTTAGAAGTGGTTTTTGGTGATGGCAAACAGTGCTGCTTTGGGGACTGTTTACCACCACCACAAACCTTTCAGTATACTGCTACACTGATATGCATGAGTGGCCCCACTCATTTGCATAGGCACAGTGGTATGTTAGTGGTTTGGCACTGCTGGGTTTGCAGGGCACTCCAGGGGCTTCTGAATATGTGCCAGCCAGGAATGCCAGTGCAAACCCACATTAGCACACCCACTAACCATGTTAGCAGGCACACTAACTTTTGAATATCGGGCCTAGAGTCATAAACCTATGGAATTAGCTTTCATATGAAAGAGCAGAATGTGATGATAAGGGATCCTTCAAAAATAAGCTGGACGAATATATGCTAGGAGGTAATATTGTTGAGAACTACTACTAAGTAGTGGGGGTAGACTTGATCGGTCATGTGTCCTTTTGCCACCCCTAAGAACATTTAGTTTCTTTTTTTTTTTGAAGGGCTATGCCTGCCATTCAATGGGCTGCAGCAACTAGCCACTCCCCCCTGCCTGAGCTATATAAGCCAGTTCATTCCAGCCTCATTCAGAAGCACTTTTTCTTTGCAGCCAGAGGCTCTCTTGGACTCTGCCTTCGTCAGCTGAAATCTCTGCCTTTTCAGCGTTCGTCTCCCTCCTCTGTTGTTTCTGGATTGTCTGCTTGGTTTATGCTGGCCTTTCTGCTGGTTTGTGTTTTACTTGCCTTTCTCTGTCAGTACTTGCTTTTGGCCTCCAACTGCTGTTTATGCTTCTCTCTGTTGTCTGTGTCTGCTTTTTTGTTCTCCTGTGCTTATATTTCTTCAGTTTTATTTATTTTTTGTGGGGACGGCTTCTAGTTTTATTAGTATTCTGCTGTTTACCTTTGCTTGCTTCATGCTGTTCAGGCCATCATACTATATAGGCTACCATTTACTTTTGTCATACTTTTAGCAGTCCTCAGTTTACCTTCAGTTCTTCTCTGTGTGCTATTCAGCTCCCACTTGCTGTAGTTGTCTCCTTGCACATTCACCCTTAATTTACACTTGCTCCACTCAGTGCCTGGCTTCATTCAGCAGTTACAGCTCCCAACTTTTCAATTCCCATGTGCTGGCTTTCCTGGCAATTTTATTGTTACTCTATTGCTTTTACTCTGCTTCCTTAGCAGTTCATTGCTATATTACTGCCTTAGCCTACCTAATTTGCAGAGCATCAGCAACTCACACTAACCTCCCTTCAAACTGGTTGGCATGCTTTCTGGCTGTATCATTCAGTCTTGTTCTTTGTCCCTGTTATCATTCAAAGTTTCACTCAGTGTTCTACCCTGCATTCTGCCTGCTGCTTCAGTCGCTCCTGATACTGCTGTTACATGCTTACATACAGTATGCTGCCTCCCCGTCATATTGCTGTTTCAAATGCTACTATCAATCCTCATATGCTGCACTGTTTTGTCAAATGCTGCTGCTGCAATTATAACTGCTACCATGAATCAATCCCCCTGACTCCTGTTGCTTCTTCCCTGTGTAGAATCCTGGTGATCTGCTTGTGCCATCAGTTACTCCCATGGTTGGGAACAGAGATGTTGCAGTGGGGCACTGTAGCTTCAGGTTAGGAATGGCCTATATTGTCAGAAACAACCTATGGCCATCTGGCTTCACCTAGCCTCTTACTACCTCTGCATTCAGTTAAAGCAGCTGTTGAACCTTACCTACATTCATGCTACATGCACTCATGGCTGGCTGGCTTCGTCATGGCCCCTCTTTCCTACAGTCAGGTGCATGCCAACCACAACCATTATATGGCTTGGGGCTTGCCCTGTAGCTGATGGTCTCACTCAGCACCACAAAGTCCCCATCTCGCGAGTGCATCCCCAACCCACAGAGGCCAAACTCTCATTGTGGGATGCTTTAGCCATGCAGATCTTCGGCAGTACCTCTTGACATAGAATTTAAGACTTCAGATGCTGAAGGGTGGGGCCCTTAAGCCCAATTGGGCCTCTTTTAGCTGTGCAGGCTGCACCAGCAGCACTTTCAAAAGCTTTTCTCTCTACAACCTCCGAAGGTTCACCTGGTTTCCACATCTTCCCCTTCCCTGCCTATTCTCTGCTTTCTTCTACTGCTTACCTGGAAGATGGTCCCCAGGGAAGACCCTCAGATGTCTTCCTTCTCCTTAGGCCTCCCTTGTGGAGACTGGGTGAATGCCTTTCAGTGGTTGTTGCTCTCCTCCTTCTCCCACTTCAGGTTGAGGGCTTCTCAAGTGGGAGTCTCCCTTTGCTGCAGAAAGCACTCACAACCCCCTCCCTTTAGAGGAAGAGCAAGAGCCTTCCTTCAAATTGGAATACCCTCTCCCGAATTGGGTGCCTAAATTGCAGTAGCCAAGCCTTCACTAAAAGTATCCCAAGCCTGGAGGGAAGGCAACCTAGACCTTGCATACCCAGAGGTTTCTTCCTCATATGTTTTTTTTATTCTCCTCCATGCCAAAGGTCATACAGTCTAGCTAGTTCATATTTAGCATATTCCTTCAGTTTACCCAAGTAGGTTCAACTGTGGGATGGAGTTGGAAGGTGGCTGTCCTTCTTTGCCATTCCCTCTCTCCTTTGGGAGTCATGCCCCTCTGCTCAGTTGATATTTATCAGCTTGCTCTTCTGGTTGTGTCTGTTTCCAGTTCTCACTAGATGCTGTCAATCTGTGCTCTCAGCCCTCGTGGTCAATGTTTGCTGCTCAATATTCTTTTTTAGAGCTCCTTCCTAAGGTAGTTTTAGCCAAGGGAATCCTTCCTGCAGTACCTCTAGTGGTGGAACCATCTTAAAGGGTTCCTTGCATTCAGTATCCCTACAGGATGGTAGTCCCCCATGGGACAGAGAGTGTGAATGACTAACGTTATCAACAGTTGCACAAGCATAACACTACACTAAACTGCGTAAGCTCATTGAATTGAAAGGCTATGCCTGCAGTTCAATGGGCTGCAGCAACTAGCCACCTCCCCTGCCTGAACTATATAAGCCAGTTCCTTCCAGTCTCATTCAGAAGCAAATTTTCTTTGCCATACCACCCTCCCCTCCTTCTCCTCTAGCAGCACACCTCTCTACTTGAGGCTCCTTCCTAAGGTACCTTTAGCCAAGGAAATCCTTCCCATGGCACCTCTGGGGTGGAACCCTCCTTGAGGGGTCCTTGCCTAAGGTACCCCTATAGGGTAATAGCTCCCCATGGAAACAGAGAATGTGACTAGCCAAAGTTATCAACAGTTGCACAAGCATAACACTAGACTAAATTGCATAAGCCCATTGAATTTGTTTTATTTGTTTTTGGCTCAGAGCACGGCTACTTCAGCCACAGCTTGAACTCATGACTCCAAGCTCTTATTATTGCCACTCTAACTCTATCCCTCTAAGGCCTAACCAACACTTGGTTTCTGTATACTTTTAACCCTATAATTCTTTTAACCCTATCTATCCATTCTTAAAGCCATAAGAAAGGGGGACCAAATTTCCTCAAACTTCATTGGCTCGTTTTCTAATTTATAAAAAGTTTTCTCTACTTTACTCAAATCAAGCATAAGACCAGTCCACTCCATACATTCTGGTGGTTTTGCATCTTTCCAGTGTTAGAGGAGTATCCTCTTAGCTAGCAATAATCCTAGATTTATTCAAATTAACTTGATTATGATGAAGATTCCAATCTTCCCCCAGACCAAAGATAGCAATATCAGGATCAAAAAGGAAATCCTGGCCTATAATTTTCCCACACATATAGAAAAACCATGTCCAGAAATCACTAATGCTTCTACGCATAGCCAACATGTGCCATAGAGTACTCTCTTCTGTCTTATGCCTATGGCAGTGGTCTGAAATCAATGCATTAAATTTATTCAGTCTGGCTGGGGTCAGGTGTGTCCTGTGGATAATATTGATATAAATTTGTGTTAGTCTATTATTTTTTATTTAAAGGATGGAAAGGTCTACAATGCCACTCCATTTTTCTTCTGATATTTTCTGCCTTATGTCTTTTTCCCAAGAAAGCTTCAAATCTGATAAAGTGGTATTATTTGTATCTCTAAGTGCATTGTAAAATTTGACAATAACATGTTTGTCAAGAACTAGACTATCAACAATCTGCTCCAGTTTGGAAAAAGAGGGAATATTTAGACCTCAGTTTCTTTTAAATAAAACTATTTTCACCTGTAAATATCGATATTTCGTACTGTCAAGACAACTTTAAGGTCTCAACAGATAAAATCTCATCAAAACAATTTTCTAGTTGACAAATACCTTTCTCTCTATAAAGAACTAAACATTGTATCAATTTTTGAGGGTAGAAAGTGCATATTATGTATTATCAGAATATATTTTGATAGGTGATGGGGGTCACTAACAGCTTATGTGCCATCTGCTGTGCCCTGTTTGTAGTTTTGGTAGCTAGGAGATAGTCCTTATAATAAGGTGACAAATAAATTTATCATAAGAGAGTTTTTTAAACTATGAAATGGGATTGTTGTTTCTTCAGTCTGAAAGCAAGATATTTCAACTTTAGTGTTATTAAACCAATAATATACATATTCCACTTAGGCCGCTGGATAATACCACCAAAAATTAGGACATCCCAGCCCAACTGTCTCACTTGATTGGTACAATTTCTTCAAGGAGATTCTAGGTTTTTGAGTCTTCCATAATAGTTTCCTATTTTCTCTAATTCAGTCAAAAAAAAATGTTTTCTTCAGTATTACTAGCATTGCTTCAAAAGAAAAAGCAACCCTGAAAGAATATTCATTTTTAAAATGTTTATTCTGTCTACAGTATGAGCAGCAGAGGTAACAATTGTCACTTTTCTAGATCACTTTTGATCTTATCCTTAACTGGTGGGAAATTTAAATTAAAAGTTAGTACTGGGTCTCCAGAAACCTGTACCCCCAGATACTTGATTTTTTTTTGAAGTAATAATGGATGGTTACCCAAAGTGTCTTGATTTTGTCCCAGAAACAGCACCTCACTTTTCTCCCAGTTAATTTTGTAACCTGAAAGGTTGCCATACTCAATGAGCATTGTTAACACTTGAAAGTATGAATGATTTGGGTCTGAAATAAATAATGAAATAGCATCTGCATATAAAGATATAATATGGGTTTGTTCTCCCACTTTTACACTACTAAATCTCTTTAACAAACAGATTGCTGTTGTCAAAGGTTCAAAAAAATAGTGAATAACAGAGGGGGAGAGTGGGCACCCCTGCCTGATGCCCCGTGAGGATGGAAACAATCTGAAAAATTCTGGTTGGTCTTTACTCTTGTCTAGGGTGTTGAATATATTAACCTTACTCAGCCCAAAAATCTGCCCTCAAAGCCAAAAGTCTTTCAAATTTTAAAAAGATAGGGCCAATAAACCCTATCAAAGGCTTTTTCTGCTTCTGATGATAGAACTGCTGTGTTAGTTCCTGAAGCACTTTCAACTACGTTAGAGGCTTTTCTAATATTACTGTGCAACCTCCTCCTTTCAGTGAACCCCATCTGATCATCATGTATAATCTTCGGTAGTAGACAACCTGTTTGCTGAAGTTTTTGCAAAAATCTTATAACTACTATTTAATACTGAAATGGGATGATAAGATTTGCATAATTCTGGTGATTTATCCTTTTTAAGTAATAGTGTAAGAATGGCATTGTTGAAGGAGAGAGGGAGTGCTCTCTACATATGGATTCCTTAGAAGAGCTTCAACAACAGTGGTGCCAGAGTATCCCTTAGGTTTTTATAAAATTCAAAGGGAAATCCATCCAGGCCTGGGGCTTTCCCATTTGGTAATTTCTCTATAACTTTTTAGATTTCTTAAAGAGCAATGTCATTATGTAGGAAATCTGTATCAATCCCTGAGATCTGGGGGAGAGTTAAGCCTGTTAAATAATTTTGTAACTTATATATATATGTCTGGGGTGTTTTCTGGAACGTATATGTTAGAGTGAACAATAATAATATAATTTATAATGTAATAATACTTTCTAGTTTAGTAATGGTTTCACCACCCTCCAATTTAATTATGTCCATTTTGTTCTGATTCTGCTCACACTTTAAGTGATACAGCAGAAGTTTATCTGGCGAGTCTGAAAAAAAAATTATTATGGACCCTTGACCTTCACATTGCCCTTTCTGCCTGAATGCTAAGAGTTTTTTCCTACTTTTTTTTTTCCTTTAGGCACATAACTTTAGTCAGATCTCTTTCTAAACCTGTCTGTGAGTGTTCTAACTCTGCCATCATTAGCTCCTGCTCTAATTCATGTAACTTATGTCTAGTATGCTTCTTCTTGGTACCATTATATGCCATAATCCAACCTTCATCTTCAAAGATTCCCATGTAGCTTGATATGAGAATTTTGCAGGTGCATTCCTATCTAATTTCTTGCTGCAGTAAATTAGTAAAGTTATTATCATACCACAAAGTGTTATTCAGTGCACAACATCTTATGGATGGTCTGCTCAGAGATTTAATCTGCAAATCCAAGTGGCAAGCTGCATGTTCAGAGACTGTTATAGATTCACATTTAACTGAATAAATCCTAGGTAACAATGATTGAGATATGAGAAAAAAAATCTATCTTAGAATAAAAACTGTGAACATTAGAATAAAAAGAAAATTTGCCTAAGTGGGGGAAAAAAAAATAAATGGGTCTATCAGTCTTAAATCCTGTATATAGTTCTGCAGGAGTTTAACCACCCTGACTTTGCATTCCAAGAATGCAAGAGCTCTATCTATAGAACTTAAAGTTATATAGAAATCCCCACCAATAATAGATGGCATATTATGGAAAGGGGAAATTGTTTAACTAGGAAAGGCACACTAAGCAGAAGCTTGTTTTCCAGGTGCAACCTGGGAGCACAAAGAAGTTAAGTGACTTACTCAGGGTCACACAGTGTGCAAGTGAGGCTGTGGGATTCAAACCCAGGTCTTCAGGTTTGCAGTTCAGAGCCTTAAACCACTATGCTATGCTGCCTCCTATTATAAGCAGTAACTTTTAAAAAGAAGTCTGAAAAAAATTGTAAGTCTTCCTCAATAGGTACATAGACACAGACCAATGTTTGTTCTGACTGAGATACTAATGGTCTTACCAGAACAAAACATCCCTCCAGCTCTGCATTAGAGATGCATCAAATTTAAACTCTGCCTGCGAAGTGCCGGCGAAGGGGTCACTTCATGTTGTCACTCCACTACGCAGAGTGGCCAGCATGAAATGCCCACTTCACCTTGCTATTGTGACTTCACGTTGTTATTCCACTTTAACGTGAAGTAAGGCAGAGTGACAACAATATTGGCAGCCCCCAGGTCCCCACACATCACATGGCTTACAGTACTGTAACTCACATGCTGTACAGGAATGCAAATGCCTATGGCTGTACTTCCCTGATGACCTGTATCACAAAACTCGCCGATTTGAAAACTCATATCAATGAGTACAGTGGTGTAGCCTGGAGAGATACTACAAAGCAAGCTTACATGCAAGTAACTAGTAAAAAAATTTGTGTGATTAGTGACGTGATCGTGAATCATGACTGCATTCGAGACCATGATGATGAAGAACAAGAATTTATTTTTCTCGGAGTTGGAGTTGATGATGAGTGTCTGGTGTGAGATAATCAATTATCTGAAACTGTATGGGAACATGAATGCCTATGGCTGTACTTCCCCAATGACCTGTATCATAAAACTCAATTTGAAAACTCATATCAAGGAGTACAGTGGTGAAGCCTGGAGAGATACTACAAAACAGGCTTACATGCAAGTAACTAATAAAAAAATTAAGTTTTTGATTCATGACGTGATCATGAATTGTGACTGCATTCGTGACTGTCATGATGAATAATGAGATTTGTATCATGAGTCACTCGTGATGATGGCCCTGACTTAAAATGCATAATAATGAGTACAACGTTCACTCAGAGATATACTTCACACCAGTACTCTGGGGGAAGCCAAAGAAACACTTGTGACTTTAGTTACAGATGGAGACTGGGCCCTGAAGAGATGCAAATGCAGAGACAGATTAAGATTGCGCTGAGCACTGAAGAGATGCAGATGCAAAGGCACAACAACACCTAACCAGTGCTCACTGTCAGAAATTCAAATCTGGAAAAGAATACCTTTGCCAGTTGGGGTGGGGGGGGGTGCAATTCACTGTCTGCAATAACAGTCCACTACTACATATAAAGATACCAGAAAGCAGTACACAAAAGTCATACAGGTGCAGTGGATAGCAAGTTCTCACTACTGCAATTACTGTGTGACACAATAAAATGTATTTGATTTGATCATGGCACATGTCACACAGATGACACACACTACCATTAATGAGCAGCAAATTGAAAACTTTATTAATATGACCACATCTTTTAAACACACTGAAATTATGCACTGCTGCACCACAACAATCTGCAAACAAATGTAAAAAATTAATTAAAATATTACTGTGTGTACATTAACACAGTTATTTATACAACAAAAATATAACCAAAAGAAAAAGACTGACTTTTTCTCCCAGTTAATCTACCTCAGGCTACACCACACATATGCCCCTTCCCCAAATCACACTTCCAGTGTCTGTCAGTACACAGACTGAATGTTCAAAATTAACATTCAAAATCCACACACAAACAATAAGCACTCAATGATATGAGCACAGGAGGGTCTCCTACAATCAATGCACTAAATTTTGAGGAAAAAATGACTCAGAAAGGCTCTTTTAACAGCTTTTAGAGGGTTTGAATTGCAGAGAGTTCTCAGATCAAACTGTCTCCTACAGCTACCTACACTCACTACTCAGAACTGAGGCTGTGCAGAAAAATCTAGAGCCCATGTGACCTGCAATCCCATAAGCCACTGCAAAATTCACCTTGGAGCTCAATAACAAGGCGAAGTGATGCGAAGTACATTGATCTTTATGTACTTAGCATTAAAATTGATTGGAGAAGTGGTATAGGGAAGGCAGAGTAATGTGAAGTCAATGGTTTGAATGGACTTCATGTTCCTCATTATGACGCAAAGTACTCTGCTTCGTGTTATGGATTACTTCGAGGATTCCGCATTACTCTGTGAGTCACTCTATGGAGTGAATTATGGCCACTTTGCCCACCACTAATCTACATATGATTCTAAGATTTGAGGTTTTAAATATATATTTTTTTTTTATCATTTAACATTTTTTGTCACCACCCCCCGGACAGCCCCCATCTGACCGCCCCCCCCAGCCTGGAATTACAGGGGCTTACCTTATGCCCAGCCCAGGAGCGGAGCCTGCGGGCAGTCAGTCGCCATCCTGCTGCCAGCTTTTTCCTCCATTTTTACCCCAGGGGCCCCAGGAGTGGGTATGCATGCATGTGGAGGCATGCATTAGTCCCATGGCCCCTTTCCTCACACTCCAGGCCTAGCACCTGGCTCCTCCTGGCCCATGCTTCCCCCAGCCTCCACCAGGTGGCAGCCATCAGCTGGAGGAAGCACCTTGCACCTCCCCAGAGAGGACAGCTTGCCTGTTGGCAGCTCCATCCAGCTCTGCCCTCCCCCCCGCTGATCTCCGATGGCCTGGGCTCATTCCCAAATCCGGGTCACCAGCATGCCATGAGGTAAGGCATCCAGCGTCTCAGCCTTCAACACCACCAAGCCGGCCATGAGGTTTTAAATAGTTTAACAAAAATGGCCATACAGCTAGAATTATTGGAGTGATTAGTGTAGAGTCCCACAGCCTGAAACAAATTTGAAAAATAAATAGCATCTTTGGTCAAAATGAGTCTCCTGTACAAGAAGATAATCTGTGTTTAATTATTTACAAAATGTATAGTTCTTTAAATTTTTATTCTATCCCTACATCCATTAAGATTCCAGGACATAATTTTCAATCTACTCATGGACTGTCTCTTTAACCCTTTGGTGAACATCATACCCAACGCCAGCCTTAATCCTTAAATTAGTTACCAAGATGAAGAGAGAGAAGTTTTCC
Organism: Neoceratodus forsteri; assembly: GCA_016271365.2. NCBI lineage: Eukaryota > Metazoa > Chordata > Ceratodontiformes > Ceratodontidae > Neoceratodus > Neoceratodus forsteri. The sequence continues at coordinate 1,880,765,860 of CM057452.1, forward strand.
TCTAACAAAAACTTATCCAGATACTGACAACTGAGCCTTAAGTCATCATTGATGTACTCACACATTTGGATGATAACAATTGTAAATTTATTCCCCTGCCCCAGCCCTCCCCATCTCCCAGTAGTCCCCAAATGTGTATTTTATTTTCCCCCATCTGCACAATATACTTTCCACCAGCTACCTCATTGGTTGTGCCTCCCATTAAGATTTTGGGGAACAACCCTCCCATCCCTTCTTTTCTGAAGAGGATCGTGCCATCTGCTGTGTGGTAGGTGTTTTGTGAGATGACCTGGGTGGATGACCAATGTACCTAATCCAAAACTGAGCTTATGTTTTCAATGTTCCACCTATTTGACCCTCTTCAACATAACTAATCTTATCCAATCCACCCTTATTTACTCCCTATTAATTTTTTAACCCACTGCCACAGTTCCTGTGGAATCTCCTAAAGCTGTGAGTGAATTAACAGTGTGCCTTCTGAACATTTTATATTACCTGAATTTTCCCCATTTTGACCTCCAGAGTTAGCCAGGGAGAAATGATTTTCAGAGGACTTAGATTTTGAGTAAGAAGGTGTGTTTTGGATCATGCAAACTGACATGTAACCAGTTCTCTTTTTAAGAGCCTCCTCCACCTCCTGTTAGGTGTAAAAAACATTATATTCCCATCTACTGTATATTGATATGCAGCTTCGCTGGGTACAATAATGAAAAAACCTCAGCCTATCTCTGATCAGATCAAAAGCCTTCCATTTCATTAATACAGCAGGAGAGAGATCAGGATAAACCTGCAATTTTAATTCTTTTTTAAAATAAGCCCTTCTCAATGCTGGCTTTATACAAAATTTGTTCTCTGTCTTGGTAGCAGAGTGGAAAAACATACATAAATCTTGGCCTGTCTTTGTTACAACTGAGATCCAAAGACCCCGGGACTCCTGTCCAGCTCAATTTCTTTTCTGTGGGCAATTCAAGCCCAAAATACTGGTGAGCGTTTCTTCAGAGAATTGAACAGAGTCTATGAATTCAATTCCCTCTGGAAGATTTCCTATTTTTAGACTACTGCTTCGTGATCTTGTTTCAAGATCATCTACTTTCAATTTTAGTGCTTCCTATTCTTTGCAATTATTTTCCATGTTGCAAACCATTTTAGGCAAGCCATCCTCCACTGCAATGAGCTTTTGTTCAAATTCCCCCATGTGTACTGTAAGGAGTTCCAGCTTGTCTTCTATTCCCCAAAATGTTTGATTTAAGGAGGAAAATGCAGAACTTAAATTAAACCCCAGTTTCATCTCCTTTAATATAGCCAGCTGTGATTCCTCAAATTTATCAGCCAAAGATTGTGTGGGCTTACCAGAGTTGGTATTTTCTTTAATAAGTTGCTCATTGCCCTCTGTTTTGGCCCTTATTTTGTTCTTTGTCTCAGCTTTTTGTTTGTCAGTAGGTTTCTCCTGCCTTTCCATTCTTTCTCCCTTATTTACCTTCTCATGGGCTTTGCCTCCCCATGTTTTGCCTACTGATGCCATATTTGATTTAACTTCAGATACACTCTCGGTACCTATTTTTAATTTTTTTCCAGCAGCATTTGCTGCTCCATATGGGTCACCTGTGATTCCAGTGTTATGTTAGTATGTAAACCCAGTGTTTGGTTTTGCTAGGCTGTTTTCCATTGGATGCTGCTTGTTGTCGGATCATCAGTAGAAAGAACTAAGGGTAACATACCTTGTTCTGAAGGTTTCGGCATATGTTTACCTGTGCAGCCAACTCCACTTAAGTGCCTGCTGGAGCATTCCAAACAGAAGTCCTCTACACCAGAGCAGGCAGTCCTTCCCCACGGTGTATCTCTAAAGTAGTCCAAAATTTCCTTTACATGTCAGAACTGCTTCAACATACCCACAGAGAGAAAAAAAGAAAGTGAGGCCAAACCAAATAATTCAAAATCCCATGTTTTAAAGCATGTCTTCATGGAGCCATTCACACCACACAGCAAATAGCCCAGTTGATCATCTTACTGGAGTGCCTCTACCCCAAAGAACATTTGTATTAACATTAGTATCCATATCTATTTTTATTTTACTTGTTTACTGGGTAAGTGCACTAGTATAAGGGATGTTTTTTCAGGCATGATCTGAGCCTTGGTAGGCAAAGAAAAGGATGGCGATGAGAGAAACAGTGTTATAAACAAGCTGGGAAACACATTTTTAAGAGTAACTGAAAATAAAGATAAAATTAAATAATTGTATACAGTTTTCAATAAAGTGGCCCAAAAACATGAGTTAAACAATGCGTTTTGTAAGAATGCAGTACTGGTGCTAATATAGCATAATGAGTACAAGCAGAGCTAACATAGCACGTACAAACTGATAGGATAGCAGCTAGTATCTAAGGCTGCACAATTGCAGTGGCATGCACTCAAAAGGGGACTGAGAAGCTGTGATTTATGAGTATAGAGGGTTCAGAAGGGCAGTTCTAATTCCCACCAGAAGAGCATTCTAGAAGGATGAGACAGCAGAGCAGAAAGCCATTTTGCCCATGTTAGAATTTACCTGCAGCACTTCAAGTGAAAGGTGATCATAGGAGGACAGGTAATATGGATTTGCTTTGTGCCATAGGAACCTTGATAAGGGAGAGAGGTTATCAACCATGCAGCAGAGCATAAAGTCTGTGCACACCTGTGGGGAGAGCCAGCCAAGGTTACTGTGAAGATCACAGTGGTGTGTTCTAAAAGGGGCCATCCATTTATCTATCTGTCTGTCTGTCTGTCTATCTATCTACCTACCTACCTACCTACCTACCTATCTATCTATCTATCTATCTATCTATCTATCTATCTATCTATCTATCTATCAATCTACCTATCTATCTATCTATCTATCTACCACACAAACAGCTCTGCAGCCCTTCATCGGGCATTCCAGCTGGAGACATGGCTTTGCAGATCCACCACTCGCCTCACAGCTCCTCGGCTCCCGGTGTCACACTAGCAGGTATGGCCTGATCCTGAGGATTTCTATTTTTCATACTTTGGCACTCTCAATGCTGGATCCTGTGATTGGCTGCCTTCCTATGCTTCAGCACACTAATTGGTGTGCCCATAAGCCTCGGATTCTCAGCTTCAGCTCCTGCCTGTGTATTTTAATTTGTAGCTTCAGCTCCTGCTTGCTTTAGCCTAGATGTAAACTGCAGCCTCATATTTTTCTCCCTTGCTACACTACTTTATAGTACTGTGCTCTTTAGTAACTGCCTGCATGCTTCCTAACCTACTTCTGTTAGCTATGCTAATTGTACTGCTGTGATATTTTATAAATCTGTGTGCCTTCTGTTAGCTACACTAATTGTACCGCTGTGATATTTTAAATTTTTTTTTGCCTGGTTTATACACTGTCTGGGTGATCCTGCTAACTTAATTGTATTTTGTTCCTGCATCCCATCCTTAAAACCACCACCCTCCCCCGCCTGGCTCATGGCACTGACCTGTCCTGCCCCAAGTCTCACCCTTTTCAACTTGATCCTGACTCGGTCCTAATTTTCTCTTGTTTTAGTTCATTCTCTCTGTGTCCTGTTTGTCCCTGCCCCTCATTTAAATTCAATCTTTGTCTTCTCTGGCTGGCTACTACCCACCGCTGTCCTGCGATTGGCAGTGAATTATTCCCAACCTCACTTAACTGCTGTCTCCCCGACCCTCTTTTCCTTCCCCTTTATCTAATTTGAATTTTTTTCTTATTGCCCAACAGCTCTGCAGCCCTTGATCTGGTAATCGATCATTCCAGCTGGCAGCACGACTTTACAGATCCGCTTCCTGCCTCACAGCTCCTCAGCTCCCGGTGTCACACAAGCTGGTATGGCCTGATCCTGAGGATTTCTATGTTTCATACTTCGGCACTCTCAGTGCTGGGTCCCCCAATTAGCTGCCTTTCTATGCTGCAACACATTGATTGGTGCACCCGTAAGCCTCGGACTCTCAGCTTCAGCTCCTACCTGTGTATTTTAATTTGTAGCTTCAGCTCCTGCTTTCTTTAGCTTAGATTTAAACTGCAGACTCATATTTTTCCTCCTGCTCACCCTCCCTGGCCCCGACCTCTGTTAAATGCTCTGACACTCAGCCCTCAACCCTCCTACTTGCTTGCTGTTGGCCAATATTACATCAAGCCATCCCAGCTTTTAACCCCCTGTCTACCAGTTGTTTTGGCTATATCAACTCTACTACAGTGCTTCGTTTAACTACCTAGCTCTGCTTAATCTGTTTACTGTGCTACATACTCCTGCAACAACTCCTGCAACAATGTTTTCTATCCATGCTGCCCCCATGCCCCGTTCACTGTTTCTTTTATCATCCTCTCCCTTCCATCTCCACTCTTGCTCAGTATCTTAAGTCCCGCTCTTTCCCCCTGCCTTCCTTACTACCCCAATTACACCCTACTATAATCTTGCTATAATTCCTACACCCTATTATCATGCTTGGACACACTGCCCTACTTGTACCTCTGCGCCACTCATACCTCTTCGTTACTTACACACCCTCTTGTGTCTCTTCAAATTCCAACTGTCCACCTTCTGCTACCTACCCGGTTCCCCCAAATCATCTAATCAATCCTGGTTTAAGAGTGCCAAGCTCCACTTTATCATAATCTCCCTCTTATTACTCTGCACAGGTGATATAAACCCCACTCCTGGCCCTCCACTCATAACCACTCCCTCTCTCCCCCCCCTTCCTTCCTCTCCTACCCTGACAACCCTCCCCCGGGGATTAAAAATCCTCCAGCTTAACATTCGGAGCCTACTCCCTAAACTTGACCTGCTGGACACTCTAATAGTGGCTGTGCATCCAGATTTTCTTATAGTAACCGAGACCTGGCTTACAAATAAGGTCTCTGATGCATCCATCACAATCCTTAGCTATGCTGTCACATGCCAGGACTGAACTAGCAGGGGTGGGAGAGTCGCAGTCTAATCCTCCACCTCTATCTCCACACCACAACCATCCTATCAGCCTCCATTCCCAAGAACTATGAATCATTTACCCTTAGGCTCTCTGTACCCTTTTCTGCACTTATTTTCTTTGCAGGTGTGTACTGCCACCCTGGTCTACACTACTCCGTTACTACTGAACTAATCAACTCCACTGGGTCCCTCACCTCTTCTGGTGAGCTCTACCTCCTAGGGGATCTTAATCTTGATTGGTTGTCTTTCCCCCTTTGTAAATCTCAGACTGACTTAGCTGGTCTTAACCTGTCTCAGCTTAGTTTGGACCCAACCCATCAAAACCATAAATCCCAAAATCACACTCTCCTGGACTGGACACTCACCTCTCATCCACATAGGGTGATCAAGTCTGGGCTTCTGCCTGAAGCTCTTAGTGATCACCATATGATCTACCTAGTCAGGAAAATCCACCGACCTAAGGCCCCTCCTAAACTGCTATCTGTTCCTACAAAACTACTGACCTTGCTGCACTACACCAGGACCTATCCCTCATCAACCGGGCCCCTTTAGCCTCCGCTAAATCTACTGATGTTGCTTTTGCTGATTTCAGAGATAACTTTCTCTCTACCTGGAACAAACATGCTCCTCTTAAGTGAGTCAGAGTTCATGGAAATCACCTCCCTCTGGGTCTCCCCTGAGCTCCTGGCCTTACAGCAAGAGTGTGATTTAGGTTGGAGAACTCTAAAATCCACAAAACTTGCTTGCAACCTTTCTAACTACTGCACCCTCAGAAATGCCTGTACAAAAGCCATTCGGCAAGCCAAATCCAAATACTTACAGTCCTCCTTTAGCACAAATGTAAATAACCCATCAAAATTTTGGAAAGTAGTCCACTCACTTTTCTCCCCTCAAACTAAGCCTCCTCCTCCTGTACTTAAAATTAACAACCATCTCACTGCTGATCCTACACTGGTATCCACTGAATTCAACTCTTACTTCACTTCCTGCACCTCCACCCGGCTTTCCTCCCTCCCCGTCCTCCCCTCTTCCCCACCCCACCCTATTGTCCACTCCCAGCATTACAATTTACCTTTTAGCTTTTCCTTTTCACCAATCACTCCAAGTGACACCCATAAGGCACTCCTCTCCCTCCACCTCCTATAAGGGAACCTCTCCAGATGGCCTTGACTCTAAACTGCTCTATTTAACTGCGAATGCTATTTTCATTCCTCTGGCTGATCTCCTCAACCTGTCTTTCCACACTGCAACTATCCCAACTGTCTTGAAACATGCTACTGTCCTACCTCTCCCAAAGGGTGGTGATCTCTCCTCTCCAGGTAACTACCACCCAATCTCGCTACTACCTTCTCTAGCTAAGTTACAGGAACACCTTGTTCTCTCTCAGCAATCCTCCTTTCTTGAGCTCTCCTCCTTCTTTTCTCCCTTTCAGTCTGGGTTCTGGAAGAATCACTCCACAACCACCTCCCTTCTCAGACTCACGGATTCTATCCATTCTGCCATGGATAAAGGCCAAATCATGTCTGCCATCTTTGTTGACCTTGCAAAGGTTTTCAACACTGTCTCCTCCTCGATACCCTCTCTTTAGCAGGCTTGTCTTAGTCTGTGTGCAATTGGTTCAGATCCTACTTGGGAGGTAGAACTCAGTCTGTCAGAACTGCTGACTCCACACCCCCTCTCCCCAAACTTCTGCTGGTGTGCCCCACGGTTCCATTCTCGGTCCACTCCTATTTTCCATTTTCCTGAATAACCTAACGTCAGCCAGATTCATATGTATGCTGATGACACTTTATTGTTTGCCTCTGGCCACTCACCCACGGATGTGACTACCAGACTTCAACTTGACTTCAATAATGTTTAAAGCTGGCTAAGTTCTCATCAACTCTTTCTCAATACCAAGAAGACTGTCTCCATGACCTTTGGCAGTCTGGCTTGACCAACACCTAAACTTTTCTGATCATATTGATGCCATTCTGCAAAAATTATGCTCCAAGCTCAGTGCCCTTTACAGAAACCGCAGTTCACTACCTGTACTGGTTAGATGTGAACTTGTTCAGAAAGTGATACTCCCCATAATTGACTATGATGACATTGTCTACAGTGCTGCTACAGTGGACTCCCTCTTTAATACTTTTTGTCGCTTTGCCCTCAACTCCCCCCTCCATACTTATCACTGCATCCTATACCACTCTCTAGTGCTGCCTTCTCTGGAGCGCAGGTGTCTCTTGCGTTGCACTAAGTTCACCTCTAAATTCTGGTTTGGGTCCCTCCCCTTCTACCGCTCCTCCTCTCTCTCTGCCAGCCCCCTTCCTCCCACCCTCTTAGGTCCTCTGATTCCCGTACTCTTGCCATCCCTCATTGCCACACTTTCATAGGTCAGGAAGCCTTCTCCTATGGCTTTGACAAACTCTGGAACCCCTTTTCTCCACTGATCTGACTCTCTTCTTCCTCTTCTTCCCTCCACCAACCCTCCATAACTTCTACTCCCCAAACTGCACCTGCTTCTAACCCCCCACTGCCACCTCTTACACCCCCCTCTCTCCCTTTACCAGCCCTCCATCAGTCCCTATACCCCTTTTGCACTCTCCTTATCCCTACTACCCCCCTTACGCCCTTCTTCCCTTTGTCACTCATCTACTCCTAGTTTCACCTCCTCGCCCCACCCCTTTATCTACCAAACTTTACACATTTATATCTCCCCTTCATTCCCTTACTCCTCTGCCTACCCATTCTTAAATGCTTGCTCCATCCTAGGCCAATTTACTTCTTTCCCTTAGTATCCCACACCTGCACTCCCCCTTCTAGTTCAGACACGGACCCATTATCCTTGCCCCTAACATACATCTATCTGCCACTTTACTGCCTAACTTCTATCACCAGACTTCCCAACCCTTCTTGTCTCATCCTGCTTTCTCTGCCCACTTCCAGTTTCCCTCTATTTCTTTCCCTCTCCCCCCTCCCAGTTAACTTCCTCCCACTCCCCTCCCCACCTCTCTCTTTCTCCGTCCTCTTACACTTCTTTTATAGTCCTGTCCCTCCTTACAGAGTTCCTTTCACCCTGAAGGTTGGTTCTTTGGTCCTGGCTTCCTTCTCCTACCATCCTCCCCCTTCCCCTTCTCACTTGGTCTCTCACTTTCACATCCCAAAACCCTGCCGTCAATGCTTGCACTTATGATTACTTTTTGGTTGCATTGAGCCTTGTTACTATGTTGAAGTCATCTACTCTGTAATGTAAGTAATTGTCACTGGCTTGTCTGACGTGTTCTCTATGTTTCCCTCTCCCTTCATTGTAACACCCCCCCCCAGGATGCTTCTGGAAATTAGCTGCTCATCAGCTCATGTTGTCTTTCCTGGTGAAACATTTTGTAAATAAATTTAGAAAAATCTATCTACCTAGATTACCTGTCTTTGAAATTCTATCAGGCACATGGCAGGATCACTTGATGAGCTACAATATCTCAGTTTAGTGGGGACCCTTGGTACAGCAGAGAAGATTTCTTTTTCTTTTTTAGTTAGTTTTCTTTTCCAGGAGACCTGCGCACATTAGGGTTCTATACTGAGAAATGGGGACATAGATTTTATGTAGGTAGATGCAAGCTACTACACCGAGGAGCAAAGAATCTGGGCCTTATATACATCAAGACTGATTCAGCATTGGAGAGCACAACTGAGTACGTCCTTGTTATTCGAGTGGTCCTCTGTGACTGTGCATGTGGAGAACCATTTATTTACATTGCACTGGCATTGCCTAGCTCTGTGACCCTATCATGTTCATTTTGTTTTAGTAATTTTCCTTCACTGAGTGAAATATAAACTAGTCTATGTCTATGTTAAAGATGACATTGAATTTGCATGCAGTAAACATATAGAAATGCAGTACGATATGTTGGACACCGGTAAATCTGGTCCAGAGGAACTTGATTTCCCTTCAGCACTTGATGTCATGACATAACACTTTTAAGAGGAAGCACACATTGAGCATACCAAGTTTTTTCTATATTGATTTTTCTCCACTGTTTCCATGGCATTGCAAGAATGCACCCTGATCCCAGGAATTTACCCCATTCAAGTGGTACCATCCAGCAGATGGCAGGGAAGTTTTTGTCTGCCCAAGTTCAGCCCACCTCCCCTTGGCATGAGACATGCAAAAAGTGGCCTCGGCAATGTAGCATGCCCCTGTTGTGGAGAAAGCTCATTGGCCCACCTACAGGGGTTGCTATGTGCCAAAACCTGGCACCAACCCTCCCCATACAAGGAAGGCTGCCCTCCAGCAGCCTTCATAGCTGGTCTAGCCTCTGATGCAATGATTGGACTCTGATTCCAAACTCCAATCGTCCACATGGCAGTGTAGCATGTTGCCACTGGGTCACGGTGGTGGTCATTGCATGCCCAAGTTTTTGGTAAACCACTTGACCTGCAGCAACCCATCAATGATTCTGAGAATACAGAACTCCTCATGCTGCACACACGTATTGTCATTTCCAGCCCTTTCCTACAGGGGAAGGACCTGTGGCAGTGGCTGCTGAAGAAGCTTTTTTATGTGAAAAAGAGTGACTTTTGATCAGAAACCTTTCAAAATCATCAGAGAACCATGTATTATCATTCCAGTCAGCTCATTCTCACTATATTAAAATGCAGTTTTTGTCAGACAAGCTAGTGAAATCATAATACAGATGAGAGGAGAGAGGGTACTGAATGAGTTTGCACTGGTAGTTGCAAGCCTGCAGCAGGAGCAGCACAAAATGTATTTAGCAGACTGGGAAATGTGCAGAAGGGGCCTGAAAGATTTATTTGACAAATATTAGTTTACCGAGTCCTCCTTGTCAAGAAGGCACAGACTTAAATTTTTCTTCTTTATATTTCATTTATTTTGCCCTCTGCAGCAGTGGCAAGGCAGAGTGACTTTAGTAGACTGGAAAAGGTGCAAGGAGGATTTTGAAGGCTTTATTTGACAAATTATTTGTTTTAAAGATGCACAGCAGGGCACAATAATCCATATTTTTATTTTGGCTCATGTGAGTGTTAAGCCTATCAGTCAATTGACATTGAAAAAGTAAATGAGACTGCTATGTAAGATACCATCAATCAATCAATCAATCAATCAATCAATATTTCTTTTACACTGGAAAGTATGTGAACAAAAATGCCCATTTTCACAAATGTCCAGTTTATTTATTTATTGAAAGTATTGGAATTACAAACCTTTGAGTCAGAGACTCATTTACAAAGGCTCCACATCAACTGGTGCATAAGTAAAACACAGTCTGGTACAATCAGGGTACCGTTAAGTGCAAGAGCAAGTTTGCAGACTACACAATAGCACAAGGTCAACAACAGGTATATACCACTGTAAGCAAAGATACAGAACACGTTGTATAGACACTGTACAGTAGGAGTAGCAGGCAGGGAGTAGAGAAAAGAGCAGTAGGCCAATGGTATTCCGCAGAAAGGAGTGGGGGGGAGGAAGAGAGGCAGGACAGAAAACAACAAAAGGAAGGAGGGGTGGGCAGAAGTGAGGAGGAGTGAGAGTAACGGGGGAAAATAGCGGGAGCTGCAGTCAGAGAAGACATTGTCTAACTTAGAGGAAGTTCAGGGTATGGTGGGTTACATAAAAAGAGAGATGGTAACACTAGAAACAGTCACAGTGACTGGCAGCAAGTAGATGCTGTCTAAGCATATATTTGAATGGGCTTAGTTTACAGACAGAGGTGATCTCCGAGGGCAAACCATTGAGCCAGAGAGGAGGTCTGCACATGAAAGCCTGTTACCCCATGGAGGTCCCACAAAATGGGAATAAGAAAGAGGCTTTAGAGGAGTTTCTGGTAGGGCAGGAGGCTGGGGCCAAAGTAAAGAGATGTTTGGCAGCAGAAGTAAGGAGGCCACTGGCTATTTTCTTGGCTAGCAGACAAGTGCGGTAAGCCAGCCTTCCCTCAAAGTTCAACCAGTCTGCTAGTTTATATAGCTCACAAGTGTGAGTGAGCCAATTACAACCAGTAAGCAGGCAATATGCTTTATTCAGAGAGACCTTGATCCTTCTAAGGGCTCGGTCAGCAGCAGATCCATAGATAATATTATTGTCAACTATGGAGAGTACTGAGCTGGTTACAGCTAGCCGCAGGGCTTCAGGTGGCATGTATGACTTATGCCTATAAAGAAGGCCATCCTGGTATTTACTGCTTTACATACCTGATCAGAGTGCTCCTGGAAAGAGAGGGAAGAGTCCAGAGTGATGCCAAGATATTTGAAGTGAGGCACTTGTTCAAGGAGTGTGAGCTGGCAGTTAAGAATATTAAGGGGAGTGCCTTTGTATTTGTTTTGTGGATTGGAAAATAGCATAACTTTAGTTTTTTTTTGTAATTTAAAATAAGTTTTTGGTGGGAGAACCATGATTCAGATTCTGAGAAAAACGGTTGGAGGTCTTTCTTCAAAGGGACAATGGTCCAGAGGACTACAATAGATTACTGTGTTGTTCACTTGACATAACATCTTCCCAGAGCAGGCTTTGGGGAGGGTGTTGAGGAACAGGCTGAATAGGAGGGACCATGAATTGAGCCTTGTGGGATATCTGATCGAACCGGTAAACAGGTAGAGAGAGAGTATCGTTGATTTTTACCTTCTGTGAATAGTCACTCAGGTAGTTGGCAAACCAGGAGATGGCATCCTTGGAGAGGCCTAACAATGTGAGAGAGTCAATTAGGAACATGTGATTGACTGTATCAAAGGCTTTTGTTAGGTCTATGTACACAGACCCAACTAAATGGTCATGGTCCAGAGCCTTATGTATAAAGTCCATATACTACAGAAGTGCAATGGTAGTACTGTGGCCCTGCCTGAACCCAGGCTGCTGCGGACATTGAAGGTTTTAATTCAGGAGGTATTCAGAGAGCTGGTCAGAAACAATCCTTTCAAGGGCATTGGAAATGGGGGGGGGGGATAGAGATAGGGCGATAGTTACTGTGAGAGGTTCTGTCACCACTTTTAAATATAGGTGTGAAAACAGCAGATTTCCATTGCGAGGGGAATTGTCCCAGAAAAGGGAAAGATTCAGAATTTTGGTAAGGAAGAATAGAACAACATCCAAGGTCAGTAGCAGGAGCTTCAGATCCAGAGAATCACCACTGGCGGGGGATTCTAGAAGAATGGTACAAGTTACCACCAAAGGTGACTTGCACCAGACTCAGCTGCGACAAGGACCCTGTGCCCGATTCTAGAAGGGGAAGGGTCCCCTTGGCTAAGTCCTGCAACTTGTAACATGCCCACAGGTATGCCAAATGTAGGGCGCAACTGAGGGGGCATGTTGCAAGCTGCATCCACTGGCAGTAGGGTGCAAGTGCCCCCCCACACCTGGAAGGTCCTGCAGAGCTATGGGACCCCCAGCCCCCGATCCCACAATATGGATTGTATATGTCCTGCAGGGTTGTCCCACTCAGGTCTGAATCCCCCAATTATTAAATGCCCCACAGGGCTCTGTCTCCCCCCCCAGGTCCCGTTCCCCAATCCCTGAACCCAAGTCCTTGCAGTGCCGCTATTAGTATGTATTAAACATATCCCCAATATCTCTGGTAATCTAGTGGCCCCCCCACCCAGCAGTGCCAGACCACCCACTCCCATCCCCCACCTGTCCCCTGCCAGCGACTGGCACAGCCCACCACTCACCACCATGTTCATCCACTGACTGCAGGCTCTGTATGAGTGTGTACTACTGTAAATAGTATGCTCTCAAGTTCATTCATTGAGCACATGCTATTTACAGTAGAAGGTGCTCATACAGAACCCACAGTCGGCAACTGGCTGTGGTGGTGAGAGGTGAGCTGTTCCAGTTATTGCAGGCTGGGTGGGGTAGGAGGGGTGGTTCTGGCACTGCTGGCTAAAGACATAGGATTACCAGGGATATTGGGGAAATGTTTAATTCATACTAATAGTGGCACTGCAAGGACTTTGGATTGGGGATCGGGACCCGGAGGGGGGGAACAGCCCTGCAGGCATTTAATAATTGGTGGATCAGGACCTATGGGGGGAACAGCTTTGCGAGGCATTTAATAATTGGGGCATCGGGACCTGGAGGGGAGACACAGCCCTGTGGGACATGACCAATCCATATTGCGGGATCAGGGACTGGGGTGCCATAGCCCTGTGGGGCTTTATTTATTGAAATTGTTTCACCAGAAAAGGCACACTGAGCAAGAAGATGCTCACCTCCTGGTAAGATCTGGGGGAAGGGATACAGTGGGAAATAACTCGCAGGTTATCAAGAGAACTACATTTAACAAGGTATACAGTAGACTGAAGTTACAGTTGTACAAGTTACAGAGGCAGAGTTACAGTTATAGAAGTTACAAAGGTAAACAGGGATATGACATTCAATACAGTTCAACTAGCAGCACAAGGGAGGCATTGTTTACAGTTTAGTAATTGACAGTGACATTGGATTGCTGTTAAACTTGCAGCACATGGAATACATTGGTTATAGTAGTGTGGCACATGGAATAAAATGACACTGAGGAGAAAAGTCATAGTATCAAGTGCAATTTAGGACAGGGCAAAGAACATAGACCAAGAAGTGCTGTAGTTGGTTTAGATGAGCCAGCTTCCATAGCATATGCTAGGTGCCGCTGGTCAGGCAGTCGGGGGGTAGGCCATAGGGGGGCACTTGTAGGTATCAAGTGCAGGAGCAATTTATCATGAGATAATTTGCCAGTGTTGTAGACAGGGAGTAGGTAGAGGAGGAGTGGTGAATTTGAGGAGAGAGAGCTCATTCCAGAGTTTGGGGAAGTGATGAGAGACGGCTGCTTGCCTGATAGTGGTCTTTTGCCTTGGAATTAGTAGCTTCCAGTGGTCGAGGAATCTGAGAACATGAGTAGGGGAGGGAGCTGAGGAAAGTAATGAAGAGAGGCAGGACGGGAGGGCAGTGAGCCAGAATTTGGATACAAATTTATCACAGTGCTGCAGGTGGCAATTTTTGAGGGATGGGAATGTAAGGGAATGGTAGAGGTTGCAGTGATGGGTGCAGGGGTGACATCGAGAGTGAAGCGACAGAAGGCGTGGAAGAGGGGGGGTCCAGTCTGGATAAGGTAGATTTGAGAGCAGCACTGTAGACTATGTCACAGTAGTCGAAGGAGGGAAGGATCATCTTTTGCACTAGCTCATGCCTAGCAGTTAGAGCAAGGTTATAGTGGTTCCTGTAGAAGGCACCGAGCCTGGGGAGCAATTTTTTCAAGATGGCATCGATGTGGTTGGAGAAGGAAAGGTGACAGATGAGCCATACCCCTATGTACCGAAAGGAAGTGACGTTCCTCCAATAATGTCCCATTAAGGGTGTGGCAGGAGGGGAGGGAGGGGAGCCTAGATAGACATTGCCGAGTGCCGAAGATCATGGTGACAGTTGTTTAGCATTGAGGGAGAGCTGGTGAGAGTTGAACCATAGCTGAACTTTGTTGAAGTCAGTCTGGAAGTCGGCTGTTACCTCATCCAGGGAGGACCCAGAGGCGAAGAAGACAGTCTCATCTGTGTACATGTGAATGGTTGCAGTTGAGCACACTAGAGGGAGGTTATTGAGAAAGATGGAGAACAGGATGGGTCCAAGTATTGACCCTTGGGAGACTCCAGTGTTTATGGGGAGGAGGCAGGAAGTGACGTCTGCAATTCTTACTGATTATGTTCTGACTGAGAGGTAGCCATTGAACCAGTTGGTAGCAGAGCCAGTGAGGCCAGCTTCTGAGAGACATTTTAACAGCAGGGGGTGGGAGACAGTGTTGAAAGCTTTGGCAAGGTCAACGAAGATAGCCAAGGTGATCAGCCCTCTGTCCATTCCAGTGAGGATGGTGTCAGTGAGCCTAATCAAGAAGGAGGCAGTGAAATGACTCTTCTTGAATCCGGGCTGGAACGGTGTGAAGAAATTGGATTCGGCGAGAAAGGAGGTGAGTTGGTTGAGCACTAGGCGTTCTTATAGTTTTGCAAGATCTGGGAGGAGGGAGATGGGATGGTAATTAGAGGGAGAGGTGGTGGCACCCCCTTTAGGGAGGGGGATGACAACAGCATGCTTCCATATCTGGGGGACAGCAATAGTGGAAAAGCAGAGGTTGACAAGGAGGGTTGCTATGGCAGGGGCGGAGAGGTAGAGGAGTTTGCCATCAAGACCATCAGGGGATTTCCCTTTTGATGGGTTGATAGCCTGTTGGGTATCAAGGAAGTCAGCTGGTGATATATCCTTGAAGGAAAAGGTGGATGGCCCATGAGGATTCTTACTTCCGGCAGGAGGACTGTATGGCTCAGAAGTGGGCAAGGAGGAGAGGAGAGCAGAGGCACAGGAGGAGAAATATGTGTTGAATTCAGTGGCAACAACATGTTGGTCTGAGTGGGGTGGGATAAGCGACTGGTGGGGAGAAGAGGGAATGGATGACCTTCCAGAATTTGGATGGACTATTTAAGTTAGAATGGAGGGAGGTGCTGAAGTATTCTGCTTTAGCTAGATGGGTTGCTCTGGTGTTTTTGTTACGTAAAGTCTGATAGATGGCAAAATCAGGTGGGAGTTGTGAGATTTTATGAGTACTCCATGCTTTGCCCCGTGCATTTTGGCAGGCTATAATTCTTGGGTGATCCAAGGCAGGTAGTTGCCAGCTACCCTAGTACAATGCAGTGGGGCGTGAAAGTCCCAGACATTGAGGAATGTGCTTTGGAAGTGTAGGGAGGCATCATCTATGGAGAAGAATACAGCAGGGAATTCCCAGCTTGCAAAGGCTAGGTCTCCAAGCACAGGGGCAAGGTTTAATGATTTGTAGGAGCATTGGACCAGGTACTTTGGGGTGGATTTGGGTCGGTGAATTTTCCGGACTAGGTATATAATATGGTGATCACTTAGGGAATCAGGTAATAGCTCTGAAATGATGACCCAGTGGGGGTAGCTGGTGAGAGCCCAGTCTATTAGTGAGTGGATGCCTGTTTTGAGGTTTAGACGTGTTGGTTCAGTGATGGCTTGTGATAGGTTTAGCGTGGAAATGTCTGACCAGGTTTTTTTGAAGGATGGAGCTAGCCAATTGTGGTTGAAGTCTCCCATGATATAAAGTTCTCCAGTAGGGGTTAGGGAAGCTTTATCTACTGGTACAGGAATGGCACTAGGGAGGTTTGCATATACTGGGGAATTGGACTGGTGGCACATTGGTGTAACCCCGGTGGATGCAAAGTACACTTACACCAGCTATTTGCTAGTGTATCTGTACTTTGACAGATGTCCTCCGGGGTTTTTCTAGAACAGCACATTTGGGGACTTTGTTGTAGCCCTTCCAGAATAGGGTGCAACTGCTGCTGTAAATCCCCTAGCGCCATGTTGCAGGGGGTTTAGGGCATACCTGGTGGCATAAGTCCACTTTGGCACAAGCAGCCGGTGACATGTCACAGACTGCTTTGCAGAATATCAAAAGTCTCAACTGTTGGCGTAGCTTGCTACTTGTACCATTTTTTTGGGCACAAGTCAAGTTACACCACATGTAACCATTTGACAATCAGGTCCCTTAGTCTTCAGTTCCCCAAAACCCTGGTAAGGTATAATTTACCTGCACGGGGAGAAATGGTCCTAACAGTTAATGTTTTTAAGAGAAGACTTGTGCTGTTTTTACAAGATCAATAGCATTGTGTTTGTTAGAGTTTGTGGTATGAATTGTAATATGTTGTAAGCGTATTTGATTGTGCAATTTGTACAGTATTTATTGTTTGTATGTATTTAATGTTTGTGTTTACGTAAACCGCAACTTGTCGCCTATGAAAATGGCCATTTTGCTCATCAGGCCTACAAGAATAAAATATAAATGAAATGAAATGAAATGAAATAAAGTGGAATGGAGGGATACCAGAGTGTGGGGTTGGAAGGAGGGAGGGAGGGGGGAGTTATGAGGGATGTTGAAAAAGTCAAAGGGGAGAACTCCACTGAGGTCACTGAATGCAGTGTTAAAGGTGTTTGCAATAAGCTGTGGATCATGGGGAGATAACACCATTGATGTTTAGTGGGGGGGGTGGAGAAGAGTTAGGTTTTCCAGTCAGGTCCTTAATATTTTCCCAGAATCCCTTCCCTTCACCCCAGGAGGATGTGAGGCATGCTTGGAAGTGGGACACTTTAGCATGATGACTTTGTCTGGTGCAGACATTTCTCACAGCCCTATAGCTCTGCCTATCTGAAGTATGACCAGACACAAGGGCCTTGTACCATAGCTTGTTACGAGAGCACATTAGATCAAGAAGTGCAGGAGTGATCCATGGGGTTCCTGGACCTTTTAATAAATACTTGGTCTATGGGGCAAAAATGTCGCAGGTGGAGTAAAAAAGTGGAAATAAAGAAAGCTAAAGGCCTATCAATGCTCACAGCAGTATCTAGTGGGGACCTATAGAAGTATAAGAGATAATCCTTGAACTGCATTAAGGAGCCTTTCTTGAGAGAATGCTGATAGGAGAACTTTGGGAGGGGGGTTCATGGAACAGTAAGATCAGGTGCAAAGAATAGGAGAATGATCACTTAAAGAGTCAGATGGTACAGTGACATTATAGAGTCTTTCTGGATGACTTGTGAAGACAAGATCAATCAGGGTACTGGTCCCTGTTCTATAATTGATCCTCATAGATGTAGACATGACCTGAGTAGGGTCAATGGCCGACACAGCATCTCTGTGCAGAGAAACTAAAGGGGCTGACCAGTTGATATTAAAGTCATTCAGAATGATGACCTCAGACTTTGTGGGCAGCTCAGAGACATAGTCATAAATAGAGCTGAATGCAGATTTAGGGTTTTGGGTAGGAATGTAAACAGCTATAAGAGACTTGCCTGAGTTCCCAATGGCAATTTTGACAGATAGGGCTTGGGCACCTTGGCAGAATAAGGAGGAGTGTAGAACCTGCCCTTGAAGGGAGTCACAGAGCTAGATGGCACAGCCCCCACCCCTTTTCCCCAGCGTATCATCCCTGAAAAGCATATAGCCAGTCAGGCTGACGGCAGAGTCGGGGTTTTTAGGAGATAGCCATGTTTCCACAACTGTCAGGAGGTCAGGATTGTGCTGAGTAATCCAGTCTTGGAGGGGGTCAGATTTCTGCAGTAGACTACATATGTTTATTGAGGCTAGTATTAGACTGCTGGCCCTACAAATGGCAGGGTTAGGCAGTGTAAGGGGCCCCCGGGTTGGGCTGAACGTTACCTGAGAGAAGTAGAAGCAACAGCGCAAGCGTAAAGAGAACACAATTCAAAACCTTAGATTTGACTAGCTGTTTACAATAGGGAGACTTCACACCAGTAAATGGAATTGGAAGGGAGGGGACGTGGGATAGCAGGAATAGGAACTGGATCATGGGAAGGTTCGATGAGCAAAGACCCAAGCCAATAGGATGAGTATTGTGGAGCAAAAAGTCACAGTTGGTACCACTCAGCAGAGTATGTATTCATCATGTGAAAGGCTAATGGGAATTAGGCTTGTGGAGGAGGGGATGGGGGGAGAGGAAAGGTCCAGGAGTAATAAAGGGCAGAAAAGCTGATGTGAGAGTAACATTATTATGAGAAGAAAGAGGAGATCATTTCAAAAATCGGATACAGAGTACAGAAAAAAATAGGTTAACACATCATACAGACAGAAGAGGTAAAGTACAGTATGTACACTACATTAACATACTTTATTAGATCAGGAGTATATGCATGGAGAACATTTTATACAGAGGCTAGAAATCCTTAGGAACAAGCTTGGAAAACACCCCAGGCTACAGCTATGGGTAGGGAGACAAGCTAAGGAGCAGGGGAGACATAGGGGCCACGATGAGGAGGGGAAGTGGGAGGGGTGGTAGGGGGAGTTAGATGAATGACGAAAAACACAATATTTGGTGAAGGGAATGTAATGCAGTATTTTTGTACATTCAAGGGGGATGCTGTCCTGGGCAGGCACAGGTGGTAGATTTGAGGAGGTGGTCCTTGAGGGTGCAGCTGAAGGAACTTATAGTTCTACATGCAAGAATATCAGGGGACAGATTGTTGTAAAACTTTAGGGCCACATAAGTAATTGAATTCAGTGCATGATTGGTGCAATAGAAAAGGATGTCAAAGATTTGATGGGAAACCCCTCTTGTACAACGCTTGGGAACCGATTTGGGGAAAAGGGAGGTGATGCTTGCCGACAGTAGGTTAAGGTTCACTTTGTGTAAGAAAGAGACCATTTTAAAATAAACCTGCCCTTAAGGGTGAGCCAGTTGAGAGGATTGTACAGGGCACAGTGGTGGATATTCCATGGGAGGCCAGTAATGAAGCCTGCAGTGTCACTATAAGTGGTCCTGAGTTTATAGAAGTGGAGGGAGGTGGGATGGGGGGAGTAGAAAATGGAGCCATACTTGAGGAGGGGTATTAGCAGGGAGCTAGTCAGACGTAGTCTGGAGACAGGGATTAGGAACTTTCTGATTCGGTATCAGAGACCCAACCTCATTTGGATCTTCTTGATGAGGTTAGAAATATGGATACTAACAAAGTCAGGTGTGGATCGAGGAACAGACACAGGTATTTACATTCATCCACATTTTCAATAAGGTTTCCAAGATTGTCCATGAGGATTAGGCCTGAAATGTTGGGTTTTCTTGGGCCAGAGAAGATCATATACTTGGTCTTCTTGAATTTAGGACCATAACTTTGGCAGAAAAACAAGAGTGCAGCTTGCTGAAGTCCACTTGCAGATTTTTGAACACTGCATCAGTGTTGTTATCTCTGCAGTATAGGGCCACATCATCGGCATATAGGACACTTTTAGTATAGTGGCAGATATCTAGGAGGTTGTTAATGAAAAGGGAGAACAGCAGCAAGCCCAAGATGGACACCTGGGGTACCCTATATTTAATTGGGCAGTTGGTGGAAAAATTACCACTGATGGTTGTTTTCTGGGATCTGTAGGAGAGGTAGCTACTGACCAAATTAACAATGTTTGCAGAGATTTTCTTGCCCTGGAGGGTGTCTAGAAGTAAATTATAGTCGACCAGGTTAAAATCTTTGATCAGGTCCACAAAAACAGTGCCAGTGTACTGGCCTTTGTCGTTGGCCTTCTGAATATCACTGGTGAAATTAACCAAGGTTGTTTCTGTGCTGTGCCCAGATCTGAACCCATGCTGGGCTTCAGAGAGAAGGTTGTGGCAGTCAAGGAAGGCGGTGAGCCTGGTTGAACTACTTTTTCACTGATTTTGGAGAGGAGAGTGAGGAGAGAGAGATAGGTCGGAATTCCTGACATCATTCCTGGACCCTGATTTGAAAAGTGGTTTTAAGGTGGCAGTTTTCCAAATGCTTGGGAAATGGCTGGAGCAGAAGGAGAGGTTGAGTATGTTGGTGAAGGGGCCGCTACAGGTATGATGGTGCCTTTGAGGATTTTGAAGTCTATTCTGTCTGCCCCTCTGCTGGGTTTAGGGATGTTTCTCTGGATGTGCATGATAGTGTCCGAAGGCTTAAGGACCTGGAAGTAAAATTTGGGGCTGGGCTTGGCGGTAGAGTTGGAGATGGAGTGAGGGGGTTGGGGTGGGGGTGAGAGGGAGGGGATGGCTTATATTTATCAAGGTCTCCAAAAAAGGAATTGAAAATGTTAGTGACTTCAGAGGGGTCATTGGTCTGCTTATCCTCTTGGATAAGTGTGATGGATTCTGCATTCTTGTTCCTCCCGAGTAGGGAGTTGAGTGTTCCCCATAGTTGACCGGGGTTTGCAGATTCCCCAAGACGTTTATTTTGGAGATAATCAATTTTGGCCTTTCTGATGGTGGATTTGCACTTGTTTCTGAGTGCTTTATAGAAGAAGAGCTGGGCAAGGTCCCCTGTGCTCAATGTAATGAACCCAGGCCTTGTCCCTGGTCCTCATCAATTTGAAGATGTTGGGAAAGACTCATTCATTTACAAGCCCCTTGACCCTCATTTTTTTTGAGCAGGTGAATGTATCGCAGACACTGCTGAATATATTAGAAAATTTGTCTAGGACAGTATCAAGGTCTCCTGAAACAGAAGTGAAAGACCAGTCAACAAGGTGGAAAGCACAAGTTATTTCCTCAATACTGTTATTGATGAGGCATCTGGAGAAAATGAACTTGGGGAAGTTGGGTAATGGGCAAATCAGTGACAGAAAATGGCACTGTGATCGCTTAGACAGTCTTGCAGTACACCTGAGTTGGTGATACGGGTCGGGTTTGATATGATGAGCCAGTCAATTAGCGTTTCGGTCCTAGTCTTATAGTTTGACCTGGGGGGGGATAAGCTGGTGTAGACTGTGACTGGCAATGCATGATTTGGCTGTGTCAGCCTGGATGGAGTCCCAGTTTATGTTAAAATCCCTGAGGAGTACCCACTATCTATTGAGGGGGAGGGAGTTTTTGAGACCAAGCAGGGTCTCCAGGTTGGCAGAGGGGTTTCTGGGGGGAGATAGGTGGTTGTGAGGTTTTGCTCTGTCCAAGGAGTAGGTGGATGGACCTGTGTTGGTGAAAGAGAACTTGTCTGAAACAATGAACATGTAACCCCCCCCTTCTACCCTAATCTGTCTTTTCTGACAGAAGTGTAGCTGCTGAGTTCAATCTCCTCATTGGAGATTTTGGGAGAGAATCAGGTTTTGTAGAGTGCTATAAAGTCAAAGTCTTTCCCGAAACCCAGGCCTGGAAAGCAACTTTTTTAGCAGTGAGGCTCTATATGTTGAGGTGGACTAAACTAATGTTTCCCTTTAGTGGTGTTGGACAAGCAGGGAAAGGGGCTAGTGTTTCCAGTGTTGAGGGTGGGTTGAATGGTTCTGGTAAGAAGTAGAAGGAGAATTAAGGTCCTAGACAGCCTGGTGATGAGTGGTTGAGATGTAAGTGTGTGGAACCTCAGATGTTTTACCCAAGTAACAGAGAGGCACATGGTAGAGATAGAGGGGTAGGAGAGGAGTAGGCTGTGGAGGAGATCATGGATATGGTCTTCCTGAGGTAGTATGAGGAAGGGGGGTGGACATAAGGTGTGTTTGGTTTGAAGTGAGATGGTATAGGGGCCAGGGGCTGGAAGGGGTCCAGAGGGATGGAAAGGATTGAGTGGTAGGGTGTGATGGCACCCAGGGAGAGTGGGGGACTGCAGTAGGCAGGACAAACATGAGGTGCCATGGTGGGGTTTATGGGCCAAGTGGTGAGGGGACAAACACCAGAGAGGGGGTATGAGACAGGTGCTTGGACTATGCAATGTAGCAGTGGGGGAAGGTGGGGGGGATGGGAAGTCCAGTGGGCTAGCTTTAGATAAAGATTAGTGTATACCCAGTCAAAAAGGGTGGTTGCTTAGGGTTGACTGATTTACTTTCTTTTTCATTTTTATTTTGTTTCTGTCTGCAAGCTACCAAGGTGCTGTTCAAGTGAGAGAAAAGGAGCTCTAGGGAGGCCACTAGTGGGGAGAGATTATAAGTTGTAAAAGGCATTTTGAGGAATTAGAAAAAAGAACACATTGACCCTTCACAGGAGAATGATCTTTGCCCCATAAGGTCCGACTATAAAGCTGCAACAACCATGGGTGGGCAGACGAGGGTGGGTGGGGCAGCTGCTGTGAAGCAGCGGCAGGTGCTTCCCACTGTAGCAATGCCATTGGACATGGTGGCAGCTTGTGGAAGCACCGAGTTTCCAGTGAAGGAGCCTGAAAAGGAACAGAGCAGCTGGGTTAAATCAGGCAGCTCCAAAAAGTAGCAGTTCTCACAACACACTGTAAATGTAAACAGTATTCATGGTAAACGTTAAGCACTCATGCACACACTGGATCAGGAACTCCAGAAGGCTATTTGTACAAAAAATAAAATGTTGTAAAACAAATGCCAAAAGTAGCAATAATAAAACACAGGCCTCCCCACAACATTGACATGTTGTGCTGTTCTAGCACTTTTTCAAGAACAGTGTGAAATGTCAGTCCTGTCGGGAGGTCTGCTTTTTACTATTGCCACTTTTGGCTTTAGTTTTATAACATTTTTTTTATTATACAAATAAACTTTGTGGTGGAAAATCCAATAATTATTTAGCCTCTGGTTCAGTGTGTGTGTGTGTGTGTGTGTGTGTGTGTGTGTGGCTAACTTCTACCATGAGTAAAATATGTATCTTGTTTGCACACAAAACACAGCATGTGTAAAATATATGTAGAATATATGGTTTTAATATATGTTAAATATATTTTTGTAAATGCCGGCTATGGTACGATGGAAATATTTGCATAAATAATTAGCATATTTCAAAAGTACAGTTTATCAACCAAAATCATGGTCATTTCTATTTTTAAAATAATTTTGAATTAACAGCATTAGCTTACAGACCTGAGAGAAAGTTAGAGTGAAAAACAAGTACATGTAGGAACACCCCGACATAAAGGTGAACTAAATAAGGGTGATATAAATACCAATTTGAACCTTTATAAACTATGAGATTGAGGGGTAAATCCTATGTGTAAGTATAAATGTGTAATTTATAAGTTTGAATTAAGGGTGCATTATTAAATCAAAATTTGTAAAATCATAGAAATTGTCAGTAAATTAAAAAAACAGTAAGCCCATCTAGTCTGCCCAGAAACCTATACTTGTTTACGGCCATTGATCCTGATTGATCAGCGGCTTTCTCTTTTCCTTTCCACCTCTAGGGTTCCCTTATGCCTGTCCCATACATGTTTAAATCCCCCCACTGTCTTTGCTCCCACCACCTCCTGTGGCAGACTGTGCTATGTATCCACCACCCTTTCTGTGAAGAAAAACCTTTGCACATTTCCCCTTATCTTGCCCCCTTCCAACCTCATATCGTGCATCCTAATTTTTGTACACCTCCTGCATTAAAAGATGTTGCCTGCCTGCACCTTGTTTATGACCTTAAGGTACTTGAAGGTTTCCATAATGTCTCCCAGCTCTCTCCTTTCCTTCAGTGCGTACATACTGAGGTTTTTTTAATATCTCCTCATATGTTTTCTGGTGCAAGCCCTGTACTATCTTTGTCACGCTTCTCTGGAGTGCCTCCACCCTGTCTATGTCCTTTCAAAGATGTGGCCTCCAGAATTGTACACAGTATTCCAGGTGAGTCACTAGGGTGTTATAGGGCAGATTATACAATGCAAAGAAAAAACTCTGGCCTGTGATTGGCCACTCTGAGACTGGACCCGTGATGATATCCCAGTACAACGTCACAGGTCTAGTCCTAGCACACAAATGACCACACAACTGTTGTCAGAATCATTCCAAGCATCCTACAGTGATCCCTGCTCGACAACCCCCCTTCACAGTCAGCTCTGTTTTCCCCGTCACGTCATTCCAGTTTCCACTTCCTTCACGTTTAGAAATTATGTACCTCTATGGGAATCCGCTTCCTGCCTAAACAATGAAACTGCCGAAAACTGAAACTGCAGAGTTTTTTTTTTTAATCTTTGCTTCTCACTGTGCAGACCCACTGTCTTATTCTTCAGCATACCACACTTTCATACAGCTTAACACAGAAAAAGTATCCTGCAACACATTCATGGCTACACTCAGTGAAACACCCTGAAACTCCCTGTTTCTTCCTTCTATTTAAAAAACAAAGCCGACAGGAAACCACACAGTTTTCACAATCCAGCACATCTCCTTTTCAAGGACAGACCATGCACCACTTACCAGTGTTGGGTTTCCACAATCGGCTTCATCCTTCCTTCCCATCTTGGTTTTTGCTCAATTAAACCAGAGATGCAGTGGTGCTATTCGGGTGGGCTTGTGTGTGTGGTGGGGGGGGCGGATGAGAGTACAACACACAGAGAAATTGTTTCTTTGTGACAAATGAGCAGGCAGACCAAGCACACAACAACAGAAAAGCAGCTAAGAAGCACCACCTGCTGCCCATAATAGAAACTGTGGACTTTCTTGTAAAGACGTATACCTCCACATACAAGAAAATCTATTAAAAACTTAAACAAACATGTATTTTTTTATTTTTTTTTTTTTATTTTCACAAATGAGCAATTGTATAATAGCAATAATGCACTCCAGGGTGTGTGTTGGGCTGGGATAATGCCACTTCTGGGGTGATTAGTCACTTGGCCTGTGGCCTCATGCCTAATCACCCCAGGCATGACGTTACCCCAGCACAGCACACACCCTGTCATGCATTATTGTTTAAATCACCACCTCCCTCCTTCTGCTAGTGATACCTCTGTCTATGCAGCCCAGCATGCCACTGGACCTCCCTGCAGTCTTTGTACTCTGCTTAGACACCTTTAGGTTGTCAGAAATGACAACCTCCAGATCGTTTTCTTCCTTGGTGACTGTCAGCAACTACCCCCCCCCACACCATCACCACCATCCTGTAGCTCAACCCTCGGTTTCTACATCCCAGGTGAATTGTTTTTCACTTCTTAGAAATGAACCTCAATTGCCACACCTTGGACCATTTTTCCAATATCCATGGGTCCATCCTCATTTTCTCCATCCCATCTGGAGTATCTACCCTGTTGCAGATCTCGGTGTCATCTGCAAACAGGCAGACCTTTCCCTCCAGCCCTTCTGCTATGTCACTAATGTAGACTTTAAACAGGACTATCCCAAGGACTGATTCATGAGGTACCCCACTGGTTACCCCCCTCTCCACAGATTAGATTCCATTTACCACCACCCTCTGCTTCCTGTCCATTAACCAGTCTCTAACCCAGTTTACCACCTTGTGGACCATGCCCAGGCTATCCATCCTGTTAACCAGCCTTTTATGTGGGACAGTGTTGAAGGCCTTGCTGAAACTGAGGTAGGCAATGTCCACTGCTCCCCCTTGATTCACCTCCTTTGTAACCCAGTCAAAACAATCTATCAGATTCATTGCACATGACCTAGCTGCTGTGAATCCATACTGCTTTGGGTCTTGGGTACCATTGGATTCCAAGTGCCCCACTATTCTTTCTTTAAGCAGTGCCTCCATGATTTTACCCACTACTGAGGTGAAGCAGACTGGCCTATAGTTTCCAGCCTCCTCCCTGCTACCATTTTTGTTAAGAGTGACTACATGTGCCCTCCTCCAGTCCTCTGGAACTACTCCTGTGTTAAGTAATTCTGAACAAGATTGCCAGAGGTGCTACCAGCTCCCTTCGTAGTTCATTTAATATTCTTGAGTGTATGCCATCTGGTGCCATTGCTTTGTCCACATTCAGTTTTGTGAGCTCCTCTAGGACTGTCTCCACTGTAAATGGACTGGTGTTGACCTCTCCCCCCACCTTCATATCTGTTACCCAGCTGTGGTCGCCAACCCTTCCCTTCTTCAGTGAATACTGAGCAGAAGTATTTATTCAGTATTTCTGACTTTTCCAGGTCTCTATCCTTACACTCCCCTTTATTCCCTCTAAGCCTTACAGTACACCCCTCCCAGATTTCTTTCTTTTGCTGATATACCTATATAATGTCTTGCCCCCTTTCTTCACAATCTGTGCTAATCTTTCCTCAATCTGCACCTTTGCATTCCTGACAGGCTTCCCCACTTTCTTTAAACACTTTAGGTACACCTCCCTGTCTTCTTCCTTTTGAGTCTCCTTATAATTTCACTATAGATATCTAAATAGTTGGCAGTAAGATTAATTCCACATGTACGAATAAGGATATGCTACATCATGGTTAAGCAATTATCTTTTTGTCTGGGTATGTTAAGATATTTTTACAATGCATATATTTACAAAATATTTTAGATACACTGTATGTTAACTACATAAAAAGTATATCTATTAGATATTCAAGATATATAAGCAGATATATACAATATATATCATGCACCTATAATATATCATGGATTTATGTATACTATATATTAAATATATTTATCACATGTATTCTGTAAATAAATCAGATATTTCAAATCAGCCAATTTGAAATACATTGCATATATTTCAGACCTATGATGAAAATATATTTTAAAATGTATTTCAAATATACCTTTATAAATATATCTAAAATCTATTTCTTTTCCATATGGGATGGTAATGGGTCCATTTGTGATCTGTCTAAAGTGGAGATGAGTGGAAAAAGTGAAGATTCAGTTAATGATTTATCTTCATTTAGAATGCTTCAATGGCTAGAAAAGAAATTATTTTTTCTGCAAGGTTATATCTTATATAGGCACAGTAGCACATGCATATTGAGGTTGAGTAAAGACATTAATAGTAAACCACAATTTTTGCATCTTAATAACTTTGCCCCAGGTCAACCAATTTACTTAAAATTTGGAATGCACAGAGATGGTATCAGGATCTCTGGATCCTGAAATTTAGAGGCAATTGGCAAAGGGGGCAAAGTTACAGAGAGGCAAAAGAACCAAAGAAAAATTACATTAGTTAAGACCTTTTTTATTTTGCTCACCTATAACTAAAAATAAACAGGGTGATTTGAAGCCTAAAACTTACAAGTTTGATAGAGTTTGGCCCAAGAACTCACTTGTGTTGTTTTTGTCTCACAGATTTAAATAGTTTTTAAAATATTTAAGAAAAACTTTCCATTTCTGAGCATGGGCAGCTTAAAAAATCAGTGTTCTAAAAATAACTGAATTTTTATGACCACATGAAGTCATGTGGTCATATTATAGAAATGTGTTCATTTATCAGCTGGCAGGGATGGTTCCTTGTCTCTGTATGCTATTCTGCTGTTTTCTTTCAACAAGGACAGGGTACATGTCAGTGCATAGCCCGCCACTGCTGAGCGTGTTATGTGTGTGTGTTTTTTTCTTAAGCAGAGTGTCCAAAATTAGCCACATAAGAGGCGTTATTTATTTGAATTGAACACTGGTATGCCCAGTCCCCAGTGTCAGTTTAATTAAAGGATACTGTCAGCTTTATATATGATTTTTTTAAGCATCACTTTATAACACTGCCTGTTGCCATCTATGGTCTGATAGTTAGTATAATGTGCCCCAATTTTGAAAGAATTGCAAATTTCTTGTCCTTTTTGTAAAAACCCTAATTAGAGTGACCTACCTCTTTAGGTACTGCCAGACCAAGATGTGTGACCATGTTATCAGTATGGCACGGAGCCACCCATAAACACATGCATTCAAGTGTTGTAACAGAAAGAAATATTAGCAGTCATGCCCAGAGTCCTGGCATCAGATTTCAAATTAATATTTCTTTATGTTACTGTGCTTATTTTCACTTTAAAGTGAGTTTTGTAAGTTAAGGTGACTGCCAGTTTATTGGGAATACTACCATCTCACCTTATTTAAAAAACTGCCATACTTATGCTATGGGATGCTCAGCACCGTACTGATAATATGAACATACATCTCAGTCTAATAGTGGTTAAAGAGGTGGGTTGCTCTTATTAGAATTTTTTTACAGAAGAAGAAATTCACAATTCTGTCATAATCAGGGCACATTATGCTAATTATCAGACCACTGATGGCAACAGGCAGCATTAAAAGGCAATGCTTATAAAATCACAGAAAAAGCTGACAGTGTCCCTTTAAGAATATACTGTAACACCAGGGTACCCACCCTCCGTTCTGGTTCTTTCACCCTTCCCCTCTTTAAGGTTCCCTCAACACCTGTAATTTTAACTTGACAACACCAGGGTACCCACTCCCTGGTGTTGGCATAGACAACCTCCCCCCAGGCCCACCAGGTCTGTGACACTGAGGTGCCCACCTTTGGTGCCCAAAGTATCTTGTTGGCATGGCAGTACCCAATCCCTAGTGTAGGTAGTACCTTAAATAAAGAAAACTATTCAGCAATGTCTTTTCCTTTTTTGTATCCTGAAAAAATGGTCCCTCTTCTGCAGTCACCCCAACTCCCATGACCCCCCACTCAGCACCCACCACTCTACATCCCCCTTACCCTATACTTACCCAGCCTAGGTCCAATGTGGTAATCCTCTCTGGAATGGAAACATGTTTTCAATCTTCAATGGTGGACCAGGCACTGGGGAAAACTAGTAAGTGCCATTTAATTTATTTCAATGCATTTTGAACTTTTCTTCCTAACTTGGTCATTTTTTAAATATTTTTTGCCCATATTTTCAACATGGCCTTTTTGGGACCCCACCTCATGAACAAGGCTGGTGAAATTATTTAAAATCATCTAGAAAGGTGATTTCACTGTTGCTGTGTGAAATTACCTTTCAGGCTGGATTTAATTAAATTCACCGTCCTTGTTCATGAGGTGAGGTCCCAAAAAGGCTGTGTTAAAATTTTGGGAAACAAACATTAACAAGCATTTGTCAATGATGAATGTTGTCTTGCTGGTGTTGGCATTGGTAGTGCAGGAGTTAAGAGAGATGCATAATAGGAATAGCAGTGAAGTATAGAACCGACATCAACTCCATCCCACCCTGTAGAGAGTGACAGGCATTGGAGTGTGCATTTGGGTCGGTGGCCATAACGCACACTCCAGTGCTGCCCTATTTGCAGACAACTCTCTTCCCTGAGGGAGGAAGTTGCCCATCTTCAGGCCTTCTTCCAGTAGGAACCTTCCCCCAGGCCACACTGGACAGTAGGGAGGGAACCTCCACCATCCAGGGAGCACCAGAGCCACCACCACTACCTCAGAGGTTGCAAAGAAAGCACAGCAGTTGGACCACAGTGGGCTCAGGGAGGGTGAGGATGGTGGAACAGAGGCATACCCAGTCAATTATTCCACTACACAATCCATACACCATTCCGGGGAGCATAGCTCCCCTATGGATGCACCTGCAGAGAAGATTGATGACAACTGTCACAAGGGAGGCCCACTGGAAGAAGGAAGAGGACACTACAGGGAAGGGAAGCAGCTCCTGGTGGGGAACTCAATTATTAGGGAGATAGAACTGGGGGGAGCAGGGAAAACTGAAGTAAGGTGCCTGTGTGGTGCCATGGCTTGGAGGGACAGGAAGCGCATCCTCAGGATCATGAGAACAGCTGCAAGGGAGTCTGAGCTGGACGTCATTGTCCACCTAGGGACAAATGACTTGGCTCATCATGAGATTAGAGCAGTGCAGGAGGACATTGTAGAGTTGGGAGGGGCCTACAAGTAGCACACACAGTATCTTCTCAGAGGTGCTTTCCTGTCAATGGCATGGGGAGGCGAGGGTAATTAGCACCATGCAGTTTAATGAATGGTTAAAAAATGGTGTGGAGCACAAGGGTTTGGCTTCATTGGGGACTGGGGTTCCACTCTGAGGACACCAGCCTATACTGGCAGGATAGTCTGCATCTGTCCAGGAAGGGAACAAGTCTTTTGAGCAATCAGTTTAAATGCTTCATTGGCAAGCTTTTAAACTAGTCAAGGAGGGAGGCACTGATAAGCAGCAGGAAAATCCCAGCCTCTCACTACAAAACAGGGTACTAAATGAGAAAAAGACCGAGGTAGAAAGGTCAGTGGGGGATGCTGCAACAGAAGGTAAAGCCATCAAAAAATGGAGAGCAATGAGTACCAATGCCCGTAGTCTGAGTAACAAGCTTCCTGAATTAGTGGCCTTGATGCAGGAGGAACATCTGGATATTGTGGCGTCACAGAAACATGGAACACACAAAACCATGACTAGGACGTAAACATACCAGGATACACTATCTACAGGAGGTACTGGGAGGGTAAAAGAGGAGGAGGAGTAGCTCTTTACATAAGGGAAGGAATAAAAGCAACAGAACAAAAGGGTAAACAGGTAGGAGAAAAAGCACTATGGGTAAATTTGGAGACAGACAATGGCACCACAATCCGCACAGGGGTTATATACAGACCCCCTTCTCTGGGGAAGGAAATGATAGAAAGTATACTTAGAATGGCAGAAAAAGGGGAGATATTGCTGATTCGTGATCTGAATATGCCAGATGTTAACTGGAGTGCAACTGCAGCAGCCACTTCGAAGAGTGGGGTTATTCTAGATGCCCTACAGGGGGTATACCTTAGACAACTAGTATTGGAGCCCACTCGAGAGGGAGCAATCTTAGATCTGGTTCTCTCAAATGCAGATGGAGAGGGGATCACAGATGTAGAGTGGGTAGCCATCTGGGAACTAGTGACCATCGAACAGTATGGTTCACAATAAACACAGCAATTGAGTCAAGCCATACAAAGTCAAAAGTACTGGACTTTAGGAGGGTTGACTTTGACAAAATGGGTGAGTGCCTAAGGAATGCACTAGCAAATGGGCAGGAAGGAGGGGTGGAAGAACAATGGGGAATAATAAAAACTGCCATCACAGAGGTATCGAGCCTTTGTGTGAAGCAAATAAACAAAACAAAACAATGTAAGAAACCACTATGGTTCTCAAAGGAAGTGACAGTGAAGGTTCAAGAGAAAAAGAAAGCATTCAGGAAGTACAAGGAATCGCAGAAGGAGCAGGACAGAGAACTGTATCAGTTAAAGCTAAAGGAGGCTGGGAAGGCAGTCAGAACAGCAAAGGCCCAAACCGAGAAAAGATAGCCAACTCAGTTAATAAGGAGGATAAAACCTTTATAGGTACATCAGGAGCAAGAAAGACCAAGGGAGGGATAGTGAGGCTTAATGGGGGAGGGGGCAGAGGAGACTGTGAAAAGGCAGAGATACTAAACAAATATTTTGCTCAGTATTTACAAATGAAGAGGGGAGGTACCTAAAACAAACAGTAGAAACACTCTGGATACAGAAGTTGATACCAGCCCATTTACAGAAGAAAGGGTTCTGAAAGAACTCTTAAAACTGAAGGTGGACAAAGCAATGGGGCTTGATGGGATTCATCCCAGAATTCTAAAAGAACTAAGGTAGAACTAGTGACACCACTAACTACCCTTTTTAACAAATCATGGGAGGATGGGTGGTACCTGAGGACTGGAGGAGGGCAGATGTGATTCCCCTTCACAAAAGTGGGAGCAAGGCAGAAACAGGAAACTACAGACCTGTTAGTTTAACCTCAGTGATAGGGAAAATGATGGAATCACTTCTGAAGGAAAGAATTGTCGAGTATCTAGAGGCCAGAGGGGCACAGGACCCTAGGTAGCATGGATTCACAGCGGAAAGGTCATGCCAGAAGAATTTGATAGATTTCTTTGACTGGGTGACCAAAGTAGTAGATCAGGGAAGGGCTGTGGACATGGCCTACCTAGACTTTAGCAAGTCATTTGACACAGTCCCACACAAAAGATTAATATTCAAGTTAGCCAACCTGGGAGTGGGTCCCAAGATGATAGCCTGGGTAAAGAATTGGCTGGAGAATAGGACACAGAGAGTAATAGTAAATGGAGTCCACTCAGAAGAAAGGGGGGTTACTAGTGGGGTACCGAGGGTTCAGTATTAGATCATCCTCTTCAATGTCTTTATAATGACATTGCAGAGGGACTGGAAAGAAAAGTATGTCTCTTTGCAGATGACACAAAGATCTGCAACAGAGTTGATGCACAGGGTGGGGTGGAAAGGATTAGACGGGACTTGGCAAGGTTAGAGGAATGGTCAAATGTATGGTAGCTTAGATTCAATGCTAAGAAGTGCAAGGTAATGCACCTGGGAAACAAAAACCCAGGGGAAGAGTACACAATGAGGGGTGAGATACTAACAACAACAAAAATGGAAAGGGACCTGGGATTAGTCATATCAGATGACCTAAAGGTGGGCAAGCAATGTGAGAGGGCAGCAAGGAGGGCTGGGGGGATACTGGGATGCATAGGGAGAGGCATCACCAGTAGGAAACAGGAAGTTATTATCCTCTGTACAGACAGCTGGTGAGACCCATCTGAGTACTGCGTGCAGTTCTAGAGACCCAATCTCCGAAAGACATAGACAGGATGGAAGCTGTCCAGAGGAGGGCAACTAAAATGGTGCAGGGTCTGCACCAGAAGACATATGAAGAGAGACGAAAGGAGCTTAATATGTATAGCCTCGAGGAAAGGAGGGAGAGGGGGGACATGATAGAAACATTCAAGTACCTCAAGGGAATCAACAAAGTACAAGAGGGTAGCATCTTTCAAAAAAGAGGTGTGCAAGAACAAGAGGGCACAAGTTGAAGATAGAGGGGGGGCAGCTCAGAGGTAATTTAAGGAAGTATTTTTTCATAGAGAGGGTTATGGATGCATGTAACGGCCTTCCAGAGAAGGTTGTGGAGTAAAAAACAGTGGTGGAATTCAAGCATGCATGGGACAGTCATAAGGCCATTCTAGGGGGTGGGGGTAGGAAGAAGTAGGCTGCTGGTTAACTAGGATCTGCAGCTTATCCAGTAGGTAGGGAAATGGGCAGACTGGGTGGGCCAAGCGGTCCTTATCTGCCATCAAATTCTATGTTTCTATGTTTCTATTTCACCTCATCCTACCCTGCAGAGTCTGACAAGTGTCATGTTGTGCCTTGGGATCATCTGGCCTTATGCTCACCCCATTTCATAAGTATGTACATTGAGATGGGTGCAGCATAGGAAAATGGGTAGAACTTTGGGGCTGAAGAGTCCAAGGCACACCTTGATGCCTGTCAGTGATTGCAGGGTGGGGGTGGAGGACCAATGGAATGAGCAGTACAGCAGACAATCCAAAGACACACCCCTGTTGCCTGTTAGTATATACAGGGTGGGACGTAATGGTTAGAAACCATAATGCCCTGGGCCTGTGTTGGTATTTGCACTCCAAATTTTAAAATAAGTCCTTTTTGTGACCTTGCCAAATGAAAGCATTTGGGACCTCTGCTCATGAACAGTATCCCTGTGATTTTGTTAATCTGTCTCAGACATTGATTTCCCACATTGACTGTGCCATTCTGCACCACATTAAAATGTCAGCTGCACCATTGATAAGGAGGTGTGAAGAGATGGCAATGTTGAAAATCTGGAGTGAAAATATTAAACATTCTCCAAGTTACGAGTGTGTGTGAAAACTGTGCATTACATGCTCGTAACACTGTCATTTAGTGGAATTATTTCACCAGACTTTTAATATAGCCATTTTGGGACCTCTGCTCATGAACAATGGCACTATGATTATCTTAATCTGCCCCGAACATTGATTTCCCACAGCGACCACGCGATTGTGCGCCACATGTGCAAAACTACATTTCAGGCAGGATGTGACAAATGACAGCTGTACTGTTCATAAGAAGGTGTGCAAAAATGACAGTGTTGAAGATCTGGAGTAAAAATATTACAAATTCTCGAAGTTACGACTGTGCATGGACACTGCACAACATACGCTTGTAACATAGTCATTTTATGGAATTTTTTCACCAAATTTTCAACATAGGCATTTTGGGACCTCTGCTCATGAACAGTGTTGCTGTGATTTTCTTACTCTGTTCTGAACATTGTTTTCCTACAGCGACTGCGCCACTGCACCCCAGATGTGAGAAAACACAGTTCGGGTAGGATGTGGAAAACTAAATCTGTAATGTTCATAAGGAGGAGGAGTGAAAAAATGGCAATGGTGAAAATCTGGAGTACAAATATTAAAAATTATCGAAGTTACGAGCATGCATGGAAACTGCACAATGCACATTTGTAACACTGTCATTTTATGGACGTCTGTCACTTAATTTTCAACGTAGGCATTTTAAGACCTCTGCTCATGAACAGAGTCACTGTGATTTTCTTAATCTGTCCCAAATACTGACTTCCCAAAGCAACTGCGCTATTCTGTGTGGGAAGTGCGAAAACACTGTTCGATCAGGATGTGAAAAATGACAGCTGTACTGTTCATAAGGATGTGTGAAAAAATGCCAGTGTTGAAAATCTGGAGTGAAAATATTACAGATTTGCGAAGTTAAGAGGGAGCATGGAAACTGAACAATGCGTGCTCATAGCACACTCATTTAATGGACGATCATTACCAAATTTTCAACATATGCATTTTAGGACCTCTGTTCATGAACAGAGTCAGTGTGATTTTCTTAATCTGTCCCAAACACTGATTTCCCACAGCGACTGCGCTATTCTGCGCGGGAAGTGCGAAAACACAGTTTGGCCAGGATGTGAAAAATGACAGTTGTACTGTTCATAAAGAGATGTGGAAAAATGCCAATGTTGAAAATCTGGAGTGAAAATATTACAGATTTATGTTAAGCTGCGTGGAAACTGCACAACGACGTCAGAAACAGTATTTTTTTTATTTTTCACCAATTTGCAACATAGATTCTTGAAAGCCCACCTTCACGAACAGTGCCACTATCATTCATTAATCAGTCCCAAAAGGTGATTTTAGCGCACTGACAGCAAAATCACCTTTTGGGACTGAACAAAAGTCATGACAGTGACTGAATTCATGAGGAGGGGTCCCAATAACCCATATTGAAATTTTGGTGCCAAAATTCCCCCAAATGCCCGAGATATGCACCAAAGTTGAAAAAACCCTATTTATGCCATTATACAGCTTACTGGCATTTCTTCAGTTCGCGGTCGGCTTTGAAGAGTACAGACGTGTTTCCAGTCCACCGAAGATCATCGCGCTGGTCTCCCAAGGTAAATATGGGGTGACGGTGTGTGTGGAGGTGGGTACACAGTGGGTGGGTGCAGGTTGGGGGAGGGGGGCCGCAGACAGTGTGGGACCATTTTCTACTTTACAGGGTTAAAAAAAATAATAAACATTGCAGGAAGGGTTTTTCTTTTAACAGGTACATTTGGCATGCTGGGGTGGGCTCCCAGCATGCCACTTGTGTGTTTTGGGGTTGGGGGACTGGAACCGACAGGGATTAGGTACCTCATGGGCAAATAAAAGATGTTGTGGGGGAAGATGCAGCGGGGGACTGGGCACCCCTTCAGCAAACAACTGGCATGAGACATGATGCCGATGGGGATTGGGCTTCCTGTTGGCAAATGAACTCAGAAGGGGGGCATGATGATGCCGACAGGGGGATTGGGCACCCCAACATTGGCTTTTCTGGGGACTGTGCGAGGCAGACGGCACAACCGCCGCCATGTCTGATTGAAATGCTACACCAGGAAAGACACACCCTGCAATGAGGTAGAGCTCTGTCACTGCAGTGGCTAAAATGTTTTAAGTTGGTGACACGCTTTTGCACTGCTGTCATAGACAGCATGCAATCTAATTCATGCCATCGAGCCCAGCCCCAAAAATCCATGGCGCCACTGGCCATAACACGAC
This sequence comes from Neoceratodus forsteri, assembly GCA_016271365.2. NCBI lineage: Eukaryota > Metazoa > Chordata > Ceratodontiformes > Ceratodontidae > Neoceratodus > Neoceratodus forsteri. The sequence continues at coordinate 1,880,801,760 of CM057452.1, forward strand.
CGCACCTCCAAAACCTGCTATTCCAAAGTTACCGCAACATGTTTCTTTAAAATTTCAAATTTCCAACGTAGCCATTTTTTCACACAACATGATGAACATTCCATCTGTCATTTTTCAAATGCTGGCTAAAATGTGTTTTCATACTGGTGGTGCAAAGTGATGTTTCAGTGGGGATATGAAAAAGTTCACATACCAGATTCATGAGGTGGGGTCATAAGATGACTATGATGACAATTTGTGATCAAAATATTAAAAAGCAACAGATGTATTGATGTATGTTGACATTATTCAACAATCTAGCATAGCTTTGGTAATTTTCAGCATTTTGACCCTAAATGTTTAATACAGTCATTTTTTCACACAAACTCATGAACCCAACTGCTGTTTTTCAAATTCTGGCCCAAATGTGATTCAGAAATTGTGGCACGAAATGAAGGTTTGGCCAGTATTTTATAAATGACACCGGTTATGTTCAGAAGTGGGGAGTCATAAAAAGAATACAGTATGTTGAAATCTGGGGGCCAAAATGTCACAAAAAAATTATAAAATAATGCAGGGATATCCGTTGGCCCACTGAGGACCATGATGGCTTCCGGTGCCCGTGACCTAAATTTGGGTGCAAGCTTAGTCAACTGGCTGAATGGTCTGAGGCTGGGACAAAGATGCTTCAGTGTTTAGCACTGGCCCCAGCCTGGGGAGGGACAGAGCAGTATTCTGGCACACACACAGCACCTTGTGGCAGACTAGGGAGTCTTCTCTCATAAGGGGTTGACATGCATGTCGAGGCCTGATGGGCCAATTCACTCTGTCTGGACAAGTAAGGTGGCAAGAAAAATGGCAAAAGTGTACCTGACAGGATGAAGGTCTGGTCACTGCAGGCCCCACACAAACAACAGGTCCCCTTCTGCTGTTAGTCACCCAGCTCATCACCATCCATCTCAGGCACTTATCTTGTACCTTTGGTACCCCCAGATATTCCCATGTGATGGGGATAGGTAGGGGATGGACATCCACTCCACTTAACTGTCAGCCACTTTGCCAATCTGTTGTCCTGTCAGTGTTGCAAGGTGTGCATAAGGAGGTGGCTTCACCCTGCCCTGGTGGAGGTTGATGAGTGGATCAACTTGCCCCCCCACCACCACCCACAGAGGAAAATTGGCCCAGGGATGCTGAATCCTGTCCACATTTCACCAACCTGGCCTCCATGAACAACCCAAGTCTATTCATGCACCCAGGTCACTGCCATGGTACTGGCATCTGCACTACTGACCACATTAAACCTCAAAATAAAACTACATCCCCTTTGTACACTACATAACTGATAGGAATTTGTATTGCTTGTATTGACTCATTTTCCACTTTATGTCTACAGGTCCAATTGTTGTCAGCACCAGTGTTGCAGGACAATGACCACATGTACAGTATTATTTAGGTATTGTTTTGTATAGAGTACCTTGTTTGACCCATTTAGTTACTAAAGAACTACAGATCCTTTGTGACCCTTTTGCCATTCTTATTTTACAGGTACAACTGGATAATGAGCCCTTGATAAAGCTCAAAGCAGGGGAGTGTAACGCTGTTGGGCATTTTTTATCAGGTGGCATATTATTTATATTTATTTTAACAGCATGTGTGCTTGTCATCTAATAAAACTTGTCTTCTTTTGCACAAGACACACTTGTGTTTGGACCTTCTATATATTTTACACTTTGGGAGGGCTGCGAGGTTTTCTTGTTGGGACGACTGGATGATCCCTCAAGCCTCCCACAATCCACGGTACCCAGGAAAGAAATCTTTATTAGTATTAGTGTCTCACTAGTAGTCATAATGCTTCTAGTTGCACCATTACACCTATCACACATCATACAGTGCAGCAGTGTAAATAGTAGTATTAAGATGCTGTTGTCTTCCACTTTCTAGTAGGTTGGTGAAGCAGGGCTAGAAATAACTCCAATATTCTGTTTATTTCAGTTTGTGTAGGTCCCAGATTCTACTATCAGAAAAAGAAGGGAAATTAATTGTAAAAAACTACACTAATGCAGACATTAGGGTTGAAGAATGCAAAGTGCGCTATGTACAGAAGTGAAAAAAGTAGGATTTTGGATCTCCAGACTGTTGACAAATCAGCGGTGAAGCCCTCCTTGGAGTTGTCAATCCTAATGCCAACCCCTACCACCAAGCCCATAGCCACCTGTCCAAAGCACAAGTTACAGCTCCAAGCTACTGCTTCATAGGGATACACTCTTCAAAGGTAGAGAAATGTGGCTCACCACATGTTGCCAACAGAATCTGTCATACCTTTCTTCATGCAGGGACTTGTGGGCCCTACACTAAGAAAAGAGATTGATGGATCATATGGTCCCCATCTGCTGACAACTTCTATGTTTCTATGTATCTGCCCTTGTTTGCTCAAGGGGTGGGGTGGGCATTAGGATTGATAACCTCAATGAAGACTTCACCGGTTATTCGCCAATATTCTGGAGACCTAACACTCTAATGATTTTCATTTCTCTACTTTGTGTGCTTTGCATTCTTTAACCCTAATGTATGCATTAACATAGATTTTTGCAATTATCTATATTTATTACATTTTTTTTGCAATTAACATATATTTGTTATACAGGCACAGTAGCGCTTGTATATTAAGGTTGAGTAAGAACTTTAATGTTAAACCCCAATTTTTGCACCTTGATAACTTTGCCCCATTCAAATGATTTACTTGAAATGTAAAAGGCATACAGATGGCACCAGGATCTCTGGATCCTCAAAATGTTATGGCAGTCAGTTCACTGGGGACAGTTACAGAGGGGCACAAATCCCAAAAATTGAAGAAATGAAGATCTTTCTATTTTCTTACCTATAACTAAAAAATTAGGAGGATTTTAAAACCTGAAACTTGCAGGTTTGATAGAGTTTGGCCCAAGGTGTGTGCTTTTGTGAGTTGCATCTCCCAAACTAAAGTAGTTTTTAATCTATTTACGAAAAGTGTTCAGTTTTTGCACATGCACAGTTAGAAAAATCAGCATTGTAAAGATAACTGAATTTTTATGACTGCATGGCTTTAAGAAAATAGGAACGCAGGAACATTCAGACAAGAGGAGGCACATTGCACCTTAAGCATGTCACTGTTTTTCAACAGGAATAACCCCCGATGCCCATATCTATTAGGTGTTAATCTAGATGTATCTTAATATTGTTGACAGTAACACATTCTACTAGCACTGAGGTTGAACCATTCCAGATTCCCATCATTCTCTGAGAGACCAATGATCTTCTCGTATCAGTCCTAAAATATGTGCCCCTCAATTGAAGTTTATAATCCTTATTGTTCTTTAATTATTTATAAATAAAAAATTAAGGCTTGATTTGCAAAGCACTGCACAAGCATGCCAATGGTTGCTTTTACTGATTGCTGGTGCACCAGGGACCTTGCACCAGATTCTCAATCGGGTAGGGTCCTGGAAGCAAAGTCTTGTGACTTGTGACATCTTTGGCCATGTGCCAAACAGATGGCACATCTGGAGGGTTTGCTGCAAGCTGCAGTTACAATTGGGCAGCCTCTTGGTTGGGTAGAACCCAGCATGTTAATACACTGTGATACACCCCATGAAGTGCATGTCTAGTGGCAGTCAGCACTATGTCCATAGCACTCCCATCATATTTACAATGTATTCAAATATGACTATTGGTATAAGCTACACAGAAATCTAGTAGGTTACATACAAAACATATCATAAACATTCCCTTCATGGTTGCACAGGCTACAGACATTTAAAACATGCCATCATATTGTATTCTGTGAGTATCAGATACAAAGCATGGACCGTACATGTATATACATATGTTCTGTATATATTTAATACTAACATAGACACATACACTACCTGTGCAGTACCAATGTGTTGGGACCTGTGTCCTCCATTATGTACCTCCTATCCTGGGAGAACTATCTGGGTGGTGCATGGACCGTTAGACCAGCACTGACCATGTTTATCATGTCCACTGGTTTCCCCTCATCAACAGCACTACTGGCCTTACCAACAAATTCCATTAAATTAATAGAACATGCCCTCCCCTGCCTAAACCCATACTGTGTTACATCCCCTAATTTATTCTTGTCCATGAATTTAATGCTATCCTTCACTATGGTCTCGAACAGTTTGCACACCACAGAGGATAAGCTCAGAGGCCTGTAATTCAATTCTCACTCTCTTTTTTTGATGGTTGTAGCCATGACATTCTTCCATTCTAACAATGCTTGCCCAAATTCCAATAATGTATTAAAACTTTTTGATAGTAGATCAACTAGTATAAGTTCCAATGTCCTTAACATTGTTGGATGCAAACCATCTGGTCTCTGATTCTTATTCATTTTTATGCTTTGCAAGGGATTTAGTACTTCTGCAATCTCTATTATAAACAGAATGTCACCCTCTGGGATATTTACCACAGCTAATTGGGATTTCTAGGATAGTGACCCAGAAAATCAATTTAGGATGCTTGCAATTTCTCCTTCATTCTCAATTTTCTTCTCATTCTCCACCAGTGGTCTGACTATGCTGTCTCCACCCTTTTTTTCTCTCTCATATAAACTCAAAATATCTTGGGATTATTTTTAGAATGTGGTTCTATATCTAATTATTTATTCTACTTGGCATTTATAATATCTTTATTATAATTCCTTACTTCACCCTTATACCATTCCCAGAGTGGTTGATCACTTGTTGATTTTTCTTTTTAAAATAATCTCCTTTTTTATTTACCAGTGATAAGAGGTTTTTGGACAACCATACAGGTATTTTACCCTTCCTGTTATATTTGGAAACTGCAGGCACAAATGTCTTCAAAAATTGCCACATGCTGTCCGTATCTTTCTCCTCCATCTCATTAATCCATCCCCAAATTTCTATTTGTTTCTTATTGATTTGAAGTTATGCCTACTTTATTATCTTCTTTTCAGTATTCCTTTATTTTGTTTTCCTTTTTAATGCTGGATACCACCATGGAATGTTCACTGTCACCACGTGGTTCACTTACACTACACTTGTGCAAATCCTCACTCAGGATGACAGCCAGTATATTCTTACCCCTGGTTGGAGGTTGTATATGTTGTTCTAAATTGTGATGTACTGTAACAGGCCTCTGGTTAGTTGCCTACCCTGGTTACTTCCCCCTTCTACTGACTCCCAGTCTATGCTAGGAATGCTTAAATCTCCCAGAGTACTTGTTTTGTTTTCCCCATTCGTTTTTTGACAACTTTAAGTAATAATTTGTCAGTGCTTTCTTTCTGGTTTGGTAGCCTGTACTTTAAGCCCGTAACTACATAATTTGAGTTGATATTTCCACTTTAACCCATACTGATGCAGTATCATCCTGCTCCAGCTGTTCCACTTCTTCTGTCCATAGGTAATTAGCTATATACATATCAAACCATTACCTTTTAGGGCCTTTCTTTTTCTTCTAAATATTTTTTAACCTTCTGTTTGTTTGCTCCAGTTATTATTTGCTGTCCACTATGTTTCTGTTATACCTATTACATCAGGCTTTTCCATGTGCAATAATATTGCATACTCTCTAAACTTATTCCTAAGGTGTCTTGGATTCAGCAACAGACATTTCCATTCCTGTTTATTAATTTTACCATTTGAGTAAGCGGTTAACCTCAATAACTGTGTTAACACCTGTTTCTGCTGTGCAATGCTTCCTCCTCCCTATTCCCCTCACTATTCAGTTTAAACATCTCTCCAGACACTGGCACTAGGTCAAGATGCCTTATGCAACAACAGTGTGGTCAAGAAACCATACAGTAAAATTGGCACTGGCAACAACAGCATGAATGGAAAATGCTGAATACAAAAATAACATTGATGGTAGCAGTATAAAAACACACAGAAGTATGCTACTATGGTGAGGAAAGAAAACAGCAACTTGTGTTTTTGTGGGGGCTCTGCCCCCTGCACCACCCAACTGAGGGGGGGGGGGCTACACTCCACGTACCACTCAGTATTTAAAAACAGTATAACCTTGATTATCCGAACCCAATGGGAGACAAGAGATTTGTTTGGATAAGCGAATGGTTCAGATAAGCGAGTTTCAATTAATTTTGCCATTTAAAATTTGTTTTGCACTTTGTGGTCTCAGAGAAAAAAAACAAGACAGATGTTAAACAAAAATTGGTTTTATTTTATAATATTTCATTTTTATTAAATTAGAATAAATGAAAAAAGGTAAAAAAGTATCAAAATCTTGAATTTATTTTGTTTTAAAATATTCAGTGATCTCTTTCTGTTTTGCCACTTCATTTCTTTTTTTTGAAAGCCTTCTGTTTCAATTGGTGTAAGAGAAGTGTGTGCAGGTAGTCACACTCTTGTTGGGTCTCGAGCCAAAGGAAGCAAGTTTCAAATGTTGAAACAGCTTTAGTTGCAGTGGGAATAGCATTCACACTGCCATCCTCAGGATCATCATCCTCTATCAGCCCCTGTTTTGACTGCTTCTCTGATGCTATTGCGATTATGTCTGCATCAGTTAGTTCCTCCTAGCCCTTATCATCCATGTCTGCTTCAATCCACTGTGTGATGTTTTCCTCGGGAATCTGTAACTGGTCTGCCAGCTGAATTACCCCATTCATAGCTTTGTCCTGCTGTGAAACTTCAATTAGCTCTGCTGTGGGTGATAGCACTTGCGATGGGCTCCAGCATTTCTGGATGGTGTCCACTTGTACCTCAGCCCATGATTCTTTTAGGAGGTAGCAAGCATCCTTTATTGTTACTGTTTTAATAACATCAGCAAATGGTATGCTTCCATTTTCCTCACACAGAACATTGCTTAGCAATTTCCCTTTATAGAGCCATTTTAACGTCGGCAGGATTCCTTGGTCGAGGGGTTTAAGTTTGGCAGTAGTGTTCGGTGGTAAAAAAATGCACCGGATGCCAAGGTCGTCTGTGGTCAGCGTTTCTGTGTCTGGATGGGCTCCTGCATTATCCATTAACAGGATGGCTTTTTGTGGGACCCCCAAAGATCTTAAATGGGGTCAAACATTGGGTACAAAGTCAGCAAAGAACCAAGCTTTAAACAGTGCTGCTGTCATCCGTGCAATGGACTGAGCGCGGTAAAGAACAGGCTACTATGAGTCCATATTTATGTGCCTAAAGCTCCACAGTCTGCGTGATTTTCCAATGACCAACAGTTTTAATTTATGACCACCACTTGCATTGCAGCAACAAGAATAGTGAGCCACTCTTTATTTTTCTTGTGTCCTGGAGCGAACTTTTCAGACGAGCTCGCTAATGTTTTATCTGGCAAAAGCTTTCAATAACAACCAGTCTCATCTGCATTATAGATTTGCTCTTGGGTCAGACCTTCATTTTGAATTGTAGTGGCAAGACGATCTCTGTATGGGGCAATTGAGTCATCGGCTGCTGACATGAGCTCCCCAGCAATGGTTAGTTGATGAATCCCATGTCAGGCTTTAAATCGCTGAAGCCAGCCTTCACTCGCTGTAAAGGTATCGTCTTCTTCATTTAAATTACGGTTGAACTGCATAGCTTTGCGCTTCAGGATCGGCCCAGATATCAGAGTGCCTCTTACTCTATTTTGTATGAACCAGATGTACAAAGTCCTGTTCAGCTGCTCGTCCTGGCAAGTCTTCATGGCCTTATGTTGGTCAGCTTAAGATGTGTTTTCTATCATTGCCGCGTATGCCCTTAACTCATCTCTTGCTTTGTGCAGGTCAGAAACAGTGGATTTCCCAAGGCCAAATCACCTTGAAACAACAACGGCTTTCTCCCCACTGTCTAGGCAGTCCAGGATATGAATCTTTTGGAAGATATCGAGAACGCATCTCTTTCTTTTCTTGTTGCCCATTGTTCAGCTCAGCTGCTCAGCAAACAGTGCATTAACTTGCTCAGGTACCTCAAGCTTCTTAAGTACCTGTTGATCACACATTAAATACTGGCAGCTGATCATGGTTAGCTGAACACCTTAAACACTTGAGACACAGCTTCTGTTAGGCGGAGTAAAGCAAATCGGGAGAATGCATGTAGAAAGGTGGGAGACACAATACATGTTCGGTTAATCAGGAGATTCGGTTAAACGGGGGTCGGTTAATCGAGGTTATACTGTAATCAACTCCACAGGGGCGGGTCAATCTCGGGGACAGGGAGAAAGTGTGTGGGGGGAGACTGGATTCAGACATGCAAAAAAAACCACATTTGGGGTGGGGGGAAAAGTGAAAACACAAGATTCGAGAGACCAGGAACAGAACCCTGATATCCCAAGCTGTACTGCCTGAGCTGCTTCTGCCTCTGTCCTCTTCAGTATAGGATCAGCTCAGACAGCCTCCAAACTTTTTCCCTACTTTTCCAATTCATTCCCTCTTCCTCCCTTGCCTTGACAGTGACAGGGGTAGTGGTAACTACCATGCACTACCCTACACCTGTCGCTGTCTAGGCAAACACTGTTTCTGAAGCACCATTTTCAATGCACTGTCCTTGAAATGGCATTCTAACCCAGTAAGCCAGACACTTATTCAGGCAGTCATCCAATAATCTGGCCCATATTTATTCAGATGCAGTTCATCCCCTTTGTAAAGATCAAGCTTATTATAAAATGTGTATCAATAATTTTCAGCAAAATAAAGCCTTCTTTCTTTGCCCATGCTCTAAGCTAATTATTTATTTTCCTAATGACCCTCATTCTACCATTTCTGCTCTAGGTACAGGTAATACTTCTGAAATTATAACTACTTCTTTTCCCTTTTAGATTTGTCCTATGTATTCAAGATCCTACTCAACATCATTAATATCTACATGTTTAACTATAAGACTGATCCCCAGGACTTCTGTGATGTTATCCAGATAATAGCTGCCTGAAACAGAGCTCCAGCCCTCAACCAAAAAATAACTTCCAAAGCATCTACAACAGATCATCTTTAAACCTACTACTACAGAGGCACAAACAAGCATAGATGCAGTCAGGACAAAATAAATATGCAGATGTATGTATGGATGATTGCACTCCAGACTTGAAACAAAGAAACATAGAATTTGATGGCAGATAAGGACCACTTGGCCCACCCAGTCTGCCCATTTCCCTACCTAATGGATAAGCTGCGGATCCTAGCTAACCAACAGCCTACTTCTTCCAAACTCCACCCTCTAGAATTGCCTTTTGTCTGTCCCATGCATTCTTGAATTCCACCACTGTTTTTGACTCCACAACCTCCTCAGGAAGGCTGTTCCATGCATCCACAACCCTCTCCAGGAAAAAATACTTCCTCACATCACCTCTGAGCCATCCCCCTCTAGCTTCAAATTGTGCCCCCTTGTTCTTACACACCTCTTTTTCTGAAAGATGCTACCCTCACGGACTTTGTTGATTCCCTTGAGGTATTTGAAAGTTTCAATCATGTCCCCCCCCCATCTCTCCTCGAGGCTATACATATTAAGATCCTTAAAGTCTCACTTGATATGTCTTCTGGTGCAGACCCTGCACCATTTTAGTTGCCCTCCTCTGGACTGCCTCCATCCCATCTATGTCTTTGTGGAGATTGGGTCTCCTGAACTGGACACAGTACTCCAGATGAGGTCTCACCAGCTGTCTGTACAGAGGGATAACAACTTCCTGTTTTCTACTGGTGATGCCTCTCCCTATGCATTCCAGTATCCCACCAGCCCTACTTACTGCCTTCTCGCATTGCTTGCTCACCTTTAGATCATCTAATACGACTACCCCCAGGCTCCTTTCCATTTTTGTTGTTGTTAGTATCTCACTCCCCCATTGTGTACTCTTCCCCTGGGTTTTTGTTTCCCAGGTGCATTACTTTGCACTTCTTAGCATTGAATCTAAGCTGCCATACATTTGACCATTCCCCCAACCTTGTCAAGTCCCTTCTCATCCTTTCCACCCCACCTTGTGTATCAACTCTGTTGAAGATCTTTGTGTCATCTGCAAAGAGACATGCTTTTCCTTCCAGTCCTTCTGCAATGTTGCTTATAAAGACATTAAAGAGGACCAGTCCTAGTACTGAACCCTGCAGTACCCCACTAGTAACCTCCCTTTCTTCAGAGTGGACTCCGTTTACTATTACCCTCTGTGTCCTATTCTCCAGCCAATTCTTTACCCAGGCTACCATCTTGGGACCCACTCCCAGGCTAGCCAACTTGTATATTAATCTTTTGTGTGGGACTGTGTCAAATGCCTTGCTAAAGTCTAGGTAGGCCATGTCTACAGCCCCTCCCTGATCTACAACTTTGGTCACCCAGTCAAAGAAATCTATTAGATTCATCTGACATGACCTTCCCTCTGTGAATCCATGCTGCCTTGGGTCCTGCACTCCTCTGGCCTCTAGGTACTCAACAATTCTTTCCTTCAGAAGTGATTCCATAATTTTCCCAATCACTGAGGTTAAACTAACAGGTCTGTACTTTCCTGCTTCTGCCCTGCTCCCACTTTTGTGAAGTGGAATAACATCTGCCCTCCTCCAGTCTTCAGGTACTACCCCATCCTCCAATGATTTATTAAAGAGGGTAGTCAGTGGTGTCACTAGTTCTACCCTTAGTTCTTTTAGAATTCTGGTATGAATCCCACCAGGCCCCATTGCTTTGTCCACCTTCAGTTTTAAGAGTTCTTTCAGAACCTTTCTTCTATGAAAGGGCTGGTATCAACCCCTGTATCCAGCATGTTTCCATTATTTGGTTTAGGTACCTCCCCCTCTTTATTTGTGAATACTGAGCAAATGTATTTGTTTAGTTTCTCTGCCTTTTCATAGTCACCCTCTGCCCACCCCTCCCCTTTATTAAGCCTCACTATCCCTCCCTTGGTCTTCCTTCACTAATTCAAGTGGAACAATTTCTTTACTGTGTTAGGATGGTACTTACAAAGTGCTATGCGTATCCATAACCATATCAATAAAACAAATAAAGTGCACAAATGCTAAACAATTCAAGCTCCCGCACTGTGGCAAAACCTCTGCACTTCAGGGACTCAAACCTGTTCATCAAGAGACTTGACACCTAGTGGGAGGCTAAAAAGCAAAAACCACCCAGACCGAATGGTATCCCGGTGGATATTATGATAAGTGATATTGATCTATGGATGCCACTCTTAAAAAAGCTATTTGATTATATAGGCAAAACAGGAGAGATAATACTAACCTGGAAAGAGAATATAGTGATTCCGATTTTGAAGAAAGGCAATAAAAGCAATCCAAAAGATTATAGACCAACTAGCTTGTTAGATAATTCCCAGAATATGTTTACAAAAGTATTACAGAAAAGAATTGTGCAATGGGTAATAGAACATAAAGTGATTGATGAGGCACAGGCAGGTTTTATGGAAGGACACTCAACAATTGATCAATGCTATGTTCTGGCACATTTAATTAACAAACATATTAATATAAAAAAACAAAAGTTGTGTTGTGTGTTTGTAGATTTAAGAGCGGCCTTCGATAAAGTAAGAAGGGATAAACTGTGGACAACATTAGAGGATGGAACAAGCTTTGATTAATTTGATAATAAAACTTTACACAGAAAATGTAACAAGTACAAGATACAACAAAGGAGACAACACTGAGAAATTTAATACCATTATGGGCTTAAGGCAAGGGCATGTACATTCATCAGTTTTGTTCAATTTATACCTAAACGCAACACTATTGGAATTATATGATCAAGAGCTTCACATGACAAAAATAGGTGGAAGGTATTGCCACTATTTGATATTTGTCAATGACATAGTTTTAATCTCAACAAGCTATTTGGGAATTAAAAGTGTAAAAAAAATTGTGATGGGATGCCAAAAAGCAGCATTAGAAATAAATTATAGAAAAACTAAATATGCGGTCTGTAATAGAACATGAACAGCAGGAGAGAAAGATTTAAAGCTTAAATTTGAGACTAATATCGAGAATGTACAGATTTTTTGTTATTTAGGGATCATTTTTTCATTAACTTAAAATGGAATGAACACAATAAATATATAATCAATAAAGCCAAGAAATGTTTACCCTCGTTGGAAAGATTTACTAATCAGTATGGGGAACAGTCTATAAATGTTTTTCTGGGAGTTTTGATTGCTAAATTAAGAAGCCAAATACTGTACAGGGCTGAGATTTGGGGAGGAAGGGAAACTAAGGGTCTGGAGGTAATAATGAATACATTTTATAAGCAAATTTTGGGTTTACCATCAGGGGCTTCATCTTCATCTTCATTAACCAGGTTGGAATCGGGACAACTGCCAGTAAGATATCTTATTGAACAGAGACTAGCAGTATATTGGTTAAAAGTTTTTGTTATGAACGAACAAAGATTACCTAGTATGTGTTTAGAAGAAGTTACAACATACATGGATTTGGGGTTTAATTGCCCTGGATAGCTCACCCTAAAACATGTTATTAGACCTTATTGCCATCTGGATAGCTTGGCAACCAGTCTTGTTACACCTTTCAGAAAGTTACAAATCTATATAAAAAGTAGAATTGGAGACATTTTTATTCAATTAGAAATAGAGACAAGTCATAAGTCAAAAATTAGTAACTGGTTGGCTTACAATAAAAACAGAAATCTGGCCCTGGAGACATATTCGACTGTGTTAAAATATTCTAAAAAATGGAAATGTGTAACCAGATTTAGGTTTGCATATTTTGATTCACAGAATCTAAGAGGAATCTATGCTAAGCAGAAGAAAGGTACACGTGGATGTAAAATGGGATTGGATGATCTTCTTCATATTCTGATACTATAGCCATTGTATATTTTGAATGTAATCTTGGGAATATCCTAGCTAATATGGATATGGTTTCCAGATATCAAATGAACAGTATATTGAAAAGTATAGAGGGAGACCATCTAAATAAATTGCCCCAGTTTTTCTATAATGTAGAAAAGAAAAAAAAACATATTGTTAGAGCACAAGCTGACAATAAATGATTTGGTAAAAAATTATGAATCCGGGTATCCTGGCACTAAGAAGGTAGAACTGATGGGGGTGATTAACTTAAAATTATTTAAAGAGAGTGAGGGTAAGGAAATAGTGAAGGACATGTTTAATAGGACAACTTAAACTAATTGTCATGAGTCAAATATAATGTGCAATAAGATTAAGTGATGGAAAATTATTGATTATAGTGCTGATTATTGTAATAAGTATATACTTACAAGGATTATTTATTGGCTGTTAATATACATTTATCCCAGTGTGAATTGAGTTGTATTTTTTAAATTGTGATGACAATACTGTTTGGCACACAATAAAATCTTTGAACACTTGAACCCTTGTGTTCTTATATGATTTTACAACCAGGTGCAATTAATCACAGTTTCATGTTACATCATCACATGTGCAAATGTGCAGTAGAAAGTACAGGTTTTAGGAAGCCCACATTGGGAAATAGTGTTCTGCATGCTCGCAGTTCACACCCAAGGCATGTGATTGAAAATTTACCTTATGGACAACTTGTAAGGTTAAAAAGTAATAGTACCACTAATCAGGAATTTATTAACTCAAAACATGAATTATTCCAAAGACTGAGGGAACGTGGTTATGAGGAACATGTTTTACATAAGGCATTAATGAAAGTAGATCAGGTTGTGAGAAATGAACTCTTACAATATAGGGTCTCTGAAACATGTAATGAGCAAATATCATTTGTGTCTACTTAGGGGCCAATAGTAATGAATATTAGAGTAACCATAATGAAACATTGGAATGTGCTAGGCCTAGACTGAGACCAAAAAAATACAGGAAAATGGTCCTTTGATAACTTTTAGGAGAGGTAAACAGTTGGATTTATTAACACAAAGTGAGTTCAAGAAAAACAGAGACAAAAGCATGTGGTTAGGCAACAAGTCTCTTGGTTTTTTTCCCTGCAAACATTGTATAACATGTAAGGATGCAGTACAGGGTAAGGTATTTGAAAATCCTGGACCCCTGGGTGTAAAACAAGTGAAAATTAATGAATTCATTACTTGTAATATGGAATTTGTAGTTTATGCCCTTTGGTGTGGCTGTGGTAATGTTTACTTTGGTCAAACAATAAGAATGGTAAAGGAACATATAAAAGAACATTTTAGAGCTATATGTAGACACAACATTTCGTATCCAGTGGCCAGGCATTTAGATGGAGTTGAAGACTTTAAGAAACACAATATTAGATACATGGGTATGGATCATGTCCCATTTAAAAAACATGGGGGAGATTGAAATATAATTTTGAATAAGAAAGAGTCAGCCTGGATTTTCAATTTGTGAACCATGCCTATTGGTTTCAATGACTATACAGATTGGAAACCATTTTTATATTAAATTTGTACCCCTGACCTTATTCTTTATAGTAGGTCATACCCTTTACATCTCTATTTCCTGAATCTTTTTTCCCTTGTCTGCCCCCTCTTCTGTTCCCTCCTTGCTATATATAGAGAGACATTTTTTTTCTGTTTATCCCTCTAGACATACCTCCCTTTATAAATTTTCCCTCGAGGGAACATTCTGTAAAATGAGCCATGAACAGGTTGCAGTGTGCCAAGAAATATGTTTATTTGAGGGGTGGGTTGACAGACATTCAAATAGATGAAACATTTTTATTTCAGAATTATAAAGTATTATGTTTTTATAAGTAAGGGAATGCACTATTTTTGTTTAATTGTGATTCTTCCACTTGTCCCTACAGTGGGGCAGGCCACAGGGTAATTCACCTTGAAATGATGTCAGTATATATTTTGTACTGTCTACAGGCCTGTAATGAGAGCAGGGAATGGTGGAAAGACCACATGATAAGCAACACAATTGCACATGTGATGATGTAACATGAAACTATAATTAATTGCACTTGGTTATAAAATCATATATGAACACAAAGGGGCACTAGGTGTCAGACCTCCTGATGAAGGGTTTGAGACCCCAAAGTGCAGAGGTTTTGCTGCAGTGTGTGAGTGTGAATTTTTTAGCATCTGTGCAGTTTATTTGTTTTACTAATATGGTTATGGATATGCATAATACTTTGTAAGTACCATCCTAATACAGTAAAGAAATCTTTCCTCTTGAATTTAAAGTCTGGAGTGCAATTGTTTTCCATTGGTGACTGTTTATATATTTTTCTGCACCTTCTCTAGCTCATGAGCTCTGTCTTCTACTACAAGGAGTATGGATGGATAATGATGGATCAGTGGCTGATCTCTTGGACTTAGCCAATTTGGAACTCTCTCTCTCTCTCTCTCTCTCGTGGCTCAAGCCTCCACATTGGCAGATCCAAAAAGTGGAAAAAAACAATATACTCAAAAACTAGATTTAATTCTTACTGAGCTCAAAGCTTTCCAAGCTGAATTTGCAGACGTTAAAACATCCTTATCTACAATTAGAGGTGACACTGATACCTTAGAAGCCTGAGTTACAGCATTGGAAAATATTATAGAAACTCAGACAGACTGTGTGAAACAGCTGATACTACATTATTAAAATTAGCAGAAACACAAAAAGAAATTGGAGAATGCCAAGAGGATGCAGAAAATAGATCCTGTTGAAATAATATTAGGCTGTATGGTGCCCCTGAGGACTCTGAAAGTCCTGATAAGCTTGAGTTCATAGATGCCTTCTTATACACCACCTTAAACTTGGACACAGCTTTGTTGCTAGAGATTGAACATGCATATAGGGTGTTGAGCCCAAAACCATGATCCCTTACAGCTCGCCTTCACTCTATCTTGATTTGTTTTTTGAATTACCACTCCAAAGATGGCCCAATTCAGGTAAACAATACCTTAATACATGATCCCTTGGATATGGCTGACTCTACAGATTGTCATATTACTACTCCTGTGTCTAATGTTCATGCAAAACTAACCATGCTTAAAGGGAAAATCAGTGTATCACCGGATGATGTGCCTGGTTATCTTTCATATTTACTGGCTGATAGTTTGTCCTTGCCTCTCAAATTACTTTATGAACATTGTGTAAATCATTACTTTGTTCCTGAAATTTGGAAAACTGCTTATGTTGTACCAATTTATAAAAAAGGCCCAAGGAATAACTGGGATAATTATAGACCCATCAGCTTAACCTCCGCTATGTGTAAAGTACTGAAAGGTTTAAGGATCTATTTCCCCCACCCTACCTAAATCTGACACCGAACAACATGACTTCAAAAAGGGTCATAGTTGTTTGACCAATCTTTTATGTTTCTATGAAGATGTCAACTTACAACTTGACAATAGACTTCCCTATGATGTGCTCTGTCTTGACTTCAGTAAGGCTTTTGACCTTCTCCCTCATTGGGCATTGTTGCATAAACTTTATTCATACGACATCAACCACAATTTTGTATAATGGATAGCCAATTGGTTGACTGATAGAATGCAGTGAGTTCTAATTAATGGACAGCATTCTAACATTTGGGCTGTCACCAGCGGGGCACCACAGGGTTCTGTCTTGGGCCCCTGCCTATTTCAGCTATTTATGGCTGACACTACAAGATATCGCTGTTCCAATACTATTAAATAAATGGATGACTTCAAAATTGGTGGACTATGTTCCAATTTGGATCAAATAAATGCCTCCAAAATGACTTGGACCTAGTGTCTAAAAGGATTACTACATGGGGTATGAAAGTGAACCATAATAAGTGCAGGATTATGCACTTTGGGAATAATAATCCCTATCATGCTTATACATTTGACAACAGAGAGTTAATCAGTACTGACATTGAGAAGGACTTGGAGGTCCCGGTATTTGAGGATTTCCTCCCTAACTCTCAGATTAATGAGGTAATTCTTAGGGTGAATCGGATTATTTGGTCCATAAAGAGGAGCATTAGGTCTAGGGACAGCAAAATTCTTGTGCCCCTTTATAGAGTTTACAAACGCCCCCATTTAGATTTTTCTTCCCAGTTATGGTGTCCTTATAAGAAGCAGAACATTATGTTACTGGAAAGGGTACAAAGATGATACACAAAAAATGGTGAGAAGTTTAAGAAATATCTCATATGAAACCAGACTTGGTTCTCTGAATTTGATGTCTCTTTCTACCAGACGCTTGAGAGGGGATCTTCTTTTGTTGTATGACATTATGAACAATCTCTATTTATTGACCAGTTTAGGGTTTAAGTTTAGGGACAACATTTATGAGTTCAGTGGTCACCCTATCCAGTTACAATCAAGGAGATTTAATTGTTTGCCTTGTAAATTTTTTTGTACATTACGCATTATCAAGCCCTGTAATGTGTTAACCCTGGAGGTGATCATTAGTAGTTCCAAGGCAATGTTTAAGTCCTGGTTTGATAAATTAATCCTTTCTGGCTCTTGCCCTTGTCATTATTAGTAAATAGAAACAACTATGGGACTCACGGCTCCCTAGCTCCTATCAGTTCTTAGTATGAATCTTAGTATTCTTAAAAAAGATTGAGCAAGAAACAGGTATTTTATCAAGTGACTTTAGTTTTCTTTGAAAATGATTTTGCTCCTTTAACCATGAGACTCAGAAGGGAGTACATCCCACTGTTCCCTACACTGCACCAAAATAAATGAAAGTTCTGCACCCCATATCCTGTAAAACTTACCATACAATATCCAGAATGGTAGAAACTGTATACCTCGGCAGCAGAGATGACCTGAGATCTGGAAGAGTGACATATCTTCACATAATCCCATAAACCACTTCCACAGTACTCGCAGAAAAGATGCACACCAACACCGGTTATTGCCTGCAATGACTTTAAAACAACATGCCCAGGAGACTTTGACACAGATCACAGCTCATCTCAGGAACATACAGGGCACCTGAAGATAGTGCTTCTTCAATGGCCTTCCCATGTACTGTGAGTAATGGAGTAGTGGGGGTGGGAATTTTCTCTTGGTGGGGCCTCTGATGCCAGCAGCACACCATTTGACATCCCTCCTGGTGAGCCTCATTTCTTGACCCTTCATCTGTTGGTTGCTGGGAGACAAAACTACAGTCTAATGCCTCATATCATTAATGGTGCAGCCCACACTATCATGGGCACTAACCAGCAAGCTTAATTATGGTGGACAGAGGGGAGCCCTGCAGCTATGGCACCTTACCATGGCTCTCACTCTTTCCAGCCTTTTTGTTAAACACTTTGTGGCACAAGCCAGCACACAGTAGCACATTTAGCCAGCTGCTATATTTGCCTGTTTAATTAAACTACAGTCTGATCTCCTTCTCTCCCCAGACACTCGAGGGATGAAGTGCAAAGTCAATGCAGGAAACATAGCTCTTCCCTTTTCCTCACTGTTGGCTTCTAACTAAACATTTTGAAACCCTATCTAGACAAATAGAGATGGTGCAGTGCTGGGGTGGCACCCCACTGTACTCGGGGGCACTTCTCCCCTCTACTATGCAAAAAGTGGTTTGATACCCATTACCCCATCTCACTCTCAAGATTAGCACAAAACAAACACGCAACTACAAGGAGGCCAAATTCATTCAGTAAAAGACAGGTCTCAAATAGCAACTAGCATATCTATGAGACAGAAACCAAGATAGGCAATACATAATTTTTTCTTTTTTCTTTAGACCTGCAATAGTAACTCAGGCACAGTATAATAATTTTCTATAACAATCCTACTTCTTATACCAGCATCAATGAAAACACTGAACTAAACCCTGGGGCTATGAACTGGTTTGTAAGACATTAAATTGAAAGTCTGTATGATACACTGTGTATTATTATCCTTTATAGTAACAGAATAATGGGAGAAAGAGTAGAGAAAAACAATAGGCTATCACTCATTGGCAGGGGCACTGGAAAACTGCACCTGCAATTTTTTTCAAGAATCCACAATTTTCATCATTCCCTGCAAAAACTGACATGTTCCATAATTTCTTGCAATTTCAATTTTTGAGTCTTTACTTTGAAAGTATTAACATTTTCAATAAAATACTCCCAAATATATTGTCAATTTTGCAAGCAGACTTGGGTTTTGCCCAAACAATGCAGTGCAAAGTGGGGGAAGGGTTTTATGTGACACTGCTTTCTTTTGAATCCTTGTCTTGTTTGGTTTCAAACTCTGCTGGCCAAACATAAGTACACTTAAACAGTTAACATTTGGTTTGTGTTGAAGCAGTGTATAGGCAAGCTTGTTGTTGCTGCAGAGACTGAAACAGCAGATGGGAGAAAAGGTGCAAATTATCCCATTCACCTTAATGGGGTGCTGAGTACAAAACCCTCTTTGTAAATCTTAGGGCAGGTTTTTCCTTATGAGCATACGTACTTTGATTTAGACTAGTTTGATTCAAACAGCTGAGGATTTTGGATGGCCCTCCTGATTATAAACTTGAATAAGTTAGTTGGTAACAGTGATCTCACTCCTGGTAGCCTAGAAATGAGATGCTCACATACAAAGACTACAAAAAAAAACAGATTAAAATCTGATAATAAGCTTTTAAAACACATAAATTGCATCTGAACATTTATCTTTAACTAAACAAAACCATTACAGCCAGAGTAAAACAAAGGTAAATTACAGGGTACCCTGACTACTGTATGATGTAGTAAAATATATTGGTCTTGTTTTTTTATATTCTTTGGTAACTTGGTAAGGCCCATTAGGCACAAGTGCTATTTTCCGGGGCAACACAAGGGCACTGGGGAGGTTAAGCAGCTTGTTCAGAGTCACACAGTATGCAAGTGGAGGTTGTGTGAATCAAATCCAGATCTGCTAGATGTACTCTGCTCATTCACAGTTTGTTACTCTAACCTCTAGGCTATACTGCTAGCCCCAGATTTAATGTTTTAATGTGTGATTTCAGTACCGACAGTGCAAATTATGAATATTAAACACTTTGACATTTTACTAAAACTCAATTATTCACCACTCTATCTGCTTATTTTTTCTTGCACCAAAGTGGGTGAACAGTTGACAGAGCACTGCAAACAGCTGTTGATCAGGATTCATTATTCTACATCCAGCAACAGAAATCATGTTTATTCTGGATTCATTTAATATCGATATGCTGTGGCTCACTAAATAAAACATATTTAGCATTGTATGAGGCAGACATTTTTAAATTGTGGAAGATAGGCAACACATTTATCAGTTTAGTATTAATTTAAGGAACATTAGCCTTTCTTTATGTTTAAAATATATTCAAGTGGCAGTGTATTCATTTAGCAGTTTATGCTGACTAATATATGCTGCAGAAAACTCAACTCAACTCAGCTTTATTTATAAAAAGCACAATTCAAGACATCAAAACACTTGTACAGTTATTAAAAATACAGCAGTTAAAATCTCAATAAATAGTAAAATAAATAACCATCTCAACAGATCATTCAAATTCTGGAAAAGCAGGAGCGTAAAAATAAGTTTTTATTTCATATTTAAAACAATAAAAGATTTATTGTGAAACAATCAGAGTCTATAATAGAACTCCCACAATTTCCCTGCAATTTTTGCAAAAGTCTCCCCAATTTTGGGTAACTTTTTCCACAATTTTCCAGTGACCCTGCTCACTGGACAGCATTTTTTATAAACTGATAAGTCCGTGTAATAACCTGACTTTTGATCAGTAAATGCATTTACTTTATATAACAGTTGGGGACTGACCTTGCGAGAAAGGCAAGCCAGAACCCTGGAATTACCAATTTATTAGCCTGCCCCTTCTCTCCCTCCCTCCCCCTCTTTTGTTTATTACCCTTTTCTTATTTTACTTTACCCAGTCTTTAAGAGGTTAAGCAGACCTCCTGAGAGCCAAATCCTTAGCAATATTAGATTTCTCTCAGGGCAGCATCCTTGGCTGCTGTCACTATGGGTGATTTCCTATACACCCCCTACCCTGGAAGCCCACACCCTTGCCTTCTGCCACTGGTGGAGTAGTAAAGTGTTAGACCCAGCCTGAACAGTGGCTCTTTAGTTATAGCCCCGGTTGGCCAGCATTTTGGGAGCCCCATGTTGTGCCACTGAGGTTAACAAGGTTATTATTGTTGTTGTTATTGTTTAGCCTAGTTATAAATTTTAGGATATACTCCATTATCTCTTCAGTATTTTTCTTGTAGAGTACTGTGGTCATCATGCTCTTTTCCCCAATATTTCACAATACCTGTACATGTAGTTTTATCATAATGAGTGCTACTCTTGATTACTATTTTTGAAAGTTCTACAAAGATTGATGCACTAAGGAGAGAAACAGAAACATAGAAACATAGAATCTGATGGCATATAAGGACTGCTTTGCCCACTTAATCTGCCAATTTCCCTACCTAACGGATAAGCCGCAGATCCTAGTTATCCAATAGCCTACTTCCTCCTACCCCCCCACTAGAACTGCCTTATGTCTGTCCCATGCATTATTGAATTCCCCAACTGTTTTTGACTCTACAGTCTCCTCAGGAAGGCAGTTCCATGCATCTAGAACCCTCTCTGTGAAGAAATATTTCCTTACATTACCTCTGAGCTGTCCCCCCTCTATCTTCAAATTGTGCCCCCTTGTTCTTGAATACAGGAATGATACCATCACACTCACAGAATGCAATATTCTTTGGGTGGGGGAGACTTCTTACTTAATTTTGTTAAGTTACATCAGATTTTAAAATTATTTCACATAATGTGACTCGACTGTCCAGCTGGGTTTAACATTATAAGAGACTCAAGGCATTGAAAAAATTACACCCAAATTTTTTGTTCTTGCAAGAAACACATCTGAGAAGTATGAAACACCACAAATTACTCAGATTTGGATATAAACATATTATAGAATCTGCCTGTAAAAAGTGCAAACACAGATGTGTGACTATTTTAATTTCTAAACATTTCCTGTTCCATTGATTCTATCTACACAGACCATGAAGGTAGACTGGCTATCATAATGGGGACCCTGAATGACCAGTCCCTAATGGTATGCATGCTATATGTTCTTACAGATAGTGACACATCTTTCATTCAACAACTCATTGATGTGATCCTTGCCCACTAGTATGGAACATTACTCCTTAGAAGGGACTTCAATTGTTTGCTAAATTCCTCCTTAGATATCTCCAGTGTTTAATTAAGGACATAGGTCTCATAGATGTATGATATCATCTCCATCCTATGACCAGCCAGTTTACTTTATATTCTCATCCACGTAAACACTGTTCAAGGCTTGACTATTTTTGCATTAGTGCAGAACATTTAGAGTGGGTTACAAAAGCAGATATAGACACAATTTCCCTATCTGATCATTTCCCTATAGCATTACATTTGGCCATACCAGCAAAGATGAAACAAACATTATGGCGCTTCAACCCTTCGCTAATATGAGATCCTGAATTCAAGCAATTTTTATAAGACAAATCTCTGGCGTAATAAAAGACAATGATTCAGATCAAGTAACTCTACAGTCATTGAGGGTCAAGAAAAAAAGTTTCTGGCACACACAAACTTCTTCAGAGGGATGCACAAACAGTTCAGAGGCAAATCCTTAGTTTCATTATTTATTGCACCCAAGACAACCTCGTCCAGCCTGACATGTTTCATATTTCCATAAATCCTTTCTCAAAGGCCTGACAACAACAGCTTGTTGAAAAGAAAGATTTGAGAAAGGATTTATGGAAATCTGAAGCAAAGCACCTCAGGGAGAGGGAGAGGAAGTGCATTGCAACCTTCTATGATTACAACAAATATTCTAAAGAATTGGTACTCATTTCTAGCTCAAAAAGAAAATTAATTAGGAACAAAATGGGTAGCGATACCAGTATTGGACCCAACTCTTCTCCCAGCATGGTGGGATCCTAGATTGAAGATTTGGATCAGACAAGGTCTAATGCCTATTTTCAGTTTTATCAATATAATACACTTAAACCATTTATACAACTACAAGAGGAATTTAACCTCCAAAAACTTGACTTATATAGGTTATTTCAAAGTGAGCCTATTTACAACAATGCTTGGGATTACAGGAAGGCCTCTGAGCCATCTCCCCAGTTTTCACCTTTATAATTCAATTAATGGAAGAGACACCCCATCCCATTTTATATCCAGATGTTATCAAGCATTGCAGACTAGTCCTACCACTACAATGGAACCTATACAGTTTAACTGGGAGGCAGAATTAAGCTTATCACTCACAGACACAATGTGAACCAGAATATGACAAAGACAGCATAAGCATACTAACTCATATATATAGAAAGAACTCAGATGAACGATTGACAGCAGATACTGCACTTCCGTACTCTGCAGGTAACTGCTAAATATCATGTAACACATGATATGTCTCCTGCTGGAGCAAATGAGGTTTCAAAATTGCTACACATACACATATTATCTGGACATGTCCAGTTCTCACCAACTTTTGGAAAGGGGTGGAGGCCACCCTGCAAGCCATCATCCCAGATATAGGTCCCTTAACACCAGAGATGGTCCTTCTTTTACAGTATCCCTTTCATCTCAAACATAAACATCACCTATATATCATGTGAATATGATAACAAGTCAAAACAGTGAAGAAATAATGGTGGCAAATACAGCAATGGCAAATCGGCAAGAGTCAGTATGGTGACCGCAGTTTATGGTGACGTTTGCTTACTTTCTCCCTGAGGTGCTATGACCTCAGAGTTAGATATGTTAGTAAGGGGGGTGCAGGGGTCAGAACTCCCTGCAATGGGGGGTGCAGGGGGCAAAGCCTCTGCAAAAAGCAAATGTCATCATAACTGTGGTCTCCATACATTCTGATCACCATTTTGACTCTCACCGATGTGCCATTGCCATAATTGTCATCGCTGTTATTTCTTCACCGTTTTGACATGGAGCCATGGCTATTACTAAATTATGGTTACAACACTATCCCCCCCCCACACACATACACACACACAAATTAACCAATGGTAAGACATTGTTTTTGATATTTATAAATTGGAAAGAATTATGACATAATTACAAAAAATCCTATTTACCCTGGTTCTATGTCATAATGGAGATTGCAGAAAGGAACTGTCATTATGGCGAGGGTACATCGCCGAAAATTAATTTCAGTGAGGTACATCCCTGGCACACAGGGAAACAGTGCCGGGGACTTACAATTTCAGTGGTAATACAGGAGGCTATGCCTCTCACCCCCCCCCCCACTAAAGGATTCTTAACTCCAGGAGGTGCATGTCAGGGGTGTGCAAATTCTGGTGGAAATAAATTCTGGGCCTGGTGCACAAAAATGTAGGTGTGCCCCGACCTGAACCCTGAACCCTTGCAGCTTTAGGCTGCCACCCACCCACCACACTACAGAGCCAGCTAGGCAGCCCCATGCCAACCACACCAGGCCAATCCTCCCTCCCTCCCTTCCATCATGCTCGCTCCCCCACCAGGTACATATACAAATAGTGATGTCCTGTCACTATATGCGTAAGCCTCCCCCATCCTGTCACCTTCCTCACACCCTTGTCTTGTCCTTCTTGCACCACAAGTGGGTCACCATTTTGGTATGTGCCCACTTGCAGCTAGCCCACATCACAGGATACCCCCTGCCCTACAAAATAGATGGAATATGTGGCTTCTTTATATCATGAACCTTAGATCAGAGGTAGTTGTACTGTAAATGAAGAGTATCTGTATTACATAGTACTTATGCTAAACCTTGCAATGGACCATACTGGACAGACCCTTTCTTCTCTTTCCCCTCTACAAAAGGTTTTCTATGATAACATATCATCTCCTGTACTCCTACATTCCCTCATTTCCAAATCTCATTGTTTAGGATCTGTAATGACATTATAGTTTTCAAATTTAAGTGCACCTGTATGTGACAGACAATGGCAATAGTATGATGTAACTGTGATGTACCACCACAAATAATTAAAGCAAAGTGTTATAAAAAGGACTATACCCCAATCCCTTTACTAATCCATCTAAGTTGTTGTTTATATGACAGACTTTTGCTCCTGGTAGGCAGCTTGCTGTGGTCTTATCTTTTCCTCCTTTACAAATAGTTACGTCTGTATATCTTAATATGGAATCTCATGTAACTATAATTTCTGGGTCCAAGTTTCCACTGCTCTCTACCTGTTAATTTGTTTTTGTCCCTGAAACTCCATTACAGGTTGAAATCTGTTGTCCAACTCAAAAAGTTTATGTACTTCCACTCTTCTTCCCTTTCCCTGCATCCCCTTCCCCCCGCCATTGTCTAGGATGGTAGTTCTTCAGGCTCTTCATTGCTATCATCATCAATTATGTCTCTTATTCTTTTTTCACCCATGCCTTCACTGATTTTATCATGGCCATTTTCCTCAGCAATTTCAACATCATATTGTGTGCCCACTTCTTTAAATATACAGTAGTATCCACAAATTCTTCCAGTTTCTGAATATTTTCAGTTTCTCTAATATTCTCCCTTAACTCCCAATTTCCTCCTGCAGTGCTTTAATATGGTTACACTTTGTACAAATAAATTCCTCACTTCTTTAACCTTCCAAACCCCAAATAAACATTTTGCACATAATGCAAATGATTTCTAATTTAGACAAAATCCTGAGTTTACTCACAAATAGTGAATGCCGTATTTCAAACCCTGCTTTTTCTTCAATTAGCTATATATATAGTACTTATTTTGCTTGAATAGCAATTGTCAAATTTTATCCTCTATGCGAATGTTTCCTTGATGAACAAGCAGACTAATTTCCCAGCTATGAAGCTGAAACATTACCTGCTCCCAACAGGAAATTTTCTCTGGCAAGACTGCTATCACTGATTATAGTGTCAAGCAGACTGATTTCAATAACCCTTCCCCATATACTGATTGTATGCTCCCTGCAAGTTAAACTAGTAGTGTTCTTACCACAATTTGAAGATCAAACTCAGAAGAGAGTCTTTCTTGTGCACTAGATATAAGAATCATGGTGCCTGTTTCATATGTTATGGCTGGCATGGCACTCACCTCTGTCGTGCCCACCTCTGCTGATGCTCATCTGCCACTCACAGATGAGCCAGACTTTATACTGTAGAACCAGCAGCTGGTACCCCTGGAGTGCTATGCACTACTACACTCCAAACATGTTGAAAAGTGGAGCCTGCCTTGTACTGACTATTGCTGATGTTCCTCCTGTACCCCACTGCTAAAAGAAATTCACTTATAGTGCTTAAATCCTCCATGAACTGAGTCCTGTAGTTCCCTTTACACTCTGTGGGAACTAATCTTTCCAACAGCCACTGCTAGCCCTGATCCTCAGGTATAATGCTAGACCCCTTGCTTGTTGTTTATTTTCAGATTTTGTTAAAGAAACATGCCAGCCTCAAGCACACAGATGTAACTGGAGAAATTATACACAGTCTCACACAATATCATTGTGCTGCTCAGCTATGAACTTTTGGTCTGAGGTTGTATTATGAGAATGCATTGGTCATCATCTTGCAAAGCTGCTTCTTGTGTGCTTATAATGTTGTTGTGTGTTTTGTTCAGCAGGGACGGGGCCCCATGTCAGTACATAGACCCACCTCTGCTGAATGTTCTGTGCATGTGTTTCTTTTGGGTTTCACTGCCCATCCACCATGAGCTGCAAGAGTGGTCTTCTTTATTTAAACTGGACACCAGGGTGCACAATCCCTGGTGCCAACTAAATATAGTCAGTTTGGATATAGTCCAGCATGGAGGTGTCCATCCCAGCTCTGGTTTGCCTCTCCCCTCCTTTTCATTTCCCCCACATTTCAATCTGTTGACAATAGGGTGCCCAATCCCCAGTGTCAGCATAGTCCACCATCCAACCCAGAAGTCTGGGACACTAGGGTGCCCACTCCATGTGCCCTTTAGTATGAAGATGAACAGTGGGGTGCCCAATCCCCTGTGTCAGAGAACCTGAAATTAAAAATCAAATCCCCAACATCTTTTTCCATATTTTTTTTTGTTTTGTAAATCTGAAATATAGAAAATGGTCCTTCATAGTCTTTACTGCCATGCTGACTCCCCACCCAACCCCCCTACTTAACATTCACCAAATCCCAGCCCCATCCTATATTTACCAGCAGGGGTCCAACACCATAATCCTCTCTGGACCGGAGACATGTCTTCACTCTTCAGTGGACAACTGAGGAAATCAAGTGCTGTACAATGTATTTTGATGTGTTTTGAATCTTTACTCAATAACATGGTCATTTTTAAATATTATAGCCCAAATTTTCATTATGACCTTTTTGGGATCCCACCTCGTGAACAAGGTAGGTGAAATGTTTTCATTATGGATTGAAAGATGATGTTGCAGCCACTCTGTGAAATCACCTTTCAGGTACAATCTAAAATTTTCACCTACCAGGTTCAAAAGGTGGGAATTATAAGAATGCTACATTAACTTGGGGTAAAAATATTAAAAAACAACAAAGTTTTGAACATATATAAAAATGTTTCAATGCTGGCTCATAACTTTGGAAATTATCAATATTTTTACCCCAAATTTTCAACATAGCCACTTTTTCACACCACCTCATGAACTGTTGTTTTTCAAATCCTGGCCAAAATGTGTTTTTGTGCCTGTGGCATGAATGATATTTTGGCTGGAATTTGAAAAATTTCAACTAGATTCCATTGGGGAGATCACGTGACGCAGAGCACCTAGTGGCAGCACTAGTCTGGAGCTCCTGCCTTCCACCCGCTGTTAACAAATTTTAACTAATTCATCTGGGAAAATGATTCTTAAAATCTGAACTGTTAAGCCTTTCTGCCTCTAGCAATCATCTACTAGTTCAAATTTGCATTGCATTTGGCTCCCTGGCTGCGATGGATGCTGAAATGAGGCAGGCCCCGATCAGGCACACACCGCCCACTACTCCAGGAAAACTACCTAAGAAGCAAAGGGCTCAGGTATCAGTAATGGCTAAACAGAATTAATCTACAGCAGTTGTGATTCCTCTGACAGAGGATCACTTCCTCCAGGAGATCATGCCCTTTCGAGAGATGCTGACGGACATATCCACGGAGCTCAAAACCATCAAAGAAGACATATCCACACTCACCAGAAGAGTCGGAGACTCGGTGGCCCATTCAGCATCTTTGGAGACCTGGAAAAGGAAAATAGAGCCTGAAGTCATACAACTATGCCAACAAATCAGCAAACTACAATAAAAAACTGAAGACCTCAAGGGGAGGAGCAGGAGAAATAATTTACTGATTATGGGTTTACCAGAGGTGGAGGAGGGCTCCGATATTACTACATTCCTCCAGAAGTTTCTCCAGAAAATCATGGGCCCATCTCCACTTGGCCTATCCTACCAGATAGAATGAGTCCATATATCACTTAAACCATGACCTCAGCCAGGAGCTCCCCCCAGACCCATCATCCTGAAATTTTTAAGTTTTGTGAAAAAACAGCACATCTTGTCCAAGGTTAAGGAGCTACAGTCAATTACCTGGGCCAGTTCTAAGCTCTGAATTACACAAGATTTACCATTTGAGACCCAGAAAAAAAGATCAGCCCTTCATCCTATAGTCAGCAAGCTGATAGCGGCAGGCATTCCCTTCTGAATGCTGTACCCAGCAAAATTACAAGTCTCCATCACAGGATCCTGGGTATCCTTCGACACTCCAGTTCAGGCAACAACCGACCTTACCACTAAGCTGCCCAGCCTTTTCCAAACTGGTTGACTGTCCAAAAATTAAACTCTGGTTGTTAAAAATTCCAGGAGTTTCATCTCCTGTCTGTTACAATTAATAATTCATACTTCTTATATACCTTATACTGGTGGATTTTTCTCTTTTTGCTCCTCCATGTTAGTTTTGGGGATCCTTAGGTAGGCCGTGTTAACTACGGGTAGGCCAGCATTCCTTCAGCAGTAGTTTTGAGTCCTCTAGGGCAATAGGGGTAGGAACCATAGTGTCAGCATCAGTTTCAGGACTACATATTTATGGTAGGATATCTTTCAGTTCTATCACAATTTCCCTCCCTCTAGCACTTCCCCTACTCCATGATATCATCAGAAAGCAGGCGCTTCTAATGCACTCCCCAGAGATAATTTAATAGATAATACTGACAGGTTCGACTAGTTTTTGCTGAATAACCAAGGAGAACTGCTGGTAGAGGAAGATAGAGACAGATACAAGGAAGAACCCAAGGAGGAGTTACCAGCTAGGGGGAGTGCATCTAGCCCAGACAGAGGAGGAGAAGAATCTGGGTGTGCTCATTACAGGGTCAATGAAAAACTCGGCACAATGTAGGAAGGCAGCTGCAAAGGTCAACAAAATGCTGGGTTGTATTGCAAGAGGTATATCCTCGAGGAGGGAGGAGGTGATTCTGCCACTGTATAGGTCATTAGTTAGACCACACCTGGAGTACTGCGTGCAGTACTGGCATCCGTATCTGAAGAGGGACATTAAGTTACTGGAGGCGGTGCAGTGCAGAATGACAAAGATGATCAAGGGGCTGGGGGACTTATCATACGAGAGGAGATTGAAGGAGTTGAACATGTACTCACTGGAGGAGAGGAGAGACAGGGGTGACATGATTGAAACCTTTAAATCCATGAAAGGAATAAACAAGATGGGTACAGAGGGGCTGTTCAAAGTAAGGGAGGGGAAGGGAGGGCCACCAGGGGCCATGATATCAGACTGGAGTGAGGAAGGTTCAGGAGGGAGATGAGGAGACACTTTTTTACACAGAGGGTGGTGGCTGGGTGGAATGCGTTACCTGCTGAAGTGGTATGCGGTAGAACAGTGGACTGCTTCAAACAAGGATGGGACAGGACAAGGGGGAAGGTTAATGAAGGGGAATGGTGTAAGTGAGGGGCAGCTGCAGAATAAGGGGTGCTAGCTGCACATTCAAGCAGACTTGATAGACCTCTAGACCTTTATCTGCTGGCAAATTTCGTATGTTCATATATTCCTATCTCAACCCGATACCCATTTAAAGAGAGTGACCAAGATAGCAGTAGAATAACGTGTGAGTGGATCAGGTATACAGATTTTCCGACCATGGCCTCAGTCTACTTATTTCTTTTAATTGGTCAGTACATATTATAGTGGTTGGCGATATAGTGGGTGGGAGGAGGGGGGAGCTCCTAGAAGACACTGGCTCAGGGTAGAGCTGTATAGCATACTAGTTCATGGGGGGAGACTTTATGTTCATACTCCTTATGTATCTGTGGGGGGATATGGTACCAGTTAACACAGTTGCCAGGTTCAAGATGCAGTACTTCAGCAGGTACAATGTTTCACTTGTTTGATCACTTTATTTAGTGAAGTCTAGTCAATGGAGATGGGCCTCCTGTGTTGTCCAATACATTATTCAGTTTAACAATCCAAGCCAAACAGGGTCCTGTTGTATATAGTTGCTGGGGAAAGAAAGGGAGGGGAGGAAAGGGGGGGGAAGCTTCCAAAACATTGGTGTGCACCTTTACTACTAAGCCTTATAATGGTTTATTTGCTGATGCACCTAACAAGTGTACTACTATCTCCAAACATTGTTATAGATATTCTTCAAGTGAGAGTTCCTTTGGTTTCTAACTCAAATTTTTTTGTGGGGGGAGAGGGAGGACTGGAGTGTGCCAACTGGGTAGTGGTTGCTTTATGATTAATTTTGTATGGTTATTCCTTTTATGATGACAATGGCTAGTAAACCACAAAAAATTGTTAGGTGGAATATTAGGGGGCTAGGGAAATAAAAAAAGAGATATCAGGTTCTCAAACATTGTGACCTACTCAATGCCAACATAATTCTACTTCAGGAAACCCATTTATTAGCAAGTGAAGCAATCTGGCTGCGGCGACAAGGCATATCTCAAATATTTGCAGCAGGGGAGTCATCCTCAAGTACGGGGGTGGCTATTTTAATTAAAAGACACCTGTCATTCCAGGTAGAAACAAAGATTGTAAATCCTAACGGAAGGTTTGTGCTAGTCAAAGGGGTTCTCAATAACATTAAAGTAGTTCTAGGGTCCATATATGGCCCAGTGGGTGGAGACCCAACATTCTTTATGGATTTAGCCAATAAAGTGGCTACCCTCCTGCCCTCCCCCTGATTCTGGGAGGTGACTGGAACACACCACTGACTCAGGACCTGGATAGATCATACCTACCATTAAAGCCCCCTTCCCCATCCCAAAAAGCTTTAGCTGATTTCTCTGATCTTCTCAGATTAGGTGATCCTTGGTGGCTCCTCAACCCTTCCCATCGCCTCTTTTCTTTCTTCTCCAATGTGCATCAGTCCTGGTCCTGGATAGATTACATATTGATTAGCCTTCCTCTTTTACATGACCTCTGTCAAACTGTGTTTGTACTTTAAGTGTTTATGTCACAGGAGCTCCTTGTGAATGAGCTTGCTCAATGGAGTTTTCCTGCAATAAACTTGAACTTGAAACTTGAAACTGTCAAGCTGGTATTGAACCTATAGTGATCTCTGATCACACAGTAGAGTTGCTGGTGTTATCCCCAGATCCAGAATTGAAAAAAGACATATCCTGGAGATTGAACACACAGCTGCTTAAAGAAAATAATATCACTTCCCATATAAAAAGTCTCATTCCTACCTTCAAGGAACTCAGTAAGAACTCCGCACAAAGGGAGCACCTGATATGGTGTACTCTTAAGTGCTATCTCCACGGTGAATTTATTAACTTAGCATCAAGAAGAAGACGACAAAGGGAGGCTAAGGCTGTATCTCTGTTATCTCAGATTAGAGAAGCTGAGAAGGCTTTATCATCTGGCACCCCCTAGGCCACTCTAGAGCAATTACTGACATTAGTAAATGAATATGCTGATTTATTAAGAGAAAAATCTGAATTCACTATTCTTAAAACAAAATCCAGATATGCAGAACAAGGAGAAAAAGCAGGGAGACTATTGGCCCTCTGATTATGCAAAATACAAAGCACTAGATTAATCCCTTCCATACTTACTCCAAGTACTCATGGCTCCAACAAAACATAACTCTGGGACATGGCTCAGGTCTTCGAGTCTTTCTTCTGCTCACTTTATAGTTAAGGCCCCTCCTCAGTATCACCTCAAATGATAGAGGCTTATCTGAACTCCCTAGATCTTCCCTGTCTCTCGACACAACATCAGACCATCCTGTTGGCTCCAATCATGCTGGAGCAAATAGAGGAGCCAATTAATAGTTTATCCCTGGACACAGCACCAGGACCCGATGGATTTCCCTCCAATTTCTATAGAACCTTTTCTGTGGAACTTGCTCCTTTCCTCCTTAATTAATATAACTATATGTTTAAAGCGGATAACCTAGATCCCACATTATTGGAAGCCACAATAATTCTCCTGTTTAATCCTGACAAACCCCATACAAATCCAGCCAGCTATCTGTCAATATCACTTTTAAATTATGATATTAAAATCTTAACAAAAATCCTTTCACTCTGGCTTAAAAACTTCTGGTACTGCTTGTTAAGTGCAGAGCAAGTCAGTTTTGTGCAAGACTACTCTGTAGTGGATCATCTCAGAATGCTC
Organism: Neoceratodus forsteri; assembly: GCA_016271365.2. Taxonomy (NCBI): domain Eukaryota; kingdom Metazoa; phylum Chordata; order Ceratodontiformes; family Ceratodontidae; genus Neoceratodus; species Neoceratodus forsteri. Next base: position 1,880,834,118 of record CM057452.1, read on the forward strand.
TCCCACATCTTTCAGGCAGCACAATCAGCTCAGTCCCCTATGGCTCTAATTTCATTAGATGCCTAAAAGGCCTTTGACAGGGTGGACTGGGTATTTCTCTGGACTACACTAAGGAAGATGGAGTTCCCTTCCAATTTTATACAGTGGATTCAAACTGTCTACTCTTCACCCTCAGCTAAAATCTTCTGCAATGGTGTTTTCTCCTCCAGAATTTCTCTCCATACAGGCACTAGACAAGGTTGTCCTCTCTCACCTTTCTTTTCTAACCTCTATTTGGAACCTCTCCTTCCTCACCTCAAAAATTCATCCCAAGTTAAAGGTATCCCAATTCTTCATCAACCCCTAACACTCTCAGTTTATGCCAAATACATCCTTCTCCACTTGGACTAACTGGTGTCATTCCTTAAACATGCTCTCAGTATTATTACAGAGTTTGGTCATTTATCTAACTACAAAGTTAACTTCTCGAAAACAGAAATCTTTCCGCTAAATGACCTCACCCATAAAGCAGATTTTAGCCATTTTGGAATGAACTGGTCACCCCACTCAATTACTGTAAATACCTGGGTATATTCCTAACCAACAACCCTATATTATTTAAAAAGTTGAACCTTGAGGACTTGGTGGCTACAATTCAACGAGACTTTCAACGATGGGTCACCCTCTCCCTTTCTTTATGGGGTCGTAAAAATATCATTAAAATGAATGTTCTCCCTCAACTCTTCTATTCTTTAAATATGCTGAACACATGGCTTCCGCTATCTTTCTTTCACCACATACACTCTATTATCTCTAGTTTCATCTGGGTAGGTAAACACCCCAGGAGATCATTTCTTAAACTTAGTCTCCCCAAAGATTCAGGTGGTCTTTGTCTTTCTAACTTCCTATTGTACTATTGGGCTAGCCATCTATCTAGAATGGGCAGATGATTTTCTGTCATAGATAATATGTACGCCCCCATCTGGCTCCAACTTGAAGGCCGACTTCTGAGATCTTTAGACTTGCACTCCTCTTCCATTTTCTATTTATCAAAATCAACACTTCCAGCTCCACTGCACAACTCTGTCATCAGCGCTTCTTTTAGAGTCTTGTCTCAATGCTGGAACTATCTCAAAATTTCCCTTAAACAGGACTCCGGTCAATCCCTGTTTCACAACCCAAACATTAAAATAAACAGGACATGTCTACCACCTAACTGGCTCCTTCAACTACAGGGTGTATTAGTGGAGAACCTCTATTCTCTGGATTCTCTTCCCTCCGCTTCAGAAATTCTAGCTGAATTTAATATCCCTCAGAGTTTCATTTTTAAGACCTTCCAGTCAAGACATCTACTTGGCACCTCTTTTGGTTATGTCCCTAAACCGTCCCAAGCTAGATCCATTTTGGTTCAGATACAAGATCTCGCAACTAAATCCTTCTGTGTCTCTGCAATATATAATTTTCTTCTATCCTATACCTTCCCAGAACCTCTCAAAGGATCCAAAATATGGACATTCTTACTACTGGACGTATCTCCCAGCTGGGCTCAAATCTGGAAAGACATGTATAAATATCACACCCAGGACAGATTTAGACACACCTAATATCACCTTATTAACAATATGTACTGCACCCCTGTTATACTCACCAAATTGGGCAAACTTCCTGATTCCACTTGTACCAGATGTGGTAAAGCAGAAGGCAATCTGGTGCATATACTTTGGCATTGTGAAAAGGTGGCTCCCCTCTGGCAAACAATACAATCTAAATTAGACCCACAATTAGGGTTAGAAGACCAGTTCACAATTAACCACAATGTTTAAAGAACATAGATTCCACATGGCAATAATCTCAATGGTGGTCAAAAAACTTGTGCTCAAGCACTGGATGGATCAGCTAGTCATAACATATTCTGAGTGACTTAATGATTTCTCTGCAAGTTTTAGAACTGAACGTTTGATTGTTAGTTTTCATAATAACCTATTATCTTTTGACAGAAAGTGGGGCAAATTATATGCTTTATATTTACATTAATGTTACTCTGTGTTTTAGTTCAATAGGCCCCCAAGGATGTAACTTTAGTAGTGGTATCCCAATTCTATAATATTGGCACACTCCAAGGGTAGAAGAGGGGGGAGGGTAGGGTGAGGGGAGATTGGGGTATCAAGGTTTTATGTATAATTTTTCCTGTTGCTGTTGTGTATCATGTACTATTCCCGATACTGTGTATAGGGCTTGTCTCCTTTTGTTCTATATAAAAAATTAATAAAGATTTGTTGAATGAAAAAAATAAATTTTAAAAAATAGCAAAGTTATGAGCATACCTTGACATTTTTCAATGCTTGCTCATAACTTTGGTCATCTTTAATAATTTTACGTCAAATTTTAAATGTAGCCATTTTTGTCACTCCTTCTCATGAACTTCACAGCTGTTGATTTTTAAATCCTGGCCAAAATCTGATTTTGCACTTGTGGCGTGAAATTAGGTTTTGTCCAGTATTTTATAAATGACACCTGTCATGTTCAGAAGGAGGGAGTCACAAAAAGACTATGTTGAAGTTTTGGGTTCAAAATAACCACCCAAAATAATAAAGTAACATCGCTTGCTGAGATTGCAGTTGGCCTAGAAGGGACCACATTGCCTTCCCATGCCACTGACCAGAATTCAGATGTGAGCTCACTGAGCTGACTGAATGGGATGAGGCTGAGGGAAGTGTTGTGGAGTGTGTGACAGTTGCTCCCTCCTGGGAGGGACACAGCAATGGACTGATTGTAAGCCCCTCAATGCTGTGTGTGGAGCTTACCTGAGTGGGCTACAGCCCATTTGCTGCCCTGTGGTCTTCATTTATGCCTCCGGTCCCCAGTTCTGCTGGAAGCAGGACTGGATAGCTTCCTTCTGGAACCCCTGGCAGGATTCGGGCCAGGGATCCCACCTGTGTTTTGCAGCAGCTGCCACTGGAGTCCTTTGTTCCTTGGCCCTGTGTTTTGAGAGGTGCCGAGCTCTGTTGTGCTGTGTGCATCTTCATGTGCCTTGGGAGCCTGCTGCTCAGTCCAGAGTTTTATGGGTGCTGCATCGAGAATGTGAACAACAATGGCCATGTATGTGGAAGCTGTATATGCACAGCCGCAACCTTAAGAGAGCCACAGTGCCTTTAAAATTGTGGCTGGTGGGGCTGCAATGGAATACATAGCTTCCCAGCTCCAGGCCAGGCAGTGGAGCAGGCTAATAAGTGTTATGCACCAATGTGCATCTTTTGTGAGTTTCCTGGTCCCCAAACAGGCAGCAGGACTGGGAACAGTAAAAGGTGAGGCGTGCATGCATGCCCACAGCTTTTCAAGGCACAAAAAGGTGCCTTTACTTTTTGGAGCCCTGATAGCTGAAAAGGGCTCCTGCCATGCAATCTGAGGTTTTCTCTGGGTTCAGCATAGCAAGCAAGACCAGGGCATATAGCATTTACCTCGGCAGGAGGCTTTATACATAAATCAGAGAGCTAAACAAAGTTGTGAATAAAAATGTAAATAAAGATGGTGGCCCCAAGAGAATCTCCATGCCACCAAGGGTTATGGGAAGGGTCAGAGAACACCAGAAGCTGCACGAGAAAAGACTAGGCAATCAGAGTGAGGAGTTGGGGCTGCTATATAGCAGGCTTTGCCCTGAGCTTGGGGAGGAGTCCAGCTGAGAACTGAGAGGAAAGACACTGTGTTGGAGGGTTGCGTAAGCCAGTAGGCTGACCTGTGTGCAGATAGGCTCCTCCAAACCCAGGAAAATCCTGGAGGCAGACTGCCTACTAGCCCAGCTTCCTTGAAGGAAATTTGAACTGGACTGCTCATTTGGTTTTCCCCGTGGGATTTACTTGAACTGCTGTGTCACAGTTGTTAAACAATAATCTGTTTTGAACTGTTTTCTTATTGTAAAAGTAGCTGGGACTGCTGAACTGTGTGAACTATCTCCTAGATGGCCAGAAAAGTTGTTTTGGCTGGGCAAAGATGGTAAAGAAGCTCATCTGATCTTTAGCTCCAGTTAGAAGCTATGTGTCCTGGATGCTCTTGGTGATCACAAGCCTTGGTGGTCCCCTTGGAAGATGATGAAAGGCCTGTGTGGCGAAGACGACAAAAACATCCCATGATAGGTGAAGATGACGAAAGGCCCAAGGGACAAAGACATGAAAGGTCTTTCATGGGTGAGGAATCCATCACCTGTTTAGAATCCAAGTCATTCCTCAGCACCCCCAGAGAGTCAAGAAACTTTAAATACCTTTGGGCTGTGGACCCATGGTTTTTTTCTAAGTTAGTTAGTTAATTAGTGAGATATAAAAGGGGTGAAGTCCTGGGCAGGACTTTGTTAATCTGCAGGAAAGGTCCAGGCAGAAGATTACCAAAAAGATTTGTTTACTCTTGCTTGGAACCAGATTTGGTCCCCTTACCAAGTTCTGCCAGTTCGAGTTTAAAAGACTGCGGTTCCCACCATATCCCCAAATTTTCTTAAACTTTATGTCATTTGGTTGGCCACCAGCAACTCAGTGAGGTACCCACTGCAATGGATAGTAACAACAATTACAGCCATGAGGGAAATCCGAATGTACCCATGATGGTGGTGTAGGGACTGTGTGGGAAAAAATGTTTGTAATCAAAATTGCTTGTTCTATGTTTTTTTTCTCTTTCCCTTCACCCCTTCCCTTTAATACATCAGAGGTTAGTTTATTTTACAATTGATATTCATGGTTATTGCTTCATGTGCATTGTTACTTTGTGTGGACAAACTAACTGTGTGTGGGAGGGAAACCAATATTTGTTCCTTGGGGGGAGGTTAGTAAGTAAAAAGTAAGTAAATTTTTATTTCTTGAGTGCCCAATCCCAGAGGCTTTGGGCGCTTCACAAGGAGGTGTAACATATTTAAAATACAATATAATAAAATACAGTTAAAATAGAGTTAGATAACTACAACAGATTACATAAATATAAGCCATAAATCCTTAGGGCCACATTGGGTAGCCCTTATATATCCCTGGCCCAGGTGGAGGCACCAAAACCTGTTCTTGGTATTCTAGTTGTTTGCTACACCCAAAAGAGCCCACCCAGCCACAAAGTAGGTCAGTGCATTGGGGCACCAGGGTGTGCATATTAAAAGGACCCCCCTTACATGATACACACACAACACTTTGTAACTAGGGATGGGTGGTCCCGAAAAGGTCCTGACCCTTATTATCATGACCTGGATCCATGTCAGAGTCCTGATAAGTTCTGACTGATCCTGATTCAAAATAGCACCTTAAAAAATAATAGTAATATTTGACAACAATCACAAAAAGCAATGAAAAATAGGAAATAACATATTTTTTCCTACCTGACTGTTGTTGGCCTGTTTCTGACCCTATTTTGTGCACTCATTGGCTGGCTATAATGTGTTAGCCATTAGCATGGTACCACCCCCCTTCTGACCCAGTAAATATGGAATCCCCAAACTGTCCCATCTGATGACCCCCACAGTATGTGGCATACCCTTAATTTCCCCTCCTATCTGCTGACAGCCACACTTTCCCAGTATGCACATATTGCCCCTCCATCTGCCACCAACCACTCTACCTCAGTATGCAAACCCCTGCCCCTTCATCTGCTGCTACCCACTGTGGTCAAGACATAGGCCAGGAAGTATAGGCAAACCAGGAAAAGTCATAAAATTCACACGTAACATTTTATTATCATGACTAACAATAAAATAAAAAATAATTAAATTATGCAGGATAACTCTTATACAGGCAGTTCAAACAAACAACGTCCTTCTTCTGAGGGTATCTCTAAATCTCCCTCTCTCTTTCTCTCTCCCTCTCTCTCTGTTTCTCTCCCCCCCAACCAAACATTGCTGTCTGTTATAAAGATGTTTTCACCTGCCAATTACATTCTACATCCTGTTCTCATTATGTTATATCTCTTGTTGTCACACAATTTGCCAAACTTTGTTCATTTCTTTCCTGTGACTAGTACATCCAGTCTTCTCAACAGGTGCAGCCAATTAAGACATCGTCACCAGAACAGTTTCTTCTGCTGACAGCTCTGCAAAAAAGCTTGTGGAGGTCAAATGTACCTCAAGGTTAACCCCCTGTGTTCCAGATAAACCCAAATAGCTTTCTGCATTAATTTGAACAACATAATTAGATACATTTGCAAACAAGGAGATGTCTGTATCACATAAAGATTTACAAATATTTTTTTTAAATATAGAGAAGGAAGGGGAGAAAGAAAGAACATAAAGAGCCAGTAAAGGAAGGGAGATAACAGGGGAACTGTGGGACCATTACAGTGGCTAATTTCAAGGTCCCACAAGGGAAATTTGATTGTGCAATTAGACAGACAGGAGATTGACAAGTAACAGAACAGAAGAGGTGAAAAATAGATCCTTGATTTTAAATCTCTCTGTATAACTAATGGGTCAGGGTCTTATCCGAACCCTGTCACACTGACCCAGCCCCATGAGTACCACTACTCCTCCTCCATTGATTTTTATCCAACATGTCCAAGATTGAATACCTTACCACCCAATTTTACAATAGATACATCCACCCCCTCCCAAGTCCCAGTATCAAATACCATGGCCTTTCCCTCTCCATCTGGTGATACCCACCATGTAACAATATTATTACCACTGTTCCCTCCTTCTATCTGTGGTACCCACCCTGTTCCAGAATGAATACTCCTACCCACACTTCCCATCTGCTGATGCCCTTCTTCTGCCAGAATGAACACCTTATTCCTTCCTCCTATATATTGATGCCCACCCTGCCTGTCCAGAATAAAATTAATACCCCCTCACACCTATTGATTTCTACCCACCCTGCCCCAGAAGTAGTGAGACCCAGGCACCCACTAATGCACAAGTCGTTGTTCGAACAGCACAAACATGGAAATGCCTGAATTATACTGACAGACTAATACACAAACTTCAAATGATGAGCTAAAGCTATGAACTCATTAAGAGAAGATACAGCACAGGAGAACATGAGTGGGCCAGTAAGGAAGGACAATCTACTGTAGAATGAATTAAATCCCATTTAAATTAATTGCTGAGATTGTCTGTATTGTGAAGCTTATTAAAAAAAATCTACACAAGCACTTAGGGATGAACCAAAAGTGTTCCATCAAATTTTTTAATGTGTTCACACATTTCAAATGTAACCCCTCCTCTTGGTGGGGGCTTACCTGTTTGCCTCCTCACTGCCAGATCTAGGATGCCTGCCTGTGGAATGCTCACTCCAGCCCCTGTGACTGTAACCTGTGGTAGGACCAGGGGAGAAAGGAACTCCAAGCTGCTGCCTGCTCGAATGTGTGAGCTTCTGTTTTGCACACTGTTTTCAATGTTCAGTGAATCTCACCGCTGCAAGTTTGGCCCACGCCATGGATGCCTCAAGTGTGCCCTGGTCCCAGACTGTTTTTGTGCTCACTCTCTTGTGCTACAAGCATGTGCATGCACACTTGAACCCCTGCATGAGAGAGTGTGTAGCCACAAGCAACAAGTGGGAAGAAAAAAAAGTTATTTTTTTGTCACTGTGGGATCCAGAGTGGGTGTTTGGCAGATGGGAGAGGGGATTCTGTTTTTTTTTTTTTAATAAATGGAAGGAATATTTTTGTTAGGGAAATGACTGTGAGGCAGACCCAGTACAACACCGGCCAGTGTTCAGATCTATTCAAGTCCAATGAACATTGGGAGATCTGCGGAAGGTTCTGATTTTTGTTGGACCAATCCCTATTTGTTCTGGGATGGGTAACCTCCCCTCACAAGGAGTTGACATGTGGTTTGTGGCCTGATGGACCCATGCACTGTGTCAGGAAGATCTCCACTGCATCTGGACTATTTCTAGTATTATATTTATTTGATTTCATGCAGGTTTTAAAGGGGAGCAATAAATGAGGATACAATTCTACTATCAGAAAAAGAAGGAAAAATAATTGCAAAAAACTATGCTTATGCAGAAATTAGGGCTAAAGAATACAAACTGCATAAAGCAGGGAAATGAAAAACATTAGGGATTTTGGGTCTCTGGAGTATTGGTGAATCAGTAATGGAATCTTCCTTGGGGTTGTCAATCCTAATGCCCACCCCCTCTGTGAGTGTTATAACCCTGTTTTAGTTACCCCAACCCAAACGTGGCAGCCAAATGTGTGGGAGGCAACCTGATTTACTTTAAAGTAGCCCATCCACAAATCTTTAGCCAGTAAAGTAGACCTTACATAAATACTACAATGTTGTGATTTTCAAAGGACAAGCAGATAACAAGAAACTCCTACTATACCATTCAATAGGCTTTATTTTAAGTAGCAGGCTTGAAAAGAAAAAGATGTCATACACTGTAAGCAATTAGCAAGCAATTAACCAACAGTCTCTTTTAAATACATTTGTACCAGTACACTCTCATTAGAAGCAGGTAACATTGCTGACAGTCTTTGGCATTTTTATGGAAAGAGGGGGTGCTAGAAAGGTATGTTCTTTGAACACTTCCTTTTTAGCTGATGTCCTCAGTACAACAGTCCCAATTTCAGCTTACCATACAATCAGTCCAGATTATAACAGTTTATACAGGTGTTAGCCCTTTTAGTATCTTGCCAAAGATGAGACATTAGTTAGGCAGAAATACAAAATCACACATATCCCATAACACAAAGCATCACGGGGTGCATATGAAAATCACCACAGAATGTTATGCTGGTTCAACTTTAAGCAGAAATGCATGGTGCCACAAGGCCTCTCACACAGTTTGCAAAAGGTGCTAACAGAAAGAAACAGACACACATTTCATCCTACCAGGACTCATCAAGAGTGCCTCATCTGTATGACACCCCAGTGAAATGAACCAGCTACTCTAAGATGGTCTATGAGGGCTATGTTGTGGTGAACCCAATAAAAGCAAAAAACAAGTTAAAAGACAAAGAACCTTAGTGCACAAGCACTGAGACAATGGTTACCCCAAAGGGCATTGGCTGGGAAGTCAAGTTTCAAAGAAATACAAAATCACACATACCTCCATAATGCAAAGCATCATGGGCTGTATATGCAAATCACAAGAGAATATTATGCTGTTCAACTTTAAGCAGAAATGCATGGTGCCGAAAAGCCTCTCACACAGTTTGCAAAGGGTGCTAACAGACAGGCATGTGTTTCTGCCTACCAGGACTCATCAGTGTGCCTCGTCTGTATAACACCCCAGTGAAATGAACCAGCTACCCTAAGATGGTGTGTCTGGGGTATGTTGTGGTGAACCCAATAAAACCAAAAAACAAGTTAAAAGACAAAGAACCTTAGTGTACAAGCTCTGTGGCAATGGTTGCCCCAAACAGCACTGACTGGGAAGCCAAGTTTCAAAGAAATACAAAATCACATGTACCCCCATAATGCAAAGCATCATGGGCTGCATATGCAAATCACTAGAGAATATTATGCTGGTTCAACTTTAAGCAGAAATGCATGATGCTGAAAGACCTCTCACACAGTTTGCAAAGGGTGCCAACAGAAAGGCACAGACACGTGTTTTGTCTTACTAGGACTCATCAGTGTGCCTCGTCTGTATGACACCCCAGTGAAATGAACCAGCTACCCTAAGATGGTCTACCTGGGTTATGTTGTGGTGAACCCAATAAAAACAAAAAAACAAGTTAAAAGACAACGAACCTTAGAAAACAATTAACACTCTCAATTAGTTAGACAAGACAAAGAATACTCAGTTAGGCAGCTTATTTGATAAAGGCATACAGTCACTGGCAAACACTTGTTTTTAGTTGATCTATGGGCGGTAGTGATGCTTGTTGGCATTCTCTCTCTCGGTGGTACGATCTGGTGCAGATGATTGGGCCTGGTGGGAATCTTGTTCCTGGATAGATTGTTGCATCGTGACATTGAGGCATGGTAGATGGCATAGAATTATGCATGTTGCTGTTTTCTCCTGAGGTCCCATAACGCTGAGTCACCACAGAAAAATGTGTTGTTTACAGATGACATGATGGTGGCATTAGATGTTGAGAAATACCACATTTCTTGGTGGTATTAGATGTTGAAATACCATCTTGATGGTATTGTTATTCAGACTTACATTTCTTGAAGGCATGAGATGTTCAGAATACCATTGTAAATGGTATTGTTGGATGTTAAGCAATACCATAACACTCTCAAGAAGTGGTCATATTTTTCTACAGTAAAGTTTACAAAGCAAACATTTTTTATCTCACATCATCAGACATTAAGATGACTAAGCTCAATTTTGGTTACACTTCAACTAGAAACATTTGATGCATATGTTTTTGACTAAGTGTTTCAAAAATCTCCAGTGACTAAAAATGATAATAATTATGATGTACAGTACTTGCTTATGCATATTCAGTGCCACCTATCTGATCTGTTTCTAAACAAGGTTCCAGACGGTATTGTATCCTTACACTAGACATAGGAAAAATAAGCATATTTCTACATCCTTGAACAGCAGAAAATATATGAAAAAAATTATAGAAAAACTAAACAGGCATTTCCAACATACGGAAATGACAAGCTGGGTTTTAGCAGAAATACTGAACTAGGCCGTTAATTCAAGTTCAAACTTGACCTGAAAATATGTGACCCTATACTGCTCACACCTCCCCTGAGCAAACAAGGTCAGATGTGTCAGCTTGATATTTCAGGGCACCTGAGGTGACACCCACTGTCCCCACCTGTTGGTCTGGGGGGTGATCTACCCTAGCAGTGGAGACTTAGCACCCAGTGTGGGAAGGTTATAGGGACAGGTGGTGGGGGAAACATTAAAGGTGGAAGGAACCAGCACCGGGGTGGGTTCCCTGGTGCCAGGTCCATTGACATTTAACTGGCACATTGTATTGCGCACCCCAGCATCCAGTTCCATAAATTAGGCTAATGGTGAATGGTCAGGGCAAGAAAACAAACATTCACTCACAGCTATGTTCAGCAGTGGCTGGGCTATGAACTAATGCTTAACCCCATCCCTGCTGAATGAACACAACAGAAACTCATACAGATGTGCCCAGATAGTCCTGCCATATGAAACAAGAAACCATTACTGGCCCAATGGTGTGGAGGGTTGAGGCACTACACACCTTACCTCCCACCACAGCAGTGACCCCTGTTCAGTAATGAGCACAGGGTTACTGGGGGTTGGCGGAGTGGGAGAGGAGTGAATATCCAAGAGGCTGGTCTCCTCTCTCAGAGAGGGTGGCCAAGACATCTCAGACCATGACTGCCAACATGTGGACACCCGATGATAGTGCAGACACAACAGACTCAAAGGGAGGAGGCTGCAGTGATGTAGGATAAGTGCACCTCCACATATGAGTATTGGCATCACAGCATGAGGGAGGGATGAGAAAAGTGGAAAATTCTGGGTGCTTGGGTTTGTGAAGCCCTGTCCATGCCCTGGTGATCCACCCACCCTGCCACTCAGGCTCTGAGGCCAATCTGGATATGACTGCCAGGGGGAAGGACAGCCCTTCCCCTCCTGCACTGCCATGGAGGAATCCATTGGAACAATCTTCCAGACCAGGAGAGAGATAGGGACAACCACCAGTCACAGGGACAGTGCTGGTAGCACTCCACATCTGCCAAGGGGTATAAAATCCTTTGTAGAAGAAAGAAACACAAACTCATTCTCATAAAATTACCATATTAAGCAATGTGGTCATAAAAATTCAGTGATTTTTAGAACACACATTTTTTTTAACTCCATGTTTAGTAATTGAACTGTTTTCTTAAATATTTTAAAACCTACTAAAGTTTGGGAGGTAAAAACCACAAAAGCACACATCTTGCAGCAAACTCTATCAAATCTGTAAGTTTCAGATTTGAAATCATCCTGTTTTGTTAGTTATAGGTGAGCAAAAAAGGTCTTAATTATAGTCTTTCTTTATGTTTTTTGCACCTCTGTAACTTTTTGCCCAGTGAACTGATTGCCACAAAATGTTCAAGATCCAGAGTTATTGGCACTATGCATCCTTTACATTTCAAGTAAATTGGCTGAATGATGGCAGACTTATTAAGGTGCAAACTAGGGGGTTAAAATTAAAGTGCTTAGTCAACCCTAACATACAGGTGCTACTGCACCTGTGTAATACTGAATATATTAATTGCAAAAAACTACAGTTATGCAGACATTAGGGTTGAGTAACACAAAGCAAAGTAGGGAAATGAAAAACATTAGGGTTTGGGGTCTATAGATTATTGGGGAATCAGTGGTGGGGTCTTCCTTGGGGTTGTCAACCCTAATGCCCACCCCTTGAGCTTGTAGCCTCCTGTCCAAAGTGTATGGCACAGCTCCAAAGCAGTGCCTCATAGTGATACACTGTTCAAAGGTAGAGAAGTACGGCTCACCACACATTGCCAACTGAACATGTCATAGCCCAGTTCCTGCAATAAGGAAAACTGTCCCTCAGTGCCTTTTTCTTTTTTCCTTTACACCTGAAATAAAGAAAATGGTCCCTATTGTCTTACACTGCCATCCCAACACCACCACCCCAACTGCAACCCCTCCAACTCAGCACCCACCACCCCTCACACCACCACTTCATACTTACCTGCCATTGGTCCAATGCCATAATGCTCTCTGGACCAGAAACATTTCTTCCCTCTTCAAAGTAGGACTTGGAACTGAGGAAATCAGGTAAGTGTGGTTAATGTATTTCAATGTATTTTGAACTTTTACTCATAACTTGTTAATTTTTTTATATTTTCCCCCAAAATTTTTAACATGGTCTTTTGGGACCCTGCCTCTTGAACAAAGTAGGTAAAACTTTCCAAATCTGGCCTGAATGGTGATTTCACAGTTAAGCTGCAAAATCACCTTTCAGGCCAGATTTAAAAATTTTCACTTACCTTCTTCAGGAGGTGGGCTCAAAAGAAGACTATGTTGAAAATTTGAGGTCAAAATATTTTAAAAAACAACAAAAGTTGTGAAGGTAGATTGAAATTTTTTATAAAATGGTGATTGAAATTCAAGCCCTTTGATTGGTTGTCACGTATGCATCACATCTCATTGATGCACAAGTGATAAGTTCTGGAAAGCAGCCTTCAGCAGGGAAACAATGAAATCAATGTGCAAATACTGTAGAACACTGAAGTTTCAAAATCCACCATGTTGTTTATATCACTGGAGACTGACAGAAACTCATAGAAAGTCAGCCAAAAGCAAATCAGTTCCCATGGACAACTAACAAAGACACAAAAACACCAATTTATAATAAATGAACTTTCCTCACCTAATATTCACAGCCACATAACTGCATTAGGTTACTTTGTTCTACCTTGCCAACACGGCTCAGTCCCGTCCTACCAGCTGACTAGGGATAACTGTGGGGCCACTTCCTGAGCATCTCTGTTTGGTTCCACGCAACCGCTGCTTCAACTGCTCCAACCAGCTTCCGCGACATGTAAAAAATATAAAAGTACAATGTTTACCAGTGCAGCAGTTGTGTGAGAAGGGGATGGGGGTCACTTCAATTATTGTCTCCTCTACCTCCCACTGGCTCCTTATCATGAATACTCCCACCTGTATGGAGCAGGCTGCAGCCTGAGCTCCATACAGGCCGGGAGTTTCAACAATCCGCAAAAACACTCAGAGGACTGGGAAGTGAAGTAAACATTAAATCACAGAACAGGTAGTTTTTTTTCTAGTCAGTATCCCTTGGTGTCACTATTATGGGCAACAAGCTATACGGGCAATTATATTGATTATATTTGTAATATTAGTTTGCACATTTGCAGTTATTGCAGTGGATGGTGCTGGTCTTGTGACTTTTTCTGAAACAATAAATAATTAAATGAAATAATGAATAAATGTTTACCTATTGCCTCCTACACATCCCTCTAGTTCCTTCTTTGAAATACTCCCACCTACACAGAGCAGGCTGTAGCCTGAGCTCTGTACAGGCTGAGAGTTTAAACTGCCCACTGAAACACTTAGTCCACTGCAATAGCACTACGTGGTCAGCTGCAGCCACAACTTGAGCTCTTCCAGTTCTCCCTATGGAGAATTGTGCAAACCATACTATGGCTCATGCACCCTCTCTAGACAACAAGAAGGGCACTAACCTGGTGTATTGAGCTGGTTTAATGTTTTTTTCCTAGATAATGTGTGTGTGTGTGTGTGTGTGTGTGTGTGTGTGTGTGTGTGTGTGTTTGTGTGTGTTGGAGGGGTGACTCCTGACTTCTAGCAGTATGACATCACTCACCATCCATGGGCAGTGATGTCAGTTCCTGTCTGTGATTGGCTATTTGCAAGTAAGTTAGAAGAGACCAGAACTTGAATCACTGACCATTGTAATTCAATAAAGATTCGCTTGCTAGTCATTTTTCTGTTTGCTTGGACACATGTGTAAGAAACATAGTGCCACCATACGAGTTTTCGTAGGTGTGCCACCCCCACTTTCAATGTCCTGCTCCTTTTTGCAGGCACAGCCACACCACACCAATGAATGTCCAAGCTATCTATGACAGCCATTCAGATGCAGTGCCGTACAGTCCTGAGAAAACCACCGCTACAATCAGCGGTGGTAACGTGTAGGCAATTTGCATACTGCCATCGGCAGGCAATTTGCATACTGCCGTCAGCAGCATGCAAATTGTCTATGCGTCAGCACTGCACCTGAACTGTCATAGACAGTTCTGTTCTGATCCCTGTCAGATCCAGTCCCCCCCCAACGAACACCTAGGTAGCATGCTGGGAGCCCACCCCAGTGTGCTCATGCACTCCCCTCCACCCTCGCACACTGTATGACCAACTGAGGTGCCCAATCCCCCATCGGCTCCACTGCCCCCCAAAACAAACTTCCAGGTGCCATGCTGGGAGCCCACCCCAGTGTGGCAAAAGTCTGTGGCCCATGGAGGTGCCCAATCTCCCATCTACTCCACTGCCCCCAACAAACTTCCAGGTGCCACACTAGGAGCCCACCACAGTGTGGCAAAAGTCCCACATTCTGTTTATAAAAAAAAAAACTCCTAGTACAAAAGAAAATGGTCCCTCATTGACTCTCTTGCCCCCTCCCCTAATCTGCACCCATCCTATGCGTACCCCACCTCCCCACACCCCCCCATACTTACCTCTGGAGGCCAGCACGATGATCTTCGGTGGACCGGGAACATGTCTGCACTCTTCAAGCAGACCACGAACTGAAGAAATGCCGGTAAGCTGTATGATTACATAAATGTTTTTTTTTCAACTTTGGCACATATCTCGGCCATTTTGGGGAATTCTTTCATCAAATTTTCAACATGGGGTTCTTGGGACCCCACTTCATGAACTCAGCCACTGTCATTTTATTATTTGGTCCCAAAAGGTGATTTCACTGTCACTGTGCGGAACCACCTTTCAGGGCTGAGTAACAAAATGACAGTGTCATGGTTCATGAGGTAGGCCCCCAAAACCCTATGTTGAAAATTTGGTGAAAAAATTCCCCAAAATGACTGTTTTACAAGTGTGCATTGAGCAGTTCCTACACACGCTCATTTCAACAATTTTACTATTTTCACTCCAGATTTTCAACATTGCCATTTTACTACACCTCCTTATGAGCAGTATAGCTGTCATTTTTCACATCTTGCCCAAAATGTGTTTTAATGCATGTAGCACACAATGGTGTGGTCAGTGTGCAAAATCAATGTTTGGGACAGATTAAGAAAATCACAATGACACTGTTCGTGAGCAGAGGTCTTAAAATGGCTATGTTGAAAATTTGGGGATAAACGCCCATAAAATGACTGTGTTATGAGCGTGCATTGCACAGTTTTCACACACCCTCATAAGTTCATGAATTTGTCATATTTTCAGTCCAGATTTTCAGCACTGGCATTTTTCCACACCTCCTTATGAACAGTACAGTTGTCATTTTTTACACCCTGCACAAAATGTTTTTTCGCACTTCCGGCACAGAAATGCGTGGTCTCTGTAAGAAATCAGTGTTCAGCATAGATTAAGAAAATCACAGTGACACTGTTCATGTGTGCAGGTCCCAAAATGCCTGTGTTGACAATCTGCTGTAAAAAATCCCCAAACTAATTATATTATAGGTGTGCATTGCACAATTTCTACTCACACTCATGACTTCACCAGTTTTTTTGTATTTTCACTCCAGATTTTCAACATTGCCATTTTTTACACCTCCCCATGAACAGTACAGCTGTCATTTTTCACATCCTGTTTGAAATGTGTTTTCACACTTGTGGTGCCAAATGGCATAGTTGCTGTGCGAAATCAGCTTTTGGCTAACAAATTGATATTGCCACTGTTTATGAGGTGGGGTCACAAAAAAACCATGTTGAAAATTAGGAGTGAAAATACCAATGAAGGCCCAGGGTGTTAGGGTTTCCCACCATAATGCCCCACCCTGTAGAGACTGACAGACATCAGGGGTGTGACTTGGGATTGTCGCCTGTAATGCTCATGCCATTCCACCCCCACCCACACCCTGCAGCCAGTGACAGGCATTGAGGTGTACCTTGGACTCTTCATCCCCAAAGTTCACCTCATTCTCCTTTACTGCACCCATCTCACCATATTTCTTTATGGAATGTGGTGAGTGTAAGGCCCAAAGACCCCAAGGCACACCGTGACACTTGTCGGTGTCTGCAGGGTAGGGTGTGGTGAAATGGCATGGGCGTTATGGCCGATGACCCAAAGGCACACCCCAATGCCTGTCAGTCTCTGCAAGGTGGTGGTGGGGTTGGCTTCAGTTCAATACTTCACCGCCATTCCTATTATGCATCTTTCTAACTCCTACACTATCAATGCCAATGCCACCACACAAACATTCGGCATTGACAAATGCTTATTAATTTGGCCACCAAAGTAAGACACACCATCACTTGCCATGTCACGACAACCTAAAGTCATTTTTAATATTAGCATTTCAGAAGAAGAATTAGAGAAATTTTTTTGTGACCTAATGGAGCAACCAGTAGACACAGCAACAGAAGAAACCACAACTGATACTGGGAATACAGAAATAGATACAACTACTTTAGCCACCAGCTCAGTTTCTCCCAGACACCTGCCCCTTACCAATGAACAGCTGGATGAGATAGAGGATGCTCGGAATGAGCCAAATACAAAAAAGACCACAGTCTGGGCTCTGATAGTCTTTAATAACTGGGCAAGTGCAAAAAATTTATTGGTAGACTTTAAAACTGACAGACAAAAGTTTTAAATGACACCTTCTGTAGATTCTATGCCCAGGTGCATAACTCAGATGGAAATTAATACTCACTCAGCAGTTACAGCAGCTTAAGGGAGGCATTGAATCAGCACCTCAATCTGGTGGCAGTAGGAAGGAAAATAAAAATAATAATCGATTCAATCTTTGTCACCAGCAATACGTGCTTGTGGCAGTCATGAAGAGATTCTGAAAAGCACAAAAAGACCATGCCATACACCACCCTGCTATCTCTAAAACTGACCTTCAGAAGCTATGAGAGTCACCAGCCCTATTTCCTAATACAGCACCTGGTCTCATCCAGAAGGTCTAGCTGGAGAACCAGTTATATATGACCAGGTGCGGCTGGGAGGGATTGAAAAATTGCAGCCTGACAGCTTTCAGATAAACATTGATGAGAACAGGCATGAATATATCACTGTCTTTGTCAATGAACACACCAAGAATCATGGAGGCCCAAGAGAGCAAAACAGAGATTCTCACAGAGGCTACATACACGCTGTTCCAGGGTATCCTTATTATCCGGTGGCTAGTTTCAAGAAGTACACAAGTAAACTGCCGAAAGACACTGTCATTTTGCTGCCACCTCAGGAAACTACCACAGCACTTCCTGGATACTGTGGATACCTGGTATATGAAAGAGTCTATGGGGTTCAATTTCCTGTTAATGCTGATGGCATAGATTAGCAAGGAGGCTGGGCTGAGCCAAGTATATACCAACCATTGGATTCATGCAACCGCTGTACAGTTGGTAGGTTTAGAAGACAGGGAAATAATGGCAGTCACCGGTCACTGGAATGAAGCTAGACTCCACTCGTACTGGACGCTTCCTATTCAGACAGAAGATGTTGGCGCAGCATTCTGGGTCAGCACAAGGAGCCTGATAAAGCAAACAGTAATTCTGTACACAGAATACCACTGAGCAACTCACAATCTTGTATTTCTCTGCCCTCTGCAGTCCGACCAGCAACGTTCTCCAAAGACCTATTTTCATTAATACATTTGTAAACCTCAATGGACCCATTAAATTTAATAGTTTGGGCTAGTGATTTTTTTGGTTTTTATCCCCGTCAAGTACCAGTGCCTCATGAGGTATATAACATTTATAGTTATTTTTTCCCCCTTACCAGTGTTTGTTGTTTTCACCCTACTCATTCCACATTATGCAGGGACTACTTTTTTCTGCGTCAGAATATCTTAGTGAAATAAAGCTATTTATTTGATTTTAAAATGTTGTCTGGCTTTTCTAGTAATGTTAAATGTAAAGAGACAATTTTATAAGTGGAATAAGACATTCCAGGGTGTGCATAGAACAGATTTTAGCACACTTCCAGTGGCTGAAGGCACTTGGCTTGCATCCTCAAGTCTCACTATGCCCCTGGGTGTGTGGTAAAATCTGTTCCACGCATACTGCATCATGTCCTATTGCTTACTCAACACTCACTCATAACTTTGGTAATTTATTTTTTATATTTTCTTTTATCCCCATCCTGGGTGGCCCATGTTCTTGCTGACTCACCAGCCTCATCCACCTGACTGTGCAGCACCACCTCCTTTCCTCCACCATGGCTTACCCCCCATGGTAGAGTGGCAGGAATCCATCAATCCAATGACATGGATCTGGTTCAGGAGGTGCCTACTTTATCAGGAGCAATGCCTGCAGGGGTCAATAATCATCTGACATGCCCAGGATCTTTTCTCTTCCTATTTTCACCCCCACTGGAGGAGAAGCATGTGGCATTGACAATGGCTGAGCTGTGTGCACTTCTGCACACAGCATGCTGGCCCACTGCTCCACCCTCACACATCACGTATGGGACCCAGGTGCTCCACCACCCAGCCACAGCTAGGTGTCAGGCATAAGTCAGTCTCCATTTCCCTCCCTCCCCCAGATAGGAGAGCTGTCCTCCAGATGGTAGATCCTCTCCCACCCCGGCCAACCTCCAGTGATCTGCTCGCACCGCAAACATGGGTTGCTGGTATGACAGGAGGTAAGGCATGATGCCTCAGCCCTCCACACCACCAGGCCAGTGAATAACTTCGGTAATTTTCAATATTTTGACCCCAAATTTTCAACATATCCATTTTTTCTCACCACTTCATGAACACGATGGGTGGCATTTTTTTTAATCCTGGCCAAAATGTGTGTTTCCACAAATTATATGAAATAATGTTTTGTCCAATATTTCATAAATGACACCTGTCATGTTCAGAACTGGGGAGAGGGGTTCATAAAAACTATGTTGAAAATTCAGGGTCAAAATGTCCCGAAAGAAAATTACGAAGTGATGTTTGCAGGCATGGTCATCATGCCTATGAGGACCACTTTACCTTCCTGTGCCAGTGACCTATGTTTTGGTGTGAGCTCAGGGAGCTGGCTGAATGGCTCAAGGCTGGGGGGAAGGCACTGCAGCATGCAGTATTGGCCCCATCTTTGGGAGGAACAGAACAGTGTTCTGATACACAGATGACATGTTGTGGTGGGTCAGCAAGCCTTCCCTGACAAGGGGTTGACATGTGTGTCAAGGCCTGATGGGCCCATGCACTGTGTCAGGAAGATCTCCACTGTTCTATTTATTCCAGTTTGCACAGCACCCAAAAGAGGATCTTATTTATTTATCAGAAAAAGAAGAGAGACTCAAAGCAAAAAAACACGTTAAGGCAGACATTAGGGTTGAAGAACACAAAGCACACAAAGTAGGGAAGTGAAAAGAACTATTAGGGTTTGGGGTCTCCAGAGTCTTGGCAAATCAGTGATTTGGTCTTCTTTGGGGTTGTCAACCCTAATGTTCACCCCATCCCCTGAGCAATTACAGTCAGATGTGATTTCTTTTCCTCTTCATGTAGGGCCCACAGGGCCCTGCGTGAAGAAAATTACAACTGATTCTATTGGTAACATGTGGCAAGCCACACTTCCCTACTTCTGAAGAGTCTGTCACTATGAGGCACTGGCTTGGAGATGTACCTTGTGGTTTGGACAGGAGGCTACCAGATGGGGGGAGGGGTGGGGATTAGGATTGACAACCCCAAGGAAGACCCCACCACTGATTCACCAAGACTTCAGAGACTGAAAACCCTAATTTTTTTAGATTTCCCTATTTTGTGCGATGTGCATTCTTCAGCCCTAATGTTAACATTAATGTAGTTTTTTTGCAATGAATATATTATACTGGCATGGTAGCACTAGTATAGCTAGGGTTGAGTGAGGCGCTTAATGTTAAAGTCCAATTTTTGCACCTTAATAACTTTGGTGGTGTTCCACAAAATTTCCTAAAAGTTGGTGTGCATTGTCTTGGAAGCAAGTTCTCAAGATGGGAGCAGTGTTGTGACAGCAGCTTGTGCAGTTTCTGAGATTCACAATGTTGATTTTTAATGAATAGGAACTTTTTCCCTATACTTATTACACTTTTTTTGAGGGGGAAGGGTTGCAAGATCATTTGCATTCATACCACTTAGTTTTCATAATTCAAAAACCAGTTGTTTTGGGTCATGATGGCTGCCATCTGTTTTTTTTAAATATTAAAAAACATGGAAAAGACCTATAAAAGATATATTAAAAAAAAAAAAAAACACCACCTGACCCTAGCAAAACAGGGCCAGCTTTGTTAGATTTTGGTGTTTGTTTTTTAAAATTATGGACAGAAATACTTTTTTGGGCACCCCAAAATCATTGGTGTCCAGCTTAGTAACTGGAGTCATTTAGGGGAATTTTTAGTCTCCCACACCATACCTGCAGCCGGGTATACATGCCTCGTGTAACTATTTCTTTAAAGGATGCAGGTATGTATGCATGCTAATGTAAAATAATTTATGTAATGGGCAGGGTTTTTTTTTTAAATATAAAGAAACATATATTGGTTGTTTACTTTTAATTCTGCACCCACTTCAATCTGGAATGCTCCAAGACTTTCTGTGTACTTAACTGTTCCCACAGCAGCATCCATCTCTGTGGGCACTTGTAATGTGTTTGTTCATCTGTTGGCATGTATGTTTCAGGGCTGGCCAATAAATTGAGTATGGGGGTGTGGGGTTGCCAGAGTTGGGTGGGGATGGATCAGCAGAGTTCGAAGAGGAATTCTTACCTTCACTGCATATTATTCATGTTTCAGAGTTTTTGCACTTTTCCAACTTGTACACATTATTTTATTCAGTTTAAGTTGCAGTGTTCTTATCTTTCATGTAATTCATACCGTTTAGCCCCCAAACATTCCCTGCACTTGGAGCACCCCCCGCTCCTCTTACACCACAAACCTATTTCCTCTCCAACTCCTTCCCCTAATGCTAGCTGCTGCAAACTTGCTCCCAAAGGCATAGCCACAGATACACCAAGTGTGCCACAGTGTACATAACCAAAAGAAAGGCAGCAACATGGCAGAAAAACAGTTCAGCCAGCTGGCTGCCATATGGCATTTTTTCTTTTTTTTGTTCATCAGGTTTGTTTGCTTGCTTGCTGACCTCGAGTCTGAGGAGGGGTACAGAATAGCAACAGAGCAGAGCACTGAGCTCAATTAGGTCTGTGCCTTCCCTCACTGATTGCATCATAGGAAGGGAGTGTTGCTAGCTTAGCTGCACCATGCTTAAATCCTGTCTCATTTGCTAGCACAATCAACTGAAGAGCAAAAAGAGGTCAAGAGGAAAAAAGACTGAAGACTAATTGGTTCAGTGGTGGCCCTTTTCCTTTCTGAGCAGTGGCTTTTAGGCAGTCATCTGAGGTCTCCAGCCTGAGTGCGATTGGTAGCATTTGCAAGTAGGCAAAGAGAGTGACTCCAGAAAGAAGCAGTAGACTGTGTTGGGAGCTGTGAGATTATGTTTTGTTTTAGTTTTCTTGTGTGTTTTTGGAAGCATTATCGGCAGCCAGCTGATGTAGAATTGTGAAAAAGAGAACATCACCAGTTCAGACATCACTGAGTAAATTTCAGCAGTAGATCCCAGCACAGCAGCATTCATCTTTGTGAACACTGGTAGTGTTTTTATTCATCTGTTGACAGGTATGTTTCAGGGTTGGCCAGTAAATGGTGTGTGAGGCTACATCAGATCATCAGAGTTGGGGGGGGTTGGATCACCAGAGTTGGGATAGGTGGTCATATCATCGGAGTCAGGGTAGGGTCTGATAGCTAGTTCTGTAGTCTACAGGCCTAGTATGATGCTATCTTATTTTGAGAAGCAAACTGATGGCTCATCACTCAGTCAAGATCTACCTCGGTCTCTGTGTCCCACATCCTACTGTACCTGCAGATTTTCAGATGGACATGGCATTGGTATATTATAGAGTTATGTTGCTGTGCTTTAGTTTCAGTATGCCATTTGCTGACTTAAATCTCCAGTCCCCCAGATGCTCACATAACAGCTCTGTATCTCCCTACGTTTGCATTTAATGAAACTTTTTTGTTTAAGAGAATCAGGAGTAGTACAGGAAATGCTTCATCTGTGATTGTGATTAAATTCTTGTTTTGTCAGTTCTTATTGCATATATCACTCACATGTTACATACAGCTTACCAGAATAAAGTTTTATTTTTGATTACAGTCACTACGAAACATAAATGATTCAATATAATTTTTGCTGATGTAGTCAGATCAGATCTGGTGTGCATCTGGTGTAAAAATGGCATTTTATTTCCACTGACAACTCTTGACTAGACAGTATTCCCACTTCCACTTACATAAGATGAAGTCACAATATTCAAGAGATTTCACATTGTTTAAACATAGACTAGATATCAACATGTGCAGTAATGCATGGGTTTGGGGCAGGAGTAAATGCTTAAGTGCTTTTGAGCTATTTACTTACTGAATCATCCTGAAAAATGTTACTGAGATATTGGATTTGTGCATTTCTTTCCTGTGCAGAATTGTTTCTTGGATATTACTTCATAACTAGAAAGTAGTACATCTTTAAACTTTCCATAATAGTAGAAAGAAGGAAGATTGCATACTGTGGCACTGAAGTTGGGGGCAAGAGGTGTATGGATAGCATTGCTCAGGACCAAGTACCATAAAGTAAACAGAAATCTTGTCATGGCATAGGGCACTGCACCTCTGCACCCATGGCTGTCATAGGGCCCTGCTGTTCTGCTGATAGATGGATTATTTGCCCTGCATGTTTCTTTCTGTAACCACTTCCACAGCCCGCCAAACAGCCCGACAAAATCTTGATATCGCTTGCCACACAGAAGTGTATAGCCTGAAGTACGCTGCACTTCTGCAGACAATGGACTCTTTCCTTGGTGCAGGGCCCAGAGGACCCTGCTCATCTACATTTGTTCACACAGGTCCTGAAGGCACTTGCATGAATGAAGATACGATTGAACTAACTCAAAATGAAAGGAAATTCCTTGCAGAAAACTTCATTAATACATCAAAGATGAGTTAACACAAGCTGTTATAAGTTTAGACTCAAATCAACATGGATTTCTAAAGGGCCACTCTTGTACAACAAACTTAATAAGTTTTTATAACTATATCAGTGAAAATTTGGACAGAGGTTTTCCCTGCGATGTTATTTTTTTGGACTTTAAAAAGGCCTTCGAGTCTGACCCTCATTGGGCCTTAATCCAGAAACTACAACTTCTTAACATAAAACCAATATACATTAGATGGATCACAAACTGGCTGTCTGATAGGAAGCAGACAGTTATAATTGAAAGTCACGTAAGTAGCTGGAATGCAGTAAAGAGTGGTGTACCACATGTTTCAGTTTTGGCCCCACTTATTTTCCAGATCTTTATATCCGATTTGTCAATAAATATTCATAGTAAGATAATTAAATATGCAGATTATTGCAAAATAGGAAACATCTGCAAAAATGAAACAGATTATCTGGTCATTCAAGAAGATCTGAAGTTATTACAGTCATGATCCATCAAATGGAATTTACACTTTAACATCTCTAAGTGTTGCATTATGCATTTTGGAAAAAACAATCCAACTACCAATACTTTCTCTATGATAGTATTTTAGGAAGCAAGGACAGTGAGAAGGATCCGGGGGCTACAATTGACTCATGTTTGTCATTTGACTCCTATATCTCCAACACTATTAGTAGAGCAAATAGGATATGGTGGTCAATCCGCCATAATATAATGTCAAAAAGGCCCGATATCCTTCTGCCTCTTTATAGAGCACATGTGAGACCCCATTTTGACTTTGTCTCACAATTATGGAACCCATATAAAAAGAAGGATATAGCTAGAAAAGAGAGAGTTCAGAGAAGAGTAACAAAATATTTTGTGTCCTCTAAATCACTTTCATATTAGGACAGACTTTGCAAATATGATTTAATGTCCCTTGAAGAAAGAAGGACAAGAGGTGATCTCCTGCTCACATGGGACATCATAAATGATCAACACCTATTTATGGAATTTGGTCTGGATTTTAAACAAATTAGGGTCAACACCAGCGGTCACCTGCTTCAACTTGCTGTGAACAAATGTAAAACAAAAAAAAGATCTTGCTTTTTTTCACAAAGGATAGTAAGGCCCTGGAATATGCTTCCTCTGGATGTCATTATTAGTGACAGTAAAGTTACTTTTAAAAGCAGACTTGACATCTTTATGAAATCCAATAAAATATTACAACATTATATGTAGGCTTGAAGCACTATATTTTTTTTTTTGCCTTTTGCTTCGTAAAGCATCTTAGTATGACTCTTAGTATGACAGTTACGGTTAAACTTAATGCCACAAAAGTTGTAAAATGTGGCGTTAAAGTTTCCAACCCTAATTCCTCTTCTGTACTAAGCAGCAAAAGGACAAGACAACGCAAGCAACCATAGGCAGTTATCATCAGGTAAGACAAACAACATACAACTGCTTCCAGATGACACAAATGCAGGACCAAGAAACCAAGCTGGATGAGTAGAGAGGTTGTGGAGAAGGTGAGGGAAAAGAGGAATGCATTTTGGACCTACAAGAGATCCAGCGGGGTAGAAGACAGAGAAGAATATGTGAAAAAAATCCAGAGAAGTGAGCAGAGTGGTAAGGACAGCAAAGGCAGCCAGGGAACGGAGGTTAGCGCAGGGGATCAAAGAAGGAGAAAAGGATTTCTTCAGATATATCAGAGAGAAGAGAAAGAGCAAGGATCAAATTGTTAGCATCTGGAGAGGAAGTGGGTGGGAAGAAAAGGGGGCTGAGCAGGCAGAAGTACTTAATGAATACTTCTGTTCAGTCTTTACCAAGGAGAGGGATGGGCCTATACCTGAGATGAAGGACGATGTGGGAGAGGGTGGGGGAGAAGCAACCATGGATGGGGAAATCACAGTGGAAAGGATGAGGGAAGGTCTTAAGTCCCTGAAGGTGGATAAGGCACCTGGCCCAGATGGAGTCCACCCCAGAGTGCTGAGAGAGTTGGCAGAGGTCCTGGCAGGGCCAATGGAGGACCTAATCAATACCTCTCTGAACTCGGGGTGCGTGCCCAGGGACTGGAGGGAAGCACATGTGGTACCTCTCCGTAAGAGTGGGCACAAGAAAAAACAAGGGAACTACAGACCAGTGAGCTCTACTGCAGTTGTGGGAAAACTGATGGAGACAATCCTCAAGGAAAGACTGGTGCAATTTCTTGAGGATAACAATCTCCAGGACAGCAGGTAGCATGGGTTTGTCTCAGGCAGATCCTGCCAGATGAACTTGGTTGAGTTTTATGACTGGGTTACGAGGGCACTGGACAGGGGACATGCGGTGGATGTCCTCTACCTGGATTTCAACAAGGTCTTTGACTCATTGTCACACGGTAGGTTGACTTGCAAGTTGAAGAGTCCGGGAGCAGGGAGGAAACTGTCAGATGGGTTGAGAACTGGCTGCAGGGTAGACAGTAGAAGGCAGTAGTGTGGGGGGGATCTGAACCCAAGACAGTAACAAGTGGTGTACCACAGGGTTCAGTGCTGGGAATGGTTCTGTTTAACATTTTCATAGCTGACATTGCAATAGGAATTAAGAGCAAGATCAGTCTCTTCGCAGATGATACAAAGATTTGTGCCGAGGTAGATTGGGGGGGGGGTGCAAAAGTACTTCAGGAGGATTTGGCAAAACTGCAGAAACAGTCTCACAAGTGGCAGATTGGTTTCAATGCCAAGAAGTGCAAAGTAATGCATTTAGGAGGCAATAACCCAGGACACAATTGCTGGCTGGAGGGTGTGCTGTTAACAATATCCAAGGAGGAGAAGGATCCGGGAGTGCTGGTATCTGGGGAAATGAACCACTCTGCTCAGTGCAGGAAGGCAGCAGTGAAGGCAAACAGGATGCTAGGGTGCATAGCAAAGGGGATTATTTTTAGGACTGGGGATGCCATCTTGCCTTTTTACAGGTCTCTGGCACCCCTACTTGAAAAGGGACCTCAAACTACTGGAGGAGGTACAGTGCAGGGCAAGAAAAATGATTCCAGGATTGGGGACAGATCATATGAGGAGAGACTGAGAGAGCTCAATATGTATACCCTGGAGGAAAGAAGGGAGAGAGTGGATATGATTAAGACCTTCAAGTACCTGAAGGGTTTGAACTGAGTAGACGCCAGGTGTATGTTCAGTTTGAAGGGCAGAATGGAAACCAGGGGACACTCAATGAAGTTGGAAGGGGGCAGGTTCAAGAGGGAACTGAGGAGACACTATTTCACAGAAAGAGTGGTGGCAAGGTGGAACGCTCTGCCAGAGGAAGCTGTGTCATTGCAGAGTGTTAGGGGCTTCAAGAGGGGGTGGGACAGATTCAAGGGGAAGGTACAAACCGAGAGGGGCGGGAGATGGTGGGGAAGGCATATGAGGGAGGGGGGCAGCTGCAGTCCAATGGACTGAAGTGCTGCATACTCGAGTAGACTAAATAGACTGAATGGCCTGGATCTGCTAGCAATTTCATGTGTTCATAAATGCAGTAGCACTGATGTGCTACCTTCCTAAATTTGTATCTGTGGTATGCACACTGCAACACATACTCACTCACTTTTGAGTGCATACAGAAGTCAACAATACTCAAATCACAACACTACTTTTGTGTGCAGAAGCACAAGCCCCTGCAGTCACAGATACAAATCCACGATGCCCAAATTAAAAGAGTTCTTTTATCTCTAGAAACTCAGGCACCTATGGCTTCTGTAGCTACAGGTACTCAGACACACTGCAAGACATACACTCTGACCTTTGGCTGCAGACACACAGGCGCCACAAAATCCATGATACCAAAATTGTAATGATGCTTATGCCTGCAGTGGCTTGCACTTTTTGAGCCACAGGTGTAAGACATACACATCAGCTTCTGGATGTGGAAGGGCCCCTGCAGCTCAGTGTAGCAGGGTGGCCCAGGGTACTGTTGAGGGGGCCGTGGGGAACCTCTGCCTGCGTATGGGCCTATTTTGGAGGGACAGCTCAGGCAACAGTTTGGAGGTGATGAGAGGGTCTACTTCAAGTAGCTGCTTAAAAAGTTTGAAGTCACACTCCAGGTAAAGGTCCAATGAAGAGAGTGTGGGAGGCAGAGCACTCGTAGGATCAGGTGGGCCAGGTGGAGGCCATTGGGGCCAAGAGTAAAGAAGAGAGTGGGCAGCAAGGTTTAGCAGGCTGTATGTATTGAAACACCCTGGTGTGTGATGGATTAGTAGGGGTAGTTTGGGGGAAGCTCATCTTTTGCCCACAGGGACAGTGCTCTGGTAAGAAAAGCTAAGGGAGCACTGGGAGTTGAATTGTGGGAAGTAGCCCCAATTTGTAGTGACGCATTAAATAAATTCTTACCAATGCCAGGGGATTCGATGAGCTTTACATTCCAGGTTTGAGAGGTTTTTGTTGTGGTGGAAAATCCCTGCTGCTAAAGTTCTGCAGGTAAACTTCTTGCTCTGCCTGATAAATGCTGCCTTTAAAATTCTCCCTTTGTAGAGGTGTACAAAGTGTAGTCCCATGGAGCTGTATTTGTATGTTTTTAAGTAATGAGACCTTCGAGCTTGTAATCATTTCAAGAGCTTAGGAGAAATAAAGTTTAAATCATTTGGGAGAAAGTTCTGATTCCCGTGGGTTTATTCTTATCAATAAGGGTCCTAATGCCATTTAGATTCTTTAGATTTAGCAGTTGGTGCA
Organism: Neoceratodus forsteri; assembly: GCA_016271365.2. Taxonomy (NCBI): domain Eukaryota; kingdom Metazoa; phylum Chordata; order Ceratodontiformes; family Ceratodontidae; genus Neoceratodus; species Neoceratodus forsteri. Next base: position 1,880,862,330 of record CM057452.1, read on the forward strand.
AGTACTTTTTAACAGGTGTCAAGTTTATTTCTAGAAGACCCTGCACCTTCCTGCTGCTAGTATCAGTGGGGTTTCAGGTGGCCTTTTGATGAATTTTGGGGTCGCCTCCTGCCGGATCTCCTGAGGACACTGAGTGTCTACCTGAATGCCTCGAATGAAAGGAAAGAAGACATCTTGAGGTAGGCAGTATTTTTTCCAGCTGTTTTGGTATGCTTGGGACATTCTGGTGAAATTTCTATGTTGTGGGCCCCTTCCACCAGAAGATCGGAACCCCTAGACATTTGGGAAAGGGGGGGCTACATGCACTCAGTGTATTTGGGCTGGAATTGTCACGGTATGCTTTGTTTGTTATACAGCAGCACAAAAAATCAGCCTCCTCAGTCTGAGTAATCTCTGATAAAACAACAGAGGAGCTATCTGAGTAGACCAGAGAATGATCACCCACAATGCAAGTGCTTTTTTTTTCCTTCCAAGTCCTTGACTCCTTATCAATTTTTTTTTTATTATGCTGCCTATTGTATTATATTTATTAGCCCCTAAGGATCTCTAGCTACCCAAGTCCTTCAACTGAGAGACTCATTTGCAAGTACAAGTACAAGGAGACTTCATCTACAAGTACAAGGAGATGCAACAGTAAACTTCTCCTTCCCTTTGCAACAGGTCTTGCCCACATTCTGGGAAAAAATGGCATGAGTGCGTATGTGTAATTGCTGCTGATGGCTACCCATATGGGTTTCTGCATTGCAATCCACTGTATGGCTGTCTTAAAGGACGGTGGAATGCACAGAAATACTAATAGCAGCCAATCACCCACTGGTTTCTTTAACTCTCCAGTCCTTTCAGGTGGCAGTCTGGCAGGGTTAACAGAGTGACAAGCAGTTGCATCAGAGAGCAAGAGAGACACAGCAGAGACAGGAGAGCATGCGGGTTAGAGTGGCACGCATTTACCTGTATTTTTTCCCGGGGCAAACCAAAATTGGCTAAGTTCACTAGTTTGAGGTAAATATTCATGCACAGGTGGACTAGTGTGAACAGGGGGGTTTGATATTTTAAGTAGCATGGTCATATGAACTGTACAGCCCTATTTCCCACCGCCACTGCCCACACTTCCATGCTCCCCTTTAACTCTAACTACAAACTTCAGAAGCTCTCAGCACTGTTGAGTCTGTAACAAAGAGCACGTATTCCTGTAGCAAAAAGGTTTTACATTCTTTACATTCTTTTTTATGTATTTCAAACAATGCCAGCTGTTAGTAGGTACTGCCAAGCTGTCATCAAACACCCACTTGCTTGCTGGCCACTGCCCAGGTTCCTAGTTCTTCCCTTCAAAATAGTGGACAGCTGTGATGTGGAGTATTTATTTTACTTATAATTTATTTAAAAATGTACCTAATTTATTATGTTTTCTTGCACGCATGTGCAAGAAACATAGTGCCATCTTCCGAGTTTTTAGAGGTGTGGCAGCCCTCTTCCAATTCAGGCAGTGTGTTTGCAGGTGCGGCTGCAGTTCTCCAATGCCTGCTGGAGCTGTCTATGACCAGTCCAAAATGCAGTGGCTTACAGTTGAAAGGGGGAGCTACGCTTCAGTGAGCAGCGATAAGATATCGCCTGCTCATGTGCACTCCTCCTACACACACACACACACGCACGCATACTGCATGCTGGCCCCCACACACACACTGTAGCCGACGGGGGTGCCTAATCCCCCTCGGCTGTGCTGCGTCCCCCAAAAACACAGTTCTATATGCTATGCTGGGTGTCCACCCCAGTGTGCTACATATCAGTATAGCCGACGGGTGCCCAACTCTGGCCGGCTCCACTGGTTCCCACCCCCAGAGTACAGGGTGCCATGCTGGGAGCTCCACCCCAGCATGGCAACACATGTTATCACCAATGGGGTGCCCAACTCTGTCGGCCCACACCCCACCAGTCACATTCTTGTGCCATGCTGGGAGCCCACCCCAGCGTGGCAAATGTTCCAAGCCATCATTTAAAAAAAAAAACACCTGAAACTCAAAATGGTCCTTCGGTGTCTCTGTCCCCACCCGCACCCACCCACTGCACACCCTGCCTCCCACCCCCCCTCACCCCATACTTACCTTCGGACTCTGGCGCGATGATCTTCGGTGGACTGGGAACACGTCTGCACTCTTCAAAGCCAACCACGAACTGAGGAAATGCCAGTAAACTGTATAATGGGATAGATAGGGGTTTTTCAACTCTGCTGCTTATCTCAGGCATTTTTTGGAATTTTTGCACCAAATTTTCAACATGGGGGTTTTGGGACCCCTTCTCATGAATGATCTCACTGTCTTGGTGTTATTCGGCCCCGAAGGCTGATTTTTCAGTCACTGCACGAAATCACCTTTCGGGACTGAGTAATGAAATGACACTGCCACTGTTCATAAGGTGGGCTCTCAAAAAGCCTATGTTGAAAATTTGGTGGAAAAATTCCTAAAAATGACTGTTTTATGAGCGTGTGTTGCGCAGTTCCTACGCACGCTTGTAAGTTCTCAAATTTTCAATATTTTCAATCCAGATTTTCAACATTGCCATTTTACCACACCTCCTTATGAGCAGTACAGCTGTCATTTTTCACATCTTGCCCAAAACATGTTTCCACAGGTAGCGCACAATGGCACAGTCGGTGTGCGAAATCAATGTATGGGACACATTAAGAAAATCACAGAGACACTGTTCATGAGCAGATGTTTTAAAATGGCTATGTTGAAAATTTGGTGAAAAAATTCCTAGAAATGACTGTTTTACGAGCATGCATTGCACAGTTCTTACGCACACTTGTAAGTTTGCGAATTTTCTATATTTTCACTCCAGATCTTCTACATTGCCATTTTATTACACTTCCTTATGAACAGTATGGCTGCCATTTTTCACATGTCACCCAAAATGTGTTTCCACACATGTAGCGCACAATGGTGCAGTCGGTGTGCGAAAGCAATGTTTCTGACAGAGTAAGAAAATCACAGTTACACTGTTCATGAGCAGAGGTCTTAAAATGGCTATGTTGAAATTTGGTGACAAAAGTCCATAAAATGACTGTGTTATGAGTGAGCATTGCGCAGTTTCCACGCACCCTCGTAAGTACATGACTTTGTAATAATTTCAGTCCAGATTTTCACAGTGGCATTTTTCCACACTTCCTTATGAACAGTACAGCTGTCATTTTTCACAACATGGCCGAAATGTGCTTTCACACTTTCAGCACAGAGATGCGTAGTCGCTGTGGGAAATCATTGTTCGGGACAGATAAAGAAAATCACAGTGACACTGTTCATGATCGGAGGTCCCAAGATACCTGTGTTGACAATCTGCTGTAAAAAATCCCCAAACGAATTACATTACGGGTGTGCGTTGCACAGTTTCTATGCACGCTTGTGACTTCACCAGTTTTTTTAATATTTTTATTGCAGATTTGCAACATTGCCAATTTTTACACCTCCCCATGAACGGTATAGCTGTCATTTTTCACATCCTGTTCGGAATTTGTTTTTGCACCTGTGGTGATAAATGCAGTAGTCACTGTGCATAAGCAGCTTTCAGCTAACAAACTGATATTGCCACTGTCCATGAGGTGGGGGTCAAAAACATGTTCAAAATTTGGAGTGAAAATACCAACGAATGCCTGAGGTGTTAGGTTTCCAACCATAACACCCCACCCTGTAGAGAATGACAGGCATCAGGGGTGTAACTTGGGATTCTTGCCTATAATGCTCATACCATTCCACATCCTGCAGCCAGTGAGAGGCATCTAGGTATGCCTTGGACTCTTCTGCCCCAAAGTTCACCCCATTCTCCTATACTGCACCCATCTCACTGTATTTCCTGATGGAATGGGGTGCGCATAAGGGCCAAAGACTCCAAGGCACACCGTGACACTTGTCAGTGTCTGCAGGGTAGGGTGTGGTGAAATGGCATGGCCGTTATGCCTGATGACCCAAAGGCATACCTCAATGCCTGTTACTCTCTGCAGGGTGGTGGTGGGGTTAACTTCAGTTCAATACTTCACTGCCATTTCTGTTATGCAGCTCTGTAACTTCTAAGAGACAAAGAACCTCTGTGCACAAACACTGAGGTAAGGGTTACCCCCAAAGGGCATTTGGCTGGGAAGCCAAGTTTCAAGAAAATACAAAATCACACATGCCCCCACAATGCAAAGCATCATGGGCTGCATATGCAAATCACCACAGAATGTTATGCTGGTCCAAATTTAAGCAGAATTGCATGGTGCTGAAAGGCCTCTCACACAGTTTGCAAATTGTGCTAACAGAAGACATAGTTGCCACACAGAACAGTATCAAGATGAGTTATGAGGGATCAATACATCTGCAAAGTAAGTTATAAGACAGTACCTAATCTACTGAATTGTCATACAATATACAGAACTGAAGAAAACTAACACATTACACTGTAAAAAAATGCCTGTGTGACCAGATTTGCTGATGAAATACTTACATAACTGGTTTTCTTCATTCATAGGAGAGAAGCTGCATTTGGACATTTACCCATCCTGGAGAGTACAGAAAAAAGAGAAAAGGAAATGAAAAGGTCAAATAAAAAAAGGGGAAAAAGGAGAGATAAGGGGGAGGAAGGGGGTAAAGGACAATCAGATTTTTCTAGGAAGAAGCTGAAGGATGGTGATTATGTAACCCCTGGCTGGGGTGAGGGGGGAGGATATAGGAAGCATAGCAAGGCCTTCCAAGTTTCCTGATATTTGTGTATGGATTCTGAGGCTAAGTGGGAAAGCCTTTCATATTCCACCAGTTTATTGCATATTGGTACACCAGGAGTATGCCATCTTTTCAGGATAAGACATTTGGCCTCTATAATTGTCAGTACCAGCCAGTTAAGCTCAGTTTGGGAGAGATGTGGAACATTCTTCCTAGAACCCCAGAGAAAAAGTGTGGGATACATTGGGAGCTGACTCTGGAGAACTTTGTTACAAAATTGATTTGTCCACTTCCAGTTGGGGGTTGCTGAGGGGCAGTTCCATATAATGTGCAGCAAGTCTCCTCCAGCTTTCCCACATCTCCAGCAGGTATCGTCTGATAGGACATGGAATTTGGGGAAGGCACCCAGAATGCAGTACCAGGGATGGAGTATTTTGTTTGAATAAGTTTGCTGCATCTGTACCTGTATGCATTATGTGCTATGACCCAGGAGGGCACCCACTCTTATTTGAGACTGATTGCTGTGGAGCCACAGCTCATTTATTCCTGATTGGTAACACCACCAACGTGTCTATTCCTGTAGAAAGTTACTTAAGGCGTCATTGTATACCAGCACTTACCTGAATAACTTGACTTCAGCCAAGATTGCAGTATATAACGTATTTATTGAAAAAATAACAAATATAAGAAGCTGGTAAACTAACAGCACAGCCAAAGCCCACACTATCCCCAGCATTTTGGGTAAAGAAAAACCCTTCCTCACGGGGCATGGTCAAACAGAAACTTCATCAGCCTATATACTGAATATTTAATCAATATTCATTATCAAAATTCAAAAGCCACAATCACCATCAAAGAAATAGAAAATTCAATATGTGTACAGTATACATATAAAAAAAGGTTATGTTAAAAACATGTATCAATAAAGACTACATACAGTAATATATTTTTAGTAAGGCTGCCAAAATACTTATATCACCATTGCACAACAAGAAATATTAAATGGTTAATACCAATAACGTATATCACCCTTAAAAGTTTGTTTTTCTTATTAATTTAAATGGAGAATTGACATTCCAAAATTATAAAAGAAAAAACAGGGAATTAACACATTCAAATTCTTTCTGGAAAACCATGAAGATCATACACAGATGTCTATTGATTTTATTCTAATAAATTTAGAATTTATTTTAACAGACAATTTTTTGAGTTTAATTTAGAATATTTTTTAGAGATTTGTGATACAGCTAGGGATGCCGGTATGGCCCTGAGCTATGCAAATTTGTTTTTGGGGTGGTGGGAGTCTGTTTATATTTTGAATCAACACAATAATCCTTTTTTTATGAAAATATTATTTGTTGGTAGTCTAGTGCCCCCCAACCCCGATCTCCCATTATGATATTCAATAATATTTATAATATGTTATATGCCCTGGTGATCTAGAGGACTGCCCCAGCTCTAAGCCACCATTAAAAGATATTCTGAAATTTCTGGTGTTCTGGTGGAACCCCACCCTGCAGTGCCCTACCACCCCGCTCCCCCCAACCTGTATCCGAGCTGGTGACTGGCACAGCCCACTGCTCACCACCATGGCCAGCTGCTGAATGAGTGTGTACTGTATATAGTATGTGCTTATAATATATTACAAATATTATTAAATATCATAATGGGAGATCAGGGCTTGGGGGGTGCTAGACTACTAGGGATAATAGTGTAAACATTACGGGGACTGGGGCTACCAGGGGTAATAAATTAAACATTACAGGGGATCAGGGCTTGGGAGACTGCTAGACTACCAGAGATTTTTTTAACTATTATAATGGGAGATTGGGGCTTGTGGGGGCTGCTAGACTACCAAGGATGATAAATTAAACAGGTAGCCTGTGACAATGGTGACCGCAATTGAGAGCTTTCAAAAAGGGCAACTCAGTTGCGGTGCCTGTCCTAGGCTTCACCAGGCAAGAGAGGCAACTGGATGGGGGTCCACGAATGGCGACAGGTTGTTGCTATATGTACATGGCGTGGGGGAAGAGAGCACACCATGTGATTGGCAGAAGGGGAAGGAGAGTTTGTTAGGTGTAGTGCGGTGATGGGCTGTTGAGCTGGCCCTGTGGCATGGTGGGTGGCTGGCAGGCTAGGGTTGCAAAGGTGCTGGGTTTGGTTCTGGGTGTGCATTTGTTTTGTTTCACCCGGCCATGATTTTTTTTCCAGCTTTTGCACTACCCCATCATGCACCCCCCTGGAGTTGAGAATCCTCTAGTAGGGGGTAAGGGGGGGGCAAAGCCCCCACATAAACAAAAAAAAACAAATCCCTGGTGCCCTTTTGCTGTGTGCCAGGAGTGTTCATCACCAAAATTGATTTTCAGCAATGTACACTCTCCTTAGTGGCAATTGCCTTTCCGTGATCGCCATTATCAAATGAAACCTTTAAACAGTATGGGGGATCAGGGCTTGGGGGGGCCACTGGACTACCAGGGATAAAAATGTAAACATTACAGGGGATCGGGGCTGAGGGACACAATACTACCAGGGATACTAAATTCAAACATTACGGGGGGATCAGGACTTGGGGGGGGCAGTCTGCTAGACCACCAGGAAATGCTAGGGAACATTGCCGTATAGATGCCCACCACTTCCAGCAATCTGTCTAGGTCTGCTCTCTGTTTGGCGCACCACTGTGGTTGCCACAAATTGTGGGACTTTGCTGCTGGGGCCCTACACGATTAAGAATCAGGCATAGGGTCCCTGGTGCACCAGCAATTGGCACAATCTGCTTTGGTTGTGGCTTGCGCCAACTTTTCAAACTCAGGCCCATCATGTTGATTCATCTTTCTGGTGCAATGCACAAGTGTTGATCTGCCTTTATTTCATTTTCTGAGTTTAATTGTTTCATTTGTGTCTCTTATTCTCTTTTGTATAGCTTCCCACCCCCCCTCGTTCTTATGTTTTTCTAATTTTTTTGAAATTTAATAAGCTTTATTAAAGTTGCATACAAAGCAGTTATATAGAAACATAGAAACATAGAAGTTGACGGCAGATAAGGACCGCAAGGCCCATCCAGTCTGCCCACTTCTTTTTCTACCTTATAAATGTGCCATCGGCCTTTGCTCTGTCAGTGGTCTATCTATTCATACTCATCTGTATTGCTCCCTTATGCCTATCCCATGCCTGTTTGAAGCCCTGCACTGTATTCATAGCTACCACTTCCTGAGGTAGGCTGTTCCATGCATCCACCACCCTTTCTGTGAAAATGTATTTCCTCACATTCCCCCTTAATCGGCCTCCATCTAATCTCATGCTGTGGGTCCTCTTGTCCTGCTATTTTTCCTATATTTAAACATGTTAGACTCTTTCACATTGTTAATGCCCTTAAGGTGTTTGAATGTCTCGATCATATCACCTCTCTCCCTCCTTTGCTCAAGGGTATACATATTGAGCTCGGTTAGTCTGTCCTCATATGTCTTCTGATGCAGTCCCTGCACCATTTTGGTTGTCCTTCTCTGGACTGCCTCAATTTGGCTAATGTCCTTGTGAAGGTGTGGCCTCCAGTACTGCCCGCAGTACTCCAGATGGGACCTAACCAGTGTCTTGTAAAGAGGGATTATTACCTTTCTCTTATGACTTGTGATACCCCTACTTATACACCTTAACATCCCCCTAGCCTTACCTACTGCTTTAGAGGTCTGCTTGGATGATTTCAGGTCATCAGTGATGATGATGCCCAAGTCTCTTTCTTCCTTTGCGACTGCCAGCAACTCCTCTCCCAGCCTATAGGTGGCTTCAGGGTTTCTCTTCCCTATGTGCATGATCTTGCACTTCTTTGCATTAAATCCCAGTTGCATCTCTTCTGACCATTTTGCTAGTTTATCCAGATCTCTTCTCATTCTGCCTACCCCATCTGGATCATCTACTCTGTTGCAGATCTTGGTGTCATCTGCAAACAGACAAGCCTTACCCTCTAGTCCATCTGCAAGGTCACTAATGAAGATATTGAAGAGGACTGGCCCCAGGACTGATCCCTGAGGTACCCCACTTGTGACTTGCATTTCTTCTGACTGTATACCATTTACCACCACTCTCTGTTTTCTGCCCGTCAACCAGTTTGCCACCCAGTTGACTAACTTCTGACCCATCCTGAGCCTACCCAGCTTATTTATCAATCTTCTATGTGGAACAGTGTCAAAAGCTTTGCTGAAGTCAAGGTAGGCTACATCAACTGCCCCCCCCCCTTGGTCCACTACTCTGGTTACCCAGTCAAAGAAATCTATGAGATTAGTTTGACAGGACCTTCCTTTTGTAAACCCATGCTGTCTTGGATCCTGTGCCCCTATGGATTCCAGGTGTTGCACTATCCTTTCCTTAGGAGTGCATCCATAATCTTGCCCACTACTGAGGTAAGACTGACTGGTCTGTAGTTCCCTGCCTCCTCCCTGCTACCACTCTTGTGGAGCGGGATCACATGAGCCCTTCTCCAGTCTTCTGGGACCTCTCCTGTGCTCAGAGACTCACTAAACAGTTCTGCTAATGGCTCTGCTGGTTCCACCCATAGCTCCTTAAGTACCCTGGGATGCTCGCCATCAGGTCCATTGCCTTATCCACCCTGAGCTTAGCGAGCTCTTGTAGGACCATTTCTTTTGTGAAGGGAGTAGTGCTCACCTCCCTCTCCCCTGTGTCCATGGTGCTGAGCTGTGGGCCCTGCCTACCTTCTCTTCAGTAAATACTGAGCAAAAGTATCTATTTAAGATAGATGCTTTTACAGGTCCTCCTCCTCACATGTCCCCTTTCTCCATTGAGCTTAGCAATACCCCTCTGGACTTTCTCTTTTCACTAATGTATCTATAGAAAGTCTTGTCATCTTCTCTTTACTGTTCGTGCTAGTGTTTCCTCAGTTTGGGACTTTGCCTGCCTTACTGCCTTCCCTGCTTCCCTTAGGGCAGTTTGGTATGCCTCCTATCTTCATCCCGCTGTGTTCCTTTATATTTCCTGAAGGCCAGCCTTTGGCTCTGACCTTTTCTGCTACTGTATTTGAGAACCAAAGTGGTTTCCTTCTTCTTTTGCACTTCCTTTTCTAACACAATTGGATGTTGCTTCAAGTATTGCATCCTTAATGCTTGCCTACTGTGCCTGTATCCCCTCACCTGTGTTTCTTTTTGCCAGGGCTAGCTTAACTCTGTTGGCCATCTTATCAAAGTCAACTCCTCTGAAGTCCCATATTTTTGCCTTGGAATGGGATGATTTAGATGTAGTAGCCAAATTGAGCCATACCATGTGATGGTCACTGGCCCCCAGGTGTCCTTCTATCTGGAGATCTGTGATCCCTTCCCTGTTAGTCAGTACTAGATCTAGGATAGCCCTGTCTCTTGTGGGTTGTTGTACCAGTTGTTTGAGGCCCTCCCCCTGCAGGGAATCCACCATGTGTCTAGTTCTGGCAGATGTCCCTGCTGGTATTGACCAATCTGTATCCAGCATGTTGAAGTCTCCCATTATCAGAACCTCCCCTTTAGCTGTCATGTTTTGTATATCTTCTAACAGTAATGTGTCTATGTCCTTCCCCTGGTCTGTACAATAAAATAAACAAACAAACAACAACAGTCCCTAAGGGCCACCCTCCCCCCACCCTGTCCTCAGCAGAGTGGCACAGGTCCCATGTCTGATGGGAGATAGAAAATTACAGATCCAGTCAGTTTCTAGTGCTACAAGTACTGTAAAAATAAGCCACAGGGGAGGCCCGTTGCCAGCTTACACTGTGTATAAAGTGTGCAGCTTACCCCAAATCTTTTCAAACAACAGCAAATGGTTATGCAGGCTCATCATTGTTCTTTCCACACTAATATTAAATAAAAGTTCTTACAGCCACTCATTATAAGATAAACTCGTAGTATCATGCTAGTGGTGGAGTACCAACTTTTTAACTGTCAACGCTATTAAGGCCATGACATATCTATGCCCCTTAACATCAATGGTGGAGTAATCTCAAACTATACATATCTCAGGGGAAAGTAACCAGTGATCCCAAGTAAATGATCTGATTTATGCCTGATGGATGACCATAATGTGGTAGTTTGGGACAGTCCCAAAAAATATGATAGGATGACCCCTCCAACTGCTCGCATCTCAAGCATATCAGAGAGCTAGCTCTACCCATCTTAGCCAATTTAACAGGAGTGAAATACAGGTTATTTAGAACACTGAACTGGGTAAGTAGCAATCGGTCCTGTGTTACATAAGTATATGTATCCTTCTAAATTTTGCACCAGTTAAAGGTGTGCTGCAGGAACTGGGAGTTCCAGTACATAGACACACCATCTATCTCCAGGTACACCGCAGCAAATAAACCGGTGTACAACTTGGATACGGAATGGGGCAAGGAGGCTAGGTCTTGTAATGACTGCAAGAACTCAGATAAATTTACATGTGCAAAGATTGCCTTAAAACTTTGTACCACAGCATGATGGAGCTGATATACCTTAAAGATAAATGCTTCATTCAGCTGAAATCATAGCATAATCTCTACAGAGAATAAACAGGTACCATCCTGGAGCAAGCTGCACACCTTGACATCTGCAACCTGAGGTAACCAAGCCTCTGAAATAATTTTCCCACTGATTTTAAAATTAGGGTTCGGGAAAACCAACTGGGAAAGGTCTTTCCTGTGATTGTACTTCAGAAATGAACACAACTGGGAATGAACCCTGATAGAGAGTCCAGTTAATGACTTGAGTAGTGCAGCGGGCAATTCCCGGGGGGGGCAACATACATTAAAGCCCAAGGGGACAGGCCAGATTTCCTTATCAGGTCTTGTTCCAGGTCCAGCCAGGTAGGAAAATAAGAAGATGAGTCCACACCTGGTGATGGGGAAGTCTACCTCAGATACTTACTCACTTGACTGGCCCAGTAATAGAGACCAAAATGAGGGAGCTGGAGATTCCCATGATCTTCAGGAGCTGCTAACTTATTGTAAGCATGTCTCAGAGGCTTGCCTGTCCATATAACATCTGAAATTAAAGAATGTATCTTCTTAAACCAAGAAAGAGGGAGCCAGAAATTTAACATGTTAATAGGGTAATAGAGAAGAGGCAGAATATTCATCTTAATACAGTTAATTCTACACCAGAGAGACAGGGGTAGCGTCTCCATCTCAGCAAATCTTGTTGAAGAATGGAAACCAGGTCAGTAAGATTAAGTTTTATCATATGGGTTTCACTAATAGAGAGGAAACCCACCAAATATTTAAGATGTTTAGAAGACCAGGACATACTGAGATCCAAGATCTCAGCTCCAAGGACTTGGGAGTTTAACGGCATTACCACATTTGTTCCAGGTTGAGTCTATAGTTTGATAGAGAACTATATTCATGGATAGTGTTTTGAGCAGCAGAGATGGTGATTTTTGGGTTTCATAAGTGAAGTAAGATGTGATCTGTGTAGGCAGAAAACTTCAGCTCTCGCGAGATGCCCCAGGGGAAGTGGTAGAAAAAACTCTGTTACAATATATGCAGACACTAGATGATGAGTAAAGGGCTCTAATCCATTTAAGAAACAATGGTGGAAAACCAAAGCAATTTAAGGTGGCAAACAAGAACTGCTAATCAACTCTATCAAAGGTCTTCTCTGCATCTAGGGCGACCAAGGTGCTGAGGTGTCAAAGACCCTAAATGCAGAGAGGATGTGAGCAATTTTGCAAAGGTGATCTGATGAGGAGCAGGTGAACATGAAGCCAAACTGCTCAGGACCAATAAGCCCCGACCAAACCTGCCCAACTCTGGAAGTCTGAATTTTTGCTAAGATTTTAATATAGTTAAGGACTGAGATCAGTCGGTAACTTCTGACTTTTTCCAGGGCTTTATCTGGCTTGGGGAGTAACACTATCAGAGCTTTTAGAAGGGATTTATTTAACAGGCCAGAAGCGAATATATGCTGATAGAGCCAATACAACTAAGGCACAAGCTCTCCAGCAAAAAGTTTGTAGAAATTCAGGGAAAAAACAACGGGTCCCGGTGCCTTGACTGTTGTTAATGTTCGGATGGCCAAGAGAATTTTTGTTTCCATTAGTGGAACAATGAGAAGGGATTGCTGGGCCTTAGTCAATGTTGGGAGGGTAATAGAGGCTAGATAATCAGCGACCAACTGAAGAGAAGGCAGGATAGGCATTGAACCACAAAGGACCCAGTAATACTGTTTGAACTCAACAGCAATATCCTTGGGGGTTGTTTTTAATGAGTCATCCACAGATGACTTAAAGAGGGAGTCTGGTCAAAAGTACTATATTGCAGAATTAGCATCAGCTTTTCCCCAATAAATATCATACCAAAAATTAGGTTTCTACGTTATTTCATTTTAAAGTTATGAGCTATTTTGTAACACTGATTTTACTCCCTGTTCAAAAAAGCCAGTTTCAGTGAAAAGTCAGTGATGATGTCAAAACCAGAGCTCACAGACTAGTCCTCCTTATTAGCAACCTTATAGGACCTATTTAGTGAGGTAAACACAAAGATAGAGCAGTCGATAGGGAGAAGAGCAGGGGTAAATGTAGAAAAATACAAAGGCAGTAAGGACAGGGATGGGGCAAAAAGAAATAAAGCCATAAAAAAATGGAGGGTAATGAGTACCAATGCCTGCAGTCTAGGTAAAAAGCTCCCCGAAATGGTGGCCTTGGAAGAGGGATGCCTGGATATCATGGCATTCACAGAAACATGGGACACAGAGAACCATGACAGGGATGTCAGCATACCAGAGTACACAGTCTACAGGAGGTACAGGGAGGGAAGAAGAGGAGGAGGAGGAGTAGCTCTCTATGTAAGGGAAGGGATTAAAGCAACAGAACTAAAGGGTAAACAGGGAAGAGAGGAGGCACTGTGGGTCACTCTAGAGACTGGAAATAACACCACAATCCGCAAAGGGGTTGTATACAGACCCCTGTCTCAGGGGGAGGAAATGGACAAGGAAATAATAGAAGGCATCCTTAGGATGGCAGAGAAAGGGGAGATATTGCTGATGGGGGGCCTGAATATGCCAGATGTTAACTGAAGCACCATTTATTTTTATTTATTTAGTTTTTGTTGACTGGGTAAGTGCAATAGACAAATCCTGCCTATTTTCAGGCACGACCCAGGGGAGGGGATACAGATGAATGCCAATTGACCTTGAACCAGATTAAGCTGTTGGTGGTATAGCTGCAGCCACATCCAAGAGCAGGGCCATTCTCGATGCCCTACAGGGGAGAATGCCTCAGACAGCTAGTTTTGGAACCCAGTCAGGAGGGAGTAATCTTAGACCTCATACTCTCAAATGGGGATGGAGTAAGGATCTCCGATCTTGAAGTGGGTAGCCATCTGGGAACAAGCGACCACCAAGCAGTGTGGTTCACGATAAACTTAGCTGTAGAGTTAAGCCATACAAAAGTGAAGGTACAGGACTTCAGGAGGGCTGATTTTGTCAAAATGGGAGAGTGCCTCAGAAAAGCAATAGCAAACAGGCAAGAAGGTGGGGTGGAGCAACAATGGGGAAACATCAAAACCACCACCACAGAGGCAACAAGCCTTTGTGTGTGAAGCAAATAAACAAATCAAAATGAAAGAAAAAAACACTATGGTTCTCAGAAGAAGTGGCGGGGAAGGTTAGGGAGAAAGATAGCATTCAGGAAGTATAAGGAAACACAGAAGGAGCAGGACAGAGAACTGTACCAGTTAAAGCAGAAGGAAGTAGGTGAGGCAGTCAGAATAGCAAAGGCCCAAACCAAGGAAAAGATAGCCAACTTGGTTAAAAAGGGGGATACAACCTTTTATAGGCACATTAGGGAGCAAAGAAAGACTAAGGCAGGGATATTAAGGCTGAATAAAGAGGAAGGTGGTTGGGCAGAGAGCGACAGTGAAAAAGCAGGGATACTGAACGAATACTTCTGCTCAGTATTCACAATGGAAAAGCAGGGGAAGATACCTAATCCAGTCAATAGATGCACTCTGGATAGGGAGGTTGATATTAGCCCTTTCACAGAAGAAAGGGTTCTGAAAGAACTCTTAAAACTGAAGGTTGATAAAGCAATGGAGCCTGATGGGATTCACCTCAGAATTCTAAAAGAACTAAGGGGAAGAACTAGTAACACCACTGACTACCCCTTTTAATAAATCATGGGAGGATGGTGTGGCACCTGAGGACTGGAGGAGGGTGGATGTGATTCCCCTTCACAAAAGTGGGAGCAAGACAGAGGCAGAAAACTAAAGACCTGTCAGTTTCACCTCAGTAGTAGGAAAAATGATGGAATCACTTCTGAAGAAAAAATTGTTGAGTACCTAGAGGCCAGTGGGGCACAGGACCCAAAGCAGCATGGATTCACAGCAGGAAGGTCATGTCAGACAAATCTAATTGGTTTCTTTGACTGGATGAGTAGACTTTAGTAAGGCTTTTGACACAGTCCTGCACAAAAGATTAATAAACAAATTAGCCAGCCTGGAAGTGGGTACCAGGGTGGTAGCCTGGGTAAAACACTGGCTGGACAACAGGACACAGAGGGTAATAGTAAATGGAGTCCACAGTGAAGAAAGGGGGGTTACTAGTGGGGTACTGCAGGGTTCAGTACTGGGGCCAGTCCTTTTTAATGTCTTTATAAGTGACATTACAGAGGGACTGGAAGGAAAAGTATGTCTCTTTGCAGATGACACAAAGATCTGCAACAGGGTTGACAAGCAAGGTAGGGTGAAAAGGATGAAAAGGGACTTGGCAAGGTTGGAGGAACGGTCAGATGTATGGCAGCTTTGATTCAATGCAAAGGAGTGCAAAGTAATGCACCTAGGAAACAAAATCCCAGGGGAAGAGTACACAATGGGGGGTGAGATACTGACAACAACAAAAATGGAAAGGGACCTGGAGGTAGTCATATCAGATGACCTAAAGGTGGGCCAGCAATGTGAGAAGGCAGTAAGGAGTGCTGGGGGGATACTGGGATGCATAGGGAGAGGCATCACCTGCAGAAAACAGGAAGTTATTGGTCCTCTGTACACACAGTTGGTAAGACCACATCTGGAGTACTGTGTACAGTTCTGGAGACCCCATCTCCACAAAGACATAGACAGGGTAGAGGCTGTCCAGAAGAGGGCAACCAAAATGATGCAGGGTCTGCACCAGAAGCCATATGAGGAGAGACTAATAGAGCTTAAGATGTATAGCCTCGAGGAAAGGAGGGAGAGGGGGAACATGATAGAAACCTTCTAATACCTCAAGGGAATCAACAAAGTCCAAGAGGGTAGCATCTTTCAGAAAAAGAGATGTGCAAGGACAAGGGGACACAATTTGAAGGTAGAGGGGGACGTCTCAGAGGTAATGTGAGGAAGTATTTCTTCACAGAGAGGGTAGTAGATGCATGGAACAGCCTTCCTGAGGAGATCATAGAATCATAAACAGTGGGGGAATTCAAGAATGCATGGGACAGACATAAGGCAATTCTAGTGGGGGGTAGGAGGAAGTAGGCTGTTGGTTAACTAGGATCTGCAGCTGATCTGTTAGGTAGAGAAAAGGGCAGACTAGGTGGGCCAAGTGGTACTTATCTGCCATCAAATTCTATGTGTCTATTTCTTCAAAGTTATCAAAACCATAGATGTAGAACTTATTTAAAAACCAAAACTGACACAGGTTTGCCTGCAGTG
This sequence comes from Neoceratodus forsteri, assembly GCA_016271365.2. NCBI lineage: Eukaryota > Metazoa > Chordata > Ceratodontiformes > Ceratodontidae > Neoceratodus > Neoceratodus forsteri. The sequence continues at coordinate 1,880,878,656 of CM057452.1, forward strand.
CTTGCATTTCCAGAATGTTCAGATGCATGGTATTGTACTTTAGAACACATCAGGAGGTGGTTTTGGAATGCAGTGCTGAACCAAGGTATAGACTGTCAAAGTGGTGCACAATTTTAGAATGTTGGTGGGGGCATGTAATCTCAGCATGTAGCAGGGATGTGCCATCTCGCAGTGTGGTGGGCGACTGAATCTCAGAAAGTGGCAATTCTGGAATATAAGTAGGGACATACTGTACAGTTGGAACATTGCAGGACATGCCATTTTATTTTGAAACTGCTTTTCCTTGCCATATTGTGGAAATGAATGTTTCCACCACATTTTAAAATTGTGTATCACATCCCCACCACATTCCAACATTGTCCATCCCAGCCATATTCCATACTAGCACATCCTCACCACATTCCAACATTGCACATCCACACCATGTTCCAAAGTTGTGTTTCAAATCCACATTCTGAAAACTGTCACCATTACATTCCAAAATTGTGTCATTGCCAAATTCTGAAACTGTGCATCACCACCACATTTTAAAACTGTGCATCACTGCCACATTCTAAAATTGTGCATCACCACCACATTCTGAAACTGAGTGTCACTGCTGCATTCCAAAACTGTGCGTCACCGCCGCATTCTGAAGTTGTGCGTCACTGCCACATTCCAGAGTTGTGCGTCACTGCCACATTCCAAAGTTTTGCATCACTGCCACATTCCAAAGTCATGCATCACCACCACATTTTGAAGCCATGCGTTACCGCCACATTCTGAATTTGCGCGTCACCACCACATTAAAAAGTCATGTGTCACTGCCACATTCCGAAGTCGCGCATCACTGCCACATTCTGAAGTGATGCATCACTGCCACATTCTGAAGTCATGAGTCACCGCTACATTCCAAAGTCACATGAATGTGCATCACCACCTCATTTCAAAGTTGCACAGCAGCACCACATTCTGAAGTCACGTGTCATAGCTACATTTCGAAACTGCATGACTGCATCACCACCTAATTCCAAAACTGCACGTCATTGCCACATTCTGAAACTGTACATTAACATCACCACCACATTATGAAATTGCATGTCATTGCTAAATTCCACAATTGTACATTACTGCATTCTGAAATTTTGCAAGATTGCCACATTCTGAAAATGTGCGTCATTGCCACATTCCAAAATTGCATGTCAGCCACATTCTGAAATTGTCCTTCAGCCACCTTCCGAAATTGTGTCACTGCCACATTCTGAAACTGCATGACTGTGCATCACCACCTCATTTCGAAACTGCGTGTCACCATTTCCACCACATTTTAAAATTGTGCATCACATCCCCACCACAATCCAACATTGTGCATCCCAGCCATATTCCAAAATCACGCATCCTCACCACATTCCAACATTGCACATCCGCAATCACCTTCCAAAGTTGTGTTTCAAACCCACATTCTGAAACTGTCACCATTACATTACAAAATTGTGTCATTGCCACATTCTGAAACTGTGCATCGCCACCACATTCTGAAACTGCGCATCACCACCACATTCCAAAATTGTGCATCACCACCACATTCTGAACATATGTCACTGCTGCATTCCAAAACTGCATCACCGCCACATTCCAAAGTTGTGTGTCACTGCCACATTCCAAAGTTGTGCGTCACTGCTACATTCCAAAGTCACGCATTACTGCCACATTCTGAAGTCACACATCACCACCACATTCTGAAGTCAAGTGTCACCACCACATTCTGAAGTCATGTGTCACTGTCACATTTCAAAGTCTCACAGCACTGCCACATTCTGAAGTTGTGCATCACCTCCACATCCTGAAGTCACAAGTCACTGCCACATTCTGAAACTGCGTGTCAACTCTAAATTCCAAAACTGTACGTCAGCATCACCACCACATTCTGAAATTGTGCATCTGCCACATTCCACAATTGAGCATCTGCCACATTCCAAAATTGCCCATCAGCCACATTCCAAAATTGCATGTCAGCCACATTCCGAAACTGCGTGTCAACTCCACATTCTAAAATTGTACCTGCCTGCCACATTCTGAAATTGTGTGCAAACTTTCATGCTCCAGTATTGCCTGTCATAGTCACATTCTGAAAATATGCATTCCCACCATATTCTGAAACTGCACATCCCCACCACATTCTGAAGATGAGTGTCACTGCCACATTCAAAAATTGCATGCTCAAGTTACATTTTAAAATTATACATCCCTGTCTCATTCTGAAATTTCATGTGGCTACCAGATTCTGAAATCAAGCATATCAACCATGTTTTGAAATTTTGCATCACTCCAGCACATACCAAATTAATCTATTCAAGACACATTACGAAATTACATACCCCATCACCTTCCACAATTATGTGTTTCCTGCAGCTCAAAACTGTGTATCTCTGCCACATTCTAAAACTATATGACACCGCCACATTAAGAATTTTAACATCCCTGCCACTTTCCAAAAGTGTGTGCCCACCTACTTTCTGAGATTGTGTCATGTTGCATTCCACAGTTGCAGTCTGGTGACATTTCGAAATCTCATCCCTGCACTATTAAAAAAAATGTACATATTTTTGTCATTGTAAAGCCATGTTTGCTGCTATATTCCAACCCCCTACCCTTTCACATTCTTAAGTACTGTACCTTGCATCTGCACATTATGGAAATGTATGCCCTGACTCACCCATTGTCAGCTTTCCTTTTCCAGATGCTTAATACAACTGCAGCTTTATGCAATGTGGGAGAAATAAGTCTTGTAAGGTAGTCTGCAAGAAGGACTAGGCTGTGAGTTCTGGTTGTGACATCATCAGTAGCTCTTTACTGAAACTGTCTTTTTTGAACAATCAGTAAATTTAGGGTTACAAAATGACTTGTAACTTTTAAACAAAGTAACTTAGAGATTTCATTTTTGGCATGAGGCTGACTGGGGATATGTTGATCCACATTCTGAATTTACTAATGTTAGATATTTTGGCCAGATTCCCTCTTTAATAGCAGTTATCAGCCTTGATGCCTCCTGCCTCTTAAGGCGAAGAGCCAACAGACATTCTGCCTTCCCCCTGGATCGGTATATTTAGCATGAGTTTTAAGAATTGCGTACTCTGCCTTCTCATGCAGTAGCTCCTCATACTGGTCCCATAATACTATGAGCTCCTGCTTGAGAGAATCCATGGAGGTGGGGGACAGGTCTTTCTCTATGTCTCTAATATGGCTAAGCAGGTCTGCTGCTGCCTCCTACTGTTTGTGTTTTCTAATCAACACGAAGTGAATAAATTCACCCCTGAGAAAACATTTTAGAGCATTCCATTCTAAATCAGGTTTCTCTATCGAACCCATGTTACTGGAGGTGAATAATTTGATCTGTTCTTTGAAACGAGTCACAACATAGTCCTCCTTCAGTAACTGATTATTTTATTTCCATAGAGTCTCCTTCAAATGTAAGGGTGACAAAGAAAATTTACTCCATACCAAGGAGTGATCAGAAACTACCCTGGGTGCTATCCCACAACCCAACACTCTCCCCAATAAAGTTTTACTGACAAGAAAATAATCAATCCTGGGAGAGGAGCCATGGAACGGGGAATAAAAAGTATATTCCCTCAATTGCGGGTTCAGCATCTGACAAGGGTCACATAAACCAAGGAAGGTGACCATCTCCTGAAAGAAGTGCTGAGCAGGGGATAAGCCAGCCGGGGGCCTGTCCATCCTATCCAGGTCTGGAGCTAATGAGAGAGTCCAGTCTCCCCTTATAAACATAGGAAAAGTAAGGAAAGGAGTAAGCAGGGATGTTAGTTCAGTAAAAAAGGAAGGGGTGTCAGAGTTGGGCCCATGGATGCAGTCCAGCAAAACCTCTGTGGATTGAGGGTCCCCCTAAGAAAGATATATCGGCTATGTGGGTCTCTCGGGCATTGCAGACATACAATGGAGACTCTCCTTGGAAAAAAAAACACACTCTTGCTATTGGTGCTTTCCTCAGCTGCAAAAACTTGATTAATATTCAGTCTCTGAAATAAATTACCTTTACTCTCAAGGAGATGAGTCTCCTGCAAAAAAAGTAACATCACAATGAAGTTGCTGCATGTGTTTAAGGATTTGATATCTCTTGGATTTGGAACGGGCTCCCCTAATGTTCCAAGTTGCAAAGGTGCTAAAATTAGCCATCAGCATCCAAGATGTATAATGCAGTGATCAGAACAATACCCATCAGATACAGGAAATATACAGTAATACTCCTAAAGCCACTCTGCCACCCTACCCCCAAAATCACACACCCCTGAATTAACATACCCCCCAATGAACCAACAACACATGACTCTAATAAAAAGAAAGATTAGTAACTGACTCTCCCCATCTCATATAAGAACCCCACAAACACTAATAGGCCCATGATGATCCAAAATAATCAACTTCTTCCCAGTCACTCCCCCCCACCTCTTCTCACCTGAAAACCATTGTTGTAGAGGGCCCTAACTTAAGCTGAAAGACCAAATCATGCCAGAGTCATGAGTGATCCCCTACAATTGCAAATCAAACCTTGTGTTGAACAACTAGCAAAGACCCAGATAAGCTTAATATTCAATAGTAAATGAACACTGCTTTAGGAGAAGTAATCCTCAACACTGATACCCATCTTGGGGTGAGAAGTAACAGCAACCCCACCCCCACATTATAAGGTGAACACCACATCTTAAAAAGTGATCCCTATCACTTACAGTTTACCTACCTAAGGTGAGAAGTAACAGTTACCCCACCCCCCAATTTGCCCTTTAGAATGTTAAACTTTGTAACATCAAACATATGAAGAACAGAATATTTGACATTCACTGGGACCCAGCAATAGAGTACAGTAACATATAATAATGTAGCTGTACAACAAGATCAACACCTTCAAATAAAGATAGCCCAACTCCGGAGTCCATTGTAATTCAGACTGTAGTAACAACTGTTTCTTTTGGTTGTAAGTAGGTTAACAATCAGATATATAAGGAAACTGTAGGGATGAAAACAGTCCAAGAGGTGACAGCCCGCCACCTTTGAGCTAAGTTATACAAATTAATGTAGCTCTTATGATCAAGCTAAAGCAAAAGGGGCTTGTCACATGATGCAGGCAGATCCAACTAACAGCATATTCAGTCATAAATTAATGGATGGGAAGCCCTCGGAAATGAGACAATGGCACTGTGAGAGAATTTGCAGTAGTGGGCTGCTGCTAACCTAATTACTACTGCCGCACTGTCATTTTAAAACTTTTAAAAACTTTGGTTTACTCTGTGAATATTGTATTGTGTGACTGTAGGCTGAGCTATATGCCTGGAGCCCTGCTGACCTCACAGGAAGCAGAAAGAGTGAGCCATAGTCCCTCATTTTCCAGAGGACTACAACTCAGTTTGTTTTAGATAAATATACCTTTCTGAGGGCTGGTTTACCATTTCTAACATACTAACATACTAAAATGCCAGCAGAATAGGCCTAACGGTCTTTCGAGTCTGCTTGATTGGTCAGCCCCCACCCTGGGTGCTGACCTTGCTGCCCCCCCTCACCTTCTCTGGCTTCTCCCTTCCCAGTTCCGGATATTCTTGCTACATTGGATTTTGCTTCCAGAACCCTTCCTCTGTACCTGTCCCAGCCCCTCTTGAACCCCTTCACCGTCTCTGCCTCCACCAGCCCCCTAGGCAGTGCTTTCCATGGCTCCACCACCTTCTCAGTGAAGTAGCACCTCCTCCTTTCTCCCCTGATTCTTCACCCCCCTCCAGCTTTCACCCATGCCCTCTAGTGGCCCCCCTCCTCCTTCCTTTGAAGCACCCTGACTGTTCCTCCCTTATTTACCCTCTTCATGTACTTGAAGACCTCTATCATGTCCCCCCGGTCCCTTCTCTCTTCCAATGTGTACATATTTAGCTCTTCGAGCCTCTCCTCATAGGTCCTGTCCCCCAAGCCCCAAATCATTTTGGTTGCCCTCTTCTGGACGCTCTCCAGGAGTTTAATGTCCCTCTTTAAGTGTGGCCTCCAAAACTGCAAGCAGTACTCAAGGTGTGGCCTCACCAAGCAGTTATACAGAGGGAGCATCACTTCCCTCCTTCTGGAGGTGATCCCCCTAGTGATGCATCCCAGCATCTTGTTGGCCTTGGCTGCTGCCCTCCTACAAGTCTCGGAGTTGTTCATTTTGACATCCACCACCACCCCCAGGTCCCTCTCAGCCATCAAGAATTGTAGCATCCCCCCACATGGTGTACACTTGGCCAGAGTTTCTTGCCCCCAGGTGGAGTACCTTCATTTCCCTGCATTGAACCTCAGCTTCCACTTTATAGACCATCTTTCCAGAGCCTCCAGGGCCCCCTGTAGGGCCACCTTCCCCTTCTCCCCGTCCACCACTGCCCCCAGTTTTGAGTCATCCGCAAAGAGACTCATCTCACTCCTGATTCCTGTCCTTATGTCAGAGACGTAGGTGTTGAACAGGAGGTGCCCAAGGACTGATCCCTGTGGGACCCCACTAATGACCCTCTTTGGGGATGAGACTATCCCGCCAACTACGACCCTCTGGGTCTGGTCCTGGAGCCAATTGCCTATCAATCTGATCATCTGGTTCCCCACCCCCATTTCTCCCAGCTTATCCAATAGGCCAATGTGAGGAACAGAGTCAAATGCCTTGCTGAAGTCTAGAAAGAGGACGTCCACTGGTCTACCAAGGTCCAAGGCACTCGTCACCCAGTCATAGAACTCCACAAGGTTTGTCTGACACAATTTCCCTGAGACGAATCCATGCTGTCTATTGTCCAGGCACCCTGACTTTTCCAGGTCCCCCCCCAGCCTCTCCTTGACAATGCCCTCCATCACCTTGCCCACCACGAAGTCAGGCTGACAGGCCTGTAGTTCTCTGCCACCTCCTTGATCCCCCTTTGTGGATAGGCACTATATGCGCCACCTTCCAGTCCTGGGGCACCCACCCTGTCCTCAAAGAGATGGTGAAAAGCTCCACCGGGGTTGCGCCAGGACATCTGCAAGTTCCTTCAGCACTCTGGGATGTAATTTATCTGGCCCTGGTGCTTTCTCTGTTGTAAGGGAGCTGAGGGCTTCCCTCACTCTCTCTGCTGTGATTTCCACTTCCAGTACCTCTTCTCCCTGCTTAGCCCTCCCCCCTCCTGCCAGTGATGCCTCGCCCTCTCCCCAGACCCGCCGATCGGTAAGGGTACCCCCCTCCTCAGTATCTCTGTCTCCTCCCATGTATGATACAGCACCCCCATTTTCCTTGGTGAAAACTGAGGTGAAGTACTCATTTAGTACCTCAGCCTGCTCCCCGGGTCTTGTGCCCATCTCTCCCCTGATTTAATCCTGCTAATCTGCCCCTTCACCCTTCATTTTTCCCCAATGTATCTAAAGAACCCCTTGTTCCCTCTCCTGATTTCCCTGGCCAGGTTCTGCTCCTTTCTTGCCTTCGCCGCCCTCACCACCCTAGTGGCCCTTCTAGCCATCAGCTCATACTCCTCTCGATCCCTTTCACTCCTTGAGCACTTGAATTGCCTATAGGCTGCCTTCTTTCCCTGCACCACCTCCTGGATCTCCCTGGTCCACCAGCAGGGTTTTCAGGCCCTACCGCATTTTCGTCTTACTCTTGCACAGGTGCTGGTAGCATCTTGCACCCCTCTCCTGATGATTTCCCACCTACTATCAGCGTCCATGTCTGATCCAATCCCACCCAAATGCTCCTTAAGGATCCTTCCCATTTCCTTAAAATCTGTTCCCCTGAAGTCAGTTACCTCCATCTTTGTGCAGCTTTCTAGCCCTCCTAGGTCCAGGCAGAACCAGACAGTGGCATGGTCACTCCCCACCAATGGGTCCCTTACCTCCAGGCCCCTAATCTGGTCACTGTCTGCCAGGACCACATCCAATACCCGCGCCTCCCTGGTCAGTTCCCCCACCTGCTGAGTTAGGAACGCGTCTTGAAAGACATCCAACAACCTCTGTTCCCTGGTCACAGAAGATGTCATAGTCTCCCAGTCTGTTCCTGGCATGTTTAAGTCCCCAACACCACCACCATTCTTCTGCCCAGTCTGCAGTGTCTCCCAACATCTGCCACCAGACTCTCCTCCAGCTCCTCCGCCAGGGCAGGGGGTCTATACACCACTCCTATTTTTACTCTCTTGTCCCCCCTTATTATCAAGGTGACCCAAATTGCTTCCACGGTTCCCTCCGCCTCCTCTGCTTCCCCTATGCCAATGCAGTTTTTGACTATCATTGCTACCCCTCCTCCCCTTCCCTCCCCCCTGTCCTTCCTGAACATAGTGTAACCCTCCTGGTTCAGGTCCCAGTCATGTCCTGCAGTGGCCCAGGTCTCAGTGACTGCTGCCACATCTACTGCTCCCTCAGTTAGCATCGCCTGGAGCTCAGGCATTTTATTTCCAAAGCTCCTGGCATTTAGCAGGACTACCTTCCACCCTTTCCCTATACTTCCATTTCCCCTGCTCGTGTTCCCATGGGGATTCTGTTTTCCCCTGGTCTGCACTTTACCAGTCGGCCTTTTCCCGCAATAACTCCAGCTCCACAGGAAGGTGGAGACAGAGTCCCTCCTTTATTGGCACCCCCTTGACAGCCTTTTCTATCATCCCTCCCCCTTCACAAGTTTAAACCCCACTTTTCACCAATGAACCCCTCTATTTTCAACTTAAGGATTCCCCTTCCCTCCAAATTGAGATGGAGTCTATCTCTAGCATACAGCTCCTTATCCTCCCAGGTCTCCCCCCAATCCCCAACAACCCATACCCTCTGGCCTCACACCACTCCCTGAGCCACTGGTTTATCTCCCTAATCTTCCTTTTGTGCTCCCCACTAGCCCTTGGCACCGGCAGGATTTCTGAGAAGGAAACTGTGCATCCTATGTCATGACAGACCCTGGCAAGCTCCCTGAATCTTACCTGTATCTCTAGCTCGCTATTTCCCTCAATGTCATTTGTACCCAGGTGGACCAGTATGTCCAGGGAACCCCCACAATCCTTTGCCAGCTGATATACCTCATGCTTAGCCCTGTGCACCGTTAGTCCAGGGAAGTATTTTGTTCTAACTGGCCAGGCTTCTTCCTACCTATCCCATATGATACCCCTGATCATAGAATCCCCCAACAGGAGCACTTGACCGCCTCCTTTTCTCCATTTTCCCCCCTTCCATGTCCCTCATCCTTTCTACTGCCCTCCACCCAGCCGGCTCCTGTTTCTCCCCTTGCTGGGTGCCAAGCCACCACCTCCTATTTACCCTGACCACCCCTCCCTCCAATCCTATGCCTCTTCTCCTCCTGAGTATTCTTCTGTACCTTGCCAACTCCCCCCTCACTGCTCGTAACTGGTCCTTCTCCCCCATCTGCTAAACTAGCCTGGCTCGTCCTCCCTTCCTTACTGTCTCCATTTAGTCTGTCCTTGCTTGTTGTGCTCCACTGGCCTAAACCCTCAGCTCCCTTTACTAAATCCTCCTTGTACTTCTGGTCCTTCTCCTTTACCTTTCCTCCCAACTGGTCCTTCTCCTTGCACTTTCCTCCCTCTTCCCCTGCCCCTCCTGCTCTGATTCACTGCTCCCCCCATTTTCCTGCATTCCAGGTTCCCTCCTGTTCTTCCTGCTATCTGGCCCCTGCCTCCTGCCCCCCACTCCCTTTCCATCTCTAACCACCCCTGTCATGGCTACATCACCCCCCTCATCCTCGAGCAGAAGAAGAAGAGAATTGAAGTGGTTACTGAGTGTACGATCTGATCCATCTCCCCGCCTTGCTTCCTTCTGTCCAGCCCTGGCCATCTGCCTACTTCCCTGAGAATGTTGTCCCTCTGTCCCTCCTTTGTGAGGGTCCCCAGTTACCTGCCTGCTTCCTTGGTAGTGTCCTTTTGGACCCCCTCTGCCAGGGTCCCTATGTGACCCCTGAGTATTCTCCTGCACTCCTTTCCCTATGCTGCTGCCCCCAGTGCTTGGTGCAACCCTGTGGGAGATCCCCTGCCCCCTTCCCCAACCATACCTCCCCCTTCCCCCAGCTGTCTCCTAATCCCCGCAACCTCCTCCCTAAGCTGTGCCAGCTGGTAGCACACTGGGCAACCACCAAACTTCCAAGCCCAGTCCAGTATCATGGCTGCTCCACACCCTGTGCACCCCACCACCCTCCCAAATATGCTGGCCCTAATGCCATGTGGTTCCATCCCCTTCCAAGTAGGTTTCCTTGGGTGAGCCACCAGGTTCCCCCAGTCCAAGATACACCCCTACTGCCTAATCAGGTCGCCCACTAATCTTAGATACAGTCCCACAGTACACCAGTAACCCTGTTACTAGGTGCAGTACAACACAGTAAACATATAAGGGAAATGAACAACTCCCTAAGCTCCTCTCTCCCGGCCTTTAAATCCAACCCCCAGCAGCTAGAACTACATGAGCTGCACCTGCAGACTTTTCCTCCAATTGCAGGGCAGGTGTTCCCCTATAAATTAGCAGAACTCTGGGGAGGAGGGTGGGGAGGTGGGTCTTGGGCAGACACCCGACTCAAGAGAGAGTGTATCAGCCCTGTGTCTCCCTCTAAGCCCAGCAGCCAATACCCAGGCCAAGCAAATCCCACCAAATAGGTTTTAAATCAGAAGAAATAGGCCTCCACAAGCGCAGCCTGTTACACAGTGAAACATCCAACAAATGAGCCCACTTACAGCCATCAAACCAGTTTTCAAACTTCCAACAGCCCCACAACAATACCCTGCTAGCCCCTTAGAAGTAAGAAAGCAAAGAAATAACCTTCTACCAAGTAAAATCCACAAGAACCCTGTAAAAATAACAAGCAGCAGCTACTGTCCTGGAACACAACTGATCCTGTCCCCTTCCAGTTCCTTCTGAGGAGACAAAGCAGCCAACACCACAAACCTGATTCAGCATTTCTGTGGTGCTAGAATCATGCATGAGTGGTTCTTGTATGAAAATAGTGAAGTTTGGGGTGTTTTGAATTATAAAATCACAGCATGACCTCCCAGATACTTCTAGGTCACACACAACTATTTAGCTTGCCCTGTTGCGAGCAGGGCAAGCTCGGGCAGGGCAAGTGTGGCAACACATGTAAAGACGCGTGCAGAGATATGCACATTTTGTGTGCGTGTTTTGCATGTTTAGTGGGTTTTGAGGGGGTTGCAGCTTAAGGAATCAACCACTTAAATAACAGGCAGCAAGGTAAATTCTAAGGGGACTCATTTTGGTGTTATCATTCAAATAATCCCCCCCCCCAAGAAACTGCATTAGTACTGTGAGGGATATTTAACCTTGAACTTATAGCTGTGTAACTGAGTTTAGCTAACTCCTGCATTGATATATCCATAGCAGCATGTTTGCACATACTGTGTAGTTTTCTGACAGCATAGTGCTACTGGAGTACAATATCCATACCTTAAGATGGCAGATACACTTTTGACAATGGAGAGAGAAGTTGATATCAAGTGTGTTGCCTGTCACATGTATAAAATTGTTAAGACAACACCTAAAAATGCATTTAAATGTGATAAATGTACACAAATTGATGACTTTAATGAGATTAGTTTTTTTAACTCCCAAATGGCAGATCTAGAATTGAGCCAAAAAGAGATGGCAGCAAGGCTAAAAGCTAATACAGTTGGTACATTATGTAGTAAGGAAAGGTTATTAACAGCTAACCCTGACAGTACTCCCCAGAATATAAGGGGAACTAACTTGTCTACACCAAGCACATCAGGATTAACACCTACCTTAACCACTGGCCTAATATCTGAAACCAATAAAAAAGGTCTAGGGATGATGAAGTGGTAGTGGCCTTGGATGAGGAATGGTATATCGTCCAAAGTGCAAAAGTCCTAAAGAAGGGACGCAAAGCGAATACATTTTCATTAGCTCTACATAATCACTTTGACCCTATTAGCACACACTTGACAGAATCATGTGACAGTAGTACAGCCCCTGATGAGTTACATTTAACACCATCCCTAGAGGGCACTGAACCAATAATAATGGAGACTGATCCATCAGTACAAATGGAATTAATCATTAATATTGACCAAGCTAGTGCTACAAGTAGCCTACAACAAACAGGAGGGTATTTTAATGGCATTCAAAACTCACTAGCTCAGAACCCTGTTATACATAGCCCCATGAATGCTGGAACTAGAGATTCTAGTAAGCCTACCGTGATACTAGTACTGGGGGACTCTATTGTAAAACATCTGGACAGAGTAGTATGTAACCCAGATAAAGAAAATAGAATGCTATTGAGCTTCAGTGGAGCTAAGGTGTCTGCTATCACAAGAATGTCTCATGCAATTCTTAAAAATGCAGGAGATAGGCCACTCATTATCATACATGCTGGTGTAAATAATGTGTTTCATCATTCAGTTGTAAACATCAAGCAGGACTTTGTAACACTGGCCAATAAACTTATAGATCGGGGGTGTGACATTGCCCTGTGAGAGATTTTGCCAGTACTAAAGGCATCAGAATATCAGCAGAACAATATTAAAAATATAAATGAATGGATGAGGAAATGGAGCTTAAAACAAGGAATAAAATGTATTACTCATTGGGAAGAATTCTTTAACCATGATGAACTGTATTGTGGGGATGGCTTGCATTTCAGTAGACAAAATCACAGGAAAATAACTAACTGTGCAAATGAGTTTAATATCCTATTGATAAACGCATGAAGTTTGTCTAATAAAATTGATGAACTCAGGGTCATACTTTCAGACCAGGATATGACAGTTTATGAAGTAACGGAAACTTGGTTCCAAAATGATGACTGGAACATGGATATCCTGGGTTACAATATGATATCTAAAAAACGCAAACATAGAAAAGGCAGTGGTGTGGCATTATATGTACAGTATATATGAAAAATACAATAGACATATGATTGATTCTCCTGAACCAAATGACTCTGAGATTAAAATTATATGAGCCCAAATTATTCTGCCAACCAGAAATCTAGTGGTAGGCCTAAGTTATCGTGTCCCTAACTTAGACTAAGAGAGAAATTATGACTTTCTGTCAGTCATAAACAGTATTGAGGTTGACTCAGAATATATTCTCACGGGAAACTTTAATTTTTCCAATGTAAATTGAACTACATTACAGGGTACTGGCACAGTGGATAATAAATTTATGAAAGAAATAATACAACACAATCTTCAACAATTAGTGTCAGAAGGTACAATGGAAGAAATTGTACTTGATCTTATTTTTACCAGTATTGAGGAAGGTATAGCAACTCCTGTAATAATGGAGCCACTTGGAGATAGTGACCATAAGATGGTCAAATTAAGTATAAGCATGAAGAATAATTATGCTAAAGATATTGCAAGAATTAGGGATTTCTGTAAGGCTACTTGTGGAAAAATTTAGCATTTTCTTACCCAATGGGATTGGATGACAGATTTGAACAACAAAAGCCTAAACGATATCTGGGACATACTCCTATAAAAAAAAATAACCTACTGTATAGATAACTGGGTTCCCACAAGAATCAAGTATAAAAATAAGAATAGAATTCCACTTTGGTGGAACAAAAATATTAAAAAAGCCATAAATGAAGAGAAGAGAATGTATAGAAAATTCAGAAAGGATCCCTCTAATATAAACTGGAATATATACAAACAAAAGGCTAATAGGGTCAAAATAATGATAAGAAAGGCAAAACAAAATCTCAAGTTTCAGTTAGCCACTATCACTAAAGACAATAAGAAGAAGTTTTACGATTATGTTGGTTCACTCAGAGGAAGTAGCTCAGGAGTGGGTCCTCTTGAGACAGATAATGGAATAGTAAGTGATGAAACCATGACGGCAACACAATTTAATAAATATTTCCTTGGTGTATTTGAACCTAAAGAACCAAATCCAGAAATAAAACAGACTCGTTTTGAGCATTGCAGGCAATTTTCTATGGTATAGGTCAGGGATGTAATTCATGGCTTAAAATAAAATAGCTCACCGGGCCCTGATGGTATCCATCCTAGGTTTCTTAAGGATCTCATACATGAATTACTAGGACCTTTGACTGTACTTTTTAATGCATCTTTGAAATGAGGGTCAAACCATCACTGAGTGGAACAAAGCTACCGTGTCCCCAATATTTTAAGGCAGGAAATAGAAAAGGTGTATCAAATTACAGACCTATAGGTTTGACCTCGGTCATGGGAAAATTATTTGAGAAATTGATACAAAAACGTTTGCTATCTCACATATCTGATAATAACTTAATAGACATAACTCAACATGGTTTCTTCATTGGAAGATTGTATTTGACCAACTTACTTCATTTTTTTGAACCAGTGAGTGCTGCATTGGACAAAGGTCTTCCAGTAGATGTTGTATTTCTAGATTTTTCAAAAGCCTTTGACAAAGTCTCACATAAAATATTAGTTGAGCAAATGATTAAATATAAATTTCATACAAACATCATAAAATGGGTTACTTCATGGTTATTTAACAGAAGACAAAGAGTAGTGATAAGGGGATACACTTCTCCATGGGGCCCAGTTATAAGCGGTGTCCTCCAGGGCTCCATCTAGGGTTCAACATTATTTAACATTCTGATCTCTTCACTGCAAACCTCTAGTAATGCTTGGATGGCTAAATATGCTGATGTCTGTAAACTGGGTTGTATTGTGAATGACATACAAGGAGCACATAATGTCTAAAATAACCTGGATAGATTAGAGTCATGGGCCCGTAAACAAAATTAGATTTAATGCTGCCAAATGTAAGGTCATGCATTTTGGACATGATAATCTTAAGTTTAAATACAGATTAAATAATGAAACATTACATAAGGCAGTATATGAAAGAGATCTGGGGGTCACAGTCAATAATAAATTAACATTTGATACTCACACAAGAACTACAGTCAAGAAGTGTCATCATATTATCAGCTGTATCCTAAAGAATATAGAGTAGAGAACCGAAAGTATTGTACCCATGTATGCTAGCTTAGTTTGTCCACATCTAGAAGATGTACACCCTCATCCATAGGCAACATTAAATTAATTGAAGGGGTACAAAGAAGAATTACTAAGAGAGTGAGAAATATGCAAACCTCAGATTATGGGTATAGATTTGAAAAGCTAGATCTTTTTTCAATGCAATATAGACACCTAAGAGGGGATTTATGTTTTACATTCAATGCAATGCATAATGAGTATTTGCTGGAGACTATAGGATTAGTGAGGCATGTTGGCATTACCAACGCCAAGACACTTAACACAAAAATTGAAAGGAGAGGTAAACAAGACCAAAAAAAGACATAATTAGTACACACAAAGGATTATATCACCATGGAATACACTGCCCCAGACAGTAGTAGATAGTGAAAACATGGTGATGTTTAAAAATAGGCTGAATCAAGTTATGGGATATAGAAAGATATAATATCTAAATTAGTTTTCCTTAATTTCCCACCTACCCAGGTGGTGAGTTTCCAATAGACCTATTGTCTCCTAAACTCATAACACACTATGAAACTGTGAAACTTCTGCCTATACAGCCTAATGTCAACAAAATGGTCCATCCATACATGCCGACAGAGCGAGCATCAGTGGGATAATCATCGGAGTAGAGAAGGGTGCAGCTATAGCAATCCTAGCCCAATGCACAGAGCTGGTTCAAAGGGGGTTCAAAGACATATGGAAAAAAATATACACAATATGTCAGACTTTTGCAAGACAGATACAACCCAGTCCAACAACTGAGACATGCATTGCTCCTGTGACAGCCCATGCAACTCTTCTTTGAAGGGTAGGAATTTGGAGAGGAACTGCTCCTCTGACAGTGGCCCTGGCCCCGATGTAGAAATAGAAGAGCGTCCTGAGGATGATGATTGGGTCTTGGTGCGCTTGGTAATCTTGTCTGGGGTGGGTGGTGGAGTATGCCGAGAAGGCGCATTTTTCCTCTTGGCTTCCATATTTGACAAAATTATAAACCAGCAGCTTACCAGCACTGTAAACTAACAGTCCCAGATATTTGTAACTTTGCAGTGCGTATCAGTAAAATAAATGGGTTTATGAGGGGATGAAGTGGGAGCTCAAGAGAGAAACTGCTGTCTGGATCTTCGCATCACGTGGCTCCCATGTTTTTCTAACTTGACCGTTTGCTTTCTACTTGACCTTCTGGTTGTCTCTTCTTATTTGTATTTATTTCTTTTTGATCTAGTTTTTTTCACCCCTTCCACATGTGTTAATCAGACCTTTCTTTTTCTTGACCACTTGGTTGTTCTCCTTGCTATCTTTCTTTGACCTGACCTTTTGCTTTTTTCTTGCCCTTCTGGTTGTTCCTGTTTGTTACTTGGCATTAGATAACAGTAGTATATGAAACATTCTATTATTGGTGATTATATGCTTACTGTAGTAATTTTGTAATGTTGATTCTCCATTTACATTAGTAAGAAGAACAAACTTTAAGAGTGATATACATTATTGGCATTAACCATGTACTACGTATTGTTGTACAATGGAACTATAAGTATTTTGGCAGCCTTATTAGAAATATACTGCTGTATATAGTACTTATTGATAAATGTTTTTAACTTCACCCCCTTTTTATATATACTGTGCATGTATTGAATTTTGTATTTCTTTGATGGTGATTGGGGTTTTGACTTTTGATAATGAATATTAATTAGATATTCAGTATATAAGGTGCTGACATTTTTGTTTGACCACGCTCCCCGAGGAAGGTTTTTTTTACCCAAAGTTCGGGGAACTTTGTGTGGTCTTTGACTGTGATGTTAGTTTACCTGCTTCTTATGTCTGTTATTTTTCTCAATAAATACATTACATACTGCAATCTTGGCTAAAGACAAGTTATTCAAGTGAGTGCTGGTATACAATGAAGCCAGACCACATTAAGAAGCCTTAAGTAACTTTCTAAAGGAGTGCACAACTTTGGTGGTGTTGGTGATTTTGAGTAGGGTAGCCCCCCATTGGTCTGTGCACCCACCTCTGTGTGGCTTCACAGTTCTGCCTTGTGGGAGTTTGTATTCCTAGCTGGTAGCCTTTGTCAGTCTAGAGCAAAAGGCCTAGCTGATCAGAGGCATGGGGAGGTAAGAATTTACAGACGGGGTCAGGACACAGCGAAGCTGCAGGTAGTGCCAAAAATCAGATTTCAGTTGGCCATATCTGGCTTGGAGGGATTGAAAGGGGTTTAGAGGGGTGACTTGTCAAACTAGAATGTCTTGCATGTAGTGTATCCCTTTATTTTTCCAGGAGGGCCACTATATTACCTTCTTGTCTATACAGAACTGAAGGTTGCCCCATAGGGTGACAAGTGTTGGGGGAGATGGGTTGGCTCATAACCATTTATGCAATTAGGTCCAAGTCCTAACTGACATCTGGATTGTGGGATGTGCTTGGTCATCCTGGATAAGGAAGAATAAAGAAAAACTGTCGGTGAGATGCCCCCTGCCAAGTGTGTCTCCATATGAAGCCGCTGTGGAGAGAGTATGCTAGGTTGCATAACCCATTGCAATGTTTGTGCTGCCTTATAGGCACTATATTACCCCAAAACCAGGAAAGGCCACAGCCCAATTGGCACCAGTGTGCTCAGAAACTGTTGCGATTATATCTGCGTTGCTTGCTTACCTCCCACAAAAAGTTCCTTATTAAGGACTCTATTTTTTTAAACCAGTGTGGGTGAATTGTGATTGGGTTATGGGATGTTTTGTGAAATGGTTTAGGCACAGTGACCATTTTTATAACTGCAGTTTTGTCTGCTAGAGACAGCTGCAGGGATCTCCAATGCTCCTGTTCTATATGTAACTCTGCAAGTACTGTAGTGGGGAGAGGTTTGCCTCACACAGTTTGGAGAGTGAGGGGGTGATTTTGCTGCCCAGTTAGATTATTGAGATCAGTATCCATGAGAGCCATAATACTGGGGCTGTGAAGATGGGACTGGTGCCTTTGGGGCTGAGGAAGAGTACTTCAGTTTTCGATTGGCTGAGCTTGAGACTGGAAAGTTGGGAAAAGTTGCCAGTAGGCCCAGCAGATAAAGGACTAACCATGGGGTATTAATGGGCAGACTGGGTGAGCCATAGGCCCTTATCCGACGACACTGTCTATGTATCTTTGTATTATCTAATAGTACCAGGAGGTTGTCTGTGTAATGTATAGTTCAGTATTCCATGTCTCCTATTCAGATGCCCTGCAACCTTTGATGCCTATGGATGGCCTCAGCCAGTGGGTCTATGGCAAGCACAGAAAGGAATGGGGAAAGAGGGCATCCCTGCCTAGTACCTTTCTGAACTTCAAAGGGGGTTAAGACAGTAGAGTTGGTGAGAAATCTGACTGAAGGAGTGGAGTAGAGTGTGCAGATCCATGCAATAATGCCAGAACCAAAGCTGATATGTGTCAGCACCTGGTAAAGGTGTCCCCACTCCACTGAGTTGAAAGCTTTTTTGAAATCGACAGTGACTGCTGCTGATGTAGTGGGGGATGACTGCATCTGTTGCAGAATGTTAATGAGGGAGCAGAAATAATTCAAACTGGGATGACCCCTCACAAACCCAACCTGGGATGGGTGGATGAGGAGTGGGAGGAGACATTTCAGGTGAGTAACTATTGCTTTAGCAAAGATCTTGCTGTTCATATTTTTCAGGGAAATACTGTAGGCCTATAGCTGGCTAATGAGGTAGGGTCTTTGTCCTTCTTCAGAAGGACTGTAATGGTGGCTTCATAAAGGGTGGGCAGGGGAGAAAGGGCTGATGGGGAGTCAGCATAGACCCTGCATAGGAAAGTGCTGATCAGTGGGGTTAAGTGCTTTAAGAACTCAGCTGTGAATCTGCCTCCTCCTGGTGCCTTGTTGGAGTTAAGGGCATAGGGCTAAATGGATCTCAGTAACTGTAAGGGGTTTGTTCTATTTGGGCTGCTGTCTCCAGATATATCTTAGAGAAAGGCAGTTGAGTCAAAAAGGCATTTATCCAGGTTTTTTTTTGGGGGGAGTGGCAATGGAGAAACATACAGGATGGCATAAAAATCTGACATGATTTTATTAATGTGTTTGGTACTGGTGTGTGTGACCATGTGCTGGTCATGCAGGCCAGCAATGTGCCATTCCACCTATTGTTTTCTGAAAAGACAGAAGAGCACCTTGCCTCCTTTCTCTTCGCCCTCCCAGTATTTGTGCCACAGCTGTAACAGCAACAGCTCTGCATTACATGATAGGAGGGAGTTGATTTCCATAAAAAGTTTAACTATGGACTTGTGCAATGTGGAGTCTACCGGGCAGATGAGGCTGCTTTGAAGTTCATCTCTTTCTAGTTGAGCTGGCTTTGGGATCTGCCAGCTTTTTTTCCCTCTCCCTTCCAAGACGTACTGCAAAGCCTATGATTTTACATTACCTCTGAGGACGGCCATAAATGCCTCTCTTACAATTCCAGGTGAGGTAACACCTGTATCATTAAATCTAAAATATTCCTTCATCTCCTCATGGATCCAGGACAGGAGCTGAGGATCTTGCATGAGCAATGGATCCAGTTTCCAGGTAGTGGTCCTAGGTTCTGGGGGACTTCAGAGCAATTGGAATAGAAATGGTGTGTGAGCTGAAAACACCAGGGAGGCTATATGGGCTGCTACCACTGACTGAGACATCTGCAGGGAGGTATACCAAAAATCAATCTGGCTATAAGAGCAATAAGGCATGGAGCAGCAGGAGAAGTCTCTTGTCCTCAGCTTCAGGGGGCACCATATGTCAGATAGGGCCTAGTCTTTCATCAGAAGTTTCACTGCTTGAGCTGCTTTGGAGCGGGTTTCTGAGGTGCCTAGGCTTCTGACCATTGTGGGGTTGAGTGTGAGATTAAAATCCCTCCTACCAGGACAGGGGTCTTGATGGCATTAATTTGCAAGAGCTTATTTAAAGAATAATGAAAATATTCAGAGTTGACTGTGTTGGGGTCATGCAGATTCCACAGGAGGAGATGGCCTGAGCGAGTGTCATCAAGGCCAGAATCCAGCAGCCATCTGACCAAAACTGCATCTGCTGTATAGACCATCGTTGCATTTTGTGCACCAAAATGGGCACACCCCTCTTTTTAACCACAAAGGAGCTGTTCAACGTCTCACCCACCCATTCTCCATGGAGTTTAGTTACTTCGGAGGAGAGGAGCTTGGTAACCTATAAAAACATCCCCTGGGTGTGCAGTCGCTTAAAATGGGCCAGAATCTTCTTCCACTTCACCAAAGAGTTGAGTCCTTGCGCATTCCAAATGTGACACATGATGTCTGCCATCATGGGGAATTTAGGAGAACCAATCATATGTAGTGGCAGCCATGTACAAAGTGTGGAAAGTGTGAGGATTGATAGAAAAGGTCATCAACAGTCTTTCTTTTGGGGGAGTCCATAAGTGAGTATTCAGTACATGGGCATGGCCAATGGGGAAGGTGGAGGTTTTGGGGAGGGGGAACCCAACCGGTAATAAGTCAGAAAGTATCTGGTCTGAACCTTAATGCACACCGATGACATTTCAACATGACAAGTCAACAAATACGTAACTACTCTATGTACAGAAAGCGTAATACCTTGGCGAAAGGCTGGAAGAGGCTGGGTCCATGCTGGTGCATCAGGTCCGTCTCGAGGGCACATACCATTGTTAATAACATAGGCATCTGTATCCCCAGAACATCACACTGTGAAACAACAGATATTTCTTTAAATCGGGTAGCCAAAGGTTAGAGCCTTTTGTCAGGAATGCAGCTGCATAAGGGAATAAAAGGACTGCATGTTACAGCTACAGGTATATACCTTGTCAGTGGAAGCATTAATACTATAAGAGTTTGATGTCCCCACAGAGAGGGAGCTCAGACATGCTCTCCAAGAGGCTGCAATTCTCATGTAAGGGGTCCCCATTGAGGGTACTTAGGTGTGGCAGCATATCACAGTTATCATACCTACCATGGGGTAAAACCAGAGCTTCAGAGCTCCTAGACCATCTTTATGCTTATATAAAGTGGTTCCCAGCAGGAGCAGGGGAGGACATCCAATTGTTCTGAATTCCATTCCAGAAGCCAGGTGATAGTGAGGTAGTGACTGATTCTGTTTCTGTGTCCTCCCGACCACCAAGGGTGACAGGCCCCATGGGAAAATGGAAGGCACTAGTGGTCCCACTCCATCTCCCATTGGATGGATGCAGCTCACATCCCTCCTCCATGCTCCATTACTGCAACCTTAGTTGGCTCTGCATAAGGCGTACATGTAAACAGGAAGAGTGGATATCACCTAGGTGGTTGGTAGTGGTGGGCTCCATGGAACCTTACTGGAGCACCTGTATCAAATGCTCTGTGTCCTATCCTTTCGCTTCACTGGGAATATTTGTGCTAGTAGCCTGCTTCAGATGGGGGCTACTAGGTGGACCAAGTAGGGAAATGGGCAGACTAGATGGGACAAGCAGTCCTTATCTGCCGTCAAAGTCTATGTTTCTGTGTTTCTCCAGGAGGCATTGCACACTCTTGAGAAGATGCCTTTCTTGTGTTTCAGTGGGTCCTGCCAGGCTAGGGACTGAGAAAGTGGGGCTAAGGGGTGCATAGCATTTCCTAGTAATGATACAGGCAGTGTTTCAGTGGAGTCTATGTATTAGAAACATAGAAACACAGACTTTGACGGCAGATAAGGACCGCTTGGCCCACCTAGTCTGCCCATTTCCCTACCTAGAGGATAAGCTGCAGATCCTATTTAACCAGCAGCCTATTTCTTACTACCTCTCCACAAAAATTGCCTTACATCTGTCCCATGCATTCTTGAATTCTCTCACAGTTTTAGACCCACAACCTCCTCAGAAAGGCTGTTCCAAGTGTCCAGCACCCTCTCTGTGAAAAAATACTTCCTCACATTACCCCTGAGCCATCCCTCCTCTATCTTTAAATTGTGCCCACTTGTTCTTGCACATCTCTTTTTCTGAAAGATACTACCCTCTTGGACTTTGTTGATTCCACTGAGGTACTTAAACATTTCTATCATGTCCTCCCCTTCCTCCTTTCCTCAAGGGCATACATATTAAGCTCCTTTAGTCTCCTCTCATATGGCTTCTCTTGCAGACCCTGCACCATTTTAGTTGCCCTCCTCTGAACTACCTCTATCCTGTCTATGTCCTTGCAGAGATGGGGTTTCCAGAACTGGGCACAGTACTCCAGATGGGGTCTCACCAACTGTCTGTACAGGGGGATAACAACTTCCTATTTTCTGCTGGTGATGCCTCTCCCTATACATTCCAGTACCCCCCCAGCCCTCCCTACTGCCTACTCATGTTGCTTGCCAACCTTAAGGTCATCTAATATGATTACCCCAGGTCCCTTTCCATTTTTGTTGTTGCTACTACTCCCCCCCCATTGTGTAATCTTCCCCTGGGTTTTTGTTTCCCAGGTGCATTATTCCTCTTCTTGGGTGTTGCTTTTTGAGCATATCAGAGCTGGGGTTGATTCAGTGCTGCTCTGTGGTTTGTTTCTGGAGTGCCGCTGGGTTTTGGGAGGAGGAAGCCATGGGTTGTTATCTTCAGCTTGGTGTGGTGGTGAGGGCTTGGCTGACTGAGCTGTGTCTGCAGCAGGGATAGTGTCCATCCTGTAGGGGCCTGCATGGCTATCTTACTGAAGGTGAGAACCTGTGGGCTGTTGTCACAGCGTGTGGGAATATACTTCAGACGAGACAAATTTACAGGTTTAACACACCATGGTGTGATATTTAATTTTCAAAGGTTAGAAAAATAATAAATGAAAACAACAATAAAATGCAAAGAAAATCACTACTTAACATAAGTAGTTTCTCACGAAATACATTCCTGGATCTTAGAGCTCCTAAGACCCTTCTCATCTGCATTCAACAGCTTGTCTGCCTCTCTTCTCCCTTTCCTAGGGCTGAGCCCTCTGGGCTGAACTGAAGTAAACTCTGTGAAGAGGTATTTATATATTTTGGTGGGGGGGCGTCACTTGACTAAGCCCTTCCTATTTACAAGTCTGGACATGCTGTTTCATGTCTGAACATGTTGTTTCAAAATCAAAGGGGATTTTTGTTCCAGGGGACTTCCTGGTTCAATTAAAGGTACAGTGGACATATATATCCACATATATTGACTCTCTATATCACTGATCCACAGTGACTAAGCTCTTTTATACATAGAACCTTATGCAGTAACAAGTTTATAATGTGAATTTATAAAAATACCGTTAGGATTTTTTTTAGAACTGTACTAATCATGACATTATTATTGTTTTATATGACTTCTGACTCCTTTTTCTTTAAAAATGCTTTACTAACTGTATTCATTCCTATTTAAAATAGCCTTCATGTTTTTTGTACACAAAATGCACTTATGCACTTTACACAACACTCTCTCGGTGTTTGGCATCATTCCAAGGAATGGATGGATGGAGATGGAAAAAGAATGAAAAGAGAGAACTAGTAAGAAGATTAGTAGGGCAGTAAAGAGCTACACTAGGTGGTCAACCTAGGGTAGGAATGAAAAAGAAGAAAAGCAAAGAGAAAAACATTTATTGTTGCTAGGAAATAAGGAGATAGAAAAGTGGTCTATAAGTCACAGCCGAGGGTGTAGCCTAATTCTGCCACACACCCCTCCCTCCTTAAGAAAAAAACAGTTCTCAAAACTATACTGTTTTTTCAAGAACCCCCCTCTCAGTCATAAATATTCTGCCCAACTAGTAGAATGGGGTTGATTGAAATTTTCTCTCACCCACTATGAAAGTTTCACCCCAGGGACCCTTAATTCAGCAATTTTTAGTATAGTTCACCATACCAAGTTACTGCAATATGACAATACTTTCACAACATTACCCTGGGGCTGTCATACAGTTCAGCACAGTACCCAGCTATGATCTCAGAGGACTTCAGTCTGTAGTGACTCTCTGCCCCCTAACTATTTCACTCGGGTTACTACAACTCAGACATGTCATATGTAACATCAGGCACCCATCAATAGGTATCATTTCAACACCCATCACTTACCATCATTTCCGAATCCATCACTTGGCATCTTTTCAGAATCCATCATTTGGCATTGTTTCAAAACCCTGTGCACCAACTATCGTACCTTCATCAGTACATTAAAAAAGAGAAAGCAATATACAGCAGTTTTATACTGACTTCCAGCTTCCTCCATACCCATCACTTGACATCGTTTCAGCCCTGTGCACCCACTATCATACCTTCATCATTACATTAAAAAAGAGGAAGTAATACACAGCAGTTTTATGCTGACTTCTAGCTTCCTCCATACCCATCACTTGCCATTGTTTCAGCACCCATCACTTGTCGTCATTTTAGAACCCATCACTTGGCATCATTTCAGAACCTTTTGCACCCACTATTGTGTCTTCATCAGTACATTAAAAAAGAGGAAGTAATACACAGCAGTTTTATACTGACTTTGAGCTTCCTCCATCTAGCTATCAGGGCAGTCATACAGGCCTATACCACAACTTTCTCTGGAGTGAGTTGTACCCAGCTCTAACCCTATTCTAACACATTGTTTCCACTCAGGGGCTCAATCATAGGTTCCACCCCATACCTATATCCTCCATGACTCTAGGTTCCTCATTTTATATCATAAGTATAGACATTTCTTTTATGTTATACATTTCTTGTAATCATTTCACACATTTCATTTATCCATTTCCCTTTCATATATTTTCTGGTAGACAAGGAACCTTCTCATGCTGAACATCAACCAGCCAGTTCCTAATTCTAAAGCCTTTGGGGTTTCTTTTCAACCCTTATTTGTAACCAACCAGGGGTTTCCTTTCAATCCCTACATCGTTCCGGTACCCTCAATTGACTATTTATTTATTTTTATTTATTTATTTAGCTTTTGTTGACCGGGTAAGTGCACTAGATAAATCCTGCCTATTTTCAGGCACGACCCGGGGGAGGGGGATACAGATGAATGCCAACTGACTTTGAAACCAGATTAAGCTGTTGGTGGTATTTATAGTGAATATATAGTGAAACTATATTCAGTACCAGCCTTAAAAGCTATATTTATTTTAAACATTACATGTTTCACACATTTCATCCCATATCACAGGGGGTTCAAAACATGGGAAAGTCCCTTCAGCTACCATGATGTCTTCCCTGTTGCTTATATTCTTCACTCCAGTATGGATATGTCCTGAAACAGTCTTACCTGGGGGCCTTCATCTCGTCATCCTCCAAGTAGCAACTGGATCTCAAAAGTGGCTGGCAACAAAAGTTCCATCAGGGGGTCCTCCTCCTCCAGAACCCATGGATCCTGATCCTCTGCCTCTGCCATGAAATCCTCCGGTTGAGAACCCTCCATCAACATCTGGCAGTGGTGCTCTGCGTCTCTCCAGCTCTGTTCCATCTCCCATTGAACTCCAATCCAGGCAATAGCTCCTCTCCAGTCCTCACCTGGGCTGTGGTATGCACACCAGTAAGCAACTCCTCCATCAACAGATCCTGGGCATCCATGAGATCCTGGAGGTATGCCATTCTGCTCTTTGCCCCATGTCTGGATACCAGGGCTGGTATCTAGGTACTAGTGGCTGGTATCTGGGTACTGGTCTCCCCCTTGTTTCTTTGAACAACCAGTACTATCCCACTTCTGACACCATGTTTGCCACAGTGTGTGGGAATAAACTTCAGATGAGGCAAATTTACAAGTTTAACACACCATGGTGTAATATTTATTTTTCAAAAGTTAGAAAATAATAAATGAAAACAACAAAAATTGCAAAGAAAATCACTACTTAACATCAGTAGTTTCTCACAAAATACAGTCCTGGATCTTAGAGCTCCTATGACCCTTCTCATCTGCATTCAACAGCTTGTCTGCCTCTCTTCTCCCTCTGCTAGGGCTGAGCCCCTCTGGGCTGAACTGAAGTAAACTCTGTGAAGAGGAATTTATATCTTTTGGTAGGGGGTCACTTGACTAAGCCCTTTCTATTTACAAGTCTGGACATTCTGTTTAATGTCTGAACATGTTGTTTCAAAACCAAAGGGAATTTTTGTTCCAGGGGACTTCCTGGTTCAATTAAAGGTACAGTGTATATATATATATATATATATATATATATATATATATATATATATACATATATATATATATATATATTAAGAGACAAAAAAACTCTGTTTAATGCATTAGTTAGTGTTGTTCCACAGTGACAAAAGTGGAAATTCATTGTTAGGTTGAAACCCTTTGCCCTGCTCACCTCAACCCGCATGATTGTGTATTGGGTCGCCAGCCCAACTCTCACCCCATCACATGTGTAAAGCAGCAGAAGTATAGGAGAAAGGGTGAGAGTTAGGTCTGACAACCCCAATGCATACCCCAATGCCGGTTGGGGGGTGGGCAGGGGCAAGGGGTTTCAACCTAACGCAATTTCCTCACTTTGTTGCTGTGGAACAACCCTAACTAATGCATTAATGGAGTTTTTGCCTAATTTCCTTCTTTTGAGAATGATAATGAGAAATAGTGAATGTAATGCAGCGGTGAGAGGGCCCCGCGCTCCCGCCATAATGCAGCAGTGGTAGCGTAGGGCCCTTTAGACTGCAACTCCCTCATTGATGTCTTGAGGCATATGTAACGAACAGCAATGCAAATAGAAGTGCTAACAGTGGCGCACATGGTAACGCAAGTGCGAATGAGAACAGAAAGGGTAACGCACATGGTGGCATAGACAGGAACGGTCTGCCATGTGATGTGTTGTCACATAGTAACATGGTGCCTGCAAACGGAAATGTCAATAGGCATGGTGACGCAAAGTGAAACAGAAAGAGAAACAGTACTGTAGGCACAAATGGCAAAAAATAACAGAAAAGCAAGCGCAAATAAAAACGCAAAGGATAACGCACATGGTGGCGTAGACATCAATGGTAAGTGAAATGGGTACCGAACCACAAGCGGAAAGGGCAACGGTAACAGTAATGTAAGCGCACAGGCTGGTTTTCCCCAAAACCTGCATAGAGAAAGACAGTGAGTACAAAGAATGTATGCATAATAATGGGTATCGGAGCAGAAAATGAGGACTTGGAATACTAAATAGGTTATATCTCAAGAACCATATGATGTAGAAAAAAAATTTAAAAGACATATGATTTATGACTCTCCTGGCTAGTTTTGTGCTTCACCCCCATTAGGGGCCCCATTAGGGGGTGAAGCACTTTTCTGACTAAAAGTCCGTATCTCGCACCGTTTCCAAGATACGGGCCCTGACAGGCACGGCGAACGCTGTAATGTTATCCTATGGGAAAAAAAGAGAAGTTCGGAGTGCCATAACTTTGCCTCCCTGTAATATTTTTTCACCAAACCACTGAAAGACACATCTGTGGGCTGTTGGCTGTCTACCCTCCAAATTTCAGGAAAAAAGACCAAACCATTATTTTGCGGCAGGGTGCCAAAGGATTCCTGTAATGTGTCGGGGGCCGTAATGTTATCCTAAGGGAAAAATTGTCAACTTTGGAGTGCTGTAACTTTGCTGCAGTGTAATATTTTTTCAACACAACACTGAAAGGCACATCTGTGGGATGTTGGCTGTGTTCCCTCCAAATTTCAGCCTAGAACTCCCAACTGTTCTTTTGCAGCGCTGTGCCAAAGAATTGCTGTCATTTTCCCACAGACTAGAAAACTACTATCGCAATTTGCAAAAGCTTTTGCAAAAATTTGCTACACTTTCATGAGCACAAAAGTACTTTAAGAAAGTACTTTTTCCAGAAATTTGAAAAACATATTTCTGGGGTGTTTTACCCCAAAATAAAGACATGGCTAGCATCCTCAGGGTCCGACTAGGTGAATACAAAACGAATTAGGTTGCTAGAGGGTCCCAAATTTAAATGCCAAGCATTTTTCTTGATCACTAACTGAAAACAAAATGGCAGATTTGTGAAAGTAACAGGGCCATTTGCGAAAGTAAAAATGCATTTGTGACACTGTCGAACTTTTTGTTAACTTTTCCTATTGACTTATGAAATTGTTTTTTGAATAACTTTTGAACCGTTTAATATTTTTTCACCAAATCTTCAAAAGACACATCAGGAAACCCGGCCGCACATTCTGTGAAGATTTCGGGCTGGTCGCACAAACCGTGAGACCTGTAGGCCGACCGTAGAATTCCAGAAAAAGCGTAAATGCGTGCGCAGATCACATTTAATAACTCCGCAGCTGTATATCCGACCGGTACGAAACTTGGCAGATCCCAAGGCCTGTGGTTCTTGATCGTGTATTCCAAATTTCAGGCAAATATGTCAAATGGTTGCAAAGCTATTAAGGTGCAAAAGGGGTTTAACATAGAAATGGCTCCTCAACCCTAACTATGGTAGCACTTCCCATCACCACCCTTTGCCTGCTGCTTGAGCGAAAGAACTCAAACCAGCTGATGACATTGGCGAGTCCACATCACTCTCTAAGGTGATCCAGCAACACATCATGGTCCACAGTATCAAATGCAGATAACAGATTGAGGAGAGTGAGAATTGACCATTCCCCTTGATCTCTGGCCATGAGGAGGTCATTATGGACCTGGACCAGTGCCATCTCAGTGCTGTGCCTTGCCCTAAACCTGGACTGGAATTGCTCATAGATGTCACAGGCCTCCAGGTGTTCCTCGAGCTGTACAGCAACTATTTTCTCTACAACCTTCCCTAAAAATGAGAAGTTGGAGATTGGTCTATAATTTGCTAGGACACTGAGATCGAGGGATGGCTTTTTCAGAAGGGGTTTCACCAGCTCTTCCTTTAAGGCCCCGTAGGCCAATAGTTGCTAGCCTCTTCCCTGCTGTGACTCTTATGTAGAGGGGTCACATCCACTTGACTTCAGTCCTTCAGAACCATGCCCCAATTTCAGTGAGCTGTTGAATAAGGCCATCAGAGGAGCAGTCAGCACCTCTCTGAGTTCTTTTAGTACCCTTGGATGTATCCTGTCCTTTCCCATAGCCTTGTTCACTTTCAGAGCTGCAAATTCCTTCAGGACTCTTTCCTTTGACAGTGGACTTTAGTCCATCTCCCCTCCCCCGTTCCTGCTGCTTCTTTGTGGTCCATTACCCCTCCACTGTGAAGACTGTGAAGACTAAGAGGAAGTACCTGTTTTGGATGTCTGCTTTTTCTTGGTCTCCTTATGCACTGTCTCTCTCTCTCTCTCTCTGCCTTCCTCCTTATCTTTACAATACATCCCTTTTCCTTCTTCTTCTCACTTGTGTACCTGAAGAAAACTGTATCCCCATTTGCTACCCCTTTGGCTATCCTTTCCTAGTTTTGTGCCTTTGCCCCAGCCACTGCCTCACCTGCTTCCCTCTGTTTTAACTGCTACAACTCCTTTCTTCCTCCATCTGTGTTTCCTTAGACATCCTGAAATAAAGGTTGGTGAAATTCTTAATGTATAACTTCAATATCTGGTTGCAGAATCAAACCACTGCACTATATATTTTTTCATAAACTATTTGAACAATACATTTCATAAGTAACAATATGTCTGTATATGAAATTTTGTTGAGCTTGTGAACTACAGACACAAACCAAGTTGAAGACAAGAAGGAGGGTACTGCAACCCTGGCTACACAGATGAACCAGGTAGGGAAGAGGTAGGGGAAGACCGTAACACCAACTACACAATATAGGGAAGGTAATACAACTGCCACCAGGTACACAGAGTAACCTGTCCGGGGTGGATTACAGTGAACAGATGATACCTGGAACATAGGAGATTGGGTCCTACATACCAGAAAGCCCCACTGAGCAGGCTGGAAAGTATTTTTTCATGGAAAAGGTGGTGGATCCATGGAACAGTCTCCTGGCAGAGATAGTAGGGGCAAAAACGGTAGGGGAACTCAAAAACGCATGGGACAGACATAAAAGAACTCTAGCAATAGGAAAGAGAGGGTAAGCTGCAGATAATTTAGGATCTGAGGTATATGAAACAGACAGGGAATATAAGCAGACTAGGTGGGCCAAACAGTCCTTATCTGCCATCTAATTCTATGTCTTTATCTTGTGCCACGCTGCTGTGAGCAATCACGGCAGTACCTCAGGTAATGTGAAACATTTTGCAGCGCCTCCTCATGCGGCCCCCTCCCCCACTCCCCAACTGATTTGATTTGTAATTGTAAAATGTAATGGAAGAAAGCAGTAAGATTCTGATAGTAGGGCAGCTGAGATGAAATAAAATACAACTTAGTACTCAGGGCTGTTAGATTGAAAAGCATGGTAAATGGTAACAAATAGGTATATGGCAGTGTTTTCTTCATCATTATTTTGCTGTCTGTCTGTCTGCCTTAATGTGTTGAAAAAGGCAAAGTGCACTAGCAGATTATGAGACAAGGCTGAGGATACCAACAGATAAAAAAGATAAATGTATGAAAGATAGATAGATAGATAGATAGATAGATAGATAGATAGATAGATAGATAGATAGATAGATAGATACAGACAAACAGATGGCAGATTTTCTGTTTATAAAACACCCTTCTCTATGCTCAGAGCCCTGCAAAAAGATTGTCACAAAAAGCACCATAACACCATCATATAGACTATAAAAATAAATACAATCACAACTAAATAAATAAAAACCTAAATAAATATTCAGTAGTGTCATATAAATGCAAAATGTAAGAAATGAAGGGCTAAATAAATTCTTCAGAAGAGCCACTGACAGACTGTCCCCTTGAACAGGCTCCAACTGCACATCTGCCAAAATAATGGTGGGAGGGAGTTCCACAGGACTAGGGCAGATCCAGTACCAAAAATGCCTTTACCCCTGATGATTTTAACCTACAGCAGTATATCACGACCAGAACGAATTCCCAAGAAAAAAGGGTTCTGTTTGGTTGGTGGAGCATTAGAAGCTCACTGAGCTAGATGGGGCCCAGTTTGTATAGGATCTTGAAGGCTAAAACAATTATGCTGAGATTAAGTTTCTTCCTAAGAGGCAGTCATGGGCAGATCAGGGAGTTCCCGGGTGATATGCACTGACCTCTACATAGAGGACATAAGATAAACAGTCACCAACTGCACCAGCTACAGGCATTAGATCAAACTCTGGGCAGGCCCTTATAGAGTGCACTAGAGTACTCATATTGTTACACAATGAAGGCCTGCACCAGTGTTTTCAAATCATATGGATTAAAACAGGGATGCGCCCCTTTAAACTGATATTTTTTCAAATATTCTGTTTTGCTCTGCCCCTTTAAATTGATGTTTTTACAAATATTGTCTTTTGCTGTATACTAGTATGCATGCATTGAAAAGGCTGAGGAGATGGACAGGTTTGCAGATAATAAATCACTAAATAATTTTTACTCATATCTTCATAACTTCTGAAGATCAGAACTAATGGGAAAAATCAAGGGGTCTGGACAGAAGTGCAGCAGTTATACATGACATAGCAGGATGTTGTGCCATGGTGGAGGCAGTAGATGAAAACATGGTTGTCCTACTGCATCCCATGGAGATGGTCATACAGCACTGTTTCTCAGTGCAGGTGATCACCGCAGAACTGCACATGTACTTGTACTGTGGTATGTTGCCAGAGTCTGCAGTTTTGCTTGCTACGAGAAGCATTCTGCTGTGAGCTTATGGAACCTGCCTGAGTTCTCAAATGGTGTCTGGAGCAGGACACCTTTAAAAACGTACTTATGTCTCTCAATTCCCAAAATGAATAAACCAGCATGGAGCACTTCACCCACCACTCGAAATCTCAGGCAAGGCTCCATTAATATACAGTGTGCATGCCAATTCAATCAGCAGTCAGGTCTCCACTACTGCAATACACAGTGGGACAAGCACTCTACACACAAAGAAACAATCAATCATTGAATTGTGGTGTCCACAATATAATTACATAGCAAGTCACAGTTAGAGTCTCCAGTGCACTAGCACATAGCACCACAGCTACTCTTACCAGTCAGTGAGTGACACAGCATGAGAGCAGTGGCAACAACGTGGACCCCAGCTCTACATACTCACTCACACACTCACACAGGCATGTGCGCATGCCTGCTGTCTGGCAGTGCACACACAGCTTCTCTCCCCGGAACAGCCACATCCATTGTAATAAGAATGCACTCACAATACACAAATCAGAAAAATGTCTTGCCTCATACTTTCAATAAATGTGAGAGGAGAACTATTTTTTATAGTGTCATAATTTCCATTCAGAAGCATACACTGGCATTTCTGGTTCCACTTCTTCCCTACTAGTACTGATAGCTGTACTCCTGATGCACAGCAATGCAAGTGAAAAAAAGTAATATAATTATACAACATCGAGTGGATTCCAACAGGAACATAATAAAAACAAAAATAAGAATTAGAAAATTAAGGTAAAATGGGTGCATTTAGAACTGTTCAGAAACTGACTCTTGAGGGCCAGAGAGAAGATTTGAGTAGAAGTACAGTTCCTTAAGATGGATATGGTGCTATTCCAGACTGTTGCCACCAATAACCAAAGGAACACTGTTCCGTTTTTTAATGTATAAGTGGTGTATGAAGAAATTGTTCAGAGGAGTGACAGTCGTAATTACTATTACTCATTTCTAATTATACCAACAAGCAACCCTGAATCTTCCTAATCCGAATATTGTGTCTAAAACTAGCCATTGTATATTTTGGTTTTTGATCAAATGGTTAACAACATTAATTGCCTAAATAATATGCAATGATCAGATCATTGCTTCTCCAGGAGTGCACATTTACTGATTTTTTGGATCAGGCTTCAAATTTTCAAAGTTCTACCTCCTGACTGTCTCACCTTTCTCACAGTGGTCCACATGGGGGTATAGGAGTGGCAAGGGCAAGAATTCTACCAGAATGCAAAATAATGTACTTTTGCAGGGTGTGAAAAATACAAAAAGTGCATCCAAAGCATTTTTCTAGTTAGTTTATAATTAAGCTATAACGCACAATAGGGCATGGGTGTATTGAGCATTAATGCACACCCCAGGTGTGTTGTGAGGCACAAGGTTAAAGG
Organism: Neoceratodus forsteri; assembly: GCA_016271365.2. Lineage (NCBI taxonomy): Eukaryota > Metazoa > Chordata > Ceratodontiformes > Ceratodontidae > Neoceratodus > Neoceratodus forsteri. The sequence continues at coordinate 1,880,911,594 of CM057452.1, forward strand.
CTAAGTGTCCTCCAACTACCCAGAAAGGGCATTAATGCTCAATACAATCATGTTCTGGAATGGGTTATTGCACTTGTAAATGAGTTATAGTAATTTTAACAAAAAACAAACATACATTGCTTTTATTCCTTGGAAACATGAAAAATGTATTGTTATTCTTCCAAGCGAGAAAGTATTTCCAAACAATTCACACATTTTAAAACTATAATTTTAAGCTGTAGTTCACAATTTATTTAATAAACAGAACTGTTATTTTTGTTCAAAATCACACATACCCCCTTCAGTTCTCAGCCTTTGCAGATTGTGCAAGAGGCCCCTTGGCAGCAAGCATTCCTGCTTAAAGTACAACCAGCCTAAATGTTCACGATGATTTGCATATATTGTACATCTCATTATGCTGCATTATGAGGATATGTGTGATTTTGGATTTCTTAGAAACCTGGCTTTGTTGCTGATGCCCTTTTTTTCGATAACACTTTCCTCAGTGTTTTTGTGCTGAGGTTCTTTAACATTTTAGTTATTTTTTTTAAAGTACTGTACTCTGTGTGTCTGAGTTTGTGTAAGTTGTGCTTCCTGGCCCCCATCACCTATCATCAGAACTGACTCCAGAAGCATGCAGCATGTTGCACTGTAAGATCCCCAAACAGTACTGTGCTTTAAACTAACAAGCATTTGTCAATGCCAAATGTTTGCTTGCTGGCATTGGCATTGGTAGTGTAGGAGTTAGAGAGCTGCATAATAGGAATGGCAGTGAAGTATTGAACTGAAGCCAACCCCACCACCACCCTACAGAGACTGACAGGCATTGGGGTGTGCCTTTGAGTCATCAGGCATAATGGCCACGCCATTTCACCACACTCTACCCTGCAGACGCCAACAAGTGTCACGGTGTGCCTTGGGGTCTTTGGCCCTTATGCTCACCCCATTCCATCAGGAAATACAGTGAGATGGGTGCAGAATAGGAGAATGTGGTGAACTTTGAGGCCAAAGAGTCCAAGGCACACCGAGATGCCTGTCACTGGCTGCAGGGTATGGGTGGGGGTGGAATGGTATGAGCATTACAGGTGACAATCCCAAGTCACACCCCTGATGCCTGTCAGTCTCTACAGGGTAGGGCGTTATGGTTGGAAACCCTAATGCCTCAGGCATTCATTGGTATTTTCACTCCAAATTTTCAACATGGATTTTTTGTGATCCTCACCTTATGAACAGTGGCAATATCAGTTCATTAGCCGAAAGCTGATTTTGCACAGCGACTACGCCATTTGGCACCACAGGTGCAAAAACCCATTTCAAACAGAATGTGAAAAATGACAGCTGTACTGTTCATGGGGAGGCATAAAAAATGGCAATGTTTAAAATCTGCAGTGAAAATATAAAAAAAAAAACTGGTGAAGTCATGAGCATGCGTAGAAACTGCGCAACGCACACCCATAATGTAATTAGTTTTGGGATTTTTTTTACAGCAGATTGTCAACACAGGCATTTTGGGACTTCCGCTCATGAACAGTGTCACTGTGATTTTCTTCATCTGTCCTAAACAGTGATTTCCCACAGCGACCACGCATTTCTGCACTGGAAGTGCGAAAACACATTTCGGCCATGGTGTGAAAAATGACAGCTGTACTATTTATAATGAAGTGTGGAAAAATGCCAGTGATGAAAATCTGGACTGAAAATATTACAAATTCATGAACTTATGAGAGTGCATGGAAACTGTGCAATGCTCGCTCATAACATAGTCATTTTCTGGACTTTTGTCACTAAATTTTTAACATAGCCATTTTAAGACCTCTGCTCATGAACAGTGTCACTGTGATTTTCTTAATCTGTCCCGACCACTGATTTTGCACACCGACTGTGCCACTGTGTGTTATATGCTCGGAAACACAATTTGGGAGAGATGTGAAAAATGACAGCTGTACTGCTCACAAGGAGGTGTGGTAAAATGGAAATGTTGAAACTCTGGAGGAAAATATAAAAATTCATGAACTTATGAACGGTATAGGAACTGTGCAATGCATTATCAGAAATAGTTTATTTTTGAATTTTTCACTAAATTTTCAACATTGGCTTTGGGGTCTACCTCATGAACTGTGACACTGTTATTTTGTAAATCGGTCCCAAAAGATGGTTCCACGCAGTGACCATGAAATCACCTTTCGGGACTGAATAATAAAATGACAGTACCAGAATTCATGAGGTGGGGTCCCAAGAACCCCAAGTTGAAACTTTGGTGAACAAATTCCCCAAAATGCCTGAGATATGCATCAAAGTTGAAAAAAACCTATTTATTCCATTATATAGCTTACCTCCATTTCCTCAGTTTGTGGTCGGCTTTCAAGAGTGCAGATGTGTTCCCGGTCCACTGAAGATCGTCGCGCTGAGCTCTGGAGGTAAGTATGAGGTAAAGTGGGGGTGTAGGGAGGCAGGGTGCACAGAGGGTGGGTGCAGGTAGGGGGAGGGGGTCAAGACAGTCAGCCAGGGACTATTTTTTCTTACAGGGCATTTTTTTTTAAAGATGACATGGGACTTTTGCCACGCTGGGGTGGGCTCCCAGTGTGGCAGCTGGAAGGTTGTTTGGGGGGGCAGCAGAGCCGATGGGGGATTGGGCACCCCCATTGGCCATATGGACAGTTGCCATGCTGGGGTGGGCTCCCAGCATGGCACCTGGAATTCTGTTGGGGGGGATACGGTGAAGCTGACGGGGATTGGGCACCCCCATCAGCCTTATGGGCTGTTGCCACACTGGGGTGGGCTCCCAGCGTGGCACCTGGAACTCTGTTGGGGGGGGGAGCGCAGCGGAGCTGACAGGAGATTGGGCACCCCTGTCAGCCATACAGTGTGTGTGTGGTGGGGGAGCGCATGAGCATGTTGGAGTGGGCTCCCAACATGCTACTTGTTGCGGGGGGATGGAGCTGTCTATGACAGCTGTTTCAGTGCAGTGCCAAAGTGTAGGCACTTTGCATATTGCCAATGGCAGTATGCAAATTGCCTGTACGTTACCGCCACTGATCGCAGCATTTGTTGCTTTCAACTGTATGCCACTGCATCTGAATGGCTGTCATAGACAGCTCCTACATTCACTGGCACGGTGCGGCCATGCCTGTAAAAGGCAGCAGGGCATTGGAAGTGGGGGAGGCACACCTACGAATTCTCGTATGGTGGCACTGTTTCTTGCACATGTGTGCAAGCAAACATAAAAACTAACTACTTGCATCTTTCCTACTGTAGCTATCACCCAACACCTTTGCACTGTCTACCACGTAAAAATTATTTGTACCTTGTCTCACCACTGCCATGGTATGTCATCCCTGCCACTCTCTCTGTTGCTTCTGTCACCCCGGCCATAGGAGCATCAGAAACACTCACTCTAGCTTTGACTAGTTTTTTCACTACAGTCCTCCACTCATGCATCTCTAGCAACAGCTTGTCCATCCACTGCTCCACTGCAGCTAGCCACAGCTTCTGCCTAGCAAGAAAAGAACATCACTCTTTTTCTGAAGAGTTGAGACAGCGGATTGATTTGTTTAATGTAGTAAATGTAGTAAGCCTGTTGCTAGGTAGACTCAGGTAGTTCAGTGAGTAACTGTGCCTATGCTAGGCATTAATCAACAGTCAAGTGACCAGTTTTGACCAATCAAGATTCTAGAATTGCTAGTAATTTGCAAACCCATTTTATAAGTTGATTTTTACTAAGCTACGCTAGATGATGTAAGTTAAAAGGCATTTCTCTTTGCTGCTGAAAATCCTCAAGCGGATTAGTCCACATGGCAGTATTAAAGTTTAAAAGATTTAATGTTAATCTTAGGTGAGCCATATGACTGACAAAAAAAACAACACAAAACAACAATTATGCCTTTACCTCCGTCTATTATTAGGCTTAGCACACAAGCCATTGACATTGGTTTGACCCTCTGAAAGCATGCATTTTGTATTTCACATGAACCTGAAGTGGGAGATTTTGCATGTTTCCTGATCCAAAGCTTGGCACTCCTTCAGGAATCCAGAATGCGAATTATGTAGCAATTTAAGGCAAAGATTCTTTTTCACTAGTCACTCAGGAAAAGATGTCAATGTTATCAAGCCATTCATTTTCTTGCAAACCTTTAATCATTTCTTCCTGAGGGCCTTCAATCCCCTCAATTGCTGTTAAACACATATTATTATTAAGCTATGGAATTTCTCACAGTGGGGCCAATGAACCAGTATTTCAGCTGAGAGCTGCATTTTAAAACGAAACCTCAGTTCTCATTGGATAATGAATACCTCCTCCCTGCATTAGTGCTTCCCAAACAATGATTTTTACAAAGAACTATTCAGAAAGTTGTTTTACATGTCTGTGCCTGGTACTGAATATGATTCCTTTTCTTTCACTGTCTCCTGCTGGCACATTTCTTGTTATACAATAGCCATACCTCTCAACTGCCCTTGATTGTCAGGGACATCCATGATTTTGCCTCAAAAATGTCCTCTGTCCCTCGTACAATTTCTGTTTTTGTGACTGAACAGTGGGGATTGTAAGCACAAAATAATGTTAAACATTAAAGTTGCAGACTTGTTCTTCTTCAGAAAATGCTTCTTACCCTATTTCCCTTATTCTATCATCTTTCTGAGTGAATACTGTATTACCAGTTTTTAAGATGTGTCCCTGATTATCCCCTGCAACCTTTATAGTTCTCAGGGAAATCATCACATATGGGTTATCCTCCATCCATCCTATTGGCTGATGCACAATCGTAAATCTTTGCTGTACTGCCAGAGGCCAATCCCCCAGCCACATCCTGAAATTCCAGTTTACTTTGTGCATCCTTTGAGGCCGGTCACAATTTGTCTCGCTCCCATTCTCTAAGTTATTTATTTTACTCTGACTCATTTAGACTTTCCTGCCTTTTCTACTTATAAGTTAGGACATATCAACAGAATATGCACAGAATCTCTGCTAGGGTTTCCTACTTTCTATGCAAGCAAAAAAAAAAAAAAAAAAAAGAGAAAATTGAGTCTGGAGAGCCCTAAAAGACTGGTACCATTAGCACACCTTTCACCTTCATGGAGAGGTGGGCAGGGATTCAGGTAGAGTCAGACTGCCCCAGTTTGGGACCCTCAGGCAGCGTCCCCAACATTAAGTGTACCAAGGAGCAGACCCTCATGTAGCATCTGCCCCAATGCTGAAGTAGCACGGTACTTGGTGCATGGGCTTGCAGATTGTGTTTTAAGAAACACGGGCATAAAGGGCTGAAAATAAGATTTAAAATGTAAGGCATTTGTTCCTGAGTTACCCGCCACAAAAAACATTCCTGGAGGCAGACTGGGCTGCACCTCTGGCTGGCAGGTGTGCTCTTGGGGCTCCACAGCTTCCCAGACCCCTCAGAAGGCTAATAGGCAGTGGCGGCCACCTGTTTTCTTTGTTCTCCACCCTGGATTTTCACACCATGCAGGTCTGTCTGCATGACTGCCGCCACTTCCCTGTGCATTCCAGAGCCCTGCTGCTATGTCCGATGTGAGTCTCAAGTGAGGAGAGCAAGATGGCGGCTCTTGTGAGACTCGGGGGGGGGGGGCCTCCAGATCACCCAATCTTACAGGGCGCACTAAAAAGTTTGTTTCACTGGGGCACAGGAGCAGCTAGCCCCACAGCAAGCAGATTGGCAGGTAGACAATGTTTTGGGGGGCTATTCTGAGGAGAGAAGCCACAGCAAGGTGAGATCTCGCAGGAGGGAGAAGTTTCATGAGACTATGTTTGGAGTATACACAGCTCCCACAGGATCCCGTGAGAGTGGAGGACATCTTAGGAGAGGGGACTCCAGCTTACAAGAGAGGATACGGGCTGAAATCCTGCAAGATTGTAACTGTAATTTGTAATTCCTAGACCATCAATAAATAAATAAATAAAGATGTGGGACTGACAACTGAAGGCCTGGTACAGGCAGGCAGCTATCTTGTGTGGGTCTGGCAGACACACACTCTTAAAGGCACAGTGTCTTATACTCCTGTATTGTGCATAGTTTACTGTCTCTTTGTCTTGTTATTGCTGGCAGCCCTCAGGGAATCATGTTCCTGATGCAGTTTCTTCTATCTACCCCCCACAGATCAGCCAGATCACTGTACTATACTGCCACACCTGCCTGCCTCCATAGAATGTGGCACAAAGCTACCACAGTCTCAAAAGGGGGGAGGCCCTCTGTGCTGTCTGCAGTGTTGGAGTTGGGCAAACGACAGAGTTCCAACCTGAATGTGGTGACCGACCTTGGAAGAGACATCATCCCCACAGGACCACTGACCTTGAACACGGCGTAGGTGGGCCTGCTATTCCAGCAACCTGAGGCCATGCCACAAGAACCCCCAAAGAGTGCCAGGGGCCATCTCAGACCCAGCAACTGCAGAAGAAGCTGCACAGGCAGGTGGAAGAATATGTGGACACATCAGAGGAGGAAGAGGTGGAGCAGAAACCAGGCCAGACCACAGCACAGGCAAGCTGTGCCCACATGAGGATGTGGCCAAACTGGTCTGACTGATTCGAGAGTTCCTGCAGGTCCCAGAAGAACCAGAAGTACCCCACACCTCAATGGATCCTCTTCTTTCATTGCACTAAAAGCCAGTGCAACACTTTTTTCCAACATGTGCAACCCCCAACATCATTGTGTCTAAGGAACAGGAGGCACCAGAGCCATCCAGGGTCCTGTAAAAGTGAGCCATAAAAAAACCTGTACCCGCTGGCTAAATCCTATAGGACAGCCTGGTACATGGCCCCTAAGGTGGACAATCAGGTCTTGGCCCTCATCCAGCACATGGTCATACCAGTCAAAAGCACTGCTGCTCTAAAGGACCCTATGGACAAAAAAGTCAAAAAATAGCTAGAAGAAGGTTCATGAAGTGACCAGGATGGCACTTGCAGCAGATACTGCAGTATGGTACACCAGCAGGGCTCTGCTGTGCTAGGTGAAGGCTGCCATGGATGGACTCCCCAAGGATTCACCACTGGCAGGGCAGGCTGACTGTGCTGTGCAGGCCGCATGCTATACAGCAGATGCCACCTCAGATATCATGAAATTTGGGGCCAGGGCCACAGTCCTGACTAACCAAGCCAGATGGGCCCTATGGCTCAAGGTGTGGCAGGCAGATGCTGAGTCCAAGGCAGTTCTGATGAACCTGCCCTGCAAAGGCGGCCATCTGTTCGGAGACACCCTGACCCCATTTCTCAGAGACCGTGCAGGGGCAAAGCAGATGGCAGAAAAAAAGACCTTTACCTACCATCAGGTTGGCCATTTTGTCCCAGAATCAGTGGCACCAGAGGTCAGGCAAAGTCAACATCAAGCCTACCCCAGAAGGGTGGGCCAGCTATGTCCTGGTTCCAGTCCAGATTTGCTCAGTCAAAGTACAAAGGTAACTTCAGAAAACATGGGGGCTTCAGTGGCAACAGATCTGGTGGTGTCTCAGCCAGAAAAAAACAATGAAAGGAGGGGGACCCCAGTGGACAGCCCTCCAGTGGGGTGCCTTCCAGGTCAGTATCTCACATGCTCTGCCATGCACGTCAAAACCACGCAACACGAACAGCATGGTTAGGAAGATCGAGAGGGTGCAAAACTGTGAAAGGGTGTATGTGCAGTAGTGCATCCTCTCACTGTTCCCAGGCAGAGGATCAGACCTCTGCTGGGAGGAGGGACCAGCGAGCAGCTGCCATGGCTTGATGGGATGAGCCACAGGAAGCAAGGGAGGCAGTGCGTCTGTGGACCGGGTTTCGATTACCCGTCCCAGATGCAAGACATTTTTTAATTTGTTGCACTTTGTGTGATTTTAAGTGTTAACCCCCCCCACCGAGTTGGTTATTTATGTTGGGGGGTTTGTGGGTCGCAGCCCCTGATAACGGGTGGTGCGGGTGGGTTTAGCCCTGGCAAGACATGCAGTAATCAAGTTGGTAATATACCTCACTGTATTGGCAGCACGGTATGTTGCTGCACTGTAATATCTTGCAACATTATGACCACATGCCAGTGGGGCGCCTCCTGCTGTTTACCGAGCAATGGGCCCAAACTACCACAGACAAGTGGGTTAGAGATCTAGTATCACAAGGCTATGCCATACAGTTCACTCAAAGGACACTTCTAATGATATACCCTACATCACACGACTCTGTCAAGCTGGCAATGATTCAGCAGGCCCTCGACAACCTTGCCAGGAATGGGGCCATAGTACCCATGCCACCACAGGAGAGAGACACCGGGGTGTACTCTATGTTCTTTATTGTCCCCAAGAAAACTGGGGGTCTCCAACCGGCACTCAACCTAAAGTTCCTCAACAGGTTTGTGATCTACAGAAAATTCAGAATGTAAACACTCCAGTCAACACTGGCAGCAATTCAACCAGGTGATTTCCTAGCCTCAATAGACCTCAAAGATGCATATTTACACATTCCATTTCACCCTAGTGACCACCGTTTCCTGAAATTCCAAATCAACGGGCAACATTTCCAGTTCACCTGTCTCCCATTCGGTCTGGCATCAGCACCAAGTGTCTTCACAAAGACACTAGTAGTGATTTCCATGGCCCTCTGAAAATGGGTACATGTAATACCATACCTGGACAAATGGCTCATTCGAACCAGGTCCCTGGCTCAAGCCCAGGTGAACACAGAAGAAGTGCTGCAGTGTCTACAGCCACATGGCTGGTTTGTGAACCCAGACAAGAGCCAGCTATTTTCCATTCACAAGATCATTCACCCAGGTGCCAGGATCAACAGAAATGTGGGTCTAGTGTTCCCCACAGAAGAAAAAGTGACCATTATAATCATGTTCCTGAGTTCCATATGGTCAGAGCCACACAGGCCTGTGCATACATATCTTTGGTTGCTGGGGCTGATGGCATCAGCAATAGCCATGGTACCATGGGTCTGCATGTACATGCGCCTGCTTCAGCGGCACGTAAAGAATGCATGGGATCAATCGACCCAGGATTTTGAGTACAAACTCAGTCCTGACTGGGGTGTACTCCAAAACATCAACTGGTTGGGGGACTGGTACAACTTGGCAAAAGGAATCTCAATATCATTGCCACATATGATGACAATTACAGCAGATGCCAATCTGTCAAGTTGGGGAGCCATGCTTGGTCGCCATGTTACTCCGTAAAAATGGTTTCAAATGGAAGTCTGCCTCCCCATCAATGTTCTGGAGATGGGGGCAGTATGCAGGTCCCTGATATTCTTCATTCCTCAGATAACAGGTCAGCCTGTGCTGATCAGGACCAACAACCAGGTCACCATGGTGTAGTTCAACAAAAAGGGCAGAATCAGAAGAAGTATGATATTCAGGGAGACTCTTCAGACTTTACTCTTGGCAGAACAACACCTGCAGATGATCTCAGTAACATACCTAGTGAGGAAGCTCAACTCTCAGGTGGACTGGCTCAGTTAAATGATACTCGACCAGGCAGACTGGCAGTTGCACCCTCAGGTGTTTCAGGTTCTCAGCAGGAGATGGTGACTGTTCCAAGTGGATCTAATGGTATCCAGACACAACACACAACTGCCCTGCTTTCACTCACACTGCCCAGACAGCCAAGCCGAGGAGACAGACACAATGGCAGTGCTGTGGAAGTTCAAGAAAGCTTATGTCTTTCTGCCTCTCCTAATGATTACAAAAGTGCTTCCCAAGAGCAGAGCCATAAGAGTAACAGTACTGATGGAGGCTCCAAACTGACTGGGGAGATCATGGTATTCTCCGCTCAGAGCAATGTTGATCAACGACCCCTGGCATCTGACAGAACATCAAGACTTACTAGTTCAGGATCCAGTACTTCACCACAATCCACACATCCTCTGCCTGATGGCATGGATGCTGAAAAGACAAGACTGTTGAATTAGGAATACCCCTCCAGGGTAGTTGGCTGACTGTGGAAGTCCAGAAGATGCTCAACAAATAAAACCTACCAGAGACATTGGCAGATTTTCTGTAAATGGTGTACTGCAAAGGATCTGTCACCATCGACAATGGGCCTTCCCCAAATTTGGGATTTTCTCAGTGATGGGGCCTAGAAGGGTTTAGCCCACTCCTTGTTGAGGGTTCAGGCCTCAGCCATCATGGCCATAAGGGGATCTCTTCCAAAGGTGAGGCACATAGGCTCACATCCTGATGTGGTCAGATTATTCAGGGTGGTGCAACTCGACTCTCTCCGTGTCCCGCCCATGTGTCCATAATGGCACCTAAATTTGCTATTGGAGGGACTTCATAAGCCTCCATTCATTCCCGAGTCCCCTTTCTGGATGACCCTTAGAATAGTTTTCCTCATGGCCATGTGTTCTGCCAGATGGTTGTGTAAACTGCAGGCACATTTCTACCATGAGCAATTCCTTACATTTCATGATGACAGGGTGTCTCTAGTGACTGCCCCATGTTTTACTCCCAAGGGGATTGCTTCCTTCCATTTGGAGCAGGCCATTAATTTACCAGCCATGCTTGGGACTCACAAGAGTGGGAATGGGGAACCACATCTGTTGGACATGGTTTCTCTGCTAAAGGACTATCTGACTATGTCTGAGAGCTTTCATAAGTCAGATAGATTGTTTGTGTTCTTCTCTGGCTGGAAGAAGGGCCAAGTGGCATTTAAGGGAGCTATTGCCCACTGGATCAGGGAGGCAATAGTTGCCACCTATCAAGGGGCAGGTCAGAATCCCCCAAAGGGCATTAGGGCACACTCCACCAGAGTACTATCCACCTCTTGGGCAGAGAGGGAAGGTGCCTCTGTGCAGGATATCTGTGCAGTGGCTACCTGTTCCTCGGTCCACACCGGCTTCATGTCATTTGAGAGATGCAATTATGGTGATGACAACTACGGTGATGGACACTTAGGCAACAGCAATAATGGCGATGGTAAGTACAGTGACCGCAATAACAGCGACTATTTCTTTTCTGCAGGGGGCTTTGCCCCCCCTCCACATGCCCCATTGTGCAAGTCTTTGCCCCCCGTATCCCCCGTACTAAAATAACCTACTCCAAGGTCATAGCATCTTGGGGAGGGGGGAATCCATTATCGCCATTATTACCACCACCATACTTTCACGGTCGCCATAATTGCCATTGCCCACTTGACGTTGCTCAAATTGTCGTCACTGTAATTCCTTCACTCACTTGATGTGCTACCATCCACACCTTTTTTTGACTTTACAGGATTAATGTGGCTTCCACTGATAGGGCCACATTTGGTAGGTCTGTGCTTCAGGCTGCTGCAGGTTTTGGCTCATTATGTGGGTTCGTTATTTCCCACCCATGATTGTCCTGAGTACTGCTATGAAGTCCCATATGTAATGATTTTCCTGAGCACTATAAAGATTGCAGGGGATAATGGTATTTACTCACCTGGTAAAGGTGATTATACCTGCAGCTTTTAGAGTGCTCAGGGTCCCTCCCATGAAAGATGAACCAAACACTGTTGCAGCCCGAATCAGATCCGAAACTGTCCTATTTTCATGGGTTTTGGATAATAATTGGAAAGGCTTTGCCTGGAGTTCAATGGCCAAGCAGCCAGCCACTCCCACTTCCTCAGCTATAAAAGCAGTTCCTCTCAGTTTCATTGTGAAGCACTTTTTTTCTGCAGCCGAAGGCTCTGTCAGTCTGTTCTCTGAGCTGGTTGGGGCCTACCCCTCCACCTTGCTGCTCCTGCTTGTCTACTGGATTTCTATGTTTATTTCTTGCTTCTGGTTTGTATTTTTCCTTCAGCTGTGTGTGCTTCTTCTGTCTTTGTTCCCTGTTTTCTGTGTTTGGTGTCTTTGGTTTTGCCTTTTGGGAGGCTTTTGTTTCTAAGCTCCTAGCATATTGCTCCAGAGCTTCTACTATTTGCTGTTACAACTTTCACACTACTGCAATACAACTGCAATGATTGTCTGTGTGTTTCAGCTCAACCATAGCTGTTTCCATGTTGCATACTCAATTATTACTCCAAACCTAGCTATGCAGCTCAGTCATGCTCTCATTCTACTCACCTCATTGCAGCAGCTACATTGCCCTGCCTGGTTACACCTGCTTTCAGCAGCATTGTGTCTCTTTATTTATGTTTATTGTAAGTTTTAACAACTCAGTGTACTCCATTCAGATGTTGATTCTATGTTTATTCACCCTGTTATACTCAGAGGTCAGCTACAAGCTACAAGCTACTGCTGCGGCTGTTAAACTAGCTGTAATATCTGCATGAGGTTCTCGGCCCTTTCATCACTTTCTTGTTTTCCTATGGTGGGGACTGGGAAGTGTTTGGGGAGTTGTGGCCCCATGTGGCTAATTATTTCTGTTCTAAATCCTGCCTTCACCGCCAAAAATCTTCAGAGTATCTGTCACCTTGAGTTGGCTTTTCAGTGCCTGGCTGGCTTGCCCCATTATTCAGTGCTGTTTCATTGCTGTTATGTTATGTTATGCAGACCTACGTGCAGGTCCACTTACTACTACTACTACTCTGTTTACTGAGCTATGTGCAAGTCCATGCTTGCTTACGCAATTGTTGCTCATTGCTTATGCAAATCATTGCTTCATGTCTACTGCCATTCCCTCGGCTTCAGCCTCTGGGATTCTGTTACACTCAATTCTGCATTCGACCTTACAAGGTCTCAGCAATCACCACTCATTACAATCTCAGCACATCAGTGCTCAATCTGCTGTTCACCAGCTTTTCAGTTCTCATTCAATTTTTGGGAGGGCATGCCAGCCATTTTATTCTGGTGCAGGGTTCCTGCGGCTGACGGTCTTACTCTGCATTTAGTCCACATCTTGAGCGTGTCCACCTTGGGGTGGGATCCTTCTCACCTGACCCATAGCTGGTAATGTCCTCACCCCTGGCTTGGCTTTAGCTGCCTGCAATACAACAGTAGCTCCTGGTGTACAATTTAAGACTAACTGTGAAGGGTGGCTACTCCAATCTCCTTTGGCTATAGTGTTCCACTATAATGGTTATCCATTGGCTTTAGTGGTTTCCCTAGCAAGGCACCTTCACTGCATTCTCCCTATGACTGCCTTTAGTTTACCTGGTTTGAGTTTAGGGTGGATGGGCCAGGTGAGTGACTCAGCAGTCACTGCTCTCCTCCTCTCACCTTGGTTGCACGTATTGTTGCATCGTTTTCACACAACCTTCCATGGTGTACCAGCTAGAGGGTTTGATTGAGAGCCTTCCTGCAAACTGGAATATTTTCCACCTCCCTTTCATTGGGTTTTCCAAATTGCAGCTGCAGAGCCATCACTAGCTCAAATATCCTAAGCCTGGAGGGAAGGTGACCTAGGCCTGGGTTCCCCCAGAGATTTCCTCCTCATAGGGGAGGTTTTCTCTCCTCCATTGCTTCAGGTCATAACTGTTAGCATAGTTGTTCCTTAGTTTCTTTAGGTAGGTTCCACTGTTGGATGGAGGCGGATGGTGTCCCAGCCATTCCCTCTCTCCTTAGAGGATTCCCTAATTTTCAACACAAACCCTCAGACTCATGCCATGCAAACCTGGGCATTTCATTACTTCATCTACCTGAGCATCTCATTACGTTATCAAACTGCCCTCTGCTTATCTACTACTGTGTCACAGTTACTGCTACTACATCACAGTTACTGCTTGCTTATATGCTATGTGTCACCTTATACTTTTTGGGATATGCTTGTACTACATTTCTTTTTGGGGATTCCTAAGGTACCTTTAGCCATGGGAATCATCCCCTGGCACCTCTAGGGGTGGAACCCTCTCCAAGGGTTCCTTGTCTTGGTACCTCTACAGGGTGGTAATTCCTCTGGAATATAGAGTGCAAACCGCCAAAACCAAACTAACACAGTTGCATAAGCATAACACTATACTGGCTGCACAGGACATTGAATAATATTATTGGTTTCTGTGGTGCCTCTACCTAATATACGCTGGTAGATGGGGCCATATTTACCTTAGGGTTTTTATATGCTTTTTCTGCATTGTCTGCATGTATTGCTATTATTGACTTGAATTTTCATGTGCAGATATCTTATGACCTATATTGTATGTGTAACCATTATACTGTCACTGATGTGTTTCAGTAAATGACACTGGTTCAGTAAAAAACACTGGTAGTCTTGATTACATTCTTTACTTGTTTTTGCCTGTTGTTTCTTTTGTGGTCTGTGTTTTCCTTTTTTCTGCTAGGGAAGTATCTTACTGGAATTTCTGGACATAGCTGGAGTTTTGGCCTTTGGCAGTCCAGCAAAGATGTATTATCGTGCATTGGCCGATAGGATGGATGAGGATAATCCATATGTGATGATTTTCCTGAGCACTCTAAAGGTTGCGGGTATAATCACCTTTACTAGGTGAGTAAATACCATTTCGGGTCTTTGTCCCTGATTTTTTTAAGCATTGTCCCTGATTTATGAGGTAAGAGGTTGCGAGGTATATAAAGTACATGCATACACACATGTTAAGGAAAGAGGCTGGTAAGGACAGAGGTCTGGGGTTATATTCTGTTTTAAGGGGAACATAAGTAGGAAGCTGGTAAGGACAGAGGTCTGGGGTCATATTCTGTTTTAACTGAAATATTTGAATAGTTTTGTAAGTGAAATTAGTTCTATGTGTTAAAAATTATTACCTTGAGTTAGAACTATTACTTGGGCTGTGATATTGTAACTTTTGAGGCTTGGGAACAGTTGTTTGGCAGTGATAATTAGAGTGAAATTTAAATGTGTTGCTTGCCTAGTGTTAGGGGGACATTAACAGGAATTACCTTGTCTTTAACAGGAATTATCTTGTCTTTCATTGTTCTTAAATACTGAAAAGCCACTGGGAGTTGGGATTGAAGGGCTGAGTATTTCTGTTTGGGACTGAAATTCGAAGCAACAGGAGCTGGTGGGCCTGTGACATCATACGGTACCTGATGTCTGCATACACACACTGTTAGTGGGACTGAACACACACTGGACTGTATGTGTTTGTGAGACTTGGGAACTTTATTGGTGGGGTTGAAATTGGGTTTGTAAATAACTGCAGTCAGTATAGAGAGAAACTGTATTCCAGGGGAAAGGGACTGAGAAAAGGGGGTGTGCCATTATAAACAGAGGGGGATAAACAGGGTGTCCATATTCCACCATGGCAGGCATTTTCGGAAGGGTTGTAGGCTGCACAGGCTGTGGGATGGCAATAATTCTCAATTGGGCCTGGAGAGAGGGAGGGAGGCTGCCCACTCTGTAGACAGCTATCTTGTATCAGGAGTGAGGTATATTGGTTAAGGAGTAAGCTGGGGGGCTGGGGGTGTCAGGATAAGGAGGTGTGGATATGGGCAGCAGAGGAGAGTGGCTGAGGGGAGGCTGGGACAACTCTCTGAAATTACAGGACGTTATGTTACAGCAAGCAGGAGGGGGGCTATTAGGGACAGAGGACCCTTAGTTAGGGATGTTGACGCTAAGGGGAAAGCGTACGGGGTTAACATTCTGAATACAAAGAGAGGGAGGGGGAAGAGAGCCAGAGGGGCTGTTGTGTGGAAGCCTAAAACAGCAGACTGTGGGAAGGGAGCTCCTAAGGTGAACAGAGCAAGAGGGAAAGAAGAGGGGCAGTTTAGAGGTGCAGTCAGGGGAAACTCGGGTTACTTGATGGAGGCTGACATAGAGTGTCACAATAAATTTGAGCTACTAAGCAACCTAGAGGGGGAGAAAGGGGTTGGTGGAAATGAGGAAACTTATACAGAGGCCGAGGGAGGGAGTCAGATACCCATAGGGCATCACAGACCGGCAATGGAAAGGATAGAAATAGTCCCAGAGGGAGAAGGGGAAACATAAATGTTAAGCAAATTGGGGAGATGCAACATATTGCAGACATGAGGGAGGAGAGCATGATTGGAGAGAAACTGGGAGACAAGGAGGTGGGAGAGGAGCCCCCCTTCAGCAGGGAGGTCAGTACCAAGGATGGGGCCCTAGCTAAAGGGGACCCACAGAGAGCCTCTGGAGGCAGGGGTACTATTACAAGGGGGGAGGATGGTGTGTGGGGAGGGGAAACCATCAGGGCCAGGATAAATGGTTCTGATAAGAGAGGGTTAAAGGGGACACCTATTCAGAGGGGGTTTGAGTTAAGTGGGCAAAATAACGAGGGAGGCAGAAAGTGGAGGGTGACAAGGGGGTCTCTAATAAGGCAGGAAGACTCCCATGGAATTGAGATCATGAATAAAGGGTGGATGGGGTCTGAGAGGGCATAGTGGAGGTAACCATAAGGATGATGGTGGTGTTAAGGTTCTGTTATTGGGAGACTTGATGATTAGGGGTATCCAGTGGGAGGTACAGGGGGGTGGATGCCATAGCCAGGTGAAGGTAGTGAGTATCTCTGGGCTGACAGTGCACAGAGCAAAGTTCATGGTGTATGAAATGGTTAGGATTGTGGAGGGAAACCGATTTCTGCATTTGGGAACTAACGATCTAGAGGGAAATAGCATTTTGAAATCCATGCAAGGTTCCAAGAACTTGCCAAGGTCTGTCAGGATAATGGATGCAACATTTCCTTTCGAGATATTGCCAGTACCAAAGGCCTCAGTGGAGAAAAAAATGAAGCTCACAGAGGTTAATGACTGGCTCAGGAAGTGGGGCGAAGAGAGTGGGTTGGGGGTGTTAGGGAACTGGAATGGAGTTTGGGAGGATAAGGGACTATATGCCAAAGACAGGCTTCATCTTGCCCCATTAGGGAAGGAAGTCCTTAAACAGGGGATGGCTGAGTACATTCAAGAAAGGTGGGGTTTAAACTTGTGAGGGGGCGAAGGGATAAGGGAGGGACTGATCAGAAGCTCCTCCAGATGAGGGAGTAGCCTGCGCCAAGGGGGAGGGGGGACAGACTGGGGTGGAGGTTTCAGGAGGAGCAGAGGGAGGATGAAAGTATAAGGAATCTGGGTGGGGTTCGACAAAGAGGATCAGGGATAAGGGGTGGGGGTTGGTGTTAGTAAATGCCAGGAGCTTGGGAAACAAGTTGCCAGAGTTCCAGGCCATGCTGTTCGGGGGGGTAGATGTGGCGGCGGTCACGCGGGCCAACAAAAACCATGACTGGGACCTAAATGTGTGGGGTACACTATGCTTAGGAAGGATAGAAAGGAGGGCAGTGGGGGTGGAGTGGCTATGTTCAATAGAGATGACATAGAAACATTGCTAGGGTAGAAGAGGCAGAGGGAAACATGGAGGCCTTATGGGTCACCTTGCAATCCCCTGCAGGAGATAAGGTCAAGCTGGGTGTAGTATATAGGCCCCCTGGGATGAGTGATGTTCTAGAGGATGGTTTTCTGGACAGCATCATCACCCAGTGTGGACCAAAAGGGGAAGGAGTGGTGTTGATGGGGACCTTAATATGCCAGGTACAAACTGGGGAACCATGTCCTCTAAGGTGGCCAAGGAGCAAAGGCTGCTGGACGGCTTCCAGGATGTGTTCTTAACACAGCATGTGATGGAGCCCACAAGGGAGGTGCATGTCCTGGACGTGGTTCTGGCAGATGGGGATCTGTTAAGGGACCTGGTTGTACAGAACTCCCTGACTGGGAGCAACCACAATACTGTCTGGTTTCAAATAAGCATGGGGGGAGGAGGAGTGAGATCTTGGACACTGGCAGTGGACTTCAGGGGGGCAGACTTTGTGGGCATGGGAAATATTCTCAAGGATCACTTGAAGGGGATTACATCAATGACAAGTGTGGAAAGGAGATGGGAGGAAAAACGTCATAAAACCGGGACTTCATGAGGCAGTCAGGATCTGCGCTAAGTTGAAACGTAAGGGAGCAAGGTCACATAAACCATGCTGGTGGTCCAGTGAGGTATAGGTAGCAGTCAGAGAAAAGAAGGCGTCCTACAAAAAATATAAAACAATAAGAGGGGATAGGGATAAGGAAATGTACCATCTTCATCTAGAAAAGTCACCCATATGGTGAGGGGAGCAAAGTCCAGTAAAGAGCAGTGGCTGGCACAGGGGATACATGGAGGGGAAAAGGGGTTCTTCTGATACATTAGGGAGTGGAGAAAAACTAAGGGCCATCTCAGCAGATTGAGATCAGAAGGAGGGTGGGTGGAAGAGGCGAGGGACCAGGCAGAGGTATTTAACGAGTACTTTGCCTCTGTGTTCACTAGGGAGGGGGATGGGATATCTACAAAGCAAGGCACGAAGGGGATAGAAGTGGCAGTGAGTGGGATCAGGGGAGCAACAGAAATGGAGCAAGAGGAAGGAAGAGGTACCCTAGGGGTGTCACATCTGGATAAGGATAAAAAGGCCAGTAAGGTGGAGGGGATGGATGATGCTATCTCCGCCAAAAGGGTGTGGTTAGCCCTCAAGGCCCTAAAGAAAGACAAATCTCCTGGACCAGATGGCATTCATCTGAGAGTACTATGGGAATTGGGCGGACATACTGGCTGCACCCTGGTGGAGCTCTTCAACAGGTCACTTGAGACGGAGGTACCTAAGGATTGGCGAGAGGCACATGTGGTGCCAATCCATAAAGGGGGTCGAGGAAGTACCAGGTAACTATAGACCCATCAGTTTGACCTCGTGGTGGGAAAATTAATGGGAGTATACTAAAGGAACGATTGGGGTGTACTTGGAGGAGGTGGGAGGTCTGATAATCGGCAACATGGGTTTGAGCCATAGATGCATGTTAAACCAATCTTGTGGAGTTCTACGAATGGGTAACATCAGAACTGGACAGGGAAAGCCTGTGGATGTATTATTCTTGGACTTCAGCACAGGCGTTGACTCTGTCCCCACAGTGGTCTGGTGGAGAAACTGATGGGGTTAGAGTAGGCCCTTTGATGGTCAGATGGATTGAAAACTGACTAGCTGGACGCACCCAGAGAGTAGTGGTCTGTGGGGAGCTCTGAACCCTGAGAGGTTGGTAGTGGGGTACCACTGGGTTTCAGTCCTGGGTCCGATCCTGTTTAATGCATACATATCGGACATCAGGGAGGGTATAGGGTGAAATGAATCTCTTCATGGATGACTCCAAGATGGGAGCAGAAGTTGAGGGAGAAGAGGGGAGGTTGGCCTGCAAGGGACCTGGACACCCTGGAAAGCTGGGCTCACACGTGAAATTAAATTAATATCACCAAGTGCAAGGTGTTGCATCTTGGTCGGGGAAACCCTAAACACAGGTACACCCTGGGAGGAGCGCTGGAGGCCTCAATAGGGAAAAGACCTAGGAGTCATGGTGGATGCATGTATGAATAACTCTGAGCAGTGCAGGGAGTGGCTAGCAAGGCAAACAGGATGTTGGGATGCATCGTAGGGGATCACCTCTAGGAGCAAGGAAGTGATTCTGCCACTGTACAATGGACTGGTTAGACCACACCTTGAGTACTGTATACAGTACTGGAGACCACACTTGAAGAGGGACATACAGCTCCTGGAGAGGGTACAGAGGAGGGCAACTAAGATGATACGAGGGCTAGGGGATTTGACATATGAGGACAGACTTGAGGAACTCTGCCTGTTTTCATTGGAGGAGAGGAGAGACAGGGGGACCATGATTGAGGTCTTCAAGTACCTCAAGGGAATAAATAGGGTAAACATGGAGGGGATCTTTAGACTAAAGCAGGGAGGTATCACCAGAGGGCATGGTTTGAAGTTGGAAGGGTGGGAGGGGAAAAGAGGAGGAGGTTTTTCACTGAGAGGGTGGTGGACCGTTGGAATGCACTGCCTGGTGAGCTGGTTCAGAGATCCACAGTGGAGGGCTTCAAGAGAGGGTGGGACAGACACAGAAAGTGGATGTATCAGATGATGGCCTGTCCCGGGGGTGGGGATGGATGATAGGGGTTTCTGGAGCACAAGGGATGAGAGGGCCTTGGCACCCAACTAAGGATCTAAGGTTCGAGCAGACTCAATAGACCGTAAGGCCTAATCTGCTGGCAAATAGTATGTTAGTATGTAAAATAGACCAATGGTCTATGGAGTTAGTTCCTCTAACCTGCACAGTGTGAAAATCCTGTCACCTTTTTTTAAATTGCTTTTGTGGTCTAAGAGTATAAATTTAGTTAAGGTAGTAACAGTAGTCACTGTTATTACCTGCTCTGGCAGTGTGTTCCCAGTGGTTCCACCTTGCCATAGCAACAGGAATCACAGTGACATCTGTTCAAGTGATGGACTCCCACTGACATCCCCGACGCTGCTGCATCCTGACCATGACCCGCAACATGCCAACTGCATCAATGCAAGGAGGATGTGCCTCCCTTGCACCTCTCCATGTGTAGCGGCTGTGCCACCCTCACTCCCCCTACTTTGTATATCTAACTCCACGTCACACAGACATTGGAGTTAGGTGCCTATTCCCCATCGCAGCAAAGTCTGCAGTGGAGCAATCCCCATTGCAGCACAGTCCGTTGCCATCGGGGTGTTGCCATGGGGGGGTTCACTGTCATTGCATCACTGTTCTGATGGTATATGGTTCCAAGTACCCATTATATATTGTGCCAAGCATTTCTTCCTGATAGTCATCTTGATTTTTTAAGTTTTTAATTTATTTTAAAATGATAGAAACATAAAAACATAGAATGTGATGGCAGAAGGGTACCTCAAGGCCCATCTAGTCAGCCCATGGTGTTTATTTACTTACTAACCCCCTCCCTGCTACCCCCTCTTTTGTATTATACCTTTATGCTTATTCCATGAGGGCTTGAACCCCACCCCTGTTTTGGCCTCCATGACCTCTGCTGGTAGGCTGCTCCAGGTGTCCACTACTCTCTCCATGAAGAAGAATTTTCTAATGTAGGTTCAGAATTTTCCCCATTTTAGTTTAAGATCATGACCTCATGTTCTGCTTCCCTCACTGGCCTTGAAAAGTTCCTGAACCTGGATCTCATTTGACCCCTTTATGTACTTGAAGGTCTCAGTCATATCTCCCCTCTCCCGCCTCTGTTCCAGAGAGTACTTGTTTAATTCCTTCAAACTGTCCTCATATGGAATTGTGCGTCTTCCATGTATCATTTTTGTTGCCTTCCTTTGTACTGTCTCTAGTCTGTCAATGTCCCTTATAAGGTGTTGTCTCCAGAATTGGACACAGTACTCCAGGTGGGGGGGGGGCAGGTGCTTTATACAGTGGCAGTGCGACCTCCCTCCTCTGGCTTGTGATTCCCCTCCCAATGCATCCCAGCACGCCACTGGCCTTGAGTGCTACCTTCTTGCATTGTCTACTCACTTTTAAATCATTCGATAGCATAAACTCAGGTCACGCTCTTGACTGGTTGTTGCTAGTTTTACTCCCCACAAGAAGTACTCCCTTTTTGGGTTTCCTCTCCCTATGTGCATGACTTTGCATTTTTTGGCATTAAAATTCAGCTACCATGCTGCAGACCACTCCTCCAGCTTTTTAAGGTCTGCCTCCATTTTCGTTTGTCCTGCTGGGGAGTCTACCCGGTTGCTTATCTTGGTGTCATCCCTGAATAGATGCACCTCCCCTCGAGCTCCCCTGCTATGTCTGCTATGAACACTGAAAAGCAGAGGCTCTAGTATGGAGCCATGGGGTACCCCACTGGTTACCCTCTGTTCTGCTGATAATGTGTCATTTACTTGCACCCTCTGTTTTCTACCTTGCAGCCAATTTTTCACCCATGCCACCACTTTCTGTCCCACCCCATGTTGTCTAACTTTTTGTATCAGCCTTCTGTGTGGGACAGAGTCTAAGGTTTTGCTAAAGTCCAGGTAGACTACATCCACTGCCCCCTCCCATTATCCACTGTCTTGGTAACCCAGTCAAAGAATTTGATTAGGTTTGTTTGGCAGGACCTCCCTGTTGTGAACCCATTCTGTTTATGATTTTGTTGTCCACTGGCTTCAAGGAATGCTGTAATCCTCTGTTTGAGTAATGATTCCATTAATTTTCCCACCATGGAAGTGAGGCTCACTGGGCAGTGTGCATGCAATAGTGCATTAGGATTCACTGAGACTGGATAATTCCTTAAAGAATATTTGTCCTGGCTTATTTATATTAAATCCCTTACCTTCCCCAGAAATCTGACTAGGATACATAATTTATAATTTTTAGATCCATCATTTTTTGGAGGGAACAGATCCCTAATTTTGACTCCCCAGAGTCGAGTCACCAATCCCTTCAACTTCCCTGAGCTCCGCCCCTGTGCTACCACATTAATGATATAATTATTTGGAGAGCATGGGACATGATCCATAGACTACTATAGAGACTGTATTTAAAGTATTTCTTTTATATTTCAAGGTCCAAGTTGAATAAATCAAGGCCACCACTCAACTAACAAGGGTCTTGTTAGTTGAGCAGTGGCCTTGATTTATCCAAATTGGAACCCTGAAGTATTAAAAAAGCTACTTTAAATCCAATCTGTATAGTAGACTATGGAGCACACTCCTGCACTCTCCATATAACTACAGAACATAATATGCTAGCATGGGGGCAGTGATCAGGACAGGGAAGTGGAAGGGATTGATGTCTCACCTTCACAGAATCAAAATATGATGCCTTCCTTCCCAAAAACCAGGGATCTAAAAATTGTGATTTATGTATCCAGGAACTCTGGTAGTGGTAAGGGTTCACACTCTGTGTTTTATGGGGCATTTTAAAAAGGGCAGGAAAATTTCTCTTTAAAGACACAGGGTGGGATTTTGAAAGGTCAGTACGCAGGTACAGTTCCTAATTCTGGACTGTTCCTGCATCAAAATGAAAGCACCAAAATGTGTGGATGCTATTTTTAAAACATTTGGGGACTTTAACAACTGTTTTCCTGCTTTGCAGCAAAAACAAAATCACTCCCCCAAACACCTGCTGCCTCTCTCCTTCCCAGTCACCTGAAGGCTTCAATTTTCCCTCCTGTCTCCCCCCTCCCCCCCGGAAGTCTTCCTCACTCTAACTTCACTAACCCTTCTAAGTCAAGCCCTGATAGGCCAGACCCCAAACTTCTACGTATCTCGGCTCCTGCCATTGCCTCTCCACTTGCTGACATTCTGAACCTCTGCTTCTCCCTCAGTGCTGTCCCCCAGGCCTGGAAGGTTGCAAAGGTTCTGCCTCTGCACAAAGGGGGTGACCCCTCCTCCTCTAGCAACTTCAGGCCACTCCCATTCCACCCTTCTCTTGCAAAGCTTCAGGATGCCCTTGTCTACTCTAGGCTTGCTAATTTCCTCTACTCTGCAGATTTCTTCCCCCCCATCCAATCTGGTTTTGGAAGCACCACTCCACCATCTCCTCCTTTCTGTGAAAAACTGATTATTCCCACTGGGATGGAGCAGGACATATCACTGCAGTTATTTTCATTCATCTGACCAAAGCTTTTGACTCGATGTCCCACCCCTCCTCCTCGACAAGTTGAGTTCTGCTGGCTTCTCAGCATCTGCTATTAACTGGATCCATTCATACCTCATGGACCATCAACAGGCAGTACAGGTGGCGGGCATCCTGTCCCCTCTCCATCATAGCAGAAGTCCCACAAAGCTGAATCCTGGTTCCTGTACTTTACTCCATTTTCCTACAGTAAATGATCTCCTTTCTGCTTGTGTCTCTTTGCATATCCTTATATATGTGGATGACACTGTCATTTACATTTCTGGCCCCTCAGCCTCAGCTCTGGAAGGTCCACACCAGCATGACTTCCACAATGTACTGCACTGGTACCACACTACCCAGCTCAGGGCCAACAACAAGAAGACTGTGTCTATGACCTTCGGCACCAGCCAGAATCTGGCCAGGCTCTTGCCCTCCCCTGTTTTCTCCACATTAGATGGCACCCTCTCTGGAGATTGTTCCTACATTCAAGTACCTTGATATGTGGCTTGATAGCAACCTTGAGTTAAAGGCCCACATCAATGCCATCCATACCAAACTCCACCCTATACTCAATGCCCGGTACTGCAATAAGGACTACCTCTCCCTCCAAGTCAGCTGGGAGCTGGTAACCAAAATGGTTTTCCCGGTCTTCGACTATGCAGATGTGGACTATTGCACTGCCCTTTCTTCTTCCCTTGCCAGACTGGATACTCTCTGCAATGCATTCTGTTGCTTCACTTCCAACCTCTCCCCTCTGTACTCTTCACTACTCCCTCAAGTCATCCTTCACCATTCTCCCATTTCCATCACATTGCCAGCCCCACTGTGCCACCTTCATTGTTAAATTCTGGTTTGGGTCCCTTCCATCCTGCCATTCCTCACTCATCTCCCCTGTCCCCTCACCATCTTACTGTCTCCCCTCCAAGGATTTCTGCACCTTCTCCATGTCCCACCCTCACTCCTCTGTTGAACAAGCTGCTCTCTCCTACTGCCTCCCTCCCTCTGGAATGTGCTACCAGCTCCCTTTTACCTCTTCCCTGCACTGTCTGCCTTAAGATGCTAGCAAAGGCATTTTCCTGCACCCCCCCCATCCCTGTCAACCCTTCTCTTGATTTATCATCCTCTCCCTTCCTGCTCTGAACCCCCTCTAATCGAAGTTATTTATGACTCAGCCTGAGGTCTGACTCTGGACCCCCCTAGCACTGATACCTACCCCAATAGACACTGTGCACTTTATTGTATTCTCTCCTGACTGTCCACATATCATTGTATTAATCCTTGTTGTTAATAAATTTGGTCACCACTTCGTTACTATATCTGTATTGTTACCTATGTAACCACATCCGGATACTTTGTAACTTTATTCCTTCTGCAATCCCTTCCCTTGTGTCGCACTTGGAAACAAGCTTCAACTCAGTGTGCCTTTCCTGGTTGCCAGTCCTTAAATAAATTAATAAATAAATAAGTAAATAAAAATGGCACATGTACCAATATTCCGATGCATGCATTATTTTCTGAGTACAGCTTGCAGCACTTGCATCAAAAAGATAGAGCACATTTTATGTAGACTAACTGTTGTGCTGAACTCAGTGCAATTCCAGTCATGATCCATGTGAGGAAATGTGTCCAGTGGGGCTCTAAAAATCCTGTCACATACTTCTGGGGTTGCAAATATTTTTAGGAGTCCATCTTTTGTAATCTGAACACTAGGATCATTCACAATGCACTTGCAACATGCAGCAGCTGTCTCATGAGTCATGTTAAAAAGGCAGTGTTGTCTAGTGGTGAGAGTACAAGCTTGGGAACAAGGAGACAAAGCTCACCAGAGCTACTTCTGGTCTATGACACCATCTGTTACTAAACCTCTTGGTGCTTTAGTTGCCCCTGCTGAAAAATGGGAAAAGCAAGACCTGACTGAAAATTGCGTATTACATCTCAGCTGGGCTATGCTGCATAAATAAATGAAACATGGACATATAACATGGGTAAACTAAATGAAAAGCATAACCTGGGTGTTCACTGTGCACTGATATACTGAACAAATATTTACATAGATACATAGATACAGTACATAGATACATAGACAGTGTCAGCAGATACGGGCCTATGGCCCACCCAGTCTGCCCATGTGAGCTTGTAAGTTCAGTTTATGTTTTCCTAGAAGTCTGTTGCCCTTTACCCCTGACCTCCAGAATTCCTTTATGTCTATCCCATGCATTCTTAAATCCCCTGATTGTTTCAGCCCCCACCACTTCCTCTGGCAGGGTGTTCCACTTGTCCACCACCCATTC
Source organism: Neoceratodus forsteri (assembly GCA_016271365.2). Taxonomy (NCBI): domain Eukaryota; kingdom Metazoa; phylum Chordata; order Ceratodontiformes; family Ceratodontidae; genus Neoceratodus; species Neoceratodus forsteri. The sequence goes on from CM057452.1 coordinate 1,880,937,088, forward strand.
TGTGAAGAAATTCTTCCCACGCTTCTCTCTGAATCGTCCTCCTCCAACTTCATCCCATGCCTCTAGTCCTGGAACATCTTTTCACTTAAAATAGTGTATTCCTGTGCCCTGTTTCTCCCTGTAAGATACTTGTATGTCTCTATCATATCCCCTCTCCTCCTCTCCTCCAGGGAGTACATGTTCAGTTCCTTCAACCTGTCTTCATAGGGACTTGTGATGCAATCCATGCACCATCTTTGTTGCCCTCCTCTGAACCTTCTCTACCCTGTCTATGTCCTTACATAGGTATGGTCTCCAGAACTGTACACTGTACTCCAGGTGGGGCCTCACCAGTGTCTTGTATAGTGGAATTATGACCTCCTTTCCTGCTGGTGATGCCCTGCCTATACATCCCAGCATCCTATTTGCTTTACCTGCTGCTTTGTCACACTGTTTCCTCTACCTTGAGGTCATCAGAGATGATAACCCCAAGATCCCTTTCCTGCTTGGTGCATGCTATATCCTCACCCCCCAACTGATATATTGTGCCAGGGTTTTGTGGCCCATATGCATTATCTTGCACTTCTTTGCATTGAATTTCAACTGCCAAACCCCTGACCATTCTTAAAGTTTCTGCAGGTCCCTTCTCATTCTGTCTACACCCTCTGGTGTGTCTACTCTGTTACAGAGCTTTGTGTCATCAGCGAACAGTGAAATTCTGCCTTCTAGGTCCTGTGCAATGTCACTGATGGAGATATTGAATAGGACCGTCCCAGCACTGATCCCTGTGGTATCCCACTGGTCACTCTTCCCTCTGTGGAGTGACAGCCATTACCACCACCTCTGTGTCCTGCCACCCAGCCAGTTACCTACCCACCACTCTACTGTCCTGCCCACACCCATATTCCCCAGTTTGTGTAATAGTGTTCTATGTGGCACAGTGTCAAAGGCCTTGCTGAAGTCCAGATAGGCCATGTCCACTGCCCTCCCTGATCCACCACCCTAGTCACCCAGTCAAAATTCAATTAGGTTGGTCTGACATGACCTCCCCTGGTGAAACCATGCTGCCTGGGTCCTGTAGTCCATTGACAACCAGATGTTCTCCACTATCTCTCCTTCAGTAGTGCTCTATGGTCTTCCCACTACCAAGGTGAGGCTGACTGGTCTGTAGTTCCCTGCTTCCTCTTTGTTCCCACTTTTGTATAAGGGACTACATCTGCTGTCCTCCAGTCTTTGGGTACCTCCACTGTTTCCAGTGATCGGCTAAACAGGATAGCCTGAGGTTCAGCCACCACCTCTCTTAGTTCTTTAAGGACCCTGGGGTGCACCCCATCTGGCCCCATTGCTTTATCAACTCTTGCTACTTCCAGTTCCTTCAGGACCCTTTCTCGTGTAAAGGGACTTGTGTCCATTTCTGCACCATTCTCACCCCTTGTACTCCCCTTCAGACCCATTACCTCCTCTTCCTCAGTAAAGACTGAGCAGAAATACCTGTTCAATATGTCAGCTTTACTGTTGTCATCCTCCACGCGGCCCCATCCTCCCCCTTCAGTCTCACTCATCCTCCTTGTCTTCTTTCTTTTTTTTCACTTATGTACCTGTAAAAGGTTTTGTCCCTCTACCCACTGATTTTGCAATGTGTTCTTCTGTCTGAGCTTTGGATTCCTTAATGACCTCCTGCCTCCCTTGCTTCTCCTGGTACTTCTCCCTATCCCTTTCTGCCTGTGTCTTTTATATTGCCTGAATGCAATCTTTTGGCTTTCACTTTCTTTGCTACCTCTTTGGAAACCATAATGGTCTCCTCTTCCTTTTCCTCTTGCTAACCTGCTTAATGATAATTCTGTTGTTCTTGTAATCCCCATTTTAAAACTGCCCACTGTTCCTCAACCCTGATTCCTGTCCCATTCCCTTAATGCATTTTTCAAGTATCTCCCATTTTCCCAAAGTCTGCCCCTAAAATCCAGGATACGTGTTTTTGTGTGGTTTGGTTCTGCTCTTTCTGTGATTTCAAACCACAATGACTGGTGGTCACTGTTCCCCAGGTGCTCCCCACTGTTACCCCATCACACTGTCCCTGTTTGTGAGCACAAGGTCCAGTATTGCCTTCTGCCGAGTTGGTTCCATGACCAGTTGCTTGAGGAAGGCACCCTGAAGGAGTCCAGGATAAATCTGTTCTAGTTGATGCTGCTGCTGGGATGCTCCAGTCCATGTCTGGAATATTGAAGTCTCCAACCAGTACTACCTCACCCTTGTCTGCCATCCTTTGGATGGCTAGCATCAGCTCCCTATCTGTTTCTTCCTCCTGGGCTGGTGGTCTATAGACCACACCTGCATGGATGGCTGTCCCCATTTTCCTTTCCAGCTTAACTCACAGTATCTCTCCCTCATTTTGTTCCTCCTGGATCTCTGTGGCCCTTATGTCATTTTTCACATACAGTGCCACTCCTCCTCCCTTCCTGCCTGCTCTGTCTCTTCTGAATATGTTGTAGCCAGGTATGGCCATCTCCCAGTCATGGTTATCATTACACCAGGTTTCAGTGATGGCCACAGTGTCCAGGTCTGACTGCACCATGACAGCCTCCAGATCTTCCATCTTGTTGCTAAGGCTCCTGGCATTTACACACATGGCTTTCCATGATTTGACCTCCCTAGACTGTTTCGCTGTTCTACTCCAGCCCCTTCCTTGGTTGTCCTTTATCCCTGGTTCTCCTTGCTGTCTGCCCTTCTGCTGAATTTTGCCCCTTTTCTGCCTATCCACCTATTGGGCACTAATCTCCATCTTTTGCACACTGCTTTGCAGAGATAGCCACTCCTCTGGTTCACTGGTTCCACTGCTAGCTGTGGGGGGTGAGCAAGTAGATACCCTCCTTGCTGGCCTTCCACCCCCCTTTGCTAGTTTAAATGCTTGTCAATGTAGCATTTAAACTTATCATTGAGTGCTTGATTCCCTCCAGGATGGATGCAGGCCGTCAGGCTTGAACAAACCTCCATCCCTCCAGGTGGGTCCCCAGTCACCAATGAATCCAAACCCTTCTCACAGCACCAGTTCTTCAACCATGAGTTAAAGTTCCTGGTGCATGCACTCCTATGCTCTCCCTTGCCTCTCGCAGGTAGTACTTCTGAGAAAGTGACAGAAGTAGCTACTTGCTTGAGATCCCTCCCCAATTTCCTAAACTCTTCCTGAACTTCCTTTGGCTTACCATTTGCCAGGTCATTAGTACCTAGGTGGATAATGACATCCAGCTCACCCTCCCATCTTGCCTTCCCAGTGATCCCCAGGATCTTCCTTTCATCCCTCCATGCCGTGGCACCAGGTAGGCACCTCACCTCCCTGTCCTCCCCCTCCTGTGTTCCTAGCTGGATCCCTCTTATCATGGAGTCCCCCACCAGGATTTGCTTTCTCCTCCTCTGGGGTCCACTGCTCTCCCCGCTGAGGTCACCTCCTTGGCTAACCTCCACATCCTTTCCTTCCACTTCTCTGGGTACCTCTATTTGGTTGTTCCCGTTTGCCAGTGTGGCATATGAGTTCTTGAGTAGAATAGGATCTGGGATGTGCCTCTGCCTGACCACTGTAACCCTCCCTGAGCCCACTGTCATCCAAGTGCTCCTCGTTCTCGGCATCCTTTGAGGCAGTTGCATTGGACTGGGTGGTCTCTGGATAGAGGTGATGGTAATCCAGACCCAGTTTACTTCCACTCTGAGTCTGGCTACCTCATCCTGCAGTCCAGAGAGATGTATGCAGATAGGGCAGCACCTCAGTGTCCAGAAGGTCTGCCTGAATATGGCTGCCCCACAGCCACTGCATTGCACCACTCCCCACATTATACTGCAGTTATACTGCTATTCCACTACTAGTCTGCTACCAAAGCTCTCCTAGTTCCCTTTTTATTAATTTACTGTCCTAAAAATCCTGCCACTGATCCTCAGATAATTTTCTTTAAAAAAAAAAACAAAAACGAGAAAAGAAACCAATAAATAAATAAATGAGTCAAAACTCTTGTCGTGCTGAGGGTGGGCTTCTTCCCCCTTATGCCCCTCCTACTTCATACCCCTTACTATACCCTGTTTTTAACTCCTGTAAATCAGCTTTAACAGGGCATATAATTAAGAGTTGGGGGAAGGGGAAGGAGAACATTTGCAGCAATTAAAGACAGCACAGAAATACACCACCACTAAGTTTTAAATTTTCAACAGCCCAAAAACAATTCTAAGTAAAGACAACAAAGAAAGTACAGTGTCACTAAACGCCCACAATCTAAGTTTAAAAGAAAAATATCAATTACCAGTTACTCTAAAGCACTGAATTGAATATGTTTCCTTCCTTCCCCTTCTGGCTTCTTCTGAGAAAATAAAACTCACTTGCTACCTCAACTCTGACTAAGCCCCACCTACAGTTATCACGTAGCTGAGGTCAGAGGCCAGACAATTAACACCCCTCACCCAACTACAGGGCAGTCAGACAAGCCAAGATAAAATTTGCAGCAATTAAAGACAGCACAGAAATACACCACCACTATGTTTTAAATTTTCAACAGCCCAAAAGCAATTCTAAGTAAAGACAACAAAGAAAGTACAGTGTCACTAAAAGCCCACAATCTAAGTTTAAAAGAAGAATAGCAATTACCAGTTACTCTAAAGCACTGAATTGAATATGTTTCCTTCCTTCCCCTTCTGCTCAGTTTTATGGTGAAGGGCCAGGAAGTGGGCCAATAACATGTGATATGGGCATGATGGGCACAGAGATAGACACTGGCCCTTATTCAAAGGAAGAAGTCCTCAGGGAACTGGTGAAATTGAGAGCTGATAAGGCATTGGGACCAGATGGGATACACCCCAGGATTCTTAAAGAGCTAAGGGAAGTGCTGACTGCCCTATTTAGCCTGTCCTTAGAAACAGGAAAGGTTCCCAAGGATTGGAGCAGAGTTGATGTAGTCCCTCTATATAAAAGTGAGGACAAGGCAGGAAACTACAGATTGGTCAGACTGAACTCAGTAGTGGGAAAAGTCATGGAAACACTATTGAAGGAAAGAAATGTGGAACATCTGGTTGTCAGCGATCTACAGGATACAAGGCAACATGGTTTTACTGGAGGGAGCACATGCTAAATAACCTCATTGAGTTTTTCAATTGTTTAACCGGGGAGGTAGATCGAGGGAAAGCAGTGGATGTGGCCTACCCAGATTTCAGTAAGGCCTTTGACACCATTCCACATTGTAGGTTGATAAGGAAGCTGCAGAACATGAGAGTAGGAAAGAAGGTGGTGAAGTGGGTGGAATGTTGGCTGGATAACAGGATCCAGTAGGTGGTGGTAAATGGCATTCACTCTAAGAAGGGTAAGATGACTAGTGGGGCACCACAGGGATCAGTACTGGTCCTGGTCCTCTTCAATGTCTTTATCAGTGAAATTACAGAGGGTCTGGAAGGGAAGATCTGCCTGTTCACTGATGACACTAAGCTTTGCAACAGGGTGGACACACCAGGGGGAATAGATAGAATGAAGGGGGGCCTAAAGAAGCTGGAGGGCTGGTCAAGGGATTGGCAGCTGAAGTTCAATGCAAAAAAGTGCAAGATAATGCACATGGGGCACAAAAACCCAGGAGCATCATATCATCTAGCGGGGAAGGAAACAGAATGCTCCATGCAGGAAAGAAACTTAGGGGTGATCATCTCTGATTACCTCAAGTTGGGAGGCAGTGTGACAAGATGGTGGGAAAGGCTAGCAGAATTCTGGGATGCATAAGCAGGAGAATCAACAGTGGAAAAAGAGAGGTAATAATTCCACTATACAGGACTTTGTAAGGCCACATCTTGAGTGCTGTGTCCAGTTCTGGAGGACCCACCTGCATAAGGCCATTGATAGGGTGGAGGCAATTCAGAGGAGGGCAACCAGAATGGTGCAGGGACTGAATCACAAGCCCTACAAAGCTAGGCTGAAGGAACTGAATATGTACTCCCTAGAGGAGAGTAGGGAGAGGGGAGATATAATTGAAACATACAAGTACCTCACAGGGAGAAATAAGGTAAAGGAGAATACCATTTTTCTGAAAAAAAGTTGCTCAAGGATGAGGGACCACAAGATAAAATTGGCAGTAGGGAGATACAGGGCAAATGTGAGAAAGCACTTCTTCATAGAGAAGGTGGTGGACAAGTGGAACAGCCTGCCAGTGGAGGTGGTGGGGGCAGAAACAATAAATGGATTTAAAAATGCTTAGGATAGGCATAGGAGACTACCGGTATTTGGAGGAGGGGGTACAACCTAATACTGGCAGAGCATAGAAGAGCACAGTTATTGGAGTTATTGGGGCAGACTAGGTGGGCCGAAGGCCCTTATGTGCCGACAAATGTCTACGTTTCACAAAAACATGAAATTGCCAAAAAATCAGTGTAGTGCCTTGCAGCATCAGCATAAAGATGCTGGGACCATCAACCACAGAGCAACCATAATGTGCCTATCAGTGTTGTTTGAATGGACCCTCTTCCCTTCTTGAATAAAAGGTATGGGCTGGGACCCCCACTGTACATATCACAACAGGATCACAAAACCACTACTGTCACTGAGTGGTCTTGCAGTCACTTAGCTGCTGTATTTTGGATCCCTTGTTTGAAACCGGTGCATTTTAAAAACATAAACTATGCTTTTCTAATGCTAAAGAATGCAATGGGTCACCAGCACATTTCAAACTCTGGTAGGTCATGGGCATACTATTTATCAAATGGCTTCATCTGTTTTGTGTCAGTGGGGCTTGCTGGCAGCTGTCCTTCCTTAGTGCTATAACATTACGGGTTCATGTTTCATACTGGGGGTTTATGCCCATTCTCATCACTAACATTGCAGTGCAGCACTAGCAGAGTGCTGTTCTCTTAGATGTGCCATTCTTTAGATGAAATGTTCAACCAAGGTCACTTCTGCCCTTTTTTGGTGGCTATTCAGATAGATGTTAATGGTCCCCTGGCACTTTAATAACAAACAGGGGACTGCCCTGGGATCATGACTGTGGGTTTCTGCAAGATCTTATTGAGTGCACAAAGGCTGCTTGCAGCTGCTGCAGTGCTGGTGCCTAACTGATTGCTTTTAAAGTCATTTCAGATGCCTTATCTACAAATTATGCAGTATGAATCCCTTTTCTATTATATTTTAGAAAATGATGTGCATTCTCTGTATGCATGACAAGCATTGCATGCCCCAGCAGGCAGTGTGTTAACTTTTTTTTTTGTTCAATGCAGTCTGGCAACTTTTTTTTTGTTCAACAATTTCAGTATTTTGGACTGTCACTGACTCATTTACTTGTGTAACATATGGGGATCAGGAGCACCAGTGATGTTCCGAAATCGGTTGTCATGTTGGCAATTGCATGTGACTCTCCAAGATGCATCTGGTTGCCTAGGCAACAGTAATGTCTGCAGCTGACCCTCTTAAGAGCATTGCCTTGGAAAATGTGACCAAGGCATGCAACCTAGGAACTGAATCAGGTCAGAAAACAGCGAGAGAGAATAGCCAATGTCATGTCCAGCAGTACAACACCAGTCAGGAGCAAGGGCTTGCAATCATGGAGCAGGAGCATAAAATCAGAAGTTTCAGTCCTGCCTTCTGGGATTCAGTGGTGGTGGGCAGCAGTGCCACCTGATTCGAGTGGAAATAGTGAGAATGAGACCACCAGGTCCAATCAAGGAGCCGCACAGTGTGCTAAGGACATTAGGTTGACTTTTAAATGCCCCCTTCAGATGCATGGATTCTAATGCCCCCACGGCCCATCCCTCCTGTTTTAAGTCCATGGTGCCATTGTCATTCTGAAACTCGAGGCTGTAATGTCAACCAAACTGTCCGCTACTGCCCCCCGCCTTTCCTCGACAACCTACCTATCCAAGAGCCTCACCCACACACTGAGCTTCAAGCAGAGGCAGCCCTAGGGTCCCGCTGCCAGGCCAGAGAGCAGCAGATAAAGGGCAAAGCCCAAGTGGGTGATCCAACTGAGAGTCAAGTACTGCCACTGCCCTGTGCTTCCCACAATAGGGCACCCCCAAGCTGCGCATCTCCCCGAAGGTAACCAGGCTAAGGGCATCCCAGCAAACTATAACAGCAACTCTTGAACTCTGAGCTACTGTCCTGTCCCCATCAGCTAGCTCAGTACACTCCCCACAGCAACCCTCAAGCACCACTCAACTAGCCCGAACTCTTCCCAAACTCTGCACACATTACTCTCTAGCTGTGATCTATGGTGCTGGTGGAATTGGAGTTGGGCTGCAACTCTGCCCCACTCAGTGTGCATCTAGCTTTGGCTTTTGCCTCTCTCTCTTTCTCCTAGCCACCTTACACTCACTCACACACTACTGGGGCCTCTGATTAATACCTTTGTGCAGTGCAGTTTAGAGATGGATCTGTTGTGGGTGTGAATTATGTATTTATTTTGGTCTGCTTGCAAATTTAAACATGACTTCTAGCAAAACCTGATTTCCTTTGCTAATACACTGCTTAGATCAGTATGAAAATACATTATTTATAAAACCTATGTTGCACACATCCCTTTCAATTCCTTTATTTACCCAATTAATCTCACCATAGTCTCTCCAACAAGCTGGCCTTTTATCTTTTTGTTTCTCATGTTGTCCTTTTAACATTCATTTAGCTATCCCAGGCATTGAATTGCAGGGATCTGCCTGTCTTCCATGAAATCAATTACAGATGTTACCATTTACTGAATACCAATTGTGCTCCAGACTATAAAGCCTGATATTAATTTATTCAAATTGACTTGTTTGATTCTTAATAGACTTGATTACTTTATGTGTTTGCCCCAGTTGTGTTCTGTAAAACATCAAGTGCAACCATGGGTTGGCCAACTTCTTATATTTACAAACAAACATTAAAAGGGCTCTGTTCACAGAAACAAGTACTCATCAAATCCAAGCTGTGGAAATAAGAGCTGCTTAACATTTTAGTGCCAGTGAGAAATTTCACCTGTGAATCTAGAGAAGATAATGCCATACAGTTAATAACTCTAGTGTAGTGTATTCCCTAAATCTACTCTAACCACATAGGATCTCTTTTCCATTCCATATGTTGCTTTGCCCTAGGCTGTGATGCCTACATGCATCAGTACTGCTTTACTTCTCGCCCTCTCTCACCTCACTGGAGGGCTGGCACCTCACCTCTACACATTCCTTGTTGTCAAGTCCTGCTTGCATCTCCCTCATGTCCTACAGAATCTCTTTCACTCTTTTGCTTTTCCCAGTCTTCCCGTCTCCCCGTCTCTTTCCTTTCTGCTCTCCCTCACCTCTGTGTATAGCCTGTCATTTATTCTCCAAGTGTTCTCTCTGCCCTGGCCTTTCATAAGCTCTGACATAATAATGGGAATCCTTGTCAATGTGTACAGTTCTTTGGCTTAATCCTGATTGCCTGGAATTGTTTGCTCTTTTACTTCTGCCATATTGTGTTGCTCAGCACTGTTGCTACTCGCGCTTTGTTGTACAGCTACTGGATGTATTTATTGTATTTTTGTAAAGTGCTCTCACTGGTATTACTATATTTAATGTTTTCCCACTTCATTTCTCCAAGATGCCTCTGAAATTAGACATTTTCAATTCAGTACACCTTGTAAAACTTTCAAATAAATAAATGAACAAATCTGCAGTGACAAAATCCTAATTTGGCATTTTGAAGAATGAGTATACACTATCTGAGACATTGTACTTTGTTTATGTATGTGTGTGTGTGTCCTCTGTCTGGGATGCTCCTTTGTATTGCTTCTGGTGGCATGCTTGTTGAGCTGCACTGAGGCTGGACAGTTACGGTGGGCAATGTCATGTCAGGGGGTGGGAGAATATGATGTGCAAAGAGTATAGCTGATTCCTGCAGGTCAAGTAGTAACATGGCTTAGTATGGGCGTGTTCTTTTCAGACAACGTTTTCCAGTGCATCATATAAAAGCAAAAGGAACATCCCTTACGTTACACAAAGTCTCTCATTTTCACTCATTGATCACTTGAAAGTGTTGTTAGTCATTGTTATGCATTTCAGTTTAATGTATATACTCAGTCAAAATGAAAATGGGCCAGTTATCAGGCACATGAAAATCAGTCTTTACTGCCGTTTAATCCAGGTTCTTTGCTTTCATCCACACTCCAATTAAAAGTGAGACTGCATGGCAATTAGTGTGTCTTTACCACTGTTTGCAATGTTCCTAATTTCAGAAATGATATTAAAGTCTGAGCCTTAGTAAATGATGGTGTACAATTTTCATTTTGTAAAGTTTTCTTTTCAAGGATAGTGTTTTGTACATTTCTTTTTTCCATCCAGAACTCTCAAGTTTTGACTAAGTCACACATTTGTATGGAACTCTAAGCATTTCTCTGATATGTTAACATTTCATGCTCTGAGTTCTACACATCTGCATTAATGGGCAGAGGCAAAATCATGTTTTTGGTCTCAAAAACTGGCAAAATATGTAGAATGACCCTGTAATAACGAGGTGAAAGGGGCTGGTGGGCAGCGGGGATGGAAGGTAGAGGCAAAATAATGTCTGTCACCTAAAAAGTTACTAATGTGCAAAAAAGAGCCCTCCAGGGCACTCTTACACCTTGTGGAGTGGTGACAAAAAGGCACCCTTGCATGCTGAGTAATGGTAGTGGTAGTGGTGGCACCTTCTAAATGTATCAAAATACCCCCAAAATGCACCACAAAGCATGAAAAATCCTATAGCTTCTGGAGGTCTAGGCAGCCCCCAGATCCCTGGCTTTTTATAATTGCCCTGAGCACCCATTGCATGCCTTGCTAAAATAGTCACCGCACACCGCTACTTAAGTGGCATATGTCCTTATTGCAGCTCCTTTCCTTGAGTCTTTACTATGATTTTGAGAGGGGGGGCTAGTAGCAATTAATCCACCCCACAGTGTTTCTTCACCCAGCCCACTTTGCATGCTACCTGTACATTAGTAATATTAAACTATTGAATGGAGTGAGTGGGTGGGCACATGATTATGAGGGAGGGGATGTAGCCAATCAGGTTACAAAGCATGACTGATGATGCTACTGCCATGCTTCTCTCTTATGACTGTGCCCATGCTCATTCACTCTATTCAACAATTTACTGCTCTGTAGGCCTCATGCTGAACAGGCTGGACGAGGGTGCGCATTGGGGGGGTCACCTAACTGGCAGGGAATGATTGCTTCTACCCCCCAACCTGAGCTAGGGAAGGGGGTATAGTTTAAATGATACTGTTGGACCCTGTCATATTGCCAGAAGCTGGCAATTCAGAAGTTTCTTCTTCTTTTTTTTTTCTCTTTTTTTTGTCTGTAGGGCAACAGAAAAGGGGAGGTGGTAGGGAAAAAAAGTTTTGGTATGAACATTCTACCCAAACACTGAAGACCACGAATAGCAGATTATTCATGAATTGCTCCTGAATATTCAGTCAGCCCATTATTTGTGGTATTTAGGAAACAATTATTCGAGCTGTGTGCAGCCCTTCTTCTTACTCGGCTTTGATTCTTCGTCAACTCTGCTAATTCAAAATGTGCTTCCTGCAAATACTGTAGTATATTGTGGTCATGAAGAATAGCTTCACAAATGATTTTAGCCAGAATAAAATTCAGAGTTAAATTTCATAAGGCTCTAGACAGGATGAAAATGATATCAACAAAATATGCACTTACAGTACTTGAACAGTGCACCTCTAGTAATTTAAAAAATGTAAACACATTGCTGTCTCAGTTCCAGATTAACTCGCTGGATGGTCCCAAGATGGTCGCAATATAACAAGATGACAACATAAGAGCAAGTTTGCTTCAGCTGAAATACAGCTTTTCTATGGCATGCTATATCTTTATAATGATTATTGCTCGTTTTGGCAGACCCATCATAAATAATCATACATAGCTTGTGTATTTAACTGTGATAAACTAAGTACAAAGCCCTGTAAAGCCATATGAACTCTAAATTTGTATTTTTTAAAATGATAACATTTGTATTTTCTTCTGGCTAACATTTTTTGTTTACTTGTCCTTTAATTCTAAATAGCGATTCAAAACATTCATATCATTTTCTATTTTCTAGAAATGTTATGAGTCATTTAACCAGGAGAATGCAGCAAAGATACAATATACTATTTCCAATAGGGTCCTGGTTCATGCAAATTTTACACCGGAGAGGACTGATGTGCAGAGAGATCATATGACCTGCACAAGGTCACACAGTAAGTCAGTGGCTGTGGTGGGATTTATTTTGAACCTGGACTGTCCTGTTTTATAGTTCAGTGTGTTAATCACAAGACCAGCCACACTGCCAGGGAATAATATTGTGGTTCATGCATCATCACCAAGGCACACCTTTTTAGTTTATAAATTAGAATCCAGAGCCCAGATATTCAAAAGAGTTGAGCCAGGCATAATAGGGCTGCGCCTGCACAAGTCCGAAATTGTGCCATTCTGCGATATTCAGCAGGAGGCAGTTGCGCCCCTGAAATCATGCTGAGCAACAGCACAATGATAATGAAGGCATGTGCAACCAAAGGGGGAGGAACTATGCATAAATGGTGCAGTGCGATATTCAACGACTTGCGCCATGTGCAATAGAGGAGCAAGCGGAAGTTGCGCCATAGTGGAAATGAGCCAAAATAAAAAGGAGCAAGGGAGAGGCGCAAGAATGCTACAGGGAAGCCACATGTGTCAGAAGCAGAGGCAGACAGACAGGGCAGGAGGCACAAACAGGGCAGGCCAGGGAAAGGGAAGTCTGAACAGCCAGGCACAGGGAAGGTGTGGGGAGCCACACAGCACAGAGGCCAGAACAGGCAGGTGTACCCGGTGCAGGGGAGGTAGCTGCCAGGACAGTGGGGGGAATACAGCAACAGCTGCCAGGGGGGTGAACACAAGTCAGGGACATGGCCAGTGCCACCTTCCACATGGAGGCCATAATGAGGGGGGGTGAGCAGGCGGGTAGCAGGGGGGCGTGGCCGTGGAAGAGCCCGTTGGGGTATGCCCCTAACAGGCAGTAGCGAGCCTGCACCAGCTTTGAGCTGTACACTGATACTGAGATTGTGGGCTGGTACCACCTGAATAAGCAATTCTGAGGTGTCTCTGTGAGCTGTGCAATGATGTGATGCAGGCACCCACACGAAGGAGCATGCCCTATTAGTGGAGACTAAGGTAACAGCCTGCATGTGCTTGCTCGCCATGGGTACCTTCCAGAGACCAACTGGGGACACCACAGGCATAACCCAGTCGGCCACATCATGCCACCTCACCCAATTCCTCAGTGCACTGCTGCCACATGCTGTGGAGTACATCCATTTCCACAGCACAGCGATGGAGCGCACAGCAAACATACAGGAGTTCCACAGGGTAGCACATATGCCTGGCATGCTAGGGGCAATAGACTGCACCCATGTGGCCATATGCAAATCACCTGGCCCCGAGGGGGCCGCATACATAAATCGCAAGGGCTATGCCAGCATCAACTGCCAGGTGGTGTGCAATGCCAGGAGGCGCATCATCAATGTCTGTGCCATGCACCCTGGGGGAGCTCACGATTCTTTCATCTGGCACCAGTCGGCACTGTGCCACAGATTCGAGAGTTGGGACATCCCCACTGGCCACCTAGTGGGTGAGTATGCAAACCACATGCACAATAATAGGGCCTGGGGGGCATGGCCAGAGGTGGCATGGGTAGTGGCCTACAAGGCCTGGGGCAGGGCAATGCTGACCACAAAACTAACCTCCACCCTCTACACACAGGTGACAGTGGATACCCACTCCATCCCTGGCTGCTCACACCCTACCGGTGGCCCATGACCCCATCGCGGCAACGCTACAATGAGGTACACGCCACCACACGTAATGTCATCGAGCGGGTGTTCAGGATGCTGAAGGCATGCTTCCATTGCCTGGACACCTCTGGAGGTGCCCTACAGTACAGCCCCACAAAGGCCTGTGGGATATTCCTAGCCAGTTGAATCCTGCACAACATGGCCAACGAATGTGGGATAGCTGTACAGGTTGAAGAGGGGGACAACGATGGGAACGATGGGAACACCGGTTACCATGGTGATGGGCAGCCCCCCTTGGCCGACGGGACCCCTGACTGCTCCAGCTGGCACAGCTGCAGCGGGACACAATCACAGAGGAGCACTTCAGCCAACCCAGGTAAGTCATGGGGCCATGCGCAACCACCAGTGGCTAAGGCACACCCACAAACATGCATGGACACACACCAGGGGTGCATGCCGTCAAGGGAAGTGGCAGGGCACAGAAGCACACACACAACCAGGGATGAGTGAGGATTAACATGCCACACTGAAGGACATGCACACACGCTCACACACAATGCAACAAACGTGCACAGAGGGCAGAAGGCACACCGACCCAGAATGTACAACCTAGCAACACACATGTCCACAGGCCACCACGCCCACTGCCTGTCCATGTGCGTGTGTCAGATGCTGAGCACCATTGCACATTGGTGTACAGTGCAATGCAGGCATCATCATGCACATGCAACTGCGGACAGCAGCCAGGAGGGTGTGCAGGTGGACTGTGTATCCGCGTGCAGGGCCAGGTGCACTGCCCACTGAAATACACAATGCGCACAGGGCAGCACCAGACAGTAGCCACGCTGGGAGACAGGTTAGTCACGTGACACAGTGCCACGGCTGTCATGGATGCATGGGTGGCCCCGCCAAGACCCACCAGCACTGACAGGCTGACCACTGGCCTCATGGGGTGGTACTGATGGCCCCCCAAGGGTTCCACTGTGTGAACACGACCGTGCTCATGCAGGGGTCTGCAGCACACCGCACATGCCTGCACCAGGAGTGCTCGGGATACCCACAGCTGTACCCGGCATTGACAGGGTGGGAGTCGCACGACGCCGGGAATGGGGGGTGGATAGTGCACTGCATGGTGTCCACGATGCATGGGCACCTGACTATGTGCTCATTGTGGCCATGACAGCAATGAATGCCTGTGCATGCCTGTCAATGACAGCGGTCACATCCTCCCGCAAACCGTCCATCCCTACCAGGATCAGTGCGGTGTCCCTGCTGTGACACTCCTCTGTCCACTCCAGAGCCACACGCAGTGCATTCATGGACATCGCAAGCCGCATCTGCTGCTGGACTGATGCTTGCAGTAGATGGGTGTGCTCGTCCAAGAGATCATCAGCCTCCTCGGCATCCTGTCCCTCAGGGTGTGCACAGCCCAGATGATCAGCACCCCTTGAGGGTGGGTGCTGCAAACCAGGATCAGGTCTGGGCATGTCTACAGGTGGTGCACGGATGCCACCACTGAACCCTGTATCCCCAAGCCCATTGGGAGACTGCTGATGCTGCCCCTCCAGCTGCCGCACCCCAGGGCACAGTGGTGCCACTGCAGTGACCGCACCAGTCCCACTGTCCCAAACAGACACCACTGTTGCCCCACTGGTGCTGACAGGCACAGCCTGGGACTGTGCTGACATGCAGGCCTCCACGGCGGCACCACTCACAGCCATGGGCACGAATTGCCCTGCTGTGTGGCCATCCCATGGCACACACATGTCACAGCCCACGATGGTCGTGTCATCATCACTGGTGACGGACTCTGCACCAGCCACAGCCACAGTGTGCTGGCATCCATGGACGCCAGCATGCTGGGACACAGGCAGGGCTTCCTCCACACCTGTTACGACATCAGTGTGGACTGCCAGGCAGCCCCACTGTCGCAATGATCCACATATACCTGTGGAGGTGGATGGTCCCTCTTCCGACTCCAGCCAACTGTCCGCAGTGGACAGGCCCACCACCCCGACCCATGCAGATGCTCAGGATCTGTAAGGGAAAGCAAAGTCGCATTACTGCGTGTGACCTACCCTGCCCCCCATAGACAGACCATGACTTACCATGCAGTGATGGGCCACCACCCGTCTGGAAGCCACCACCCGGAACACCCTCAATGGCACCGCGCTGCATGCTTCCAGCAAGCCTCTCCTCCACTGGGGTCAGCTGTACCACCTCTGGTTGTCCCCCACCTGTTGCAGCATGTGCTGCCCTGATGGCAGCCACCTTCTCCTTTACCCTCCTCCTGTCTGTGCCCATCTTTTTCTTATACTCCTGCATGGAGTGCTGGTGGCTGCCATGCAGGTTCACAGCATGTGCCTCCTCCTCCTCCTCCCATGCAGCAGCATGGGCTTGAGGTGTTCCCCGCCATCCACTGAGAAGTGGCTCCTGATCCAGGTAGGACTCAAACAGGGCCTCGGTTTCAGCCTTTGTAAAGTTCGGCCTCCTCCTCCTCCCACCACTGTTTTCCTCCTCTCCAACAACCTGTTCAGTCATTATGTAGCCTGTAAGAATGGCAGTTGTTACCTGTGACTGTGCAGTCCCATGCATGTCCCTGAATCCACAGTCCACACTCCTAAACAGCATGCAACTCACCAATACACTGCAGTAACTGACTATGACCACTGCAGCACATTGTCTCACTTTTATAGCACAATCCATGCAAATGAGGTGAGGAGCAACTTTAAGTAGATGCAAATTGCAGTGCTGTGCCATTGAATGGCTGATTAGATGATCTGCATATGACGGCTGAATATTGTGCTGTTGCGCTTTGCGCAGTTGTGTTGAACGTGCTGAGCCAATGGTGCAGTTCAGTGACATGCGTAGTACACCTCACTGCGCATGCCCGGGTTGCTGATGCAGGCATCTGCCACACTGATGATGTGCTGTGCACAGTAGGCAATGCAGGGCACAGCCACCATTGTGCCAGTGGCACTATAGCGATGGTCACTACATGGCACTGTGGCACTGGGCCATCATAGGCGCAATGGCCCAACTGCTCGGTAGTCCGCTATGGCGCTGGCACACAAGCAGCCAATCACACTACATGCATTGTCTTCCAATGGCACTGTGCATGGCCATGCACCAGAGACCCTTGACCCTGTGCCCGACCTTTGCCCCCTAGGCGCCATGCGTCAGGCATGTGTGCACCTCTATCGCACTGTTTGGTAACAGAGCGATAGGGAATGGCAGCGCTGTACTGCGCAGCATCTGCACGTGAGGAGCCTCACTGCAGAGTGCCATATTGCCTACTATAGCTGCAAGGATGGCACGCAGACGGGCAGTGCAGTGGACAGCCATTGAGCTTGCCAATCTGGTGGCAATTGTTGAGCCACACCATGGGCCTCTCTTTGGGGAGGCTCCCCTGGACAGGACCAGGACCCAAGTGTGGCAGGAGGTGGCCACTGCCCTGGAAGAGGCCACCAGATGGGGGAGGAGCACAGAGCAGTGCAGGCACCGCTATGGGGACCTGCAGAGGAGGGAGCCAGAGCTACAGGCATGACTGCAGGCACGTGCCAGGAGGGGCATGGTGCCATGTCCGTAGGGGTTCCATCAACACTCTTTTATCATCCATATGGGTCACAGTGTGGTATGTGTCCAGCACATAGGGAGGGACCATCTGGGGTGGGCTGTGGTGGTGTTCACAGGGTGTGGGGTGGGTGGGTCTGGCTGGGTGGAAGGGCACACACCTTGGGGCAGGGGGACTTTGCTTCAGGATTGTACTGATGTTCTTCTCTCCTTGTTTTCCCCATGGGCCAGGATGAATGCCACAGGTTGTGGGAAGAGCGGCGGAGGGAGGAGGACAGTGCAGCCAGGCGGGGCGAGGGCCATCACCGCCCACCTGACCGGCCTGATGAGGGTGAGTGCCATACATCCATGATTACTATTGCATGCTGTGTGACTGGGTGGGCAGTGAGGCATGGCCACCATTCATCGACACCACTGCCATGCATGCAACTTGTTACAGTCAACACTGTCCAGTGGCAATGCATGTCTGGGAGTGCATCAATGGTGGTCCATGCATGCACCAGGTGCATAGCTGTGCCACTGCCTTTGCACCACATAGCCATGTCACTAAAGAGCCACAGTGGTGCTGTGCGTGACTTGGCTGGTGGGTGTGTACAGCGTCCTGCATGGCTGTATGCACCTGGGTGGGCAGGTCCTGTGGACGTGATCACTGCGGGTGGTCACACACCATCACGTTGGTATGTCACATGGCCGTATGTCATGCACAGTGGGCGGGCTGTATGGGGTTGTGCATTCGCACCTATTGACTGTGCTCCCTTGCCCTAGGTACCCGCCATCTAAGGGACATAAGGGATGCTGTGTGGGAGATTCTACAGCTGGCCCGGGAATCCTTTGAAATACTCCGGAGATTGGATACGACCGGGGTACTGAGGAGGCACAGAGGACGGAGTTCACAGAGTGCAGAACAGCGCTCCCACTAGAGATCCCTCAGTGCCTGAATTCCTCTACCCCCCTGGACCCACCCTCATACCCCTCCTATCCCATCCCATTTGTCCACCCCTGCCCCCTACCCACCCCACCTTGTTTGTGCCCCCCAACCTTGTATATAGTTTTTGTATTCTTGTACATAGTTGACTATTATATTTTTTCAGTACATTTGGTTTTGATATGAATACAGTGGTGGTCTCTGATTTGCAGCGGGCTATAGGTGCTCAGCTGCAGTGGTGTGCATGGCGTCAGAGGTGGTGCAGTCATGGGTATATGTGTGTGTGTCCGTGTGGAGGCGACTATGGTGTGGGGGTAGCTATCAGTCAGTGTCTGTGGTGTGTGTGTTGTGCCCTGTGCACTGGTTGACTGTGTGCAGTGGTCCATGGCGCACCCATCGGCCCGTCTATGGCCTGTGCAGCTGACACACATGCATGTCTGTGACCTGCACAGTCTGCTGGCATGTCAGTGGTGGCAGTCCCTGCAGGGCGGCCACTGTACCCGTTACTTTGCTGGGTTGCCCCTGTCACTAGTGTGGTGCATGCCTGGCTCGGGTGGCACTGTGGGCACCACAGTCATTGTCCCACCTCCATGCTGTGCCTTGTGTGTGTTGCAGGGGATGTGCCCCACTGTCTGTGACTTGTGCTCTGGGCGACTACTGGTGGTGTACGGGTCCACAGTGCTTGAACAGGGTGGCTGGCACTCCAGTGCCTTGGAGGACTGCGGGTTGTGTGTACACAGCTTACATGGGCCCACACTGGGGGCTTGGTTGCCCCACCACTGCGTCCCTGTGTTGGTGTGCCTTTGGATATGGGTGGGTGTCTGTCCATACACTGTATGGCATCCGGTGTGGTGCATGCTTCCATGCACCACTGTGGGTGTCTGTGCTGGCTGTTGTGGCCAGTAGTGGGTCGGGGTGTGTCACTGGAATACTGTGCAGGATGCTGTACCACTGGTGGTGGTGTCAAGGGCACGCCCTGTCCCGTGTGGGGTACCTCTTGTGCCGACGCATGGTCGGTCTCTCAGCAGTACATCGGGGGGACTGTGCGTGGTGGCAACGTGTCTGCCATTGTTGCATTGCCATGTGCTGCAACCTACTGATGGGTGCTCCTGGTGGGACTGGCTTGCACGGTTCTGTGGTACACAGGGTTGAATTGTCACAGTGGGGGTGGTGGCATGCATGGCGTTTCCTGCAGTGGTGGTCACTGCTCATGGGGTGGTGTCCGGGGGTCATGGTGCAGGGTGTGCTCTGCACTGGGGGGAATGGTGTGGCACGGGGTGGTCTGCCTCCTTGTGTGCCAGTCACAGCTTGCCGGTAGGTGTGATGGGGCACCATGGCCGCTGTCAGGTTGGCTAAGGTCTCCATGGGCCAGTGGTTATTCCAGCCTCCCCAGTTGTGCTGTGCTTGGGTGTGGGGGACAATGTCTGTTCTGCTGTGTGTTCCTGTGCCCATCTGTGGCATGGGTGGTGGGCCCCTACCTCCCTGATTGTGCTGTTACATTGCTCTGTAGCTGGGAGGCTCCCTGGTTGCGCTATGGCACCTCTGGCCTGCTCAGCTGAACATCCCTTGTTGCGCTATGGCACATCAGATCTGCTCAGCTTCCCCTCCCTAGTTGTGCTATGGCGCAGATGGTGCGATGTTCAGTCATCAGCTGTAGGCGCAATTTGGCCTGTTCCGTTTTTGAATATCGCGTCTCTTGCACATGGGCGCAATAGACTTGCACTTGCTCCTGCTATTGCGCACTTTTTGGGCGCAGTTTGAATATCTGGGCCCAAGTGCACAACACCTAGCAAAATATAGTTTATCATTTGAGCAGAATTCTTGACACAAACTATGCATTTGGCTCTGATCTTATAAATTTAATCCCTGAAAAAAAACCAGTTGTACTGACATGTTTGTGTAATTCTAGTTACCATTGTAAGTGCTCTTGAGTTGTCATGACATTTTGTAATCCTGTTTTACTGTATTAACTCAAGCCTGCCTCCTAAATATACTTCTTTATGCTTTGAAAAAAATTACAAAGAATATATTGAATTGTTATAATCTCCCCTACGTAATGTAGTTAATCAAGATTAAAGCCATCTGACATTTTAGTGAAACAATTAAGAATATCCAAAAACGTTGCCAGTGCAGCTTGAGAGGCACATGAATATATAATGCAACACAAAAAAAACATAATTTCTCCATCACAGGCAAGATAATCATCTGATCTTTATTAACAGAACTACAGCACACAGATTTAAGCTGTTTGCTCTGTATGGTATTCCTTAGAAAATGGGCCTAGGTGGTCAATTTCCTGATTTAGTTTGCATTTCAAAAACCACAGGAGAGGTACAGTATCTGATTGCACATTAAAGGGGAACAGTCAACACTAAGAGCTCCCCATCCAAGTGTGGGTCTGGTCCCAGTTTGCACTTTGGGTGCAAAAACACTACATACAGTCACAGATGATTTTACTTAGCCCTGGAAGAACAGCAGAACTGGCAAACATCTGAACTGAGTTTATTAAAGCTCTAACATGTGCTGCAGGTTACTGAATCTCCTACTGCTGCAGCCCTTCTCTGTTGTCCGCTGCAGCGGAGTCTGGGATTTGTAGTTCAGAAAATGTTAGCTTGCAAGGCAACAGAATCAGTCTGATACAATCTGTTATACTGCAGTAAATAGTAAGTAAAATTAAAAAAAAAGGTTTTTGCACACAACGTGCAAACTGAGGCCAGCCCCACACTTGAGGGCACTCTTAGTACTGACTGTTTCCCTTTAAATTGACCCAGTGGGTGGCAGATTGGCTTAGTGGCAGGTCCCAAAAGATGGTAGTTGGGGAAGCTGTCAGGTACGAGGGAGGTTACCAGCGGAGCCACACGGGATCAGTGTTCAGACCAGTGTTGTTTAATGTGTTATAATATCTGGGGACCATTTTTTCCTATAGGGAAACCTGGTTATAATTCGCTGTTATAACCAAATAGTTATAATGGTGAACATGCGCTGGGTTTCCTGCACTCCACATATGTGCCAGCTGTGGTCTTCCCTTTGTTGTGCTTCACACTTCAGCAGCTGTTGCACTCCAACCTGGGACTCCAACCCAATAAGTTCTTAAAATTCTAAACTCAAAACTTTAACTGTTCAGAGGAATCACTAAGAAAAAAGTTTAAAGAGGCACTTCAGCTGAAGAAGACTCCTGATCGCAGAGTTCAGCAGAACTGTGACTCCACAGACTATTTATATAATTGCTGTGTTGAAAAAATGCTCCAAAGCAATTACATAAAACAGACCATGGAGTAGTGTGTATAACTCAAATTGTGCACACATCCTCGGTCTTGGATGCTTGTATAAATCACTCATACTTCACTCTTGAGATTTATGTAGCATCCAACACCTCATGTGTGTTTGTAAAATTCTTGTTACACACACTACCCCATGATTTATTCTATATTGAATGTGTTCATTAGTGACATTAAGGATGACATTAAAGGAAAGATCAACCTCTTTATGTATGACACCAAGCTCTGTGGGAGGGTGGACTCAAAAGAAGGGGTACAAGACCTGCAGGAGGACCTTGCAAAGCTAGAGAGGTGGTCTGGCATCTGGCAACTGGGGATCAATGCTAAGAAGTGCAATGTCATTCACACTGGAGGCAAGAACCCGAGGGCTGAATACAGACTGGAGGAGGTCAAGGTCACTGTATCGTAGGAGGAAAATAATTTGGGGCTAACCATTACCAGCAACCTACAGCAGTCTACATGTTGCAAGAAGGCACCTGCCAAGGCTAACAGTACGCTGAGCTGTATAGCTTAATTATTCATGAGCAGAGAGGAGGAGGTTATTCTGATGCTGTACAGATTCATGGTGCCGCCACACCTAGAAACTGTGTGCAGTGTTGGAGTCCCTAACTGAGGAAGGATGTCAACAAGCTTGAGGCAGTGCAGAGAAGGGTAACAAAGATGATTTGGGGCCAGCAGATTAGTATGTAAAAAGATAGACTTAGAAACCTCAGTATATAGTCACTCGAGGAGAGGAGGAGGGAGAAGAGAGGAGAGGAGAGGAGAGGAGAGAGAGAGGAGAGGAGAGGAGAGGAGAGGAGAGGAGAGGAGAGAAATGATTGAGTCCTTCAAGTACCTTAAAGGTATAAACAAGGTGGATACTGGGAACCTCTTTTGCCTGAGTGAAAACAAGAATATAAGGGGGCATTGTTACAAATGGCTCTACGATGACGGTTCAACAAGAAACACATCGACCGGCATCACAGCACCAGGCTCCATGTTGACCACTATTTGCAGTCGGCATGGAGCCGCACACATTGGAGTGTGTTTTCTCTTTGTGGGGGGGCTTCATCCCATGAACCCCCCCCCCCCATTAATTTACATTTCCACTCTGAGTCTGTGTTGGTCAGGGGAGGGGGTGCAGGCTCGGGGAATGTGTTGCCGAGTCCCAGGCGGACTTCTACTGTGACATGGCACTGTTGTTGATATCGACGCATGTCGCAGTAGATGTTTCGCTGTTCGGGGGGCATACTGTTACAATCTGGTGGGGGAAGGTTCAAGAAGGAGGTCAGGAAATACTTCTTTATGGAGTGAGTGGTGTCAGGGTAGGTGAATACCCTTCAGAGGTCATTAGCCAGAGGATGGTGGTCGGGTTCAAGAAAAGGTTGTAATGGGTGAAAGGGAGGGTGAGAGATGTTAGGATGGGGTTGGAGCTCACTGGGTCCCACAGTAAATCACTGTACAGGGTACTCCACACCAAGCAGATTCAATAGACCTCACTGCCTTCTGCTAACTAATCTGTCTGTTCATATGTTCATAAAGCCAAGCATGTTATAATGGTGCTGGATAGGCTTAATTTGAAAAACAGTACCTGGGTATGTCATTACTCCTGCTTCCTCCTGAGCTGTTTTGTAGTTTAAATTTACATTGTAGAGTTGGCCTACCCTGGACCCAGATTTGTGTTCAAGCCCCAGAATTCTACACTGTGGCTGGTTGTCAGCCTAGTATGCCACCATGGGAAGGAGCTTGGTTGCCAATGAGAAGCAGTGGGCTGTCTGAATTTTATGCAACTCACCACCAGCTTTTCTCAGATGACAGTCAGTACTGACCATAAAGGTTGCCACAGACCAACTCTTCTAGCCAGGGGAAGCATGTGGCAATGACAAACCTGAATGTTGGCATGCAGCAAAGAGGGTGTGGGAAAGCAAGGGTGCAAATAATAATGCTAAAGTAATAAAATAACTTTGTGGCACTTTCTGCTTGATCACCAGAATGGCAGGCAGAGAAGGGTGAGCGATCCCTTCATTCCAATAGAGCCTTCTACCCTAATTAGGACACCCGATTGTAAATAGTTGTCAGTGTTGCACAGCTAGTAGCACATCCACATCTTGGCCAGAAGGTCATGGTCTTGGGTCCCACACCAGGACTGGGCTCATTCCATAAAAAGGCTGACCCCTGTGTACAGTATTAAGGGGATGCTGTATTGTCAAGGGGCACGGGTCATAACCGCACAGCAGAATGCGTGTGCTAACTCGTTGTGTGACTCGCGGTTATTTTCTTTCTGTGGGGGCTCTGCCCCACACCCCTGTTCCAGAGGGCTGCACCCCCCTGGATCCCCCCTTAGGATTCTAACTCCGGGGGTGGGGTCCAACTCGGAGAGCGCATGGGTCTGGGTTTTGCCATAATGCCATATGCTATTAAGCGTACAACATTATGATCCGGTACGTTGTCGGGGCATGCCATCCTTTAGATGAGCTATTAACCTGAGGTCCTATCTAGTGTTGCGTGAAACTTTTAGCACTATTGCAAATTTGCTGATTTCAGTTTTCACAAAATGCACCAAAATCTGGTGTAAATCCGAAAAGAACATTTTGTGAAAACGCATCATTTTGCTTTGAGATTGCACTTTTCTTAAAATCCGGAAGGGTGCACTTTCAGTGCATTTTTGAAAATACACCATTTTTCTTGAAAATGCATGACAGTTTCCTATCAGTATGCAGGAAGTACATGTAGCGCGAGACTGTGAGAGTTATGATATGCGATTGGTAGAGAGTACAGTTGAGTGAAGTAGAAATACAGTAGTTTTATAGATAGATAGATAAACAGATAGATAGATAGATAGCTAGATAGATTGATAGCTAGATAGATAGACAGACAGACAGACAGACAGACAGATAGATAGATAGATAGATAGATAGATAGATAGATAGATAGATAGATAGAAAGAAAGAAAGATAGGTATTTATAGTCTACATATATATTCATTGCAAGAAAACAACATTAATGGGCTCCATGCCTCATAGACCCTTGCCAGGATCTGCTCCACTGGCAGCTCCGCCTAGACTCCGGCAGCCCTACCTTCCTGCAGAAGCCACAAGGCACTCCACCATGAATGGGCTCCATGCCTCATAGACCCCTGCCAGGAGCTGCTCTGATGGTGGCTCTGCCTAGACTCTGGCCACCCTCCCACCCAGCAGAAGCTGCAAGGCACTCTGCCCTGAACAGACTCCATGCCTCATGGACCCCTGCCAGGAGCTGCTCCACTGGTGGCTCTGCCTAGACTCCAGCTGCCCTGCCACCCAACAGAAGTGACATGGCACTTGCCCTGAAATGGCTCCACACCTCATGGACCCCTGCTAGGAGCTGCTCCACTGGTAGCTCCACCTAGATTCTGGCCACCCTACCTCCCAGCAGATGCCACAAGACACTCTGCCTTGAGCAGGCTCCATGCTTCACAGACCCCTGCCAGGCACTGCTCTTCTGGTGCCTCAGCCTAGACTCCAGCCGCCCTCCCTTTCAGCAGTAGCTGCAAGGCACACCACCTTGAATTGGCTCCACACCTCACGGACCCTGCCAGGAGCTGCTCTACTGGTGGCACCACCATGACTCTGGCCACCCTCCCTCCCAGCAGGAGCCACAAAGCACTCCTCCCTGAATAGGCTCTATGCCTCATGGACCCCTGCCAGGAGCTGCTCCACTGGTGGCTCCACCTAGACTCCGGCTGCCCTCTCTCCCAGTGGAAGCTGCAAGGCACTCCACCCTGAATGAGCTTCATGCCTCACAAACCCCTGCCAGCAGATGTTCTGTTGGTGGCTCTACCTAGACTCCAGCCACCCTGCATCCCAACAGATGCCACAAGGCACTCCACCCTGAATGGGCTACATGCCTCAGGGACCTTTGCCAGGGTCTGCTCCACTGGTGATTCCAGCTAGACTCCAGCCACCCTCCCTCCCAGCAGAAGCCACAATGCACTCCGCCCTGCATGGGCTCCACTCCTCACCAACCCCTGCCAGGAGCTGCTCTGCTGGTGGTTCCACCTAGACACTTGATGGAAGAAGTAGGGATGGATCTGAGAGCCTGACTTGATGGAAGCAAAGCATTATGGTAAGCAAAATTCATAGCAATTAGTTCAGCAAGAACAAAGCTCTAAAATGTTGAGAATACATACATTCACAGAGAGTAAGAGGTTTTTTTCTGCTTATCAATAACTTACAAATGGTTTGGATTTGAAATCTGAAACTTTAAGGTTTGATAGAGTTTGTTCCAAGGAGTTTTTTTTTTTCTAGCGAATGCAGTTTTTGAGATATTAGCAAAAATGTGTTCAACTGTTTTGTGGATGCTCAATACTGAAAATTTGCATTCTAAGGATAACTATATTTTTGCAAAATCATGTTGCTATCATGAGTGACAAAAGTATAATGTAAAGGTACTTTTGTTTTGTTATGGTTCTGTATAAAAACGCTTTTGTGAGGTAAAGAATTAGCTTTTGTATGATATAATATTTAAGCATAAAAACTGCACACATTGTTGCCCACTGAAAACAAAAAATGTAGGTAGAGGGATGGTTTGTTTTATGTTGGCCTCATATTAGCCTTAAAGGAAGAATATTTGGTACTTATATGGGTAGATATTGTCATTTTGTACTAGAAACATGAATTTTTAAAATCACAAGTGATTAAAGCATAGTGAAACAAGCATTTGTCAATGCCGAATGTTTCCTTGCACGGTGTATGTGTCAGGGGTGTATTGTTATTTGGAATAAGGAGAGAGAAGGAGTGGCAAAATGATAAAAGTCAAGATGTCTTTATCTGCTGACAGATCCTATGTTTCTATGTTATTTTCAACTGGATTCAGCTGTGGCATCCCCCCACCCGTGGTGCACTGGTGGGTCTGGCAGTGGAGGGACAACCTTTTCTGAACTATGCCATGGAGATCACACCACTCTATGTGTTTTACAACAGTGATAGTGGTGGGGGATATTACCTGCAGTAATGACAGTGGCCTGTATGACTTCCCACACCTCCTGCTTATGGTTTGGCATTCTCCTCAGTGCTCAGGACCCATACAGTGTCCAGTAATTCCATCAAATCTTGGTGGCAATTACTGCTATCTCCTCTGCTTTGAAATTAGCTGTGCATGGTCATCTATAAACCTGCCACATCAGCCCACCATTCCCCCTGCCCCATGTTACTGGTTCACCAGTCAGTGCTGAAAACAGGTTCCCAATTGTCTGGTTTTGGATTCCTTGCCAGCTTCATATGTGGTGGGGGGGCTTACCTTGCTATCTCCAGCTGCCATTTGCATGATGCTCCTTGCAGGGCCTTCTGCCTTCTTTTATGGTGAGGTTGAGAGGTATTCTGCAGGTGGGAATGTATTCATGGATACAGCCCCTTCTCACTGTACACTGCCTTGTGTACCTGTGGGTCCAACTCTCCATCACTGTGGCTATGGTAATATGCATACAGTACAAGTCGCATTAAACTGTTCCACCAATGAGTTGGTTTAGTATTGATTTTTACAGATGGCAATGCATTGGCAACTCATATTGCATTGTTTTTCAGTGTTTAAACAGCTGAACAGCAGTGTTTGTAAAATATTTTTGTAACTCAGTTTGTATGCATCTGCAGACCAATCACAATACAATGCAAAGTTGCATTTAATCTCTTAAGGAGCAGTTTGTGCAGGATTTTGTGCTGGATACAGCAACACTTATGCAACTCAATCAGAAATGCTAGAGCAACTCATTGGAGAAACAGTTTAATATGACTTGTACTGTAGCTGTTCCATGGCATGGTGCTCTACAACCCATATATGCAGCTTTTTCTGGTGTCTGGATACTCTTTGTGGATTGAGCCCTTAGTAAGTTTGAAAACATTTATAAATAAATAAATAAATACTGCAACCATCATTGCCACCTTTCAGTGTACTCTGCAGTCTTTGAAAATCAGACTCCCAGATCTCTACTTTGGTTTGTATTTTACATTTCACTAACTTTCATTCCCAGTGCTGCAGCCTTGTGCAAGTCAGATGCTAAATATAAAAGTGCTGGTGGCACTTGTTTACTACTAGCCTGTATGGAGCTCAGGCTGTGGTCTTTTCCATACAGTTAGGAAGGGAGATGACAGAAGGTCAGCGGGAGGTGCAGGAGGCAATGGTAGGACCTGAAGCTGCATAATTGTAGTGCCCCAAGAGACCTGTGTGCAGTGGAGAGCATGAGGCAGCAGGAGCCATAAGTAAGTGAACAGCCCTCTCGAGGTAACATAAATTCCCCACGAGAGAGCTGTTGATGCAAGTTGTGGGAAAGACGGTGGCAGGTGCTCCCTGGCAAACATTAGAAAAGTCCAAAATGGGCTTAATTTAATGAAATTACTGTGAGAGGCAGGATCAGTGGGGAGCAGTATCAGTGGGAGGAGGATCAGTTGGCTCTCTAGGGAGCAACTTACAAAGCCACAACAAGGCTGGACACTGAGCTATACAGCATTGCACCAGGGCAGTTTCCCCTTATGGTTGCTCAAACAAGAACATGCACATTTTGAGAATGAGCCTTGGTGGGCATCGACAGCGTGGCTGAATGTGAACATAAGCATAGTAGTGTGGTAACACAGGTATGGACAGCTATGTTTTTTTTTTAACATTTTGAAAGACAACCAAACTTCATTTCATGAAAATAACATCAGAGCATTACTTAATGTGCTGAACACAACAGCCATGTGTAAAAAAAAAATGACTATGCAAAGAAATGAAAAATTGGGGTTGACAGTGTCCCTTTAAATAATGCCACACGAGAACAGAGCAGGCCAATGGGACACACACTCTATTTTCCAAGCTCAGCTGACTCCTGGCCAGCTTTATGCAAATGAAAGGAATGAAGTGCTCTCTTCGGGTGCTTCAGTCCTTTCAACTACACAAAGTTTCAACCCATCAGACTGTGACTAGTGTACAATCATCTTGCCTGATCATTGGTCTGTGCTGACAAGTCCTTTGCAGCTCAAACTGCAATGGGCTCAGCAATGACACACTTCTGAAACACTTGTAATCCTAACAAGATGTATCTTGCATATGCACAAGGAAACATAAAAAGGATTTTGTTTTTGGAAGGGATGAAGCCAGAGGTTCAATTTGGGGGAATAGCTCCTCCCACATTCCAAATAAAAGCCAGCCTCTCCCAGCAGCTCTTGCTTAGTGTGTTGTGAAACCGAACACTCTGGGCTCCTTCATGGCTCATGCAGCTGAGCTTTCTTTGATTCTCTGCTTCTTCTCCTGTCTTCTTTCCCTCACTTGCCTCTGTTTGTTCCCCTTTCTTCTCTCTGGTGCTTTTCCTCCCTTTTTTCTTGTTTTGTCCTTGGGCCCCCTCACTCCTGTTTCCTTGCTCTTCTGTGATCTCCTCTGCTCATTTGTTTCCATTTCCCCCTCCATTCCCATTCTCCACGGTTTGTTGTTCAGGTGCCCCCCTCCTTCCTCACCAGATCCTATCTTTTGTTCTGGAACCCCCCCCCCCCCATCTCTTTCTGTGCTGTGTTTCTTGCCATCTACTTCTGTTCATGTCATTTTTATTTTTGGGCTTTCAGTTTCTTGCTCCTCTCAGAGCTGCCAGCCTTACCTCTGTAGTAGAGAGTGGAGGAGAGGATTCTGGGAGAAAGTGTGTCATTCACACTGCAGTTCCAAGGAGAAGACGCTGAGAGTAGAGGCTGTGCAAGGCTTTTATTGACATAGAAAATGTATCCCACCATTGCCTTAATTTAGAGCAGCCAGTGGAGGCTTTTTTGCAACTCTAAAGTGCTAACTGCCTGCCTAATTCTCTAAGACTACCTGCACAGTATTTTCCAGGCCAACTTGTGGCACTAGATTTGGTTCCTGTACATTTGAGCATTCTATAACCACCTTCCTGTGAGACAAGGAGTCCATTGGTGGCAGGAGCCCCTCATGAGAGGCAGTTTGGGTAAAGTCCTGCAGAGGGCCATCACTCTTATTTTCTGGAAATAAAGAAAATTTACTGTCTTCCCTCCTGGGACCCATACTCTTGCACTCAAAAGAAATACATATAGTATTATTGCATTTCCCCAGTGCAGATTTTTTTCTTCTGATAAAAAAGTTTTCTCTGGGAGAATAGCATATGTACACTCACATGTTTACTGTTACTGTCCTCCTCTAGCTACCTGTTGGATTTTGCAGGATAGAGTATTAGAACTCCTGAAATTTTATTCAGAAAATAGGAAAATAGGAAACTTCATGTTACACCTATTGCCTGTTTTGTGTGATTTTTATTTGCTCTTACTAGTGCTGTCTGTATGTTATTTATATTTTTACGGCTTTTATTGGTTATTTAAATTTGATTCCATTGATAGTAAGGTAATAGAGTGCTGACAGAACGGTACCAATTATTTTGCCACTTTGTTACCAATTTTATAAACTTTATTACAAGCAAGTGATACTAGTAAATCAGAAGACAATTCCCAGTATGACATTGAAGTAATGAATGAGAAAGTGGATAGGAAAGGGTTTAGAGAAATGGACTCCCATGTAGAGAAAAAACCGAAGCAAATTACATGGGCCTCGATAGTTAAACATGGAAGGATAGGTTTTGAAAATCACAGAATAACCAACAATCTCAAAACAATATACTGGAAAAAGAGTTGCAGGACAGAGATTTGGAAAATAAACAAAATGAAGCTGTAAACTTGATTGAACAAATGCCAGATCCCAAAGAATATTTAATGGAATTACATGGGATCCCATTATTACATCAAGAAACACAAGAGTTATTATCAGATTGGATACTGAAACTATTATATATAGAGGGGGAACAGATACCAGATACCAAATAATATTTAATGGAATTACATGGTATCCCATTATTACATCAAGAAACACAAGTGGTATTATCAGATTGGATACTGAAACTATTACATACAGAGGGTGACAAGGAAGACACCTATGTGACTAGACTTAGCAATACATTTTATCCAGATTGTGTCTTAATTTATACCAGATCAGAAGAAATTGCAAATAAAATCTGGAATAAGGAACAAACACTAAATAATAAGGGTTTTAATTTAGTTCCTCCCCAATTCCTCGGTTAAATACTAACTTGAATGGTTTAGTAAATAAAGGCTTGGCAGAATAAAAAGAGAAGATAGACAAACTGGTAACAGTAATTGATTCCTATGAAGAATATCACTCTAGACTAAGGGAAAGTAAACCCCTCTCTATGTTTGGGTGGTATTTAATTAAAGGACAATCAATGGGACAAACTAAAAAAGAGACCGTAACTTTTCACTCATGCTTTGAAACTAAACTTAAACTCTTCTTGGATAACCAACATTAAAATCTATGAGGCAATTGGTGATTCTCCACAAACTGATATATTATTGGATTCACCTAAAATGGCAGCACTAGTAATGAAGAATTCTGAAATACTAGACTCTTTAGGAATTCATCTAATTCATGCATCAAGTTGGAAATTAATTGGTATTAATGAGTCTTTGAATCAGCAACAGGTACCAGTGCAGACTATAAACAAGAACTGACTTAATAAAATTAGCAATCAGGAAATTATAAAACAACAAAGGAAACCATTAATGAAAATAATATCATGAAATATAAAAGGGATAATAAATAAATTAGCTGACCCTAGTGTATTAGAATTCTTAAATGAAGGAGACATCATATGTCTCCAAGAGACATGGTTAATGGACCAAAATCCATCTATACTTTAAGGATATAGCAGCTTTACTAAAGCAGCTACTAAATCTAAAAAACTTGATAGATTGAAAGGGGGAGTGGTAATTTATATTAAAACTTCCCTGAATTTTGAAACTATGGAACTGGATAATCTTTTACCTAATGTACTTAGTTTACTATGGATTACAAGGGCACAAAATATATTGTAACAAATATTTACATACTCCCAGGTAAAGTAAGATCTGATTTTACATTCCCTTGGAATGCATTTGAACAATATTTAGAGTTACTAAACAACAAAAATGACTCAACCCCTATAGTAGTCTTAGATGATTTCAATGCAAGAATATATAAAGAAAAGGAGATATTCACTTTAGAGGATGATCTTTTAAAAGGAATTAATATTAGTATAATTAAGACAAATAGAGCTGCTAATGTTAAAATCAACAATACACAAGGGAAGAAGTTGTTAAGAGCGATGAAAAACCAGAAGTATTGTTTAAATAATGGTAGGACAGTTAGTGATTCCCTTGGGGGTTTACATTTTTGGGTCCACTGGGCATCTAAAATTGATCTAATATGGATAAATCAAGAGGCTATCCTTTGATTGAAGATATGGAAATAATGCATAGATCTGAATCTGCACATCTTCCATTGAAATTAACCATCATAGTTAGTGAATATAACTCATTTAACATAACATAACAAAACAATATTCTCCAGACAATTTAGAGATCTTAAATCTCAAGAAAATTAGGTGGACTACTAATTCAATTAACACAATTGTGGAAATATTGAACTCAAAATTAATTAATATCCCAAGGAATACAATTTTATTGGGAGGGAATGCAGATGAAAACTGGTATTTTATATTATGGTACTTGAAAACATTCTTGACAAGTAAATCACTTAATAAAGGTAACAAAATGAAAACCTGGTTCAATGACAAGTGTAAACAAATGAAGAAGGAAATAAACTATTTATTAAGGGATTATAAAACCAGCCCACATAAACTCAAATTGAAAACATTAAACAAAGTCAAGAAACAATATAAACAAACATTAGAAGTTGAAAAGCAAAAATATCACTATCATATGTGGATGAAACTAAAAACTACCATTTTAACAAACAATATTAAATCATTCTGAACATTGGTAATCCACTGTTTTAATCACTATACAAAACAAATTGAAGCAGCAATTACTCCGAAACAATGAGATGACCATTTTCAGCCTTATACTATGTGGATGAGAATAGACAGGAAACAAGAACAGTAAATGATGGTTTAATGTTTCTAAGACCAATATTAATAGATAGGGAGGAAATTTTACTGGCAATAAGGGACATGTCGAACAACAAAGCCCCAGGCCCTGATAGCATAACAGCTGAATTATTTAAATTCTTTCCACAATGGTGGACTCCAGTTCGATTTGTATTGTTTAATTATTATGTTCATGGTGAACCACTTCCTCAGACATGGTTAGGAAGTAACATGTGTCCAATCTTTAAGAAAGAGAAAACAGTGAAGCCCACCAGGATGAAGCACAGTGTGATAGGTTTACTACATGACAAAATGGATTAACTCCCAATGAAACTATATTGTTTACTGCAGTAACTCTACTGCAGAATTCTGCAGTGCTACGCTTCATCCTGATGGGGTTCACTGTACCAATGACCCAATGATGTACAGGTCCATAAGTTTGATAGATACCTCACAAAAACTGTTTACTAGAGTCATTTTGAAAATGATTCAAGCATTGGCAATTAATAATAAAATCATAAGCAAACTCCAAAATGGCTTTAGGAAAAACAGGTCTAAGCTCCAACATTGCTGTGTTTTATACCATCTGATATGGAAGTATGTTAAAATTAAAAAAAATACAAATTATTCCACTGTTTTGTAAATCTAAAAACAGTGTTTTACACTGTTGATGGACCTCTATTATGGCAGAAATTAGAATCATATGGTATAGACCTAAATTTATTGGATATCTTAATACGTCTCCATAATAATACATGGATCTAGGTTCAATACAATCATAACAGAGACCAGTCGCATAGAGTATATACTAATCATGGGGTCAGGCAGGGGTGCATTCTGGCACCTTTCTTATTTAATATATACATTAATACAATTATTGAAGGTATAGAGGACTCTAACTTTCATTCTCCATTTCTAGGGACCCAGAAAATTATGTGTCTAGCTTACATATTTATTTATTAGAATTTTGGTAACTGGGTAAGTCCACTGAGATCATGCAGTCCCTTTTTCAGTGACGACTCAGGTGACAATGGTGAATACAGTACAATAGATAAATACAATAATAATAATATACAGGATACAGAGAGATTTAACAATGTTGCAGAAATTATTACAGTGGAAAGCCAGGTAAGTAAGTTAAAACAGATCAGGCATTAATCATATAAAAATATACAGGATAACTAATATTATGCAATATATACATGGCAGGAACACAAGAGCAGGTGGATTGCAAGATACATCTATCAGAGTAACATAGACTAGGCATTAACAATGCTATAAGGATTATTTAAAGCAATTGCAGAGGAGAGGGGGTTAGTAGGAAAGAGATAAGCTCTTTTTTGAAGGAGGATAGGGTGGGGCAGGAGAGTAAGTTGGGGGGAAGGAATTCCAAGCAGAGGGAGTTGAGAAAGTGAATGAGCACTTACCTGATAGGCATTGCACCTTCTGGATTGCTAATAAGGGTAAGAAAGTAGATCTAAGCGTGTGTGTGGGTGCTTTATTGTAAACGATTCCCCTTAGGCAAGGGGGATTAAAGAGCTTGGCAAGTTTGAATACAAGGCATAAGTTGTGAAACTGTAACCTTGAGTCATAGGTAAGCCACTGAAGACAATACAGGGCCTCACAGTGGTGTTTTCTGGAGTCCACTCCAAGGGCCAAAAATGTCCAATCCTAGAGTTGTCGCACTTGTGCAAGGGAAGAGGATTGGGCGGAGAGTAGTAGAGGGGCACCATAGAACAAAATAGAGAGAAGGGATGGTGACACAATCTTTTTATAGATGGCATTGGATAAAAGAGAGGGCAGAGGTGGTATAATAACCTGAGCTTCTGGTTTACTGTTTTGGTAAGCTGAGTTTCATGATGCTCCATTGAGAAGGAGGCATCTAAGTGAACCCCAAGGTATTTAAAAGTACTAACCACCTCTATGGGGTCTTCTGATTGTGTACTGATCTGGAGCTGTTTGGTAGGTTTGGGGGACAGGTTATGGAAAAGTATAGCTTTTGTTTTTTTCATATTTAGAATTAGGTGATTGTCAGAGAACCAGGTCTCGAGTGCAATGAAATCAGAGTTAAGGCTTTGGTTAAGCCAGTCTATATTGTTAGGTGAGCGGTATAAGATTGCATCATCAGCATATAATTGCACAGACACACCGCCACAGAAGTTGGGGAGCTCATTGATAACAAGCGAAAATAGTATTGGGCCAAGAATAGAACCTTGGAGTACTCCATGTGAGATAGGCCTTGAAGAGGAGAGTGAACCAGACCATTTTACCCTTTGTGATCTTCCAGTGAGGTAGTCATGGAACCATGTGAGTGCTAAGTGATCTAGACCTAATTGATGCAATTTACCAAGAAGAAGGTGGTGGTTGACTAGATCGAAGGTCTTAGTCAAGTCAATGAATACTCCACTGGTTAGAAGACCAGCATCACTTGCATTAAGAATTTCAGTTGAGACTTTGACAAGAGCTGTGGTAGTACTATGGCCCTTCCTGAAGCCATGGTGGCAGTTTGTGAGAAGATGATGTAAGTCTAAGTAGGATTGTAGCTGAATGTGCAAGATCCACTCCAGGATCTTAGCCAGTGGGCAGAGAATTGAAATAGACCTATAATTTTCCACAGTGTGGGTCCCCCCTTATGGAGGGGGACCATCACAGCCACTTTCCAAAGACTTGGCACTTCACCAGAGAGGATGGATCAGTTTAGAATATCACAGACAGGTGCAGTGAGTGCTGTTGCCCCTAGTTTGAGAAACCTGGGTTCTAATGTGTCATGGCCAGGGAAGCTCTCTGACTTGAGATTTGATAGCCTGAGGACTTCTCTTCCAGTGGCTATTTCTGGGTGGAAAGGGGGTCGGGAGTCAAGAGCGGCATGATGCTGAGTAGGGATAGAGAAATCCGAGACTGGCAGCAGGTGAGCTGTGTACCTATCAAGGTCAGTGAGAAACTGATTAATTCAGTGAGATCAAGTGATGCAGAGTGCTGAGTAGATGCTCCTCTGTTAAGATCCTGCCTCCCGAATATAAACTCGTCATTTAATACTGTTAAATTTTATCTAATTTCCCTGCCTACGAGTTCTCCTTGTCTCTTAACAGCTTGTGCTCCTGTTTTGGGTATCTGTGTGGTAAATGGAGGCTTATATGAAGAAAGCCCCGCAGAAACATACCCCCCGCCACTCCTGAGAAGGCCTCAAAGAAATCCCGAGCCTCGAGTGGCCCAGACAAACCAGAACCTTCATGTCAAGCTGGGGTCCAAGAACCCTTAACACTTAACAGATTCTTGGAGGAGTTTAAACCATTCCGGGAAGAGATGAAAGATATGGCAATCAACCTGAAATCCCTCTCCAGAAAGTTAGAGGAAGTCTGCACGACAGTATCAGACAACACTGCCCAAATAATTTCGATTGAGAGAAAATTGGAAAGTCTGGATCCTGAGCTCCTATTAACGAAACAAAAGCTATCTCGTCTAGAAGCAAAACTCAAAGATCTGGAAGGCCGTAGTCAGAGAAATAATGTGGTAATTCTCGGGCTCCCCGAAGGGGAGGAAGGCCAGAATACCGTAGTCTTTGTCCAGAAGCTGGTAGAAAGGGTCGCTGGTCCCTCTCCCTTTGGCCCAACATACAGTATATGATAGAACGGGCCCACCGGTCTCTGCGACCAAAACCCCCACCTGATGCACCTCCTCACCCCATCATTAGCTGCTTCCTGAACTACCTAGAAAAGCAGCATTTCCTACAGAAAGTCAAGGCTCTGCAAGAAGTCAGATGGGAGAAGGTGAAGCTGAGAATTGTTCAAGATATCCCTGGCTCGGTCCGATTGAAACGGAAAGCCTTCCACCCAATTGTATCTAAGATTATAGCGGCTGGATTAAAGTTCAGGATGGGGTATCCAGCGAAGTTACAAGTCTCAGTAAATGGCTCATGGGTCAGTTTCGAGGATCCTGAAGCTAAGCATTAAGCCTTAAGTTGATGCTACAGATCTGTTCTCTACCACCTGAGGCCTCCTGATCTTCGGATTCACCGGAACTTCTGAGTGAACTGTTACTTAATTTTTTGTGTGGACAATGCTCTTTCTAAAGACGGAATTCAATTGAGTCTATGCTCTCTAATAGAACTGGGCTACTAGTAGACGGCCTAACTCTACTTTCTTCAGGCCCTGGTCTGTTGATGGGAATAGTGCTTTAGGGAGAGTCCTTGAGGGGGGGCTCCTGGAGGGTTTGTTTCGGACTGCATCCAAGATAATGTTGCTTGTTTAGTTTCTAGGGGGAGCACACAAGGGAAGGTTCTGGGTTATGCCTTCTGATTAGGTTTTATATGTTGGGATTTCAGATCTCTGTGTGGTTCTGGGCTTTCAGGGCACCTCTAGCAGGTGGGCTGGATTAGGTTATGACCACAAGAGGGCGCAGTTCGCCCATGTATCGCAGGTCCGGTCATTTTGCCTCGAGAGGGACTGTTTTTAACTGCTATGTCATCCTGATTTTGCAGGGGGGGGTTCGGAATTAGGGGTCAGCAACCCCTGGGTAGTTACTCCCATTGTTTTCCCATTTCTGGATCCTGTTTAATTTCTGATCCAGTTTTTGCCTTCTCATGTTCTCATCTCGATGTTGGGCTCACCCCTCCGTGTCAGTTTTTTTTTCTCTGGATCTGGTTCACGAGGTAGTTCCCCATGGGGAACAAGCATTTTTCAACTCCATCTCTGGACTTTTGTGGTGACCTGCCATATTCACATTTATGTCATCCAGTTTCATTTTCCTCTCTCGATAACTAGTGGATTTGCTAACAATTGTTCACAGGCCCTGGAAGCCCGAGACCACTCTTTAGACATTATGTCCTCATTAATTCAGTTTATTAACTGCTTCGTATCTTGAGATATGAGGATGATCATTAGCAGGGAATATGTTCGGGGCGGGAAGGGGAGGATATGATCCAGTGCTGTGCTAAGCATTGCTTGTGACAGTTTGGGGGTTGGGAGGGGAGGGCTATGTGTTCTTGTTGGGGTGGGAGTGTATTGGGGTTTAAACTCAGGCTCCTGGTGGGGGGGCTGGGGTGATGGGAGGGCCTTACAGCAGCAACAGGTGGGGTTAGATTCTTCGTGCTGTACACCCTGTGTGCAGGGCCGAACCTATCATTTTTAGTAGTTTTTAGTAGATGGTCAAGGAGGTGACTTTTGCAATGTGGAACGTCAAGGGGATCAGGAAAAAATCTAAACAATATCAGGTTCTCAGACACTTAAATTTACTACGCACTCAGGTTACTTTTCTACAGGAATCACACCTATTAGAAGCAGAAGCCTCACAAGTGAAGAGGCAACAAGTGGGGATGGTGTATGAGGTGCAAGGCTCTTCAAACAGCTGTGGGGTTATGATCATTATTAACAGGGGCATTCCCTTCATTTCAACTCATATTATCAGGGATCCCGAGGGTAGGTTCATCTTAGTAATAGGTACTCTGTGGTCAATACCTCTGCTATTGGGCAGCATATATGGTCCTAATGCAGATGATCCTGCCTACTTTATGAGACTCATAAATGTAATCCTGCCTTTCCTTCCCATAAGGATTATCCTGGGGGGCGACTTCAACCAAGTTGTAGACTCAAACCTTGACAGGTCAGGTGGTGCATCGGGGGGGTCTCCCCAGGTCAGAGGGCTTTTAGAGACCTACTGGATCAATGCAGGCTCTGTGATGTCTGGTGTGTCCTAAATCCTGATTCCAAGGAGTTCACATACAGGTCCTTAACACATGACTCACAGTCCCGTATTGACTACATATTCATTTCTCAGACTCTACTGCCTGGGGTTAGGTCCTCGTCGATACAGCCTGGCCCTGTCTCTGACCACTCTTTGGTGCAGTATGATCTGACAATCCAGGATGTGTCAAAGAGAGAAACAAAATGGAAGCTTAATGACCAACTGCTTAAAGATTCTAATTATTGTAATACCATTAGGGAGCACATTGAGGCCTTTTTTTTGTCCAACCCTTTAAATAGTGCAAAACCGGATCTTATATGGGGGGCTCTCAAGGCTTACATGAGAGGCATTCTTATTAGCCTCTCAGTGGCTAGGAAAAGAGCTAGGGAAAGAGAATTATTGTCCTTGTTATCCCAAATACGGGTTCTCGAATCCAATGTCTCGGTTAACTCTCCAGAAGAGGATAAGGTGAAGCTCCTAGGGTTGAGAGACAAATATTTAGAATTACTCCGGGAAAAGGTGGAGTTAGCTATCATATACACTAAAGCTAGTTATGCCAATCAAGGTGAGAAGGCAGGGCGCCTTTTGGCTCTCCGTATTAAACAACAAGAATCAGCATGATTTATCCCTTCCATCAGGGCATCTATAGATGGGTCTCTGAAAACATCTCCCACTGAGATAGTTCATGAGTTCGCAGCATACTACAAAACACTGTACAGGGACATGGAGCATCCCCTCCCAGTCCTGTAAGCATGGAGAAGTATCTGACGGATTCGCATCTGCCCTCCCTCCCAGTATATTACATAGACTCTCTGGTCTCTCCTATAACTCAGGAGGAAATCGCCAAGGTTATTATTGGTTTACCCTCGGATAAAACTCCTGGGCCTGATGGA
Source organism: Neoceratodus forsteri (assembly GCA_016271365.2). Lineage (NCBI taxonomy): Eukaryota > Metazoa > Chordata > Ceratodontiformes > Ceratodontidae > Neoceratodus > Neoceratodus forsteri. The sequence goes on from CM057452.1 coordinate 1,880,976,090, forward strand.
TTTTCTTCCCTTTTCTATAAAACATTTTGAGAACTTTTATTACCAATACTTAATAGATTATTTCAGCACATCCTATCTGGGACGGAGGTTGACTGCCATCTCTTTGAAGCCTTGATAGTACTTCTCCCCATGCCAGACAAGGACCCTGAGCTCGTTCAGAGCTATAGGCCTATATCCCTCCTAAATCAGGATATTAAGATACTCTCAAAGATTTTAGCTAATAGGTTATCTGTTGTGCTCCCAGAGTTAATAAGTATGAATCAGGTAGGTTTCATGAAGGGACGCTCTTCAGCAGATCATTTGCGTACGTTATCCCACATCTTCTCGGCTGCCAGAGGTGCCGACTTCCCTGCAGGCTTGGTCTCTTTGGATGCCGAGAAGGCATTTGACAGGGTGAATTTGAGTTTTCTCTTTAAGGTATTGAGTGCCTTTAAATTTCCTCTGGTATTCATATCCTGGGTTGCCGCATTATATAAATCCCCTACAGCAAGAATCTCAGCTAATGGAACCTTCTCTAACTACTTCCCACTTCATTCAGGTGCTAGGTAGGGTTGCTCCCTATTGCCACTTCTGTTTAACTTATACCTAGAACCCCTCATTCAAAACATTCTCCAAAATATTTCCATACAAGTTATTAGAGTTGGGCATCATGAGATTAAGCTCACTGCGTATGCAGATGATTTGCTGATACATCTCTCCCATCCGGTCTCTTCAATACCACCCTTACTGAATGAAATAGCCAGGTTTAGCGAGCTATCCAACTACAAGTTGAATGCTAGTAAATCCTTATTTTTCCCATTAAACCACAAGGTATTTAAGGATGACATTTGCCCCCTAGGCTTAGGTTGGACTCGTAGAGCAATTAAATACTTGGGCATAAAGCTACCGTAACCCCTTAGTGTGGGTTAAAGATAATCTGGATTCTCTCTCACAGGTTATTATTCATGACCTTGACAGATGGTCTAAACTTCCCATTTCATTATGGGGCAGGATTAACATTATTAAGATGAATGGATTTCCTAGAATTTATTACCCTTTATCCCTTCTCAACTATTGTATTCCCATATGCTGGTTTAAGAAGTTGCATGGTATATTTACCAGATTTATCTGGGCTAATAAATATCCCCATTTGGCCTATTACAAACTAGCTGCCCCAAAATCTGAGGGGGGCTGAGGATCCCCCATATGGCATTATACTACTGGGGCAGTCACCTAGCAAAATGCCTGAGATGGATATCCCCAGGCCCTGAAATGGCACAACCAGTATGTCTTAAGATTGAGTTAGACATAATTAAATCTAAATGCCTGGATCCATTAAACTTATTTTACCTCAAACTGTCCCATGTAAAGATGGCTGACTGCACCACAATAGGTACTTCTTTAAGAGTTTACACACAGTTATGTTTATTTCTTCACTATTCCCCTCAGACTGATTTAGCTCAATCTATTTGGAATTCCTCATCCTTTACTTTTAATGGAAAATGGATTCCTTGCAACTGGTTGCCCCAACTAGGCGATGGAAAACTGCTTTCCCTGATAGATGGGGAAGGGCACTGGTTGTCCCCACGCGGGATTATAGACAAGTTCCTCATTCCGGTCTCATCTCACTTTAAGGTCATGCAGTTAAGACACCTTCTCACTGTAGTTCTCGGGAATTCTCCCCCCTCTCAGAAGGTGTCAGCCCCAGGCATAGTATCCAAGCTATACAGGGTGTTGTGCTACAAAAAATATGGGGACTCTTTCGGACCTACTAGCTTCTGGAACTCACTCCTCCCTCAATACCAGTTGGACTGGCAATCTCTATGGAGATCCTGTCATAAGTATGTTTCCCAAGATAGACTGCATCTCATGCAATACCATATTTTACATAACATGTATTGTACCCCTATTAAATTAAAAAGATGGGGCTTCTCGAACTCTAGTATATGTACTAAGTGCTTACAAGAAGAGGGTACTCTCCTGCATATGTTCTGGTCCTGTCCCAAAGTTTTCTCCTTATGGAATTCAATTAAGATGTCTCTCGATCCCCTACTGGGCCTACAGGAGAATTTTACTCCAGAGGTGTGTCTTCTAGGGGACATGTCCCTGGTTAGTGTTAGAATTAGGAAATACCATATTTTCTTGGTTGCTCTCTCAGTTAAGAAACTCATTCTACGTCATTGGAAGGACCAATCTGCTCCTTCCTTCCAGGAATGGTTACATGAAATCATTGCTAATCTTCGTACAGAGAGGGCAATTGCAAGTCTTCATAATAGACTTGCAGCATATGGTAAGATATGGGATTTCTCCATTCCTTACTCTTGTTGTCTCATTGAGGTTTATATCACACCTTGGTATTACTCACATGTCCAACAGAATTACGCACTGCACTTTAGGGCGATATTGTTTTGTTGCTGCTGTAAGGGGTGAGAGGGGTGGGTTGGGCAGTTCTTACTGTGTATGTGCTACTTTACATCCTGATTTGCTGTAACTGCCCTTTATAAAGGAAATGTATTAATAAAGTTCAAATTATAAAAAAAAAGAAAATAAACTGATTAATTCCTTTTGCAATGGACGGGGGATCTTGGAGGAGGTGGCCACTGGACAATATGGAGCTTGGACATTGGGTTGATTTACCTTTGATCAAAGAATTGATGTTTCCAGAATTCTTTGGGCTTGCCAAGATTCTCAGTCTGAAGTGAACAGAGATAGATACGTTTAGCATGTATCCTATTTTTACACTTATTTCTCAACTGTTGATAATATAGCCAATCAACGATATAGTTTTACTGACCACTACTTTCTTGAGATTACAGAGGAAACTAAATCATTTGCCAAACTTTGTGTTGCTAGCTAATTGTCTATTAATAATCAAAAATACAAACATGGTGATATTTGGGAGCAAACAGCAGAAAGTACCTTATTTATTTATTAACAAAGGCAAAATAGTAGCAGTTAAAACCTATAATTATTTAGGATTAAGATACTCAGAAAATATAATCTGGAATAACCATTTTCTCTTACTTAAAGCAAAACTCAGCACATCGGTTAATGCCTTTAAAAAATTTGCAGGAACATATGGGAATGGAAGTATTATGGGTCTCCTTAAAGTTATAAACACAAAATTAAAAACCAGCATCTTGTATGGGGCTAACATATGGGAAAATGATAATTTGAAATCTCTCGAAGTAATATTAAAAAAACTATATAGATATATTTTAAGGGTTCCTAACTCTGTTCCTATTTAGAAGGGAATTAGGACAGTACTCACTGGTATCCTTTGCTTGTATCCAAAGAATTAAACATACACTGAAATTGTTCTTGTTGCCTGATTCTCAGTTCCTAGAATTGCTCTACAAGAAGTTATTGATTATAATCATTGGGGTTTTACTTTCCCAATAATTACAGAAATTAAGGGTTTAATATTTCCTTTGAGGTTGGGAACCCTTCGGTATAGAATTTATCAATCCCCTTTTTCAGAAATAAGTGAGATTATTGGAAATAAGGTCTGTGACACCTCCTTAAGAAAAGATGTAATTAGAATAAAAAATCTAAAACATTTTAGATGGTTCAAGACTATTAAACTGCAGCATGGTGTTGAACCCTATTTATTAAAGTTAACCCAACTATCTGACAGAAGGATGGTTACAAGATTTAAATTAGAATTTTATAAGGCAGATGATATATACTGTAAACAAAAAAGAGGGAGTCACAAAACCATATTGTAAGTGTGACTTAAAAACAAAAGATGACTTGGAACATGTGTTATTATATTGTCCATATATGAGAGACAGAGGAAGAACTGGCTTGGTCCTATTCTGAAGCATTATAATACACCGCATGACAAAGTACAGATTATAAAAGATCTTTTTAACACAAATTATATAAATTCACTTCAACGGCTGGTAAATTATCTAAAAAGAGTGAAATTATGAATATGTTAAGAAATGTTATATAATTAAGATTACTTGAAGTTCTGAATGCACTTTACTACTGTATGTTTAAGAATGGAAGCACAATCACTTTATTTGTAATTTTAACTAATATCTATGTAACTACAAATGTTGTAAAGATATATATGCTGAACAATAAAAATGTTTGTACCTTGCCACTTTATTTCTCCACTAGCGCTTTTGAGTCATTCAAGCTCCCGAAGTGCCTCCGCTTCAGCTATACCCACTAATGCCTATGGCAACTGCATGTTTTGACTAACTCCTGTGCCTCCAAAATGCTGCTACAAGGTGAACTCTATACCTGTTTGTGTCCTCAAGTGTACAAGTTGTTTTCTATAATAATCATTCGTACCCATTGCCTTGTAAATAGCAGCAGTTGATCTAATCGCACCTGTGATGCTATGCTATAGCTGCTCATTTCCAACTCGTTCATACCATATTGCCTAGCATTCTCTACATTGCATTTCTCAAATCATGTGGTTCTCATTGTCCTGACTCAATTGATACTGCTTTCCAATGTGACTGAACTGCACGTTGATCCCCCTGCTTTTCTGCTCCATGTTTTTCAACTCCAGAATGAACCAGGATCTGTTGCATTGTTCTTGTCTCCTCTCCTTGCACAGCTTAATGCTATATACTGCCACATTTTGTCCTCCTAGCACTTCTGTGTTGCATGTCTTTAGTTCATTCTATGTTGCCTCCCCTTCAGCGGCCAACATTTTGTCTTCCTATTGCTGTTCCCAATCCTCCTTTTCTTGTTCCTATCTCCTTTCTCCCCCTTATTATTTCTACTTTGCTCATATTTTCTATGAACAGCAGCCAACAATTCTTTCCTTGCTCATCCCATACCAGCAGTCTGACAATCTTCATCCCTAACTCTACCTTTTGAGGTATCAGATGAAGGTGGGCTTGCCCTGTCTGCCCGGGATGGGAGTCAGTGTCTTCCAATTACATTCTCTACCAATTACACTTCTATACCAGCACTTCAACAATCTCCATCTCTAACTCTACCTTCTGAGGTATCGCGTGAAGGTGGGCTTGCCCTGTGTGCCGGGGATGGGAATCTGTGTCTTCCAATTACATTCTCCACCAATTACACTTCTATACCAGCACTTCAACAATCTCCATCTCTAACTCTACCTTCTGAGGTATCGAGTGAAGGTGGGCTTGCCCTGTGTGCCGGAGATGGAAGTCCATGTCATCCAACTACATTCTCTACTAAATCCATTCTCTACCAGCAGTCCAGCCTCCATCCCTAACTCATGCTTTGGGCATTTGAGTTACTGTAGACTCGCTCAGTCTACCGATGATGGGAGTCTGTTTCATTCCATACCATCCACTTCATCTTCTGCCTTATTCTTGGTTCTATAGCTTCTACAGAATGAGAGTCTATTCTGCCATCTCTGATTAGATATGGAAACCATTTACCCATCAGCCTACAGTCTCCTGTACCTGAGCCTTTCCTTCAGTTCACTTCTGAGTCCTAGCTGCTTGGGGTTTCCCCATGGGCTCTCAGCGATGTATGTAGCATATTGGCATCATGGCATCCTCCATAAGTACTGATCTCATGCCTCCAATTCCTGAAGAAAGTCTTGCAAGGTCTCCTTGGACTTATTCTTCAGTTTCTCCAGCCATCCAAAAGATTCTGACTTGAACTCCTCCATTGAAGAAGGGACTGTTCTCACCAAGTGGCTGACCTCGAAATGGCGGGCTCCCCAGTACTCGGCTTCTGATTTCACCCTGAACTTGTGAGATTTGTCCTAGCTTCTCAGCCTCATCCCATTCTGGATCTTGGACCCAACCAGCTTGTTCATCATCTGGAATTCAGAACTTCATGGCTGTGCTTGCCTTTCCAGTGTTCAGACCTGCTCTCCTATATATCAGCACTCGTAGCTTGCTTCCCAACTCCACCAACTCTGGTCTCTGACTCATTGGCTCCTGCTGCCATCTCCTGCTTTAGCAGTGCTCCATGTGTTCCAGCTCCTCTGCGGTCTCATCCATATCTATATTCCATCCACCTCGGAGCCATCACCACTCCATAAATCAGACCTCTACTTAATTTCCTTACTCAGCATCTTATTAGATTCAGAACGTATGGAAGACCCATATCTCCAAAAAATCTCCACAGGATCATTCCTCGACATCTGTCAACATATGATGTGATGGAACTGGAAGGAACAATCATGACTAGAAAGGATTATGGACAAAGTAGGATAGGCAAAAAGGAATAAGGGGAGGAAGAAACACAACCTGGAGAGCCATGTGTACAAATGCTCAAAGTCTGAGCAACAAGATTGGTGACATACTGTAGAGGCTACCAGGGCAGAAGCAGACCTGGACATAGTAGTCATCACAGAGACCTGGTGCAATGACAACCAAGACTGAAAAGTGGCCATACCAGGTTGCAATCTGTTCAGGAGGGACAGGGTGGACAGGAAAGGGGTGGAGTGATTCTTTATGTGAGAGATAACATTAAGGCCACAGAAATCCTGGGAGAACAGGGAAAGGAGGAGGTACTGAGGGTCACACTGGAAAGGAGGAAGGGGACAGCTATCCACACAGGGGTGGCCTGCAGACCTCCAATGCAGGTGGAAGAGGTAGATAAGGATATGATAATGTCAATCCAGAGGATGGCACAGAGGAGGGGAGCTGTTACTGTTAGGAGACTTCAACCTACCGGATGTAGACTGGAGCCTACATGAGGCAGCAACAACCAGGAACAGGATCATCTTGGATGCCCTACAGAAGGCATTCCTCAAACAACTGATCACAGAGGCCACTCCGTATGGGGAAATACTGGACCTAATACTTATAAACAGGGATAGTGTGATGGAGGTTTCAGTAGGGGAACACCTAGGGAAAAGTGATCATCGTGCAGTGTGAATTGAGATAATAACTGGGCCAGAATCAAACATAGAGACATAGAAACATAGAAACATAGACTTTGACGGCAGATAAGGACCGCTAGGCCCATCTAGTCTGCTCATTTCCCTACCTACAGGATAGGCCGCAGATCCTAGTTAACCAACAGCCTATTTCTTCCTACCCCCCACAAGAATTGCCTTATGTCTGTCCCATGCATTCTTGAATTCTCCCACAGTTTTAGACCCCACAACCTCCTCAGGAAGGCTGTTCCATGCATCCACTACCCTCTCTGTGAAATAATCTTCCTCCACATTGCCCAGAACTGCCCTCCTTCTATCTTTAAATTGTGTCCCCTTGTTCTTGCAAGTCTCTTTTTCTGAAAGATGCTACCCTCTTGGACTTTGTTGATTCCACTGAGGTACTTAAAAGTTTCTATCATGTCCCCCCTCTCCCTTCTTTCCTTAAGGGTATGCATATTAAGCTCCTTTAGTCTCTCCTCATACGGCTTCTCTTGCAGACCCTGCACCATTTTAGTTGCCCTCCTCTGGACTGCCTCTATCCTGTCTACGTCCTTGCAGAGATGTGGTCTCCAGAACTGGACATAGTACTCCAGATGGGGTCTCACCAACTGTCTGTACAGAGGAATAACAACTTCCTGTTTTCTTCTGATGATGCCTCTCCCTATACATCCCAGTATACCCCCAGCCCTCTCTACTGCCTTCTCGCATTGCTTGCTAACCTTAAGGTCATCTGATATGATTACCCCCAGGTCCCTTTCTTTTTTGTTGTTGGTACTACTTCCCCACCCAAACCACACGAGAACAAGAATCCTGGACTTCAGAAGGGTGGATTTCTGGAAAATGGGAGATTACCTGGGGATCACCCTAGCAGGGGTAAAGAATATGGAGACATTGGAGGAACAGTGGTTAACTATCAAAGAGGGACTTGAAGAAGCAATGCATCAACAAGGGTAAGAGGGATAGGAGACCACAGTGATTCTCTAGAGAGGTAGCAGAAACAGTAAGAGCAAAGAAGAGGGCATTTAGGAAATAAAAACAGACACAGGACAAGGGAGATAGAGAGTTTTACTTAGAAAAGCAAAGGGAGGCAGGGAAGGCAGTTAGGAGCACGAAGGCACAAACATAGGAAAGCATTCCAAATTCAATGAAAAAATGGGATAAAACTTTTTTTTAGGTACATAAATGATAAAAAGGAAGGGAAGGGGAGGGATAGTAAGCCTGAAAGCCAAGGGGGGGGTTGTGTGGAGGATGACCACCACAAGGAAGATATATTGAACAATTGCTTTTGTTTGATATTCACTGAGGGGGAGGCAGGTAACGGGTCAAAAATAGAGGACAAAGACATAAATAGGCAGGAGGTGGACACAAGCCCTTTTTCTGAGGAAAGGGTCCTTAGGGAGCTCATAGCACTAAAAGTAGATAAGGCAATGGGACCAGATGGAGAGCACCCCAGGATACTGAAGGAACTAAAGGAGGTGTTGGCTGCACCTCCAACAGCCATGTTTAACTGGTCATTTGAAACAGGGAAGGTACCAGAGGACTGGAGGAGGGAAGATGTGGTCCTGCTATTCAAAAGTGGAAACAAGGAAGAGGTGGGAAACTACAAGCCAGTCAGCTTGATCTCAGTGATATGCAAGTTAATGGAACCACTATTGAAGGAAAGGATAGTGGAATGTCTAGTGACCAGTGGGCTGCAAGACCCAAGACAGCATGGTTTCATGGTGGAGGTGTGTGCCAGACAAACCTCATAGCATTCCCTCTGTGATCCACCTCCCTGGATGACCAAGGAGGTGGATTGGGGGTTGCAGTGGATGTGGCATACAGGGGTTTTAGCAAGGCCTTTGACACCATTCAACATAAAAGGCTAATAAACAATCTGGGAACCTTGGAGAAGCTTCTAAAATAGTGAGATGGGTGGAGAGTTGGCTGGAAAATTGGACCCAGAGGGTGGTGGTGAATAGTATATGCTCTGGAGTGGGCAAAGTGACCAGTGGAGTGCCACAGGGATCAGTGTTGGGGCCAGTCCCCTTCAATGTCTTTATCAGTGACATTGAAGAGGGTCTGGAAGGGAAAGTATACCTGTTCGCAGATATCACAAAGTTCTGCAGCAGAGTGGGCACTTGATGGGGGTGGATAGAATAAGGAGAGATCTAAAATGGCTGGATGACTTGTCATGGGATTGGCAATTGGATTCCAACTCCAAAAAGTGCAAAATAATGCAAATGAGGCACAGAAACCCAGGGGCAACTTACCACCTGGGTGGGGAGAAACTATCAAGCTCAAAACAAGCAAGGGGCCTGGGGTGGTCATCTCTGATGACCTGAAGATGACAAAGCAGTGAGACAAGACAGCAGGGAAGACTAGCAGGATGCTGGAAAGCATAGGCAGAGGATTCACCAGCAGAAGAAAGGAGGTAATTACCCCACTGTATAAATCATTAGTGAGGTTTCACCTCAAGTACTTTGTCCAGTTCTGGAGACCCCATCTTCAAAAGGACATAAACAGGGTAGAAATTGTACAGATGACAGCAACCAAATTGGTGAGGGGACTGCATCAAAAACACTATGAGGAAAGGCTGAGGGAGTTAAATATGTACTCCCTGGAGGACAGGAGGGAAAGGGGAGACATAACTGAAACATTCAAATACCTCACTGGAAGAAACATGGTACAGGAGGGAACCAAGAAAAAGATGTTTTAGGACGAGAGGGCACAACATGAATTGGGGGGGGGGAGATTCAGCGCTAATGTGAGGAAGTACTTCTTTACAGAGAGGATGGTGGACAAATGGAACAGCCTACTAGCAGAAGTGGTGGGGGCAGAAACAGTTACAAGATTCAAGAATGTGCGGGATAGACACAAGGGGATGTTGAAAGTAAGGTGTGGGAGTAGGCTGATTTGGGACTGCTGCATCACTATAGGTAGGGAAATAGTGCAGTTTGGGTGGGCCTGAAGGTCCTTATCTGCCATCAGCTTCTATGTTTCTGTCTTACTGGGTTCAGACCGCATGTCAGCCATTTCCTCTCGATAAACTCCGAAGGACTTTTTCTCAATATCTTATTGGATTCAGACTGTATGGAAGCCATACCTCCGATAAACACCTCAGGACCCAAGCTTTACTGGAGGCCTCTTTGAACCAATCCTCTTGCACGAAAACATGAACTTCCTTCCCTCTTGGGATACCTCACCTTCACAATAACAATAATTCCTCAAGGTCATTCCTTTATCTCCTTCCTATTGGCACTGGCATCATCGGTTTCTGAATTGCACCTTCATATCCAATTCTCGTCAGTGGCAAATCAGATCTAGCATTGTGGTCCCACTTGTATCTTCCTGGAATAACTGACTGATGTTCTTCAAAGATCCTTCTTTCATCTGCATCTCAGGAATATACACCAATGCATCTCCAACGTGTAGCTATCCAGCTCTCTTTGCACAGTTCTGGATCACTGCTCAAGCCATCTACGTCTCCTCTTCAAGATTTACCCAGTCATGCCAGTCACTTCCTTGGGGTCATCACTTGTCCCTTCAGATAGTATCCAGCTTTCTTCATACTAAATTCAGAGTGAATACCATCAACAAAGATAAGTCCTTGTTCTATTTCATCATGCCGTTCATGTGCAAACAACTTTTTTTTTTTTTATTTATTTCATTCTTTGAAAACAACGTTTGAGCAAGATGCTCATTTACAAAGGTTCCACATCTGGTAACAGGAACAAACAGAGTTGAACCTTACATAACAATGACAATGTCAATAACAATCACATGTATGAGGTAGTTACAAAATTCTCCCAGGAGTGGGGGTACCAATCAGGTATTTTTCAAAGAGCAGCCAAGGTAGATAGGCATTGTCAGCAAGTCTGTTTCAGTAAAGAAGGTGACAAAGGATAGGCAGGGGTATAAGTGGAAGTCCCAGGAGTGAGGGTAACAATCAGGTTTTTCTTCAAAGAGCAGCCAAGGTAGATAGGAATTGTCAGCAAGTATGTTTCAGTAAAGAAGAAGACATAGGACAGGTAGGAGTGTAAGTGGCAGTCCTGTAGGAGGGGGGTAGAAAAGTGCTAAAAAATAGAGAGGAGGAAGAAAACTGGAGGGTAGTGTACAGGAGGGGGAGGGGGAAGGGGAAAGGTGTTATGCCATAGGGATTGAGTTGGCAGGGGGCTACTGGAGGTATCCTTACAGTGGTACCAATGGCAGAAGTGTGTCAGTGGTATGCAAGAGCAGCTGGCAAGTTGGTTGGTCCGGTCACCTACGTACAGGCAGGTTCCCCGAGAGACAAGATGTGAGCTCAGTTCTGGTTTGAAAGATGGAAGGTTTGCAATGTTATTTATTTCAGCAGGGATGTCATTCAGCCAAAGGGGGGCCCTGTAGGTGAAAGAGCATTGGCTGAGAGTGGTTCTTCTGAAGGGGACAACAAGCTGGGATTCTGTCTTCCCCTTGTATCATAACTTGGCTATCTGTTTCTCGCAAATCCACAATGCAATGGTTCCATATCAGACTATGCAAATAACACACTCAATGCATTATCCCGTTTTCAGTGTCAGACCTTTCATTGCCCCATCATTTAGTAGACTTAGTTAAGACTCCTCCTTTTATCTTGTAACCCCATAATGTAAAAATGTTATCACTAATGGGAGTCACGTGATGTGCTGTGGTAGATAGATGTGCCTCTGAGTCTCTCCGGCTCCCTAGGCCATATTTTACCTGATTTGTTTTCGCTTACCTCAATATTTAGTTTATTTTTGCTCTCCTTCCAGTTTTCTTTACAGTTTCAACTTTCTTTTGAGTACTCTGAATCAGTCTTGGTGTTGCAAATGGAGGCTGAAATGTGGCAGGCCATCCCTCAGCACACACCGCCACCAACCCCGGAGGAGACAAGAGTGGTAAGAGGAATAAGGCAAAAGCTACAGCAGGGAATCATACTTCTTCCTCTGCAGCACTCACTGAGGAGCACCTTCTTCAGGAATTTTCTCCTATGAAGGAGACTCTGTAGGCATCAATGGACAAACTGAAAGCTGTCAGACTTTCCATGGAAGCCCTACCCTGGCAGGTGGGGGATACGGAGGTGTGCAATTGCTCCCTCGATGACTGGAGGGACCGTCTCGAGATGGACATCACTGCTCTCCATCAGAAAGTTAATTGGCTGAAGGATCATCTTGAAGACCCCGAGGGGCAAAGCTGAAGGAACAATGTGATTGTTTTGGGGCTACCTGAATGGGTGGATGGGTCCAACACAATTATGTTCACGTAGAAGCTTTGTGAAAAGTTAGTTGAACCCAAACACACCTGTCTATATCATGGAGTGGGCACACCTATCCCTCCGACAGATGTCTCAAGCTGGTGAGCTCCCCGTCCCTTTACATTCAAATTTTTAAATTATCTAGACTGCCAGTTTGTCCTGTCAAAAGTTTGGGAGCTACAATCTATTACTTGGGAAGGATCCTCTGTTCACTTGGCCCAGGATCTGCCGCAAACAGTGAGGAAACGATGAGCAGCATACCATTCCTTAGTGACTAAGTTAATTGTGGCTAATATTAAGTTTTGGATGATTTACCCAGCACACTTACAAGTTACCAAGGATGGTGTTACTAAAAGTTTTGATTTGACTGAACAAGTTCAGCGGAAATTACAGCAGCTGTTCCCCAATCTGTTTAAAGCCCCTTGAACCGTTTCCTAGACTCTGCTATGCAGCTCTATAGTTCTCTGATGTTGGAGTGGCTTAATTAGATTTATCTGGGGCTTGGTAAGTTTGATTTGTTTTCCCCGCAGTCAGATCATGGATTTATCCCACTATAGCTGGACACAGTCTACTTGAGGATTTCCAGTTTTATGTTAATATGCCAGTTGAACAAACTGCCTTACCCTCAGGACAATACTAAAGGAATAATGCACGACAGGGTGTGTGTCGTGCTGGGATAACGTCACGCCTGGGGTGATTAGGCATGAGGCCGCAGGCCGGTGTGACTAATCACCCCAGTAACGGTTATCTAACCGCATTACTACAAATACGATATTCGATATCCTCAATGGCTAATTTTTGTAAAAATAAAAATGCTTAAGGAGTTTACTATAAGCATAATTTTAGTAACAGTTTAGTGTGTAGGTATACTAATAAAAAAAAATAGTGCTGATTGTCCCTGGGTCAGTAGGTGTAGCTGCTGTAGTGTGAAAGGTTGGCCACTGAAGCTTACTTGAATGCTGAGCCAGGGACACATTAGAACCCCCCCCCCCAACGATTCTCTATTACTCCTTGCTTCTCTGTGTTTTCCATTACCTGGTTCTCTCTGTGTGCATCTGTTTTTCCTCTGCTCCTGAAAGCTATTGAGAGACAAGCCCATGGTCTCGTGGTATTGTTAGAGAGAAACCGCGCTCCAGTGCCATTTAAATTAATGAGCGTCCGCATGCTTTTCCCGGTTGTAGTGTGCTAGGTACCGAAAAAAAAACATTTACTGATTGCTTTGTTGACACAGGCTTCTGTGTGTCAGAAAGGGAAGAATAGTGTGGTTTTCTTTGCCGCGCTTGTACTGTTGCGTGCTCGCGCTGAATCACAGTGGGGAATGCAGGTCATGATTACGGGTTTCTCTTGACTTAAAAATTTAAAAAAACAGGATGAAAATGAGAGACAATCAGGAAACAACTGATTGTGGGAGGGAGGGAGGGCTTTGTCTCTGGGCAGAGTGTGTTAACTATTAAGGCCATTTACGTTGACAGAATTTATTTCAAGCGGGGCAGGGAGTGGAGATTGTCAGCACTCGGCAGAGCTGCAAAGCAGGGAGCACTAAAGCTGCTCATAGGCAGCGGAATGATGCTTTTCTTTTCTTTCAGTGTGGTCATAAATGTGCTGGCACTAGAGCCGTGATGTTATGCCAGGATAACATCATGGCTTCAGTGCCAGCTTAACCAATCAGAGCCAAACATTGTTCTTTGCCATTGTATAATGTTTGTTAATGTTTAATTTCTTTCTAAGGAGGTTCTTTTATTGGATGGTATTCCTGGAACTTTATACTGCTGTTTAATTTGCTGTCCTCCCCTTTTCTTTTTTTTTTTAATAGCAGCTCTCATTCAGAACTGCAGGGCAATCGCCTGGGCAGCTCTGCATCGGCTCACTGGCAGATGACTACTGAGAAAGGCAATTTGCAATGCAGTCTCCACAAACTGATTGTCATCTGTTTTTGATTGTTTGCAGCAGTTTATAGTTACTGAGGGGCGATTCTGAATGAGCTAGTCATCAGCACAGTGGATCATGTGTTGGGAATATGCTCCGGTGTCCCCGTTCTGCCAGTTTGGTGGACATGTGGAATTTAAGGAATGCTTACTTAGCAGTTTTACCATAGCAAGCATTGGTACTGTAAGTGATCTCCGCTGTTTCTTCTTCAGCTGTTCTGTTTTTTTGGACTCTGTGGACCTATAAACCGGGGAGTCAGAACCCCCCTAGGACTTTTTTGTTATTCTGATTCTGACTTTTCCCACTGGTTTAATATTCTGGTGCTTTATAGATAATTGGGGGCAGGGAGCATTTTGATCTATCATTCAATTTTTTGGATGTTCCCTGTTTTTTATCCAAGGGAGCTTTTGCTTGCTAGCTCCACCCAATATCCTTGTTAAATTCTGATTTAAAGATTCTTGCCAAAGTATTATCCAACCTTTTACTTCAGGTTTGGGGTGACCTTATTAGTCCAACATAGGCTGGGTTTGTAGCTGTCCATAATTCTAGTGATCAACTTTGAAAGTTGCTGCACTTGATCTCTGCGTATTGGGGGGGACTCCAGCGGCCCTGCTCTCCCTAAAAGCAGAGAAGGCTTGCAATCATGTAGCCTGGCCATTTTTGTTTGCTACTCTCCAAAGGTTTGGTTTTCCTTTGACTTTTTGTGATTGGTTAAAGATGTTGTACTATCATCCATGCACCAGAATCAGGTGTAATAGAGTTCTGTCCGTGCCCTTCCCACTTCAACCAAACACCAGACAGGGTTGTCGTCTCTTCCACTTTTTGTTTCACCTGTATCTGGAGCCCCTCCTCTATGACAACATCCAGCAAAATCCTAGCATCCAAGGGATTTTGGTGGGGGGCTCCAGATATAAGATTGCTGCTTATGTGGATGACCTTTTACATGAAGAAGACCCTCTGACACCCACTCCTGCTGTGCTCAAGGAGATTCAGAACTTTTCACAGGTCATGGGGTACAAACTGAATTTAAATGAATCTAAGGTGCTTAGTCTGAATTCCTTGGTTCCTAAGCAACAGATTATTGACTTGGGTCTCACCTGGGAATCCAAGGTAATCACATGCCTAGGCATCCAGACTACCCGTTCCCTCTCTGATTTGTTTAAAGAAAATCTCCCCATCTATCAGGAGATTAAATTGGATCTCCAGTGGTGCATGCCCCTGCCTCTTTCCCTTTAGAGATGGGTTAGTGTTATTAAAATGAATATCTTGCCATGGGTGTTATATCTGCTTGACATGCTTGGCCTCTTTCTTCCTAAATCATGGTTTCTTCACCTTCAGAGTTTAATTACTGACTTTTTATAGAAGAAAGGCACACCACGTTGTGCGTACTTTAAGCTCACCATCCCCAGGAAGAGAAGTGGCCTATGACTGCCCAATTTCGTTCTATATTACTGCGCATTGCACAGCAGCAAATTCTTTCAATGCGGTCATTTTTTGGATGCCCCACAGATCCGGCTTGTTGTCCCGTTTGGCTTTCTCTTCAGCGTCAGCTGTGTACACAATATGGTTTGCACCTTTGTAGCCATCTTTATTTGTTGCCTGCCTGCTTATCCCAACAGCTTTGTTCCACCCCTTTAATGTGGTCCCTCAAGGCTCTCAGGCAGATTGGCATTTACCTAAAATTAGATTGGAGTAAGGATTTTTTGCAACCAGTCCTTGGCAACCAGAACTTTTTAATTGTCAGTCGTCCAATCCCATTTAATGTCTGCCCCTCCCTCTGGGATTCCTCCCTGGCACTTTTAGTCAAAGATGGTCAATTCCTCCCTACCTGTGCCCTGCAAGAGCACCTGTCCATTCCACAGTTTCACCCCTTCAAGCATCTTCAACTTTCCAGAGTGATGACTTCCTACCTTGGCCCAGGCCCATGGTCGGCAGAACCCAATTCTACTCTCC
Organism: Neoceratodus forsteri; assembly: GCA_016271365.2. Lineage (NCBI taxonomy): Eukaryota > Metazoa > Chordata > Ceratodontiformes > Ceratodontidae > Neoceratodus > Neoceratodus forsteri. The sequence goes on from CM057452.1 coordinate 1,880,992,019, forward strand.
AAGATTTCCTACACCTTGCAACACAGTCTCACCAAGTTTCCAAGTTCTACTCTATTTTTCAGAAGCTAGATCCTGGAAGCCCAATGTTTTTATTGGCAGCAGGCTCTAGACCGTCGTTAGAGGTTAAAGTATGGCAGGCATTGTGGAAGACTTTATTTAAATTTGTTAAGCAAGACCAGTACCGTCTTTTGCGGTTCTGTATTACACATCTCTTAGATTGTATAGAGTGGGTAGGATCACCTCTGCAACCTGCTTCTGCTGTGGCCTTGCTGAGGGCAACCTCAAGCATATTCTTTGAGAGTGTCTTAAAGTAACACCTTTGGGAATGCCATCCAGAACTCATTGGATCCTCTTTTAGGGCTGGACTACTTTTTTACTTCACAAATCTGTTTGGTTGGATTCCCTCTAAAATAGTTGTTTGGTCCTCATAGGGCTTACACGTCCCTGATTTCTGATACTGCTAAAATCGTAATCTTACATCACTGGATGGATGACTTCGTGCCCTCTTTCCGAGAATGGCATCAAGAGATTTTACAAACTTTAGAGTCCGAAAAACATATTGCCTCCCGTCAGAATCGGTACGATAACTTCCGGTTGCATTGGGAGTCACAATATGCCCTGATCTCTACCTCAACAGCCCCCTAGGCTGAAGCAGGTTGTATTGGTAGTTGCATTTTTTTTTTCTATTCACATTTTACTTGGTATGTACTGACACTCCTTACCAGTTATGTTTATGGGTGTTTTCCTTTTGTGCTCTGGGTGGGTGAGTATGTGGGGTACTTTATGGGGGGGCAGGGGATTACTAGAGTGTTGTTTGTGTGGGTTTTTTTTTTTGCTTGTTGGCTCCAGTTTGTATGTCTCCTTTGTATGAAAATTCAATAAAGCATATTAAATTAAAAAAAAGAAGTTAATCTCTAGCAAGTCAATGCCACATGTGGGCCACCCTAGCTCCTACCACCCGAGCTACTTATACTATAGTGTGAAAAGTATCCCTCATTCTGCACATTGCAGTCCTTCCTGAATAGTTCTGCTAATGTAAAATGTGTACTCACATTTCTAACTTGTCATCAAGTCTCTGAATTATCATACAAAACAATTATACCTATCAGGTATCCTGCTATCATCTTCACAGCTAATTTCATCCTCCTTCAATTTTTTTCTATCAACACTTTTTAACCTCTCTTCCCTGGTGGCTAATTCACTCAACCCCCAGCCCTGTCACCTGGTTCCTCCAGGATCTTACCTTAGGAGCCATCCTGGCCACAGGATCAGCTACACGGACACCATTGCGGAGCATGCAGGGGATCTCTCATCATCCACCGCTACAGGGTGTTTGTTCCTCCATTTTCTCCTAATCCTCCCCATTGCTGTGGCATGACACATCAGTGTGCATATGTGGAGGCCTATGCATGCTGTGGAGTCCCACAGCACCCATACTTCCATTGGTGCCCCTGTCTTGTTCTACCCTCAGACATCCACCTGGGGGCAATCATTTGGTGGGGCTACCAAGTCACCCTCCCTGAGAGCAGAGAGCTGTACTCCAGATGCTCACTCCTCTTCCTCCCTGGCTGACCCCCTGGTGACTCACTCGCATCGTGAACATGGGTCGCTGGTGTGGCAAGAGGTAAGGCACTGATGCTTCAGCCCTTCATGCCACTGGGCCAGTGCTGCCTTCACTATTTTTCAGTCTTTCATTTACACTCTTCAGCTGGGTATCCAAAGAGCTTCAATAACTTAAACTCCTCATCATCTCCCTATGGATGCCTCCATAATGAAACACAATGGATTTACTGAACTCGGATCCATTTGACTCTATATTGAACATCATGATTTCTTCCGCTAGTTTGTCTAGCCACCTTTGGATTCCTGCATTCTGGAGAATTCATTACCTCATCATCCTTCTTTGCCACTGTCCTTAAAATCAACAATTTACAAAAGGAAGCTGTTAATTATATCCTGCCATTATTTTCTTCAAAGACTGGCAGTTTACATTAAGGAGTTCACATAACTTATTATCCATCCTGTAATTACTTGAAATCCAGCAGCTCATCTAGATACACTCATACTCTTCCTCATGCTCAGATCCATCACATCCTCTGTTTACCTCTGCTAAACAATTACCTATGACGACAAATAGTTTCTGGACCATGTTTGAACTGTCCTTTAATTGCTGGGCTTAATCCATATTCATTATCAGGACCTTTATCTGGATTGGATTTACCTCTTTAGCCTCAAGAAATAACTTTCCTGCACACATGATCAAGGGACTTGGAAGATGGTCTTCAGCTCTGTGAATACTACATCCTAAACCAGAATCAGAAAACAGTTCAAGCATTTAGGATCATCTCCTCTTAGGTTGCCCTGAGGATGAGCAGGTCAGTAACCATGGATCCTCAGAGGATTCCTCCACAAGGGGGTTTTCCTCTCCTGTGTGCTATGGACCACACTCTCCATGAGCTACAAAAGGTAATCTTTTTGGGCCTTCTATTCCCTACAGACTATCTGGCTTATCTGCCAAGGGTGGGAATAGAGAAAGGTCAAAGTTTTACAGTATACACAAGAACTACTCTATTCACTAAACATTGAATGGCAGTGCTGAAGGCTGAGGTTCAATGTAGGGCAATAGCTCCTACAACATTCCAAATAAAAGCCAACCTCTCCCAGCAGCTCTCGCCAAGCGTGTTGTGAAACAACCACCATCTTCCCCTTCCTGCTCCTCCTCCGGTACTCTACTCACCCTTGGTTCTGGGCCTTCTCTTCCCTACACACTCCCTGGCTTATCTACCAAGGGTGGGACTAGAGAAAGGCCAAAGTTTTACAGTATATATACAAGCATTACTCTATTCACCAAACATGTAAGTTATAGTTTTGTATGAAAAATGCTTTCATGAAGAAAAGAAGTTAGCTTTCTTATAAGTCAGCAATACAAGTGCATAAAACACACAAACATTTTTGCTCACTGAAAACAGAAAATGAAGGTGATGGGGTGGTTTGTGCATATTAACTTAAAGGAAGAATCCATGTTTTTTTTTTCAGGTAGATATTGTCTTTTTATTCTGACAATGTGAATTTGTGAAAACTAGAAATGATTGAAGTATGAACCAGGCAGAATCTTACTTTGTTGCAGGGTCCAGAGAGCACTGCAGATCAGCAGGCAGATGGACTCTTACCTTTGTGCTGGGTCCAAAGTCGTGAATGATCTGTTTGTGCAGGGTTTACAGAGTCCTGGGCTAAGAAAATTATGAGTGATCTTGATCTCCTGCTTTGCAAAGGGCCTACAGGGCTTTGTGAAAAGAAAGTTATACATGATCTCCTGTTTTGAGGAGGGCCCACAAGGCCATGTGGAAAGAAAATTATGAATGATCATGAACTCATGCCTTATACAGGGCCCACTAAAGTTAAGACTGACTCTGTGGATCCCATGTTGAGAACAATAGTTTTTGAGCTCCAAGAAAAAGACCTCTGGGGCATGGGCTTGCACCTGTAGCTCATCCTTGGTCATGAAGGTAAAACTCGGGGAGGGGGGTGGGCATTATGGAGAACCTCAAAAGACATCACACAATTGGTTTACCAAGACTCCTGAGACTCAATCCCTTATTTTTTCATTTCCAAACTCTGTGTTCTTTAGGCTCATTTATTTATTGATTGATTCATTCATTTATTTATGGCATTTTGGTAACTGGGTGATCCCATTGAGACCAGGGAGTCCCTTTTTCAGTGGGAACATGGAATTAGTTACATGTTCAGGCACTTCAAGTCATAGAAAGTCATAGAAATACAAAAGAACAAGACACTGTTGATTGCACAACTTGCATACAGGTACATAGAAGTATTAGTTGCCAACAATAAGTTACTCAATAACCAGTTTCACAGACAGAACAATGCAGAGAACTATAATAAATAAATACATAGGTTCTCAGATACTCAAGAATACCCACATGGATGCAAACAATGTACTATACGTCAAGTAGATGGGATATGGGGACATCGACATGTAAGGAAGGTTCGAGAATAGCAGCTGCTTTGGCAGCATTCCAGTACATAAAATTTTAGCCCAGCCTTGAACTCTTCTATAAAAGTGGTATTAATTAGGATTTAAGGAAGATAGCTCCAGTAATAAAGGGCAGAGTATGTGAAGGATCTTTTCCCAAGTTCGGTCTGTACCCTGGGGATCTCAAGTAGATTGGAGTTTGTGGAATGAAGGGTACACCTCAGAGACTTTGGGGTTAATAGCCCCATTAGGTTGGAGTGGGGAGGGACAGACCTTAATGAATTTAAGGTGAGGCAAAGGACAGGGTAAGAGAGTCTGTATTCCAGAGTGGGTCAGTTTAACTCAGAAAGTACCTCACAGTTAGGGTTGTCACCTATCAGATTTTGTACCTGGTAATCGGTTTTCAGGGTCCCTATCTGGTAATCCAGTTTTGTTCAGTGCTGGTCAAGGTATTGAGCCATTTTGAGTGCTCACATACTTTTGACACAGATTTTGTCACATCATTCATTGTTACAACTGCATGTCCAGGTTACAAACATGTCCTGTTGTCAACATAGCCCTTTGTTTGTGAAAGCAATCAATCTGGGAGGTGTAACGCATGGTCATTAAGATCCTTAGCAGCTATTTAAAGGAAAACTACACTCTCATGTCTTCTAAATGTTATTTGTTTCCATGTCAACTGACAACTCTTTTCTTGTAGCTGTTAAGGATGTATGCAAATGCTATAGTCTGTTTTCACAGTTCATACTAGGCCCTGTTACTGTCCTGGGATGCTCCATTTCATTGTTGTTAAATCTAAGTGTCCCTGACAGCAGCATTAGCATATGAGAACATGATGCATACTCACCCTTTAAACTCCCCAGTATGCCTGTCTGCTTAATTAGACTTAAAAGAAACAAGATGTAAAAAGGTGTGAAATGTAAATAATAATACTCGACAGGGTGGGCATTATTGGGATATAACAGATTGCCCAGGGATGTAATGCGGCCCGATGCCACAGGTGGAGGGCCTTATAGCCCCTGGAAGGTCCGTTATATCCCATAACACCCACCCTGGAGGGTATTATTACACTTAGAAAATGAGCTATAACTGTAATGTTTTAGAAAACTATATAACAATAATCATTTATATATAAAAAATAAATAAAAAGACAAAAAAGGTAACTTTTCTAGTAAAGTAATCCCAGTAGTTCTGGGATCACCACAGGAGGGTGCTGCCATGTTTGTGTCTGCCATGAGCTTGTCCTCTTACTTTCTTTTTCCACACACTGAGATAGAAGAGCTGCTTCTTGAGCTTGTCACCTTGATTTGTCTGTCCCTCGTCCCTCAGTCACACACAGAAACAGAAATGAGAGCTGTTTATTTTAGTTCTTATTGCCTGCTTATTGGTATTTAAAGATAGATATCTGTTTCTTTTTCCATTTGTTGGGCTCTGAAATGTGGCGCTGTGCGACTCTGGAACTCAGTGTAAATGCTGCGTCTTGACACGGAGCATATTTATTTTATTTTATTGAAATCTAGGATTACAGATACCTTTGAGCAGGAACTGCTCATTTACAAAGGTTCCACGTCGAAGGAATGGGGGTATACATACAAAGGTCAACATAATAATACATCGTTACACAATAAAAAGAAGTAAGAGACTGAGGCATAGGAAATTCCAGTAATTCAAAATGTGCCAAATGTTAGGTAGCATTACATACCAGCCAAGGGTAATCTTAGAAGTAAGCACTGCAGGTGAGAGGGAAGGGGTATGCAGGCAGGAAGGCCATTGTTGAAGGGGTAGAGGGTGAGGTAAGAGCTCTAAAGGGAGGAGGGAGGGATAAAAGTCAGGAAATGCCTGGGGGGAAGGAAGAGGGGGCAAGGGGCTAGGCAGGTAGAAGGGGGCAAGGTGGGGAGAGGTAGCTGTCAAGACTGAAGTGGAGGGCAGTGAGCGGTGGGCCCCTGATTAGGTGAGGCAGTCACAATGACTAGTTGAAATGAGATGAAGTCGGAGTTGTCTCTTAAAAGGGCCAAGAGCAGCAGCAGTAAAAGTTTCTTTGTTGACAGTATTGTACCACTGTGGTGTTCTGTGGGCAAAGGCCCTCTGGCCCATGGTAGTCTGGCATCTGGGGACAAGGAAGTTTAGTTGTTGTGAACTTCTAGTTCGCTGGGTGCTATGGTGGTCAATGATGAGCTTTCAATGCCCAGGGGCATGACCGTGATCAGTAAGGAAACTTAAGTTATTAACAAGGTAAAAAGTTTACTCTTGTTGCATATTTATTTTAGAGTGTGCTGCGACAGTATCCACAGAAATCAGTCTTACTAAGTGAGTGGGGGAAAATGGCAGCTGGCAGGTTTCAATTTCCGGGTGCCCAAGGATAGTGTTAATAATAGGGCAGTGCCAATTGGAACTTTTTTTTTGCCAGGCACTGTTAAGAAATTACAACACCGGTGTGACCGTCTTTCAGCTAATCAGGAAGTGGCTTCTATGATACCCATTTTTTTAAACCACATTTATCTTCAGTGAGCTTTGCAAACTATCTGAGTTATCATGCAGGTTTTTTCCCTTTAAACTTCATTTAGTTTATGAGTTTCCAGAGAGTTTTTGCAGGATATTTGTTCTTTCTGCATATAGATACATGGTATAAATGGGTGATGTGACACCATGTTCTCATATGCTAATGCAGTTCTCATGGGCAATGAGATTTCAACAACCATGAAATGGAGACTCCCAGGGCAGTCATAGGAGCTACCATGAGCAGTGAAAACAAACTAAACCTAACACATATAGCCCTAACAGCTACAGGAAAGGAGTTGGCTGTTGACATGGAAACAAATAAAATGTAAATGATATGAGGGTGTAGTTTTCCTTTAACCTAATCTTTTCCACTCTACATCTTAAAGTGGCATAGCAGAAAAACTGGGCAAAAAGCCTGCCCCCAGCTTTTGTAGCAATAAAAGATCCAGTTGTCTTCCACTTTCATTTGCTGATAAACTTTTTCCTCTTTAACAGAATTTAGGCATTTTAAATGTTTTAAATTATTTTATTTTCCTCAAGAAAAAAGCATGGTAATTTCTCTGGCTTTGAAATAGTAATGTGGGCATGAAAATGACATGACTCCAGAAAAAGATATAAAGCACACATAATAGGAAACAGATAATTTCTTTTTATGTATCATTATGTACCATGTATACTACTTACAGCATTTCCCTTGTCTCCACCCAGATCATATTTGTAAATGATATTTCTTTTATCTCTGTATGTTTATCTGGTAAATCAATATAAATAAATAAATATGTAAATAAATAATAACTATGAAGAACCTAGAAAAGTACCTTTAACAGATACAGTATGTAAACATTTTTATTGAACTGCTGCTTTAAGTAATTTTTGCTGACATAAATGACTTTGGAGGAGGAGCAATCCACGATGACTCATGAAAAGGGGTGTGACTATGGGGCAGAGTTTAGGATCTGGTTTTTCCTCATCCAAAGTGGCAACCCTACTCACAGTGGTACTTCCTTGATGGCGAACCAGATTAGTAGTCACTAATTTTGTTGTACAAGACATTCAGTGTGCGGGCTTCTGCCCCAATGTCTGCATTAACATATATTTTTGCAATGAAATAGATAGATAATAGGCAGACATACAGACAGACAGACAGACAGACAGACAGATAGATAGATAGACAGACCGACAGACACATACATACAGTGGAGTCAGCCATGATGAAGCGCAATAACTTGTAGTAATGACATGTCACAAAATCCTGCATGACAAAAGGGCTTAATTGCCATTGACTTACAATGGCCCCTGCAATAAGGTACATACTGTACATACCTACGTACATACCATGGGAAGACATACTGTACAAGGACCATATCTACCCTCTCAACCTATTATCCACTAAATGTGGGGCATAGCCATCACATCACAGAGACAGCTCAGAACATTGTGGAAATTATTGTTGCTGCTTGTGCAACCAAACTGAATCATATAGTATACCTGTACTTTAAAATCCTCCACTCTGGACAGTTCCTGCATGATGGCACCAAGAGGCACTTCTACACTGCCTGTAATCAAACTGAAGTCTTTGACTTCTACAAGGTCTTACAAAAAAAAGTACCTCTCAACTTCCTGCCTTGCAAATCAGCAAAAGGCTTAAAATATCAGGGACAGCTTACTAAAATCAGGGACACTTCTTAACAAAAGGATAATATCAGCTCAAGAAGCCTGCTATATTATATATCTTACTGTGAAAAGCATTTTCTAAAGAAGAACTATACTGTAATAATAATGTCTGGCAATATTCTATGCTTCAAATCTTCAGTGAGAGAAATGCCAAATTTATGAGAGACTTAGGAAATTTTTGAGGCAAAATCGGGGAAGTCTTTACATAAGACAGCTTGGTGCAAATCAGCAAGAGGAAATAAGTCCAAACTTGCTTCATGCACAGAGTGAATGAGGGCATGCACAAATCAGGTGATAGAGCTTAACTTCCTTTGCAGAGCCCTATCAAAATGAAGTTAAGACTTACCACCTGATTTGTGCATGGTCTGCTTCAGGCAGTGCATGAAGCAAGTCCTAACTTGCTTTTGCAGGGCCCATAGGGCCCTATGTGAAGCAAGATGCATGTGGCCCAAGACAGCTGTGCCTTTGTGTGACCTAGCTTTGTGGGTTTATTTTGAGATTTTGACACCAAATTTTCAACATAGCCCTTTTCTTACCCTACCTCATGAACATGACAGCTTGTCATTTTTCAAATCCAGCCCTAAATATCATTTCACAGAACTATCTTGAAACATTTCAGGCAGGGTTTGAAAAATGACAGCTGTGATGACAGCTGAGTTTCATGAGGTGGGGTTAAAAAAGACCACCATGAAAATTTGGTGTCAAAATCTCAAAAAACAATGAAGTTATGAATCAAAGTTGAAAAGGTATTTTGCTATTGTTTTTTTTTCTGACATACTTTTTGTATTATTTTGTTTTCACCTTTTGCTCAAAACTTCGTTTTTAAGATTGTTACCCCAAATTTTCAACATAGTCTTTCCTTCACACCACCTCATGAACATGTCAGCAGTTATTATTATTATTTTGTTTTTTTCAAATCTCATCTAAAACATTGTTTCACAGTACAAATGCAAAATAACAGTTTGGCTGGGATTTGAAAAATATGGCTGTCAGGTTCAAGAGGTGGGCTGAGAAAAGGCCATGATGAAAATTCAGTGCCCAAATATGAAAAATCAATGACATTATTAATAAAGGTTGAAAAATATTTAAAAATCTAAGTCCAAAAGGGAATTCCATTCAGTCTAGTGGTGGATGTCTTAGTGTTGTGTACACATCATCAGTTGCATAGTAGATTGTGATGGTGGATCCCCAAATAGGTCAGTGGATGACTGGGGGGGGTGGCATGGTGCTAGTGGAGGGTTCAGGTGTGGGGTGGGAAGGGGTTATGGCACAGATGTATTGATTGATTGTTTACTTTTTTGTAGGTAATTTGGGAGGGGAAGACAATGGTGGACCATTTTCTATTTTGCAGGATTTCTTTAATTTTACTAAGACTACATGGAATGGTTTCTTTATTTATGGTTACAAGGGAGATAAAGGGGGTTGGTGTCATGGGTATAAAGAGGATGGAAGTGGGTGGGGTTAATTCTTAATTGCACATGGACACCAGGCTTGGGCACCCTGGTGGTCACAATGTTAAGGATGGCCACTGGGATGCAGCAACCTGGCAGTGAAATTAACAATACAGTAAGCTGCCAGGCTTGGGAGACCTAGTGGCTGAATAAAGCAATGGCCATCAGGCATAAACATCCTGGTGGCCAAATAATCATGGAGGGGGTAATTATCATTACTGGTCAGTAGGCTTGCACATCCCATGGCCAAGCAAGAGAGTGCAGAAGGGGTTATCCATAAGGGCCATTAGATCTGGGAAACTCGCTGGTCATAAACATCTTTGCATGATCAAAAATTGCCATTTGGGCCATGCTTTCTTTTTTTTTGTCTGCATGAGATACATAAACAAGCATTTATTTTCCTGCCTTTTGCTTATATTTTCTGAACTTGACCATTTAGAGTGTGAATTAACCCAAATTTTCAAGGTGGGCATATCACTACCCAATCTCATGAACACAGAAGTGTTATTTTGTTCATGCAACCCTTAAAAACACATATCAAGTGGTATTCACAAAGTGACACTTTTGTGTCCATGAGGTAGGGTGGCAGTATTCCCATCCTATAAATTTGGGGTGAGTTAGACCCCAAATGGCTATATTACTGCCAAATGTTAAAAAAACATAGCACACTGTTTATCCCTGGTGAATCATGTTGTCATAAAGAACCTTATAAACAGTATGCTGAAAAAAAACTTCTACGCATGTGCGGATTTTAAAAAAACGAAGTATTTTCCAGTAAAACCACCTATCAAAGGCACTTCTTTGGGTGACACTGAAAAGTTTCAGACTTCAGCTGTAAGCCATTTTTGATCTACAGTGGAGCAAAAAAAATCTTAATTTCATTTTTTAATTTTTCATTTTTAACATTTTTGAACTTTTACAGCCCTATACCATTCCTTAACAAAATCTCAGGATCCAGAGATCATGTGGCCAAGAATGCACATTTTAAATGTAAGGATATTCTGTCCAGTGATGGCCCATGTTATTAAGGTGCAAGCAGATGTTTTAACAAATAAATGTGTTTGTCATCCTAACTATAGGAATACTATCATGTCCTTGTAATATTAAAATGGTATAATTAAAGGATACCTAAACCATCTTTTTACACCTTTTTTTTTAAATGACTCCATAGGTTTGTAAAGGACAGGCTGTTTACATTTATGCTGAAACTGCATTTATCAAAATAGGATAAATGCAGTTTCATAGTATTTGGAAATTGTAAACACAGCCTTTCCTGATTCAAAAATCCTGCTCTAAGTATTCTAAAATGGCTGCTTTGATGATGTCATGGATGAGAGACATGCTAGCTATGTAGATGTATTCTAACTTTACTAACCGTATTCAAATGTGAATAACTTTAAAATGAAAAAAGGATAGCATGGCACTGTAAGCATAACGTTGTTCAGCACTAAAAATATATACAAAATGAGTGGTGTTTCATTTATAGATACCTTTTAGTTTAAAAAATAGCCAAAAAAAGCAGCAGCAAATTCATTTTTTGTCACTTTTTCAGCAAACAAATGCAAATAACTTTAAAACAAAAAAATGACAGCATGTTACTGTGAGCAGTACATTTGTTCAGCACCAAAAATATATCCAAAATGAGTAGTGTTTCATTTATATATATCTTTTAGTTTTTTTATAATTACCAAAAAACAGCAGAAAATTCAATGTGTTTCACTTTTTGCAACAAACAAATGCAAATAGCTTTAAAAGAAAAAACAATAACATGGCACTTTGAGAACAAAAGTTGTTCAGCACAAACATATCTACCATATGAGTGGTGTTTCATTTATAGATACCTTTTAGATTTTTTTATAATCAGCAACAAATTAATTGTTTCACCTTTTTGGAGGTATGGCATGAATGGAATATGCTACCTCACTACTGGAAACATTGTTAATACTTTTTGTTCTCATGCCCTCCTCCAAATAGCCAAACTGCAATTTGCTTTTCAAATAGCTCCCATCTCCTGCCTTCCTAATGGGAATAGGGGGTGCAAAAGTGTTGCACGCTTAATGTTTCCACTTCTACTTTCCCATGATATGTCAATGCTGCCTTGCTGTGACAGTGTGAGCCACAGATTCTTGTATTCCCACTTTATGTTATCAGGCAAAGTGACCTAGGGCACACTGCATTTCTCATGCAGTCACCAACCAACCCTTTCTTTTCTTCCTTGCATTTCGTCAGTGCACATGTAAACTGCCTTTGCCATACTACCCAGAGTTACATCTCACTCTGCTGCTGTTTCTCCTTTTTGGTTTCATTTTGTGTCATTTATCTGTCTGCCATTTAAGTTAGAATGTTACCTCTGTTTCCAGGCAAAGAAGACAGGTAACTGGTGCTCCTCAGAGCAGCCACCTGCTGACTCTCCCAAATCCTTAGCATGCTCGTCCATGGAAGCATAGGTAACCTGAGTTAAGACATCAGCACTTCCAAGGTGGCTGATGGAACTCAGCTGCACCTCGTACCTCACAACCCACCTGGGGAAAGCAGCAATTTAGCACTACTGCACACCTTGTCATGTGTTATTGCTTACTTACAATTTACAATGTGATCCTATGGGAATGTTATATTGCACTTCCCAGTTGGCTGAAGTCACTCAGCTGTGCCTCATGCCTCACAACACACCTGGGGAATGCAGCAATTTAGCCTTGCTGCACATCCGGCCATGCGGTATTGAGCACTTAAAATGTGTAATATAATTTTACTCAAATTATATACCACACTTCCCAGGTGGTTGAAGGCACTCAGCTGCACCTCATGCCTCACAACCCACATGGGGTATACAGCAATTTAGTACTATTGCACACCCTGCCATGTGTTATTGTTTTCTTACAATTTATAGTGTGATCCTATGGGAATCATATTCTGCACTTCCCAGGTGGTTGAAGGCATTCAGCTGCACTTCATATCTCACAACTTGGGTGTGCAGTAATTTAGCATGGCCACATACCCTGTCACATGTTATTCCTTGCTTACAATTTACAATGTGATCCTATGGGAATTTTTTACCGCACTTCCCAGGTGATGTGCAAGTGTCCATTTGTATCCATGGCTAAAGAAGTGCTGGACAATGATGATGGATGTCTCTAGTTGTATGATGTTTGTCTTAACCTGATGATGGATGTCTGTGGTTGATTGTGTCGCCATTCCCCCTTTGACTGCTTGGTGGGAATGCGGAGTTAGTGTTGAAAACACTAACATCACATTTCTATTTGTTTGCCACTTTAATAGCAACTCAAACTTATGCATGAACAGAGTTTTTTTTTTGCAAAGAATATATAAGAGATATGCTACCCCCCACTGGAAATATTGTTATTTTTTTCTGAGTGCCAATTGACCTGATGACATCATGAGTGGCGAAGTCATGAGTGATGTCATAAGGTCAATCATCACGAGAACATAAGTATCAACAATACTTCCAGTAGGGAGGTAACATATTCCATTCATGCCATACCTCCAAAAAAGTGAAAAAACAATTGAATGTCCTGCCATTATTAGCTAATTATAGAAAATCTAAAAGGTATCTATAAATGAAACAGCATTCATTTGGTAGATATTTTTCTGCTGAAGAACTTTTGTGCTCACAGTATCATGCTATCATTTTTGTTTTAAAGTTATTTACATTTGTTTGTTGTAAAAAGTGGGAAAAAATAGTTTTCTGCAACTTTTTTGCTAATTAAAAAAAAATAAACGATATATATATATATAAATGAAACACCACTCATTTTGCAGATATGTTTGTGCTGAACAAATGATATGCTTACATTACCATGCTATCATTTTTTTTGTTTTAATGTTATATGCATTGGTTTGTTGAAAAGTGACAAGAAATTGAATTTTCTGTTGCTTTTTTGCTAATTAAAAAAATAATAAAAGGTATCTATGAATGAAACACCACTCATTTTGCATATATTTTTGTGCTGAACAAAGTTCAGGCTCACAGTACCATGCTATCCTTTTTCATTTTAAAATTATTCACATTTGAATATGGATAGTGAAGCTAGAATACATCTGAACATCTGGCAGCTCTCTCATGATTGACATCATCAAAACAGCCATCTTAGAATTCTTAGAAAAGGATTTTTGAATCAGGAGAGGCTATGTTTACAATTTTCAAATGCTATGAAACTGCATTTATCAGACTTTAATAAATGCAGCTTCAGCATCGATGTAAACAACAGTCTCAATTTTATAAGCCAATAGAGTAATTTAATAAAAAATAAAATTTGAAACAAAAGGAAAGTTTAGGTGTCATTTAAGTCATTTAATTGGGAGTCTGAATGTGGAAGAGGGAGGGAGGGACTAGAGGTAGGGAAGAGAAGGAATGGAATAAGAAAATATATGGGAAATACAGGGTGGGTAAGTGCCAGATGTGAAAATAGGGCACAGCAAGTGGTGAATGGTGGAGAAATAATAGATACTTGAGCAGGTATGAGAAGGCAATTCATGAATGGAAGATTTGAAGGGAAGGTGGAAGGCATGGCAACAAAGTGAATGAGTGGTGGGAGAGGATTGTTCCATTTTGGGGAGGAAACAGGAGAAGGCTGTTTGCCCGGCAGAGGTTTTAAACTGGGAAAGCAAGAAAGAGTGAGAGTCTAGAGAGAAGAGAGTAAGAGGAAAGAGAAGAGCGAAGAGAGACAGCAGAAAACTGTGCCAAAATTTGGAGAGGAGAGAAATTCAGCGGGAGAGGCACCTGCCCTTAAGAGATGGAAAGGAGAGGTTGGTATAAAGGGAGAAGTTGTGGGTATGGGGAAGACAGCAAATGTTAAACCAGCAGAAGAAATGGAAGAGCGAGCACAAGATATTGTATTTTAGCTCAGTTATCAAGGGTAAACAAATGGTTAAAAAAAAATAGCACCAAACACCAAACATTGGTCCTCAGATTGCAGTGAAAGGGGCACTTCAGAAGTCTGGACTACTGGTGTGCGTCGTATGTTTTAAGCACCTAATTAATTTTAAAAGTGTCAACAGCTACTTTATTTCCATGCTGTCACTAAGAGTTGTTTCTGGGGCTTACATATGTATTCAGAGCAGATTACAGCTTGAGTACTTCAAGCTTCAGTATGTATGTATGTTAGTGCAATGCAATGTATTACACTATCCAGCAAACATTTCAATAAAATGATGCTGGCTTAATACATACTGTATCTATATTCATGACAGCACAATTAGTAAGAGAAAATGTACTTATGGTTTTCTTATGTAGCATGCATTTTATGAGCTGGAGAGTATGTGGGGTGAGAGGTGCTGTTGCCCTGTATTAACATTTATATACTCATACAAGACAACCAACAGTGTCAGATTACAAAGCAATAAAGAAATTGTAGTACAATCAGAATAGAAGAATCAATGGCACATCAATTTATACATCAGATCTAAAAAATGTTCTGAATTATGATATACTGTTGTATGGTTTGAATCACAGTCCCCACATTTCTGAATGCTATGCCAGTGGAGCGAGGTTGAGGTGGAAACTACACACTGTGGTTGCTGTGGAGAAGCCCCAAGAGCAGGTTCTGCTAAATGCTACATTTTTATTTTAAAAAGGTAAGCCACTGAGTATGTGATTAGCAGGACTTTTCAGACATTCTTGTGCTTCCCCTTGCTGCGTCCACCTTCAGGTGTTCTTTGCTCCCTTTCAAGAGGAAAGCTGGCCGGTGGAGCCTGATTGAGAGGCGCAGAGTAGCCCATCAGAAAGGCTTGAACCTGAGCATCAGCAGACACCATTTTCTACATCGAGAATCCTGTATAGCGAGTATTTTAGAGGAGTTACTGAGCTCTCGCACTGTGGAACGGTTTAGGCCAATTTTTGGACTAACTGAATTTGAGGCTTGTGATTTGTGTGGGGAGCCTAGTGCAGTTACAGGTTGCAATCATAGGCCGTATAATCACTGCTTGTGTTGTCCGAGATACCTGCATCAGTGGCTATGAAAGACAAAAGTGAGAGAACAGGAGAACAAGAGAATAAGAGAAAAGGAAAAGGCAGATAACTGTGGAGATTTTCTGCGAGTGAAGATTGTGAGTGGAGTCCTCTGCATATAGTATTGAGGTTTCAGAGACATTACTTAGAGACACTTAAATATTCATAGTGTTCATAGTGTTCTGAGACTTGTACACTACACTGTTTTTAGATTTAGGGTTGTGGATTTGCTTGTGGAATTTAGCATATTGTGTTTATTAGTATACTGTGTGCATGTTTCATCACTCTTTTTTCTTTTTTGTGAAATCATAAATTGTAAGTACAAAGTTTTTTAAAGTTTCTTTTAAAGTTTTCTTAAACTTTTTGGCTTTTCTTTGTTAGTTTAAAGTTTTTCGCATGTCCAGCTAGGACCCTCTTGCCATTGGCTGTTAAGGTCACGTAGGAGCTGTTCATATATACGAACATATGAACATACGAATGTGCCAGCAGAAACAGCCCACGCGATCTAAGTCTGCTTGAGTGTGCAGCCAACACCCCTAGTTTGCAGCTGCCCCAACCCCCTCCTTTTTGTCATCCCACTGCCACCCCCCACCCTCACTCTCCCCTCTTCCCTGTCCCATGCCCTTTTGAAGCTGTTCACAGATTTACATGATACCACCATTCTGGTAGGGCATTCCATTTTGCTACCACCCTGTCTGTGAAATAGTGTCTCCTCAGTTCCTTCCTAAATCTTCCTCCCTCCATTCTGAGCCCATGCCCCCTGATGCCCTTCCTCCTCCTTAACTTAAAAACCCCATCTGCCCCATCCTTATTGATTCCCCTCAGATACTTAAATGTCTCTATCATGTCCCCCCTGTCCCTTCTATCCTCCAGGGTGTATATATTGAGGTCTCCCAGCCTGCTGTCATAGACTCTCCCCCCCACTCCAATTATCATCTTTGTTACCCTCCTCTGCACCTCCTCCAGCAGCCTGATAGCATGCTATAGGTATGGCCTCCAAAACTGTACACAATACTCTAAGCGTGGCCTTACCAGTGATCTGTAGATGGGCATGATCACCCACTTCACCTGGATGAAAACCCCCTCACTATGCACCCCAGCATTTTGTTTGCTTTTGCAGCTGCTCTCCTGCACTGGGCAGTGTTGTTCATGGTCCCGGTTATCATTACCCCAAGGTCTTTCTCCTCCTCCTCAGTGATCCCCAGCTTAACCCTCCCAGCCAGTATTTTCTCCTTGGGTTCTTCACCCCAAAGTGCATAACCTTACTTCTTTGCATTGAACCCCAGCACCACCTCTCTGACCACTTCTCTGGCTTGACTGGGTCCCCTGCAGCTTCTTCCACCCTCCTCTCCATCCACCACTGCTCCGATTTGGTGTCATCAAGCAAACAGACTTACCTTGCTCACCACCCATGTTGCAATGTCTGATATGAAGAGCCCAAACAATACTGGCTAACACAGAGCCCTGTGGCACCCACTCATCACTCAGCCTTGGGTTGAGCTCCCCTCTCACCACCATTGCAGCCTCCATTCAGCCAGCTTGTAATCCAGTTCATCATTTTGCCCTACTCCTGCACCAGTTGGCTTCCCCCAAACCACCCATGAGAATCACCGATGAAGGCCTTGTCTGAAGTCCAAGTAAAGAACATCCACCACATGACCCTTATCCAGTTCACCTGTCACCCAGTCATAATATTGTATCAGATTGGTTTGACAAGACTTCCCTGAAACAAACCCATGCTGCCTCACATCCTGGAGACCACTGTCCTCCAAGTATGACACCAGTCTTTCCTTTAGTATCGTTTCCATGAGTTTGCACACTATGAATGTGAGACTTAGCGGACGATAATTAGCCGGTTCATCCCTTGGTCCGCTCTTGTGTAATGGTACTACATGTGCCATCCTTCAGTCCAGTGGCACACATCCTGACTCCAGTGAGGTGCTGTACAGATCCTCCAGTGGCTCTGCCAACACCTCCACCATCTCCCTAAGTACCCAGGGGTGGATACCATACGGCCCTGGTGCCTTGCCTACCTTCAGTGCCCTCAGTCTCTCTAGGACTCTACTTGCCTCAATTCTTCCATCTGTCACCTTCTCTCCTCTTGTCCCCACCTCCCAGCCCATGCTGGTAGCGGTCCCCACTCTCTTCTTCGAACACGGAACAAAAGTATTCATTCAATGATTTCTGCCTGTTCCTCCCCTTTTCTCCACTCCTCCCTGCTTTATCTCTTACTATTGTCTCTTGCACTTTCTTTTCTCCCTGATGTGTATCTGAAGAAGTCTCCCCCATTAATTCCCTGTGCTAATCTCAGTTCCCTGGGCCTTGGCTTCTCTCACTTTTCTGGTCACCTCCCTGGACCATCTTGCATATTCCTCCCTGTCCACTTCCTTTCCTGTCCTCCTAAACCTCTGGTGAGCCACTCGTTTTGCCCTCACCACCTCCACAACCTCGCTGTTCAACCAACATGGTTTTCTTGCTCTGCTTCTCTTACTCTGTGCCTTGGTGCAGGCTTCTGTTGCCTCTGTAACCCCCCGTTTAATAATATCCCATTTCAGCTCCACATCCATCTCATGCCTTATGCCCTCCAGTTTCTCTTTCAGTACTTCCTACATCCTCCCAAAGTCCACCCCCCTGAAGTTTACCACCCGAGTAACTGATTTCTCTGGCTCCTCACACATCGTGATATTAAACCACACCGTTTAGTGATCGTTGTTGGCTAGTGGGTCCTCTACCTTTATTTTCCTCACTGCCTCCCCATTCAACAATACCAGATCTAAAGTGTTCTTTAGCCTAGTAGGTACAGTAACCAACTGTGTCTGAGACCCTCCTGGATCGCATCCAGGAGCACTTGCTCCCTAGTACTAGAGGTGACCAGAATGCTCCAGTCAACCCACATCAAGTTGAAATTCCCCACGATGACCATCTTTCCTTTTCTACATACCTTTTTGATTTGTCCCGATAGCTCCCTGTCAAGCTCCTCAGACTGGGATGGCAGCATGTATACCACCTTCAAACCTTAGTTTCCTACCCCTTGAGTCTAGGAGCTGCAGGCAGATTGCCTCTGTTCTTCTTTCTTCTCCCTCGTCCCTTGTGCATTTGATCCCATCCCTCACATAGACTGCCATCCCACCCCCCTACCTTCCTTACAGTCCTTCCTGTATAATCTATATCCTGGGCTTGCTAGATCCCAGTCCTGGTGCTCAGCTGCCCACATTTCTGTGACAGCTGCAATATTCACCCTCCACACTGCTAAGAGTGCCTGTAGCTCAGAGGATTTGTTTCCTAGGCTTCTTGCATTCAGCGAGACCACCCTCCATAATGCCCCCTTCCCTTCACAAGCTTCCAATTCGTCCCTTCTACTACCTCCTTTTTTGGCCTCCCTGAGGCTTTCCCTGCTAGCCTGGGGGGTAGGCTGTGACTTCACTCTATCGGATCCCTGCCTACCTGCTGTCCACTTGCCACCTATCTAGGTTAAATCCACCCTTGTCACAATATAACTCTCCAGTCTTTGCTTTAATACCTCTTCCCTCCCCATGCCGTGCAGCCTATCCCTTTCAAACAGATTGTTTATTATCCCAGGTACTGCCCAGCCTTACAACCCCAGCATACCCCTTAGTTCGACACTCATCCTGCCAACCATGTGTTTAACTCTCTAATCCTCTCCTTTCTCCTGTGTTACGCAGGGGTACTGAGAGCACTTTGGGAGGCCACAGACTACAGTCTCCTCACACAACCTTCCCTTCCTCAGTCCTCTCCTTGTTACCTCCCACCATTTCTCCCCGCTGGGTCATTTGTCCCCACATGTACCACAATGTGGTTTCCTTCTACCCTCTTCCTTTGATTTTCATTTTCTGACCTTTAATCTAATATGGACTCCTCATATCCGACTGTGCCTCTCCCTTGCACCCCATCTGATCCCCTTGAGTATGGAGTCCCCAACACCAGTACACTCTCTTCCTTGTGCCCATCACCACCCCCACCCAGGTTCTCATTTTTGGAGCCTCTCAAGACTGTGTTTTTACCATGTGCCCCAGTGTCTTCCCCCTGTCTCTCCCAATTAAGACCCCTCCCTCTCCTCCTGTTTGACTGCCAACCTCCCTCTCCCTTCTCAACTCTCTGAGTATTATCCCCCCATCATACCATGCTCAATCTCTCCACTAGTAATGCCCCTCACACCCTCTTCTTTGTGAGTGCTATCCCTTGGGCAATTACCTCTTACATCCTCTTTTCCATGTGTTTCTAGCAAAGTAAACATGTTCCCTATCCCCTTTGCCTTACTATGTGCTTTCTCTTCCCTCCTACCTACTGCTGCTCCTCTTTTTCTAGGTTCTACTAGAGTCCACCTTTCATCTGCTGGCTTCCTATTTAGTTTGCCTCCTCCCCCCTCCCTTGACCCACTGTTCCTTCTCTGTGGTGCCCCCACAATACTCTCAGATGTCAGCCGTCCTACTGATGAAATCCTCCCCTCATCCCTCAACCTCCCCAGCTCCCTGCCCAGCCACTGAACCTCTTCCTTGAGCCTCCTTAGCCTGTGGCATATCGGGCATCCTCCCAGCCTCCACAGTATATTCATCTGCATTGCTGCCCCACAACCATTGCACTCAACAATCCTACCCATGGTCCACACTACCTATACAGCCTCTGCACACTAACTATCCCTACAGCAAGTAGAATTAAGTAATCCTAGCACAACCTCTAAAAGAAATACCTGATATATTCCAGTTGAAGGCCCCCCACAATATCTACCTATCACACTATCAGCAACTCACTGTGGATGCTGTACTCCTATTTGAGACCTACCTATGCTTTTTCCCTGCCCTGTGTCTGCATTATTGGATAGAAGTAAATGAGCTGCACCTGAAGCCCCTTCCTCTAATTGCAGGACAGATGTTCCCCTATAAATGATCTGTGATCCGGGGAGAGAGGGATGGGTGAGGGTGGGATTAGGGCCCACACCTGACTCTCATGAGAGTGTATCAGCCCTGTGTCTGCCCCTCACTGCACCTCCAAGCACTGAAACCTCCTCTGGAGGAAGGTCCCACAAAAACACGGTATTAAACAAGTCACGCTACTGCCCTAAAGTCCACAGATTGAAAAAGAATGTAATGCTTATCCAGCAACTAAATCCTTTCCCCAAATGCTTAGCAAAAGAAGGTTCAGACAACCTCTGCCAGACCCCAACTGCTTCTGCAGTTAACAGACATCAAATACAATTTCCAACACACAGAAATGGCAACTAAAAAACTATTTTAAATCAACTTACAAACACACTCAGCCGCTAAAGGCCCTTTCTCCCTTTCCTCTAGCTGAAGACTGACTGAGATGGCAGTTAACTATCACATATATGCACTCTGCAGCCATTGGGAGTTAGATTTGTCATTTGCTCATTCTAGCTAGTAGAGTGTAAATGTGCTGTAAGTTAATAGCGGGCGTACTGCTAGAGTGAAAGGACTAGAAGCATAGTGCTCAAGGCTGAGTGCTGTATTGCCGCGCGAATACAGCTAGTGCCAATGCATAACCACTACTGTTTGTATAGCAGTAGGATTTCATGCTGCTGGTTTTGCTGGTTCTTGCAGACAAAAATTTATCTTTGCTACTTGGAAGTTTACTTTATCATGATGCCTTCTAGGGCTGAGTAAGTACCTGCTCACTTGTTACTTTTCCTGTTGGTCCCTCCACAGTGTGGACTTTTATTGTATAAAGTGCCCCCTCTTATTTGTTTTCTGGTGTATGTTCCTTTTTAATGTTTTTTTGGAACAATCCTACAGATGGTACAGAGGGTGGATAGAGAGGTCCTACTACATTTCTGTCCTGAAATTTATTCCATCTTGCAAGTAAGTGAGAAAGAGAGGGAGAGGGAAAATTTGACTCCTCACAACACGTGCCCCCTCACCTGTTTTTCTGCAAGTGTTTGCTAATTGACAGAAACTTACCTGATGTAATAGTTTTTAAAGGACATTTTTTGACTGTCAGTTTTACTGCTCCTATTATTCTTTTTCTATTTCTTTGCTGTATTTTTGATTATTGTGTTTCTAATCTTGCATTTATTTTAATTGTTCTCTCTGGTTTAAACTGCTCCTTCCTAAAAAAGGGGGGGTATATAGTCTAACATTGAATGCATTATATGCTTTGTGCATTATTTATGTTTTTAAATCTTATGTACCTTTAGAAATTTAGATATACAGTACTTATTGTGTACACAAAATTGTCTTGGTCTGGGTTGTTTGCTATAACTTTTAAATCTGATTTTAGCTTTATAAGCTTTACATTTGACCTAACTGGATCTAAGTTACCTTTTAATATTTTAGCCTCATTTTGTTTAATATAATACAGTGAGAACTTTAGGTCACAAGGCCAACAAGAAGTCAAAAAAGGTTGCCACAAAGGGTCAGGTGCACCTACTAGAGGAACTATAACACAATATTTATGCCCAAATCTTAATCAAATGAAGCTTAGGGGCAATAAGAAAATTACAAAGATTTTTAACCTCAAGTTGACCTCATCATCAGTTAAAGAAGGGGTTAAGTCAATTCATCCATTATTAAATGAAATGAGAATATTAGAGGAAAATGTCCAGGCCTATCCTACTGGAGGGAACTCTGGAAATTTAATTGATATTACCAGTCCAGCTCTTCATATGTCTGATTTAAATATGCCTAAGTTGCAGTAGACTAGAACACCTGATAAATGGGTTTGTTCCTCTAATTTGTCATCAACAGGAAATCAGGATGAGGTATTTACTGTATACTCTGATAGGCAATCTGGGGAGGATGATATGGTAGTAATAGGCTTTGACCCAAATGTTAGCACTGGATGGAAATGTGAATAACCTGGATAAGAGGCAAGGTGAGGGCACCCAACTCCAAGCAACAGTAAAGAATAGGCAGGAAGCCACTGTACAGGAAACCTAACAAAAGGGTGTCTGGCTCATTTTTGATCAATTTGATGCTTTTTAACATCCTATACAATCAAACAGGCTTCAGATCATCCATTAGAAAAGGGTTCTAAAAGAATCCCTCTGAGAAAAAAAGAACCATCCAGTAAAGAGGGAAAATAAATAATTAACACTATCAAGGAGACAGCTCATCAGGAGAATGGGGACTCTGTATTAAGTAAAATGGAGGAGCTTAAAAAAGAGATTTGTTTTGGTAATACACAATTATTGGAATTGGTTACCCTCCTCCGAGTGTTCATAGAGTATTGAATGGACAGACCCAATGTAAGGGTAGAACCTCTAGATAGAATGGATGTTAGTGGCATTGAATTGGTATCAGAATTAGTATCTGACCATGAGTGAATAAAAGAGATAAGGTGTCAAAAAAAGAAAAAAATAATAATTAATAGTATCTTGGAAATAAACGAGGAACAGGTTATTTCTAGTAAAGCCCTCAAGAGAGTGAATGAGAAGAGGAATAAATTGCCTATGAAATAAAGTAAATCAATTAAGGCTGTAACTGAAGAAGTGGCCAATAATGAGGTTAAATAAATTGAATTACTGATTAGAGAATTGAATCAGAGAAAAACACAGTTAATACAGGATAAAGGGAATAGAAAATAATCCTGTCATAATTAAAAAAAAATGATGACTGCAACCCTCAAACAGAGTCTGGAAAGAGGAATGTACCAGAAGGGGAAAAGAGTGTTGCAAGTAAAGGAACAGAAGAGACTATGAATAAACCAATAAACAAGGTTAGATTTAACAAAGCCACTAGAATAGAAAGAAAGGAGACTGAATAAAAGCAAAAGTCATATTTTACAAAGGAAATGGAGAAAGAGAAACATATAGCAGCTGGAGAATTACTTGCAACTATTTATATAAAAGGTGTCCCAAAACAGAAAAATGAGAACTTTTACACAGTACATTAGCTACATATAACCTTATTAAAGGGATCATGGGTAAAAAAATAAATTGGCAAGATATCAAATCAGTATATAGATACCAAGCTCACCCATATAAAGGCTGGTTATGTCTTGTACTCAGAAAGTTGGAAAAAAGAAAAGACATTTTAAGGGGAAAAAGCAGTTTTATGGAATTGGGGATATCACTGGATGTGACCATTAGAGTATCCATTGGGGAAACAAATTATTCCCAAGAGGGGAAATTAGATCCTAATGTTCTTAATAGTAAGAAAGATCAAGTTCCTGTGAAACAGCCTAGAATTATGGCTTTCTTCTTAAAACCAGTGGAGGTGATTCACACACTAGATGGGGAGGAATCAGAATGTATTTTTATAACGGGTAGGAAACAATTGGGTGAGAGAATAAATACCTCCTTAGTTTTAGAGCAAGATGGAAGCTGTGATACAATTGGTATGGAGAGTGAAGATGAAGGAGAGAGTAGTAGTGTACCTTCATTGGAGGACAGCTCAGTAGAAAATATAGAAAGCAGAGAGTTAACAAACTGACTGAAAGATGAAAAGACATATGTAAATATTTTATCCTTGAATGTTGCAGGCCTAAGAGAAAAGCTAGCAGATAAAGCATGCTTAAAATGGATGTCAAACCACACAATTTTAGCTTTTCAAGAAACTTGGATGAGGAAAATGGAGGACGCTGAGATGAAGGGGTATAGGGTCGAGGTATTCCCCTGCATATAGGAAGTGTAAGTTTGCTAGGTGCAAAGGTGGTTTGGCCATTTGCATTGATGTAACTTTAGGCTTTGAAAACCCAGAAGTACAGTAAGTATTTATCATGAATTCTACATGTATATAATTATAACAGGGGCTGAGCAATGTATGGCTTTATTTAACATCTACATTCTACCAACTGTGAAGAGAAAGGAATTTATGGCTACTCTTGATCATATAGGTAGGATAATGAATCAATGAAATTAAGATTTCCTGGGATATGTATAATTCTATTCGGTAATTTTAATGTTCGGACTGAAGTTAGCAATGAGGACCCTTCCCTAGATTGGGAAATAGATGATTTATTAAACATACCTATATGTCAATCAAAGGATAAGGTTTTAAATTATAATGGCAAGTCACTTTTGAAATTGTTGGGCAAATCTGGATTGAGAATATTAAATGGCTGTACAAAAGGGAATTGAGAGGGGGAAGTGACCTTCCCCATAATCAAGGGGGGGGGGGTGTCCTAGACTACTGCATAGCTGAAGCTATGGAATATAACAGAGTGAATTCATTTGGGATTCACAAGATGTGGGACAGTGATCACTATCCCGTGATTTGTAGGTTGGTTACTAAGTTTAGTCAAACTGTAAAAAAATCTAAAACAAACTCTTGATGCCGACCAGAATATGTGCATTATATATGGAAAGAAAGTTAGATGGAATTGTAACCCCCCCCCCCCACAAATGGGGGTTCCCAAAAAGTCTTCCTTGGGTGTGCCTAAATGGTCACTGCCAGGCTGGTGTCCTTTGTCTTAGCAGTGTAAAACCGTTTGTGTGAGAGTGCCTTAATACCTCTGTGCTTTGTCGCTTTAAGAGCTACCAATAACGTGGTGCTTATTTAATCTAGGAGGGGGCTAACAGTTGTTATGCTCGAGTCCCACCCAGGCTGCTAGATAATCGCTCAACTCTGCCATTGCTATTTGCACAGAGGGAGCTCTAGTAGAAGCTGTACTTATTTGCTGATTATCTATTAGAATAGTAATGATACTGTAGTTTGTCTAACCTGCCTTTTTTGCAGCATGGACAGTTCTGTTTATCACCACCATCTTGATTCTGGATTGCCAGAATGTGTCAATCAGTACCTTTGGGGACTCTAAAATGGAGCCTGTTCCCAAGGGTCTTGTGGGAGCAAAACTCTGTAGGGATTGTAGTTCTGGACTTTGGCACCAAATGGAACTGGAGGGGGAGCCCTTGAACTGACTGACAGACAGATCAGCCAACCGAACCTTTGGATCCTGGGGAAAGTCCCAGGCTGCTTGCAGCTACAGTCAGTCTGAGCTGGGAAGCGATAGAGTGAACAGCTTGAGAGAGTCAAGCAGCAGTTTCTGCATAGTTCATGTGGGAGAACTGTGGAAGAGCTGAGTATTGGCCTGCCTGCTGGCCTGTTGTACCTGAGAGGGAATTTGCAAACAATTTCAGACTGAATCTGAACTGTAGAGGGAATAAAGCCACTTAATGGTGACCAGGCTCACTACCTGAAGAAGACCGAAGATTTGCTGAACGCGATCAGCCTGTCAGGACTTTCAATTGCTGCTAGGGTCCCGGTTTGGTGCAGAGACTCTGTAGTTGCGACCGGACTGCCATCTGCTGTTTACAGTGGTGATTTCCTTAATATAAATGTGCTGTGTGCTGCTAGTGGGTTGTGATTTGGTTCCCCACTGTGTGCTGAACTGTGTTTTGCTTGCTAGAGGCTGCATCCAGCCCCATCAGACTGAATCTGCATACATCTCTGCTTGGCCTGGGCCCTGTCACACTGGCCCAACCAGATTATCCACTACACAGAGAAAGTCATTGACAAGAGACCTGCCCGGGGATCAGCCCCTTGCTCAATGCCTTGAACAGGAACGACACCTCGGTGATTCATGTGTGCCTTGCTTCTCCTAGCACTCCAGATCATCATCCTGCAGTCTCAATTTCATCCTGCCTGTGTCCTGTATTGGGTATTGTGAGTAAACATTAGGGTAGCTCCCTACAACAACAGCTAAATCTAAAGTGTTGTTATCTGATTGCCTTGTTGTATTTTCCTTCATGAACTGAGCCCTCCAGCTCCAGATTACAAATAGTGTGTGTTGTACATGTTGCTTTCTTCCATCACAGGGCCCCAACCAGCTGCGACACTGGCCTACCCTGGGCAATGTTCCTGGCTAGCCCACATCTTTCCCACCTGGGTACCCAGAGAGTGTGACTGTGTTCAGGGACTAAAACATGCATGCATAATT
Source organism: Neoceratodus forsteri (assembly GCA_016271365.2). Lineage (NCBI taxonomy): Eukaryota > Metazoa > Chordata > Ceratodontiformes > Ceratodontidae > Neoceratodus > Neoceratodus forsteri. The sequence goes on from CM057452.1 coordinate 1,881,018,450, forward strand.
GCCTGACTAGATCAGTTATAGACTCAATCAACCTGATTATGCCCCTCCCTTGTTCGAGTCCCCTGAATAAATTAGATCTAACTCTTTTTACATCTAATTTGACTGAGGTTCCAGTTTGTACCAACAGCACCATACTGTTGTTATTTGCTGTTTCTAATCTTGTTTTACAGGGGGTCTCCAGGGTCGAACTGGTGGAACCAGCCCTAGTGGTAAGTGCAAACAGTGTGGGGAATTGTATGCTGAATAGGGGATACTGTGAAAATGTTTGTTGCATATTGTCTAGGCCACTAGAGGGGAAAGAGGGGGGTTACAATGTCCCGGAGGGCTGTACCCAGGTTAGCCTTGCTACTAACAACCCTGTCCTCTGAGTGGAGGCACCTGTTTCAGTACCCAGGCCCCTTAACCTGCAACTAGCCATGCAGACAGGAGTAGTAGCCCTTGGGATAGCGCCATCTAGGGGTTACAGAATGATTATACAAAAGGAGTAGTAGATGAGATAATAAAGAATTATAACAACATAGAGTATCCCACAACTACAATACACAACTTAGAGGCTATGTACACAGTACAAAGATTTGATCTTTATATCCAGCAAATTGAAGCAGCGTTAAGTACTAAGGAAAGGGTCCAAAGAAAAGTAAATGTGGGATCTGGTCAGACATGGTTTGATAAAGATTGTTTATATCTAAGACAAGAAATAGAAACAGTTGCTAAACTTAGAACAAAGAATCCATCCCCAGTTATATTAAAAGCCTTTAGAAACCTAAAAAATGAATATAAAGGTATGATCCCAAGGGGAAATAAAAAGAACTATAGAATCTCACTATGGGAGAATTTACAAGAAGCCATTTGGCAAAAGGATAGTCCAACTTTTTGGACTTTGGTGGCATTCGGGTGTAATGAAAAGAACATTCAATATAATTTGCTGGGCATGATCACAGAGAACCAATGGATTTCTCATTTTAATAAAATATATGTAGCTGGGATAATGGTGGAAAGTAATTTGTCATGGAGTGCCCATGTCTCTGACATAAAGAACAAAGCATATATTTCACTGAATGTGATTAGATCATTTGCAAACAAGTTTGTGGGAAACTCCTTTGTAGCCTTAAAATCATCATATGAAGCAAAAACTATGAGCCAGACCCTATATGGGAGTGAGGGGTGGGATCTTATTGCTAATGAGACAAAAATGTAAACTATTCAAAATTATTTTCTGAAATATTTATTAAATTTGCCTTGGGATTGTCTGACTGCCTTTATGAGGCTCGAATCGGGACTGAGCCATTTGAATGTAAGGATTATGGTGAGAGCGATTAAATATTGGAAAAAAATAAAGATGTCTAATAATAGACTACCTTATTTATGTTGGGAAGATTATCGGCTGCGACTTGAGGTTTGTCCTTCCCCTATGTCCTGGTTCTCAACACTTAATTTAGCAGTGAAGAAAATAGGGATGTAAAATCTTTGGTCAAATACAGCAAGGAGCAGCATAGACTTGTTTGTAAGTGAAATAATGTGTAGATTTCATGATATTGTGACCCAGAATGACCTACTAAAATACATGAAGTTGATGTAAGAGGTCTCTATTCAAGCTTAAAGTTAAATGGGGATGCTGAATACTATCTAGTACACTGTGAGAACAAGTGGCACAGCAATTTATTGTGTAATTTAAGACTTAGAAGAATGGAAGTTGTCAATTTACAGTATAAAATGAGGGGGGTGCTATTGGGAAAAAATTGGGTTGCAGCTGTGAAGATGTGAAGACTACTATCCTTCCCCTATGTTATTGGAATGTGTGGACTTGGCTGAGGAAAGAGTGAAAGGGATTGAACCACTTTTACAACTTTATAAATCAAAAAATATGGAAGATCGTATGAAATATCTGCTAGCTTTGGACAAAATGAATGTTATTTATGGAGTGGCAAAATGTCTCAACAATTTTTTAAATTGATTGAAATTATGTCTATGGCTGTTTTAAGTGATTTAGCACTTTAAATTTAAGTCACCTTACAGTCTGATATGCATAATTTTATCTACTCTTTTTTAATTTTGTGATGTAATACATTGTAAATGTTTTTGACACATCTGTATTTGAATAAGCTTTGACTTTGACTTTGGCTTTGTGTGGTTTGTTATGCAAAAGGTTCATCTAGGGTCTTGCTCACTCACAACTTACTGTATATTATGAAATGGGTCAGCAAAATAAAGAAAGCTGATTGGCTGAGGTTGGACCACAGAACCCAATGCTGTATTCTCAGCACAGCAACATGGGAAAACATTCCATCACCTCACCAGCCTCAGCAGTAATCCCCAAACCCATCCACCTGTTGGTCTGTTTAGTCAACTACACACTTTGAGATCAACTCCTCAGTACCCCTTCCCCCACCACCATCAAACTTGTACTGCTACCACTAGGCCTGTACTGAAACAACCTCCAGTTGAGGCTTTAGTTCAAACACTCACATGAGACTGCGTGCCAATGACCACAACTCCAAGAATGATCACACTGCTGTCACCTTAAGCAGGTTGATCCTGTAGTGCTAACATGTAAAACAAAGAAAAGTGCACCTATATTTTTTTAAATGTACTGCTCCATTTTACTTGTGTACACTGTAAATCTTCTGTTTGCCACAATCGCTGACCATGGTTATCAGCCGTGCTACACACTCCTCTCAGCATTGTATTCCCCCACATCACTCATATTCTGTCCATATTCTGGGTTTCCAATCACCACACTCAAACCGTTGTAGCTTGCTAGAAGCAAAAAGAAAAAAAAACATGGCTAAACTGAATGAATAAATACTTCCTGGTCACATCAAACAGCCTGATGGCTAGCAACTATTTTGTCCACACTTGCCATGGTAGCTAAGTATTTTGCTCATACCTTTATGTTGGGACAAAATATAGATGGTATGGCCAGCCCAATGGTGCTGAGGGTTGAGGTGCTGAATGCCACACCTCATGCCATGCTGGCAACCTGGGTTCAGGAGCGAGCTTGTGCTGCCAGGGGTTAGCCATGGGGGGGAGTGAGAAGCTAGGATTGAGCAGCTGCTAGGCAGCTCTCTTCTTCTCTCTGGGAGGGATGTGAGGGTTCCCTGACTTTTGGCTGCCACCCAGTGGAGGCTAGGTGGCACTGCTAGGTCAGGGGGAACCTAGGCACTAGGCTGGGAAGGCAGATGGAGCCATCATTTCAGTCACAGGGTACGTGCATGCCTCCACGTGCATCCGCAACTGCCTTCTGGGGTCCCCAGAATAATGGGGAGAAAAGTACAAATACCATGTCTCCCCAGTTACCATAAGGTGGGAGGGGTAATGGGGGAGCACCTGGCCAAGTAAAAAAAATATAGCTGGTACATGTACCATGGCATCACCTGTTGGCAAAACACCTACACTACAGACATTGAACAACACACCTTTTTTATTTTTTTATTTTTCACACTCTGTTTTAATCATTTCTGGATCAATTTAAGAAAAAGCTTTAAAAAAATTACTTATTTACAAACACTTTATTAGACCCATTAGACCCATTTTATAGTGGCAATAAGGCACTCCATTATATGCATTGTGCTGGGATAATGGCACTTCTTGCGCAGTGGAAGCACTTGGAGTTTGGATTGTGCTACAACCCACCTGAGGCATGCATTATCCCAACACAACACAGAACTTGTTGCACCTTATTGCTCAATCAAATCGCACACCCTTATTAACCCAATTCAGCAATGTGATATTTCACAACATGGGAGTCTGTTGAACCAAATTAGTAAGGAAAGAATAAGGTGGTACTAACAGTGGTGTTAATGTTCATAAACAGGGACCAAAGACACAACCACTAAGAAATTTCCAGCAACTGAAGAGTTTGTATAAAATGGACTATCTCACCCAACATTAACGTAACCCCTAGAGGTGCCACAGGAAGGTTCCCTTGACTAAAGGTACCTTAGGAAGAATCCCTGGAGGAGAGAGGTGAGCCAATGGAGGAGAAGGGAAGGATGGTGGGGCAAAGAAAAAAGTGCTTCAGAAAAAGGCCGTGAGGAACTGCCTATATAGCTCAGGAAGGGGGAGTGGTTGGCTGCTTGTCCATTGAACTACAGGCACAGCCTTTCAATTCAAAGGCCTACACAACTAGTAGAGTGTTATGCTTGTGCAACTGTGTTACTTTGCTTTGGCAGTTCACACTCTCTATTCTATTAGGAATTACAACCCTGTAGGGGTACCAATGGCAAGGAACCCTTGAGGTATCCTTTCAGGATAATGAAGATGAGGGTTCCAACATTCAGGGACCCAGCTTCAATATCCCGAAATGAGGGATGCCTGACATTTCTGCCCAAAAGCAAAATTGCATTTTGCCGGGTGAAATTGTATTTCACCTGGCAAAATGTTAGGTTATGCCTGTGGAACATGGTTCCACCTGGCGTAACCTTTTGAGACTGGTGGGGTGAGGTGCTGGCCAGCTGCTCTGTGGTGTGGAGCACTAATACTCCTGCAGCTCAACAAGCAGGCTTTAGGGGATGGGGTTCTATTCCCAGTAGGGGACTATTTTGCTAAATTAATTTTTGCACTCCCCCCCTAACTTTACTAACAATTCCGGGGTATGCTCCCCCTCAGAGTTGGTTATTTTAGTTAGGGGGTGCAGGGGGCAACGCCCCCCACATAACGCAAGTCCCCATCAGGATTTTGAAATTCCATCTCCAGACCTCGGTGTAGTGTAGGTTGAGAAACTGAATTACGGGATATCATAATATATACACCCTCAAAGAGGGTTCCACCCCAGAGGTGTAGCAGGAGGGTTCCCTTGACTAAAGTTACCTTAGGAAGAATCACCAAAAAGAAATGTAGCAGCACCAAGAACATTAGCAATCAGAGGCCATGAGGCATAGAAGTAGAATGACAGCAACAGCAGCTTGATAAAACATAATGAGATGCACAGATAAGCAAGATAGCATTTGTGCAATGGAATACATTGGTGATTGAAGGGGCCTCCTAAGGAGAGAGGGAATGGCAAGTAGGGACACCATCCACCTTCATCCAACAGCGGAATCTGCCTAAGACTAACTAGGGAATACTAACTAAGACTGATTAGGTATTATGACCTTCGACACGGGGGACAGAAAAAAAAAAACCTTTGAGGAGGAAATCTCTGGGGATCCAAAGCCTAGGTCGCCTTCCCTCCAGGCGTGGGATAATTTAGTTAGTGACAGCTTTGCTACTGCAATTTGGAAAGCCCAATGAAAGGGAGGTGGAAAATTGTCCAATTTGGAGGGAAGCTCTCACTCTATGCTTCTAACAGGAATGCCGTGAAGGGTTGCAAGCAGGTTTGCTCTGCAACAAGCCACCTGCAAGGCAGAAGGAGGAGAATAACAACTGCTGAGGTGCTGACCAGGCCTACCAATCTAACAAACCAGATGAACCAGAGGTGGTTGTAGGGAGAATAGCTTGAAAGGGTACCTCTGAACTCACTCAGGCAGCTAAAGAGGCCCTCAGTGAGAGCCCCACCCCTTCACCACTGAAGTCTTAAATTCTACAACTTTAGGTGCTGTCGCTACAGTTGACAACTGAAGGTCTACCCAGAGTGAGGACATTCCCAGCTATGGGCTAGGTGAGAAGGACCTCGCTCCAAGCTTTGCATGCTCAAGATGTGGACTTCGGGGTGCAGAGAAAAACCATTGGCTGCAGGGAGAGCCCTGTGCCAAGGAATTACTGGATGAGGTGGCATGCCTTTTTATTCATGTACGTGTTTATTATGTATGTGTTCATTCAGTTATTCAGTTATTTAGTATACTGAAGTTACTTATTTATTTGCTGAAGTTAGTTTGCAGAAGCTTTACTACAGCAATATAGGATTAGCATGGGTAAGCCAACCAAGTCCCAGTAAGGAAGCCAGTTAAAAGGTGACATGATAATCAGAGGATTTTAGCAGCGGAGGCAGGATTTGAACATGAGACAATAGGCCACACAGGGCCACAGCTCTTCAACAACACCCCCCAGTCCCCCGTCATAGGAAAAACAAGGAAGCAATGGGAATGCACTGTGACCCACATGCAGCATTTAAAACTAATTTACAGCAACAGCAGTAGCCGAGCTGACCTCCATAGTATAATAAAGCAGGGTGCAAAAGTAATTGAGCAGCATCCAGCAGCAATTAACTATAGATTGTAGGGTAGCAATCTGAATGAACATAAAACTGTAGGGAGGGGCAACACACTGGAAACAGCAGCAATATTGTCTTGGTATAAGTTCAGGAAGCAGGATGGAGTTCCATGGACTAGATTGCAGAATGAGCCTGAACAAGGTGAAAACAATTAAGGTGTATAGCATGGGAGAGCAGAAGCAGGGAAGCAGCATTTGAGCTGAGACACACAGGCAGCAATTGCAGTTGAACATGTGAGTAAATGGAAGCAAAATAGCACAAGCTCAGGATTAGCAAAATATAAGCAAAGACAAAGGATTCTAGAAGCAGAAGCCCCCAAAAAGAATGCAAAACAAAAACACACAAACACAGAAGAACAGGAAACAAGCAACACAAAGAAGCACACAGCCGGAGGCAAGCAATACAAACCAAATGCAGGAGAACATAGAAACAGAAGTCCAGCATAAACCAAGCAGAGGCCAAAACACAGTGAGGCGGGGGGGAGCCCCAGCAGGCCACAAAGGAGACAACACACCAACAGAGCCTTCGGCTGCAAAAAATAAGTGCTTCAGAAAGAGGCTGGGAGGGACTGCTTATATAGCTCAGGAAGGGTGAGTGGCTGGTAGTTTGTCCATTGAACTACAGGCATAGCCTTTCAAGTAGTGCAAACAGTTTTGCAGTGCCGTAAAGAAAAGAAGAAATCACAGCACAATATTAAAATATAAAAAATATAAAACAGCAACAATATCAGAACTGCATGCAAAAATCAACAGAATCTGGAGGGGGTCCCCAAGGTTACCAACAAGGCAAAGGAGAGCAGAGGTAGGAATGAGTGCAGCTGGGGGAGAAAAGAGGGAGGGAGGAGGAGGAAGGAATAAAAATCTAGCTAGAGTATTTGGATTCAGAAATGGGCAGTAAGGGAGAGAGAAGGGATTACAGACAGGAGCAGAGAAACTTTCAGACATGATTTCTTACTCATATGTTCTCTCTGTATGTGTGGATACAGGTTGGTGGCGTATAGTTACACCCATTGATGGCAGCCCTCAGTAATCACAGAGACATATATACACAGAATTTGTCATCAGAAAAGGATCGGTAGGCTCATCCTGTCTGTCCTATTTTTCCCTGTCTATTGCAACATCTCGGACCCTATTTGGTCGCAGGTGTCCCTCTCACCACCCTTTTCTCTATTTATTATGCCTGTGTGCCCATCCCATGTGTGCTTGAAGTTCTCCACTGTTTTCACCCAAACCACCTCTTCTGTAGGTTGTTCCAAGCATCCACCATCCAACGTCTTTCTTAACTTCCCCCTCCAGCTTCATTGCATGCCCCCCGTTCTTCTACTTTCCTCCTCTGAAAAAGACTCCCCACCTGCACCTTGTTCAACCCTGTGAGGAACTTACTGGTCTCAATCATATCCCTTCTTGCTCTCCTCTCCTCCAGGGAGTACTTGTTGAGATCCCACAGCCTCTCCTTATATAACTTCTCATGCAACCCCTGCACCATTTTGGTACCCCCCTCTGGACTTCTTCAACCTTGTCAATGTCCTTGTGGAGGTGTGACCTCCAGAACTGGGCAACAGTGCCTTAGGTGGGGTCTCACTAGTGAGCGATATAGTGACAACACCACCTCCCTTCTCCTGCTAGAAATCCCCCTCCCTATGCACCCCAGTATTGCACTAGCCTTGTCACACTGTCCTGCCACCTTGAGATCATTAGATATGAGTACCCTGAGGGCCCTTTATTGCTTGGTGACTGTGAATAGGATCTTTAAGGAACTGGACACAGCACTCTTGTCCCTATGTCAGATGTGTACTGCAGCCAAGCAAATGCATCAGGAAGCCTGCAGCTTATTTACAATCATCCCAATGCATTTGCGACAATTCCTGCAGATTACAGAAAATTTCTGCCACAACTTCAGAAATTGTGTCCATTTTTCCAGATACAAGTGCAGAATGCCATCTGGGAAGTTAGACCAACTTTTCTTGGTCTAACTCCTGAGAGGATTTTGGCACCCATATGTGAAAAATGGTTGCAGGTGTTTGGAAATGCTGCCCCCGATATTGTGCACATGAGGATTCCGGACGGCAGCAATGCTTCAGTCTTAGCTGTGCCATCGAAGGTGAAATATCAGGGGTGTGGCTTGGAACCAAAGAAGATGGCAGCATAATCTCTTCTCTCTGCCCCAGCCTAACAGCTAATCGAATGAAATCCGCTAAGATGCTGGACTGAAATGCTAATTTTCACTATGGCACCTCCTGTCGCCACTGTAGAACTACTCTTTTGGGGAAACAATGTTCTTACCGCTGTATGTGTACCGCGCAAATATCGGAGCTGCTGTTACCACTAGGCCATAAAGGCCCCAGCACAGGCTACGGATTGAGCTATATCCTTTCTGCTCAAATCATTTGCACCATCCCCCCCGCCAAACGTTGGGCCGCGACTGACAGATTTCGCCGATATGGACGAGACCACACTGCCTATATGGTCACTGGAACCTGAACTATCTGTTAATTGCCCACAGAACATAGCAGCAGGATGGAGCCCTTGGCTAGCAAAAATGCAGAATCTCCCAGCCAGATCACTTCGCTATCCACTGATCAGGCCCAGGTAGGAGAGACCTTAGCAAATATTATGAAAATGCTTGAAGCATTACTAATCAGAGTGGACACCATTGGCACCTTCTTAGTGGCAATGTTGCTGATGTCCACCGCCTGGAAGATCAACACAATGTCCTACAGCAGCGGATGGAAGAAATGGAGCAACAGCATCTTAATATGCTACAAAAGCTGCGGGATCATGAGACTAAATTGTCTCGATTATGGTACAGGGCGGAGGACCAGGAAAATCTTAGCAGGAAAAACAGTATACGGATCCTAGGGGTGCCAGAGGGAGCAGAAGGCCCAAACATGGAAAGGTTCTTAAATGAGTGGATTCCTCAATTACTGGGTGAGCGTTGGAAAGAACCAGAGGAAGTAGAAAGTGCACATTGTGTCGCCGGCAACCCAAACAATGCTAAGGGACCTCAGACTATTATTGCTTATTTGCTGTGCTTCTCAGTGAAGGAGCGCTTGCTTTGTGCCACAAGAGACCTTGGGGAAATGGTCTGGAGAGGTAACACCAACTCTTTTTATCGGGACTTTACCCAGGAAGTGGCAGCCAAACTTAGAGCATATAACCCCCTGAAAAAATTGCTGATCGCTAATTCAATACAATATCATTTCAAGGGCCTCACTGCACTGCACCTCTCCAAAAATGGGCAATCCTTTACTGCTGAGTCACCTAGAGAGGCCTAGGCCTGGATCCAAAACCACTGGCCAAGTATGTTGCCGAGAACTACCTCTCCCAGATGCCTCTGGGAGCCAAGGAGTCATAAGGAACTGGAAACCACCAAAAAAGGAGTTGGCTCCTTGGAGGACAACAACTATAGCCGGACTGGTCTGCTCAATAAGGGTTCCCCCACTCGTAGACATTCAGAAATTCTGTGAGCAATGGGGGATCAGCAACACTAGATTGCTCCTGTACCTTCCCCAGTTATTGAGGTGCCCAGTGTTAACCCTCATCTTAAACACCAGGACACCACTGCAAATACCTTGCCAGCTAGACAATAGCAAAGTTCAAGAAGCCCCCGATTGTTGGTGCCAGGCAATACCACAGTCTCCCCACCTGCTAAATTCCCAAGAGCCGACCTGCCTGCCAAAAGAAGGAGGAACATTTGGACCACTCCGATGACGACGCGGCTGACCTTATGGACGAGCTGGCTCCATTAGACTGGGCGACCACGATGGAGCAATGTGAAGAAGCTGCTGCAGCAACTGCTGGCTTGATAAAACCAGGACTTAAGACGTTTGCAGAGGCGCTCACCTTGCATACTGAACATGCTGAAAGGGATCCGAGTTGTAGAACAAGGGATGCCATGATGAAGCATAACAGTTAAATGTATAACTGTCTCGGATTCATGCTATGCCCTGTTCACAATAATACTCCTGTATACTACATACTCTTTAGGAAGAGGGGAACCAGCCTGACGATGCCACAGGCACAGCCCCGACCTGCGAGGCTATATCTAGGCACTGCAGGTGCTATACCCATCCAGAGTACTTTTCTTCTTCGCTCTGCCCCGTAGTGTATGTCTCCCCATCATCCTCTTATGGGCAGCCTGCAGGTTCGGTGGTCTCTGTTTGCCCCCCCCATTTCCTCCTCTTTTGCTGCAAAGCAATGCATAAAGAGAATAAGCTCCTTCCCATGGCAGTAGACTGGCCATGCAGCTATGAATATGGTGAGCAGGTTCCCCTGGGTAACATAGACTATGCATGGCAGCAATCAGAGCATGTCTAAAGAGGTTACTATACCATATACTACACAGACATGCTGAAAGACACAGCATCTATTTGGCAACCCCAACAACCTCCAGAAAGGATACTATCTCCAGATACTGAAGTATCTTTAAGCGATATGGGTGGCTGACAGAGGTCTCTCTCCCCCTCCTTCCCCCTTCTCCCCTTTTTTTTTGTCTTCCTCCCTTCCCACATAGACGATTCTGGCCTACTATTCTAGGACTGACTATGTTGTCCACTATGATAGGGCGGGATGTGGTCGACAGATACACCTAGACTCTCCAGATCTGGCCTAATGACTAGATGTATGGAGTCAGGCTGGGACAGATCACCCATGTCAGGTGTGACTTCCCTTGTGCCTCTATTTGGTGACTGAAACAGTGTGGCTTAAAGGGCATACTCACCTCTTTTCATGTGTGCACCTCAGCACCAATAACTAAGTTACTGTTATCTGATTACTATTTTAACATAGTTGTAGCATTAGATTGTTGTCTGACTAGATTGATATTATTGGATATATACTAATACGATAAATAATCTTCATCTTTCTTATCTTGACCAGGTTTTTATAAAAGCAGGGAAAACAAGTAAGGCAAGAACACCTACTGCTCTTAAACCTTTCTAAGTACTTCTTCTCTGTGATCATCAGTTACGTGCAGCTTACTACAAAGCAGTAACAGGTTGCTCCTTTTCCCTCTGTTGCCTTTTCCTACTGCTGCTGGTAGGGTGAGTACACTCTTTCTTATTTAACTGTCTGGTGGTGAACATCAATGGCAACAACTCCCGCTGCACCGTAGGGATGGAGGTGCGTCTCCTGGAATGTTAAGGTGCTGAATCATCTTGCAAAATGCACTAAGGTCCTGCAATTTTTAAACTTTATAGGGGCTGATATAGCCTTGCTCCAGGAGACGCACCTCACCAACCGAACTGTGCAATGGCTAAAGAAGCTGTGGGCGGGGACCGTATTGGCCAGCTGTGCCACCACAAAATCCGTGGGGATAGCCATCCTCCTCCGGAGAACGGGACCTTAGACTCCCAAGGGAGGTGGCTAGCAGTTAAACTTTCCTACCCAGGTGGTAAAGTCATAGTGGTCAATGTATATGGACATAATACCGATTCAGGTGAAACTTACACTGAACTGAGCCAAGCCTTTACACACCTGACAGAAGGGGAGGCAGAAGTCCCAATCCTTTTAGGTGGGGATCATTATTTAGTCTTAGATATATTTTTAGACAAATCCTTCCCCATGCCACAATCTCACCCTAAAGTGCTAGCAATTCTAAATACCCTGATCTCGGAATGGGCCTTAGAGGATCCCTGGAGGATTAACCATCCACAGGGAAGAGACTACACCTTCTACTCGAATGTTCATGGTACCCACAGTAGATTGGACTTTTGGCTGACTAACCATGTAGCCATGCCAGGAGTGGGAGACATGACCATTGACGATATAGTTATATCAGACCATGCCCCAGTAACGATCATATTTTCCTCGCTGGGCCAAAGTCCTCCCTCCATGAGATGGAGATGCAATCCTATATTGCTTCAGGATGCAGCTTTCCGGGATTATTTAAAGGAAGAGGCACAATACTACTTCTCCGTTAACACCCTGGGGGAGGCCCGAGCTACCACCATCTGGGAAGTTTTCAAGGCTGTTATAAGAGGGAGAATCATTTCCTTCTCAGCAGCCAAAAATAAGGAGCTAGTAGAACAAATACAAGACCTATGGGATGAGCTTACAGGCCTGGAGAAGCAGTTTAAAGCTTCTCCCAAGAACCCGCTTAACTCTTCTCTTCAGGCTAATATCACAGGTTTAAAATATAAGATTAATGTGCTGTCGAACAGAAAGGCAGAGTGGCAACTGATTCGAGCTAAACATAGGTCATAGGAAGAAGGAGATAAGGGAGGGAAACTGTTAGCTTATTATCTACGGAAGCAACAGGCTTCCTCCAGGATCCTGGCCCTTAAGAATAGACAGGGAAAGATAATCACGACACCCAAGGCCATTAACGAGGAGATGCATAGGTTCTATCAGGACCTTTATCAATCCCAGAACACACTCTCAGATGATAAGCTCTCCCAGCGGCTGAAGGCTTTTTGTCAGGGCACATCACTCACCCAACTCTCGGTAGAACACTGTACTGATCTGGATGCTCCAATCACGTTTGATGAACTGCGCATTGCCATACCCCAGATGGGGAAAGGGAAAGCTCCTGGGCCGGACGGGATGCCAGTAGAGCTCTACCAAATATTACAAGAAGAAATCACCACCCCACTGTTAGGAGCTCTACAAGAAGCTCAAAAAGACACTATGCTTCCCCCTACCATGCGTGAGGCCCTAATCACCTTAATCCCTAAAAAAGCCTTAGATATTCTACTGTGTGCAAACTTTCGGCCCATCTCACTGTTACCAGTAGACACCAAGATAATGGCAAAAGTCCTGGCAAACAGACTGTCCTTAATCCTGCCTAACCTGATCCACCCGTCTCAGACCGGTTTTTCAAAAGGGAAGTCAAGTGCAGATAACCTACGACTGGTCCTGGACCTTAAATGGCTAGCCCTCCAGTCTAAAACCCCAACTGCCACCCTAGTGATGGATTTTGCCAAGGCATTTGACTCCCTTGAATGGGCATATCTTCATAAAGTCCTTAAACTGTATGGATTCGGGCCCTACTTCTGCTCTTGGGTGTCTACCCTGTACCATCTACCTACAGCTAGAATTGTCACCAACAGGGACACTTCTCGTCCCTTCTTACTGCAAAGAGGAACCAGACAAGGTTGTCCCCTTTCTCCTCTGCTCTTTCTCATAGCCCTGGACCCATTGATTAGAAAATTTATAACCATTCCTAGTATCACTGGCATCCCTGTAAAGGACTCATCCTGTTTAGTCAACGCATATGCGGACGATATGTTCCTCACACTCACCAATCCCCAGTCCTCCATATTCACAATTCTGACAACACTGCAATAATTTGCTTCTCTCTCAGGGCTAATAATGAATCAGAAGAAAACTACTCTCTCTCCCTTGAATGGGAAATGTAACAGGCACTGTCTCGTTGGTACTGATATGACCTGGGCCCCACAAGGATTTCCCTACCTGGGTGTATATATTGTTACATCCTGGAAAGATCTAGAGTCAGTTAACTTCTCCCCTCTTCTGATCTCCCAAGCAGCCGAAATACAATGATGGAGAAAGCTGCGCTTAACTCTGAAGAGCAAGATAGAAGCTATTAGAATGTTTATTTTCTCCAGAGTATCCTATTTGCTAAATAATCTTTCAATCCTGCTTTCTCAAAAACCATTCAAAGCCATAGACAAACTAATTTCACTTTTTCTGTGAGAGGGTAGAGCCCCGAGATGGGGATGAATGAAATTACGGTCCCACTGGACATGGGGTGGACTCAGGCTACCCTGGTTTATGGGGTACCACCTTGCCTTTGGAATAGCCCAGGCTACGACTTGGTTTCTTCCCCGCTCAACCCCCAACCCCAATGGGAAAGTTTAGACGCTGCTCTGTCAACAGACAACCCTCTCTATTCCTTATTATCTAGGAAAAAGCCTGTGGAATACCACCTTACACCTGTCATGACAGAAACATGCAGATCATGGCTTAGAGCGATGGCACTCACTGGGGTCCCGGGCTCAGAATACCTTCCTCCCATCTGCTATGCCCCGATATGGAATAACCCACTTGTGGCAGTAGATCGCAAGCCACTCAAATGGAACTCATGGGCCTCTAAAGGTATTCGAGTTGTAGGATGCCTCCTCCTTCCAAATACCCAAATCCTAATGTCCTTTGAACAGATTCGGGGTCGGTATGGGTTGCCCTCATCAGACTTTTGGAAATTTTTGCAGTTAAGGAGTGCTTTAACTCCCCTCCTTAAACAATCACCAACCCATTCTACATGGCACTACTTGAACGCTGTCCACCAGCACAGGAAGGGCCAGGGCTTCATAGGTACACTTTACAAAACCCTCAGAGACGCACAACCTGACATTACCCTATTTAGCAGAGTCGCCTGGGAGCATGAACTCCTCCATCCTGTATCCCCACAGCAATGGTCAGAGTGCCTCAGAGCTGCCCACACAGCTTATGAGGACTCCAAGAGTCAGTTAATACAACTTAAAATCCTACTTAGGTGGTACAGGACCCCCTCAGTTCTGCACAGCCTCAAAATTAGTCCACATGATCAATGCTGGAGATGTCACTCTTCCCCTGCCCATCTACTTCATATACTGTGAACTTGCCCGAACTTACAGATTTTCTGGACGCAGGTCCTAGATGACTTCTCCAGGATAGTGCGCAAACCACTCTCTCTCCAACATCACTCTCTCCTGTTGGGAGACACTTCGGGATTACACCCACTCCCCTCCCCTAGTAAGGCTTGGATATTAGTGGCCCTAATGGAGGCCAAAATGGCCATTTTACTGAGATGGAGGCAGCTCATACCCCTCTTACTGTCACAATGGTGAGCAGCTATGGCCAGGCTGGCCACATTTGAGAGACTTACTGTGGTGGCTAAGGGAGGGCTTAACAGATACTATAGGAAGTGGGAGGCATATTTGAACTCCCACATTTGCTCAGTGGCACCTCCACCATTGCAAAACCCCACGTTATCTGGATTTATAAAGCAGTTAGCCGCAATGACAATAACCGGTGGCTGTTGAATGATCCCACCACCTCCTGTTTCATACTACGCTTTCCTTTCCATCCTTCTGCTGCTGCCTTCTGATACCTGAAAGATTTTTATACTGGATTGGTAGGTATGTGACATCTGTGCACACCTGACAGCAGTTTACTATGTATAAGTGTTAATAGGAATGTGTTGTACTACCCCAATGTGTTATATTATAGTAACTTTAACTGAATATATGGAGGTTACGGTTGGCCTCAACATAACCTAAATCTTGTTCTCTTACAATGCATAGGTTTATTACCTGTGAATAGGATATAATACTTCTGCACCTAGACTGAGTTTGTATGTTTAGAAAGCCCTAGTAGTGACTTGTATCCATGTTACTCTGTGGTTTTATTGCTGTACTTGGAATATGTGTGCTTTTACATGGCTAGCTGTAATTAAAAAATTCAATAAAATACTAAATGATAAAAAAAAGGAAATGCTTGCCCAAAATATCCCTACCCCATTTTATATACCACTCAAGGGTTTCATTGCCCCAGGTGCATGACTTTTCACTTTTTGGCACTGAAACCCAGCTGATACACCCTGGATCACTCTTATTTTTTCCAGATCCCTTTGCATTCTCTCCGCCTCTCCCTCAGTGTCTACCCTAATGCAAATTTTTGTGTACAGAGCTCTGTGGCACCCCACTAGTCACTCTCCTGTCCCCCAAGTGTCTGCATTTACCACTACCCTCTGCCCCTATCCTTTAATCAGTTTGATGCGCAGTTTACTTCTTTCTCCCCAAACTCCAGGCTACTTAGTTTCTTTATTAGCCTCCGATGGGCATAGTGCTGAAGGCCTTACTGGAGTTCAAATAGGCCACATCCACCACAGTTCCCTGAACTACTTCCCTAGTCACCAGTCAAAGAAATCTATAAGATTTGTTTGGCATGACCTCCCCCTGTGAACCCTTGCTGCTGGTAGTCCTGCAGCTCACTTGCCTCCAGGTACTCCATCAGTCTCTCTTTCAGCAGGATCTCCATGAATTTCCCAACCACTGATGTGGGACTGACTGGCCTATAACTGTTAGCTCCTCCCTGCTACCGCTCTTGTGAAGAGGGACCACATCGGCTTACCTCCAGCCTACTAGAACTACCACCATAGAAACATAGAAACATAGAAGTTGATGGCAGATAAAGACCTCAAGGCCGATCCAATCTGCCCATTTCTTTTTCTACCTTATGAATGTGCCATCGGCCTTTGCTCTGTCAATGGCCTGTCTATTCATACTCATCTGTAATGCTCCCTTATGCCTATCCCATGCCTGTTTGAAACCCTGCACTGTATTTATATCCACCACTTCATGAGGTAGGCTGTTCCATGCATCCACCAGCCTTTCTGCGAAAAAGAACTTCCTCACATTACCCCTTAATCGACCTCCCTTTAATCTCATACTGTGTCTTCTTGTCCTGCTATTTTTCTTATATTGAAAGATGTTAGACTCTTTCACCTTGTTAATGCCCTTAAGGTGTTTGAATGTTTTGGTCATATCACCTCTCTCCCTCCTTTGCTCTAGGGTATACATATTGAGCTCCGTTAATCTGTCCTCATATGTTTTCTGATGCAGTCTCTGCACCACTTTGGTTGCCCTTCTCTGGACTGCCTCAATTTGGTTAATGTCCTTGTGAAGGTGTGGCCTCCAGTACTGCATGCAGTACTCCAGATGGGGCCTAACCAGTGTCTTGTGAAGAGGTATCATTACCTCCTTCTTCCAACTTGTGATACCCCTACTAATACACCCCAACATCCCTCTAGCCTTACCTACTGCTTTAGTGGTCTGCTTGGATGATTTCAGGTCATTGGTGATGATGACGCCCAAGTCTCTTTCTTCCCTTGTGACTGCCAGCAACTCCCCTCCCAGCCTATAGGTGGCGTCAGGGTTTCTCTTTCCTATGTGCATGATCTTGCACTTCCTTGAGTTAAACCCCAGTTGCCACTCTTCTGACCACTTTGCTAGTTTTTCCAGATTTCTTTTCATTCTGCCCACCCCATCTGGATCATCTAGTCTGTTGCAGATCTTGGTGTCATCTGCAAACAGACAAATCTTACATTCCAGTCCATCTGCAATGTCACTGATGAAGATATTGAAGAGAACTGGCTCCAGGAGTGATTCCTGAGGTACCCCACTTGTGACTTGAATCTCTTCTGACTGTATGCCATTTACCACCACTCTCTGTTTTCTGCCCATCAGCCAGTTTGCCACCCAGTTGACCAACTTCTGACACACCTCGAGCCTACCCAGTTTATTAATCAATCTTCTATGTGGAACAGTATCGAAAGCTTTGCTGAAGTCAAGGTAGGCGACATCAACTGCTCCCCCTTGGTCCACCACTCTGGTTACCCAGTCAAAGACATCTATGAGATTAGGTTGACAGGACCTTTCTTTTGTAAACCCATGCTGTCTTGGATCCTGTGCTCCTATGGATTCCAGGTTTTGCACTATCCTTTCATTAAGGAGTGCCTCCATAATCTTGCCCACTACTGAGGTAAGACTGACTGGTCTGTAGTTCCCTGCCTCCTCCTTGCTACCATTCTTGTGGAGTGGGATCACATGAGCCCTTCTCCAGGCTTCTGGGACCTCGCCTGTGCTCAGAGACTCACTAAACAGTTCTGATAATGGCTCTGCTAGTTCATCCTTAGCTCCTTTAGTACTCTGGGATATATGCCATCAGGTCCCATTGCCTTGTCCATCATGAGCTTATCATAGCTCTTGTAGGACCCTTTATTTTGTAAAAGAACTAGTGCATACCTCCCCGTGTCCATAGTGCTGAGCTGTGGGCCCTGCCTTACCTTCTCCTCAGTAAATACTAAGCAAAAGTATCTATTTAGGATAGATGCTTTTACATGTTACTCATCCTCCTCACATGCCCCCTTATCCCCTTTGATCTTAGCAATACCCCCCTGGACTTTCTCCTTTCACTAATGTATCTATAGAAAGACTTGTCACCTTTTACTGTTTGTGCTAGTGTTTCCTCAGTTTGGGCCTTTGCCTGCCTTACTGCCTTCCCTGCTTCCCTTAGGGAAGTTTGGTATGCTTCCCTATCTTCATCCTGCTGCATTCCGTTATATTTCCTAAAGGCCAGCATTTTGGCTCTGACCTTTTCTGCTACTGTTTTTGAGCACCAAAGTGGTTTTCTTCTTCTTTTGCACCTCCTTTTCTCACTAACACAATGGGATGTTGTTTCAAGTATTGCATCTTTAATGCTTGCCCACTTTGCCTGTACCCCCTCACCTGTATTTCTTTTTGCCAGGGCTAGCTTAACTCTGTTAGCCATCTTATCAAAGTCAGCTCCTCTGAAGTCCCATATGTTTGCCTTGGAATGGAATGATTTAGTTTTAGTGGCCAAAGTGAACCATACCATCTGATGGTCACTGGCCCCCAGGTGACCTTCTACCTGGAGATCTGTGATCCTTTCCCTGTTAGTCAGTACTAGATCTAGGATAGCCCTGTCTCTTGTGGGTTGTTGTACCAGTTGTTTGAGGCCCTCCCCCTGCAGGGAATCCACCATGTGTCTACTTCTGGCAGATATTCCTGCTGGTATTGACCAAT
Source organism: Neoceratodus forsteri (assembly GCA_016271365.2). Classification (NCBI taxonomy): domain Eukaryota; kingdom Metazoa; phylum Chordata; order Ceratodontiformes; family Ceratodontidae; genus Neoceratodus; species Neoceratodus forsteri. The sequence continues at coordinate 1,881,037,148 of CM057452.1, forward strand.
CTGTATCTGGCATGTTGAAGACTCCCATTATCAGAACCTCCCCTTTAGCTGTCATGTTTTGTATATCTTCTAACAGTAATGTGTCTATGTCCTCCCCCTGGTCTGGAGGCCTGTATGCAACCCCAGTCCATATGGCTGTCCCATTTTCTGTTTCCAGGGTGACCCACAGTTCTTCTGACTCCTTATGTGTATTCTGAATTTCTGTAGCGTTAATATTTTCATTGACATAAAGGGTCACTCCACCCCCCCTTTTTTGCACCTTGGTCTCTTCTGAACAGTACATAGTTAGGTACTGAAGTCTCCCAAGTGTGGTTATTGGTAAACCATGTCTCTCTAAAGGCTACTATGTCCAGTTTAGCCTCTGTCATTATTGCCTGCAGGTCTGGGATCTTCCCAGACTGTGAGCGTTTGTGTACATGATTTTCGATTGGCCAGATTTCGGTGTGTTAGTTGTTGGGTGAGATCTGGCATTTCCCCAGTTCATCGAATTTGCTTCCTCTGTTTCCTGCTCTGTTGAGGTCCTCTACCTCTGACCTTGGGCATCTGCTATGGTGGACCCTCACATTCTCCCTGGCTATTAGTACTATGGGTGTCATATCCTGGCAATCCTGTCCCACCAGAGTGTTAAATGAGTTACATACTGGCACCAGCCGAGGAATATGCTCCCGACCCACCACCCACCACAGTTCAACCAGCTCACTTCCTTGGCACCCTCTGAGGCAATGGTGGTAGACTTGGTGGCCCCTGGGAGGAAGAAGAGATCCTCTGAGTCCTAGCCACCTTGATCCAGAGTCTAGTGACCTCCTCCCTCAGTCCAGAGAGGTGCACACCAATGGGGCAGCATCTCAGTTTCCAGAAGGTCTCTCTAAAGACTGCTGCTCCACAGATACTGCACTGTACCATGCCCGACATTCCCATTTCTACAGTCATCCTGTAAAAGAACTTTGTGCCCTTACACCAGGTTGGATGTTTCTAAATTTCCCATTTTCTGTTACATTTTGGCCCTTTGTTCCCAGACCCTAGATAAGATGTTTAAAGTTTGCCCCTCTTACTTCTTTTATCCCTCTTTTTACTGTTATCCTAGATAAGGTGTTACAACTATTCTCACTTAACAGGTGCTTTAGCACCAGTAATGCCTTACACAGGCAGAAAAAAGGAAAACAGTTACCTAGCCTTGCCTTACCAGCAGAGTTCCCTGAATGCCTGCTGTCCTCTGCAGATGCCTGCCAATGCCTAAGATGACAATCTCTTCACTGCTCCTGCCGATGCTTAAGATGCCAATCTCTTCCTCGATCCACTCCTGTTCTGTTCCACTCATTCTGTGGGACAGGAATGTGAATGGGACACATTAGGAGTGGCTGAATTTATACTACAGGCAGGACCTCCTCCAGGGGCCACTTTCTGCCTCTTATCCATGGTACTTCCTGTTGGCTCGCCATTGGTCTGTGCTCATCACGTGACCCTTCTTTTCTGTTTCAAAGTCTCTGACTCAGCGATGCTACCCTGTTTTAGAAACAAGGGAAAGAAACTCCAAACAGGTTAGTCCACAGTTCTTTTTACCACCTGCTTTACTTCTCTGTCATTCTCTGCACTGTGCTGCTAGAATTAAAAGCACTCCAAATAAGCCACAGTCCAAAGAATGTTAACTCTGGTTTAATTGTGCTCAGTCGAGGTTTGTGTTTAAGCTCCCAAGTGTTTTATCTCCCTCCTGTTTACAGCCTTATACCAACCGGTAGTAAATGCATGCTAAAAATATCTTGAAAGCAAACAGAAGTCACAAAGAAAAGAATTTCATCCCCAGTTTAACTGTGCTCACTTCAGGTTTGTGCTAAACCCCTGACTGCTTTTCCTCCCACCTGTTTACTGCCCTATGCCATTTGTAATAATTGTATGTTCAAAATTACTTTCACATAAAGACTATGATCCCTGGTTTGTTCCCCTGCCTCTAACTTACTGATCTAGCAACCCGACTGCTTTATTTCGCTCTTGATGTCAGTGCAGCACTCCCACATCTAATCATGCTCTAAAAAGTAAATGAAACCAAGCAAAAAACAAGAATCCTCTTGTGCAGATGCCATCTGCCTCTTTCACAGCTCAAATCCCACCTACTATGTTCAAGCTTCCCTCTCAGTTCATGTTCTGCTTGTAGTTAGCCTGCACTTGCAGGAATGGGAATTTATGCCAAAACATCACTCTGTATGTGGCAGGTGGGAGATTCATACCTCAGCCAGTTTGATTTCCTAGTTCATAGTGCAGTGTTCTAACTTCCAGGCTATATTGCCTACATGACATCAATGGCATGCGTTACCACAGGGACACCCTGCTAATGATGATTAGGTTTGGTAAACTAACAGACATGCCTCCTCAATGGTTCTGAGTTTGCTTATAATTAACCAGCATTCAGTGTCTCTGTCCTTTGACAAGCTGCAACCCTTTACCTAGTGCACTAAGATCCAGAAACACTGCATGGCCAGGATTTGGAGCTGAAGCCAAGAGGAGTCAAACAAACTTAACATTATTGTATGTGTTTACTTGGCAGGATGCAGGATTACGCTAACTAATTAAACCATTTTGAACTATATAAATATGAAGGCAGTATAGTGCAGTGGTTTAAGGCTCTGAGCTGCAAATCTGGAAACCTGGGTTTGAATCCCACAGCCCCCACTTGCATTCAGTGTGACCCCTGAGCAAGTCACTTAAATTCCCTGTGCTCCCAGGTTGCACCTGCAAGCAAGCTGTCAGCTTAATGAGTCTCTCCTGGTTAAACAATTGGAAAAAAAAAATATTCAGTAGTGTAAATTACTGGGCTGGCAGTATAGTCTAGAGGTTAAAGTAACATGCTGTCAATGAGTTTGGTACATCCAGCAGACCTGGGTTTGATTCCAACTACTCCCACTTTCATACAGTGTGTCCCTAAGCAAGTCATTTAACCACCCTAGTGCTCCCAGGCTGCCCTTGAAAACAAGCACTTGTTGTGCCTAGTGAGCCTTACCCAGTTACCAAATAAAATAAAAAGTTTCCATAATTCACTACTCCTACCAAAGGAAGTTAAAGTTGCAATTTTTGTTTTCATTTTAAGCAAAACTGATTGATACGAGCTTGATTTGCATTTCAAGTGTGTTCTTTTTATGTAAATCACTATATGTTGAATGGTGACTATTTTTTTATCAGAACCTTAATTGAGATAGGGTTGCACGAACAATTGTTTGTATTTTCCAAGCACATTTCCAAGCAATTGGGGCCATTTGTAATACTGCTATCATCTCTAGGTATTAGACCAGGATAGTGCTGGTAGCCAGCAAACCTGAATACAGATCCATGTACTAAAAGGCTGTCTGGTTAACTAGTGGAAGGTGATGTAGGCTAAGGGAGATGGACAGTGAATTTTACACCAAAGCAAAAAGTTCACTAGATAGACCTCCCTGAGTTTGCTATGCTTTTTGAAGACTTGAACAACTTTAAGCAAGGAAGAGGGAAGACTATGGCGGCCCAACAACTGATTAAGAAACCTTTTGGTATAGCACTACAAAAATAACAATTTATAGCAGAACCATTTAACTTCAGCCCACCACAGAGTTCAACTGCACTCCACTAGGGAGTAACCATGAATGTTTCCCATTTTATACTGAGCATCTACTCATTTCATAAACATTTGATAGCATAGTTTGTCTCTTGACTCCGTTACATATTTTCAGAGCTAATCTAATTGGAAAAAAGACTACTGTTCTGACACATTCTTCCCCTGTTTTGGTTTATTTAGTACATCTTGGGAACATTTTTGTGAAGTAGGGTTCTTCAGTTAACAGCAAAGGAATTACTGTAAACGGAATACAAGAACACCACCTTGCTAATTGCTGTGGGTTCAGAGATTACACAGTGCAGATGGAATATATTTTTATTACACACAAACGGGCCAGGACCATGCACTCTGTATTCAGACCACCTTTATCCGTAAAAAATGTGTTCCTAGCCAATAAAATCCCTTGAGACTCTCACTTCTTTGTTGCTTCCCCTAGAAAAGAATCAATTTGTTCAACTTTCACTTCACACTCTGTAAGCAGCTGATATATTGGATGTCTTTACCCTTGTTGTCCTTCATTTCATTTTGCAAACCCCATCTGGTGGTTTGACCTTGGGATCGGTGCCATTCTACCGCCATATCTAACAGAAGCTGTTCTTGGCAAGGATTTCTGCTCCATCCATCTATCAGACTGGAGTGCATGCCTCTCATATGTAGTGAAAAATATGTACTTTCAAACTATTTCACTTTCTGCCAAGAGCCAGGGCCACTGCAGTACATGGCTCCTTGAACATGTTTCTTTGACGTATTTTAACCCAGATAATGGCATGCTACAGTGTCCTGCAATGTTTTTGGAGACTTCACATAAAACTGCAAACACTGACATAATATGGTCCAATTTAAGATCAGCATTAGAGTCCAAGCAGTTTATAGGCAATATATATTTATTTATGACTCAGTGTTATACTGATCAGTATTTTACAGAATAAAAAACTAGCACCCCAGCTGACCACTTTAAATTACCTTTGTCTTGAAGTATGCTGATTTTAACATAATAAAGCAACTTTATAAGACATCAGTGGTTGAAAGTATTCTTAATCACAGTGTTAAGTGATGCAACTAACACATAATGTTTGAACAGCTTTTTCAAATACAGAAATTGTATTGATGACTGTCAGCACTCTTCATGTCACATTTTTCAATAAATGTTTAACACGTTTGCAAATTGGCAGGGGCTTTTACAGCCGTCAATTGATGTCAGAAATATCAACATTTCCCAACCAGGGCAGACTTTATTCACAGAGGAAATGCAATCTGTATCTCCGGATGTCACAGCATTTAAAAATTGCTGTGAAGTGTTTATCGTCAAGTTGCATGCATGAGTCTGCAACTTTCCTATCTCAGAGATACAGAAAATGTAAGCTCGGCCTTTTCTTACACATGATGGCCACTCACAAAGCAGTTGCACCATCAGAGACATTGTTCTCAGCCAGTAGTGGGATTTGCGAGTGACCTGAAACAGCCGCATCATTCACACATTGAACAAGACTTGTAGCATGCTTTGTGAATGATCCTGCTGGACACGCCAAAGCAGCTGCACCATAAAAAATGCATTACCCAGGGGCACGCTGATGGCCCTGTGGCAGCTTGTCACATTGCACTGCAGGTGGCCTAAGTTCAGACACATGTTTGGGATGCTTCTTTGGGAGGCAGGCCAGGATCCAGCAGCTGCTGCTCAGCCCTGTGCTGCAGTCATGAATAACGGAATCAGGTGCAGGGTATCACAGCAACTCCTACAAAGGGGCAGGGGAGCTCACACCCTCTGTAGGACACTTCTGCATGCATCTAGGCCATCAGAAGGCTCCTCCCCAGCCAGGGGAGATGAGAGTACAAGGGAGAAAAACAGAGAGCAGAACCCATGTACAATCTGTATGATGGCCAGGGTTCCTGGACACCTCTGGCTCATAGCATCTGCTGACATCAGATCCTAATCCACATCAGTGGACTGCAGGGGGGGTGGTGGCCCTTCCCCAGAGCCCCTGATACAGAGTGAAAAATGTGGGAGATGTTAGGATTCCAGAGTACAGCTACCAGATGGGAGAAGCAGTTATCCAGCTCTGAAGAGGAAAAGGATCTGGGGGTGGTGATCTCAGGAAAAATGAACCACTCAGAACAGTGTAGGAAAGCAGCAGCAAAAGCAAACAGAATGATGGGTTGCATTGCTAGGGGAATCACTTTGATGAGGGCGAGGTTATCCTGCCACTGTAAAAATCCTTGGTGAGGCCTCACTTGGAGTACTGTGTGCAGTTCTGGCACCCATACCTAAAGAGGGATGTCATGCTTCTGATGCTTCTGAAGAGAATCCAGAGGAGGGTGTCTAAGATGATCCACAGATTAGGGAAGAAGCCTTATGAGGAGAGATTAAGGGTGCTCAACATGTAGTCCCTGGAGGACAGAAGGGACAGAGGGGATATGATTGAAACCTTTAAGTATGAGAAGGGTATCAACAGAGTTAACACTAACGGTTTATTTAGATTGAAGGGGGAAGGGACCACGAGGGGACATAACCTGAAACTGGTGGAGTGTTGGAGTACAGGAGAGAATTGAGGAAGCACTACTTCACTAAAGGGTGGTGGCCCCATGGAACACGTTAGCTGAGCAGGTGATTTCACTGGAATCAGTGGGGAGTTTTAAGAAAGGATGAGATAGGTTCATGTGCAAGGTACAAGTAGGGTGGGAAGTGAACAGAGGGGAGATTCAGGGAGGCAATCTATGGAGGAAGGGAGGGAAAAGGGGAGGGGCAGCAGCAGTGTCTTAACTGTGAACTGTGTTCGAGCAGATGCAATAGACCTTATGGCCCAAAATCTGCTGGCATTGTCATTTGTTCGTACGTTCATATGTTAGGGTGGCCACAGAATCTAGTGGTCAGGAGAGCATTAGGTCTGAACAGGTTATGTAGCTGCTGCATTTCACTTTGATGTAGAAGTCTGATTTATTGATTGCACACTACACTCATTCGGGCTGTGTACCTCAGGACTGGAGGATGGCTCATGTGGTGCCCCTCCACAAGAGTGGCCCCAAGGATGAACTCGGAAACTACAGACCAGTGAGCCTCACATCCATCATGGGTAAGCTAATGGAGACTATCCTGAAGGAGAGGCTAGTGGCCCTCCTAGAGGTCAAAGGACTACAGGACAGCAGACAGCATGGCTTCATATGGGGCAGATACTGCCAAACTAACCTGGTGGAGTTCTATGACTGGGTAACTAGGCAACTGGACAGGGACCATACAGTGGATGTCCTGTATCTGGACTTCAGTAAGGCATTCGACTCAGTGCCGCATGGAAGGCTGGGAAGTAAGTTACTAGACACAGGGGCAGGTGCAAAGCTGGGGAGATGGGTAGGGAACTGGCTTCAGGGAAGGCAACAGAGGGTGATGGTGGGTGGGGAGCTCTCACACCCAAGGGTAGTGATGAGCAGTGTTCCACAGGGCTCGGTGTTGGGACCAGTGTTGTTTGGGATATTCATTGCAGACATATCATTGGACATCAAGAGTAAGATCAGTCTGTTTGCTGATGATACCAAGGTAGCAGCAGTGGTGGATGACCTAGGGGGATGGCAGGGGTTGCAGGATGATCTGGCAAAGCTTGAAACCTGGTCAGACACCTGGCAATTGGGGTTTAATGCCAAAAAGTGCAAGGTGCTGCATTTTGGGATAAAGAACCCAAGGAGGAGTTACCAACTGGGGGGGAGTGCAGCTAGCCCAGACAGAGGAGAAGAAGGATCTGGGGGTGCTCATTACAGGGTCAATGAATAACTCAGCACAATGTAGGAAGGCAGTTGCAAAGGCTAACAAAATGCTGGGTTGTATTGCAAGGGGTATATCTTCGAGGAGGGAGGAGGTGATTCTGCCACTGTATAGGTCATTAGTGAGACCGCACCTGGAGTACTGCGTGCAGTACTGGTGCCCGTATCTGAAGAGGGACATTAAGTTACTGGAGGGGGTGCAGCACAGGGCAACAAAGATGATCAAGGGGCTGAGGGACTTATCACACGAGAGGAGGCGGAGGGAGTTAAACATGTACTCACCGGAGGAGAGGAGGGACAGGGGGACATGATTGAAACCTTTAAGTACATGAAAGGAATAAACAAGACGGGTACAGAGGGGCTGTTCAAAGTAAGGGAGGGGAAGGACACCAGGGGCCATGATATGAGACTGGAGGGAGGGAGGAAGGTTCAGGAGGGAAATAAGGAGACACTTTTTTACAGAGAGGGTGGTGGCTGGGTGGAATGCGTTACCTGCAGAAGTGGTATCCAGTAGAACAGTGGACTGCTTCAAAAGGGGATGGGACAGGACAAGGGGGAGGGTCAATGAAGGGGAAGGGTGGAAGGGAGGGGCAGCTGTAGAATAAGGGGTGCTAGCTGCACATTCGAGCAGACTTGACAGACCTCTAGGCCTTTATCTGCTGGCAAATTTCGTATGTTCGTATGTACAAAAGTTTATATTCAAAACTATAGGTTACATTTATATTTTCTTTCAAAAATGTGATGAAAAGGATAAAAGCAGACAATATAAAGGATTAAAACAACATTACAAAAATTGCATATCGCATATGCACTCTACCCCAGAACCCCCATTGTAGTATCCTGGATTCACCACTGTCTATGTAAAAGAAGCACACATGCTCCAGCCTGTATCGGACTTCACAACTGGCCCTCTGGCCCACTCATGAAGCATGTGTATCATCACATACATTGCTCAGGACTTGTAGCATGCTCACTGACTAGCCCTGTGGGTGACTTGTGAAGCAGCTGCGAAATCACTACAGTGCACGGGTCCTGTAGCCTACTTCATGAATGGCTCTGTGGTCAACTCATGAAGAAGCTGGATCATAACACACATTGCCTCAGACATGCAGCCTGCATTGCAAATGATCATGAAGGCCACTCACCAAACAGCTACCCCATCACAAATATCGCAAACATTGCCACAGGCCTGCATCATGTGGCACTGTGTCTCGCAACATAATATACAAGTGCAGTGTTCATCAAATGGAGTTTTTACTGAATTCCTCATACCATGTTAATTATTTATAATGTTAAAATGTATGTACTGTATGTGTTTCTTTGTACTTTGTACTTTGGCATACAATTCAGTGAGGTTAACTATGACTGTGGATGGTGGTGGGCAGAGTTAGGGTTTAAAAAACCCTAACATCTCTTTTCCTTATTTTTTGCACATTAATATTAAACACCTCAATGTTCTGCCTTTTTGAGATAAATATGCACTTCCAAATCATGTTTGATTGTGTTTGTCCTCCTGGGAGTCACAATGCATTGCTGCCCTATCTTATGAAGCAGTACCAGCATTCCGCATGCACACTGCATGGAAAGCGTCCTTTGCTAATTATATAATTAATATCACTGAACTTTTTTTCTGAGTTCTATGATTAATATATTAATTATATTTCTAACCTAGTCACGCTGTGGACATCACCATGTTTAAGAGACTAACATGGCAATGCTCACATGCACCATGGGACCGTGCTCCCAACGTCTGCACATCCCAAGGTGCACTGTTGGAAATGTAGGCTCCATTCCTAAAACACGGTTGCGATTGCTGGCTGTAATACAGATGCAGTACTTCAGTGTTAAAACACGGTTTGTTTTATTTCAGGACCTGTGTGGATGAGCAAACACGGTAAGCACTAAAAAGGTTTTAAAACCATTCAACCACACCTTGCTCAGTGTGGACAGGGTGTTTTCCCTGTGCCCATAAACACACAGGAGAGAGAAGTGAGCTGTTTTACATTTTAGTATCAGAGAACATTGCCTAGTTAACCTGTCACCTGTCATAGTAAAACTATACTGGACATTACAGACATTATAAACAATATGTTAAGTGTCACTGTGGTTACATTAACTGAATAGGCAGTAGCATTTTTCTGAGCTGTACAGCATTTGTGTGACATGTTCCACAGTTTAAAAGTTATAACAATAGTTGAAAGTACACAAATCTGAATTTTGGATCTGCTTGAAACATTTGCTTCCAATTTATGTTGTGGAACTTTTTAGAACCATAGAAATGGGCCTCATTTTCAGAAGGTTGGTGCCACACTAAGTGGGAATAGCATGGCCAGAAAGAGCAGGAACCAAATGCAGAGGCCACTGGAGCATGACACTAACCCCAAAGCACAGACAAGTAGAAAATACTGCTGTGCCCATGCAAACTAGGGATGCCCCTTGCAAACAGGGCCCAGAGGTTTTGAAAGCCCATGTATTTATTTTGAGCCACTCTGTGCTTACACTGTCAGTCAATGTCAAAGGCTTCCTGCATGCTTGGGAGGATTCAGTTCGGTGTGTGGCATCCTCTCTGCACATACTGTATATCTTAGTCCATGAGTTCTGCAAGCTCAAACAGAACCTATACAGGTAAAAAAACTATTAGATACCACAACAGGAGCTAATCAGAATATTTAGTATACATACTAATTAGTAAAATGTTAATGCTGTTTGATGACACACAAAATCCTACAGAAGCAGTTAAATACACTAACAGAGATTCAGGAGGAAATTATACTGAAACTCAAAACTAATTCAAAACAACAGTGTAGGCAGGTAACCCACACTGACTTGAGGTACGAGAGTGTAAGTACAGAGTGGCTCAGAATAAATACAGGCACAATAAATGGTGACAGGCTATGAAAATTATAACAGCAAAGGTTTTCAAACATTAAAAAAAATGTTTTTGTGTCTTATTACAACAAAACAATAATGCCAAAAGCAATACATTATGAAGGAATGCAGTGAATATAGCGAATTGAAGGTATTATTTGAACATCTAAATTAATTCATAAGAATGAATCTCTATTTGTTAAAATAATACATTACTAGAGTGGTGACATAGATCTTTATTTCTTTATATTTTTAAACAGAATTAAATCCTATTGAAAAAGCCCCAGTTGAGGGTGAAACATTGGGGTTTCTGAATAAATTAATGGATGGAAGCAACATAGAATTGCTGTGAGATTCTTTTTTTGAAGAAGTTCGACGTATGGCCCCTCCTTTTTCAAGTTTTTGTGTCCCCTGAAGCCCTACTTTGTCGACCACTCCTGTTTCAGACTTAAACTCCCAGAGTTTTTTGTTTGTTTTGTATGTGCAAACTTCTATTCTTTTCCCTGTTTTCAAGTTCATGAAGACTAATTGAAATAGGTATCTGGTCAAAAAATCATGTGAAATATAGTGTGGTGAAAAGCACGTGTAAATGTAAGTGTGAGCATTAATAATGAGTTGTGCTTAATAGCGGTGGCTTTCATACAAGCAGTGTAACTTACTGATTGTGCAATGGTTCACTGTGATGGCTGCGTGGCTTAGAGGTTAGCATGACAGGCTTGGAATGATGTTGGTACATCCACCTGACCCGAGTTTGAATCTTTCTCCCACCTCTTACTTTTGGTCCATTGGTAACATTGGTAAGGATATATATACATATATATATATATATATATATATATATATATATATATATATATATGTGTGTGTGTGTGTGTGTGTGTGTGTATATTATATATATAGATATATATTATGGTAGTACGGTAGTGCTACCATAGTTAGGGTTGAGGAGCCCTTTTAAGGTTAAAGGGTCAAACTTTGCATCTTAATAACTTTGACACCGTTCAACGGCTTTGCCTGAAATTTGGAATACATGATCAAGAACCATACACCTTGGGATGTGCCAACTTTTGTACTGGTTGGATATACAGCTGCTGAGTTATTAAGCATGATCTGCGCACGCATTTACACTTTCTGGTGAATTCTTTGCTCACACCTACAGGTCACATGGTTTGTGTGACTGGTCCAAACGCTTCAAAGAACATGCGGCCAGGATCTCCGATGTGCCTTTCGAAGATTTCATGAAAAAATATTAAACGGTTCAAAAGTTATTCAAAAAATAAATTCCCATTATAAGTCAATGGGAAAAGTTAACAAAAGTTTTGAAAGTGTCGCAAATGCAGTTTTTACTTTCGCAAATGGCCCTTTTACTTATGCAAATCCACCATTTTGTTTTCAGCTGGTGATCAAAGAAATGCTTGGCATTTAAATGTGGGACCCTCTAGCAACACAATTCTTTTTGTGTTTACCAAGTCAGACCCTGAGGATGCTAGGCATGTCTTTATTTTGAGGTTAAACACCTTAGAAATATGTTTTTCAAATTTCTGGAAAAAGTAGTGTCACAAATTTTTGCAAAAGCTTTCACAAATCATGACACTACTTTTCCAGGTTATGGCAAAATGCCAGCAATTCTTTGCCACCTTGCTGCAAAAGAACGGTTTGGTCTTTTGGGCTGAAATTTGGAGAGAATGCAGCCAACATCTCACAGATGTGCCTTGCAGTGATTTGTTGAAAACATACTACTGGGGCGGCAAAGTTACGGCACTCCAAAGTTGACACTTTTTCCCATAGGATAACATTACGGCATCCGCCGCATTACAGGAATCCTTTGCCGCCTTGCTGCAAAATAATGGTTTGGTCTTTTGGGCTGCAATTTGGAGGGAAGAAAGCCAACATCCCACTGATGTGCCTTTTGGTGGTTTGGTGAAAAAATATTACAAGCCGGCACAGTGACAGCACTCCGAAGTTGACGCTTTTTCCCGTTGGATAACATTACGGCATCCATCGTGCCTTTTGGGGCCCGTATCTCAGAAACGGTACGAGATATGGACTTTTCGTTGCAAAAACATTTAGCCCCCCATATGGGGGCTAAGTGCAAAACTAGCCAGGAAAATCATAATTCATATGAAATTTAAATTTTTTTTTCTATGTCGTATGGTTCCTGAGATATAAGCAATTTAATATCTCTGAGTAGCTCCTCAACAAAACTAACTGACAAAACTCTCTGAGTGGCTCCTCACCCAAACTTATCACCAACCATGTCCCATAGCTCCCTGTATTATTTTACCTCTAGCAGTCTCTGCTCAAGACTATTTGTCTGCATTACCAATGTATGCTTTATCTCTCAATCTGTACCCAAATAACTGTAATAGCTTGTGAATACCAAACCTGTAACACTCATATTGTAACAAAGAAATAACTGCTTATATCTACCAAAACTGTAACCGCAATGATGTAAAAAGCTGTAACTGCAATGATGTAACTAAATGTTGTACTGTATTTGTCCTCTTTGTGACGAGGTACCTTTGGAAATGAGCCTCTGGCTCAAAGATTGTAAACCGATGTACAAATAAATAAATAAAATAAATATTCCAAGTCCTCATTTTCTGCTCCAATGCTCAGTGTTACGTATACATTCTTTGTTTTCACTGTGTTTTTCAATGCATTTTTGGGGGAAAAGAAGGGTGTGCCCTTTCGTTACTGTGCCAGTTAGCATTTCCAGTTGCGTTTCCATTACTGTTTGCGGCACCGTTACCGTCTACGACACCGTGTGCGTTACCGTTTGCGTTTTTGCATGCGCTTGTGTTTGTGTTTGCATTTCTGTATCATTTGGCATTATTGTTGCTGTTACCATTACCTGTTTCATTTGCAGTGGCGGTACCGTGCACATGCATTACAGTTTGCGTTTACGTGTGTGCTTGCATTCGTGTTTCTATTTCTGTTCCCTTTTGCATTCTTTTTGCTGTGACACTTAACATTTCCATTTAAAATACCGCTGCCATCACTGTTTGCATTACCAGTTGCATTTTTGTATGCACTTCAATGTCCGTTTGCGTCACTGTTCACTTTGGTGTCACTTTGCTCTTGCGTTTCTATTAATGTGTTTTACCATTTACGTTTCGTTTACCATGTGTGCCGCTGTTGGCACCTCTGTTTGTGTTACTGTTCCTGTTACTATGTCACAAGACATCACGTGGCGGGAGCATGAGGCCCAAAGGGCCCCATGCTCCTGCTGCTGCATTACTTTCACTATTTGTCATCATCATTCTCAAAAAGAAGGGAAATTAGGGGCAACAAACTCAGTTTAATGCATCAGTTAGGGTTGCTGCACAGTGACAAAAGCGAGGAAATTCGGTGTTAGGGTTGAAAACCCTAATTCCGCATTCACCCCCCACCCCCCCAGCACCACACACACACATATACACACACACGCAAGTAGGTGGGAGGACTAAGGCAACACGACCAATCACAGACAACCAGCAGCAGCTGACAGAAATAAAATACAACTGTCTAAATGTATTACAAGACATCCCCACCACCCCAGACCAAGTACTGCATGCTCACTGGAGATCCACAGCCAAACTGGGGCCATGCACACCAATGGTAGATATTCCTGATTGCAGGTGCACACAAGTTACCACACTTAGGACTTGCATGGCCTTAGCTAGCAATGCCCATGCCCCGGCACACCACGTACTGCACCCAGAGTGGAGAGCTACAGCAACAGTAATGCCATGGACATCTATGGTATATCTTCCTCACTGAAGGTACACACAAGTTAACACAGTTAGGAATTGGAGGACCTCCGCCACCAATGCCCCACCCCCCAGACCAGGTACTGCATACTGACTGGAGAGTCACAGCAACACTAAGGCCATGCATATCTATAGTATATCTCCTTGACTGCAGGTACACACAAGTTAGCACACTTAGGAATTGGATGACCTCCGCCAGGCAATGCCCCACCCCTCCCAGATCAGGTACTGCATACTGACTGGAGAGCCACAGCAAAAATAAGCCAATGGGCATCAAAAGTGCACCTCCCTCATTGCAGCTGTACAGAAGTTAGCACACTTAGGAGTTGCACAGTCACAGGCAGGCACTGCACCCCGGAGAGCGCTTACTGCATCCTGAGTGGACAGCCACAGGAAAACAAAGGCCAGTGACATCAATAGTACACCTCCCTGACTACAGGTACACTCCAGTTAGCACAGTTATGAGTTGCATGGCCTCAGCCAGGCAATGTCCCCACAAACCCCGAGACCAGGTACTGCATCCTGAGTGGAGACCCACAGCAAACCTGAGGGTATGAACATCAAAGGTGCACCTCGCTGATTGCAAGGACACTCAAATTAGCACAGTTAGGATTTGCATGGCCTCAGACAGGTGATGCCCCCCGACCAGGTACTGCATCCTGAGTGGACAGCCACACATGGCCGTGCGTATATCAGAGCATGACTGCATGCCTGCTGCTGGTTGTCTGTGATTGGTCATGTTGTCTTGGTCCTCCCCCCTACTTGCATATGTGTGTGTGTGTGTCTGTGTGTGTGTGGTGCTGGGGGTGGGGGTGAATGCACGGTTAGGGTTTTCAACCCTAACACCGAATTTCCTCACTTTTGTTGCTGTGGAACAACCCTAACTGATGCATGAAACTGAGTTTTTTGCCTCTAATATATTTAATTATATATATATATATATACACACACACACACACACACAATAGGGGTGAGTGATAAATGAGTGAGATAAAACAGTGTATCATCCACTGCAGTGTGTGATATTTTTACCCTCTGCTCTACTCTGATGATATCAGCCATTTACATACACAGGTCACAAAAGGTCACTAATATCATCACTCTAGGTAGCTTTCCCCCCACTCTAACTTCTAGCTCATTACTGTGATACTCTCAGCTTGACTGCAGCCAGAATTCTAAAGAGCACAACTTCACAAAACAGTCTGTTCCTCACTGCTGCCTGCTACTAACTCAATTACCACTGAAACACACTGTCACTTGTTCCTCAAACTCTGACTCTCAGCCCATTACAATTATTGTGATACTCTCAGCTTGACTGCAGCTAGAATCCTAAAGAGCACAGTTTCACAGAACACTCTGCACTCTGCCTGAAGCTAACTCAATTACCACTAAAAACAGTATTAGCTGTTCTGACACTCTGCCTCTCAGCCCATTACAATTACTGTGATTCTCTTGGCTTCACTGCAGCCAGACTTCTAAAGAATACAGCTTCACAAAAGTATGTTTCTCACTCCTACCTAAAACTAACTCATTTAGCATTGCAAAACACACTCATGTGTCTCGAAGAGTTTGTAACACTGCCAGCCCATTCAGAAAAGTTCACACACAGAATGAGCAAACACATAAACAGGAACAGAACACAAGACAGCATAACAAAACTTCTGAAACTCTTGGCCCTATTGTATATATCGAATACATGATGTGCAGATTGTGTGCTATGGCAAATATTGTCACTCCTGCATCGTTAGCTCTGGATATCTCACTCTGCAGGAGTGACTTTATTTGCCATTCCA
Source organism: Neoceratodus forsteri (assembly GCA_016271365.2). NCBI lineage: Eukaryota > Metazoa > Chordata > Ceratodontiformes > Ceratodontidae > Neoceratodus > Neoceratodus forsteri. The sequence goes on from CM057452.1 coordinate 1,881,052,888, forward strand.
CACTCATGCCCATCATGTATCCCATATATATATACATATATATCTGATAGGAGGTGCAGGGGAGAATCCCCCCCCCATATAAAATTGTCGAATAGACATGCCATTTTTGTAGGGTGTTTGTTTATGTTGCCCACCCTCCCACCCACATTTTTCCCCTACCCAAGTTGCGTGCGCCAAGGAGTGTGTTTATTTATTTTGCATATCGCTCCCCCAACATTCACCCACCCAGAGTCACAGCACTGTGTGTGCCCCTCACTGTTTTTTCTCAGAGCTGTTTTGTGCCCCACAGTTTTTACTGCATAGTTTTTACTATGCTATTATGTTGTTGCTCTTTCTACCTAGATCCATGAAAATAGCACTCTTGTCTCAAAGAAATGGGTTACTATTAATGCAAATGGGACCTTCTGCTTTTGGGAAATCAGCTTATGAAAAATGTGTGCAAAAATTAACTGTATGCTTGAAAACAGAATCTTATAGCTTCAGTACCCTTTACTGTGCCATGCTTTCAAGATAATGCAAGATCCCCCATCAGAGAATCTTGCCAGTGTACTTCAACCCAAGAGGACAGGTAGATTGCTCCAGACCTCTAGTAGGAGCCTACTGGAAGTGCCCAGGACAAAGACAGCTACTAGCAGTAAATCCTTTGCCCAGTCTGAACCTGTGCTCTGGAACAAGCTCCCCACTGCCCTGCAGTCCTCCGGCTCCCTGGGTTTCTTCTGAATAGGACTCCGAGACCACCTGTTGAACAATAGAAGTGCACCTATACCTGAATAGTGGTCAGAACATGCACGAACAAGGCATGTCCAACTGTGCCTACAAAATGCACTGAACAACATGCTGGGGCTAAACAGAGCTGAGGGATATTAATCCTATATATCTGTTATTGTTGTACATTATCTGCCCTGTACTAAACTACCCACTGCTAGATGTCTAGCCAGTATGTACCTATGTCTTGAATGTCTGAAGCTGTCTACCAATGAATGTATGTATGATTTTCAGTACTATCATCACTGTCAAGTGATTGTACCTTTAACTAACTCTGGGTCACCCCTGAAAAAGGAATTTTTTGGTTTCAGTGGGCTTACCCAGTTAAAAAAATTGAAATAAATAAATAAACAAATAAATATTTTCTTCATATTTTAACATTTAGTGGTTAAAACACAAAGTGAATAATCATGCTTTCGCCAAATCCAAACTAACCTTAAGGTTTCATGTTTCAACTCATGGCCATTTTTGTGGCATTGGTGAGCAAAAGATAAGTCATAAAAACATTTTTTGGTTTTTCAACATTTTCAACCATCTACAGCTTTTAAACTGCAACATGACTATCACCAAATTTCAGGGTCCAGAGGTGCTGGGTTCAACAACAGACACTCCAATTTTTAGGATATTCCTTCAGAGGATGGCTGTGATATTAAGGTCCAAACATCAGGGTGTGATGTAATTATTATGATGATGATTTCATTTTTATACAGGAAACAAGCTTTAGGGACAAAGCCCTGTTTACAAAGAATGCCCTGTACATATTACATAAGACATACAACAGTGATACATGAATACATAGTCAACAACGCACAAGTACCAGAAATCATAAATACAATATATCAAAAAACTGTGATTAAAATCCATTATTTTTCATACAACATTTACTACCAACTTGAGTGCAATTACTGTTAAGGTGAATCATAGTAATTGCATCCAGATGGTGAATATTTCTCATCACAATCTGGAACTTTAGGACTGTCTTTTCCAGTCTAATATGGTTGGGTATAGCATTCTATGTATGGGCTACAGCAGCTGGCGATGCTATGTTACCAAATCTGTTGTTAATTTTTAGCCATTCCTTTCCTAACAAGGTTTCTCTCAGGCAATATTTATTTTCTTGGATACTAAAATTTAACAGATATTTCAAGGAATGATTGTTTTTGGGTTTCATAAGATTATAACACCAGGTAGACCATTGTATAGTCCTTCTTAACTGGACCTATCCACTTTAATTTATCATAGAGTTTGCAATGGTGTTCTCCAAATCTACTGGAGCTAGTAAATCTCACTAGCCTATAATATGTTTGATCAATTTTCCTAAGTGCATTTTTTTAGGTATTTCTATACACCATTACCCCATAATTTAATACAGGGGCCCAGATATTCAAAAGGGTTGCGCAGGGTGCAACAGTGTTGCACTATGCACAACCACTGATGCGCTTGACATGATATTCAAAAGGGAAAGTGCACGCACAAATCGATCCGATCTGGAAGCGCATCAGTAATGTTGCAGGCACAGATGAGGGGTGTGCCCATGCATAACCTGCACAGCCGATATTCAGCCGGGATGTGCAGAGTCGCTCCATGTGCAACCTACCTGCGCCCGCACAAAGATTAACCACCAAAAGGAACAAATGATGGCCACCCACAGGTGAGCTGCCACATTGCAGGTCGCCTGCGGCAGCTGCCACCTGTGGGTGGCCCGAGTTCCTGCCCGCACCTGGCGGCGCCCCCATGCCCCATCATGGGCATCCATGTAAAGACACCCCTGTCCAATATCCCTGGTGGTCCAGTGGAACCCTATGTGCCCGATCATGGGCATCGGTATAAACCCCCCCATCCAATATCCCTGGTGGTCCAGTGGACTGCACTCTGCCCAATCACAGCCATCTTTAAAACATAGAACAGTCCTATTACCCTGGTGGTCTAGTGTGCCCCCCCTCCACTCGCCCACTGGGCCCCACCGCCCGCTCCCCCCGTCAGCGGCGGGTGGCAGCACCACCACCTGCAACCCGCCGCCCACGGGCTGACATTTCGGTGGGGCTGCATGCCCATTGGTTCTGGCGTGAGCCAATGGGCATGCAATCCATACCGTACAACACAGTCCAGATATGTGAATGAATTCATTCCGTCTCACCTGTTAGACTGTCATCAGGGAGTGCAGCAACAGTAGCAATAACCCTATCTAAAATAAACACATTTAAAGATGTAGTACACCATAAATAAGTTGAAAAGGTTTTAAAGTGACAGCAACACCCATATAAGAACAATAAAATCTGTCTACCATAACACCATTAATAAAATGCAGAACACTGAAAACTCTGAATTTTAAAACTCTGAACACTTCACTTCACTCCACCACTATAAAGGAAGATTTTAAATTTTTGCCAAATTGTAAAAAAGGGGGTTGGCCTTATAAATCAACCATTACTATATAATTTATCTTAATTGCATATATACAAATTTAGCATTGGAGACCCTAAAATATTAAATTTTGGTATAAAACTTAATTCGAAATAAGGTGGGGTGCTGGAGAAAGGCCATAATAGTATGTAATGTACAATTTAATGAGTATCTCAAAAATACAAGCACTGTAAAACACAACATCCCACACAAAACGCAACATAGTTACTAGGTCAAATAGGAAAAGGAGTGGGAGGGAGAGCGAGAAGGGATAACACTGGAGTGAAATAATATAAATGTGAATAAAAAAGAAAAATCTAACCACATAAGTGGTAGTGATGAAATAACACAAACTAAACTAACAACCCTGGCTGACATAATGCTACCAAATTCATTCTGTAAGATACTGTAACATTCATTGGCATTATGTACACTAAATAAGCCTAAAAATGATTGAAAAAGATCCCAAATGTCACAATTAACTACTGTATAAAAAAGAAGAAGCAAAGCAATATATTACTGCAAAAACTATTGTATATTAGTTACAACAATGCATGCAACTCAGTACTGTCATTCAGACCAGGTTTCATTCGAGCACCCAGTCTGAAAATCCAGAAGGATTTATGTCAGAATATCTGCTTGTCAACATCCCCTTCCCCTGAACCAAGTCCAATGATTTCTACCCCTTCCTATGCACCCAGTGTCCCACTAGGACTACTCACTGCCTTGTCACATTGCCATGCCATCTTGAGGTCTTCAGATATGATGACCCCAAGGTTTCTTCCCTATCTAGAGACTGTTAGTTCCCCAACCCATCCTATTCACAGTGCCTGGTTTCCTATGTCCAAGGTACACGGTTTTGCATTGAACCCCAAATGCCTTGCTCTTGAACATTTCTTAAGTTTCCTAAGATCCCTGTGTATTCTCTCTACCCCTCCTGAGTGTCCACACTACTGCAGATTTTAGTGTCAACTGCAATACTGAAGAGGACATGCCCACGTACGAAGCCCTGTGTGCCCACTGGTCACTCTCCAAGTATTAGAGTGAGTGCCATTAACTGCCATCCTCTGTCTCCTATCCATTAACCATTTTCTAACCCAGTTCACCACTTTGGATCCTATCCATAGGCTGTTCAATTCCTTAATCAGTCACCTAAGCAGCGCAGTGTTGAAGGCCTTGCTAAAGTCCAGATAGGCCATGTCCATTGACCTCCCCGATCTATTATCCCTGGTCACCAAGCCAAAGAAGCTCTTCCACCTGTGAATCCTTGCTGACTGTGGCCTTGCTGCCCCTTGGATTCAAGATAATCTGCCAATCCTTCTTTCAGTAGGGTTTCCATTAATTTCCCCACCACTGAAGTAAGACTGACCAGAATACAGTTGCTAGCCATGTAGGCCCCTTTCCACTCCTACGGAACTACATCTGTTTTCAAAGAGCAGTTGAACAGGGCCATCTGTGGGGCAGCTTACACCTTCTTGAGTTCTTTTAGTACCCTGAGTGTATCTCATCTGGTACCATAGCCTTGTCAACCTTCATGGCTGAAAATGCATTCAGGATAGAAAGATAGAAATATAGAATTTTTTGGCAGATAAGGACAACTTGATTAACCCAGTCTGCCAAGTTTGTTACTGCCTGTTTTGTCACTGCAGACCCTGCCTGACCTCTGACTACTTCCCCTCCCTACTTTCCTTCTAAGATTCCTTAGTGTCTATCCCATGCACATTTGAAGCCCTCCACTGTTTTCACTCCCACCACCTCCACTGCAAGACTGCTCCACCAGTCTTTCAGTGAAGAAGTACTTTCACACATGCTTCCTAAATCTCCCCCCTTCAGGCTTTATTGCATGCCATCTAGTCCTGGTGCTCTTTCTCTTCTAAAAAATACTTTCCTCCTCCAGATTGTTCACCTCCATAAGGTCTCTGTCATTTCCTCTCTCTCCCTTCTCTCTTTCAGGGTGCACATCTTGAGATCTCTTAGTCTCTCCTCATAGGGATTATGTTGCAGACCTGCATCATTTTAGTTGCTCTCCTCTGTACAGCCTCTACCCTGTCTATGTCCTTCTTGAGATGTGGTCTGGAGAATTGGACACAGTACTCCAGGAGGGGTCTCACCAATGATCAATAAAATGGTAACACCACCTCTCTCCTTCTACTGGTGATTCCCCTTCCTGTGCACCTCAGCATCTTGCTGGCCCAGTATACTGCCTTGCTGCACTGTCCTGCCACCTTGAAATAATCAGATATAAAAAATCCAAGGTCTCTTTCCTGCTTTGTGAACATCAATACCTCTCTCTCCATTTCATACACTGCCCTGGGTTTCTGTGCCCTAGGTACATGATTTTGCACTTTTTTGCATGGAATCCTAGCTGCCATACCCTTGACCATTCCTCAAATTGTCTCAGATCCCTACTTATTCTCTCCACCCATCTCCAGAGTATCTATCCTATTGCAGATCTTGGTGTCATCTGTAAGGAGGCACACCTTCCCTTCCAGCTGTTCTGTAGTGTCACTTATGAAGACATTGAAGAGGATTGATCCCAGCACTAAGCCCTGAGGTACCCTGCTGGTCACTCTCCCCTCATTAGAGTGAGCGCTGTTTACCACCACTCTCTGTCACTTATCCATTAACCAGTTCCACACCCAGTTTACCATCTTGGGTCCCACCCCCAAACTGACCAGTTTCCTTATAAAGACAACAAACCACAGATTATGTGCTTATGGTGCAGGGGTGGTGCTCTATTAATGGGTTTGACTTACCTAAAAAACATAAATAGAACAAAAAGGTTTGCTGTTTGTGACTGCAAGGACCATTAGACATAAAAGCACATTGCATTTAAAAGAGCAAATAGTAATTTGAAAAGTTAGAGGCCAGTTTATTCAATTGCTTTTGCTTCTCATTTGTACACATTCCACATGGCTTCATGAAGTGCTGAATAAGTTTTTTGTGCAATACAGTTCATGTGTGTTTCCAACAAAGTGCAGATGAAGTGCAAAAAACCAATAGTAACAATAACTACTTTGCCTCGATGGACTCAAGATACTCCACTAGTCTTTCTTTGAATAGTGTTTCCATTAGGGAGGCAGTATAGCGCAGTGGTTTAAGGCTCTGATCTGTAAATCTGGTGATATCCAGCAGACCAGACTTGGGTTTGAATCCCATAGCTTCCACTTGCATACTGTGTGACCTTGAGCAAGTCACTTAACTTCCCTGTGCTCCCAGGTCGCTCCTGTAAAAAAGGCTTTTAGCTTAGTGTGCTACTCCTGGTTAAACAACTAAATAAAATAAATACATTTCCCTAAACTGACACTTCAGACTGATCAGCCTATAGTTTACCAGCCTCCTCCCTGCTGTTACTTTTATGATGCAGGACTACATCTGCCCTCCTCCAATCCTCTGGAACCCCTCCTGTTTCCAGTGAGTTATTGAATAGGGCTGTCAGAGGTGCAGCCAGTACCTGCCTGAGCTCCATCAGCACACTTGGATGCAGCCCTTCTGGCCCCATAGCCATACCTCTGAAATGTCCCAAATTTTGGAGGAAATCCAAAATTCAGCCCTCCTCTCCTGAATGCCCCAACTTAAAAAAAAATAATGGTCTGCTTAAGCCTTTCCTGCCACATGCTCTAGCCTGTAATTACCAACCCTACTCAGGTTCATCTCCACAGTTTGAAAGGAGACCCAGACCCAAGCCATCCTCACATCTGACTGATAGATACTTACATAGCATCAGTGTAATTTAAGAGCCTGACTCCTGAGCTACCAACAACCCAAACAATCTGCCCGATGCTAGGGGTATAGTACCTCGACGAACAGAACAAAAGTGAACTGATAGCAGTTGAGCGGCAAGGAAATTGATGATTCAGCAGCTCACAACAGCAGCTTCATGGAGTCGGAGCTGACAAATTCACAAAAAGAGTTTAGTTTAGTTACAACTTTTAAGTTGTATAGTAATTCACGGGTCTATGTCATAATGGTGATCACAGAATAGTGATCGCCGTTTCGGTTAATGTACATCGCTGAAAATAAATAACAGCGATATACACTCGCAGCAAATACAAAACCAGTAACAATTGTCTATGTTATGCAGGAGGATGGCTGCCACATGGGGGCTTCACCCCCTGGATCCTCCTACTTAAAGATTCTCAACCCCAGGGGGGTGTAAAACTTATATAAAAAAAATGGATCCAATGCAAAAAGCAATTGCTTTCCAGAACTGAACCTGGCACCCTCCCAACCCCAGCCTGCAACCCTACCCACCACACAGCTAGCCTGGCAGCTAACTGCCACACTACACCCCACATACCTGCCTTCCCCTTCCACCCATTGCACGGCATGGTCCCTCCCCTCCCCATGCATATATACATAGCGCATCCTGTCGCAGTATTCGCCTATCCCCGTATACCATCACTACCCTGCCAGGTAACCCAGAACACAGGTTCCGCGATTGAGTTGCCCTTTATATAGTAGCTCAATCATGGTCACTGTGTTCACATGTAGAAAGTATGCAAGATACAGAAGACAGCCCCAGAGAGTCCTGCTGAACTGGAGAGAAGACCTCCTTTTTCACAGTGGCCACAGAAATAACTGAAGTAAGCTATGAGCATCTTCATGATGTGATCTGATACAATTCTGAGCAAAAGGTTTAATTTTTTTATTACTATTTGTAACTAGCTACTGGCCTTATGGTATGGCTAAGCAGCCTCAGAGATTCAGTATATATTGTTCACCTGCATATATAGAAATGGGTCTGATATGTTTTACCAACATAAGCTTGCCCATCGTTTGTTTTTTTTCCCGCTTGCTATTTCCTGAATTGCAGTATCCCGCTCCATTCACTGACTGACATTTGATCGCCCGACCGTAGTTAGTTAGGTAAACACAGATGATAGAGCTCCTGCCACATTTCTACCACCAGAGTGTGTGCTGGAGTTATTTTGGTAAACAGGCTCATATTTATGCAGATGGCACATTTTAATTTCAGACTTGCATAAAGGCTAATATAGCAATCATTGCACTCTCACTATTTTGCACTCTAATCAAAATTTAGCAAATGCAAAAAATAAACAGAGATTATCACTGTATCTGACACAGCTGATAGTGCTCCTGACATCACAAAAGTGACTGTGTGATCACCTTGTAATTACAGGCAACAATTAATAGACTGTAGTGCTGCAGGCTCTGTTTTGCTCTTTGCAGTCTTCAGAAATGAGCAAAATGAGCAGTGGGGTTCAAGTGGTTCCCCAGGTATGTTCCGTCATGCCATCCAAAAGAGGACATGACAAGCTATCAATGGCTGGATATCTATATGTTAAAGAAAGGTCTAGGGGAGACATATCCTACTGGTGTTGCCAGCTAAGAAAAGCTGGCGGGGGTCATGGTCAAGCATTGACAGTACTTGTTGGGGGTCAGCACCACCTCAGAAGTACTGCAGCTCACAATCACTCCCCAGATGCTACAGACAGCTATATAGCTCTTGCAGTAGCTTAACTGAAGTCCAGAGTGGTGAGCACCAATGTTACTCCTGCTCAATTAATCCAAACTGAGCTATCTGAAGTGACAGCAGAGGTCAGGCACAATATGCCTAGCCACCAGTGCCTGCAGCTGGTAGTGAAAAGGGCAAGATGGGAAAACATGCCTGTAGAACCACGAATGCTGCATGATATTGAGATTACACCTGAACTGTGAGTTGTGACTGGTCAGCAATTCCTGCTACGAGATTCTGTATGAGGCACTGATGAAGTTTTGCTGTTTAGAACAAAAAAAACTAAAAAAACTAAGTGCTGCAGAATACTGCCTCATGGATGGAACATTTTGTACAGTTCCATCTCTATTTAGGCAACTATACTCCATCCATGCTCCAGTCGGTACGGTTGATACCTGCAGAATTGTACCATTAGCATATGCATCAATGTCCTCAAAATCACAGGAGTGCCACTTGCAGCTGTTCAAGGACCTACAGGATGCAGCTGATGATTTTGATAGCAGCTTGTTGCCAAAGTATATCTTGACAGATTTCGAGCAGGCTGCTATGAATGTATCCAAGTAAGAATTTCCAGATGCAATAAATAAAGGCTGCTTGTTCCACCTAAGCCAAATAGTGTGTCGAAAAATCCAAAGTTGTGGCAACGACCCTGAATTTAGCCTGATGAGTGGCAATGACCTGAATTTAGCCTGATGATGCGGTAACTTGTTGCCCTCTCATTCCTGCCATGACTGGACATACCAACTGTGTATACAGAAATAAAAGCAGACATGTCTGCTAATAGTATGGCTGTTCTGGAGTGGTTCGAAGAAACCTATATTTTCGGCAGAGTGTGCAGACAAATGTGTAACAACACTGTAATCAGAGTGAGCCCACTGTACTCCCCACAGTTCTGGTCAGTTCATGATCAAACAGTCAATGCAATGCCAAGAACGCAAAATAATGTTGAAGCTTGACATCGCCGTCTTGGAACATTCATCGTCAGCTCGCACATTGGCATTACTAGATTTGTTACCGAATTAAGAAACAAGCAAATGGTAACAGATTCTACCTTGGGAAAATCAATTGTGGTTTGCCAAAATCACCATTGAAAAAAAATATGCTAAACATGAGGAGAAGCTATGCAATGTTGTGGCAGACAGGCATCAGCGATCTGGCAAGGACTTTGTGAGGGGGATCGCACATAATGTGGTGATTTGAAATAGTATTGAAAACTTTGCTTAGATGTTGCTTAAATGTTGATTTTAGTTCCCTTGCACAAGATTGCACAGCCTAATCCAAACAGTTTTGCACCTTTGCATCTTTGCACTTCCTCATTGGAACATGAATAAGAAAACTTGAATGAACTCCTAAACATGGATTAATTATGCAGGACACACCTTGAAACCATGACAACAATGGCCCATGAACACCTGAACATGGATTAATTATGCAGCACACAACTTGAAACTATGACAACAATGGCCCATGAACCCCTGAACATGGATTAATTATGAAGCTCACAACTTGAAACCATGACAGCAATGGCCCATGAACCCCTGAACATGAATTAATTATGCCTGTCTTTTCCAAGAACAAGTGTTACATTTTGTTTAAATTTTCATCCTCTGCTCTTCCACCGTAGTTCAGTGTTGTAAGCAAGTGAAATCCCCTGCTCTACTGCTGTAGCTGAGTGTTGTAAGCAAGTCAAATCCTCTGCTCTACTGCTGTAGTTGAGTGTTGTAAGCAAGTCAAATCCTCTGCTCTACTGCTGTAGTTCAGTGTTGTAAGCAAGTGAAATCCTCTGCTCTGCTGCTGTAGTTCAGTGTTGTAAGCAAGTGAAATCAGACGGGGATGGAGAGAGGATCTCTGATCTTGAAGTGGGTAGCCAGATGGAAAAAAGCAACCACCAAACTGTGTGGTTCACGATAAACTTGGCTGTAGGAAAGGCTGGGGGGATGCTGGGATGCATAGGGAGAGGCATCACCAGTAGAAAACAGGAAGTTGTTGGCCCTCTGTACAGACAGTTGGTAAGACCACATCTGGAGTACTGTGTACAGTTCTGGAGACCCCATCTCCGCAAAGACATAGACAGGGTGGAGGCTGTCCAGAGGAGGGCAACCAAAATGGTGCAGGGTCTGCACCAGAAGACATATGAAGAAAGACTAAAGGAGCTTAAGATGTATAGTCTCAAGGAAAGGAGGGAGAGGGGGGACATGATAGAAATTTTCAAATACCTCAAGGGAATCAACAAAGTCCAAGAGGGTAGCATCTTTCAGAAAAAGAGATATGCAAGAACAAGGGGGCACAATTTGAAGATAGAGGGCGGATGGCTCAGAGGTAATGTGAGGAAGTATTTCTTCACAGAGAGGGTTGTAGATGCATGGCACAGCCTTCCTGAGGAGGACATAGAGTCAAAAGCAGTGGAGGAATTCAAGAATGCATGGGACAAACACAAGGCAGTTCTAGTGGGGGATAGGAGGATGTAGGCTGTTGGTTAACTAGGATCTGCAACTTATCCATTAGGTAGGGAAATGGGCAGACTAGGTGGGCCATGCGGTCCTTACCTGCCATCAAAATTCTATGTTTCTATGTTTAAATCCTCTGCTGTACTGCTGTAGTTCAGTGTTGTAAGCAAGTGAAATCCTCTGCTGCAGTTTAGTGAAATTTTTTGCAATGCGGTCTCTAACGGGATATTGTATGTTGGGGAAAAAAATTAACGGTGAACAGTACATGTCAGGCAAACATTGTTGGGGAAATTAATGTCGAGCAAACCCATTTCGGGAAAATGTATGGATCCCCATAGAAACATAGAAAGGTGATGGCAGAAGGAGACCAATGGTCAATCAAGAATGGCTCTGAGTTCCCAAGACCCTAGGAGATCCCGGGACCTAGTCCATACTTTTACCTGTTAATTTAATTTGAACATTCTCTTTATCCAAACCTTGTTTGAAGACTGACATGGTCTTAGCTCACATTACATCCACAGGCAGCCTGTTCCATGGTTTCACTATCCTTTCTAAGAAACAGTGTTTCCTAAGATCTCTTTTTAATTTCCCACCCCTCAGCTTCCATCCATGCCCACTTGTACTTGAGCTGGATGTCCTGGTGAATAGTTCAGAGTAGGGCACTGCATTAATTCCCCTTATGTACTTGAAGGTTTCTATCATATCCCCCTTTCCCTCCTTGTCTCCAGCGAGTATATGTTTAACACCTCAAGACACCCTTCATACAGTAGCCCTGGAGCCCCTTTATCACTTTGATTGCCCTTCTCTGTATGGTTTCTAGCCTGTTTCTGTCATTTGTAAGGTGTGGGGTCCAAACCTGGATGCAGTATTCCTGGTAGGGTATCACCAGGGATCTGTACAGTGGCAGTATAATCTCCTGATATCTACTGTCAAATACTCTCACTATACACCCCAACATTTTGTTGGCTCTACTATATGCTGCATTGCATTGGCAGGCTTGTTTTAGGGTGTCACATATGAGAACTCGTAGCCCCTTTTCTCTTGAGAGGCACTGAGCTTGACCCTGTTGAGCCAATAGGCTGTCCTCAGGTAAATCTTGCCTAGATGCATCACTTTACACTTCTTGGCATTGAACTTCAGCTGCCAGACACAAGACCATTTTTCCAACTTTTACAGATCCTTCTGTAGATACTAGCAGATCTGATTCATTTCTGAGCAAAAGGTTTGTTTTTATGTTATTGCAGCTAGATAGCTTCTGGCCTCTGATTATGCAGTCACACAACCTCAGCATCTTTCAGAAAAAGAGATGTGCAAGAAAAAGGGGACACAATTTGAAGATGGGGGGGACGGCTCAGGAGCAATGTGAGGAAGTATTTTTTTCACAGAGAGGGTGGTGGATGCATGGAACAGCCTTCCTGAGGAGGCCGTGGGGTCAAAAACAGTGAGGGAATTCAAGAATGCATGGGTCAGACATAAGGCAATTCTGGTGGGGGGTAGGAAGAATTAGGCTGTTGGTTAACTAGGATCTGCAGCTTATCCAATAGGTAAGGAAATGGGCAGACCAGGTGGGCCAAGCAGTCCTTATCTGCCATCAAAGTCTACGTTTATATGTTTCTACGTTATCATAAGCCATATCTGCCGTCAAAGTCTATGTTTCTATACAGTTCGTACTAAAAACAAAATTAGTCCCGTACTGTACAAATAAAGAGATATAGAGAATTACCTGGGGGAGTGGCTGGCACGGCGCTAACAACAAGGTACACACGGTACAGCACCATTAAACAAAATAATCTATCAAATAATATTTTACACTAAGTACTGTAACTGATATAATAACTAGATATCTATTTACTGTTTGCAGCTTTAGCCAGGAACTTTGTTTAAATGCATTTAACGCAATGGTGCGGTACTGTACAGCCACGCTGAATAAATATGGTGTCCCTGATTTTGATCATTTGTCTCTGATTTCTAGGGAAAGTGTCCTTGATTTTGATCCTAGCAGGTTGACAGTTATGCTCATAGCTTTGTCTGCTATCAGATTTGTATGTCTTCTCAGAACTCTTTCCTCTGTGAATAGACTTGTGTCCATCTCTGTCCCCAATGTTCCTGCTGTTTCTATGTCCTGGCCCGGACTACTTGAAAGAGCTTTTGGTACCTTACTGCCTTAGTCGATCACTCCAGTTGGTGGACAAGGGGTTGCTAGAGATTCTGAGGGTTTTTTTAAGATCTTCTGGGGCCCGTGCTTTTATGTACGCAGCCCCTGCCTGCTGGAATTCTCTACCCCGTCCGCTTCGGCTAGTGTGCATCCGTGGAGGAGTTTAAAAAAGCCTTAAAGACCTATTTATGGTCAAAGATATATGCTTGATAATGTTATTTTATTGCACTTCTATGAATTCAGTTGTTTTATTTATTGTTCTATGTGGAATTTTTTAAGGCGCCTTGGTTAAAAGAAAGGCGTGGTATAGATAAAGATTTACTATTATTATTATTATTATGTCTGCTCAGGATATCTGCTTTTTCCTGATCCTCTTCAGCACAATCTCCCCATGCCCATTTTAACCTCATAATCCCTTCCCTTGGCTTCCTCTTTTCACATGTATTTGAAAAGGTCCTAGTCCCCTTTAGCTACCCCTTTAGATATCCTTTCTTCCATTTGCATCTTTGCGCTCCTCACTGCTTTCCCTGCCTCCCTCTGTTTCTCCTGATATACCTCCCTATCCTCTTCTCTCTGTGTCTCCTTGTGCCTTCTGACAGTCTCCCCTTTAGCCTTTAACTTTGCACCCATTTTCCTTGAGAACCATAGTGCTCTCTGTTTTCCTCCTGTTTTTGTCCACTTCTTTTGTGCAGATTTTTGTTGCCTTCACCATACCACCCTTTAATCTGGTCCACTGTTTCTTGGCCCCACTTAGGCAATCCCCCTGCATTAGGTTGTCTCTGAGGCATTCACCCATTTTTTTTAAATCCGTCCTTCTGAAATCCAGGATTACCATCCTTGCGTGGTTTGTCTCTGCCACTGACCTTTTTCTAAACCATACTGTACAGTGATCACTGGTCCCCAGGTGGTATCCCACCTTGATGTCTGCAATACTGTCCCTGTTTGTGAGCATGGGGTCCAGTAGTGCCCCATCTTGAGTGGGCAGTCTGACTAATTCCGTGAGAAACACCCTCAGCATGGAGTCTAGGATGGCTCGGCTTCTAGTTGAGACTGTGGCTGGGATGCTCCAATCTACATCAGGCAGATTAAAGTCCCTGGCCACCAGCAGCACCTCCCCCTTTTAAGCCACTCTGTTGATGGCTTACCTCGGTACCTTATCCAATTCTTCCCTTTGTGACTGAAGTCTGTATATCATCCCAGTGGAAATAGTGACTGGCTCCTGTATCCAGGGTGACCCACAGCACCTCCATCCTATCCTGTACCCCTAGGCTCCCTTTCATTTCTGTCATCTGATACCCTCTCTCACATACAGCACAACCCCTCTGCCCTTACTTCCCTCCCTATCCTTCCTGAACTGAGAGTAGCCTGGATTGGCCATGTCCCAGTCATGGTTCTCTGTGCAACATGGCTCTGTAATGACCACAAAATCCACATCTGCCTCCACCATGAAGGCCTCCAGAGCTGGAATTTTATTTCAGGATTCCTTGTGTTGGCACACACATGGCTCTCCACATCTTGCTTCCAGTCTGCCTGTGACCTCCCCTTCCCCCCTTTCTGTGTTTGTTGTCACTTGAAGCTTCCTTCTCTTCCCCTGCCCCCTGACTACCCCCTTTGTGCTCTACCTTCTCAACACTTCCCTTTCCACCTCTTCTGTTCTTGTCCATCTTGCCCCTCTACTATGCTTCTGGGTCCTTTAACTTGTGCCCTAAGATAGTTTCCTCCCATCAAGTCCTCACTTCATGTTGCTTCAATCTATGGGGGAGAAGTTTATTCCCTTTTTATTGCTGCTTTCCCCTTCAGCAAGTTTAAACATTCATCAAAGTAACATCTAAACCTTTCACTGAGCACTGTGGTCCCCTTCCTAGATGGATGCAGGCCATCACCCCTGTATAGACCCGTATCATTCCAAGTCAGCCTCCAGTCCCCCCATAAAACAAAACCTCTCTTCCCTGCACAATTCTTTTAACCAAGTGTTAAAGCTCTTGGTGTGGAGTACCTTATCCTCCCCTCAGTCGTAGGCAGGTAGCACCGTAGTGAATGCCACCTTTCATGCTACTTGCCTTAGACCCCTCTCCAGTTCCCTAAACTCTCCCTGTACTACCCCAGCCCCATCCCTCACTAGATCATTTGTCCCCAGGTGAATAATGACACCAGCTCCCCACCTATCCTGACACCTTAGCAATCTTTGGGGTCCACTGTCCATCCCTCCGAGCTGAGGCAAGAGATGGGCACCTAACCTCCCACTATTTCCAGCTCCCAGATCTATTTCTGTGACAGATGAGTCCCCCACCTGAAGATAATTTCTCTCTCTGCTGGGATCTTCTACATCCCACCTTGGGGGCTCCTCTTTAAGGTGCCTTCTCATGGCAGTCTTTTTCCACCAGAATGGCAAAGGAATTCTATAGTGGCACAGGTAAAGAATGTGCCCCTGATCCACCACCGCCACCCTCCCAGAGCGCACCAAGGTCAAGCCATCCCTGTTCTGCCAAAGCAACCTCTTGGACAACAGCAGCAGAATCAGTGGCTCCTGGATGGGACAAGAGGGACTCTTGATCCTATCCTGCTTGGCACAGAGACCAGCAACCACGGTCCTCAACCCAGAGATATGCATACAGATGTGGCAGCACTTCAGCCTGAAGAAAATCTCCCAGAAAACTGCAGCTCCACAGCCACCATATTGCACCACTCCCATTTCTGTTAATATCAGTCACATCCTTCTGTTTTCTGAATTTAACTTCCCCTATTGTCGCTTCCCTTCACTTGTTCCTTTCCCAGCTATATCCTCTATTAGACCTTCTTTAATGTAATGAACAGAATATAAGGAACAAACATAAGCTACAGATTGGTATTCCACTGAACAACCTTTTTTGTATTATACACTGCGGGTGTCATTACCCGTTATTCATTGACCACTGGCACTCATGTTGTTATGCACCCAGAACTAGTTTTATAAGGACACTGACAGTTGGCACTTGAAAAAAAAACACTTGATATCCAGTCACAATGACATTATTTGATAACTACATGCAAATACTTTTAAAATGAAGCTGCAAATTAGTTTTACAGTATGAGAAAATCAAGCACCTCAAACTTTGTCTACACGATTCCCGCAGGCTCTTGCAAACATTTGGGTCCAAACTCAAATTGTTATTTTAACTGGTACCGAATGGTGCCTACCAGTTGAACTTACACACAAATGGACCACGTGGTTTCTGTGCTACTAAGTTCACTTGATCGCCAGTTAGGCAGTCACATGCAGCCTCATTATGGTGTTTGCTTGATATGCAGCTATAGATAGAAAACTCACGCTTACGACACATAAAGGGCTAGGAGGAACTTAAGCTACATGAGGCTCTGTGTACTAATAGCTTGTTCAGCTAGGACTTGGACTAAAAATGAATTTAGGAAACAAACATTTTCTTAAGACAAATAAGCACAGAAGAGTCTTGAAAGTTTTTTCTGCTGAGTCCAACCTGAAAGCAGCATTTTTTCCGCAGTGTTTTTGGTGTGTATTTGTGTGTGTGTGTGTGTGTGTGTGTGTGTGTGTATGATGTGTAAGCCCCTGAGGCCTTGGGCTACAGCATAGGAAGCAAGCCTGGGTGGTAGGCAGCAAAAGGGTGTGGAGCGACGTCATACAATTTCTGTTGTTAATTGCCACTTTTTCTTTGTATTAAAAACTAACAAATATATATCACATGTTGCCGGCCTGGTGGCATAGAGGGCTGAGGTGCTGGGCACCTTACCTCTTACCATGCTGGAGACCCGAGTTTGGGAGGGAGCTCGGGTCACTGGGGGTCAGCTGGGGGGAGGGCTGGGAAAGGATCATGTAGCCACAAGGCAGGCCTTCCACTCCTGGATCAGGATGGTGGGTCAACTTGGATCTTAGCTGCCACCAGGAGGAGGCCTTGTGGTAGCACTGACACATCAGTAAAAGACAACAGTCAGGAAAGGGAAAGCCATGGTTCCAGGATGCATGCTTGGCTCCACATGCATGTGTAGCCTGTGCTGCCATGGCTAAGGGAGAAAACAGAAGTGGTTGGCTCAGGCAATATGAAGTTCTGCCTGCCAGCATTCTGCCCTGGGCAGCCACCTGACTAGGAACCCCCAACACTGGATTTGTGTCACTGAAGGTGGGGGGACTGACCTATGCAGCCTGGCTCCACTATGTGGCAGAGGATCAATGGGGTCTTGGGGGCTCCCAGTCAAGAGTGAGGCAGAATGCCAGGTGGAGGAGTTGGGAACAGGACTGATGAGCCACATGAGCAGACGAGTAGAAAAATATATAGGGAAAAAATTAAATGTATTACATAAAAAAGTTATATATATTGTAAGAGACATTCAATGTTACACCTTCACTTTCACAAGACAAATTAGTTTTGCTATAACATTTACAGTGTGGATCAGGTTGAACACTGCAAGTCTACTAGGCAGAGGGTACAGCATGGATTGGGGCTGGGCAGTGGGCAGCAAATGAGTGTGGGCTGGCATACTGCCACCAGTGCCTATTACTAGTTGACACATTTTCTTTGCATTAAAAAATAACTTTTTTGCAACAGCATTTGTCATATTTGTATGCAAGTGTATATACAGATATATATTATATGGGGCATGGTCGCACCCCTATAGTTAGGGTTGGTACGGCACTTCAATGTTAAATTCAGAATTTTGCACCTTAATAACCTGGGCGTATTTCAATGAAATAGTCCAAAATGTGGCATTTGCAGTCATTCTGCCAGTGTCTCAAGATTTGGAAAGGTTTGTGACGGCATCTTGTATGGCTTTTAATATATAAAGTGTTAAAAAAACAGAAATTTTTTTTTTTTCCCAAGGTTAACATGGGATTTTTTGCCATCATCTACAGCTGACATGGAATTAAATTTTTCTCTGAAATTTTTAGGGATGATGGAGTCTGTACCAAGTGTGTGCCTTTTGATGGTTTGGTGAAAAAATATATTACTATATTTGAATTATAATAATTTTTGTGATAGCCACAGGACAGGCAGGTAAATGAAAACAGTTCAACCTGTAAATATACTGCTCCAACTGTAAATTGACTGGTCCTGCTCAGAGAAAATACTGTTCGTGCTGTCAGCCATCTTGTTTTTCTAACAATTTACAAAATAGTGTTTTACACAACTACTGCATGTTACAGACAGCACAACACGTGTATTTAGGTTTCACTGATATTCTTAGTTCGATGTTTGAATTAGAATCAGTATATCTACATGGCAAATATGTGTTTTTCCACTGAAAAGCATGTCCACATCCCTTGCTAAGTAATTACCATTCAGTTTTTTATTTACTGTTCAAACAGTAAATAACCACTTGCACCTATTAATAGTTTGAACTTTACTGTTCAGATGGTAAACTCCTAAAGGAAAGGGGGCCGGGCACGAGTAAGCAGCATAGCTTGCGTGTAGCACTGAATTTCCGACTCCTGTGACGCTCTGGCTACAATGTGGGACTGGCTACTTGTCCCAGCAATTGAAGGAGCCTGACTGAGGATTTAAATCTGTCACCTTTTGTCATGTATTTTGTTCCTCCTAGCACCCAGTTAGCGCCTATACAATCCACCTGCTGCATCAGTCAGTCATACGGCGGAAGCTCTTGGTGTTTTTTTTCTTTTAGTGCTAATTCATGGTGTCCCACTCCTTTGTTACCCATTCTTCAGGCAACCTCGATATTTGTCTACTGACTGGTGCGGTTCCACAATGCTGCGGCAACAAGGAATTTGTCGACCGTCAGCACAGCGATGGCACAACACTACCAACTGGTGTTGTGCCATCGCTGGGAGAACTTGTGATTTTTGTGGGGGCCGCCTCACACCTCTCATAGTGGGGGGCTCTGCCCCCTGCACCTCCTGCACTTAAATTAACCAACTCTGAGTCTGAGTTGGTTCAGGGAGGGGGCAAACATCCCAGAAGCAACAGTGTCGGAAACCCAGCGGACCATCACAGCAAACTGCCAAAAATGTTGCTGTGATGATCTTCACTGTATTCTCATCACTGTTGTGATGTGATACTAAATGATGCAGAGGGAGGGCTCCTCAAAGCTATCAGTAGAACCCTCTGATCCCTGTGAAGCTCTGGCTGCAATGTGGAACTGGCAAATCCCTATCCAGCTGTAAAACATTCTGGAAGGGCTCCTAAATGGCAGAAGACTTAGCCTGCCCACCCGAGAGCAGCCCTCCCATGTTTGAAAAAATAGAAACATAAAGATTACCATTGGTAGTCCAATGTTCACCCCACCCTACCCCATTCTCTGATCGCCATTCTCGTAACAAAAAAATGTTCCCTGGTAGTCCAGCGATCCCTCCCCCCCTTCCTAGTTCTCTGATCGCTATCCACATATTAAGACAACTTTGCCTGGTAGTCTAGTGGTCCCTCCATTCTCTGATCACCAACCCCATAAAAAACAATAATCCCCGGTAGTCCAGTGGTCCATCCTCCATACTTCAGTTGCCATCCACATGCTCCATTTTTGTCCCTGGTGTCTAGTGGCACACCCTCCATGACTGTGTTCCTGAAAAAAAAGAAAACCATCCCTTGATTTTTTTCCCAAAAATAAAAAAAAAATGGTTCTTTACCGATCAGCCCTCTCACCCCTACCTCTTAATCAGCACCCACCACCCCACACCCCCAGTACACCCCCACACACCCTCACGCACCTGAAAAGGACCCAGGTTTGAGATCCGCTATCATATTGAAGACGCATCTTGCTGCTGGAACCGATGACTGCAATATGAGAAACTAAGGCAAAAGTGGTTTGTGTATTTCAATGGGGGTTTCAACTTTTATGCATAACTCAGCAATTTTTTTGACATTTTGAACCCAAATGTTCAACATGCCTTTTGGGATCCCCATTTCATGAACAATAGGACTGTCATTATGGAACACCCACCCAAAAGGTGATTTTGCAGTTGGATGGTAAATTGACCTTTCGGGCATGATTTGACAATTTTTCCTTTACCTTGTTCATGAGGTGGGTCATAAGAAGGGTATGTTGAAACTTTGGGATCAAAATATGTAAAAATGGCAGTGGAACGATGATTTATTGCAATTTCGCTATGCACGATCAGCAATTTTAAATATTTTGACCTTAAATTTCAACATAGACTTCTTGTTACCCCAACACATGTACAGTATGTCACAGCTATCATTTTTCAAACTCTGGTCAAAATATATTTTCTCACCTGTGGCATAGAATGGTGTTGCAGTTACGTGGAATCATGTTTGGCATGGATTCAAACATTTTTAGCACTGGGTACATAAGGTGGGGTAATACGATAATACAATGTCTATGGTAACAATTTGTTCACTGTTGTCCTATAAATGGAAGCATAGGGCCCTTATACAGCTACATACATATATGCATCTATGTAGGGATGGGATTGCAGGATCCTTTGCCAGATAAGGATATGATTACTTTACAAAAACTATACTTTGGGGAGGAGTGCTGGGCCCAGAGGCCCCTTCCTCCCACAAGCAAATAAGGCTACGATTACACTATCTCAAAAAGTAAGGAACTTAATCACAAAAAGCAACATTAATGCAGCAGTTATGGTTGAAGATAAAGCAACAGACATAGGGTAATATGACATTGGGGTTCTCAACCCTAAAACATGTGCCCAACCTCTTAAGCGAATGAGGGGTGTAGTCTTCTTTGGGGTTGTCAACCCTAATGCTCACCCCCATTGTATGCACTCATGAAACATACACACCTGTCTCCAACACATCTTAACTTTTCAGTTACAGCTGTGGGCTATACACCTGAGCAGACGATGGGAGAAAAACATATAGCGAAAAAAAAAGAATGCATTACATAAAAAAGTTATAGATATATATATATATTATATATATGGCAAGAAAGATGTGCAATATTACACCTTCACTTTTACAAGACAAATTACTTTTGCTGTAAAATTTATTGTGTATATCAGGTTGAGCAGTGCAAGTCCTTTAGGCAGAGGGTAGAGCACGGATTGGGGATGGGCAGTGGGCGGCAAATGAGTGTCACATGTGTGTGTATGTATGTATATATATATATATATATATATATATATATATATATATATAGTACAGATAGGGTTGGAGGGCCAATTTAATGTTAAACCCCAAAGTTTGCACTTTAATAATTTTGCAACTATCTGTCCAATTTGCTTAATGTTTTGCATGTGCGGTGTCCAACCATATATCTCTGGATCTGGCAAGTTTTGTTCCAGTCGGCTGTACGATTGTGGAACCGTAGAGCATCCAAAACATAAAAATTAGTCAACTTTTGCACATTTTTCAGTCGGCCGTAATGGACTGAAGAATGTATCAGAGTGGATTCAAGTTTGCATGTCTATATGTGGCCAGGGTTGAACTGGTGCCTTTTGAAGATTTGGTGAAAAAATATTAATCCATTCAAAAGTTATTCAAGTTTTTCATGTCCCATTATAGCCTACAGGAAAATTTATATGTGCATTGAGAAAACTTTCACGATCACATTTTTGTTGTCATGCTCCCTGAATTTGTTTTCATGCTGCTGCCATTTTGTTTTCAGTTAGCAAGACACAAAAAACATTGAAACTCAAAATGTAATGCCCTTTGATAAATGCCAACAGCTGAGTTTACCTAATTGGACCCTGAGGAACATGACCTTGGCTTTAGTTTACACCAGGTGGTCTGGAAATGTGTTTTTCAAATGTTTTCCACCATTCTGCCATTATATTTTGCCATTTGCTTCTTAGTTCACCTTTAAGCCTGCGAGAAAGTTTAAAGGTCAATGATTATACCTGCATTGGAATTTTTTTTCATAGGTTGTACGGTTACTGAGATATTGGCAAATTAGTGTTACAAGGGTTCCTTCTCAGGCCTATAGGGCTATTCTATGGCTCTGTTGTTATGTGTAAGTGGGAGCGCAGGGCTCGGATGGCCAGTGATCCCACAGATGCATATCATTATGCACAAAGGGGCAGATTGGTTGGAGTATGGGGCCTGAAGGTCCTGCACTCCCACGACCACATACCAATTATCAGGTACATTACAATGTAAATAAATGGTTTGGTCTTTTGGCTTGAAATTTGTAGGGTATAAAGGGGGTGTCCCAGAGATGTGAATAATTCTGTTTAGACTAAAAAATTTAATTGGTTCCATAGATATGCCATAATGAAGTTGAGATTTTTCCCATAGGATAACATTGAGGCACCCACTGTGCTTTTCGGTGCCTGTATCTTTGAAATGATGGAAGATACGAGTATCTTGCATGGAGGTTTCTCTGTAATGATTACATCAACACTGGAATTTTTTTCATAGCTGCTACAGTTGCTGAGACACTGGCAAATTAGTGTTACAAGTGTTCCTTGCCATATTGGCCTGCTGTATGACTTCTTATTTAAGTGTAAGTGAATGCACAGGGCCCAGAGAGCCCATGCTCCCACATACACATACTATTACACAAAAAATGTGCAACATGAAGGGAGCACAGGGCTCAGAGAACCCCATGCTCCCCAGCTTGTACCATAACCATTTACATTACTTTCTCAAAAGAAAGAAATCTATTGCAAAAAATTCTGTAATGCATCAGTTATGGTTGATGTCATAGTGGTAAAAGTTTGGAAATTTGATGTTAGGCTGCTCCCCACCACCCCTCTCACACCCCCCACCCAACAGGCACCAACAGGCACTGGGGCATGCCATGGGGTCATCAGACCTAATTCTAACTCCATTCTCCTATACTGTAGAGTGTCAACTTGTTTACACATGGAATGGAGGAGTGAGGCTGATGACCTGATGACCGCATGCCCTAATGCTCTGTTGGTGCCACAAGTTGGGGGTGGGAAGGTATTCTAACATCGAATTTTCAAACTTTTGTCATGTATATTAACCCCTAACTGATGCATTAAGGAGTTTTCTACAATGACTATCTATCTACTGTGTGTGTGTGTGTGTGTGTGTGTGTATGAATATATATATATATATATATATATATATATATATATATATATATATATATATATATATATATATAATATATATATATATATATATATATATTTACACACACACAGTATTTTCATTACAAATAATTTCATTAATCCATCAGTTAGGGTTGATAACACAGCGACAAAAAGTATGGAAATGTGATGTTAGAGGTTACCAGTCTACCACCCCACCCACCCCTCCACCCTCACACAACAACAGATGTCGGGTGTGCCATGAGTCATCAGGCCCAACTCACACCCATTCCATGTAAACAAGCTAACATGCTACAGTATAGGAGAATGGGGTGAGTTAAGCCTGGCAACCCCATGGCACACCAATATTTTGTGTGTGGAGAAGTAAGAAGGTGAGATGGTAAGAGTAATAACCTAACATCACATTTCCATCTCTACTATCAACCTAACTGATGCATTAGTGATGTTTTTGCAATGAATATATATATATATATATATATATATATATATATATACTGTATATATATATACACACCACTGGGGTGAGAGCTCCCCAGTAGATTAAACAGTGATATTTTCTCTGGAGTGAGGAGAAATCCTGATGACATCACCAGAGTGAGGATATCACATTTATCCTCACTCTGGTGATGTCACTGGAGTGAGAATATCACATTTATCCTCACTCTGGTGATGTCACTGGATTGAGAATATCTGCACTGCAGATAGCATTCTAAAGGAAACTGCTTCAAAAACAGTTTCTCTTTCTCAATAAAGCTGCAACTTACTCAGTTAGCTTTGCAAAACACTCTCAGCTATGTCCCATTGAGTTTCTAACACTCCTAGCCCATTACTTTCCTGATCTGAGCTTCCCAACAACCTGCATTCTAAATGAAACTCTTTTACAAAGCAGTTTCTCTCTCTCACTGCTACCTGCAGCAGTTTGTCTTTCTCACTGAGCCTCTGACTCACTCAATTACCTTTACCAAACACTGTCAGCTGTGTCCCACTGAGTTTCTAACACTCCTAGCCCATTACTGTGCTGATCTCAGCCTCAAAACAACCTGAATTCTAAATGAAGCTTTTACGAAATGGTTTCTCTTTCTCAGTACTATCTGCAGCAGTTTGTCTTTCTCAGTAAGCCTCTGAATCACTCAATTAGCTTTGCAAAGCACACTCAGCTGTGTTTCTTACTCCCAGTCCATTCAGAACACACACACACACACGCGTGTGCACACACACACACAGACACACACACATACACATACACACACCACACCACATGCAGAATGAGCAGGAAACACACAGAAACAGAAACAATTTTCCTAAAGCTCTCACCCCAGTGGTATAAACCACACACATGATGTGCAGATCATGGGATATGGAAAATATTCTGACTCCTGCATCATGAGCTCTGCATTCTCACTCATGCCTTCAGCACTCGTGCGAATACAGAGCTCACTCTGCAGGAGTCGGAATATTTTCTATATCCCACTCCTGCCCATCATGTATCCCCTATTTATATACATATATATTCTATGCAAAAAACTGTATTAGTGCATCATTTATGGTTAAAACACAAAGTCAGGAAATGAAAAATCTTTAGGGTTGCCCCTCCCCCTTGACCCGCCCATCATCCCAAGATTGACAGCTTATGGGGTGTGTCATTGAGGTTGTGAGGCCTAAATGTCACCCCATGCTATCTGAAATTACATTCACAAGCCACAGTAAATAAGAATGGGGTGACATTTGGCCTTACAACCACAATGACACACCCCATCAGCTGTCAATCTTGGGATGATGGGTGGGTCTGGGGAGGCAACTTAAAATTTTTCATTTCATGACTTTTGTGTTTTAACCCTAAATGATGCATTAATGTAGTTTTTTTGTAAAGAATTTCTTTACTTTTTGAGAAAGAATAAAAAACTAAGAACCTGTGGAAGTTGGTGGGAGCACGGGTTCTGTGGGCCCTGCACTCCCATCAACTTGTAAATGTAACACCGTAATTCACATCTACGGGACATACCGAGAGCACCCTCCAAATTTCAATGCGAAAGACCAAACCATGTCCGAGATTTAACATGTTAAATTTGAAATTTTCATTCATCAGAGTTGCAGAATTCCACACCTGTTAACATTTTACAGGCACAATGACTGACTACTACATCCATGACACTATGGCTGGGTACCCTATCAATTTCAAGCCACCAGCACAATGCAAAACACTGTCCACAACACATAAATTGCGTCATGCAATATCTCCACAAATAAAATTTTCTCTGACATGTTAGCACCATAATTCACATCTACAGGACATGCTGAGAACACCCTCCAAATTTCAAGTAAAAAGACCAAACCGTTTCCAAGATATTTAAACTTAAAAATTGGTGAAATTGCCCTATCTAATGCATTATAAAATATAGCCATCTTGTACCTATCTTGCAATCAAAGATGGCAATCAAAGAATCTCACTATCAAAGAATTTGCAGGCTCACAATCAAAGAACTTGCAGGCTCATGATCAAAGAATAAAATGTTGTAAATAAAAAATTAGAAGGAATTCCAGGAAAACAGTGCAATGGTTCGACAGAACGAATCCCCCTGAGCAAAATCCACCCTCATTTGTCTTCCTAGGACACCCCTGGGCTGAGAAATTTGATTTTTTAATTTGGCCATCCCGCCCCTCACTCGCGATGCATGATCGTGATCAAAGAATCTCACGATCAAAGAATTTGCAGGCTCGCGATCAAAGAATTTGCAGGCTCATGATCAATCAAAGAATAAGAAATGCTGTAATTCAAAAATTTCAAGGAATTGTGGTAAACCACCACCATGTTTCGACAGAACGAAGCCTCCTGAGCAAAACCCATCCTCATTTGATTTCCTAGAGCACCCCCTGGGCTGAGAAAATGTATTTTTTAATTCGACCATCTTGCCCTCGTGATGCATGATCGAGATCAAAGAATCTCGTGATCAAAGAATTTGCAGACTCGCGATCAAAGAAATTGCACGCTCATGACCAAAGACTAAAAAATTATGAAACTTGATTTTTTCACCGATTTAAATGAAACCAACACCATGCCTCGATAGAACAAAGCCCCCTGATCAAAAACCACCCTCATTAAAAAGCTGAACATAGCAGCGATGGGATTGCTTGAATAAAAAAAATGTATATTTATCGGAGCTAATGTGCTAGTGTTTATTTCTTCAGCAAACTGTGTAGCCAGGATCCTGTTCTGCAATTGTTGATTACACCCTGATACTGAATTGGTCACCATTATAGCATCAACCTAGTTGCTAGTGGTCCCTCTCCCAGTCCAATTCCTACTTTGATTTCTAGATATAGATTTACCTATTGCTGGTGGTCCCTTTTCCCACCTAACCCTTTTTAGATACAGTATATTACATTTTATCATCTTCACACACAAAATATCCAGCACCACCAACCATAAGTAAAAAGCTCAAACCAACAACTAGTGGTAAATAAAACAAACATATATATTAAACACAGCAGTGGAGTTGGTAAGGTTAGCCCTCTGTGCTCCCAGTGAGAGGTGCACTACTGTGCTGAATTATTTACCAGTATTTATTGTTCTGGTCTTTTTACATAGGATTGGTGGTGCTGGATATTTTGTGTGTTGCTTCCTTTTTTTTTTTTTTTAAATCCAAGCACACCTAGAGACTGGAGTAGTGGTTTTTGTTCAAGCACAGAAAAGACTGGCAAAGTAACAGTTTGGAGCTTGAGAAAGAGGACAGCTGTACATTTATCTGAACCTGCTTCCTCACCCGATCGCCCGCCCAAACCCAAACTTAATTCAGTCCATCTCACCTAGCAAACATAAGATAAGTGTAGTGGAACGCTATATATTTTTAGTTGGGGTAGCCCTTCATTGTTGTCAATGTAATTATTAATATGGGAATGCAGAGCTTGGCAATCATTACAAATACAGTATCTAGCAATCCTCAATCCTGTCTGAGGGTCTAGTTCAGATTGCCCTCACAGTGTCACTTGATTTCTCAGTAGATGGTTCACACAAAGACCAGCTTCAGACAGTTTTTATGGTGAAACAGACAATTAGAAGAATTTGTTTCTGAACAAACAGACAGCAAACTGGGTACAGACTGAATGTCTTTTCTTTCATTGTAAAACATCATGTATCTATTTCTATATACGGTACAGTATACTATGAATCGGACAGTGCACAGACACCAACAGTCTTTTTCTGAGGAAGGTGGGTCTGTCAGTATCTCTACATGGTACGGTGATTGGTATATTCAAAAATAGATGTACAGTACTGTATAGTGTTATGTTGAAGAAAATGCTCAATCAGTACCCAATTTATTAGTTCAGAAATGAGGTAATTAAAAAATTGCAAGGAATTGCAGTAAAAATCTGCCACCATGGTTCAAGAGAAAGAAGCACCCTGAGCAAAACCCACCCTCATTTGACTTTCTAGGGCACCCCTGGACTGAGAAAATGTATTTATTTTTTAATTCAGCCATTTCGTCCCTTGCTCACGATGCATGATTGTGATCAAAGAATCTTGCGATCAAAGAATTTGCAGGCTCGCTATCAAAGAAATTGCATGCTCATGACCAAAGAATAAAAAATGGTGAAACACGATTTTTTTACTGATTTAAACAAAACCAACACCATGCCTCGATAGAATGAAACCCCATGGGCAAAACCCATCCTCATTTGTGTCCCTAGTCCACCCCTGAGCCGAGATAATTATGATTTTAGCTCGCGATGCAAGATCGTGATCAAAGAATCTCACGATCAAAGAATTTGCAGGATCGCGATCGAAGATCATTAGTTAGCCACGATCAAAGATTTTAAATCCTAATAACTCTATTTTTTGACCATTTTGGATGAAACCAAAGGCATAGCTCAATAGATCGGTGCCCCCTGAGTAAAACCCATCCAAGTTTTACTTCAGGAGTGACCCTTGAGCTGAGATATTTGTGTTTTTGCGATCAGAAATCTAAAAACAAGATGGCAGACCTTGCAATCAAAGAAGTCTCAGGGACAAAGATTCTTGAACCACAAGGCTGCAAATTCTTTGTCCGCCAGGTGGGACCAGATGGCCAGGACCCCATTCTTTGTTCGCAAAACATATATATAAATGTTCCCATTAACTTATAATGGGAACTTAAAAGTGGCATAACTTTTGAATGCCTTAATATTTTTTCACCAAATGAAAAGCGGCATATTCGGCCACCAAAGCTCTTTCAAACAAGCCATCTCACAGAGTGGCATGCCATACAACAGCTGCACAGGGCCACGTACAAAATCCCAAAAGTTGCCTCCAAAAATGGATAATTTTGCATTTTTCAGCGTTTTCGTTCGCGAAGACCGTAAGTCCGACTGAAACAAGTTTTGGAAAATCAAGGAATCTACCATGCCACACTGTGCATACCAAATTTCAGGCAAATCCATTGAACAGGTCCAAAGTTATTAGCATGCAAAATTTTGACTTTAACATAGAAGTGACATCTCAACCCTAAATATAGTGGTGCGGTTGTGCCACTGTTTTATATATCTATATATATATATATATATATTTGCAACTGTTTGTCCAATTTGCACGAAATTGGCATCTGTGGCATCCAACCATAGATCTCTGGATTTGGAAAGTTTTGTTTCGGTCAGTTGTATGGTTGCAGAACTGCAGAGTGTCAAAAATGTGAAAAATCCTCAACTTTTGTGCATTTTTTCATCAGGCTTAACAGACTGAAAGAGGCATTTGTGTGGATTCAAATGTGCATATGTATATGTGGCCTGGGTCAAAGTGGTGCCTTTTGAAGATTTGGTGAAAAAATATTAATCAGTTCAAAAGTTATTCAAGTTTTTCATGTTCCATTTTAGCCTATGGGATAATTTGTATGTGCACTGCGAAAACTTTCGCCAAACCATTTTTTTGTGCATGAAAAGATTTGACTTGCCAAATTGTGTTTTGATCAGATTTGTGGTTTTCATGCAGTGAAGTACCAAAAAACAAATTTTTTGCTTTTTTGGCAAATGTCAGAGTCATTTTTCGAGATCATGCTGCGCGTACACCATTTGGAATTTTGGCCTGTAATTTTCAGGGTAGAAAGAGGTATCCCAAGGAACACTCCAGCATTAGTTTGGTGAAAAAGTATTTATCCATTCCAAAGTTATTGAATTTTGAAATTTTGGGTTTTGAGCATGCTCAGTTCAGTCTTTGAGATAGACGAAGGATTCCACTGCGTAAGCAGCTCAGTGTCAGTGGCTCAGTAGGTAGCACACTCGCCTCTGAGGCCAGGAGATCAGAGGGCTGTGGGTTCAGTTCCCACATCTGGCATTTGGGTTAATATCCCTTACCCGGTCAAAAAAATATATATATAGTGCTACCATAGTTAGGGTTGAGTAGCTCTTTTAAGGTTAAATGGTGAAACTTTGCACCTTAATAACTTTGCCACCATTCAATGGATTTGCCTGAAATTTGGCAGGTGCAGGGTGCAGCCATAGATCGTGGGATTTATTAACTTTCGTACTAGTTGGATATATGACTGCAGAGTTATTAAGCAACATCTGTGCATGCAATTGCGATTTTTTTGTGCAGTCTTTGCTTGCACCTACAGGTCACATGGTTTGCGCAACTAGTCTGAAAATTCAGGGAACGTGGGCAAAAAAAGCAAAAATCCAATCAAGACACAACTTGGCAAGTCAAGAGATATACCGTTCATAACCAAGTATTCCAAATTTCATGTAAATCTGTTGAATGGTTGTGAAGTTATTAAAGTGCACCATTTATATGTTCTGAGGTGCCATCTTTCAGATGAGACATTAAACCGAGGTCCCATCTGCCTGGATTGGTGATAGTTCAGGTGGATGTTAAAGAGCCCATGGCACTTATCGAAAAGTGTAGGGGAATTTCCTAGTGTCCTGGCCAAATTTCCCTCATTCACTAAAGAAATACCACCGACAGCTTAATCTGGTTCAAGGTCAGTTGGCATTCATCGGTATCCCCCTCCCCCGGGTCATGCCTGAAAATAAGCAGGATTTGTCTAGTGCACTTACTCGGTCAACAAAAACTAAATAAAATGAACAGGGGTTGTGAAATGAGATTCAGAAATCTCACAAAATCCCTTTTCACGAGGTATCCCTGTTCAGTCAGTCACCATTTTCTTTTGTCCTTTAGCATGGAGAAAAAAACAAAATCTTTGAAATTGCCCCAGGGGCTTTTTTTCCCAAAACCAAGGCATAAGTATGGTTTAAGGGGACATCCTGTGCCCGTCCGTGCCTTTGGTTTGTGTATTTATTTAAAAAATGGCACTTTTAAAAATCATAAATTCCTCTTCGTGATCCCTTTTTGCCAGTCGATCCCTTTCCATGAAGATCGGCTGACAAAACGAGATCACGAAGAAGGATTTTAAACTTTAAAATGATTGCTTTTATAAATAAATACACAAAACTAAAGACATGGGGGGAGTACAGGATGTCCCACAAAGCCAAACCCATGCCTTGGTTTTAAATATGTATTTTTTAATTTTAGTGACTACTTGCCACTTCTCTCTGGTGTCCAGTGGTACCCCCACCCTCCATTGCCCCACTTATGTGTGGCTACTTGCCATGTCTCCCTGCTGTCCAGTGGTATCCTCCACCCTCCATTGCCCCAGTTATCATTGGAGACAGTGGGTCTGTTTCTGTGCCCCTTTATTTTTTTTTTCTGTAAAAAGTAGAAAACTGTCCCTTGTTGTCTTTTGAAGGTCATTTACCCTGGAAATGAGAAAACTGTCCATCGCTGTTTGCACCCATACCCTCCCACCCGATTCCCCACTGTGCACCCACCTCCCCAAACCCCCCTGACATCGCCCCAGACCACCAGTCACCTGAGGAGGTCCCAGGTTTGACACCCGCTTCCGCAATCAAAAACATGTCTTGCTGCTGGAACCGATGACTGCAATCTGAACTAAGGTAAATGTGGTGCTATGTATTTCAATGGGGGTGGGGTTCAATATTAGGTCATAACGCAGATAATTTTTAACATTTTTGCCCCAAATTTTCAACATGGTCTTTTGGGGACACCAATATGACTGTCATTAGGTAACTCTCAATAGAAAGGTGATTTTGCGGTGGGTTGGTGGAATCACCTTTCCAGTGGGATTTGCATAATGACAGTCACATTGATCATCAGGTAGGGTCATAAGAAGGCTATGTTGAAAATTTGGGGTCACAATTTTGAAAAATGAGTACGTTATGGACATTTGGCACAATCTGCTACACAGTAGATTTTCAATATTTTCGGCATACTCTTCTTATTACCTCACCTCATGTGTATCATAACTGTTATTTGTCAAATCCTATCCAAAATGTGATTTTGCACCTGTGGTGTAGATTGGCATTACAGTTGTGCAGAATTATGTTTTGGCATGGGTTTTTAAAATTGTCTGTGCTATGCATATGTGCTGAGGTCATTAAAAGGCTATGTTGAAAATCTGGGGTCATAATTTTGAAAAATGTCTGTGTTATGGGCATTTGGCACAATCTCGCTACACACGCTTGTAACGTAGTAGATTTTCAATATTTTCACCCCATATTTTCAACATACTGTTCTTATTACTCCACCTCATATGTGCCACAGCTGTCATTTGTCAAATACTGTCCAAAACATGATTTTGCACCTGTGGCATAGATTGGCATTGCAATTGTGCAGAATTATGTTTTGGCAGGGTTTTGAAAATTTTGTGTGCTGGGTACATGTGGAGAGATCATTAAAAGGCTATGTTGAAAACTTGGGCTCAAATAAGGGTACTGTTATACTATCTCAATGGAGGGATGGGAGCAGAGGGTCCAAAGGACCCTGCACTCCCATTGTAACATATGGATACTGTTGTGCTATGTTGATGGAAGGATGGGAGTGCAGGGTCCAAAGGACCCTGCGATTCCAGCATAACATATATGGATACTGTTGTACTACCTTGATGGATGGATGGGAGTGCAGGGTTCAAAGGACCCTGTGCTCCCACTGTAACATGTGGATACTGCTATAATATGTCAATGGAAGGATGGGAGTGCAGGGTCCAAAGGGTCCCTGCACTCCCACCATTAAATAAGGATACTATTATACTACCTCAAAATGTAAGGAAATAAATTGCAAAAAAATTTGTTACTGCATCAGTTAGGGTTGAAATGACAAAAGTAGTGAAATGAGATGTTAGGATTGAGCCCCTAATGCCCTCCTCCAACCCAAACCCACCAGCCCACCACACAACCACCCTTCTCAGACCAACACGCATCAGGGTGTGCCTTGGGGTCATCGGGCCTAACTCTCACCCCATTCCATGTGTAAGAAAGTTGACATGGTACAGTATAGGAAAATGTGGTGACGTTCACCTCATTTTAGTATCAAAAAAGGTAAAATGTAATAGAGACAGGTGTGTATGTTTCATGTGTGCATACAATGGGATGAGTATTAGGGTTGACAACCCCAAGGAAGACTCCACCCATCATTTGTTTCAGGGGTGGGGCAGGGGTTTTAGGTTTGGAAACCCTAATGTCATATTTCCTATGTTTGTCATTTTATCCTCAATCCTAACTGATGCATTAACATAGTTTTTTGCAAAGAATTTCCTTACTCTTTGAGACAGTGTAATCATAGCCTTATTTACCTGTGAGAACACAGAGCCTGAAGTGCCATGCACTCCCACCCATGCATAGTTTTTGAGATAGAGTAATTGTATCCTTATTTGCCTGCGACAGTGTAGGGCCCGAAGGGCACTGCACTCCCATCCCTCTATAAATGCATATATGTATGTAGCTGTGTAAGGGCCCTACACTTTCATTTATAGGACAACAGTGACCAAATTGTCAGCATAAATATCTTATTACCCCATCTCATATACCTGGTACTGAACATTTTTGAATCTCTGCCAAAACGTAATTCTGCTCAACTGCAGTGCCATTCCGTTCCACAGGAGTGAAAACACATTTAGACCAGGATTTGAAAAATGACAGCTGTGACATACATGTGGTGGGGTAATAAGAAGTCTATGTTGAAAATTTGGGGTCAAAATATATCACAGATGGGCAGAAGTAACAAACACTCCAACAGAACAGAATCTCCAGTACAGCCCTCAGGTACCAGTATTGATATGAGCCCACCTCTTGTTGTGGGACTAGAACTCATGGCTGTCTGGTTCAGAGGTGGAAGTGCTACCAACTGAGTCACACTGACATCTGCCATTAATCTGTCAGCAAAAGTCAACTGCTCCTTGGACTATGTTGAGGCTTGCACCCTCCCCCCCATCACACCCAAGTCCTAGTACCAAGGAAAACAATTCCTGGTGTCCATTTCCCCCCATCCTCCAATCCCACTTCTCAAGCAAAATCCCTTGTAGTCCATTGCTATCCCTGCAGTTCTAGTATCCCTGATGTTTTGTGGAACCCAACTCAAGATGGCAGCTGGCTCTTACCATTGTACAATATCAACATTTTGACTTGTAAATGAAGAGTTTAATTGCATGACAGGTTACATGGTGGCTGGCAGCAGAGGTGAGCATATGGCAAGTGTTGGCACCATCTCTGATCGGGGATGGGGCTTGGGGGGTCCATCTGATACCAGTGATACTGGGACAGGTAGGCAGTAGCACTGGACTACTGTTTATTTTGTTTGAAAAATGGGACTGTGTGAGGGTGGGGTTAAACTGAACTACCACAAGTGGGATTTTGTTTGAAAAACAGGATTAGAACTGGGGTGGGGAAAACTCTTGACAACCAGGAACTTTGTTGGAAAAATGGGAATGGATGAAGGATTGGGGACCAGTGGACTACCAAGGATTTTGTTAAAAAAAAATGGGACCAGGTGAGGGGGCACTGAACAACCCGGGATTTCATTACATACCAGCACTGGGATTGGGGGGGAGGCACTGGATATCAGGGATTGTGTTTCTCTGTACCGTTATTGGTTGGGGGATGTGTTTAGCACTAATTTATAGGTTCATAGAAGTTACAGACATAAGAAGGCACAATGTTCAAGTATGTCCACTGCTTGGCAGCATGTATAACATATAGAATAATATATGGGGTAGTGTGTGTAATGAGAATTTTACACACAATGGAGTTGTAAGATGCTATATAAATCCTAAGAGCGAAGCTTGTCGGGTTTATACAAACATACAATACTGAGGGTGTGTGTGAAATTCAAGTTTTTGCGCACTTCCACATGTGTTGTTTTATATAATTGCTATAGAACATTTTTTCACCATGACAGCTTTAGCAATAGAAATCCATCCCCATGCTAGTAGTGGTAGTTGGTCCGAAGAAGCCGATGAAATATTTGTGCGAGGATGGCGAGAAAGCAACAGGCGCATGCGTGGAGTGAGGAAAACCTGGCCCATGTTAGCAGCTATAAATAATTGGTTGTAATGGTGAATTATAACTGGGTTTCCCTATGGGAGAAAATGCTCCGAGGTTATTATATGCTTGTTGTGAGCATTAACTAGTGCTGCAAAGGAGCCTGTTTATGCTACCCAGAAAGTTCCACATTTACCAGTCCACCCTGTGTGCATGGCACAAACTACTATTTGCATACTCCCCT
Source organism: Neoceratodus forsteri (assembly GCA_016271365.2). Taxonomy (NCBI): domain Eukaryota; kingdom Metazoa; phylum Chordata; order Ceratodontiformes; family Ceratodontidae; genus Neoceratodus; species Neoceratodus forsteri. The sequence goes on from CM057452.1 coordinate 1,881,087,634, forward strand.
GGTGTCAGCACTCACATACACTAACATTTTTGTGTCACAATTTATATGCTTTGCAATACAGCACAGTGCACACTAACTACCTTTCAGTTGTACAAGGCACAGTTAGCATGGTGCAAAACACGTTAAGGTGGTGCTAACTATTCCAATATGCTGCTCAGAGAGAACAAAAGGGGACAGAGGTCAAATAAAAACATAAATAGAAGTAGGATGAGAAACCAGCACTAAATAAAAGACAAAAGGGTGCTACAGGCCTGTTCAAAATTAAACAAATTTTTTTGCTGTACAGTTTGATAATTACAAATAGGTCCAAAGACTTGAGATGAACTTTCTAAACAGCATAATCCCTACAGCAAAGAAAAAGAAACATACAAGAAAAGTGATTTTTTTTTAATGACATATTTTATTGCAATTTAAGAAAAAGAATTCATGATGTTACCGATTACATAGTAAAAAGCTTGGCCGAGGCGAGTCCTTAGAAATACAACTGTAAAGAAAATATTATTCTGCTACTTGTAATAAATTGATTCAGGAATAACATTCTGAACAATAACTGATAGCCCAAGCAAATCTGAGCACTTGTAATAACAGACAGTACACCTAAGGTTTACCTGTAGCTTAAACATGCTTTTTACAAAAATAGACAAAAAGATCACAGTAATTACTGTTAAAAAGTATAATGAATAATTTTATATGTAATCTCTATTAGTGAAATATATAAAAACAGTATTCCTATATTCTGAATATAAAATGACTATATGCTAAAAACAAAAGCTTATACTGATCACATATAATAAAAACCTTATAGAAATGATATGTGAACGGTCACCCAAACTCTGGTGTAGTTTCTTTGTGCACTCATCCTTTCCAGGTGTATGGTGTCATCATGCATTCCCTCCCTGGTGGGAAATAAAAACAACTTGTGTTATGGTTAGTAAATGCATTTGTGGGTACCAGTGCCTTGCACTTATTTACACAGTGTTACTTCCTGTTAAGGTATCAAGAAAGAATAGAGAGAAACTAAGAGAGCCATAAGGAAGAGGTATGCAACAGTGGTCTGTGCAGTGGTTACCCCTACTATCTACGCAGTTCCCCTGGGGTGAGTGTGACTTTCTATGTCTTGCAGTCATGGCTCCCCAGAGGATAAGAAATGTCCTGATTTGCCTTGTGCCTCATAATGCACTTTCAGGAAGGAGATGTGCCTGGTGACTCCTGCCTCCACTTCTCTAGTGGAGAGGGCAGTAACATGTCTCCATCTGATTAGTGTATGTTGCTTCGTCTCCATAGTATGGTATATATAAAGATTTGAACATGTACAATTGGCCTTGTAATAGAGAGGAGTCCCCTTGGATCTAAAGGAGTGACTACTGAAGGAGAGGATTCTGGACACTATGGGCCAGATTCACAAAAGGCAAATCAGGACGCAAGACAACTTGCATCAGAAAAAATGGTGCAAGTAGCACTTGCATCCTGAGTTGCATCCCAATGGGATTCACATAGGCAGCCTGTGACATGCTGCAGTCTGCCTGCGCCCAACTGCATCAATGCACCATAAACTCCATTGCAACATGGCATAAGGGGGTTAATGGCAGCATTTGCACCCTATTCAGGTAGGGTGGCTGCTATGTCCACAAATCGGGATTCAGAGACAACCACCAGTGAACATCTGTCAAAGACCATTTACTCCAACAAAAAGCTGGTCTAAGTAGTCTTTGCCATTCACTGGAGGGAGCCATTGTGCCCCAGCTCTACATCCCATGTGGGCTACAATCTCCCCATAAGCTCCAGGTCCCATGCATGGCACGCACTGTGCCAGGATGGGTGTGTGGAACACCAAAAATGCCCAGGCTCCCACACACACACATGTTGAGAGCCCTCCCCACATGTCCTGGGGCAGGATACCCCCCTTCTATCCCCGTAACCCTCTGCTAGTCTAGTGGCCCCCACCTTAACAGTGCGAGCCCCCCACACCCCAATATCCGCCAGTGACTGGCACTGCCCTCCCTCACCACCGAGGCCAGCCACTGACTGAACTGTATCAAGATCACGTACTGTAATAATCGTTCTGTGAATGATAGCGGCTGTCATTCACAAAGTGCATCTAATTACAGTATGTGATCTTGACACAGTTCAGTCAGTGTGACTTTGGTGGTGAGTGAGGGCAGTGCTGTCACTCAACTCACCGGGTGCGGTGTGTGTGTGCTGGGGGGGGCTGGCACCACTGGTAGGGGGTGGGACACCACTGGGGCACCAGGGCAGTTAAGGGTGTTTATTCTGGGGGGGTCCATGGTAAGGGGGCTTGGGCCTGGAGCCCACACCTCACAGGGGATCGGAGGTGGGCATGGGGGTGCCATGGCTCCCCTCGACTGGCACATCTGCCGCCTACCCTGTCCTGTGACCTGCGGCATACCTGGGAGCTGCGCCCTACCTTACACAGCTACCGCAAGTCGCAGGACGCAGACCCCTGGACCCGCTCCTATACTGAATCGGGTGCAAGGTCCAGGTCATAGGGATGGTCGATGCAAGCTGCCATTGTTGCAGCTTGCAGCGGACCTTTGTGAATCTAGCCCTATGTTCTGGCCTAGCCTGTAAATGGTGAATATACAGGCAGTTCCAAAGTATGTACCCTATGGATTTTTCTCCCTGGTGGAAACACCAAGATTCATTTGGGAGTGAAAACCTCTCATAATTTTCACTCAGGATTGATGCCACTTTCCAAATATTTTTTTCTGTATAAACTGAAAACAGGTATCCACCAAGCCCATATGCACCATCTTCCAGCACCATTGTCAAACCTCTTGTGGGATCTCAATGTGCAGTTCAACTTACCATTTCAGTTTGTGGGCATCGCATTGAGGGAGATGGAGGGTCTGTCTCTGCCTATACATGGTTTCATTCTTGGAAGAGCTTTGGCTGACCAAGGTGTCTCTTAAATGGTTCATTTCTGAGGGAATGTATCTGTACCCAGGCCCAAGCCAACCTGATAAGGCATGTCTCATTTAGAGGTACCTCCAGTGATCCGAATGGAGTAACTCGAATTCCACCTGTAACTGGGTGAAAGACTTTAGAATTTTGGTTCCAGGAGAGAGCAGTTGCTGCAGCATAAGTGTAACTTTAGTCATCCAACTCCCCCACTTTTGGGGCCCCCTTCCCCAATTTTGAGCAGGGTTAGTCCATATAATTTCTTGGTGGCTGAGTGGCAGGGACTCCCAACCTGGCAGTTGCTATAGGATTCTTATGGAATACCTGGTGAACTGTATCGCTGGTGTCAGGGTAGGGGCCTCCTTATCAGGACCTAGAAAGAGAGTAGCTAGTGGAATGTGCTGTCCTGTTGTGCGTTCCACTTGGAGACAACAGGGGTCGCTTAAAGAGTATACCTGCAGCCATTACACTGCTGATCTGACTCACTGAACTATGTAGTACATCCATAGCCACAGTGCATACCACCCCCTATTTTGAGTTGGAGCTCTCTTCTCCCAAATCTGGGTTTCTGTTGTTGCCACAGAAAAATGGAGAACAAACCATTCGAGTCTGCTCCACCATCTTGTTATGGATGGGTAGGGGCAGGTTTCTGTAACTGTGATGTAGCTGTGGTGGATCCATCATTTTAATGGTGGGTATTTTCCCAGTAAGCGACAAATTCAGTTTTTGCCATCTGTTCATGTCTTTGAAGATGGCTTCCAAATGGGGCTGCAGATTAGCTTCTACCCAGTCCAAAGGGTTCCACTTCATCAACATGCCCAGGTACCTGAGACCTGTCTGAGCCCATTAGAGGTTGTGACCAGGTACAGTAGGTGTGCTCTTGGAGCAGCCAGATATTTCAGAGGATTTCAGATTTTCCCCAGATGACCTGAAGGCCCAGCAAAGGGCTAATCTCCACAAACACTTGCAAGGTTGCATCTGGCGAGGATGTCACATTTGATAATGTCAAAACTATGTCATCCATGTAGAGCAATGCCTTGCATGTGACTGATACTACTGTCAAACCTGTAATGTCCGGGTGACTCCAGAGGGCCTGATGTAGGGGCTTCACCATGAGTGCAAATAGTAGTCAGGAGAGAGGGCACCCTTGTCTCGTTCCTCACTGGAGTGGAACATTTGGGGATAGAATACCATTAGTGATAAGCCTTGCCACAGGTGAGCTGTAAAGCACTCTAACACAGACAATGAATTTAGGACCCAGTCTGAAGACTGACATTGTTTCAAACAAGTATTCCCTCTCCCCCGAGCTGAAGGTCTTCTCTGCATCAATGGAAACAAGAGCAGAGGGTACATTTCCATTCCAGACTGAGCTGTGAAGGTTTAATAGCATGCAATGGTTGTCCATTCCCTAGCAGCCCTTCATGAACCCTGTCTGGGAAGGGTATATCACACAGGGGAGAGCGTTCTCCAATCTATGCACCAGAATTGTATCAGAGTTTTGCATCAACATTCATGAGAGAGAAGTCAAGTCAAGTTTATTGCAGGAATTACTCCATTGAGCAGGCTCATTCACAAGGAGGTCCTGAACATAAATCAGTAACATATGCATAAATCAGCAACATGTACAGAGAGACGGCAGGGAATAGTACAAACAGTCTTGGGACATAATTAACATACAGTGCCAAGGTACAATTTATACATGACAAATGTAATATATACAAAATAAACAATATATACAATATTTACAAAGTAACACTATAAATTACCTAGTATACTAGAAGGCTGCCAGACTGAGAATTTGAACACAAAACACTAGTGAATAGAAGAGGATGAAGGAATAAAAATCGGGATCAAGATAGGATATAAGAGGAATTGTCGGAGCGCGAAGGGTGAGGGAAAAGGAAGAGACAATGGATAAAAGGTGTAAGTCAAGGCTTAGGCCTAGTGGCAACTGCATATATCTCTCACATTTCTTCTGGCTAATGCTTTAAAGAAATTAACAGAAACAAGGCTGGAAAATTTAAGGACATACTGCAGTTTGTTCCAGGCTGCAGGGAGGGCATAGGAGATTGCACGCTTACCAAAGGTGGTACGAATCATAGGAATATCAAGAAGGATAAAGTTGGACTTCCTAAGGGAGTACAAGCAATGGGAAATGTGGATTAGTGAGGATATATATCCTGGGAGCTTATTCAGCAGGATTTTAAGCGTCCAGGTTCTAGAGTGAATCAAATGTCTGATTGAGAGAGAAGTCCAGCCAGCAGCTGCATATAGGTCACAGTGGTGGGTACAGAAAGGAGCTTTGGTAATGAACCGTAGGGTTCAATGATAAACGACATCCAGTTTGTTCAGGCTGGTAGATGAGGTGGAGTTATAGATGAAGTCACCATAATCAAGTAGCAGAAGGAGGGTGGCCTGGACAAGTCTAGTTCTATCCTCAGTCAGGAAGAGGGACCTGTTTCTGAAGAAGAAACCTAGTCTGGCTTTGAGCTTGCTAGTCAGGTTGTCAATGTGGGTGTTATAGGAGAGCTTGCTATCGATCCATATGCCTAGGTATTTAAATTTGGAAACCACCTCGAGAGGTTCACCTAGGGAGGTGACAAGAGAGACATTTAACAGATTTGGAGAAGAGGAGGGGGTGATGTTAAGGGTAAAAAACATGGGTTTTTTTGGCATTTAGGAGGAGCTTTGAGTTCATGAGGTTCAACTCCAGCTGCCTAAAGTCGGCTTGAAGTTCATCACTGACTTCGGACAGGGTTGGTTTGAATGTATATAGAGCTGTATCATCTGCAAAGAAGTGCAGCTTAGAGTTAGTGATATTGGTGTCAAGGTTGTTGATGTAGATAGAAAAGAGAACAGGGCCTAAAATGGACCCTTGTGGAACATCCCTGGAGATAGGGAGAGACGCTGAGACTAGGCCATCAGCTTTGACTTCCTGGACTCTACCTGAGAGGTAGCTGGGGAACCACTGGGCTGTTGAGCGAATGGCTCCTAATTTAACAAGACTATTGATAACAAGATTGTGGTCGACAGTGTTAAAGGCCTTGCTGAGATCAAGGAAAACGGCACCTGTGACCTTTTTTGAATCGTGAGCTGTAACCCAATCATTAGTTACTTTAGCAAGGGAAGAGATGGTGTTGAGGTTGGGCCTGAAACCATATTGGGCAGGGTTGAGGAGGGAGTATCTTTCAACATGGTGTTTTAGCTGGATGTAGATCAAAGTTTTGAAGATTTTGAATAATGTAGGCAAGATGGAAATGGGCCTATAATTATTTAAGTCGCATGGGTCACCAGATTTAAAATAATAGAATGATATGTGCAGCTTTCCAGCAGGTAGGTACTGTGGTGCTGCCAAAGGAGAGGTTAAAAATGTGATGTATGGGGGCAGTAAGGTGGAAATAACCTAGTTTTAGGAAGAATGCTTCTAGCCCATCCCGCCACCACCCTTTCTAAGGCCTAATTTGAAGAGGAGGTCCTCTACTTTTTAGTAGGAAACAGGCTGCAGCTGGAAAGGGTGAGGTGAGAGGGGGGAGCCTAGAGGGATTTGTTGTCCTGGGTGGGATTGACAAGGCCAGCATGTGGAGAAGAATTGAAAACCATCCCAGCATTGGCAATTTGAGAATTAAGTTTCTCGAGGATCTGGTCACGGTTTTCCATGGTAATTTTGTTAGCGTTGATCTTAGTAGGAATGGAGGGGGCAGCGTAGCAACCTTCTATCAACTTGATGGTACTCCACATTTTAACTGGGTTCCCGTTGCCTGTTCGAGAGAACTGATGTAGTAATTTGCCTTAGTGGTACATACATGTTTAATGCAAGCATTCCTTTCTGCTCTAAATGCCTGCCAATCGGAAGAAGTGGAGGGCTTTTAGCTCATGCAGCCAGAGGTTTGCACAAAGCGAAGAAGCTTTTGGAGGCTTTGGCAGCACCATGACGGGTGGCCTCCCTCAGGGAAGAAGGGAGATCCCCTTCCCTTTCAGACTCCTTATACATCCTCAGTAGGTGACATATCAATTCAGGGGCGAACATGTGTTGAAAATCAGCTCTATGGCTATCCGGTCCTAGTGCTTTCCACATGGAGAAAGCCGTGATAAGTCTATGACATCTAGTGACAGTACCCTTGATGGGGGTCATGGAGTGAGAGACAGGGATGGGAAGGGACCAGGTCTTGAAATTAAGGGATGCCCCTTGGTGGGTGGGGCAGTCGATGCACAGCATCGACAGGCTAACACCCCATTGAAAGGAGCTCTCCAGGAGGCACACAATTACTTTTAGGGCTCCTTCAGTCCATGCTGCTTCCCTGGTGAGAGGCTTGTGTTGTGGCTGGTGTAGTGAGTCTATTCCAGGACAGTGTGCCCTTCTCTCTAGCTATTTTCATGATCTGTTCCTTTACAGAGAAATTCAGGAAATAAGCCAGGATATGTATCATGCCATGCATGCAGTCTCAGAAAACTGATATTAAAGTGCGTAGAATCTAAATGTTAATATTTGTGAACATGTAATAATCCTAATGTCAACAGTCTTATCAACAGCTGTTCTCGTAATTCCATGTTGTTTTATGTTTTTACTCTAAGTGCCATCTAGATGGCCCGGGTCGTGCCTAAAAATGGTCCCTGGGACCAGTGTGCTTACCCAGTTATCAGATGCATAAATAAAAATAAAATAAAACAGTGGGTGTTCAAGGATAGCTGAGAATACTGATGAGAAACTGAGGATAGCCATATTAAATGTCATGCCCCCTTTTTTAAATGCCATTACAAACCCAAATATGTACCTCGAGAATAACTAAATTGGTTCCCTTGGCAGTTCTAATTATTAAATTTGACTTTTTCTGCAACCAGTTGTAATGCATATACATTAGAGGCCTGCAGTGAATAAAGCACAACATAATACTGCCTTAAAACCAGCCACAAGGTGAGAGAGAGAGAGAGAGAGAGAGAGGGAGAGACAGAGAGAGAGAGCACCAGGGATTCAGTTAACTCCATTTTGAGAGAATTTGACTTCCAAAACTAAGGCAAAAACTTTCAAAATCAATGGTCAAGAAGTTATTGACTTCTAAATGTAAAGAAAATAAATTAGATGACTTCCAAAATTGCAGGCATGGAAGTGAGAAATGATGGATTTTTCTGAAAGAAACTGTATTTTATTTATTTATTTATTTATTTATTTTTAAGTTTTACCAGGAGGGCACACTGAGCAGAGTACTGCTCAATTCCAGGTGTGTCCTGGGGAGGAGGGCATGGGAGAACATAACAGGTACAGTAGAATACAGAATATAAAAGGCAACAATGATCATTCATATACATGTGCAAAGATACAATAGATACAGAGTGCAATAGTACCGTGCCAAACACTAAATTGTACAGTAGCAGAATAAGTAGTTAATAGCTCTAGATGTAGCATCTTGTGAAACAGAACAACAAGGGTCAAGGACTGGAGTCATATCAAGGGTTGTGTAACCAGGCCAAGGTGAAAAGATAACAACTAAACCTAGATGCAGGAATATGTTGAAGAGAAATGGGCATTGATGAGGGAACTTAGACGCTGGGGTAAGGGCATGAGCCGGATGTCTGCAGGGAGTTCCATAGCATTTTACCACTAATATTTAGGTTGACACCCATAAATTGGTCCTACCTAGAATACCAACTTCCAAAATGTGGGATCCAGGAAGTATTTTGACTTCTCAAAAATTGGAATGACTTCAGATTTTGACTCATGGAACTCTTAGACTTCCACTAATAATAATAAATTAACCAAACATCTGAACAGCACAGTACTGCAGTGTAATAGTAGTTACCACACCACAACTGCTCTGTTGTTTGCAAGGGAAAAACAACTACATTCCCCAGTAACATTTGTGGACAAGCTACATAAAGGGCAGCAGGCTGTTGAGATGGAGGAGGAAGGAAGATTCTGATTAAGGATAGCCTGGGGACAGATATCATGATCCTGACTATGTACTTGTGTGTGGCTGGTCTGGGATGTCTGTCCTTCATCCATCATCTGACCTGTCAGTAGTAGAGCTGGACTCATCAAAGATCAAGGATTGTGCCAGAATTCAGCTGTGGTGGAGTTAAAGTTGCTGAGTGTCAGGTGTGGCAGTCCACTGAAAATCTGCAGAAGAACGCAGGGAAGTTCTCTTCTTTGGTAATTGTAGAGACTAAAGTAGACTACCATGAGACCTGACCATAGGAACTTTGGGGTGGCATGTCCATGACTCACAACAGACCAGGGCTGGTCTGTTATTAACCTGTCATCCACCATTTCAATCCCAGTTTACAAGCTATACAGAAGGAACAGAGAGGTAGGCAAAGTAGGGGGGTGGCAGCATACATTGGGGGGAATAATTTGATTTAGAAAAGTGGAAAATAAAAAGTTATGCCAATTGAATAGCAACATTTTGACAGTGAATGACATTACAGTGGCAATTGTAAGTTGCCGCTGTAATGTACCTGTGGGATCCTGGCACTGCTGTCTCTGAGTCTTGCATCCCTCCCCAAATCATAATCATAAATTACAGAGGGTGCAGGGGGCAAAGCCCCCCGAAGAAAAACAAACTTTTCACTGGACGGCTTTATATCCACCAGAACTGTGGTCACCTTAAAGCCATCACTGTAATGTCATTCGACAAAGTTGCTGTTGAACTGGTGTCATAGATCCAAATGAAAAGGGGGAACATAGAAACATTATGGCTCCAGTTACAAACCGTCAGAGGAAGAAAGATCAAGATGGGGGTGGTGCACAGACCACCCAATCAGACTGAGAACAAAGACAGGGAGCTGTGTTCTCAGTTGAGAAAAGCAACAGGAAAAGGGGAGATGGTAGTAGTAGGGGATTTTAACCTGCCTAAAGTGGACTGGGTTACTCCCATCACATCATGCACCAGAAGTCAGGAAATCCTAAATGCAATCCAGGATGGCTTCATGAGTCAGTGTGTGACTGATGCTACC